>JAIXND010000772.1:1208486-2416972 GCA_023646645.1 Varanus salvator macromaculatus | reverse complement strand
GAGAAAAGAAGTGTCGATGCCTGAAGGTGAGAGACGAGAGGTGCAAAGTGACTGGCAGGTGATAGACAGACAGAGGAGGAGGGGGAGGAGCGGTCAGAGTCCGAAACGACCGGACCAAGCACCCTCCACGGCAGAAGTGATTGGGCAAAATAAGTTCTCGGTTTTACAGAGGAGGCGGAGAGGGAGACGGTTATCGGCAGAATTAATAGAACAGGAATCCAGTGAGTTGATGGAGACGATGCAGGGGCAGGGGACACCAGAGCAGGAAATAAGGAGCAAAGAACAGAGGCAAAAACGGGACAAGTACAAGGACAGAGGGAAGGGTGTGAGAACGGGGCAGCGAGAGACGGAAATACAGCAGAAGGAGTTGGTAGATGACGGCAAAGAAGACCTGCGAGAAAATGGGGAAGCTAGACCAGTGGCATCATTAGATGACCTGAGCGACCCGACGCAATTTCAGAGGACATGCGAGACGAGCCTACCGGGCTCTTTGACGGACGCATCGCTTCCTGTTGCGGGAACAAACCCGTCTCTCTTTCACCAACTTCTGTTCCCACTTCTTCCGTTCCCACACCTGACTTTCTGATCACCCCTGTGCCAGATCTTGAATTACTTCCCTCCCCCTCCCCCCTCCCCCTCTCCCTTCAGATTCCCAGTCTGAAGAGTCTACACCTCAGGGTACATCTGAGGGGGTAGAAAAAGAACCGTACATTTGTACTGGACAGTCAGAGAGAGAGAGCGATGACATTATGCCATAATGACAGTGATAGAAAATGATGTATGTTGCTTATGCCTTTGGTTCAGTTTGTTAAATTTATTAAGGTGGTTTACGCAGGGCCTATCCATGATAAAAAGCTTGCAACAAAAAAATAACAATAATAGATAGACCTTTGTTTTTCTTCAATTTCGTTTTTTTTCTATTTTTCAAGTTTTCAATTTTCAATTTTCAATTTAATATGGCCACTTTAAAAATCTTACTTGGAACGTGAACGCATGAGGCACGTCACACGCCGTGAAGAAAATTGACTAGCCTGAAAGGATTGGATAGGGATATATATGTTCTACAGGAGACCCATTTTTGCACTGAAAAAGATCGCAGCTCAGCACAAAGGTTATGGACACAAGGCCCTTCCGTGTGGTCATACGGTGAAGAATATCAAGCCGGCGTCGGGATATTATTTAGGGCTACCAAAAGTTAACGGTGGACTTTGTGCTAGAAGCGATCCCTGGGAGGCTGGTCGTGGTGGACTTTACCATTCATGCTTGAGAGAGGATGTGGCGAAAACAAACTCCTTTTCCGGTTGTGTGGACTGTATGCTCCGATTAAAGCCAATGAAAGGAGAGACTTCTGGGACCACTTGAAAGCCTATTGCAATACTCGTAGGCACGTCATCGTTGCCGGAGACTTTAACAACAGAGCGGTCGTGTCGGACAGGATGACCTACGTCGATGAAGATCGAACGACGGAACGATCTGCGGCGCGACCTTAACGGTGGAGGAGAGAGAGCTGGAGCGCTTCTTCATCGAGAACGGATTATCTGATAAAGCGACAGAGGCCATCAACGTTTTGGATTTCTTTCCGTTACTTGTAGGCGTGCCTTCACTTACAGGTATTCTCCCGTGGATGGTGCCAGATACACCTTTTACCACGTGAGGGGAGCCAGCAGGCTGGATAGAATACGGGCCTCAAAAGAGCTCAAGACAGACCGCTGCAGTTTGATCGTGACACCTTGGTCAGACCATCTTATGTTGAGCTGTGATTTCAGCACGGGACAAGTTTATCCAAGGGGAAAACCGTTGTGGAGGCTCACGGCGAGACAACTGAATAATATCTCTTACAAGGAGATGTTGGCCTCCACCTTGGCTAACATGCTCACCCTCTGCGACTTGTACGAAGATGATCTGGCGGCCTGGTGGGAGAGATGCAAACGGATCGTCAGGAAGAGGTGCTGGAATCTAGAAGTCCGGATCAACAGTAAAGAGGTGAAAACTTACCAGGAGGCGGTTTACCAGTTCATCCAGTGTCACGGCAGGGTTAATCGTGGCTCCCGTATGACAGACATCTCCTACAGCGTGCCAGGGAGGTGATCGCGGCCTTCCAGATGAAGCAGAGGCCAAAAGAGAAATACCAAACTTTATAGGACTAAAGGGGCCTGCTGGACAAGGACGAGTGGGTGAGAGCCAGAACCCAAGCACCCTTTGAAAGCATGAAGGGCCTGAGGCTCTCTGAGGATGACGTCGTTTCCCTCCGTCCCAATGAGATGTTGGACATCGTGGAACGTTACTTTACTAAGATCTACGGCAGAAACCCATCCGGGGGGAGGAGATACAGAATTTTTTCGCCGGCCTTCCCCAAAAAGACTTAAATGTGATACACCAAGGACTGGCAGACGAAGACTTGAGAGAATTAGAGAAACCCATCACGAGGAAGAGGTTCAGATGGCCATCACGCAAGGAAAGAGCGGATCGGCGCCTGGTCCGGACGGCCTGGGCTGGAATTTTTACAAGCTTTTTAAGACATGGATAGGTCCTGCCATGACTAAAGTCTTTAATTTTTTGTTGCAGCAACCAAAACTCTCTCGCTCCTTTTATCAGAGTACTCTAATTTTTTTCGCAAAACAAGGCGATCTCACTTTGGTCAAGAACTGGAGGCCGATCGCCTTGACCAATGTGGACTATCGCATTTTAGCAAAAATCTTGAATGGAAGGCTAGCTCGTCTCGCTCCGAAATTGTGGTACCCGGTCAAACCAGTGCGGTGCCGGGTCGTAGTATGTTAGATTCCTTATGTTTGTTCAGAGAGCTGTTTGAGCTGGCCAGGGAGGAAAAGTGGAAAGGGAAAATCATGCAGCTGGACCAGACCAAGGCCTTTGATTGTGTCCATCATGAATTCTGTGGGCTACTCTGGAGTGGAAAGGGCTGCCCCACAGATTCGTACGGTATGTCAAGCTGCTGTATAAGGAGGCCTCGGTGACCCCGCAAGTCAATGGCCACAGAGGGAACAGAATTGTGTTAGAATCGGGGTCAGGCAGGGTTGCCCCCTCAGCCCGCTTCTGTATGTCTTGTTATAGATATGGTCTTATACAAATTGCTATTAGAAGAGGGACTCTCGGGACTGGGTCGAGGGATTCCCCAGTCCACACGAGCCGTGGTCAAGTTTGTAGTGCATGCCGATGACGTTTCCCTCTTGGTGAACGATGAAGAGGAAATGAAGCGGGCCAGACTCATATTTGAACATTATGGGAGAGCATCTGGAGCACAGATGAATTATCAGAAAAGCTGTGTTATCGACCTGGGTGGGAAAGATTCTCTCATTGTATCAAAGGTAGAGTCCTCCGAAGGGACCGGAGGGGCAGGCCCAGAAAGGGTACAGCGAGTTAAGCTATTAGGCCTCTGGTTTACTAAAGAGAGTGGGGCATGGAAAACTAACTGGTCCCAATGGATGGAAAAACTGAAGGAGAAAATTACTTTATGGCAAAGATGGCACCTAAACGTGTACCAAAAGGCAATTTATATTAAGACGTATGTCGTCCCGGTGGCCGCCAATATCTCTGTGGTTTATCCGCCACCGATCTCTGTGATGAAAGAAGCAGAGACTCTCTTGTTTAAATTCCTATGGGGGGCGGCCACTTTCCCTCTCGCCAGAGCTGTGGCTCACAGACCTGTCGAGGAAGGGGGACTGGATTTCCCATCTGTTACACTCAAATTCCTCACAGGGTTTCTCAGTTTTAACTTTGGGGCCTTCCGGCAAGCGGAAGTGAAAATGATGGGCGTGGGCTGCCCGGCGTGGACCCTGATTTTTGCCCGTCGTTGGGATAGGCATGACTGGTTCCACCAGTGGTGGAGGGAGGGTTCGACCCCACGCGCCGTCTCGGCGGTGACGAAGCTGACGGGACCAGATTTCTGCTGGGACTTGTACGCCCAGATTAAACGGTACAAAGTGCAAGCCGAATGGCTCCAGGACATCACTGGGCCTATTAGATGCTTAAAGAGAAATGTGTATAGGCAGCTTTTGGACATCAATTGCTATAGACCGCAGATGGAAAAAAACCAGACAAAGGTAGCCCTCTCGGACTACCTGAAAAAGCAGGAGTTTCCCATAACGTATTTCACGGACAGGAGGGTTCCCTATAGCCTGTGGGACATCCGTTGGCGGTTTTACCATCAAATTTACAAGTTGAAGGTATCGATGCCTTGGCTACCCGTAGAAAGACAGCTATGTCCAAGGGCACGCTGTGCAAAGCAGATGCTGACAGGAGAGGCCCCTCAAAGAGAGACTTATGAACATTTTCTCAAGTTGTGTCCGGGAGCCAGAGACACTTGGACTGAACTGGCGAGAAAAATGGACTGGCCTGAGCTGAAGGAGCAGCAGTGGGAAAGCATCGTTTCGGGCATTGAACCAGAAGGAGGAATCAGAGGACCGGGGAAACCGGTGCGAAGGAAAAGGAATAGAGATGGGACTTTTGTTGATGAAACGCAACGTTGGTTGACGCCCTGGAGTACCATCAGACTGATAAATTTGACTGTAATCCTGTCCCTGATCATTCAGAGGCAGGAGGAAATCAAACTACAAACACCTTACAACTTGCACAAGGCAATCAAGTTCATCCTGGGCAGGATAAAGACTTTGAGTGAGGTGGAAAAAGGAAGGCTTCCGACAGCAAAGTGGAAGAAATTCTGGCCGTGGATGGCTGATGGCACCCCAGCCATTACGTAATTGTGTTGGTGGTACAAAGATGTTACAAGTTGCAAATGCAAGGACTGTGAAAATTGCACATAAGGAAGGATATTGAACTTTAGCTATAGGTGTATATATGTATTAGATGTAAGTTAGTTAGGAAACAAATTGTATTAGCAAGATAAGAGTTTGTGTTTGACGTTTGTTACGGACTTTTGCGTTCGGTTGTAGTAATTTTGAAGTAGAAAGATTTTAATAAAAAATACATAAAACCTAAAAAAAAACCTAACCCTAACCCTAACCCTAACCCTAACCCTAACCCTAACCCCGCCCACCGACTGGAGAAGCTGCTTTGTTTTGAGCTCCCACTTTCTCCTCAGAAAAACGTCGGATTTTGCTGGAAATGTAGAGCATGCTGAACCCCCTCTTGCAGGGGGGGACAGAGAGAAGCTTGGGGATCCTTTTGGTGCTTTCATGGATCCTGAGACCCCAAGTTTGACTGAGAAATTCGAGGGAGAAGAAGAGGCCCCCCCTTCTCTTCACACAGAAGCCTCAAGGACAATGGCTGCACACAGTGAGTGTTTACATGAAAGATCTGAGGGGTTTCTCCAGGCACAGCAAAACATTGGGGATCCTGCAAGTGGTGGGGTTTGTAGAGTGGACTCCAGGGAATCCCTCAGTGTAACAAACATTGCAGGGAGCCAGAAGGATTTAGAGAAAAGCTTTGAGAAAGTGGCTGCCCCCATCCCCCTTTCACAGAATGACTCAGCATTTTTGCCTTTGCCAGAGCAAACAATGCAGCAGAAACAAGAGCTTTTTTCTCCAAGCCACCAAGATAAAGGGGAGGCTTTTCATTCACAGTCTGGTGGGGATGACTTTGAAGGCTCAAACAACAAGGAAAATATTTCAGGCAGCCCAATTTTTACCAAGATACATGCTGAAAAATTAGCCCCCTCCAGCCAGGCTTTTCAACAGCAGATCTCAGTGCAGCCGGGAGGGGCTGCTTTCACAGTTTGTTTACAAGAGCAGAAGCTTTCCTCTTTGGAAAAAAGCATGCAGCAAAGTGATTTAAAACATCAGGGGGATTGCATACCACAGCCATTCTGTCTACAGGAACCCCCAAATAGTATCCAGGGATTTTTAACTGAGGAAATGGGGGATTCAGAAAGGGAGAAGCAGGAACAAAACAGTGAGGCAGTGACTGCTGTACATACAGATGCAGGCTCCGTTGTGCGTCTACAGCAGGCTGAGCGGCAACTAGGCGCACAGATACGGGCTGTAGAGGATAATTGGCAGAGAATTACACAAGAGGAAGCAGAGCTTGAGATAGAGGTGAGACGTACAGGAACTGGAGAAGGCGTGGACGTGATGAGGAGACGATTGAAGATTCTCAGAGCTTCTAGAAGGCAGCTTGAGAAAGACTATAGAAATTTAAGGACGCGATTGCCTTTGGAAGCACAGGGCTCGCGATTCCCGGAAAGTGACCCGCACGTCATCTTGATCTCAGAATTTGGAGAAAATGTCCGCGATAGATCCCCTTTAAAGCCTAGAAAAGAGGATTTATCCACATCTAAGGATGACTTGTCATTGCAAACCGGACCTGTTCTTGCTATTTCCAAATCTGCGGTTTCTGTTTCTCAAAAGTTAGAGACTGAAGGAATGGATGAAGAGAGAGGGAGCCGAGAAGGGTTGCTGACAAAGGAGTTGGATTCGGATTTGCTCTCGGACGATGAGGATTCCGAAGACAGTGATTTGGAGACCGGGGTGAAGGGGGATTTAGGACAGACTGAGGTTCCTGAATCTGGAGAAGACGACATCAATCCTGATTTTTTGCTAAGCACTTTTGACACGGATTTTCAAAGTGAGGGGGAGAAGTCGGCACGGGATGATTCGGAAGCCTCCGATTCCACGAGACAAGACAGGGCTGATCTCGGAAGCGCGCTTTCTACTGCGACTCTGCGTCTCGGTGTAGAGAAGGAGAAGGAGGGGGAAATCTCAGGGTCTGGGAAAGCTGTGCACGTGCCTTGGAGAATGACCAGGGAATACCAGATCCTGAGGGAATGGGACGAGATGCAGCAAATGCCACTCACTAAGATCAAAGATATAATTCTGCCGCCTACTTTAGATCGACGTGACATGCTCAAGCTCTGGGGATATGTGGTGGCTCGTATCGCTCTGCCACGGGTCGCCACCTATAATTTGACCAAATACGGCCAAGAAAAGATCTGGAATTTCTTGAACAAGTCTACAGAACCCCTCAAAAATATACTGATGGGACTGCCATGGCCTCCCGGCTCAAAGAATCCGGAAAAAGAAAAAGCCTTCACCAGATCTCTCGCTCTGGACGCCATCTACCGGATACTGGTTTCCAGGAAGCCGGCTGCATCCGTCACTTATCCTGACTGGCTGGAGGAGTCCAAGCTCATGAGAATGTTTCAGGAAGTTAAGAGACAATGGGATGCAAGCCCGCCAGACAAACAGCCACCGGTCTGGATACAGATAGACGATACGAGCTCCATGATGCCAAACGTGCTCTTCACCGAATGGCTGGTGATGGTCATCGTTAATTTACATCATCGTGCTAAACTCCTGAAACAGAACCGGGAGGTGAGCGAGAAGATTCCTCCTGTGCCTGTGAGGTCCCAAGAGAAATTTAAACGCCCTGCAAATAAAAAGAGTTTAAGACGCTCCCCCGGCGGGGAAGAGCCCTTTGTCAAGAGGAGACATGTGCCTCTGAGGACCACTAGAACCGACTTACGCACACCTTCCGCCAAGGAAAGTAAGGCGACGGCGGAGCGCCGTTTGGGGGGTTCTAGAGGCAGCAGTACAGAGAGAGAGGAGAGCGATGCCATCAAAAAAAGACCTACAGGGAAAGATGTGATAGAACCTGTGAACTCCAAGAGAAAGCTGTGGAGTGAGCGTTTCCTTTCCGATGTGGATACAGAGAGTGAGGTATTGGCCGAACCGCTGAGAGATGAGCCGGTGGAAGTGAATGTGGAGACCCAGTCCTCTCTTTCGGATTGGCCGCTGCGGCCTGAAGTGACTCCGAGTCATGAGGTCAGGCCACGTCGAGAGCTCGAGCTTGGCGCACGCCCTAAGGAAAGGGCAGTCGATCGGGGGACCGCGACGGAGCAGACCGGGCCGAAAAAACAGCACGGGCAAGAAGTTGGGAACCCACCGACTTTGTCGCCGGAGCGAACCCCTGACTCTGAGGCAGGTCTCACGGGACAACACAGAGAGAGGGTGACCGAGACTGGAACGATGGAGTCACGTGTTTCAGAAGAACGCGAGGATGAGAGAAGAGCATCTCAGGCTACGGCTGCTAAACCCCCCACCTATGCGAATGCTGTCAGGGAAAACGGAGGAGTGAGGCGTCCACTGAGGCGAGCGGGAGGGCTGATGGTAACTCCCGATTTTGAAGAGGAGGAGGAAGAGCACCTGGGCATGTTTATAGACGATGCGTCGGACGAACGCGATCCCAGAAAGCGCTACGTGGTGCGTTTTCGATACAGAGGGGAAGATCCTGAGAGTGAGGCTCATCTCTATCTACAGAGAGTTTTGATCAAGCGCACGCTGCTTGAAGGTGGTTTCGATTTCAGCATCAATGATATCGTCGCTGTGATCCAATTAACTGGGTCCAGAGAGACGGACGTCTGCCTAGCCTCGGAAAAAGCATACAGGATGTTCTGGTCTTTCTGTAAGACTGCACAAAGGATCGACCCTTCTTTGTTGGAAAAATTTGAAATGATCCCCCTCTTTCGGGGAGATATGAAAGTGCTGACGGTGGCTTTCAGAACCACCACGATACCGGCGCAGGACGTGGAGTACTGGGTGTCAAAGCATGCCAGGGTGCTGAAGGGTCCTGACAAAAAGTATACTGAAGAGGGTTTTTGGAACGGAGAATACCGTTGCGTCGTGTCTTTCAAGAACGCTAATGCTGAAGGGAGCAGGGAAGGGAAAATCCCTAAATATTTTTTCCTAGGAGCGGACAGAGGCGTCACACGCTACAGCGGCCAGCCGCAGGCGTGTTTTCAGTGTGGATCGTATACTCACCACAGGAGGACCTGCACTACACCCCTCTGTTCCCGGTGCGGGGAGAGGGGCCACCCGACTGGGACGTGTCACAAGAGCATCTGTTGCAACTTGTGTGGAGAACAAGGACACACCTATTTCTGGTGCCCCAAAGCATTTTATAACAGACAAGATGCCAAACGCTTTGAGCAAGTGAGCAGGAAAGCTGAGATGGGGAAACAAAGGGCAGAAGGTGGGACTTCCAAGCGGAGACCTGAGATGACGGCGGACGACGGGGAACGAGAGAGGAGTGAAGTGAGGAGAAAAGAAGTGTCGATGCCTGAAGGTGAGAGACGAGAGGTGCAAAGTGACTGGCAGGTGATAGACAGACAGAGGGGGAGGGGGAGGAGCGGTCAGAGTCCGAAACGACCGGACCAAGCACCCTCCACGGCAGAAGTGATTGGGCAAAATAAGTTCTCGGTTTTACAAGAGGAGGCGGAGAGGGAGACGGTATCGGCAGAAATAATAGAACAGGAATCCAGTGAGTTGATGGAGACGATGCAGGGGCAGGGGACACCAGAGCAGGAAATAAGGAGCAAAGAACAGAGGCAAAAACGGGACAAGTACAAGGACAGAGGGAAGGGTGTGAGAACGGGGCAGCGAGAGACGGAAATACAGCAGAAGGAGTTGGTAGATGACGGCAAAGAAGACCTGCGAGAAAATGGGGAAGCTAGACCAGTGGCATCATTAGATGACCTGAGCGACCCGACGCAATTTCAGAGGACATGCGAGACGAGCCTACCGGGCTCTTTGACGGACGCATCGCTTCCTGTTGCGGGAACAAACCCGCCTCTCCTTTCACCAACTTCTGTTCCCACTTCTTCCGTTCCCACACCTGACTTTCTGATCACCCCTGTGCCAGATCTTGAATTACTTCCCCCTCCCCCTCCTCCCCCTCCCCCTCTCCCTTCAGATTCCCAGTCTGAAGAGTCTACACCTCAGGGTACATCTGAGGGGGTAGAAAAAGAACCGTACATTGTACTGGACAGTCCAGAGAGAGAGAGCGATGACATTATGCCATAATGACAGTGATAGAAAATGATGTATGTTGCTTATGCCTTTGGTTCAGTTTGTTAAATTTATTTAAGGTGGTTTACGCAGGGCCTATCCATGATAAAAAGCTTGCAACAAAAAAATAACAATAATAGATAGACCTTTTGTTTTTCTTCAATTTCGTTTTTTTCTATTTTTCAAGTTTTCAATTTTTCAATTTTCAAATTTTAATATGGCCACTTTAAAAATCTTAACTTGGAACGTGAACGGCATGAGGCACGTCACACGCCGTGAAGAAATATTGACTAGCCTGAAAGGATTGGATAGGGATATATATGTTCTACAGGAGACCCATTTTTGCACTGAAAAAGATCGCAGCTCAGCACAAAGGTTATGGACACAAGGCCCTTCCGTGTGGTCATACGGTGAAGAATATCAAGCCGGCGTCGGGATATTATTTAGGGCTACCAAAAGTTTAACGGTGGACTTTGTGCTAGAAGCGATCCCTGGGAGGCTGGTCGTGGTGGACTTTACCATTCATGCTTTGAGAGAGGATGGTGGCGAAAACAAAC
The DNA here is from genome assembly GCA_023646645.1 of Varanus salvator macromaculatus. Taxonomy (NCBI): domain Eukaryota; kingdom Metazoa; phylum Chordata; class Lepidosauria; order Squamata; family Varanidae; genus Varanus; species Varanus salvator. Next base: position 2,406,660 of record JAIXND010000772.1, on the reverse strand, counting down.
TCCTTTTCCGGTTGTGTGGACTGTATGCTCCGATTAAAGCCAATGAACGGAGAGACTTCTGGGACCACTTGAAAGCCTATTGCAATACTCGTAGGCACGTCATCGTTGCCGGAGACTTTAACAACAGAGCGGTCGTGTCGGACAGGATGACCTACGTCGATGAAGATCGAACGACGGAACGATCTGCGGCGCGACCTTTAACGGTGGAGGAGAGAGAGCTGGAGCGCTTCTTCATCGAGAATGGATTATCTGATAAAGCGACAGAGGCCATCAACGTTTTGGATTTCTTTCCGGTTACTTGTAGGCGTGCCTTCACTTACAGGTATTCTCCCGTGGATGGTGCCAGATACACCTTTTACCACGTGAGGGGAGCCAGCAGGCTGGATAGAATACGGGCCTCAAAAGAGCTCAAGACAGACCGCTGCAGGTTGATCGTGACACCTTGGTCAGACCATCTTATGTTGAGCTGTGATTTCAGCACGGGACAAGTTTATCCAAGGGGAAAACCGTTGTGGAGGCTCACGGCGAGACAACTGAATAATATCTCTTACAAGGAGATGTTGGCCTCCACCTTGGCTAACATGCTCACCCTCTGCGACTTGTACGAAGATGATCTGGCGGCCTGGTGGGAGAGATGCAAACGGATCGTCAGGAAGAGGTGCTGGAATCTAGAAGTCCGGATCAACAGTAAAGAGGTGAAAACTTACCAGGAGGCGGTTTACCAGTTCATCCAGTGTCACGGCAGGGTTAATCGTGGGCTCCCGTATGACAGACATCTCCTACAGCGTGCCAGGGAGGTGATCGCGGCCTTCCAGATGAAGCAGAGGCAAAAGAAGAGAAATACCAAACTTTATAGGACTAAAGGGGCCCTGCTGGACAAGGACGAGTGGGTGAGAGCCAGAACCCAAGCACCCTTTGAAAGCATGAAGGGCCTGAGGCTCTCTGAGGATGACGCCGTTTCCCTCCGTCCCAATGAGATGTTGGACATCGTGGAACGTTACTTTACTAAGATCTACCGGCAGAAACCCATCCGGGGGGAGGAGATACAGAATTTTTTCGCCGGCCTTCCCCAAAAAGACTTAAATGTGATACACCAAGGACTGGCAGACGAAGACTTGAGAGAATTAGAGAAACCCATCACCGAGGAAGAGGTTCAGATGGCCATCACGCAAGGAAAGAGCGGATCGGCGCCTGGTCCGGACGGCCTGGGCTGGAATTTTTACAAGCTTTTTAAGACATGGATAGGTCCTGCCATGACTAAAGTCTTTAATTTTTTGTTGCAGCAACCAAAACTCTCTCGCTCCTTTTATCAGAGTACTCTAATTTTTTTCGCAAAACAAGGCGATCTCACTTTGGTCAAGAACTGGAGGCCGATCGCCTTGACCAATGTGGACTATCGCATTTTAGCAAAAATCTTGAATGGAAGGCTAGCTCGTCTCGCTCCGAAAATTGTGGTACCCGGTCAAACCAGTGCGGTGCCGGGTCGTAGTATGTTAGATTCCTTATGTTTGTTCAGAGAGCTGTTTGAGCTGGCCAGGGAGGAAAAGTGGAAAGGGAAAATCATGCAGCTGGACCAGACCAAGGCCTTTGATTGTGTCCATCATGAATTTCTGTGGGCTACTCTGGAGTGGAAAGGGCTGCCCCACAGATTCGTACGGTATGTCAAGCTGCTGTATAAGGAGGCCTCGGTGACCCCGCAAGTCAATGGCCACAGAGGGAAAAGAATTGTGTTAGAATCGGGGGTCAGGCAGGGTTGCCCCCTCAGCCCGCTTCTGTATGTCTTGGTTATAGATATGGTCTTATACAAATTGCTATTAGAAGAGGGACTCTCGGGACTGGGTCGAGGGATTCCCCAGTCCACACGAGCCGTGGTCAAGTTTGTAGTGCATGCCGATGACGTTTCCCTCTTGGTGAACGATGAAGAGGAAATGAAGCGGGCCAGACTCATATTTGAACATTATGGGAGAGCATCTGGAGCACAGATGAATTATCAGAAAAGCTGTGTTATCGACCTGGGTGGGAAAGATTCTCTCATTGTATCAAAGGTAGAGTCCTCCGAAGGGACCGGAGGGGCAGGCCCAGAAAGGGTACAGCGAGTTAAGCTATTAGGCCTCTGGTTTACTAAAGAGAGTGGGGCATGGAAAACTAACTGGTCCCAATGGATGGAAAAACTGAAGGAGAAAATTACTTTATGGCAAAGATGGCACCTAAACGTGTACCAAAAGGCAATTTATATTAAGACGTATGTCGTCCCGGTGGCCGCCAATATCTCTGTGGTTTATCCGCCACCGATCTCTGTGATGAAAGAAGCAGAGACTCTCTTGTTTAAATTCCTATGGGGGGCGGCCACTTTCCCTCTCGCCAGAGCTGTGGCTCACAGACCTGTCGAGGAAGGGGGACTGGATTTCCCATCTGTTACACTCAAATTCCTCACAGGGTTTCTCAGTTTTAACTTTGGGGCCTTCCGGCAAGCGGAAGTGAAAATGATGGGCGTGGGCTGCCCGGCGTGGACCCTGATTTTTGCCCGTCGTTGGGATAGGCATGACTGGTTCCACCAGTGGTGGAGGGAGGGTTCGACCCCACGCGCCGTCTCGGCGGTGACGAAGCTGACGGGACCAGATTTCTGCTGGGACTTGTACGCCCAGATTAAACGGTACAAAGTGCAAGCCGAATGGCTGCAGGACATCACTGGGCCTATTAGATGTTTAAAGAGAAATGTGTATAGGCAGCTTTTGGACATCAATTGCTATAGACCGCAGATGGAAAAAAACCTGACAAAGGTAGCCCTCTCGGACTACCTGAAAAAGCAGGAGTTTCCCATAACGTATTTCACGGACAGGAGGGTTCCCTATAGCCTGTGGGACATCCGTTGGCGGTTTTACCATCAAATTTACAAGTTGAAGGTATCGATGCCTTGGCTACCCGTAGAAAGACAGCTGTGTCCAAGGGCACGCTGTGCAAAGCAGATGCTGACAGGAGAGGCCCCTCAAAGAGAGACTTATGAACATTTTCTCAAGTTGTGTCCGGGAGCCAGAGACACTTGGGCTGAACTGGCGAGAAAAATGGACTGGCCTGAGCTGAAGGAGCAGCAGTGGGAAAGCATCGTTTCGGGCATTGAACCAGAAGGAGGAATCAGAGGACCGGGGAAACCGGTGCGAAGGAAAAGGAATAGAGATGGGACTTTTGTTGATGAAACGCAACGTTGGTTGACGCCCTGGAGTACCATCAGACTGATAAATTTGACTGTAATCCTGTCCCTGATCATTCAGAGGCAGGAGGAAATCAAACTGCAAACACCTTACAACTTGCACAAGGCAATCAAGTTCATCCTGGGCAGGATAAAGACTTTGAGTGAGGTGGAAAAAGGAAGGCTTCCGACAGCAAAGTGGAAGAAATTCTGGCCGTGGATGGCTGATGGCACCCCAGCCATTACGTAATTGTGTTGGTGGTACAAAGATGTTACAAGTTGCAAATGCAAGGACTGTGAAAATTGCACATAAGGAAGGATATTGAACTTTAGCTATAGGTGTATATATGTATTAGATGTAAGTTAGTTAGGAAACAAATTGTATTAGCAAGATAAGAGTTTGTGTTTGACGTTTGTTACGGACTTTTGCGTTCGGTTGTAGTAATTTTGAAGTAGAAAGATTTTAATAAAAAATACATAAAACCTAAAAAAAAACCTAACCCTAACCCTAACCCTAACCCTAACCCTAACCCTAACCCTAACCCTAACCCCGCCCACCGACTGGAGAAGCTGCTTTGTTTTGAGCTCCCACTTTCTCCTCAGAAAAACGTCGGATTTTGCTGGAAATGTAGAGCATGCTGAACCCCCTCTTGCAGGGGGGGACAGAGAGAAGCTTGGGGATCCTTTTGGTGCTTTCATGGATCCTGAGACCCCAAGTTTGACTGAGAAATTCGAGGGAGAAGAAGAGGCCCCCCCTTCTCTTCACACAGAAGCCTCAAGGACAATGGCTGCACACAGTGAGTGTTTACATGAAAGATCTGAGGGGTTTCTCCAGGCACAGCAAAACATTGGGGATCCTGCAAGTGGTGGGGTTTGTAGAGTGGACTCCAGGGAATCCCTCAGTGTAACAAACATTGCAGGGAGCCAGAAGGATTTAGAGAAAAGCTTTGAGAAAGTGGCTGCCCCCATCCCCCTTTCACAGAATGACTCAGCATTTTTGCCTTTGCCAGAGCAAACAATGCAGCAGAAACAAGAGCTTTTTTCTCCAAGCCACCAAGATAAAGGGGAGGCTTTTCATTCACAGTCTGGTGGGGATGACTTTGAAGGCTCAAACAACAAGGAAAATATTTCAGGCAGCCCAATTTTTACCAAGATACATGCTGAAAAATTAGCCCCCTCCAGCCAGGCTTTTCAACAGCAGATCTCAGTGCAGCCGGGAGGGGCTGCTTTCACAGTTTGTTTACAAGAGCAGAAGCTTTCCTCTTTGGAAAAAAGCATGCAGCAAAGTGATTTAAAACATCAGGGGGATTGCATACCACAGCCATTCTGTCTACAGGAACCCCCAAATAGTATCCAGGGATTTTTAACTGAGGAAATGGGGGATTCAGAAAGGGAGAAGCAGGAACAAAACAGTGAGGCAGTGACTGCTGTACATACAGATGCAGGCTCCGTTGTGCGTCTACAGCAGGCTGAGCGGCAACTAGGCGCACAGATACGGGCTGTAGAGGATAATTGGCAGAGAATTACACAAGAGGAAGCAGAGCTTGAGATAGAGGTGAGACGTACAGGAACTGGAGAAGGCGTGGACGTGATGAGGAGACGATTGAAGATTCTCAGAGCTTCTAGAAGGCAGCTTGAGAAAGACTATAGAAATTTAAGGACGCGATTGCCTTTGGAAGCACGGGGCTCGCGATTCCCGGAAAGTGACCCGCACGTCATCTTGATCTCAGAATTTGGAGAAAATGTTCGCGATAGATCCCCTTTAAAGCCTAGAAAAGAGGATTTATCCACATCTAAGGATGACTTGTCATTGCAAACCGGACCTGTTCTTGCTATTTCCAAATCTGCGGTTTCTGTTTCTCAAAAGTTAGAGACTGAAGGAATGGATGAAGAGAGAGGGAGCCGAGAAGGGTTGCTGACAAAGGAGTTGGATTCGGATTTGCTCTCGGACGATGAGGATTCCGAAGACAGTGATTTGGAGACCGGGGTGAAGGGGGATTTAGGACAGACTGAGGTTCCTGAATCTGGAGAAGACGACATCAATCCTGATTTTTTGCTAAGCACTTTTGACACGGATTTTCAAAGTGAGGGGGAGAAGTCGGCACGGGATGATTCGGAAGCCTCCGATTCCACGAGACAAGACAGGGCTGATCTCGGAAGCGCGCTTTCTACTGCGACTCTGCGTCTCGGTGTAGAGAAGGAGAAGGAGGGGGAAATCTCAGGGTCTGGGAAAGCTGTGCACGTGCCTTGGAGAATGACCAGGGAATACCAGATCCTGAGGGAATGGGACGAGATGCAGCAAATGCCACTCACTAAGATCAAAGATATAATTCTGCCGCCTACTTTAGATCGACGTGACATGCTCAAGCTCTGGGGATATGTGGTGGCTCGTATCGCTCTGCCACGGGTCGCCACCTATAATTTGACCAAATACGGCCAAGAAAAGATCTGGAATTTCTTGAACAAGTCTACAGAACCCCTCAAAAATATACTGATGGGACTGCCATGGCCTCCCGGCTCAAAGAATCCGGAAAAAGAAAAAGCCTTCACCAGATCTCTCGCTCTGGACGCCATCTACCGGATACTGGTTTCCAGGAAGCCGGCTGCATCCGTCACTTATCCTGACTGGCTGGAGGAGTCCAAGCTCATGAGAATGTTTCAGGAAGTTAAGAGACAATGGGATGCAAGCCCGCCAGACAAACAGCCACCGGTCTGGATACAGATAGACGATACGAGCTCCATGATGCCAAACGTGCTCTTCACCGAATGGCTGGTGATGGTCATCGTTAATTTACATCATCGTGCTAAACTCCTGAAACAGAACCGGGAGGTGAGCGAGAAGATTCCTCCTGTGCCTGTGAGGTCCCAAGAGAAATTTAAACGCCCTGCAAATAAAAAGAGTTTAAGACGCTCCCCCGGCGGGGAAGAGCCCTTTGTCAAGAGGAGACATGTGCCTCTGAGGACCACTAGAACCGACTTACGCACACCTTCCGCCAAGGAAAGTAAGGCGACGGCGGAGCGCCGTTTGGGGGGTTCTAGAGGCAGCAGTACAGAGAGAGAGGAGAGCGATGCCATCAAAAAAAGACCTACAGGGAAAGATGTGATAGAACCTGTGAACTCCAAGAGAAAGCTGTGGAGTGAGCGTTTCCTTTCCGATGTGGATACAGAGAGTGAGGTATTGGCCGAACCGCTGAGAGATGAGCCGGTGGAAGTGAATGTGGAGACCCAGTCCTCTCTTTCGGATTGGCCGCTGCGGCCTGAAGTGACTCCGAGTCATGAGGTCAGGCCACGTCGAGAGCTCGAGCTTGGCGCACGCCCTAAGGAAAGGGCAGTCGATCGGGGGACCGCGACGGAGCAGACCGGGCCGAAAAAACAGCACGGGCAAGAAGTTGGGAACCCACCGACTTTGTCGCCGGAGCGAACCCCTGACTCTGAGGCAGGTCTCACGGGACAACACAGAGAGAGGGTGACCGAGACTGGAACGATGGAGTCACGTGTTTCAGAAGAACGCGAGGATGAGAGAAGAGCATCTCAGGCTACGGCTGCTAAACCCCCCACCTATGCGAATGCTGTCAGGGAAAACGGAGGAGTGAGGCGTCCACTGAGGCGAGCGGGAGGGCTGATGGTAACTCCCGATTTTGAAGAGGAGGAGGAAGAGCACCTGGGCATGTTTATAGACGATGCGTCGGACGAACGCGATCCCAGAAAGCGCTACGTGGTGCGTTTTCGATACAGAGGGGAAGATCCTGAGAGTGAGGCTCATCTCTATCTACAGAGAGTTTTGATCAAGCGCACGCTGCTTGAAGGTGGTTTCGATTTCAGCATCAATGATATCGTCGCTGTGATCCAATTAACTGGGTCCAGAGAGACGGACGTCTGCCTAGCCTCGGAAAAAGCATACAGGATGTTCTGGTCTTTCTGTAAGACTGCACAAAGGATCGACCCTTCTTTGTTGGAAAAATTTGAAATGATCCCCCTCTTTCGGGGAGATATGAAAGTGCTGACGGTGGCTTTCAGAACCACCACGATACCGGCGCAGGACGTGGAGTACTGGGTGTCAAAGCATGCCAGGGTGCTGAAGGGTCCTGACAAAAAGTATACTGAAGAGGGTTTTTGGAACGGAGAATACCGTTGCGTCGTGTCTTTCAAGAACGCTAATGCTGAAGGGAGCAGGGAAGGGAAAATCCCTAAATATTTTTTCCTAGGAGCGGACAGAGGCGTCACACGCTACAGCGGCCAGCCGCAGGCGTGTTTTCAGTGTGGATCGTATACTCACCACAGGAGGACCTGCACTACACCCCTCTGTTCCCGGTGCGGGGAGAGGGGCCACCCGACTGGGACGTGTCACAAGAGCATCTGTTGCAACTTGTGTGGAGAACAAGGACACACCTATTTCTGGTGCCCCAAAGCATTTTATAACAGACAAGATGCCAAACGCTTTGAGCAAGTGAGCAGGAAAGCTGAGATGGGGAAACAAAGAGCAGAAGGTGGGACTTCCAAGCGGAGACCTGAGATGACGGCGGACGACGGGGAACGAGAGAGGAGTGAAGTGAGGAGAAAAGAAGTGTCGATGCCTGAAGGTGAGAGACGAGAGGTGCAAAGTGACTGGCAGGTGATAGACAGACAGAGGGGGAGGGGGAGGAGCGGTCAGAGTCCGAAACGACCGGACCAAGCACCCTCCACGGCAGAAGTGATTGGGCAAAATAAGTTCTCGGTTTTACAAGAGGAGGCGGAGAGGGAGACGGTATCGGCAGAAATAATAGAACAGGAATCCAGTGAGTTGATGGAGACGATGCAGGGGCAGGGGACACCAGAGCAGGAAATAAGGAGCAAAGAACAGAGGCAAAAACGGGACAAGTACAAGGACAGAGGGAAGGGTGTGAGAACGGGGCAGCGAGAGACGGAAATACAGCAGAAGGAGTTGGTAGATGACGGCAAAGAAGACCTGCGAGAAAATGGGGAAGCTAGACCAGTGGCATCATTAGATGACCTGAGCGACCCGACGCAATTTCAGAGGACATGCGAGACGAGCCTACCGGGCTCTTTGACGGACGCATCGCTTCCTGTTGCGGGAACAAACCCGCCTCTCCTTTCACCAACTTCTGTTCCCACTTCTTCCGTTCCCACACCTGACTTTCTGATCACCCCTGTGCCAGATCTTGAATTACTTCCCCCTCCCCCTCCTCCCCCTCCCCCTCTCCCTTCAGATTCCCAGTCTGAAGAGTCTACACCTCAGGGTACATCTGAGGGGGTAGAAAAAGAACCGTACATTGTACTGGACAGTCCAGAGAGAGAGAGCGATGACATTATGCCATAATGACAGTGATAGAAAATGATGTATGTTGCTTATGCCTTTGGTTCAGTTTGTTAAATTTATTTAAGGTGGTTTACGCAGGGCCTATCCATGATAAAAAGCTTGCAACAAAAAAATAACAATAATAGATAGACCTTTTGTTTTTCTTCAATTTCGTTTTTTTCTAATTTTCTAATTTTCAAGTTTTCAATTTTTCAATTTTCAATTTTCAAATTTTAATATGGCCACTTTAAAAATCTTAACTTGGAACGTGAACGGCATGAGGCACGTCACACGCCGTGAAGAAATATTGACTAGCCTGAAAGGATTGGATAGGGATATATATGTTCTACAGGAGACCCATTTTTGCACTGAAAAAGATCGCAGCTCAGCACAAAGGTTATGGACACAAGGCCCTTCCGTGTGGTCATACGGTGAAGAATATCAAGCCGGCGTCGGGATATTATTTAGGGCTACCAAAAGTTTAACGGTGGACTTTGTGCTAGAAGCGATCCCTGGGAGGCTGGTCGTGGTGGACTTTACCATTCATGCTTTGAGAGAGGATGGTGGCGAAAACAAACTCCTTTTCCGGTTGTGTGGACTGTATGCTCCGATTAAAGCCAATGAACGGAGAGACTTCTGGGACCACTTGAAAGCCTATTGCAATACTCGTAGGCACGTCATCGTTGCCGGAGACTTTAACAACAGAGCGGTCGTGTCGGACAGGATGACCTACGTCGATGAAGATCGAACGACGGAACGATCTGCGGCGCGACCTTTAACGGTGGAGGAGAGAGAGCTGGAGCGCTTCTTCATCGAGAATGGATTATCTGATAAAGCGACAGAGGCCATCAACGTTTTGGATTTCTTTCCGGTTACTTGTAGGCGTGCCTTCACTTACAGGTATTCTCCCGTGGATGGTGCCAGATACACCTTTTACCACGTGAGGGGAGCCAGCAGGCTGGATAGAATACGGGCCTCAAAAGAGCTCAAGACAGACCGCTGCAGGTTGATCGTGACACCTTGGTCAGACCATCTTATGTTGAGCTGTGATTTCAGCACGGGACAAGTTTATCCAAGGGGAAAACCGTTGTGGAGGCTCACGGCGAGACAACTGAATAATATCTCTTACAAGGAGATGTTGGCCTCCACCTTGGCTAACATGCTCACCCTCTGCGACTTGTACGAAGATGATCTGGCGGCCTGGTGGGAGAGATGCAAACGGATCGTCAGGAAGAGGTGCTGGAATCTAGAAGTCCGGATCAACAGTAAAGAGGTGAAAACTTACCAGGAGGCGGTTTACCAGTTCATCCAGTGTCACGGCAGGGTTAATCGTGGGCTCCCGTATGACAGACATCTCCTACAGCGTGCCAGGGAGGTGATCGCGGCCTTCCAGATGAAGCAGAGGCAAAAGAAGAGAAATACCAAACTTTATAGGACTAAAGGGGCCCTGCTGGACAAGGACGAGTGGGTGAGAGCCAGAACCCAAGCACCCTTTGAAAGCATGAAGGGCCTGAGGCTCTCTGAGGATGACGCCGTTTCCCTCCGTCCCAATGAGATGTTGGACATCGTGGAACGTTACTTTACTAAGATCTACCGGCAGAAACCCATCCGGGGGGAGGAGATACAGAATTTTTTCGCCGGCCTTCCCCAAAAAGACTTAAATGTGATACACCAAGGACTGGCAGACGAAGACTTGAGAGAATTAGAGAAACCCATCACCGAGGAAGAGGTTCAGATGGCCATCACGCAAGGAAAGAGCGGATCGGCGCCTGGTCCGGACGGCCTGGGCTGGAATTTTTACAAGCTTTTTAAGACATGGATAGGTCCTGCCATGACTAAAGTCTTTAATTTTTTGTTGCAGCAACCAAAACTCTCTCGCTCCTTTTATCAGAGTACTCTAATTTTTTTCGCAAAACAAGGCGATCTCACTTTGGTCAAGAACTGGAGGCCGATCGCCTTGACCAATGTGGACTATCGCATTTTAGCAAAAATCTTGAATGGAAGGCTAGCTCGTCTCGCTCCGAAAATTGTGGTACCCGGTCAAACCAGTGCGGTGCCGGGTCGTAGTATGTTAGATTCCTTATGTTTGTTCAGAGAGCTGTTTGAGCTGGCCAGGGAGGAAAAGTGGAAAGGGAAAATCATGCAGCTGGACCAGACCAAGGCCTTTGATTGTGTCCATCATGAATTTCTGTGGGCTACTCTGGAGTGGAAAGGGCTGCCCCACAGATTCGTACGGTATGTCAAGCTGCTGTATAAGGAGGCCTCGGTGACCCCGCAAGTCAATGGCCACAGAGGGAAAAGAATTGTGTTAGAATCGGGGGTCAGGCAGGGTTGCCCCCTCAGCCCGCTTCTGTATGTCTTGGTTATAGATATGGTCTTATACAAATTGCTATTAGAAGAGGGACTCTCGGGACTGGGTCGAGGGATTCCCCAGTCCACACGAGCCGTGGTCAAGTTTGTAGTGCATGCCGATGACGTTTCCCTCTTGGTGAACGATGAAGAGGAAATGAAGCGGGCCAGACTCATATTTGAACATTATGGGAGAGCATCTGGAGCACAGATGAATTATCAGAAAAGCTGTGTTATCGACCTGGGTGGGAAAGATTCTCTCATTGTATCAAAGGTAGAGTCCTCCGAAGGGACCGGAGGGGCAGGCCCAGAAAGGGTACAGCGAGTTAAGCTATTAGGCCTCTGGTTTACTAAAGAGAGTGGGGCATGGAAAACTAACTGGTCCCAATGGATGGAAAAACTGAAGGAGAAAATTACTTTATGGCAAAGATGGCACCTAAACGTGTACCAAAAGGCAATTTATATTAAGACGTATGTCGTCCCGGTGGCCGCCAATATCTCTGTGGTTTATCCGCCACCGATCTCTGTGATGAAAGAAGCAGAGACTCTCTTGTTTAAATTCCTATGGGGGGCGGCCACTTTCCCTCTCGCCAGAGCTGTGGCTCACAGACCTGTCGAGGAAGGGGGACTGGATTTCCCATCTGTTACACTCAAATTCCTCACAGGGTTTCTCAGTTTTAACTTTGGGGCCTTCCGGCAAGCGGAAGTGAAAATGATGGGCGTGGGCTGCCCGGCGTGGACCCTGATTTTTGCCCGTCGTTGGGATAGGCATGACTGGTTCCACCAGTGGTGGAGGGAGGGTTCGACCCCACGCGCCGTCTCGGCGGTGACGAAGCTGACGGGACCAGATTTCTGCTGGGACTTGTACGCCCAGATTAAACGGTACAAAGTGCAAGCCGAATGGCTCCAGGACATCACTGGGCCTATTAGATGTTTAAAGAGAAATGTGTATAGGCAGCTTTTGGACATCAATTGCTATAGACCGCAGATGGAAAAAAACCAGACAAAGGTAGCCCTCTCGGACTACCTGAAAAAGCAGGAGTTTCCCATAACGTATTTCACGGACAGGAGGGTTCCCTATAGCCTGTGGGACATCCGTTGGCGGTTTTACCATCAAATTTACAAGTTGAAGGTATCGATGCCTTGGCTACCCGTAGAAAGACAGCTGTGTCCAAGGGCACGCTGTGCAAAGCAGATGCTGACAGGAGAGGCCCCTCAAAGAGAGACTTATGAACATTTTCTCAAGTTGTGTCCGGGAGCCAGAGACACTTGGACTGAACTGGCGAGAAAAATGGACTGGCCTGAGCTGAAGGAGCAGCAGTGGGAAAGCATCGTTTCGGGCATTGAACCAGAAGGAGGAATCAGAGGACCGGGGAAACCGGTGCGAAGGAAAAGGAATAGAGATGGGACTTTTGTTGATGAAACGCAACGTTGGTTGACGCCCTGGAGTACCATCAGACTGATAAATTTGACTGTAATCCTGTCCCTGATCATTCAGAGGCAGGAGGAAATCAAACTGCAAACACCTTACAACTTGCACAAGGCAATCAAGTTCATCCTGGGCAGGATAAAGACTTTGAGTGAGGTGGAAAAAGGAAGGCTTCCGACAGCAAAGTGGAAGAAATTCTGGCCGTGGATGGCTGATGGCACCCCAGCCATTACGTAATTGTGTTGGTGGTACAAAGATGTTACAAGTTGCAAATGCAAGGACTGTGAAAATTGCACATAAGGAAGGATATTGAACTTTAGCTATAGGTGTATATATGTATTAGATGTAAGTTAGTTAGGAAACAAATTGTATTAGCAAGATAAGAGTTTGTGTTTGACGTTTGTTACGGACTTTTGCGTTCGGTTGTAGTAATTTTGAAGTAGAAAGATTTTAATAAAAAATACATAAAACCTAAAAAAAAAACCTAACCCTAACCCTAACCCTAACCCTAACCCTAACCCTAACCCTAACCCTAACCCCGCCCACCGACTGGAGAAGCTGCTTTGTTTTGAGCTCCCACTTTCTCCTCAGAAAAACGTCGGATTTTGCTGGAAATGTAGAGCATGCTGAACCCCCTCTTGCAGGGGGGGACAGAGAGAAGCTTGGGGATCCTTTTGGTGCTTTCATGGATCCTGAGACCCCAAGTTTGACTGAGAAATTCGAGGGAGAAGAAGAGGCCCCCCCTTCTCTTCACACAGAAGCCTCAAGGACAATGGCTGCACACAGTGAGTGTTTACATGAAAATCTGAGGGGTTTCTCCAGGCACAGCAAAACATTGGGGATCCTGCAAGTGGTGGGGTTTGTAGAGTGGACTCCAGGGAATCCCTCAGTGTAACAAACATTGCAGGGAGCCAGAAGGATTTAGAGAAAAGCTTTGAGAAAGTGGCTGCCCCCATCCCCCTTTCACAGAATGACTCAGCATTTTTGCCTTTGCCAGAGCAAACAATGCAGCAGAAACAAGAGCTTTTTTCTCCAAGCCACCAAGATAAAGGGGAGGCTTTTCATTCACAGTCTGGTGGGGATGACTTTGAAGGCTCAAACAACAAGGAAAATATTTCAGGCAGCCCAATTTTTACCAAGATACATGCTGAAAAATTAGCCCCCTCCAGCCAGGCTTTTCAACAGCAGATCTCAGTGCAGCCGGGAGGGGCTGCTTTCACAGTTTGTTTACAAGAGCAGAAGCTTTCCTCTTTGGAAAAAAGCATGCAGCAAAGTGATTTAAAACATCAGGGGGATTGCATACCACAGCCATTCTGTCTACAGGAACCCCCAAATAGTATCCAGGGATTTTTAACTGAGGAAATGGGGGATTCAGAAAGGGAGAAGCAGGAACAAAACAGTGAGGCAGTGACTGCTGTACATACAGATGCAGGCTCCGTTGTGCGTCTACAGCAGGCTGAGCGGCAACTAGGCGCACAGATACGGGCTGTAGAGGATAATTGGCAGAGAATTACACAAGAGGAAGCAGAGCTTGAGATAGAGGTGAGACGTACAGGAACTGGAGAAGGCGTGGACGTGATGAGGAGACGATTGAAGATTCTCAGAGCTTCTAGAAGGCAGCTTGAGAAAGACTATAGAAATTTAAGGACGCGATTGCCTTTGGAAGCACGGGGCTCGCGATTCCCGGAAAGTGACCCGCACGTCATCTTGATCTCAGAATTTGGAGAAAATGTTCGCGATAGATCCCCTTTAAAGCCTAGAAAAGAGGATTTATCCACATCTAAGGATGACTTGTCATTGCAAACCGGACCTGTTCTTGCTATTTCCAAATCTGCGGTTTCTGTTTCTCAAAAGTTAGAGACTGAAGGAATGGATGAAGAGAGAGGGAGCCGAGAAGGGTTGCTGACAAAGGAGTTGGATTCGGATTTGCTCTCGGACGATGAGGATTCCGAAGACAGTGATTTGGAGACCGGGGTGAAGGGGGATTTAGGACAGACTGAGGTTCCTGAATCTGGAGAAGACGACATCAATCCTGATTTTTTGCTAAGCACTTTTGACACGGATTTTCAAAGTGAGGGGGAGAAGTCGGCACGGGATGATTCGGAAGCCTCCGATTCCACGAGACAAGACAGGGCTGATCTCGGAAGCGCGCTTTCTACTGCGACTCTGCGTCTCGGTGTAGAGAAGGAGAAGGAGGGGGAAATCTCAGGGTCTGGGAAAGCTGTGCACGTGCCTTGGAGAATGACCAGGGAATACCAGATCCTGAGGGAATGGGACGAGATGCAGCAAATGCCACTCACTAAGATCAAAGATATAATTCTGCCGCCTACTTTAGATCGACGTGACATGCTCAAGCTCTGGGGATATGTGGTGGCTCGTATCGCTCTGCCACGGGTCGCCACCTATAATTTGACCAAATACGGCCAAGAAAAGATCTGGAATTTCTTGAACAAGTCTACAGAACCCCTCAAAAATATACTGATGGGACTGCCATGGCCTCCCGGCTCAAAGAATCCGGAAAAAGAAAAAGCCTTCACCAGATCTCTCGCTCTGGACGCCATCTACCGGATACTGGTTTCCAGGAAGCCGGCTGCATCCGTCACTTATCCTGACTGGCTGGAGGAGTCCAAGCTCATGAGAATGTTTCAGGAAGTTAAGAGACAATGGGATGCAAGCCCGCCAGACAAACAGCCACCGGTCTGGATACAGATAGACGATACGAGCTCCATGATGCCAAACGTGCTCTTCACCGAATGGCTGGTGATGGTCATCGTTAATTTACATCATCGTGCTAAACTCCTGAAACAGAACCGGGAGGTGAGCGAGAAGATTCCTCCTGTGCCTGTGAGGTCCCAAGAGAAATTTAAACGCCCTGCAAATAAAAAGAGTTTAAGACGCTCCCCCGGCGGGGAAGAGCCCTTTGTCAAGAGGAGACATGTGCCTCTGAGGACCACTAGAACCGACTTACGCACACCTTCCGCCAAGGAAAGTAAGGCGACGGCGGAGCGCCGTTTGGGGGGTTCTAGAGGCAGCAGTACAGAGAGAGAGGAGAGCGATGCCATCAAAAAAAGACCTACAGGGAAAGATGTGATAGAACCTGTGAACTCCAAGAGAAAGCTGTGGAGTGAGCGTTTCCTTTCCGATGTGGATACAGAGAGTGAGGTATTGGCCGAACCGCTGAGAGATGAGCCGGTGGAAGTGAATGTGGAGACCCAGTCCTCTCTTTCGGATTGGCCGCTGCGGCCTGAAGTGACTCCGAGTCATGAGGTCAGGCCACGTCGAGAGCTCGAGCTTGGCGCACGCCCTAAGGAAAGGGCAGTCGATCGGGGGACCGCGACGGAGCAGACCGGGCCGAAAAAACAGCACGGGCAAGAAGTTGGGAACCCACCGACTTTGTCGCCGGAGCGAACCCCTGACTCTGAGGCAGGTCTCACGGGACAACACAGAGAGAGGGTGACCGAGACTGGAACGATGGAGTCACGTGTTTCAGAAGAACGCGAGGATGAGAGAAGAGCATCTCAGGCTACGGCTGCTAAACCCCCCACCTATGCGAATGCTGTCAGGGAAAACGGAGGAGTGAGGCGTCCACTGAGGCGAGCGGGAGGGCTGATGGTAACTCCCGATTTTGAAGAGGAGGAGGAAGAGCACCTGGGCATGTTTATAGACGATGCGTCGGACGAACGCGATCCCAGAAAGCGCTACGTGGTGCGTTTTCGATACAGAGGGGAAGATCCTGAGAGTGAGGCTCATCTCTATCTACAGAGAGTTTTGATCAAGCGCACGCTGCTTGAAGGTGGTTTCGATTTCAGCATCAATGATATCGTCGCTGTGATCCAATTAACTGGGTCCAGAGAGACGGACGTCTGCCTAGCCTCGGAAAAAGCATACAGGATGTTCTGGTCTTTCTGTAAGACTGCACAAAGGATCGACCCTTCTTTGTTGGAAAAATTTGAAATGATCCCCCTCTTTCGGGGAGATATGAAAGTGCTGACGGTGGCTTTCAGAACCACCACGATACCGGCGCAGGACGTGGCCTACTGGGTGTCAAAGCATGCCAGGGTGCTGAAGGGTCCTGACAAAAAGTATACTGAAGAGGGTTTTTGGAACGGAGAATACCGTTGCGTCGTGTCTTTCAAGAACGCTAATGCTGAAGGGAGCAGGGAAGGGAAAATCCCTAAATATTTTTTCCTAGGAGCGGACAGAGGCGTCACACGCTACAGCGGCCAGCCGCAGGCGTGTTTTCAGTGTGGATCGTATACTCACCACAGGAGGACCTGCACTACACCCCTCTGTTCCCGGTGCGGGGAGAGGGGCCACCCGACTGGGACGTGTCACAAGAGCATCTGTTGCAACTTGTGTGGAGAACAAGGACACACCTATTTCTGGTGCCCCAAAGCATTTTATAACAGACAAGATGCCAAACGCTTTGAGCAAGTGAGCAGGAAAGCTGAGATGGGGAAACAAAGAGCAGAAGGTGGGACTTCCAAGCGGAGACCTGAGATGACGGCGGACGACGGGGAACGAGAGAGGAGTGAAGTGAGGAGAAAAGAAGTGTCGATGCCTGAAGGTGAGAGACGAGAGGTGCAAAGTGACTGGCAGGTGATAGACAGGCAGAGGGGGAGGGGGAGGAGCGGTCAGAGTCCGAAACGACCGGACCAAGCACCCTCCACGGCAGAAGTGATTGGGCAAAATAAGTTCTCGGTTTTACAAGAGGAGGCGGAGAGGGAGATGGTATCGGCAGAAATAATAGAACAGGAATCCAGTGAGTTGATGGAGACGATGCAGGGACAGGGGACACCAGAGCAGGAAATAAGGAGCAAAGAACAGAGGCAAAAACGGGACAAGTACAAGGACAGAGGGAAGGGTGTGAGAACGGGGCAGCGAGAGACGGAAATACAGCAGAAGGAGTTGGTAGATGACGGCAAAGAAGACCTGCGAGAAAATGGGGAAGCTAGACCAGTGGCATCATTAGATGACCTGAGCGACCCGACGCAATTTCAGAGGACATGCGAGACGAGCCTATCGGGCTCTTTGACGGACGCATCGCTTCCTGTTGCGGGAACAAACCCGCCTCTCCTTTCACCAACTTCTGTTCCCACTTTTTCCGTTCCCACACCTGACTTTCTGATCACCCCTGTGCCAGATCTTGAATTACTTCCCCCTCCCCCTCCTCCCCCTCCCCCTCTCCCTTCAGATTCCCAGTCTGAAGAGTCTACACCTCAGGGTACATCTGAGGGGGTAGAAAAAGAACCGTACATTGTACTGGACAGTCCAGAGAGAGAGAGCGATGACATTATGCCATAATGACAGTGATAGAAAATGATGTATGTTGCTTATGCCTTTGGTTCAGTTTGTTAAATTTATTTAAGGTGGTTTACGCAGGGCCTATCCATGATAAAAAGCTTGCAACAAAAAAATAACAATAATAGATAGACTTTTTGTTTTTCTTCAATTTCGTTTTTTTTCTAATTTTCTAATTTTCTATTTTCAAGTTTTCAATTTTTCAATTTTCAAATTTTAATATGGCCACTTTAAAAATCTTAACTTGGAACGTGAACGGCATGAGGCACGTCACACGCCGTGAAGAAATATTGACTAGCCTGAAAGGATTGGATAGGGATATATATGTTCTACAGGAGACCCATTTTTGCACTGAAAAAGATCGCAGCTCAGCACAAAGGTTATGGACACAAGGCCCTTCCGTGTGGTCATACGGTGAAGAATATCAAGCCGGCGTCGGGATATTATTTAGGGCTACCAAAAGTTTAACGGTGGACTTTGTGCTAGAAGCGATCCCTGGGAGGCTGGTCGTGGTGGACTTTACCATTCATGCTTTGAGAGAGGATGGTGGCGAAAACAAACTCCTTTTCCGGTTGTGTGGACTGTATGCTCCGATTAAAGCCAATGAACGGAGAGACTTCTGGGACCACTTGAAAGCCTATTGCAATACTCGTAGGCACGTCATCGTTGCCGGAGACTTTAACAACAGAGCGGTCGTGTCGGACAGGATGACCTACGTCGATGAAGATCGAACGACGGAACGATCTGCGGCGCGACCTTTAACGGTGGAGGAGAGAGAGCTGGAGCGCTTCTTCATCGAGAATGGATTATCTGATAAAGCGACAGAGGCCATCAACGTTTTGGATTTCTTTCCGGTTACTTGTAGGCGTGCCTTCACTTACAGGTATTCTCCCGTGGATGGTGCCAGATACACCTTTTACCACGTGAGGGGAGCCAGCAGGCTGGATAGAATACGGGCCTCAAAAGAGCTCAAGACAGACCGCTGCAGTTTGATCGTGACACCTTGGTCAGACCATCTTATGTTGAGCTGTGATTTCAGCACGGGACAAGTTTATCCAAGGGGAAAACCGTTGTGGAGGCTCACGGCGAGACAACTGAATAATATCTCTTACAAGGAGATGTTGGCCTCCACCTTGGCTAACATGCTCACCCTCTGCGACTTGTACGAAGATGATCTGGCGGCCTGGTGGGAGAGATGCAAACGGATCGTCAGGAAGAGGTGCTGGAATCTAGAAGTCCGGATCAACAGTAAAGAGGTGAAAACTTACCAGGAGGCGGTTTACCAGTTCATCCAGTGTCACGGCAGGGTTAATCGTGGGCTCCCGTATGACAGACATCTCCTACAGCGTGCCAGGGAGGTGATCGCGGCCTTCCAGATGAAGCAGAGGCAAAAGAAGAGAAATACCAAACTTTATAGGACTAAAGGGGCCCTGCTGGACAAGGACGAGTGGGTGAGAGCCAGAACCCAAGCACCCTTTGAAAGCATGAAGGGCCTGAGGCTCTCTGAGGATGACGCCGTTTCCCTCCGTCCCAATGAGATGTTGGACATCGTGGAACGTTACTTTACTAAGATCTACCGGCAGAAACCCATCCGGGGGGAGGAGATACAGAATTTTTTCGCCGGCCTTCCCCAAAAAGACTTAAATGTGATACACCAAGGACTGGCAGACGAAGACTTGAGAGAATTAGAGAAACCCATCACCGAGGAAGAGGTTCAGATGGCCATCACGCAAGGAAAGAGCGGATCGGCGCCTGGTCCGGACGGCCTGGGCTGGAATTTTTACAAGCTTTTTAAGACATGGATAGGTCCTGCCATGACTAAAGTCTTTAATTTTTTGTTGCAGCAACCAAAACTCTCTCGCTCCTTTTATCAGAGTACTCTCATTTTTTTCGCAAAACAAGGCGATCTCACTTTGGTCAAGAACTGGAGGCCGATCGCCTTGACCAATGTGGACTATCGCATTTTAGCAAAAATCTTGAATGGAAGGCTAGCTCGTCTCGCTCCGAAAATTGTGGTACCCGGTCAAACCAGTGCGGTGCCGGGTCGTAGTATGTTAGATTCCTTATGTTTGTTCAGAGAGCTGTTTGAGCTGGCCAGGGAGGAAAAGTGGAAAGGGAAAATCATGCAGCTGGACCAGACCAAGGCCTTTGATTGTGTCCATCATGAATTTCTGTGGGCTACTCTGGAGTGGAAAGGGCTGCCCCACAGATTCGTACGGTATGTCAAGCTGCTGTATAAGGAGGCCTCGGTGACCCCGCAAGTCAATGGCCACAGAGGGAACAGAATTGTGTTAGAATCGGGGGTCAGGCAGGGTTGCCCCCTCAGCCCGCTTCTGTATGTCTTGGTTATAGATATGGTCTTATACAAATTGCTATTAGAAGAGGGACTCTCGGGACTGGGTCGAGGGATTCCCCAGTCCACACGAGCCGTGGTCAAGTTTGTAGTGCATGCCGATGACGTTTCCCTCTTGGTGAACGATGAAGAGGAAATGAAGCGGGCCAGACTCATATTTGAACATTATGGGAGAGCATCTGGAGCACAGATGAATTATCAGAAAAGCTGTGTTATCGACCTGGGTGGGAAAGATTCTCTCATTGTATCAAAGGTAGAGTCCTCCGAAGGGACCGGAGGGGCAGGCCCAGAAAGGGTACAGCGAGTTAAGCTATTAGGCCTCTGGTTTACTAAAGAGAGTGGGGCATGGAAAACTAACTGGTCCCAATGGATGGAAAAACTGAAGGAGAAAATTACTTTATGGCAAAGATGGCACCTAAACGTGTACCAAAAGGCAATTTATATTAAGACGTATGTCGTCCCGGTGGCCGCCAATATCTCTGTGGTTTATCCGCCACCGATCTCTGTGATGAAAGAAGCAGAGACTCTCTTGTTTAAATTCCTATGGGGGGCGGCCACTTTCCCTCTCGCCAGAGCTGTGGCTCACAGACCTGTCGAGGAAGGGGGACTGGATTTCCCATCTGTTACACTCAAATTCCTCACAGGGTTTCTCAGTTTTAACTTTGGGGCCTTCCGGCAAGCGGAAGTGAAAATGATGGGCGTGGGCTGCCCGGCGTGGACCCTGATTTTTGCCCGTCGTTGGGATAGGCATGACTGGTTCCACCAGTGGTGGAGGGAGGGTTCGACCCCACGCGCCGTCTCGGCGGTGACGAAGCTGACGGGACCAGATTTCTGCTGGGACTTGTACGCCCAGATTAAACGGTACAAAGTGCAAGCCGAATGGCTGCAGGACATCACTGGGCCTATTAGATGTTTAAAGAGAAATGTGTATAGGCAGCTTTTGGACATCAATTGCTATAGACCGCAGATGGAAAAAAACCTGGCAAAGGTAGCCCTCTCGGACTACCTGAAAAAGCAGGAGTTTCCCATAACGTATTTCACGGACAGGAGGGTTCCCTATAGCCTGTGGGACATCCGTTGGCGGTTTTACCATCAAATTTACAAGTTGAAGGTATCGATGCCTTGGCTACCCGTAGAAAGACAGCTGTGTCCAAGGGCACGCTGTGCAAAGCAGATGCTGACAGGAGACGCCCCTCAAAGAGAGACTTATGAACATTTTCTCAAGTTGTGTCCGGGAGCCAGAGACACTTGGGCTGAACTGGCGAGAAAAATGGACTGGCCTGAGCTGAAGGAGCAGCAGTGGGAAAGCATCGTTTCGGGCATTGAACCAGAAGGAGGAATCAGAGGACCGGGGAAACCGGTGCGAAGGAAAAGGAATAGAGATGGGACTTTTGTTGAAGAAACGCAACGTTGGTTGACGCCCTGGAGTACCATCAGACTGATAAATTTGACTGTAATCCTGTCCCTGATCATTCAGAGGCAGGAGGAAATCAAACTGCAAACACCTTACAACTTGCACAAGGCAATCAAGTTCATCCTGGGCAGGATAAAGACTTTGAGTGAGGTGGAAAAAGGAAGACTTCCGACAGCAAAGTGGAAGAAATTCTGGCCGTGGATGGCTGATGGCACCCCAGCCATTACGTAATTTGTTGGTGGTGCAAAGATGTTACAAGTTGCAAATGCAAGGACTGTGAAAATTGCACATAAGGAAGGATATTGAACTTTAGTTATAGGTGTATATATGTATTAGATGTAAGTTAGTTAGGAAACAAATTGTATTAGCAAGATAAGAGATGGTTTTTGACGTTTGTTACGGACTTTTGCGTTCGGTTGTAGTAATTTTGAAGTAGAAAGATTTTAATAAAAAATACATAATACCTAAAAAAAAAAAAAAAAACCTAACCCCAACCCCAACCCTAACCCTAACCCTCACCCTCCCCGGAAGAATCTGTAGTAATACCAGAGTCCAGCTCGTGACGAATCTGAGCAACTTTCTCCCTAAAATGCGTGGCAAACTCGTCACAGCGGGTCTTCGAAGGTGGCACCAGATCTTTTTCAGGGCCCAAACTTATTAGCCCCTGTACCACCCGAAAGAGCTCCACTGGACGGCATTGTGAGGAGGCAATGTACGCAGAGAAGAATCTCTTCTTTGCCGCCCTCACCGCCACAGCATAGGCCCGATACTGGGCTCTAAGTTGTGCTCGATCGGATTCATCTCGTGATTTCCTCCACCTATGCTCTAGCCGTCTACCAACCCACTTCATCGCCCGTAATTCAGGTGTATACCATAGGGATGAACGGGCTCTGCCTGGCTGGAGGGGACACTTAGGAGCGATCGTGTCAATAGCCCTGGTCATCTCCCTATTCCACATATCGACCAAGGTATCAACAGGAGCACCAGCCTTGTCAGTCATAAAATCCCACAGAGCCTTCAGAAATCCATCCGGATCCATCTGACTCTGGGGGCGGACCAAGATAATCGGGTCCGCACCCTTACAGAGGGAGAGGCTGCTCTCAAGCTCAAACCTCACAAGGAAGTGATCTGATCATGACAAGGGCATCAAACTTATGTTCTTCACCCTTAGATCACCCTCTCCCCGCCCCATCGAGAAAACCAGGTCCAGAGTGTGTCCACGTTCATGGGTTGGGTCACTGACATGTTGAGACAGCCCCATGGCTGTCATGGAGGCCATGAAGTCCTGAGCCGCCCCAGTCAGAACAGTCTCGGCATGGAGATTGGTCCCCCAGGACCAACATCCTGGGAGTCTTCAACACCAGGTCCGAGACAATCTCCGTCAGCTCAGGCAGGGAGTCTGTTGGGCAGAAGGGTGCACGGTACACCAACAGAATCCCCAATCTGTCTGGGTCACCCAACACCAAGTGGAAGCACTCCACCCCGGTCTCGAAGGGACAGGAAGCCCCATGAGGGAAAAGGAAGCTCGATAAACTAAAGCGACCACCCCTCCCCTCCCCTCCAGGCGTGGACGGTGCTGGACTAGGTACCAGGGCGGGCATAGTTCCAAGAGGGCAACATCACCCCCCCTCCCCCACCCAGGTCTCGGTGATACAAGCCAGGTCGGCCCTCTCATCCACAATAGGTCGTGGATGAGAGTAGCTTTACTGTGGACTGACCTGGCATTAAGCAACAGCACCGTCAGGCCCGTGGGGCAGTTCACAAGGCTACCTGGCACCCGCCGGTTGGGGAAATAACCAGAAGGAGGGACAGGTGTTAACCATCTGTTCCGCCTTCTCCTAGGCGGGACCGTTAAGCCCCCACCATGACCATAGTGACCATTGCCCATCACCACCCCAATGGTGGCCCCCACGCGCTCCCCAGGTGACATATCTAAACTCGAGATGGGCCCCTAAAAATTTTATAAAAATTTTAAACAGTTAAAATCTACCCAATAACCAGCATCCCACCTCCAAAACCTCAACCAGACTCCCTGGCCAGCCCAGCCCCCATCCTGTCCTAACGGCAATGCCCTTAGGCCATTGCCCTTCGGCCGCCGGCCCAAGGCCGCTGGCCCCAGGCATCGGCCGGCACTTTGAGGCCACGGGCGCGTGCGGCCCTGCCCTCCCCACCCGTCCCAGCACGACTGCCACTCATGCGAGGGGCGGGCCAGAGCAGGGGCCTCGGCGGCAGCACAGCACTGGTGAATGGCGGCTGTGCTGGGCGGCGGGCAGCAGGTGGAGCGGCAGGCAGCAGGTGAAGGCAGGCGTGGTCTTACAGCTCCGAGGGGCAGCAGTGTCAGGCCACTCATGCCACGCTCATGCCATGCTCTCCCAGCCTTCCCCGGCCTTCCCCGGAGTTGGGATTCTCCTCAGATGAAGGGGATTCAGAGGACAGCGACATGGAGTTTTGTTTGGGGAAGGGAGCGGGCCAAGGCGGGATCCCTCACTCCTCGGGGGATGAAATAAACTCAGATTTTGACATCCATGCTTATAATATGGACCCGGAGACAGACATGTCGACATTGGGGAATTCTGAAATCTCAGAGGCTACTGAAAGTGCAAGGAAGACCAGAGAGTTTGTGATCAATACAGAAGTGGACCAAAACCCTGCACACACCTATCATTCGGTTAGGTGACATCATCATCCCCAAAGAGTTTGGTAAGAACAACATGCTAAAGTTGTGGGGCTATATGGTGGCACATCTGACTTTCTCCACTGTAAAGACCAGCGATTTAACCAAACTGGCTCAGTATAAAGTATAAATAAAACATCACAGACTTTGAGGAGTCTGATGGCGGGCTTGCACATAGAGGAAGTGAAGACAAAGAAACAGAAGGTGACTATCAAATCGCTAGCTGCACAAGAGGTGTACAGACTGCTGCTGGCACGTCAGCCAAAAAAAATCCAGCCTTGGCCGTTGGAGTGGTTGGAGGAAAAGAACATGGTGAGAATCATTCAAGATATAAAAAGAACGTGCGACACGGCTCCAGAAAATCAATCCCCACCTTTTTGGGAACATCTCTATGATACATCAAGTATGATGACGCAAGACAGGCTTAAAGAGTGGCTGAATCAGATGATAATGATGCTGCAGAACAGGATGAAGATTAAAAAGCAACAGCAAGAGGAAAGGCCATCACCAGGGAGAAAGTGTTTCCCACTGAGCAGGATGGAGACGGTAGCGGATGCGATGTGGCCAAGTGAGGCTTCCCTGATCACTGAGATGGTGTTGGATGAAAGGTTGGGGGGGTGTGCTTCGGTGCCACCCCCTCTAATTTGTGATGTGCCACTCTCAGAGAAAATGGTGGGGGATGGGGAAGGAGGGGTGGTTCTGAAGAAAGGGGAAACGAGGGATGGTGGACTCTCAGATATAGATACGAGGGAGGAGATGAAACAGGGGAGGGAACAAGAACCTGTAAGCAGTGCAGAGGAAGAGATAGGGGAGGCCAAAAAGAAGAGGCCACGACTACATAATCCAGAAAACAAAAGTGAGGGCAGGAGTGCAAAAGGAGGGGTGGGGGAAAAGAAACATGGCGTCGGGACAATACAGCTGTGTGTAGCGGGGCTCCACTACCATTCTATCTCTGGCAGCGGGCAGAGTGCCCGGTCTTAATGCCCTGTAGGGGTGAAGACAGATTGCTTGGCAAATTCCCAGCAGGTATCTGAACAGCAATTCGGAGCCTGCTGGAGAAATTTCAAGCCTTTCTCAGCCGGAACAATGCAGGAGGGGGAAGACTCTCTACAAGTCCTCGACATGTAAATATAGACTGCTATAGATAATACCATCGGATCTACTGGAAAACATTTTTATCTCTCTTTTTCTTTGCAACAATACTTGTGGAAAAAGCTACATTGGTTATCAACTGATTTAAAAAGAAGAAATTGAAAGCCCTTTGGGTGAAGGACAGGAAAGGATTTTTCCTCCCTTTCACGGAACGCGGCAGCTCCTAGGTGAAGAGATAAGTTTGAGTGTGTGTCTAAATAATTTAATGTTTTTCTTTTTTATAATCTCTTCAAGGGCAAAACTTGAAGTAATAAATTAATGTTTAATTATATGAGAGACGCAATCTTCTGGTTTATTAGATTGATGCCAGATATCGGCCATCTTCTTTTCTTTGTCCCTGAAGTGTATGGATTCCTGCTAAGGCTGTAAAAGCACTGCTAAGATGGAGGAAAGGCAAAATTTCTTAAAGATACTTTTGGAGATTAAAGACTCTTTAAAGGCCATAAGTCTTCAAGTTAACGTGCTAACTAAACAACTTGACGGTGTACTAATGGAATCAAAAGCCGACTCTGACAAGACTGTTCCTTTTTACATTAGTAAAACTTCGGTCAGTCACTTCCTACCTGGGCAGAATCAGCAAACAGAAGAGAAAGACGAAGCTGAGAAACTAATAAGGAAACTTGGCCAGAATAAACAAACAATTGACTATCTTAAAATACTGGGCAAGCGAAATGAGCAAGCTGTTGGTTATCTGCAAATTTCACAGGAAATAAGCATAACATGAGAGATAGTCTATGGCCATGTTTTGATACAAGATCTCCTACAGGCATTTCTTTGGAAGAAGGAGCAGAAGAAGAACCAATTAAGACGATTTTACAATTGGAAGAAGAAGAAAAAGGGGTGCCAGGGAGATGTAGGAAGAGAATGTGCTATTCTGTTTTTGTTTTCCATTTATAATTAAGGGAATTTTATTATAGGTGTTAAGGCTTAAGCTAAGATGGAATATAAAATCTCTGTTAAATAGGCTATAGTGGCTAAATAAATAAGAGGGACTGCAGGTGGCGCAGTGGTTTAAACCGCTGTGCTGCTGGGCTGGTTGATCGAAAGGTCGCCGGTTCAAATCTGCACACGGGGTGAGCTCCCGTGCGCCGTCCCAGCTCCTGCCAACCTTGCAGTTCGAAAGCATGCAAATGCAAGTAGATAAAAAGGTACCACTTCGGTGGGCAGGTAACAGCGTTCCGTGCACTTCGGTGTGTAGTCATGCCGGCCACATGACCATGGAGACTGTCTGCGGACAAACGCTGGCTCCCTCGGCCAGGAAACGGAGATGAGCACCGCCCCCTAGAGTCAGGCATGACTGGACGTAACATCAAGGGGAAACCTTTACCTTTACCTTTAGTGGCTAAATAATTGTGATGTTTTTTTTCTCTTTTTTGTTTTGTCTTTTCCTCTTTTATAGGGATGATCTAAACAATCTGGTATGTGGAAATGAGATTAATAGGCTGACAAAGTGAAAACAGGAGAACTTATAATTAAAAGCTATACAGAGTCAGCTATATTGGTTTAAATGGAGTTTGTATTGAGGTTGGCGTGCTTATGAATAATATAGAGTAATATAGAAAAAAATGTGTGCTACAGTCTTTGGTAAAATAAAGGAATTTATTATAGGTTTAAAGGTTTAAGCTAGATGAAATATGGAACTCTTTGCTAAATGGTATAGTGGCTAAACAGAACTGTGATGTTATTTTTTCTTTTTTTTATGTGTGTTTTTCCTCTTTCCATTTTATACAAGGAAGGATATAATAATTTAGCTTAAGTGTTAAATGGGTATATTTGAAAGTGAAACTATATAGAGTCAATGATATCTGTATGTAACAGGCTATTGTTTTTTGGTGAAATATTATACTTTGTTCCCATTTGCAATTGAAAGTAAGGAAATTTATTATAGGTGTTAAGGGTTAAGCTAGATGCATGTAGAAGAAGACTTGTATGTAGATATGAGATAAAGGAAGGCTGACATAATAATTTAGTTTAAGCTGTTGAAGTGTGTAGAATTGCTTAGAGGAAATTGACTACTGAAGGAGAGAAAAAGAAAACAAATGTAATCTCATTAAATTGGAGTAGCCCCCTTTGAACAATGGACAGGAAAAGTAGGATTTTTTAAAAAGAGAGAGATGGGACTAACCTTATGGAAGAAGGAAGATTGTGACTTCTATTGAATTTGAAACCTCATTATGAATCAACTGGAAAAACGGGACTTGATTTTAATTTTTTTTTTTTGATATGTTGCTATAAAAGGGAGCATAATAAGATTATTGTATGTTAAAAGATGTTAAAAGATATGTTGTAGAGGCTGATCCAGTAGATCTGATGTGCATTTTGTGATGATGCGTGATTTGTAGTTTTAGTTAAAAAAACTTAATAAAATTTATTTAAAAAAAAAAAAAAAAGGAGGGATGGGGATGCAGAGTCAAGTGACAGGTTCTGCCGCTGGGGAAGGGATGGGAGAGAGTGAGGAAGGACAGAGAAGCGAGGCAGGGAAAACTGTGGAACAGCATACTGGGCCTTGTGGTTCTGTTTCTGCTTTCAGTGAGAGGAAAACATCAAGAGATGAAGAATCCATGATTGGAAGAAAACAAAGGCAGCAGACTTCCTTGACAGATATGGAAAGGGGGGTTAGACCCAAGATTGCTCAAAGGGAACCGAATCAGGGTGGGAAGGCAATGCTGAAAACAGAGTCTGTAAGTACAAACATTTTGCATGAATGTGATCAGGACGGCCTAAGTGATGCTGCTGAAAAGGAACCCACACAAGCACACACCAGTACTCTACCTAGACCCAAGACATATGCCAGTGTTACTAACCATCACAGAGAACCGGAGACCAGGAGGATGGGAGGCCTCTTATTAGGAGCGGCTTTTGAGGAAGAGGAGGAAGCGCACATAGAGTAATACCTTGAGGTAGCTTCAGATAGAAGGGATTCCCAAAAAAGGTTTGTGCTACGCTTCCAATACATCGTATCTGACCCCAACAGAGACACCAGGGCCTATCTGACAAAGTCTTTTAAGAGAGGTCCTAAAGATTAACAAAGAACAGGTCATGGCACTGATTCAGTTACCGGGGTCTAGGGAGACCGATGTGTGTCTAGCCTCTGAACTCGCCTACTGGGAATTTTAGGCAAAGTGTAGAGTGGCACAAAGGGCAAACCCCTCCTTACTGGAGGGTTTCAAGGTAGTCCCCCTTTTCAAAGGAGACAGCAAAGTCCTGACTGATCTTTCACACCACAACCATCGAGGAGGACGTGACCCAGTAGGTTTCTAGGTATGCCATGATACCCAATGGGCCATACAAAAAGATTGATGAGGAGGGTTTTTGGATGGGCGAGTACCGTTGTGTGGTGTCCTTTAAAAGTCAGAGCTAGAATGAACTTACTAAGCAAATGAAATTGGCCAAACAGAACTTCTTTGAAAATGCTAATAAACCAGGGAGATGGTTAACCTATAAAGTAAAGAAAGAGAGAGAGAAGAGACTGATTTCTAAATTGAAGGATGGAGAAGGACGACTGCAAGTACAAAGTATACATATTAAGAAAATAGCAGAAGATTTCTTTGCAAAGCTGTATCAGAATGATGAGATTTCAACTGAGAAAGTAAAAGAATACATCCAAAAGGGAGGTTTGCCAAAGTTACCGGAGAAATACCAAAATGTATTGAATCAAGAATTAACAACCACAGAAGTGAGGCAATTAAGTGACAAAAGAATGATAAAACTCCTGGCCCGGATGGGCTGCCAGCAGTTTTATAAATCCTTTGAGGGAGTCTTTGCTACATGTGTTAAAGATATATGTAATGCAGCACTGTTAAATGCTAAAATACCAAATACTTGGACAGAGGCAAATATCACATTAATACCCAAAGAAGATACGGATTTGACGCAGATTCAAAATTATAGACTTATATCACTATTAAACGTGGATTACAAAATTTTTGCCTCCATGATGGCAGAAAGATTAAAGAAGTATCTAACAGACTTTATTCACTCAGACCAAAATGGTTTTTTTCCTAAAAGACAAATGAGGAATAACTTGAGAACTATCTTGGATATCTTAGAATATTATGAGATACATACGGAAAAATCAATGGCTTTATTATTCATGGAAGCACAGAAAGCTTTTGACAATGTTAACTGGCAATTTCTGAAGCAACAGATGGCTCAAATGAAGTTTAGTGAAAAGTTTATTGATGTGATATCAGGCATTTATCAAAAGCAGTCAGCTAGGATTATAATTAATGGAGAATTTACAAATACTATAGATACACAAAATGGTACTAGACAAGGATGCCCATTATCACCTCTGTTGTTTATATTGATTTTAGAAGTGTTAAACAGAAATATCAGAGATGATGCAGACATTAAAGGTACTAGAATTAGAGATGAAAGCTATAAATTGCAAGCATTTGCAGATGATCTAGTTTTCATAATGGAGGAACCCTTTGCAACAATGCCTAAACTCCTACAAAGGATTGAAGAATATGGCGAGGTTATTGGGATGAAAATAAATAGAGAAAAGACCAAACTGTTAGTAAAAAAATTCACACAAGACCAGAGAAAAACTCTGCAGGAACAAGTAGATTTGCAGATTGTTAAAAAGGTTAAGTATTTGGGAATTTATCTTACAGATAAGTGTACTATCCTAAGAGAAGACAATTATGATAAACTATGGAAGGATATTAAGAGTGATTTGGAAAAATGGGCTAATTTGCAATTATCCTTGCTGGGAAGAATAGCACTAGTTAAAATGAATATATTACCAAAGCTTTTGCTTTTATTCCAAATGATTCCCATAAAAATTGATAGAAAATTTTTTGATGATTTAAATATTCAAATTTCAAGATTTATATGGAGAAAGAAGAAACCAAGGATTAAAATAAAAATACTTCAGTAGGCTAAAGAGAATGGGGGCTTTGGTCTCCCTGATACATACACACGTGCATCGGGTTTTCAAATAAACGGAAGAAAAGTTACTTTATTTCTTTTGACCCTGTGGATGAGCAGCTTAAGATAGCTCCTATGGATATAAACCAAGAAGGGGAGGGAGAAAAAGGGGAGAAGATAGAGGAGGTGAAGATTCTGGGGATTTACTATTCCATCACCAAAGAAAGGTGGACAAGGAACTGATTGGCTTGACTTCAAAAGTTCAAGGAAAAAATCGGGATGTGGAGGAAGTGGCAACTGACCGTGTATCAAAAGGCAGTTTACATATGCACATACGTGTTACCGGTAGCAACCAACATAGCAGTGGTCTACCCCCTCCAGGATCCGTGATGAATGAAATGGAGAAGGAGCTCTTCAAATTCCTGTGGGGAAAGGCCACCTTCCCTTTAGCAAGGGCAGTGGCCTACAGGCAGATAAATCAGGGAGGTTTGGACCTCCCGGTTCTGTGTATGAAAATGCTCACCATCTTCTTGACTTACAACTTTGGTAAATACGCTCAATGGGAGGAAGGGGGGGGGACCGACCTCACATGTGGGTAGTCCTGTTTGTGCATCACTGGGTGGGTAAACCGTGGGCGGAAACCTGGTGGAGGGAGCACCATCTCGGCTTTGCCATTTCGGCCACGATGAGGTGCACGGGATCCGAATATCTGAGGGAGTTTTACAGTTTCATCAAGCAGCATAAAGTCCATGCAGAATGGTTTGGTTCTAGTCGGGGGGGATCTGAGGAGTATCAAATGAGAGATGTATAAAGAGTTGTTAGAGGTTACCTATTTCAGACCACAGGTGGCAAAGAATGTAAAGAGGGAGAACCTCTCTCAATACTTAAGGGAGCCGATGTACCCAATAGAGTATTTTAAGGACAGACGGGTTCCATTCAAGCTCTGGGACATCAGGTGGTGCCTGTATCATCAGGTGTATAACCTGCAAGGGACCAGACTGTGGCTTCCGGAGTGAGCACAGGCCTGCCCGAGACTGCAGTGTGAGAGCAGGGCTGTTGCGAGCGGAATGGCGCAAAAGGAGACGGTGAGGCACTTTGTCAGCGATTGCCCCGCAGCACGTTCCACGTGGAAGGCGGTGTCTGAAGCGTTGGACTGGCCAGACCTGGGCTCCCAGGACTGGGAATCCGTCATATCTGGCACAGAACCCACTCCTCCATTGAAGGGACCCAGGAGCAGGGAACCCAGGAAACGGAGGTGGAGAGAGACAATGGCTCCCAAGACATATTGGACGGTACTGTGGTCTACGATTAGGCTGATTAATCTGTATGTTCTGTTGGCGCTGTCGCTCCAATGCCACAGGGAGATAATGACACAAAACGTGGCTGACGTGGCTGGCTCGGTAAAATCTGTCCAAGAGAAAATCTTTTGGTTGACCCACAAAGAAAAAGGGAGGATGCCACCAAGTCGGTGGAGGAAATTTTGGCCGTGGTTGTCTGGGGCTCATGCCCCAATTATGTAATGTATGTATAACACTCCTGCACGGAAAATTTCTGTAAGACACAAGGCATGAACATATCAAGAACTCTGTAGAAAGTTCTTTCTGTAAATTTGATTTGTAAATAATGTAAATCTTGTAACTGCGTACATTTGGAATTTTGAAATTTTGTAAATCGTGAATTTTCTAATTTTTTAATGATGCAAATTTTGTAACTTTTGTAGTATGTTTTTATTTAAATAAAAAAATTCAACCTAAAAAAAAAAAAATTCAACCTAACCCTAACCCTAACCTGTTTTATTAGAGAAACAGAAACGTATTCTGCAAAACCGCCGGATTCTTTCACTATCAAAATTAATTTATTTATTTTTAGAGAAACATGAGTGTGTTCTTCAAAAGTGCCAGGTTTTTTCCCTATCAAAATTAATCAATTTTTATGGAGGAACACAAGCATGTTCTTCAAAAGTGCCAGATTCTTTCGCTATCAAAATTAAAATATTTTTTTTAGAGAATCAGAAGTGTGTTCTTCAAAAGTGCCGGTTTCCTTTACTATGAAAATTAATCTTTTTTTAGAGAAACACAAGTGTATTCTTCGAAAGTGCCAGTTTCTTTCGCTATCAAAATTAATCTATTTTACTAGAGAAACAGAAGCATGTTATTCAAAGGCGCAGGTTTCCTTCGCTATCAAAATTAATTTGTTTTCTTAGGGAAACAGAAGCGTGTTCTTCAAAAGCGCCAGTTACTTTCACTCTCAAATTTACTTTTTTGGAGAAACATAATCGTGTTATTCTGAAGCGCCAGTGTGTTTTGTTATCAAAATTAATATATTTTTTTTTAGAGAAATACAAGCGAATTCTTCAAAACCACTGGTTTCTTTTGCTATCAAATCTATTTTTTTAGAGAAACACAAGCATGTTCTTGAAATGCGCAGGTTTCTTTCGCTATCAAAATTAATGTTTTTAGAGAAACGGGAGTGTGTACTTCAAAAGTGCCAGTGTCTTTAGCTTTGAAAATTAATCTTTTTTTTTAGAGAAACACAAGCGTGTTCTTCAAAAGTGCTGCATTCTTTCACTATCAAAATTAATGGGTTTTTTTAGAGAATTAGAAGCGTGTTCTTCAAAAGTGCCGGTTTCTTTCACAATCAAAATTAATCTTTTTTTTTTTTAGAGAAATGAGAATGTGTTTTTCAACAGTGTGGGTTTCTTTCACTATTCAAATTTATGTGTTTAGAGAAACATAAGTGTGTTCTTCGAAAGTGCTGGTTGTTTTCGCTATCAAAATTAATGTATTTTTTAGAAAAACAGAAGCCTGTCCTTCAATAGCGCAGGTTTCCTTCGCTATCAAAATTAATGTATTTTTTTTAGAGAATCAGAAGTTTGTTCTTCAAAAGTGCCAGGTTTTTTTCCCTAGCAAAATTAATCTATTTTTATGGAGGAACACATGCGTGTTCTTCAAAAGTGCAGGTTTCTTTTGCTAACAAAATTAATCTTTTTTTTAGAGAGAAATATAAGGGTGTTCCTCAAAAGCGCTGGTTTCTCTAGCTAGGAAAATTAATCTATTTTTAGAGAAACGGGAGTGTGTTCTTCAAAACCGCTGGTGTTTTTCCCTATCAAAATGAATCTATTTCTATGGAGGAACACAGGATGTTCTTCAAAAGCGCCTGTTTCTTTCACTATCAAAGTTACTCTGTTTTATTGAAGAAACAGAAGAGTGTTCTGCAAAACCGCCGGTTTCTTTCGCTATCCAAATTAATCTTTCATTTTTAGAGAAACATAAGGGTGTTCCTCCAAAGTGCCTGTTTCTTTCCCTAACAAAATTAATCTATTTTTATGGAGAAACACAAGCGTGTTCTTCAAAAGCGCCGGATTCTTTTGCTATCAAAATTAATCTGTTTTATTAGAGAAACAGAAGCATGTTCTTTGAAAGTGCTGGATTGTTTCGCATTCAAAATTAATGTATTTTTTAGAGAAACAGAAGCGTGTTCTTCAAATATGCCAGTTGCTTTCACTATCAAACTTAATGTATTTTTTTTAGAGAACCAGAAGTGTGTTCTTCAATGGCGTTCAATGTGGATAAGTGCAAGGTCTTGCACTTGGGGCATAAGAATAGCTGTCATAAGTACAGGTTAGGTGACAAGTGGCTGGAGAGCAGCACTTGTGAAAGGGACCTCGGGGTGCTGGTTGACCGCAGGCTAAACATGAGCCAGCAGTGTGATGTGGTGGTCAAGAGGGCGAACGCCACCCTTGGTTGCATAGCCAGAAGTGTGGCTTCTAGATCAAGAGAGGTATTACTACCACTCTACACGACTCTGGTGCGCCCGCAACTGGAGTATTATGTTCAGTTTTGGGCCCCTCATTACAGAAAGGATATAGCCAGGTTGGAGTCAGTGCAGCGTAGGGTCACAAGGATGGTGGCCCAATTACAGGGAAAGCCGTATGAGGCAAGACTGAGGGAACTGGGTCTCTTCAGCTTGGAGAAGAGGAGACTCAGAGGGGATATGTTGGCGACATGCAGGTATGTGAGGGGTGTCACATGCAGATGGGTAGAGAGCTGTTCTCCCCTGCAGAGGAAGGCAGGAAGTGCTCCAATGGAGCAAAGCTCAGGGAGCCAAGGTTCCATTTAGATGCCAAGAAGCACTTCCTGACAGTTGGAACCTCGAGGGTGTGGAATGGGCTTCCACGGGAGGTCGTTGAGGCCCCATCGGTGAGGGTGTTCAAAGACAGGCTGGACATGCACATGGTGGGCATGTCATGAGCGGAGCCGGCTGGTGCCGGAGGTCAGACTAGATGGCCCGGGAGGCCCCTTCTGACTCGCTCTGTTTCTATGTTTCTATGTTTCTTCAAAAGTGCTGGTTTCTTTCGCTATCAAAATTAATCTCTTTTATTAGAGAAACAGAAGCGTGTTCTGCATAACCGCCGGCTATATTTGCTATCCAAATTAATTTATGTTTTTAGGGTTGTGTCTTATACTGAGCTGGTGTAAATAGAGCTTCACTGGAACGGCCGAGATTCATGAGATGAGAGTGCCGTACTCTTGGTGTCAGTTTCTGTCATTCTCAGGGATATCCTGCCTTTCCCTTATGTCTGAAAGGCACTGCACTAACCGTCACTTAGCCTGCAGAGTTGTATATATTCACACTGTGAACTTGAGTGGACTTTAGCAGACATGGGGCGGGGTGACCCCTCACAACGAAGTTGAAAATTCATTGTTGCTGAAAATTTCCTTTTCAAATAAGCTTTTATTCATTGAACTTGTAATATAACTTCGGGGCTGGATGGTCCCTTGTTAGTTAATTATTTTAGTTTAATCTCTTCTTCATAAACTGTAACTATAAAAAGTCAATTCAGTATCACACCTCTGCCAACTTCCCTTGCTTTATTTTGCACTGGATTCAGGAGTTTACTGTCACCTTGTGATTTAAGACTTATCCCCCTGATATAAAGTGATAATTCGCTGTGTGCTACACTTTGCTGATCTTGAACCCCTCCTCATTTTCCTGCTCTCATGTACTGGGCTCCTATTGTCTTGGTTTTGCCGTTTTAGCTCTGTGACTTGTTCTAACTGCAGCATGGCAAGGAAGGGCATTAGCTGGAGAAAAGGGCCTTTCTGCCCTTTCCTTTTTTTGCCCGCTGCAGCCTGGGGAGTGGGTGCTGCAGCCCACCCTGTGGAATACACAACGCGGGCCAGATGTTACCACTCAATGATCCAATCACGGGTACAGTAACTAGTCAATCGAATTGATTTAATATATTTAAATCTTTTATACCCTGTTCCTTCACTACCGCTCCAGGACACTTTACAAGGACTGAAAAAATGGCACAGCATCCAGCAATGTGCAGTAAAATCCCACTTAACAGCAATGAAACATTAAAATGGCGGGAGAAAAATAGAATAAAACACTAGAAGCAGGTTGGGGACCAACAAGGCAAGCCCTGCATTGAGTGGGCAAATGCATCTGCAGCTCTGCTGCAGAAAGCGGAGGATACTGAGTGGAAGGTGTGCCTTCTCGATAGCCATTGGACCTTGAAGTCTCTAAAAAGGCTATTTTGTTATTGATCATCATTAGGAGAGGTGCAGAATTTGTGCAGACAGAGCCTCGTGTATACTCCATGTGTACCATGCCTTTTTCTCTTGTAAGGAACTCAAGGTGACTTGCACAATGCTTGGCCCAATTTGATGCTCACAACAACACTGCAGGGTAGGACAGGCTGAGACTCTGTGCCTGGCCCAATGTCAGTTGGTGAGCTCCACGGCCAGACAGAGAGTAGAAGCCGGATCGCCACAGCTCCAGCCCCAGCCCCGCACGCTAAATCACTGCCCGCACTGGCTGGGGGAGCCTTGCCGCCTCACCTGGTCCCCGCACTCAGAAGCCTCATCCAGCCAGTGCAAGGTGACCGAGCAAGCAGGGAAGCCGAGTCCGGTGGAGGTGACTGTGTCAGCCAAGGGCCCGATCCGTGGGGATGGCACCCTGGAGCAATGAGGGAAGGGTGTGCACCTGCTGGGCTGCTCCTCTGGATCAGGACCAGGGGGGTGGCGGGGCATTCCTGGGCAGGCTAGTGGACCTGGCCCAGCAGGGAGAACTGGGGGCAGGAGGGACGGAGTCGGGGCGGGGGCGGGGGAAGCAGCCAGCGGACCGCTGCCAAGCCCACTGTGCACCGTCTTATTGCAACGGGCAGGTCAGGCAGCGCGGGAGAAACGTTCCGCCAGCAAGCGGCCACCTCGGCACTGCCAAGCAGATGGACCTTCCAGGGAAGAAGGGCAAAAAAGGACCGTACCTCCCCTTCTGGTGGCCATCTTAGGAGAGGCAAGGAAGTCCCTCATGCTCAGGTGGGAGGGAGGGAAGTGACAACACAGACACCATCTTGGTCGTGTCTTTTTACATTTAGTTTAGCCGGCCTTCCAGATTCGTTCTATAGACGTACAAAGGGAAGAGGTGCCGCTCCTGCCCTGCACCACTGCTCCCTGGATGACTTCCGAGGCTTCGGCTGCGATCTCCTTTTCCTGCTCAACATCTACCCGAAGTAGGGAATAGATTCTCCAGGCTTGGACTCGCAGCTGCCCTACCTCACAGGGCTGTTGTGAGGATAGAACGGGGCGAATGGGAATCATGTGAGCTGCCTTGGGGATAAGATTATCTCCAAGATCATTTTCATGTATGCTATCATCATGGGACAGAAGAGCTGAAAGTGCCTGCCTTCTCCCCGCTCAGCTCTCATTCTTTTTTTCTCAATTCCTTCTCCTGTACCATGACAAACTGCTCAGAAGACTGGTGAAAGCCTTTCCTTTTTTTTTTTTTTTTGGAATAAGTTTTATTATTATTTTCTACAAGCTAAATAAAAAATAAAGACATCAATCATCAGAGAAATTAGAACTACTGGGTCAGCCCCCCCCCCAGTTTTTTTTATAGCAATCCATAGACATATTCAAACCTACACATAGTCCCGTTTCTCTAGCCAATAATAAAATGAGTTCCAAGTTTGACAGAAGTATATATTCTCTTTCTCCTTCAGCGACAAAGTCAGCCTGTCCATTTCAGCACAATCCAGGATCTTTTTAAAAATCAGTTCATCAGAAGGTGGTTCTTCACTCCTCCAATGTTGGGCAAATACAATCCTTGGCAGTAATTACTACATGTAAATCAAATACGTTGGCTGTTTGTCAACATCATCAGACACAATGCCTAATAAAAAGACTTCAGGTTTAAATATTAAAGATTTTTGTAACATTTCCTCAAGCCATTTATGTAGTTTAGCCCAATAGTTTGTTGCCTTATGACAAGTCCACCCTATGGGATAAAAAGTACCAGGTTTATGTTTGCATTTCCAGTGAAAGCCTTCAGGCCGCAATTCTTGGCAGTGGCCACAGGAGGGCACTCCAGGCGCGCCGCTGATGCCTCCGTTGCTGAGCGTAGAGCCATACTGGACACCCCTGGCTGCACGAAGCCCTCCCCACACAAGAGCTGCACGCTGCCGCGGCCCCCCTTTTTGGCATATCAGCGACAGAGCCCTTTCGCCCATCTGAGGCTGGGCCTGGGCCTGCTGTGGCACTTTGTGGAATGCTGCAATCCAATCCATCTCTTAACTTTCGTAGCTCTACATACGCACCTGCGCAAAGACAGGCCACTCCCAACATGGCTGAAGGGCAAGGCCCCTTTCAGGGTCGGACACTACCAACATGGCGAGGGCCTAAGGCGCGTCACTTCTCCACGTCGTAGGCGCCTCGGTTTTGACGTCATGCCCAGCATGGCTGCCTGAAGGCGATGTGACTTGCTGCTCTTCCTGCCTCTCCTGCCATGGCCACTCCAGGTGGGGGGGGGGCGGGGAGGGGTGCTCCTTCCCCCTGTCTGCAAAGATGGGGGAGGGGGGGTTCTGCTGCCCCCCCGCTTCTCCCGTTCCCTCCCACCCCCCCCAGGCACGGGGCCCTGGCCCTTCCATGGAAGTCCGGGCAGAGATGCGCCTCCAGCGGAGAGGCCCCAGGAGGCCTGGCAGGCCTTGCCGGAGAAGCCCCACTCTCACGTGCATGTGCAAAGCGCCGTGGCTTGCCTTGGATGGGGGCAGGGTTCCTCCCTTCCTGCACCCCCCCCCCCCACACCAGGAATCAGATGCAGGCCTCAGCTTTCATGTGCGCAGGTAGGATGCCCGTTGATGCAGTGCATGGCCGTTCCCAGAGGAATTGATGGGGGATCGAGCCCGGTTTGAAGGCCAGAATGCCAGCTTCCCAGTTGCCACACGCAGCATTCAATTTTCTTCTCTTGTTAGAGTGGAGAAGAGCTGCAGAGGCTCTCATTTATACCATCCCATCTCTCTTTTGAAATACACGGGGGGACTCAGATATAGAAAAGGCGACCCACCCACCCCCCCCAGGGGTGGAGGTCTACCATCCCCTTTCCTCCCTGCAAATGCCTTTGACCAGCTTCCAAGGTGGTTCCAACGGGGAGAGGAGGTTGTACACAGCAACCCTTTTTCTCACCAGTAATCCTTGACATTGATCCCTTTTTCAGTATTATGAACTTTTACGTAACACACTTCTAGTATGATGAATATTTTCTGTATTGGAGAGTGAATAAGCTGAGCAATCCTTGTGGCCTGCACTTTTGTGGAGGTCACAATTATTTTTGGGAGCAACCCTGGGAAGGGGCCAAATGGATAGAGGTGAGCAAACACGCACATGCATGTCATTATCTTGAAAAAGAGTTGGAATGACCAGTTCTGAACAGCTGCTCTTGTTTTGATCAGAGTCCATGTTGGAACGTTTACTTAACATGCCCTCTTTATGACACTTTTAGCCTTCGTATAGATCGGATCTTCCTTTGGCCAACATGCCTAAGAGACCGACTCTGTCAAAATCATCTGTTTGCCATCTCAAGGACCATTGCTGAGAGATAATTTCCAGTGGCTACAGAAGAGATCACAGGAGTAAGTACATCCATTTTCCATCTCTCTCTTCATGCAAACGGCAGCTTGATGGCCTGTGGCAGTGTAGTTCTCGTGAAGCCTGCCTCAGGCAAGAGCTGCCTGAGAAAATCCTTCCCTTCAGTTCTCAGTCTGCATGCAGTTTTACCAATCTTGTTGCCATGGTTTCTTTTTTGATGGGGGCAATCCATCTGAGTTAAATATAGGAGTGCAATGTTGAGCATGAAGTCATTTGGTGGGGTAGAGGCTGACGTTCTTTCTTTGTTTTCCCCCATGCAGTAGATGGTCCGCATCAAAGGTCCCCGAGAACAGTCTCACACAAAGGGCACGTCTCTTGTTTGCAGCTGGGGTTGACTGCTCCAGGACCCCAAAGACAATGACCACGCACTTGAGATCCCAGAGCATTCGTCAGAGAAACGACGAGCATCAGACAGTGATCAACGACGTGTTCTCTGCTGGAGATCGAGAGCGGAAGACTGATTCACGCAAAGTAAGTGTCTGATTGTTTCTGCAGACGCAGCCTGTGTGAGCAGGATACTCTCTACGGCCTCCTTTAAACCTTTCCCGTTGACATTTCTGACGTAGCATCCTCTTATGAGTGACTTGGGTGAGGATGGGTTCCTTGGTGCACCTGCTGAAGCTGCCGTCACTCCTTCCATGTGCCATGTCCCGGGTGGTAAAAGAAGGTCACCCCTCCAGATACAGAAACAGCAGTGCCAGAATCCTCTAGATTGCCTTGGGCGCAGTCCCATGCATGTGCAGGCAGAAAGATGGCCTGCAACTCCCACGGTTCCACAGCGGGCCGAGGAACTGCGTGTGGCTTAACGTACGTAGACTTCCACCATGATTCATTTTCCCTGCCTTTCGTGAACCTGCTCCACCACTGTCCAGCCTATGATTTTGAGCAACTGGTCCTGATGACCACTGGACAATACTAACCACCCCTCTTATGTTTTGACCTTTCAGGAAGATGCTGGCGGTCCCATCATTCGTGAAGCCAATGCCAGGAAGGAGCTGCATTGGACTGTAAGCTGGGTGCCAGCTGTGCTGAGAAGGAGAAACCCGGAGTCTAAACGAGGGTCCCATGGGTTGAATCGCACGTGAACAGAGCCTGTTTCAGAACCCACTGCCCTCCTGAATGAATACGGGGACTTTCTTTGCAGCATGCTGGCATTCTTTCATTGAAAGTGAGCAAAAGACCATCATGGTGTGAAGCCTGTTTTTGAGCTGATTTTTCCTCAGTGGTTCTTTTTGCGGCTTCTCATGTCATTTTGCTTGAAGCAGAAATCTTCAGCCATCACTGAAACAAAACAGGACCATATCTAAAGTTTGAATGGGAGCTGCTCTGTCGGTCCATCCAATGTGTGCCACAGTATCTCTAGAAATTAGTATTAAATCATTGTGCTAGGTTTTCTGGTGAGTCCTAAAATTAGCAATGAACTTGCTAACCTTGGAGCCATCCAGAAAAACAAAGGACCAAGTAGGATGTAAGGATGTGGTCTGAGCTGGTATAAATACAGCTTCACTGGACCGGCTGAGATTCATGAGATGAGAGTGCCGTGCTCTTGGCGTCAGGTTCTGTCATTCCTGGATGTCCTGCCTTTGCCCGTATATCTGAAAATCACTCCACTAACCGTTACTGAGCCTGAGGAGTTGTATATATTCACACTGTGAGCTTGAGTGGACTTTGGCAGAAATGGGGCAGGGGTGACCCCTCATAATGAAGTTGAAAAGTCATTGTTGCTGAAAATTTCCTTTTCAAATAAGCTTTTATTCATTGAACTTGTAATATATCTTTGGGGCTGGATGGTCCTTTGTTAGTTAATAATTTTATTTTAACCTCTTCCTCATAAACTGTAAGTATAAAAAGTCAATTCAGTATCCCAAATCTGCCGACTTCCCTTGCTTTATTTTGCACTGGATTCAGGAGTTTACTGTCACCTTGTGATTTAAGACTTTTCCCTCTGATGTAAAGTGTGGATTCGCTGTGTGCTGCACTTTGCTGATCCTGAATCCCTCCTCATTTTTCTGCTCTCTCATACCATGCTCCTATTGTGCTGACTTTTCCATTTCAGCTCTGCAACCCATTCTAACTGCAGCACGTCAAGAAAGGGCATTAGCTGGAGGAAGGGGCCTTCCTGCCCTTCCCTTTCATTGCCCGCTGCAGCCTGGGGAGTGGGAGCTGCAGCCCACACTGTGGGATACGCAACGCAGGCCTGGTGTCACAAGTCAGTGGTCCAATCACAGGTCCTGTAACTAGTCAAATGATTCATCGATTTTATACTCTGTCCCCTTACTAGCGTTCCAGGATGCTTTACAAGAACCGATAAAATGGCACAGCATCCATCAATTCACAATAAAATCACACTTTGTTGTTGTTGTTGTTAGTCGCGAAGTCGAGTCCGACCCATCGCGACCCCATGGACAACATTCCTCCAGGCTCTCCTGTCCTCCACCATCCCCAGGAGTCCACTCAAGCTCACACCAACTGCTTCAGTGACTCCATCCAACCACCTCATCCTCTGCCGTCCCCTTCTTCTTTTGCCATCTATTGTTCCCAGCATTAGACTCTTCTCTAGGGAGTCCTTCCTTCTCATTAGGTGGCCAAAGTATTTGAGTTTCATCTTCACTATCTGGCCTTCTAAAGAGCAGTCAGGGTTGATCTCCTCTAGGACTGACCGGTTTGATCGCCTTGCGGTCCAAGGGACTCGCAGGAGTCTCCTCCAGCACCACAACTCAAAGGCCTCAATCCTTTTGCGCTCAGCCTTCCTTATTGTCCAGCTTTCACAGCCATACATTGCAACTGGGAAAACCATAGCCTTGACTAAACGCACTTTTGTTGGCAGGGTGATGTCTCTGCTTTTTAGTATGCTATCTAGATTTGCCATAGCTTTCCTCCCCAGAAGCAAGCGTCTTTTAATTTCTTGGCTGCAGTCCCCGTCTGCGGTGATCTTGGAGCCCAGGAAAATAAAATCTGTCACTACCTCCATTTCTTCCCCATCTATTTGCCAGGAAGTGAGAGGACCAGATGCCATGATCTTAGTTTCCTTAATGTTGAGTTTCAAGCCAACTTTTGTGCTCTCCCCCTTCACCCGCATCAAGAGGCTCTTTAGTTCCTCTTCACTTTCTGCCATGAGAGTGGTATCATCTGCATATCTGAGGTTGTTGATATTTCTCCCAGCAATCTTGATTCCAACTGGTGATTCATCTAGCCCTGCCTTTCTCATGATGTGCTCTGCATATAAGTTAAATAGGCAGGGTGACAGTATACAGCCTTGCCGAACTCCTTTCTCAATTTTGAACCAATCAGTGGTTCCGTGTCCGGTTCTCACTGTTGCTTCTTGACCTGCATATAGGTTTCTCAAGAGACAAATAAGATGGTCTGGTACTCCCATCTCTTTAAGAACTTGCCACAATTTGTTGTGATCCACACAATCAAAGGCTTTAGCGTAGTCAATGAAGCAGAAGTAGATCTTTTTCTGGAACTCCCTGGCTTTCTCCATGATCCAGCGTATGTTGGCAATTTGATCTCTAGTTCCTCTCCCTCTTCGAAATCCTGCCTGTACTTCTGGTAGTTCTCGGTCCACATACTGCTGGAGCCTAGCTTGTAGGATTTTGAGCATCACTTTGCTAGCATGTGAAATGAGTGCAATGGTGCGGTAGTTTGAACATTCTTTGGCATTGCCCTTCTTGGGGATCGGAATGTAAACTGACCTTTTCCAATCCTGTGGCCACTGTTGAGTTTTCCAAATTTGCTGGCATATTGAGTGTAGCACTTTAACTGCATTGTCTTTCAGGATTTTGAATAGCTCAGCTGGAATGCTGTCACCTCCACTAGCTTTGTTGTTGCTCAGACTTCCTAAGGCCCATTTCACTTCACATTCCAGGATGTCTGGCTCGAGGTCAGTGACCACCCCATCGTGGTTATCAGGGATGTTAAGCTCTTTCTTGTATAGTTCTTCTGTGTAATCTTGCCACCTCTTCTTAATCTCTTCTGCCTCTGTTAGGTCCCTGCCATTTTGGTCCTTTATTATGCCCATTTTCGCATGAAATGTTCCCTTCATATCTCTAATTTTCTTGAAGAGATCTCTGGTCCTCCCTATTCTATTGTTTTCTTCTATTTCTTTGCACTGTTCATTTAGGAAGGCATTCTTATCTCTTCTAGCTGTTCTCTGGAATTCTGCATTCAATTGTTTGTATCTTTCTCTTTCTCCCTTGCCTTTCGCTTCCCTTCTTTCCTCAGCTATTTGTAAAGCTTCCTCAGACAGCCATTTTGCTTTCTTGCCTTTCTTTTTCTTTGGGATGGTTTTAGTTGCTGCCTCTTGTACAATGTTGCGAACCTCCGTCCATAGTTCTTCAGGCACTCTGTCTATCAGATCTAATTCCTTAAATCTATTTGTCACCTCTACTGTATATTCATCAGGGATATGATTTATGTCATACCTGAGTGGCGTAGTGCTTTTCCCTACTTTCTTCAACTTAAGCCTAAATTTTGCCACCAGAAGCTCATGATCTGAGCCACAGTCAGCTCCTGGTCTAGTTTTTACTGACTGTATAGAACTTCTCCATCTTTGGCTGCAGAGCACATAGTCAATCTGATTTCTGTGTTGACTGTCTGGTGATGTCCATGTGTAGAGACGTCTCTTGGGTTGTTGGAAAAGAGTGTTTGTTATGACCATCGTATTCTCTTGACAAAATTCTACCAGCCTGTGTCCTGCTTCATTTTGTACTCCAAGGCCAAACTTGCCTGTTATTCCGGTTATCTTTTGGTTTCCTACTTTAGCATTCCAATCCCCCATGATGATAAGGACATCATTTTTTGGAGTTAATTCTAGCAGGTGTTGTAGGCCTTCATAGAACCGGTCAACTTCAGCCT
Source organism: Varanus salvator macromaculatus (assembly GCA_023646645.1). Classification (NCBI taxonomy): domain Eukaryota; kingdom Metazoa; phylum Chordata; class Lepidosauria; order Squamata; family Varanidae; genus Varanus; species Varanus salvator. The sequence continues at coordinate 2,362,846 of JAIXND010000772.1, read as the reverse complement.
CTTCAGCACCAGTGGTTGGGGCATAGACTTGGACTATTGTGATGTTGAATGGTTTGCCTTGGATTCGAACTGAGATCATTCTGTCATTTTGGAGATTGTATCCCAGTACTGCTTTCCCTACTCTTTTATTGACTATGAAGGCTACTCCATTTCTTCTGAGGGATTCTTGCCCGCAGTAGTATACCTGATGGTCATCTGAACTAAATTCACCCATGCCTGTCCATTTTAGTTCACTGATTCCTAAGATGTCGATGTTCAGTCTTGTCATCTCTTGTTTGACCACATCCAGCTTGCCTTGATTCATGGATCTTACATTCCAGGTTCCTATGGAGTAAAGATCTTTGCAGCATCGGACTTTCCTTTCACCTCCAGATACATCGGCAACTGAGTGTCCTTTCAGCTTTGACCCAGTCGCTTCATTCTTTCTGGCGCTACTAGTACTAGCCCTCCGCTCTTCCCCAGTAGCATATTGGACACCTTCCAACCTGAGGGGCTCATCTTCCGGTGTCATATCGTTTTGCCTTTTGGTTTTCATGTCCATGGGGTTTTCATGGCAAAGATACTGGAGTGGGTTGCCATTTCCTTCTCCAGTGGATCACGTTTTGTCAGAGCTCTCTGCTATGACCTGTCCGTCTTGGGTGACCCTGCATGGCATAGCTCATAGCTTCATTGAGCTACGCAAGCCCCTTCGCCACGACAAGGCAGTGATTTCTAAAGCACACTTAGAAACATAGAAACAGAGCGAGTCAGAAGGGGCCTCCCGGGCCATCTAGTCTGACCTCCGGCACCAGCCGGCTCCACTCATGATATGCCCATCATGTGCATGTCCAGCCTGTCTTTGAGCACCCTCACCGATGGGGCCTCAATGACCTCCCGTGGAAGCCCATTCCACGTCCTCGGGGTCCTTAAAGGCAATTGAACATTAAAATGGCGGGAGAAAAATAGAATAAAAAACTCAAGGCAGGTCGGGGACCAACAAGACAAACCCTTCATTTAGTGGGCAAATGCATCTGCAGAGCTGTTGCAGAAAGTGGAGGATACTGAGTGGAAGGCGTGTTTTCTCGATAACTATTGGACCTTGAAGCCTCTAAAAAGGCTATTTTATTATTGATCACCATTGGGAGAGGTGCAGAATTTGTGCAGACAGTGCCTCGTGTATACTCAATGTGTACCAAGCCTTTTTCTCTTGTAAGGAACTCAAGGGAGCTTGCACAATGCTGGGCCCCATCTGATGCTCACAACAACAGCCCTGCGAGGTAGGACAGGCTGAGACACTGTGCCTGGCCCAAGGTCAGCCCATGGGCGTCTGCCTTCTCCCTCCTCTGTTCTCATTCTTTTTTTTCTCTCTCTCTCTCTTTTCCTTCTCCTCTACCATTAAAAACCCCTCGGAAGACAGGATGACTCATGAGTTAAAAGGCTGGTGAAAGCCTCGGCTTGGCTTGTACGGAACGGGACAGGCGGGTGCAGGAGGCCGCAATTCTCGGCAGTGGCCACAGGAGGGCACTCCAGGCGCGCAGCTGAAGCCTCCGTTGCTGAGCGTAGAGCCACGCTACCCCCCACCCCCCGTTGGACAAAGCCCTCCCCACACACGGGCTGCATGCACAACTCAAGCTCACGGCAAGATCTGGTCGTGTCCTTCGTATTCGAGAGGAGTAAAACGTGGCTCTGCACCTCCCCACTTTTTATAATATCAGCGTCGGAGCCCTTTTGCCCCCCTGGGAAACGGGTTGGGCCTGGGACAGCTGCGGCACTTCGGAGAATGCCACAATCTGGCTCTTCACTTTCATAGATCTAGATACGCGCCTGTGCAGAGACCAGCCACTCCCAAGATGGCTGATGGGTAAACCCCCCCCCTTCTCTGATTTGGACTCTACTAACATGGTGAGGATGATGTGTCACTTCTCCGCGCCGCACAAGTCATGGTTTTGACGTCACGCCTACCATGGCCACCTGAAGGCAACGTGAGGCTTCTTGCTGCCCTTCCTGCCTCTCCTGACATAGCCGCCCGAGAGAAGGGAAGGAAAGGGGGGCGGTCGGGCGGGAAGGGCTGCTCCTCCCTCCTATCTCTGAAGACGGGGGGGGAGGCACTTTCCCCCCGCGTCTCTCGCCCCCTCAGGCAGGGGGTTCCAGCCTCTCCATGGAAGTCGGCGCAGCACTGCCGCCTCCAGCTGAGAGGCCCCGGGAGGCCGGGCGGGCCCTACCAGAGAAGCCCTGCTCTCACGTGCATGTGCGAAGCGGCGGGGCTGGGGGCCGCCTTGGATGGGGGGGGTCCTCACTTCCCGGCCCCCCCTCGGTTGATAAAATGCAAAGCTTGGCTTTCATGGGTGCAAGTGGGATGCCCTTTCAGACAGTGCGGTGTTGTTCCCATATTAATGTAATGGGCATCAAGTTCCTTTTCAATGCAGTAGTGCTTGCTTAGGACCCTTTTAACTGGTCCCAGCACCTTTCTTCCCTTCCTCTTCCTATCTACATGAGGGTAGAAGCACTTTTTGTTGCTCCTGACATTCTTTGCCAGTCTCGGCTCATAAGAAGCCACAGCCTTGCGAAGGATCCTCTGCATTGTGCTGCCTCCTCTTGCTAAACCCTCTTGACCACTTGCCCAGTGGCCATTTCCTGCAAAGGCCCCTCTTCTGTTCCCTTTTAGCACCTCACTTTGCATCTACGTGGCACCCTCCTGTGCCACCCTACTTTGCTAATCAGCGGTCACTGCCCAGAGCTCCCTTTTTAGAGCCATCCACCCCTCCTGAACTCCCTTGCCTCTCAGTACCCTCTCCCAGGAGACTCCCCCGCAGCCTGGCTTTCCATTGACTCAGGTCGGCCCTTGGGAAGTCCCAATTCCTAGTACTTGGCCTACCGCCATAAATTAGTAGTAACATGGATGGATCTTTTAAAAAAAAGATGAAGTAACCCCCACTACCACCAAAACCAAAAATATTCTTGAGCACCCATAAATGGAAAGAGGAGGAAAGAAACATAAAGACTGGGGAAATCTGTGGCATGCAACAAACCTGCTCCAGAAGGGCAATCCCATGGAAAAGATTGGGACAATATTTCTAACAGAACATGGCTAGGACATTCCAATAAGTCATATCAAATATTGCAACAGTGGGACTCTGGCTTTAGCCATCACAGAGTGTAACTCCTCTCCGAATCTTGGGAATCATGTTCTTGTGGGGGTGGAATGGCTTCTGCTCAAGGCACGTATCTAAGTTCTTATGAAACTGGAACGTTTATTGAATGCTTCATTGAAAGAACCAGCCTTGAGTTGCCACAGTCATGCTTCCTCCGAAACCGTCTGTTTTCCCTCCACCCCAGCCATTCAAAGGAGCATGACAGGAGCAGGGTTCGGCTGCACCGCCTCCCCCTCTACTTGTTCAGCTTCCCTTTGGCCAGATGGTAGAGTCTGAAAGGAATCAAAAGCTGGATGGAAGAGCACTGCTAATGAACCTGCCCTTTCAGTTAGCCTACTGAAGCAAAGTCTGAGCAAGATCGTAAAAGAGTTGAGGTGCCTCCAGAGCTCATGATGAAAACAATCATTGCTGCCTATTCCCAAATTCCAAGTGGTAAGAAAGATCAGCAGGTGAAGGCTGGAATGACTGGAAATGTGTCCACTGTTGATGTGTTTGCATTACAGAACTGTTGGGTGATGTGAATTTGAACTAAAATTGTGCAGTAGCACCCTTTAGAACAGGGGTCCTCAAACTTTTTCACCAGGGGGCCAGTTGAAAGGTGCCGGTGCTGGGCACGGAAAGGTGGTGCTGGCAGCGATGCGGGGGCGGCACGCACCGTGAGGCAGACACGCGAGGCAGCGGCTTGCTCGCTTGGAAATTGTGTTCTCCAAGCAAGTCCAAAATTATCTCCACTTAAGCAAGCTGCCACCTCCCCATGCGTGGGGCAAGGCGGGCAACGGCGAGCACACATGTCGCAAGTCCAAAACCTCTGTGGTGAGCCGGATAAATGGGCATGGCGGGTCGGATCCAGTCTGTGGGCTGTTGTTTGAGGACCCACTGAATGGGTTTGACATGGTTTCGGTGTGTGAGTGCTATTCATGGGTTGTTGTTAGTCGCAAAGTCATGTCTGACCCATTGCGACCCCATGGACAACATTCCTCCAGGCCTTCCTGTCCTCCACCATCCCCCGGAGTCCACTCAAGCTCACACCAACTGCTTCAGTGATTCCATCTAGCCACCTCATTCTCTGCCATCCCCTTTTTGTTTTGCCATCTATTGTTCCCAGCATTAGACTCTTCTCTAGGGAGTCCTTCCTTCTCATTAGGTGGCCAAAGTATTTGAGTTTCATCTTCAGGATCTTGCCCTCTAAAGATCAGTCAGGGTTGATCTCCTCTAGAACTGACCAGTTTGATCACCTTGCTGCCAAGGGACTTGCAGGAGTCTCCACCAGCACCACAATTCAAAGGCCTCAATTCTTCGGCCCTCAGCCTTCCTTATGGTCCAGCTTTCACAGGCATACATTGCAACTGGGAAAACCATAGTCATGACTATATGCACTTTTGTTGGCAGGGTGATGTCTCTGCTTTTTAGTATGCTATCTAGATTTGCCATAGCTTTTCTCCCCAGGAGCAAGTGTCTTTTAATTTCTTGGCTGCAGTTCCCATCTGTGATGATCTTGGAGCCCAGGAAAATAAAATCTGTCACTACCTCCATTCCTTCCCCATCTATTAGCTTGGAAGTGAGTGAGCTACAAACCTGGGGAGAATCCTGATCTTGAAACCCTCCTGTTGTATAACTCCAAGATTATTTTCATGTATACTATAGTCAAGGGAGAGAAGAGCTGAAAGTATTTTGTGGGAAGGGCTAGCCTTGATGCCCACGGGTGCCTGCCTTCTCCCTTCTCTTTTCTCATTCTTTTTTCTTTCTCCTCTACCCTTAAAAACCCCTGAGAAGACAGGATGGCTCATGAGATAAAAGGCTGGTGAAAGTATTGAGGTTCTGATGCCACCCACATGACAGCCTTGGTCCCGCTACATGCTTCTGAAGAGCCTTCCCCTGTATCACGCTGATGCACACAGGCTATGCAGAGGAGGGAGGCCCTCTGCCCCGGCTGCCACTGCAGGTGGTGGACCAGGGCTACAGTGCAGTGTCATTTCAGGGGATTGGCCCAGCTGGGGAGGTGGCGGCTGGTAGGAGAAGCTGGGCCAGCAGGTGACATGACTGGGAGCAGGCACGGGAGCTGGCCAGCAAGAGGGGCTGTTGACAGTGTGTTCTCAAGCAGGAAGTCATGCCAGCACCCTGGCTGCCCTCCGTGCACTTCTAGCTGTGTCATGGCCTTCAAAAGGAGATGTCCAGGCCTTTCTCCAACTGCTCTCAGTTCTGAAGTGGATTGTGAGTTTGCTGCTCCTAGGTGAGTAGTCAATATGGCAGAGCAACATTCTTGGAATATGGATTGCAGCCATCTTCAGACAAGTAGGACTGGACAGGCTCCAGGAAAAATCCTGCTCAGACTGAGGCAGTCCCTCCTGGAATTCTTTAAGTTTGAAGGCGATTCTTGGGGCCACATCCCTTCCCTTCTGTGCACTTGCACGAGCTTCCACGTGGGCTAAGATCAGAAAAAGAATGGACTTCCTTTGACCTAAGCCAGCAGGACCAATGCTCATCTTCTATCTTACAAATGGGGTTCAGTAAAGTCTGAAATATCCCTACCCTGGTTTTATATTCCTCATTAGTTTATGACATTTTAACCCCACCAATCCTTTATCCATATCCAGCAATAACGGGCTGGGAATTTCTTGGAGCAGGACATGTTTTTGCTGCAAAAGAAACTGGTTCTGGGGAAGGATAGCCTTTTCTGCTCTGACCCGTCAGCAGGAATACTCTTCCACAGCCAGGAGACAAAATATTCCTCCTCAGCCAGGAGTCATTATTGTTGAAATTGCCATAGTTTCCAGACAAGGCTTTTGTGAGGGTAGTGGTCAGACTCTCTTTTATAGCCCAGATGCCATCTTCCACTCACAATCCTCCAAAGTTTCCCCACTGCTTCTTCCAACTTTTACCACAGATAATCTGTTAAAAATAATGGGACAAGTTGTGCAGTGTCTTCTCGTTGCTGGTATGAAAAGTCTTTTCTCTGGAACCACTAAAGCATTTGGTAGTGCTTCTAGGCATGAAGGACCTGTAAGTTTTGGACCACTGTACAATCCTATGACAATCCCCTAGAAGAAGTTCACAAAGAGCAGCCCTTGGGCATGACAATGTCATGGGCAGCAGATGTCAGGGCTCATCATTTCTGCCCATTCTAAACACATTCCAACCATCAAAATCATACCAGGACACCTCATTTTCCCAACCCTAACCCTACCCTAGTGCACACCCCTAACCCTAATAGAGGGCTAAAGTTCCATTGAAAAGAGGGTGATTTCCAAAAAGCTACTTCCTTGAATAGCTTTTTCCACACTGCTCAACATTTCTGCCCATTCTAAACACATTCCAACCATCAAAATCATGCCAGGACACCTCATTTTCCTAACCCTAACCCTACCCTGGTGCACACCCCTAACCCTAATATAGGGCTTGCATCAGAAGTGGCATAGTAGGAGAAGATTTTCCTTTGACTTGGTTTTTGCATTCTTGGCAATTTTCCTCTATGGCCACATTACAGGTGTGAACATTACTAGTCTTAAAACTGCACATAAATATACCAAAAATAGTGTTTGAAAACAGGAAATAGCATATATACAATGTCAGCAAAAATTCTCACTAAACAATGTTGAATTTTAGTGATGGATTTATACATAGGTATTAGTTTTAATTTAGAAAAAAAAAGTATTAGTTAGATAAGAATGTGTGTGAATTCCACTTTTGACATGGATTTTCGCACTCAGGTGTAGTTGTTATCCTGTAGTAAGTAATTTCAATATAAAACCTAAAACCCATCCTGAACCCTGAACCCCAACCCTGACCCTGATCCCCCACCCCACTATAACTAGGAGCAAAACCAGAAGGCCCTTTTTCTGTTGTCCATCCTTATCCACCTCACTTCCCTGTTCTTCCACACTGTCTGGTAGTCCTTCACAGTGGAAAACGCTTGTCAGTTGGGTTGTCATCCCGTCCTCCATGTTTGACCCATCCTTTCATCCCAACAGGTACTGAAGCATGCCTGCTTTTTTATTGTGCCCAGCATTCCTTTTCTTAACTTCCTCTAAGCTGGAATACCCGCTTGTTCCATCAGTTTTCCCACCTCTTTATCTAAATTTCATTCCCCCTCATTTCCTATCTTCCAAACCCCTGTTCCCTCCACACACCTCTCCCCCAATGACACCTCACCTCTTCATTGTGGTGCCACCACTTCATTGCGGTGTCCCCTCAGCTTTCTGATGCATGCATTCCCTCTTTCGTAGCCCAGCTTTCTTCTCTGCTCAGTTAAAGAGATGCTCATTCTCTCTTGCAGTGCGTGAAGACCAGAGAGGGGCCTTCCCCCTGCCATTCCTCCCACCATCCATAGGATGCCCACACTGAGAGCATACATATTACTTTCCTCCTAACAGCTCACCTCCATACTCAGGCTCTGAAAGATCCTGCGGTTTCTCATATGATATCAGGCAGCCATCAGGTTCTCCCCCTAAACAGAAAAAGGGGAGGGAAAAAAGTAAGCTGCACGTACTCTCTGCCGGAAGCTGCACCAGCTGAACATCAATAAAGAGCATAAATAAAGGGAGCCTGTGTGTGATGGAAAATATGGCATGGCGGCAAGGGGAGAGGAGTGTTGTTCGGAGGCAAGGGAGGGACACCCTTGCTAATCAGCTATCCTGCGTATTCCAAGCCCATGGACCAGCCATGTCTTGCACAGGGTTTGCTATCTGGTAGGCGTTACAAGGGTCAAGATGCTGCCCTCAGCATGGACAAAGGCCAGGCCAGGCCAGGCAGGCCTTCCAGCAGGTATTGACCCTGCTTAGGATAAATGCAATCCGTGATTGTGATGTCATGCATGACATAAAGTCCATCGTAGTGTGCTGGAGAACTGAGTTGCCCACAGAGGTCTGGAAAATGCCTGCTGAGCTGAATCAGAGGAAATTCACCGGAGGATATGGCTCTCTGTGGAAGGTGACCTGCACATCAGTGTTTGGGCTTTATACCTTACCTGGCTTGCAAATTTTTTGGACTACAGGGCTTGGCAAGAGAGGAGAAAGCCCCATGAGTATGAGGAGCAGGAGGGGAAAAAGGAGGGCAGAATTCATTCCCTTGCCAATGCAGGGGCAAATGGCTTTGGTATGGCATGGTGTTACATCTGCCGCTCCCCTTGAGCAACCAGCTCTGCTCTGACACAAAGGGAAGCACAGCTGCTCGCAGTCAAGAATCAGATGTAACCTAGACCGAGCCTGGGTGTAAGTTTAACTCCTATGTGTCAGCCTCAAACTTCATCAATACAGCGGTCTCCATGATGGGCTGTCTTTATTAGGCGATTGACATCTTTTGAGTGCCTGTTTGGCAGATGTATCCAGCAAATGCTGCCACACATGCATGGAGCCCCCTTGAGCGCTCAGCACTTTGGGTGGGGCAGTGATCCCCAACCTTCTGGGACATGGGACTGCATGAGAGTCTCAGTGATATGTTTAGCACTATGATAGCTGGCCAGCCCTCACAGTCGACAGGTTCTCCTCAATCTGCTTTCTAAAACTATTTTGCTGCTAACCTATTGATTTTTAAAGAATTTATCTTGTTCATTCACATTTCTCCTTGATATATTGTGTAGCTCTTCTGACAATGTACCCCTCTAATACTGAGACCCTTTCAGGACCTATCAGGCAAGTGACTTTATCCTTGTTTAAAACAAAGAAGCCCCCAGTAGTCCATTTGTCACTGCAGACATGGTGCTCATCTGCAATTTTTCGATTCTTTGAAACACCAGTTTCCTTTGCAGACATCCTCTTACACAATTTTTTTAGCAGAGCCGTAGTTGCAAAGTTTCAATAGTGTCCTTGAATAAATAAAAATATGAGAAGCCTATTTTTACAAGTCTAACTCTTCCTTTTCCCATCAAATCCACTCCATATTGGCAGCGGTTAGCTGAGGATTTTCATTTTGACCATAACAAATAAGAGACCCCCTCCCCACACACACTTTTCTGAAATATTGCTTCTATATAGGAAGAATTTTTTAAAAACAGGTTTTTAAATTTTGATTTTTTAAAAACAGGAATCTGACCTACCAGATCACACAGTTCCAATCCTAAGTACACTGAATACTATGAGATTTATTTCTTAATAAACACACTGCCTCAGGGTTTTAACCTACACATGCTAAGACTTTAAAAATTGGGGACCTTCCAAAACATGTTCAGTATTCAAAACACTTTGGATCCTCTTTGCAAAAATGCCAACCCGTTTACTCTCCTTTCCCCACCTTTTCCCAAACCCCTGCCAGGCACCCATGCAGCTGCTGTACGTATCTTCCTTGCACACGTGCATGGCCTTTGCCGTGGTGGCGCATGGAGAGGGGGCATGGAAAGGCTGGGTGCTGAGGGCACCTGAGCTCCCTTGGCTAGAAAAGCACCCAGAAAGCCCCAAATGCTAGTATGGAGAATAAAACCAAGAGCGGGGCTCACTGAGACCAGAAGGAACAATGTTGTTATCCTGTTTCCTTGTAAGAAAGGACAGGAAAAAGAACGGTTGATGGTGCTGCTTCAGGCAGGAAGAACAGCATGGGTCTGGGGGAAAATGCCTCGGGGGTGATGGCAGTAAACCAGCAGGTTGGAGGGCCGCATAGGAAATGTTTGGAGGCTTCAGGTCGGGGACCCTCCCCTTTCTGAGCTGATAGCTGCTGTTCCTGTTTGTTTTTCCCTGGCTGGGGCTCAGCCATGCTGATGCCCCACCTGTCCAACGAGGTGCCTTCAGAGCCCATCCATGTCAATCGGACTCGGGCACAGTGCTGCACCTGCAAAAAGAGATGAGTCACCTCTATTTAAAATGAATTGGATAGCCAGCAGCTAAATATTGAAGTCTAGAAAAGTTTGAGTTGTAAGCTTCCAGTATTATAATGTCCCTAAGGTTTTTTTCCTTCTGTAACACCTGAGTTTTCTGCCTTTATGGGACCCATCCTATGAATAAAGTCTTGCCCTGAATGAACAGGTGCAAGTTTGCACTTAATTGGTCAACACTGAGAGGAAGGAAATGCTTGGTTTGTGACAAGGAGACGAATCACAAAGCAGCATTGTCTGTGGTGGAGTGCCCTCAGAAGTGGAGAGGCCTGTGCTGATCAGCCCTCAATAGCCTACAACTTGTGCAAAAGTCACGTGTAGCCTACTATTAAATATTCCACAACAGAACAAGAAGGTCCACATAAATTGCTAAAAATACCTTAGTGAGTTCTTCTCCCTGCCCTGCAGTCCCCAAGAATACTTCTACCTGCCTATTTTGGTTTTTCTTCTGGAAACCTGTGATGACCTTTACTGTCAGATTACTATGTAAGAGAATTGGGAAACCTCTAATTGATCTTTTGGAAATGTATCTGCTTTCCAAGAAAGTCTGATTTCACTTTTTGCTTTTGTCTCAGGATCTGCTCAGTCTTCAAGAGAGTCAGCCACAGGAAGAACAGAGTCGGCAATCATGAAGAGGAACACAGTGGAACCACTGACTGTTCCCGGCAGAAAGAAAAAGCAGAACCAGAGAAGGAGGAGCTGGATGAAAATGGTGAAGCTGTTAGGAGGACTAATAAGGGCAGCTTGCATCATTCGGTGCTTAAGCATCATGGGGTTGTGGGGCGGAGTCCAAAGGAAGAAGTACACCAGAATATTTTCTCGGAGTGGCTCACAACAGCAGTTAAAATAACATAATCACAATAAGCAATACAAATATTAAAACACAGCAAAGAGCATAATCTATGAAAGCAGACTTAAAATAATCAGAGCTCAAAGGCATAAGGAAAGTGCAGCTGCTGCAAAGCTGGGGAGTCGCGCTTCATATTCCCCAGCCGAGTTGCCAGCCTACGTAGCTGCAGTGTCTGTAACCAACTGCCATTCCTGAACAGTCTTCCAAGGCAGCCCCATGTACAGTTTATTGCACAAATCCAAAACAGGATGCTGCTACAGCCTAGATGACTATGGCTGGCCTGTCCCTGCCCAGAAGGTCACACCTGGTGAAAAGTGTTTTGTGCCATGGAGGTCATCAAAGACATGATATGAAAGCTCTCCTTGACTGTGGAATTGGAACCTCTCTGTACTACTCTATCAGATAGGTTGTGTGTGGGAATAGACAGAGCAAGAGAGTTCAGCATGAAAGCCCAGTGCAACAGCTTCTTATCAATATTACAGAACTTTCTGGGCAAAGAACCTAAGAATACCTGCACTGAATGGTCCATCCAACCCAGGCTTCTGTTCACATAGTGGCCAACCAGCTCCATCCATGATGCCACAGGCAGGATGTGGCTGCAACAGCTCCCTCCTGCCTAAGTTCCCCAGTAACTGATAGACATCCTTCCTCAGATACTGGAGGTAGCACATAACCATCAGCACTAGTGTTTTAACAGTTTAGCATTTAAACTTTATTTTTCATTGCATTTTATTCTGTGCTTCTATGCTAAATCTTTTCCAATTGCTATTGTGGTTGTGTAGTTTTAAGTTAATTTTTGTTAACCCTTTCTGTTTAACTGCCCAGAGAGCCTTTGCTATTGAGAGGTTTAAAAATGAAATGAATAAATAAATAAATAAATAAATAAATAGTAGACATGGATTTTCTACACAAAATTTTCCAATCTTCTTTTAAGATTTATCCAAATTGGTTGGCATGCCTACATCTCATGGAGGTGAATTCCACAGTTCAACTGTGTATTGTGTGCACTTGGGGGTTCACAAGTATTTCAAAACTTCCCCTCAGCTTGCCTTGGTTAGGAAGACCACGGCAAGCACAAGAAAAAGTCCATGAATCCTTGGAGGTGCAGATTCTAATATGGTTTGTCTCAAACCTAATTGTGACTGATGATTTTCAACTTGTTCATAAATGTTCTGGAATGAAGAATGATCAATGAAATGGCCAAGTTTGTTGATGACACCAAACTGTGGCCTCCCAGTTCCACAACCAGCAACCTTCTACATCAGCTGCACCAGCCTAAGCAATCTGACAGATTTTCACCCCCAAATGGATTTCTCCCACAACTTCAGTCACAATACAAGTTGCTGTGGGATCCCACTGTTTACATCCCTCCATTGAGGGAAATTAGCATTGTTCCCACTTTCTGGTCTTTAATTCATTACTGATAAGTCATAAGAGGACTGCACCTCTCAGAATAATAGTGTTGGAAGGGGCCAATAAGGCAATTGCGCAAAGGTCCCACACGATGCAGGACTCCAAGTCAAACCATCCCTAGCAGATGGCTGTCCGTTGCATTCCACAAAATCAACTTTCAGTTTGTTAATAAGTTTAGAAATGTCATCTTTTGTCACCACTGTCTGCTTTAGTTCTGCAGACTCCCTTCCAGGAAACATCATCGCAGGCCCAGTTACATAGAAACATAGAAACATAGAAACAGAGCGAGTCAGAAGGGGCCTCCTGGGCCATCTAGTCTGACCTCCGGCACCAGCCGGCTCCGCTCATGACATGCCCACCATGTGCATGTCCAGCCTATCTTTGAACAAAAGAAAACCGGAGGACAGTTATCTGTCCTCTGGTGAGGGAATGGTGGATGGAGGATTCAGAATGTGTACAGCAGCTGCAAAAGGGTTAATTCCATTATAAGAACTATTAGGAAAGGGGTTGATAATGAACCCGCCCATATTGCCATGCCTTTCGCACCATGATGTGGTGTGAACACACTTGGAATACTTCGCATTTCTGGTCGCTGCATCTAAAGAAGTATGTTGTAGAACTGGAGAAAGTACAAAAAAGTCACCAAAATTTTTCAGGGCTTGAGTAATCCTGTATTAGGAAAAATGACATTATTTGGAAATATTTAGTTCAGAAAAGGGTTAGTTAGGAAGAACATGAACAAAGCACATTCAAGTATGCAAAGTGTAGAAAAAGAGCATAAAATTTTCTCCCTCTTCCAAAATAGCAGAATCCAACCATGTTATCCAATAAAGCTGAATGGTAGGAGACTCAGAACAACAAAATGAATTCATAACACAGCACATGGTCGAACTATGCAATTTACTCCCACAAGATGCTATGATGGCCACAAACTGAAAAGGGGATTGAACAAATTCCTATGGGAGGATGCTAGGGTTATCACTACTTCATGGATATATACCATTTGCTGGTATAAGCTCTGTTCTTTTTCTTTATCAGAATCACAGATCTGTTTTTGCAATCTGAGAAATCTTAGAGAAGGAAATGGCCCCTCCCTGGTGCAGGAGGCCACTGACAACCTTTGTGCCTTGGCTGAGACCAAGGTAGCTGGTGTCCTGCGGGCCATCTGCAAGTACCGCCAGAGCATCCACAAGGTAGGTCCCCTTTAGTGCTCTCCTGCTGTCTCTCATTGAATCCTTCCCTTTGTGAACAGGTGATGGGGCACTGTAGCATCACTTCTAGAGCCATCCCTCTGCATGTGTTTCTAGCTTCACTAGCCTAGAAATAGCCTATTTCTAGCTTCACTAGCCTTCACTAGCCAATTGTTCACTAGTTAACAATTCAGTCTGAAATCCAGACTAAGCTGGCTGAGTAATAATATAATTTTAAATTAGATCCTGTAAGGCACCCTCTCTCTTTTTCATCTTGAAGAATTTAAAATCTAATCCTTGGTTTTTTATCATTCCAACTAAAAGCATTTATAATAAAAGCATTTAAAAGCATTTGCCAGTCTTGGAGAAGATAAACATTTGTCCAGATTTGAAGTTATTTAACATCAGGAGGTCTTTTTTATACTTTCCTCTCCTGTTTCATTGCAAACTTTAATATAATTTACAACTTCTTTTTGATCTTATAGCCTGAATAAAATCCAATTTTTTTCAATTTGATCTATTATACACTGTTTCAATTGTTGTAGACACTGGGTAGCCCAAGTGTCAGCAGTGGCGAGGAGCACTTTCCATCAGCTTCGGCTGATCCATCAGCTGCGTCCCTTCCTGGAGTCCGACTGCCTGGCGACAGTGACACATGCGTTGGTGACTTCCCGGTTAGACTTCTGTAACGCGCTCTACATGGGGCTACCCTTGAAGATGGTCCGGATACTTCAGTTGGTACAAAACAGAGCTGCCAGGTTGCTGACAGGGACTGGGCGTGGGTCTCATATCACCCCAGTTCTCCGTCAGCTACACTGGCTTCCTATTGAAGTCTGGGCCCAATTCAAGGTGTTGGTTCTTACCTATAAAGCCCTTAACGACTTGGGTTCTGGCTACCTAAAGGAGCGCCTGCGACCATATATGCCCTCCCGCCCCCTACAATCTGCAGCTGATGCCCTTCTCCGGGAGCCGTCTGTGAGAGAAATAAGGAGGGTGAGTACCCAGAGGAGGGCTTTCTCTGCGGTGGCGCCCCACCTATGGAATGCGCTCCCCAGAGAGGCTCACCTGGCGCCGTCATTATTTGCTTTTCGGCGTCAGGAGAAGACCTTTTTATTTAAGAGCTATTTTAATTGTTAACTTATTAATTTATTGTTATATTTATAAGTATGTATTTTTATAGTTGACTTTGAGATGGGCCAGTTTTTAAATAGTGTATTTTTAAATACTGTATTATTTTTTATTGTAACTGTGTTTATTATTGTTGTTAGCCTCCCCGAGGCTTTTTTGCAAGGGAGCGGCATACAAATGTGTTAAATAAAATAAATACATTTAAAATGGTTAAGGCTATGCCATCAGCATAGTATTCGTCATCTACTTTTAAGCCTTTAAATGTTGGGTCCTGTCTTATTTTTCTTGCTAAAATTTCCAATACAAGAATAAATAAAAGAGGCAATAAAGGACATCCTTTCTATTTGAATGCTATGTTAGCATTCTATTACTTAAAATCTTGCAATGTTATTTAGTATAAATTACTAGAACTCAATTCATAAAACTTGAACCATAGTCAAAATATTGAAGAGTTTTCAATCAAAAGGGCCAAGATTGTCAAAAGCCTTTTCCACATCCAGAAAAATAAATGCCACTTCTTTTCTTCCTCTTCTCAACCAATGCAGTTGCAGCAATCGCCATGGAGCCAACTGGGAGACTTTGGGCCAGTCACAGGCTCTCAGCCCAGCCTACCTCACAGGGTTGTTGTTGTGGGGATAAGATGGAGGAGGAGAATGATGTAAGCTGCCTTGAGTCCTTTGCAGGAAAAAGGCAGAATATACATCGAAAAATAAATAAATAAATAAATAAAACTTTATCTTTCACAAGTCTTTTTGGGACAAATCCAGGCTGATCTATATGAAACTGCCCATCTATACATTTTGTTAGTCTTTCTGACATTATTGAACTAAACAGTTTATATTCCGCATTTAATAATGGGAGAGATCAGTAAGAATGTGTCAAGGTGAGATTAATGCCTCCTTTGTATATCAGAGTTATATGAGCTTCCTGCCCTATTGGTGGTAATAGTTTCTCGTATTTAATCTCATTCATTACTCTTTGGAGTGGTAATATTAATTTTTCCTCTAACCATTTGTGGTTTATTTTATTTTATTTATTAACAGATTTATATGCCGCCCCTTGCCACAAGCCTCGGGGCGGCTTACAACCACAAAAAAACATTAAAAGCATACACAATATTTAAAAACTGGCCCATCTCAAGGTCCAAATTAAAACATACAAATACAATATAAAATCTGAACAACGAATCTAAAATAATTTAATATTTAAAATATTGCTTAAATAATAAGGTCTTCGCCTGGCACCAAAAAACAAAGACTGCGCCAGGCGAGCCTCTCTGGGGAGCGCATTCCATAGATGGGGCGCCACCGCAGAGAAAGCGCTCCTCCGGGTGCTCACCCTCCTTATATCTCTCACGGAGGGTTCCCGGAGGAGAGCATCAGCTGCAGATCGTAAGGGGCGGGAGGGCAGTTTAGCAGTGGATCCATCCGTTAGGGATGCTCTATGTTTTTAAATTTTCTGATAGCTTGTGATAATTCTTGAATGGTGATGGCATCATCCAATATTTTCCTCTGGTCAGATGTAAATTTTTCAAGACATATTTCTTATCTATATTGCTCCATTCCATCTTCTGAAGTTGATGTTTTTAATATAGTTTTTTTTTAAACTGGTGAACTGGTCATTAATTTCCTTTTCCATGTACATAATTGCATTGTCTTTTTTTCACCCCTTATTAGAGATCTCCTTTCAAATTCTTGACATACAGAGAGATTTAGAGAACTGGTTTTTTTCAGCCCAGAGACAAGGAGACTCTGAGGGGATCTCTTAGGGACTTCTAGGTATGTGGAGGGGTGTCACATGGAGGAGGACCATGATCTGTTCTCCCCTGCAATGGAGGGCAGGGCACATTCCAGTGGGGCAAAGCTCAGGGAACCAGGCTTCAGGGTGGATGTCAGGAAGAGCTTCCTGAGGCCCCATCAATGAGCATGTTCAAGGAAAGATTGGACAACCACATGCTGGGGATTACATGAGCAGAGCTGACTAGAACCAGGGGTCAGACTAGATGGCCTAGGAGGTCCCTTCTGATTCACTTTGTTTCTTTGTTTCTGTTGTGTAGCACAGATATGTCATAATTCATAGTTTTTATTTGTAACCTGCCCAGGGAGCCTTGTGGCTAATGGGATGGGATTTAATAAAGGAACAAAGAAACAATGAAAGCCTGAGGCTGACTGTCTTTTTTGCAGCATGACTTTAAATGGATCCAATACCTGCTGGGTTTGAGGTTTGGCTGAAACTCATGTGTTTCCTGCTTCTATCTCTAGTCCTCCCGAGCCTCTAGTACTTCACACAACAATGTTGATTTCCTTTTTAATTCCTTCTTTTCTACAGATCTCCCCAAAACATCGATTGCGTATTAATCAGATCTTGCAAGCTGTGATCAAATCAGCCAGTGGCATTGAATACAAATTAGCTAACGTCATAATCAAACTGGCCGCTGAAGATATGCTGAGGACCACAGTAAGGACCACAGTGACCGAACGTATCCTGAATATATGGCACCCTGTGTCTTGCGTCGACACAGCCGCACCCACTTGCCTCCTCCTGCCGAGCCAAGCCCAGGTCACCACCTGGCATACACTTCAGGGCCAGAACGCAGGAGGAGAGGCAACTGAAGTGCTGCTCTGGGCAGAGCAGCATTTTGATAAAGCTGCCTTTTAAGCTAATCTACTTTAATTTATACTTTTGTTATATGTTACTTTTAATTTAATTTTTGGTTGTTAATCTATTGGTGTATTTATCATGTGGTGATAAATATTATATTTTATCATTAGATGGCTTATCTATAATTTTACTGTTTTATCTATTTTATCTGCTTAATTAACTGCTTTATTACTGTATTGTATGCTGTTCTACCATTTGTAAGCTTCCCAGAGAATCCTCAGATTACGAAGTCCAATGACATAAATACATAAATAAATAAGTCCGTAGAGAACTCATGCAGTGTGCGACTTGTGGAGCAGTTGTGCAGTTGTGATGGTGGCAAAGATCATCCTTCTAGCCCATCATCCTGTTCACACAGTGGCCAACCCAGTCCCTCGGTGGGAGCCCCACAAGCAGGGCATGAATACAGGAGTGCCCCCAAGCTTTCCTCCACCAGCAGCTGCGAATGAGAGGCATCCAGCCTTCTGCGCCTGACGCAGCCACCCTGACTGCAAGCCATCGACAGCAGTCTCCCTCCATAACCCAAGCTGGCAAGCCATCGCAGCATCTTGTGGCAGCACTTTCTGGCTAGGCGAAGAAGTCCTTTTCTAGGGGCATGTGGAAGGCTTTCCTTGACTGTGGGATGGAGTCTCTTTCAGGGACATGTAAACAGGATAAGGTAAAGGTTTCCCCTTGACATTACGTCCAGTCATGCCTGACTCTAGGGGGCGGTGCTCATCTCCGTTTCCTAGCCGAGGGAGCCAGCGTTTGTCCGCTGACAGTCTCCGTGGTCATGTGGCCGGCATGACTAAACACCAAGGTGCACGGAACGCTGTTACCTGCCCACCGAAGTGGTACCTTTTTATCTACTTGCATTTGCATGCTTTCGAACTGCAAGGTTGGCAGGAGCTGGGATGGCGCACGGGAGCTCACCCCATGTGCAGATTCGAACCGGCGACCTTTTGATCAACCAGCTCAGCAGCACAGCGGTTTAAACCACTGCGCCACCTGCAGTCCCAGGATACCTTCGTGCTTTTCCCCAGGGGAGCCTCCCTAGTGGGATGGACTATCTGTGCTCCCCACAGGCAGCACCCATGGCTCCTTAACCCTGCATTCTTCTTTTCCAGCCCTACTTGCCTGACTTTCCCTTGGTTCCCCAACTTTATTTTTCTCCTCCCAATACATCCTAGTCAAGTACCATGGCATCTATGAGGCTTGGGGTAAGAGTGAACCCTGAAAGAGACAGAGAAATATGTCAGTTTGCCTCTCTTTCTTCCTTAAAAAGGGGCCATAGATTGATGGTCAGCTCCAACCATGAATGTAAACATTCTGCAGGCCCTCAGTGCAGACCCACTTGTTCACATTTGAGAGGTCCCCACCCTCTGCATCGCTCTCCATGCTTTCAGGTAGTCCATCTATTTTTGCAAGATCCTCCAAGAAGAACCCTAAACCTGGTAGGCATAGAAACTGGCCCAGTATGGAGGAAGGGGGACTCTCTGAGGTGGGTGGAGATGCTCCTATCATCCGAAGAAAGGAATGCCCTCCAGACCTCTTTCTACTAGCCAAGGCGTCCTGCACTTTCCCAACTCACTGAAGGAAGATCCAGAGAAGAAGATCTGGCCATCGCAGTGCCAGCCTCTCTCCAGGGACTGCCAAAGCCAAAGATTGTGCCTTTCCAGGATCCCCTGACAGTGTGTGAAACCCAGAGTGGGCTAACCCTTCCAAAGTAAAGCTGGCTCCACCGCTGGCGATAGGGCTGTGCTCGCCCCAGAACCAGGCGAGGGAGCTGATCACTAACACAATGGTGGCAGCTCTCCCTCCTCACTGCTGGCACCCCAGTCACCCTAATCCTAACGCTGCCTGGCACCTTTATTTTGTGCTCCCAAAAAGCCTTTCAAGCTTCTTACCTTATCTTTTAGTAACAACAAGTATTTATTCAAATGTTAAAATTTTGGGTGGGTGTGGTGTATTGACTTTAGCCCATGCTGCTGATTATATGCTCTTATATAGCCCAGTTTAATAGTCTTATTTGTATATGCAATGGAGCAATACTTTATTGTAAGGTATAGTTTCAATGCTTCCTTGTTAGTGTATTGCTCTAATTCTTTTATCTGTTTTAGTTTTTTACTATTCACTGCTCCAGAATCTGTCTAGATATGGAGAGACACACAAGCACTGTAAACAAACAAACACATGAATTAAATAAAGACATTTTTATTATTTGGTAGCCTTAAAATAATGAGTAACAGAGCAGGGTGACCCGGCTGTCCTAGCAGTTCAGGTACTCAGAGGACTGTCACTGTGGCTACTGTGGTGACCATGTCCATCAGGAGCCATTCCTGGCAAAAGCGAATCAGAGGTACGTGCAGGAGCTGCAAGCTCTTGCAGTCTTACTGTGGGTTTCCTCCCACATGATGTTTCTGTGTTCTGTTGCTGTAGGATCTGCACAATCTGTACCAGGATGTGGCTGGGGAGATCCTGGTGGCCCTGTGGAATCACTATCCGGCAGAAGTGTTGACCAAACTCTTGGAGGGCTTCCAAGGCCGGCTGCTTCCATACCGCAGCATCCTCTGTGTTTTGGGGAAACTGGCAAACAAAGGTAAATACACACATCTTTCTAGGCCCTTTTCTTGCAGATGTTGCTAAGGGCAGTGCCCTTGGCCAGCGACCAAAGAGTGGAGGTCAAAGGGCACTCCCTGTGTGCTACCCGTTTGATGCTCATTTGGGTCGACACCTGTGCCCTCTGCAGAGCTGCATGGTTTCTGCCGCTCCCATCACTTGTCATAGTCAACCCCTTGGCCCCAGTACAGAGAGTGCTGCCACTGGGATGGTGGGGGAGGGGAGAGGCAAGCGGTCACCACCACTCTTGGAGCCTCAGGAAGAGGCGATGTCAAGGGAGGGCTGCCCTGGCTGCGCCTTGGAAGCCAGCTGTGCTGCTTCGAGCATACGCAGCAGGGCAGAGTTGTATTTCTCTGCTGCTTTATATTATGCATTATAGTATTGCACTGAGCATTCCTGTTTTGAGTTCTGCATTGCTTTTGCAATTAATTTTTTTGTATTTTTGCTTTGATCATAGTATTGTATCTTGCAATTGAATATGCATTATCTCTGTTTTATTGCAAGCCATCTAGAGAGCCCTATGGGCTGTGAGGCAGCAAATAACGATAACGATAAAATGATAATGATAATAGAGGCCCTCACAATCAGTTCTCTTGTCATCAAAACAGGTTAGTCCTGATCCAAAAGGACACGCCTGTTTCTGGCAAGAGTGCACCAAAGAAGCTAAGTGTGAAGTGCCTGAGCAGCCAAATGGCGCAGCACACCCTCTGCCCAAGTGTCCATGGACTTTAAAAGCAAGGATAATTATTATGCCAACTTCAACAGGAATTTTGCTCATGGCCTATTTCTGGAAGACAGAGCTTCTGTCTCTCTCCCTCCTCTGTGCTCTCTCATGTTATTCGCCCTTGCATTTGCCTCTCGCTCCTCCCCTGTAGAAACACTGCATCTGCATCCACCAAACAAGAAAAAGCATCACAGTAGAGCATACCTACCCTTTCTTTGCATGAGAAGCATGTATCTAGGGGTTGACTATGTATGTTGGAGCTAGGACTTTGTAAATCCTCAAATTATACATTTGTAGAGCACCACCAATGTTAGCGTAAGCCAAAAGGACAAGTCTATACTCCAAAGAGCATATGATCAAAAGGTATCTAATCTACCAACCTAATATAGCCATGGTAAACCTTAGCCCCTGAATGTTTTCCTTTCTTCCTTCCCCAGCCTTCACTGAGAGTGATACCTTCAAGACTGATGTGTGGGAGCGCAAGCTGGTGGAGGTAAGGTGAGGGCCCTCCTTCCTTGGCCAGGGCCCCCCTGAATTGTGCCCAGCCTTTTCCCAGCTCAGAAGAGCAGCTCTGGGTGATTAAGTGGCACAGGCAGGGGGCGCATGGCAGTGTCCTGCTGTTGTCACCGCTTCCAGAAGTGACTTCAGATGGCCTGTCGTGCACCTCAAAGCTTAATGCTGTGTGACTCGGGGAATCCTCACTGCTCACGCAAACACCAGCAGCTTCCTACAGGCAAAGTCAAAGGTGCTGTGGAGGTGGGCAAGAATAAGAGGGGCCTGAGGGAGGTGTCTGCCTCACCCTCATCCAGCCTAGGGGTGGCCAGTGCAGGGTGGGGAAGGACAGGCTGAGAGCCCCCCTCAGCCGAGCTCTGTTTAAGCAGGCAGGCATGGGGAGGCATTCGGCTGCATTCCTCTCTCGCACCAGATGGCATTCCTCTATGTGAAGTTTCCCATGGACAAAAAGAGTGCTTTGCTGTGTTCTCAGGGGTAGATGCAGGAAGGAACCTAACTTTTTGAGCAAAAAGTAATCATCTTTGAAGAGATCAGGGAGAGAGATGGAAAAAAGGAAGGGCACCCTCACTCAATACACATCCTCCTTAGTCATTGCTTATTAAGAAATGGCCACCCATGCACCTTCCCCATGAGGCATCACAGCTAACCAATGTTGGTGGGGGTGGAAAGGCCTGCTCTAACACAGTGTGGAGGATTTTACCCGAGGAAGTGTCATGACACCATCCTCTTCCTTTGGAGTAGAGAAGGCTTGCTCAAGGTTGCTCCCAAGACAATGGCTATAGCAGCTACTTTAAAGCCAGTTTTCTTTTCTTAGAATTTCTGCTGGTGCTGCCAGAGAATGGCTGAAGCCACCACTGGAACCAGAGAGCAGAAATCTTCTATAAGAAAGACATGCAGGAACAGCATTTTGGCTGTATC
Source organism: Varanus salvator macromaculatus (assembly GCA_023646645.1). NCBI lineage: Eukaryota > Metazoa > Chordata > Lepidosauria > Squamata > Varanidae > Varanus > Varanus salvator. The sequence goes on along the minus strand of JAIXND010000772.1, from coordinate 2,340,921 downwards.
TGCAGTGGCATTCCCACTTAGCCCAGTTCATGGTCGCAGTCCATGCCTTGGGCATCTGTTTCTGGTGGGATGTCACCGCAGACAGATTGCTGAGCTCACTGTAACGCAGCAGGCAGTTCATCCAAGTTTTCCATTTATTTCTGACAGTTTGCAGAACGGCTCTTGATTGATGTCACAGACAAGGCTTGCTTTGAGGAGCTCTATCAAGAGCTAATGAAAGTGGACGCAATGCGCAGCAGCCAAAGCCCTGAGAAGGTTGGTGGCCATCTAGAACATTCTGCTTGCTGTCTGAGCACCAGTCGGAGGGCTCACTTCCTGCCAACCACACTGTTGACCGGAGACGTAGCTCTGTGGCTCCAGTAGCGTCAACACGGTTTGAAGGGAGGCTGCAGTCCAGGCTGCTCTCTTCTCCTTTGACTGCATTTGCAGAAGGTGTTTCATGGAGATTCCGATGTCTGCCACTACTGCAGTTCCTGGCCATTTCCAAATGTCACTGCTGTTGTGTGACGGATCTGCTTGGGGCTGGATTCCCTGATTTTCAGCTTTCCAGACTCCAATTTGCAGTCAGTTGTGCCACCAGGGGTCCACAAACACTTCTGAACTTCTTCCAGGCGCCGCACAGCACTTCTCCACTAGATAACGCCATGATTGAGCCTAGAATTTGACCAGCTTGTGGGTACCTCCAGTGCTCACCATGTTTTAGCTCTGGATTCTGTCTTAGCATCAGCTTTCAGCCCAGAATTACAGCAGCTGTAACAACAGAAGGAGAAGTAATGATGCTACCTCTGAGCATCTCAAGAGTCCTTCTCCTTGTTGAATAGTAGAAGGTTAATGTTTTCCTTTGCAAAGGGAAACTGATATACTGCTTTTTATTAGTAGCAATTAGATCTTCCCTCACAGTCAGTTGTGTTTTGTTTGTGCATGTAAATTGAATAGAAAATAAGAGGAAACAAATCTCCAGATGCCTCATTTTCATGAGAGGCTGTTCTGGGGTATGACCTAAAACACCATTGACTACCCATGAAACTGGAGGAAGGGTTCCTAGACAAAACCTGCTGCCTCCAGAAAGGCCTGAAATGTGGTGGCTCCTCCTACTCAAGCTTTGGGGGGGTCCCTGGTTCATGTTTCCCTGTCAATGTTTTAGTGTCACCTTTCCAAGGAATAAAGAGGCAGGGTTCCCCCTGCACTGCATGAAGCTTTGTGGGACTTCTTTCTAACTGAAGCTTTTGCAGCCATAGAAACAACATTCCCAGAAGAACCACAGGCCTGGAGAATGTCTCCAGCCATAGCCACTCTAAGAGCCAGTGCAAGCCTCATTGCATCGGAACTTCATTGCCTTGGGCTGTGCATCCCATCCATGTGCTCCAGGAGGTGTCACTGCTCCCCCACCTACAATAATAGCCTCTGCTAGTGAATAGCGGCACTCTGGGAGTGATTCTGAACCGGCTCCCTGTGTGAAGTCGAAGGTGCTGCCCCAGTGAAAGAAGAGTCTGGAAAGGAGATCCTCTCCTGCTCTGCTCAGCCAGAGCTGCTGGAGTTATAAGCTGGTGCTTTAGCAATGGGACTGACATTCACCGCAGTCCCAGACTGGTGCCAGTGGTGCTGCCAGCAGGCACCAAAGGGGCTCCTGGTGTACTCGCCTGCCCCCTCTTGCACCTCCCACAGCTGACGATGGAATCTCACAGCGAGCAAGAAAACACCCCGACCTTGCTCTGCCTAAGCATGCCTGGTATTGGCAGTCCGGCAGCAGAGCTGCTCAGCTGCTTGTCTGCACCCACAAATCCTCCGTGTACAGTTAACTAGGAGGGGGCAGTCACAAGTTTTCACATAGGAAACCACCCAGTCTCCCGGAGTGGGGCTTCAGGCAGAGCAAAGCTGTTCTGTAACTGTTGGGGAAAGCCAAATAAATCTTTAGAGAGAAAGGTTGCGTAGATGTGCCTTTGAGATATAAAATCAAAGCCACAGTTTCCTCACTCCTCTGGCCCAGAAAGAACGGGAACATTTAGTCAGGCCGCTTCTCCTGGCAGTGCTGAAGGCTTCCTTATTCGGGTACTCCTTTCGGTGACTGAGGCTCTCCCCTGACCAGCTCCGCTGTTGCAAGTGGTAATCCCTCCTGGAATGTGTTGGGCTGCTTCTTGATACCAGCCCCTGCTTCTTGTGGCATTTCTCAGCTTCAGCATTACTTGATCTTGGAAGCATTGTATCCAGTGAGCTGTTGGGCAGCTGAGAACAACCCTGGCGAGATTTTCCTGTCCTTATGAAATCTCCTGCTCACACGTGTCAAAACCCACACCCAGGACTTGTTACGATTCCTGTTGTCCTACTATTTGCTGTGTCAATAATAACCAATCAGTGATACTTACTGTAACATTATGTCATTTCCCCTCTGCTGTTAACTCATACTGCTCTGTTTAAGCCCGCATTGTTTCCCAAAATGTGTCCATTCATCCCTCATCATCATCCCCACTACTCTGTACATGACCCAGACCCTATGAAACATTCTGTATATACCCTGGGAGCTTGTAGTGGCTGTGCAGCACTGTTGTAGCTCTGTCTCTGCAGTGGGTTTTCCTGGGTGCTCTCACCAATAAAAGTGCTGAGGTTTGAGTGCTTACATCTTCCGTGTGGATCCAAGCTTATATTCTCCCATTCTCACAGGTTTCCCAGCATTATCTGCCTCACCTACTAGAGATGCCACTGTGGACTGGACCTAACCACCTTCTGCATGCCAAGTATAGACTCTCCCACTGAGATCTGTCCCTGACCTTCTTCCCCAGTTTCTCTGTGCAGAGGTTTTTTTCTATCAAGGTGCAACCATCCGGTCATTCATTCATTTGATTCAGGCTGCAACAACCCAGATTCAGGCTAGATATCAGGGAAAATTTCCTCACTCTCTGAGCAATATGACAGTGGAGCCAGCTGCCCAGAGAGGTTATAGGCTCTCCTGCACTAGAGACATTCAGAAAGAAGCTGGACAGCCATCGGAGTGGGGTGGTGTGACTTGGTGTCCTGCAACAGCAGGGATTGGACCCGCTGGCTTTCATGGCCCCATCCAACTCTACTATTCTATGATTCATTCATGTGAGCTTCACTTACACCCTGACAAGGGTTTAAACATGTTGTCACTCTGTCCCCCTGTGCCTCAGCTGGCCTTTTTCTGCTTCCTGCTCTTCCCACAGGTCTTCCTCTATCAGTACTTCGGAGCCATTCTGTGTACCTCAGACAACTCTCAATTAGTCCAAGAGCAACTCAGCAATATACTGGCCATGTCTCACAGGGGACCTTTGGCAGCAAAGGTAATGAGGATGCCAGTGCTTTTCTTCTGGGGAAGAAGCCAGGGGCCCATGGAAGACCCACGTCTCACTCCTGTTCCAGGAAGAAGGCTTTCTGAGGAAGGATGTGGCATGGTGAAGCGGGGTGGGGTCTACAGTTGGAAGAAGGAGCTTCCAACTTCTTCTGGGACTAAGAACTTCCCCTTCCCAGCATGGTGTGCATTTCCTCTTTGTTCAGAATTTTAGCCTATAAGATTGCAGGTGTCACACACTGCGTTCCTGGGAGATTTGCTTCCAGACTGGCTTCCATTGCTGCTTTCTGCCAATAGGCACTCAGGCCTGACTAGTGCTGTTTCACAGACTTGCCAAACTCTCTGAATTATTCCACCATTTCCCAGTTTGCTCCAACACTCTGGTGGGAGGAAGCACAAGAGCTCTGGGTGAATTTCAAACCAGGCCAGCTATACCCGCTGAATGATTGGCCTCATGGCTGTGAGGAATCAGCCTCTCTGCTCTTTTCTTGCCCAGAGCATGTTAGAAATTGGAATTGCCAAAGATCACAAGCTGAATACGCATCGACTATGTGATACAGCTGCACAAAAGGCAGGTGCTCGATCGAGCTGCATTCGTGGAAGTATAATTTCCAAATCACATGAGATCCTGGTTCCCTCTATGCAGCACTAGCTAGGTGCCATCTGGAGTACTGTGTCCCATCCTGAGCACCACTGGCCCAGTCATATTCTGCACTTTTCAAAGAACCTGTCAGTCCACCCCCCGCCCAACTCCACTCCACTGGAGAAGTGCCAGAATGAATGATGAAATTGACACTTGCACGTAATATGCAATTTAAAAAAAAAAAATGCAACACCATTTTTGCAGGTTGTTGGGCAGTCCAGATAGTGTACTGACCAACAACAGGTAGAACTGGCGCCAGCAGGGGAGAAATGGAATGAAACCTGCAGGGCTAACCTGGAACAATCTGCCCCATTTCTCCCCCTGGGGCATTCTTGGCAATCAACCCCATGAGTGAGTGCCCAATTTCAGTCCATGGAGCTGAAAAGGATGGGAGATGCACAGTGGTGAGGGAGAAGAGGGGGGCATGGGGAAGTGCGCAGGGTGCCTGGAGTTCAGACATTTGTCAGAAAATCCCTTTAGAAACCAGTTCCAGAAAAGGAACTTTCTTTGTTTACAGCAAAACAGTGAAGAGGCTTGTGGCACCAGAAGGACAGCCAAAAGTTCTTCCATAGACAGATGCCCTATTGTCAGATGGGCAAAGTCAGCAGCTCCCTGAGTATGGCAGTCAAACCTTTTTGCCCACCAGGGTGATCCTCTGATAAAGAAAACTTTTTAATTGGTGAATGCTTAGAGCAGAACGTACATCTTAGTCTTTAAGGTGCCTTGAAGCTTTAAGAGATTTGCCTGAGAATCGTGTCCTAAAATGACCGTGGTTTTAGTGGAGATCTTTGATGTACAGCCCTTTGCTGTCCAAGAACACAGTGCTGCAGACAATTGTGGTGTCTGAAATGTCGCTGAAACATTCCTGAGAAACATTACTCTACCCAAGGTTCTATGAAACCCCAAGAGCTAATGTATGTTACACAAAGCAGACCTACTCAGAGTCATTGCCAGAGCGAAGGAATGACCCTGCCATCATCCCATTCCCACCTGCTGCTTCTTCCCAGGGCATCGCTTCTGCTGTTGGCCTGGCTGCCTCTCGTCACCTTGATGAAGTTTTAAAGGTACTTGAGAACTTCAGCAAGAAAGTTTCCACCGAGGAGAGTTCTACATCAAAAACCAGCCCGGTATAATTTCGGAAATGTAATTCATGCTTGCAGGGTGAGGGAGGATCCTAGGGGGGATCCTTCCCACTTTTATTCTTATCCTTAGAATGCTTTTTGTTGAAGTTTTGAAAATGAGGAGTTTGCTTTGAACAGAAACATCCTGTGTCTTCACCACCCGGCTCTTTGCTGTACCTGTTTCTGTTAGTTGGGCCATGTGCCATTTTGTTAGGGGAAGTCAACTTCTCCACGCTCCACCCTGCACACCGCTCTCTTCCCTCAGGAGACATTATACAGAGAGTGCAGGTGGCTGCTGAATGGGATAGCCGAAATTGGACAGCGGCGCTTTCCCCAAAGAGGACCCTGGGAACCAACCCCTTCAGCAATGCCCAGACAATGACAGTGGGCCAGTGGGCCAGCCAAGGTTTAGGCCTTCCACTGACAAGTGAAGCATCTCCTGTCTTCTCCCATGAACATCAGAAGGGTGGTGCCGAAGGAATACTGTGTAATCACTGGTGGCTTTTGCCAGTGATGCTCCACGTGCTCCTGGGATGCCTGCTCTACCCAGCATGGCAGGATTTCCCTGCTCTGTGCCAAGCAATGCACTGCAGCCCTTTAGCAGACCGTGCTGGCTTATGCAGGTTATGGGAGTGCCATGGAAGCTTTGCACGGTTTCTGCTGGTGCACCTTGTGTAAAGATGTGCTACATATGCCTGGCAGGAATGGGGCGGGGGAGCTTCTGTACTGAAGAATGAGGACTTTCAGACAGATTACGGTGACCACAGCCTGGCATTTTTCTCCTGCATTTCATTGCAAGAGGACTGGCAACTGGTTTTCCACATTCTGGGCACTGGGATCTGTTCTTTGAGTGTACATTCTGCAAGGTTGGAGGCACACACCTGACTCAGCCGCAAAGGGGACAATGCATTCAAACGGCCATGTATAGTTATTTTTTATTTTGCCTGAGCAATCATTCATTTGTTAATGGCTTAATATGTGATCAGTTATGTAATTAGTACTATAGTGATTTTCAGATTTTAAGGACAAGCTCTTATTTAGATCAGAAGTGCTTGACTGAGGGTAGAGCAGGTTGCAGGAATGCTGGTGACAAAGCTTCTGATTATTATACTCTCCCCTCCAAGGGGCACTTTTAAAAGCACCCCCCCCCCCATGAAAGAGTCACAGTAAGGCCCCCTGTGCCTGTGAGTCTGCATTGCTCCTCACTGTTCAGTGATTCCTGACAATATCGTGTTGATGCTTCATAAAACTGAGAGAGCCAAGCCTGATAATTCTGCACAGACTCCCCTGCCACCCCCTCCATGTGTGTGAGCACACACCTGCCTTTGTGGAGGGGCTACAGGGGGATTCTGTCTGATCCAAGCAGTCCTCTAGGGTGGCTGTAGGAGGGCTTGTCATATGGCTTGAAATTGCTTTTCTGCAGGGGCTTGTTGATTCCCTCCTGCCAGCCTGCCTGCTGGCCTTCCCCACCGCTGGCTTATGGGCAGGCTCTAGAGAGAAAAGCACTTTTGTCTTTCCCCTCCAGTACTGCCAGTGGAACACCCTCCTGCTGTGCTACGGACGAGTAGCCCTGGGCATTAGAGAAGAAGTTATCCCTCGAGTGGAACTGTTCCTATCCAAAATGATCGATTATTTCTCCGTCAACCCCTCGGTATTGTGAACACTTTTGCCCTTGTAGGGTGGGGTTACTGCATTCTGCATAAGCTGTCCTTCCTTGTCCTCATCCTCATCACTGAAGCAGGACGGTGGGAAAGCTTGTGTGTTTGCACTAGCTGGCCAGAAATAGCAGGGACATCAGCCCAGCAGGCAGCAGCTGGGGGTGACGGCACTGGAGAGGAAGCTGCTCAGGAACTTCCACTGGATGTCACCTGGTGTTCCGTTGCCTGTTCGCCAGTTTTGGCTGAACGTCCCTCTGCTGGCTTCTTGCCATCGGCAGGAATGTTTGCTGTCACGAGTCACTGGGTACTCAGCGACATTTACAGAAACGTACATTTTTGAAGAAGGCATTCCTGGTTCCTTTCTTCTCGGTGGGGCTTTGAGGGCACTCAGTCAACAGTTTTATGTGTTCCATCAGATCAGCCGTGAGGCCATCTCTGTCTGTGCCATGGTAGGCAGTGCCTGCAAAGAGGCATTCTCTCCCGTGTGGAAATGACGAGGCATGTCCCGGTGCATTGCTGTGGTCCCTGAGAGGAAGCTCAGGGCCTTGTTGCTCGGCAGGCTGCCTACGCGATCCTCCTTCACACAGTGACCTGCTGCAGTTGCTCCTCTACCAGTGGTATTGATGGCAGAGAGGGCAAAAGCAGCATTGATGGAACAGCATGTCGAGCAAGACTGGAATGGGGGAGGCTTTTAAACCACAGCAGCAAAAGCTTCCTTTCCCCTTAACATACCCCCAGAACCAGAGTGGGGAATTTAGGCATGGCATGAGGTATCATTATTCCTGCCACACACTGGAAGCAAGGGAGATGTATGTTACTCCTACAAAGCCCACATTCTCTCGTTTATTTAGAAACAGAAACAAAGCAAATCAGAAGGGGTCTCCTGGGCCATCTGACCCCCGGCTCCAGCCAGCTCCACTCATGACATGCCCGCCATGTGCATGTCCAGCCTATCCTTGAACACCCTCACTGATGAGGCCTCAACGACCTCTTCTTGGAAGCCCATTCCATACCCTGGGGGTCCTATGTCAGGAAGTGCTTCCTGGCATCTAAATGGAACCTTGGTTCCCTGAGCTTTGCTCTGTTGGAGCAAAGCTCCTGTTCTCTGCAGGGGAGAACAGGTCTCTACCCATCTCCGTGTGACATCCCCTCACATACCTGTATGTCGCCAACAGATCCCCTCTGAGTCTCCTCTTCTCCAGGCTGAAGAGACCCAGTTCCCTCAGTCTCACCTCATACGGCTTTCCCTGTAATTGGGCCACTGTCCTTGTGACCCTATGCTGCACCAATTCCAACCTGGCTATATCCTTCCTGTAATGTGGAGCCCAAAACTGAACACAATACCCCAGTTGCGGGCACACCAGAGTCATATAGAGTGGCAGTAATACCTCTCTCGATCTAGAAGCCACGCTTCTGGCTATGCAACCAAGGGTGGCATTCGCCCTCTTGACCACTGCATCACCCTGCTGACTCATGTTTAGCCTGCAATCAAGCAGCACCCCGAGGTCCCTTTCACAAGTGCTGCTCTCCAGCCACTTGTCCCCTAACCCATACTTATGACACCCATTCCTATGGCCCAAGTTTAAGACCTTGCACTTATCCATATTGAACACCATAAATATTATTTATTTATTTATTTATTTATTTATTTAAAAATTTATATGCCGCCCCTTGCAATAGCCTCGGGGCGGCTTACAGCATAATACAATACATTATTAAAAACATATAGCAAATTTAAAAACTGGCCCATCTCAGGTTATTATATAAATATTATTTAAATATTATGTAATTATTATTGCTGTAAAAGGCCATAAAATGGAAGGACAGCCAGGCCAGGCCAGGCAAGGTGGGGCATTTCACAGGGCTACCCACCCACCCCCACTCTGCCAGTGTAACTGTGGAGGGCCTTTTGATGCAGTAGTTCGTGCACACACTGCTGTTTCCCGGGCCTCTGTAGGCTTAGCAAGTTCCCGGGCTAATTGGGGCGGGGGGGGACTTTTTTAATTGATCGAAACCATTTTTGACCTGCTAATTGGTCAGTGTGAATGTTGTTGCCCAGGGCAAACAAGTTTGAGGTAGATGATATTGGCAAAGCCATGGAAAGGGGTTTAGCATCATTTGGTCAAATGGAGCCACTTTTTGCTCTTGGTTTGAATTAGGACGCGAACCTGAAGAAGAGCTTTTTGATTGCTGTGTTGATGTTTCTTGAAGCTGTCGCTGCAACTGGTAAAGCACGACACATACGGCTGCACATGAAAACACCACTTGTGGAATGCCTAATTGTAAGCATGCTCTCTATCTGTCTATTTATTGTATTTATACCCCACCCCATAGTCCAGTGGGCTGTCTGGGTGGCTTACAATGGAACGGCAAAAAAGCAATAAAACAGCAGTTAAAGGCATAACATGCATTTAAACAGTACAAAATCTGACAGACAGCCAGGAAAAAAATCACAACGAGGTATAGAGCAGTAGAAATTAAAACAGCGTAGTAGCCATTATCTACTAAAATACCTAATTGAGTGCCTTTGCCTGGTGCCAGGAAGACAGCAATGACAGCACCAGCCCCTTGGAGAGGGTGCTCCATAATGAGGGGTGATCCTGGGGGAGGCCCTTCTCCTGGCCTGTTTCCCAGTCACCTCACTGGGGGTGGCTCAGGGGGAAGGACCTCTGCCAAGGACCTTTGTGCTGGGGAAGGGATATGTGGAGAGGGGAGTTCCCTCCATTGCCTCAACCCCAAGTGAGTGCTGCACTCACTCTCTGTGGAGAAACATGTGGCAAAGGGGGTGGTGGGGGGAGGCTTAGAGTCCTCCTGCTCTCAAATAAGAGACAGGCTGGAACTGGTAACCAGGACCTCCCCTCTCCATCAGAGCGCTCTGCCCCACATGCTTGTCCAGCAAGGCTTGTGTGCAGAGCCTGGCCATTTAGTTTCTGGGTGGGCCTTGACTGATCCCCCCTCAGCCTGGCAGCTCCTGGGGCAGCTCTGAGCCAGCCAGACCCATTTAGTAGGGTTGGCCGAGAGGCCGCCTTTTAGGGGCACCTTGGTCCTCCCTCCTGGCATCACGTGCCTTTTCCCTATTAGGCCACCGTGCAGGGGGAATGTTCTGCCTGCCACGGCTTCAGAGACAAAAGCACTCTTCTCTTCCCCATGAGTTCTGTGAGCCTTTAATTTCCTTTATTGGCTTTGCACTTGCACCCCCATATGCCTCTGCAATGGGCCCAAGGTTTGTTGGGATCCCAAAGAAGGCGATGCCCCAGGTCCGGGGTTGCGTTTGTTGTTAGGCACTGTCGAGCGCTCTCCAAACAATGGCGGCCAAATGAATGAAAGCCCCCAGAATGTCTTGTCTGTGGCAGTTCCATTCAACCCTTCCAGGTTCGAGTCTGCGGCTTCCTTTATGAATTAAACCCATTTCATATATGGTCTTCTCTTTCTTTTTCTGCCTTTGAATTTCCCGAGCATGATTGTCTTCTCCAGTGAGTCTTGCTGTCTCATGGTGTGTGCAAAGTACAACAGCCTCCATTTTGTCATTTTTGCTTCTGGCTTGATTTGACCTAGGGGTCACTCGTTTGTCCAGTGTATTCTCAAAGCTCTCCTCCAGCACAATGTTTTGAATGTGCTGTCAACTTTCTTCACTGTCCAGCTTTCACACCCGTAGACTGTGGTTGAGAATACAATAGTTTGCATGATCTTGACCTTGGTGCCCAGTAAAATGTCCTTACACTTGATCTTTTATAGTTCCTTCACTGTTGCCCTTCCAAGTCTCAGTTTTCTTCCAATTTTTTGGCTTCAGTTCCCCTTTGAATTGGTGACTAGGCTGAGGTATATGAAATCCTTCAACATTTTGATTTCTTCATTATTAACACAAAAGTTGTATAATTCTTCTGCAGACATGGTGTTAGTGTTCTTAATATTTAGCTGCAGTGCTACTTGTGTACTTTCTTCTTTCACTTTTATTAGCAGTTGTTTCAAGTTATTGCTACTTTCTGCCAGTAGTATGGTACTATCTGCATATCTTAAATTAGTGATGTTTCTTCTGCCAGTTTTTCCTCCTTCCTTTGAATCTAATCCAGTGTTCTTATGTGTTCAGAATACAGGCTGAACAGATAAGGAGATAAAATACATTGTTGCCTGACACCTTTGCCTATGGGAAATCATTCTGTTTCCCTGTGTTCTGTCCTAACTGTAGCTTTTCATCTGTGATACAGGCTACACGACAGAGCAATCAAGTGCTGAGCTTCTTTCAGGACCATTCATAGCTTCCCTTGATCCATATAGACAAAGCTTTGCTGTAGTCTATGATGCAGAGACTGATCTGAAATCATTTTGTGTGTTCCAGTAGCCAACATACATTTGCAATACGATCTCTAGTGCCTCCCCCTTTTTGGAACTGGGCATTTCTGTCTATGTATAGGGCAGCATTCTTTGCTGCAACGCTTTGAGCCACACTTTGCTTTCATGAGAGATTAACGATGCTATAGTTGCTGTGCTATTTTGCATTTCCTTCCTTAGGGATTGGAATATATATTGAACATTTTCAGTCTGTGGGCCATTGTTCTGTTTTCCATTTTTAAGAATTGGGCTGGTTAATTTTCTGCAGCTCAGAAGAGTTCTTTTGGTGTCCTGCCTACCCCAGGCATTTCCTGCTTTGCAAGCCCTTTCAGAGCATCTTTCACTTCACTTTCTAATATTGCAGGCCATTCTTCAGAGGATTCAATTTCAAAGAAGTCTGCCATCCTTTCATCTCTTTTGGTTAGTTCTTCTGGATATTGTTTCCACCTTCTTATTTGATGGAATTGTACAGTGCTTTAGAAGTTATACTAGAAGTTAATACTAGAACCTTGAACTGGGCCTCAAAATGACTGGGGAGCCAGGGAAGATGACAGCAGGCTGCTGGAGAATCAGAGAAGCATGGAATAGTAGAGTTGGAAAGGGTCGCCGCCCCCCTCCCACAAGACTGAATATACCCAGTTCTCCGAGTCTCTCCTCTCAGAGCAGTGATTCCGAACCCTGGATCATTTTTGTTGCCCTCCACTGTACCCTTTCTAATTTACCTTGCATCTTTCTTAAAGGTGAGGTCTGACTAGTGAGGAGTAGAGAGGAACTACTACTTCTCGTGATTTGGAAGTAATACTTCTGTTGTTGTTGTTAGTCGCGAAGTCATGTCCGGACCCATCACGACCCCATGGACAACATTCCTCCAGGCTCTCCTGTCCTCCACCATCCCCCGGAGTCCACTCAAGCTCACACCAACCACCTCAGTGACTCCATCCAGCCACCTCATCCTCTGCCGTCCCCTTCTTCTTTTGCCATCTATTGTTCCCAGCATTAGACTCTTCTCCAGGGACTCCTTCCTTTTCATTAGGTGGCCAAAGTATTTGAGTTTCATCTTCAGTATCTGGCCTTCTAAAGAGCAGTCAGGATTGATCTCCTCTAGGACTGACCGGTTTGATCGCCTTGCAGCCCAAGGGACTCACAGGAGTCTCCTCCAGCACCACAATTCAAAGGCCTCAATCCTTTTGTGCTCGGCCTTCCTTATGGTCCAGCTTTCACAGCCATACATTGCAATTGGAAAAACCATAGCCTTGACTATATGCACTTTTGTTGGCAGGGTGATGTCTCTGCTTTTTAGTATGCTGTCTAGATTTGCCATAGCTTTCCTTCCCAGGACCAAGCGTCTTTTAATTTCTTGTCTGCAGTCCCCATCTGCAGTGATCTTGGAGCCCAGGAAAATAAAATCTGTCACTACCTCCATTTCTTCCCCATCTATTTGCCAGGAAGTGAGAGGACCAGATGCCATGATCTTAGTTTTCTTAATGTTGAGTTTCAAGCCAACTTTTGCGCTCTCCTCCTTCACCCGCATCAAGAGGCTCTTTAGTTCCTCTTCACTTTCTGCCATGAGAGTGGTATCATCTGCATATCTGAGGTTGTTGATATTTCTCCTGGCTATCTTAATTCCAACTGGTGATTCATCTAGCCCCACCTTTCTCATGATGTGCTCTGCATATAAGTTAAATAGGCAGGGCAACAGTATACAGCCTTGCCGAACGCCTTTCTCAATTTTTAACGAATCAGTGGTTCCATGTCCAGTTCTCACTGTTGCTTCTTGACCTTGACCTTTCTCAAGAGACAAATAAGATGGTCTGGTACTCCCATCTCTTTAAGAACTTGCCACAATTTGTTGTGATCCACACAATCAAAGGCTTTAGCATAGTCAATGAAGCAGAAGTAGATGTTTTTCTGGAACTCCCTAGCTGTCTCCATGATCCAGTGTATGTTGGCAATTTGATCTCTAGTTCCTCTCCCTCTTCGAAATCCTGCCTGTACTTCTGGTAGTTCTCAGTCCACATACTGCTGGAGCCTAGCTTGTAGAATTTTGAATATAATTTGCTAACATGTGAAATGAGTACAATCGTGCAGTAGTTTGAACATTCTTTGGCATTGTCCTTCTTTGGGATCGGAATGCAAACTGACCTTTTCCAATCCTGTAGCCACTGTTGAGTTTTCCAAATTTGCTGGCATATTGAGTGTAACACTTTAACTGCATCGTCTTTTAGGATTTTGAATAGCTCAGCTGGAATACTGTCTCCTACACTAGCTTTGTTGTTGCTCAGACTTCCTAAGGCCCATTTGACTTCCCATTCCAGGATGTCTGGCTTGAGGTCAGTGACCACCCCATCGTGGTTATCAGGGACATTAAGCTCTTTCTTGTATGGTTCTTCTGTGTAATTTTGCCACCTTAATCTCTTCTGCCTCTGTTAGGTCCCTGCCATTTTGGTCCTTTATCATGCCCATCTTTGCATGAAATGTTCCCTTCATATCTCCAATTTTCTTGAAGAGATCTCTGGTCCTCCCTATTCTATTGTTTTCTTCTATTTCTTTGCACTGTTCATTTAAGAAGGCATTCTTATCTCTTCTAGCTGTTCTCTGGAATTCTGCATTCAACTGTTTGTATCTTTCTCTTTCTCCCTTGCCTTTCGCTTCCCTTCTTTCCTCAGCTATTTGTAAAGCTTCCTCAGACAGCCATTTTGCTTTCTTGCATTTCTTTTTCTTTGGGATGGGTTTGATTGCTGCCTCTTGTACAATGTTGTGAACCTCCGTCAATAGTTCTTCAGGCACTCTGTCTATCAGATCTAATTCCTTAAATCTATTTGTCACCTCTACAGTATATTCATCAGGGATATGATTTATGTCATACCTGAGTGGCCTAGTGCTCTTCCCTACTTTCTTCAACTTAAGCCTAAATTTTGCAACCAGAAGCTCATGATCGGAGCCACAGTCAGCTCCTGGTCTAGTTTTTACTGACTGTATAGAACTTCTCCATCTTTATTTGCAGAGCACATAGTCAATCTGATTTCTGTGTTGACCGTCTGGTGATGTCCATGTGTAGAGTCATCTCTTGGGTTGTTGGAAAAGAGTGTTTGCTATGACCATCATATTCACTTGACAAAATTCTACCAGCCTGTGCCCTGCTTCATTTTGTACTCCAAGGCCAAACTTGCCTGTTATTCCGGTTATCTTTTGGCTTCCTACTTTAGCATTCCAATCCCCCATGATGATAAGGACATCATTTTTTGGAGTTAATTCTAGAAGGTGCTGTAGGACTTCATAGAACTGGTCAACTTCAGCCTCTTCAGCACCAGTGGTTGGGGCATAGATTTGGACTATTGTGATGTTGAAATGTTTGCCTTGGATTCGAACTGAGATCATTCTGTCATTTTGGAGATTGTATCCCAGCACTGCTTTTCCTACTCTTTTGTCCACTATGAAGGCTACTCCATTTCTTCTGAGGGATTCTTGCCCACAGTAGTATACCTGATGGTCATCTGAACTAAATTCACCCATGCCTGTCCATTTTAGTTCACTGATTCCTAAGATGTCGATGTTCAGTCTTGTCATCTCTTGTTTGACCACATCCAGCTTGCCTTGATTCATGGATCTTACATTCCAGGTATAGATATTTGCAGCATCGGACTCTCCTTTCATCACCAGATACATCAGCAACTGAGTGTCCTTTCGGCTTTGACCCAGTTGCTTCATTATTTCTGGCACTACTAGTACTAGCCGTCTGCTCTTCCCCAGTAGCATATTGGACATCTTCCGACCTGAGGGGCTCATCTTCCGGCATCATATCTTTTTGCCTTTTTGTACTGTCCATGGGGTTTTCATGGCAAAGATACTGGAGTGAGTTGCCATTTCCTTCTCCAGTGGATCACGTTTTGTCAGAGCTCTCTGCTATGACCTGTCCATCTTGGATGACCCTGCACGGCATAGCTCATAGCTTCATTGAGCTATGCAAGCCCCTTTGCCATGACAAGGCAGTGATAGATGAAAGAGATACTTCTGTTAATGTATCCCAAAATAGCATTTGCCCTTTTGGTGGTTGCATCACATTGTTGGCTCATGTTTAGCCTATTGCGCACAATTAGAAACATAGAAACAGAGCGAGTCAGAAGGGGCCTCCCGGGCCATCTAGTCTGACCTCCGGCACCAGCCGGCTCCGCTCACGACATGCCCACCATGTGTATGTCCAGCCTGTCTTTGAACACCCTCACTGATGGGGCCTCAACGACCTCCCGTGGAAGCCCATTCCACGCCCTCGGGGTCCTAACTGTCAGGAAGTGCTTCCTGGCATCCAAATTGAACCTTGGTTCCCTGAGCTTTGCTCCATTGGACTGCGTCCTGCCTTCCTCTGCAGGGGAGAACAGGCCTCTTCCCATCTCCATGTGACAGCCCCACACATACCTGTATGTCGCCAACAGATCCCCTCTGAGTCTCCTCTTCTCCAAGCTGAAGAGACCCAGTTCCCTCAGTCTTGCCTCATACGGCATCCCCTGCAAACCAGCCACCATCCTTGTGGCCCTACGCTGCACTGACTCCAACCTGGCTATATCCTTCCTGTAATGAGGGGCCCAAAACTGAACACAATACTCCAGTTGCGGGCGCACCAGAGTTGTGTAGAGTGGTAGTAATACCTCTCTTGATCTAGAAGCCACACTTCTGGCTATGCAGCCAAGGGTGGCATTCGCCCTCTTGACCACCGCATCACACTGCTGACTCATGTTTAGCCTGTGGTCAACCAGTACCCCGAGGTCCCTTTCACAAGTGCTGCTCTCCAGCCACTTGTCACCTAACGTGTACTTATGACAGCTATTCCTATGCCCCAAGTGCAAGACCTTGCACTTCTCCATATTGAACGCCATCCTGTTGTCTCCTGCCCACTTCCATAGTCTGTCCAGATCCTTTTGGATCTGGTCTATCTGCTCCTCAGTTGTGGCCACTGCTCCAGTTTTAGTGTCGTCTGCGAATTTGATCAGCAGACTGTTCACCCCTTCTTCCATGTCATCAATTAAAAGATTAAACAGTATTGGCCCCAGGACAGAGCCCTTGGGAACCCCGCTTGTCACTGGCTGCCATCCCGACAATTCCCCGCTAATGGTTACCTTCTGCTTTCGGTCAGTCGACCATGCCCTAATCCACCGGACAGTGCTTTGGTGTATCCCAAAACTCCTCAGTTTCTCCACCAGGATATCATGGGGCACTTTGTCAAAGGCCTTGCTGAAATCCAGGTATACCACATCCACTGCATCCCCTCCATCTAGCCATCTTGAAACCTTGTCATAGAATTCCACAAGGTTTGTCTGGCAGGACCTGTTTTTGCGGAAGCCGTGTTGTGTGGCTGTCAGCCTCCCTTCCCTATCTAGCATCACTAGATCTCTCTCTATTATGAGCCTTTCCATTGTTTTTCCTATAATGGACGTAAGGCTAACCGGTCTATAATTCCCCATGTCCTTCCTGCTACCCTTTTTGAAAATTGGGACCACTGATGCCACCCTCCAGTCCTCTGGAACTTCACCTGTTCTCCACGAGGCCTCAAAAATGGAGGCCAGCGGGCGTGAGAGAACCCCTGCCAACTCTCTAAGTACTCTCGGGGGTAACCCGTCAGGGCCTGGCGCCTTTGTAATGTCCAATGCCCTGAGGAGCCCCTCAACTTCAAGGGGGGTGACTCTAATCTCTGCCCCTAAATCCCCAGCCTCATCCAATCTCCTATACGGATGTCCCCCGTCCTGCTTTGGGGAGAACACAGAGGCAAAATAGTCATTTAGCATCTGTGCCTGTTCCCTCATGTCAGTCACTGGATCTCCTTCCTCCTTATTTAGTGGTCCCACCACTTGTCTCCCCTTCCTTTTCCTATTTACATGCTGAAAGAAGCCCTTTTTGTTGCTCTTGATATTCTTGGCAAGTCTCAGCTCATAATCAGCCTTAGCCTTGTGAAGAATCCTTCTGCAACGGGCCTCCTCCTCTCGGTATACCCTTTTGTCTATTTCCCCCAGTACCCATTTCCTATGGAGGCTCCTCTTTCGTCTAATCCCCCTAACCACCTCCTTTCGCACCCATGGCGGCACTCTGCTCCACCTCCCCACCTTACTGACTAGAGGTATCGTCAAGGTTTGCGCCTCCAAAACCTCCCTTTTGAGTGCCATCCACCCCTCCTCAACTCGCTTGCCTTCCAGTAACATATCCCAGGAGACTTTCCCCAGTCTGGCCTTCAGTTGGCCAAAGTTGGCCCTCTTGAAGTCCCAGCTTCTAGTGCTCGCCCTGCTGCACGGCCCCAGTCCCCTGATCTCAAAGCAAAGGATGGAGTGATCACTCGCATCCAGAGCTCCCCTAATCTGTACTTCATCTATCAGCTCCAAGATCCAATTACTCCAAGATCTTTTTGTTTTTCAGGTCTGTTGAGCCTCGTAGTTCCCATCTTTTATTGATGCTTCTGGTTTCTTTTTCCCAGGTGGAGGACTTAGTACTTGTCGCTATTGAATCTCATTCTGTTGCTTTCAGCCCAGTGTCCAAGTTTATCAAGATCGTCCTGGACCGTCATTCTGTCTTCTAGGGTGTTTGCTATTCCACCCAGTTTTGCATCATTTGCAGATTTGATCATCTTCTTTGCACTTCCTCATCTAAATCATGAATAAAGCTGTTGAAGAGCACTGGACTCAGGACTGAACCTTGTGGCACCCCACTAGTTCCCTCCATCCAGGCTGAGAAGGTGCCGTTGATGAGCTCACTTTGTGACCGATTTAGCAGCCACTTTTGCATCCACCTAATAGTTTTTCCATCTAGTCCACGCTTTGCTGATTGGCTTATCAGAATATCATGTGGCACTATGTCAAAAGATTTGCTAAAGTTGAGGTAGATTATGCCCATGGTGTTCCCTCTGTCCATCTGGGAGGTTACCCAGTCAAAAAATGAGATTAAATTAGTCTGACTGGAATTACCGTATTTTTCGCTCTATAAGACACACTTTTTCCCCCTTCAAAAGTAAGGGGAAATGTCTGTGCGTCGTATAGAGCGAATGTGCCTGACACCCGGGACGCTGCCCGCCCGCCGGCACCACCAGGCCGGCATGTGCTCGGCGTGCCCTGCTCCACCTCACACTCTGGGAACTGATCACCCCCACCGGGAAGCTCCGTGCCACCGTCGCCCCACCGCCCCGCGCCATTGCTCTGCGCCGCCATGCACCGTGCCGTCCCGTGCCGCCGCCGCCGCACACCACCGCGTGCAGCCGCCCCACGCCGCCACCGCGCACCACTGTGCCGCCCTACGCCGCCGCCGCGCACCGTCGTTCTGCTCCACCGCCACTCGAGCACTGCCATTCCGCGCCGATCCGTCACCCCCCCCCCTCGCCACTGCCGCGGCAGACACAGATGACGCTTTAGAAGCACAATCCTTCTAAAGCCTCCGCCGCCCGCACTGTCATCCCGCACTGCCATCCCGCGCCGATCCGCCTCCCCCCCACATGCCACTGCAGGCACAGATGACGCTTTAGAAGCACAATCCTTTTATTAAAGTTTAACAGGTTAAGAAACAGTATACATTGAAGCAGCGTTCTCTTTGAGATGTGAGAGAAGCAATTGACAATGTAAAGAGCTGGATCCAAACTTAAGCTTCCCTTCCTTCCATTCCTTTCAGAAAGACTTCAGCCCTGAAGGTGGCCCCTGCTGCTTGAGGGCTAGACAGCAGGAATGCTGGACACTTCTGAATTGGTCCACTTGTTTAGCCTGTCATATCCTGTTGGTGCCAAGGACACCCCTTCCATCTCCTCCCCACCACTCTGAAATGTCTCCCTCCTTTTCCAAAGAGGGCTGGTTCTCTCTCTTTGCCCTGAGCATCTTCAGTAAATAACCTATAAATTGCCAACTCATCTATTGGCAAGAGCTCTGCTCTTCCTCCTCAGAATCAATTGATGACTTTCTTATACAATATGTACATCATGTCCCTAAGATCACTCTCTAGCCATGTACCAGCACTCTAGGACAATTTTTAAAAAGGGATCTGGAAAATTATATGCTGCTTTGCTTTCTGTTGGTTCTGCGTAAATTGGTTGAAAGTGTTATTCAGGATAGATTCAGTTAACATATAGAAGAACTAGCCCTGCTTTAAAAGAAGCAGCATGGCTTCTGCAGGGGTAAGCCTGTCTTGCTAATCCAGTAGAATTCTTTGAGAGTGTCACTACTACACATGGACTGAGCAGTCAAATAGACATTGTTTCTTCCAAAAGCCTTTTGATAAAATCCATCAACAGACTCTTGAGAAAACCTGGCAGTGATGGAATAAGGGCTGTGTGTGCACACACATGTTGTCCTATGAATCAGTAACTGATTACAGAATTGAAAGCCAACATTGAGAATGCATGGTATTCTCACAAGATTCTGCATTAGGATCAGTGCTTTTCAACCTGTTCATAAATGATCTGCAATTAGAAGTGAGCAATAAAGTAGCCAAGTTTGCTGATGATACTAAAACAAAACATTTAAAAGGGATTGTGAGGAATTCCAGTGGGATCTCTCTGAGCTGGGAAAAAGGGCATCAGAACGGCAAATGCTTTCAGTGTAAGCAAGTGTAAAGTTAGCATGCTGGGGGGAAAGAATCTCATCTTCAAGTATAAGCTGATGGAATCTGAACTAGTGCTGACAGACCAAGAAAGGGTCTTGAGAATGTGGGGGACAGCTTGATGAAAATGTCAAATGTTAGGAGGAAATGCCATAATTAGGAAAGGAATTGAAAATCAAATTTCCAAGATCATATTCCTCTTACACAAATCTTTAATATGACCATACTTAAAGTATTGTGTACAGTGCTGGCCACCACACCTGAAAAATGACATTGTTGGAAAAAGTGCAAAGAAGGGCAACTAAAACAATCAAGGGATTGGAGCAGCTCCCCTATCAGACTTTGTTACAACAACCAGGATTGCTTCTCTTAGGAAAATGATGAGTAATGGGAAGCATGGCAAAGATGTTCAAAATTATTCATGGTGTGAAAAAGTGGAAAGTGGGCCATTTTCCTCCTCTCTGAAAAAAAAAGGGTTAATCCCCATGAAAACACCCATCACTCCTTTGTTCTGAAAAAAAAAAAAAGATTCAACAGCAGAAGTGTAGTGAGCTTGAAATACCTTTTGGGAATGGAAGGGAAGTTCCCCACAATTCAGCTTTGTCTTTCAAGGGTTGGGCCTTTTAATACCTCATGGATAATTAACTGGGACTTCTAAATGCTTAACAAAAACAATGTGGATATAAAGTTCCCTTCCCAATTGAGGATACAAGAAACACAATTATTACAGTGATATCTGCAACTGTGCAAATGTTAGATTTTCATGCCCTTGGTCCAGAGGAAGAAATGACACACAAGAGACCACTGAGTGAACATTTCTCTCGACTCAAAAAGATGCATAGATGCAGCCCGAGTTTCTTAAGCATCACTTTTAAATATGAAAAAAAAAGAGAGAGAAAAGTTGGAGGATTGAATTTAGGTCTCTCCTCATTGCTCACCTTCTCTGTCTAAGATAGAGGCAAGAAAAACCAGAGAGAGCAGGTATGCTGGGGGTGTGCAATCAAAAGAATATTTAGTTTATTCAGACCTACAGGAAATACATGTGGCATTGAAGGGACTGCAGAGATGGATTCTATACAAGATGTTTTCATCCCCTAACAGTTACATGCACAGTCTGTGGGGATGGGGGGGTCATGCACACAGTATGCTAGAGGCACATGAGAGTAAAGCAACTGGGATTAAGAGATCCCAACACATCCCATAGTTTATTAAATAGTTCAGTAAACCATTTGATTCAGAATATTTTTTTTCTTGTTTTCCTCCTCTAAAAACTAGGTGCGTCTTATGGTCAGGTGCGTCTTATAGAGCGAAAAATACGGTATTTTTGATAAATCTATGCTGACTTCCATCAATCACCGCATTTTCTTTAAGATGCTTGCAAATGGATTTTTAAATAATTTGTTCCAGAATTTTTCCAGGGATTGATGTCAGACTAACTTGTCTATAGTTCTCAGGTTCATCTTTTTCCCCTTTTTTGAAGATGGGGAAAACAGTAGCCCTTCTCCAGTCATCTGGCACTTCTCCTGTTTTCCAAGATTTATCGAAGATAATAGCCAGTGGCTCTGGGAGTCCCTCTGCTAGCTCTTGCATGACTCTGGGATAGACTTCATTGGGCCCTGGCGGTTTGAACGTGTTTATTCCACCTAGGTATTCCTTGGCCATTTGTCTGTCAGTCTTGGCTGCCATCTCTCACTTTCAGCTTGTGCTTCCTCTTGACTTCTTTGTGGGAGACGTAAATAACCCACAGGTTAGAGTTAAGGTTGTCCAGCCCTTGCCACCTGGTTTTGCACAACGTGACAAGGCATGCACCATGCCGAAACGGTGCATAGGTGTGCTCAGCATGATGCAGTACCTCCCACATGTAAAGGAATCCATGGCAAGTAACGGGGGCTGTCATGACGTGCAGAAAGCCCCAGTAAGGGAAGGCAGAGAGTGCACACAATGGATCAATGCAGTTTTAGACTGACCTTGTGGTGTAGCTGCAGACGCTGTCGTGATGATCACCTGCACCACAAATTTCACCATCACACCCATGCTATTCATAACAGATGGAGATCATGCTGTGAACCTGCTCAGAAGACCCTCCATCTGTGGAAGGCCCTTCCCAGTGAAATTCGGCTGGCCCCTTAACCATGCCGGTTGAGGACCACCCTCTTCGAGTGACATTTGCTCTTTAATCTGCTGCTCAAGGAATTAGTGTTCTTCCTGGCTCCCCAGTATTTTCATATTCTTAATGTTGTATTATTTGATGCTTTAATGGTTTTTAATATTTTTATTGCTGTTGATTGTATGATTGTAAACCACTCCGAGGGCCTTTGCCATTGAGCCGTCTACAAATTTGTGCTGTTGTAAACCACTCAGAGACCTTCAGCTGTTGGAAAGTAGAGAAAATGAATGAATACATAACTGGGCCAGACTGAAAAAAAATCGATATGTTTAGTTTATTGCTCTCATTTTAGCTTTGAGTTAGTGTTTGAAGATTGTGCGTGCATGCGTGGACATATGTGCCTGCCTCTGTGTGTGTGTGTGTGTGTGTGTGCGCGCACGCGTTTGTGTGTGTTAGAAAAAGAGAGCCCAGTAGAGGTGAACCACCTTGCAGCTGCAGGAACAGGCTCCATTGAGCCCCACATCGGACAAGAATGCAGCAAAAGGAAGATCCCACAGGCCAGTCAGTGGCTGCCTTCTGGGCAGGAAATGAGTACAGATGAATGGATGGGGGAGGAGGGAGGCCCCTTTTTTGAGAATCTGACCATAGTCATGTCAAAGACATGAGAGCTGTTGCTAAAGAGATTATTAATGCAGTGAGCGGATGCATCAGGTTTTAGCTTAGTTGCTGATAGTAACACCTGCCTACCCTCACCAGATCCCTGCAAATTTGAATTGCTGTCACTCTCCTAATGCTCATATTATGTCTCCAGGTGCTGATTGAAAGGGAGCCTGTACACATGCTGGCCAACACAGTGCGGCAGGATGCCATGTATATCGTGAAAGAACTCAGGTAGTGAACTGGAGCAGCTTTTCAGAGGAAAGGGCAGGTGGGGAGATTCTTGGCAACGCTAAAGGTTCACACTTAGATAGATTTCTGAAGCGTATGCTGAGAAAAGCGAGCAGGAAGGATTGGGAGTAAGGTGGCACCGTTTCTCCTTTTTAGCTGCAGCTGCTTCTCTCTGACATGCAGAATCTGGTGCGCTCCTTGCTAAAATTCTCAGCTGAGGGCAGTGAAGCAAAGCAGCAGGCAAAGGGAATGCAGATGGATCAACATCACTCGTAACTGTGAATCCAGTGAAGCCAAGTAACAATTCACCACTGCTACTTGGAGGCAGTGAAGGGGATAATGAAGCAAATTTCTCCTTTGCTGTTCCATCCTCACAGCAATATTAAGCAGAGCTTTTCCAAGTGGCTCAGGGCCCACTGGAGAGAAGAAAGGCCTCTCAGCAGCGTCCATGACTTGCTTACGGGACATCCTGGGCAAAAGAAGCCCCGATACCCGGCATGACTCAGATTCCACACGTAAAGCAGTTTCTCCTGTGGAGGCATCCAGAACAGTCTTTGGCCAGACACTGCTTGTCCAAGAATATGGGAGGTACTACATCATGCTGAACACACCTATGCACCGTTTCCGCATGGTGTGTGCCTTGTCACGTGCAAAACCAGGTGGCAAGGGCTGGACAACCTTAACTCTAACCTGTGGGTTATTTACGTCTCCTCAGTCTTCTCCCACAAAGAAGTCTGCAATCAAGAGGAAGCACAAGCTGAAAGTGAAAGATGGCAGCCAAGACTGACAGACAAATGGCCAAGGAATACCTAGGTGGAATAAACACGTTCAAACCGCCAGGGCCCAATGAAGTCTATCCCAGAGTCATACAAGAGCTAGCAGAGGGACTCCCAGAGCCACTGGCTATTATCTTCGATAAATCTTGGAAAACAGGAGAAGTGCCAGATGACTGGAGAAGGGCTACTGTTTTCCCCATCTTCAAAAAAGGGGAAAAAGGTGAACCTGGGAACTATAGACAAGTTAGTCTGACATCAATCCCTGGAAAAATTCTGGAACAAATTATTTAAAAATCCATTTGCAAGCATCTTGAAGAAAATGCGGTGATTGATGGAAGTCAGCATAGATTTATCAAAAATAATTCCAGTCAGACTAATTTAATCTCATTTTTTGACTGGGTAACCTCCCAGATGGACAGAGGGAACACCATGGGCATAATCTACCTCAACTTTAGCAAATCTTTTGACATAGTGCCACATGATATTCTGATAAGCCAATTAGCAAAGTGTGGACTAGATGGAAAAACTATTAGGTGGATGCAAAAGTGGCTGCTAAATCGGTCACAAAGTGAGCTCATCAACGGCACCTTCTCAGACTGGATGGAGGGAACTAGTGGGGTGCCACAAGGTTCAGTCCTGAGTCCAGTGCTCTTCAACAGCTTTATTCATGATTTAGATGAGGAAGTGCAAGGAAGATGATCAAATCTGCAAATGATGCAAAACTGGGTGGAATAGCAAACACCCTAGAAGACAGAATGACGGTCCAGGACGATCTTGATAAACTTGGACACTGGGCTGAAAGCAACAGAATGAGATTCAATAGGGACAAGTGCTAAGTCCTCCACCTGGGAAAAAGAAACCAGAAGCATCAATAAAAGATGGGGACTATGTGGTTCAACAGACCTGAAAAACAAAAAGATCTTGGAGTAATTGTGTGCAATAGGCTAAACATGAGCCAACAATGTGATGCAACCACCAAAAGGGCAAATGCTATTTTGGGATACATTAACAGATGTATTACTTCCAAATCATGAGCAGTAGTAGTTCCTCTATACTCCTCATTAGTCAGACCTCACCTGGAATATTGTGTTCAGTTCTGGGCACCAAGATTTAAGAAAGATGCAAGGTAAATTAGAAAGGGTTCAGCAGAGGGCAACAAAAATGATTCAGGGTTTGGAAACACTGTCCTGTGAGGAGAGACTCAGAGAACTGGGCATGCTCAGCTTTGAGAAGAGAAGACCAAGAGGGGACATGATCTTCCTCTATATAGACTTCAAAGGCTGTCACAAAGAGGAAGATCAGGATCTCTTCTTGCTGATGCCAGAGTGTAAGACACAGAATAATCCATGCAAGTTGCGGCAACCCAGATTCAGGCTGGACATCAGGAAAAGCTTCCTCATGGTCAGAGAAATACAACAGTGGAACCAGCTGCCTGGAGAGGTGGGGGGCTCTCCCACACTAAAGACATTCAAAGAGAAACAGGGCAGCCATCTGAGTGGGATTGTGTAATGTGGTGTTGGACTCCATGGCCTTCATGGCCCTTTTCAACTCTACTATTCTCCACCAGTCTGCTGTCATCTTCCCTGGCTACCCAGTCAACTTTGTCCAATTCAAGGTTCTAGTATTAACTTCTAAAGCTCTTTACAATCCCTTTGCATTGGGGCCACCTCATAGCCAGCAAGGCCAGTAGCCACTGATAGCCTCTTCCCTCATGAATCTGCCCAGTCCTCTTTGAAAGGCTTCCAGCTTGGCAACCATTGCTACTTCCTGTGGCAGCAAACTGCATAGTTTGAGAATATGCTGTCTGAAGAAGTACTTCCATTCATCTCCCCTAAACTCCTCACCAATCAGCTGCATGAGATGACCCTGGGTTTGCATGTGTCCCTCTCCACTTCCTCCACTTGGTGGATAATGTTAAACACCTCTATCATGTCTCCCCTTCCTCACCTTTTTGCTAAGCTGAACAGTCCCAGTTATTGTAGCCACTCCTCAAAGGGGCGTTGCTGCAGCCCTGATTCGCTTTGTTGCCCTCTCTACACTTTTTTCCAACTCAATAATGTCCTTTTTCAGGTAAGGTGTGCAGAACTCAACACAATATTCCAGGTGTGGTCACACCAATGATCTGTACAAGGGAAGTACGATCTTGGCACTTGTATGTTTTGTTCTGTTCCTAGTTACGGCTAGCATGAAGTTTGCCTTCTTTGTGGCAGCTGTGCAGTGGGCTGACATTTCCACTGACCCGTCTGGCCATTTCCAAGATCCCATTCTTGCTCAGTCACTGCTAGCTCAGATCCCATTGGTATATACTGAAGTTGGGATGTTTTGCCCCAACATGCATTGCTTTATACTGGCTTATATTGGATGCATTTGCCATCTCCCAGTTTGGTGAGATACCCTTGGAACACCTCACAATCTCTTTTGGCTTCAACCTTCCTAGAAAGTTCAGTGGCATCAACAAACTTGGCCACTTCACTCCCCTCTCCTTATTACAGATCCTGAATATGTTGAGCAGTGCTGGTCCTACTGCAGAGCAACCCTGTGGGAGCCCATTGGTGATCCATCTTCTTTGCGAGAAGCTTTCATTTATTCCCCCACCCTTCTGTCCTCTGCTCTTTATCCAGTCCGTGATCCGGAAGGGGACGCCCCGCCCCACCTTATTCCATGACTCAGCAACCTTTGGTGACGGACTTTGTCGGAAGCCTTTTGGAAATCCAAGACAACGATGTCAGCAGGATCATCCCTGTCTGTGTGCTGATTTCCACTCTCAAAGAACCCGAACTGGTCTTCCATTTGTGGCTACCATGCTGAATTTTTCCAGTAGAGCTTGTCCCTCTTACTCATGCTTTCAAGCAGTTTCCCAGGAGCAGATGTTAAACTAGCTGGCCTGTAATTTCCTAGATCCCCCGGATCCCTTTCAAAAACTGATGTTGTACTGGCCATTCTCCAATCCTCTGGTGCAAGAGCTTATTTTAGAGACATGATGTTTTGGTAGGAAGGTCAGTGGTTTCATGCTTGGATTCTTTGATAGCTTCAGGATGAACCAGGTGACCTAACCCTGCACCAGGTGACTGGCTGACTTTTGGTTTGCCAGTAAGGCTGAGAATGGCATCTCTTATCGCTCCTGATTCCCTGAAAATCCCAAGAGTCCCTTCCAGAACACCCAAGCTCTGGGACAGGTGCCTGCTCGGCTTCCTTTGCTGTGAAGACAGATGGAAAGCATCCACTGAGCTTCTCTGCAATCTCCCCACCCCCACCCCACCCAGTGCTGCTTGACTTCTGTTACCACCCAGTGATCCAACTGGCTCCTTAGCTGCTTGCTTTCTTTTGATATATTCGAAGAATTACCAATTGTTAGCCTTCATGTTGCTAGAGATGCATTTTTCTGCTTCTCCGAATGGCTCTTGCATCTCCCTCGTGGCAGCACATGCTCCTGTCTGGTCTTCCCACTTGGGCCAGGCTTTCATTTCTTGACGGAAGCTTTCTTCCCCCTAACAGCTTCCTTGCCTCTATGCATTAACCATGCTGGTACTTCCTGGGCTTTGTGCAACCTTTTCTCACTTGTGGTCTTCCTATTATCTGTGTGTCTATTGTAGCATTTTATTAATCTCCAAGTGCTTTGAAGAGATTTAAACTCACTGATTCAACTGTGCTTGACCTCCTTGGCAGTCTTCCAACCAACCCCATGTTAAATCTGATGCCTGTGTGGCCACTGTTACATAGTGGCTCAGCCACATTTGCATCCTGTACTGTGTCCTGGGCTGTCCTGCCTCGGATGACATCCAAGCTTGCCTCCCCTGTGGTTGGTTCCATGGCCAGTTGTTCTAGAGCACAGTCTTTTAGGACATTGAGAAATTTAACCTCTTGTCAGAACCAATCCCCTGCTGTTGTATGTCACCAATTTACACTTTTTTCCTTGAACATCTTCACTGATGGCACCTCCACCACCTCCCATGGAAGCCTGCTCCATATCATAGGAGTCCTAGCTGTCAGGAAGTACTCCCTGACTTCCAACCTAAAACCTGGTTCCTTAAGCTTTGCTCCATTGGATCATGATTTATCCTCCACCATGGGAGGGCAGGTCACGACTCTCTACTGTGTGACATAAGATCCCGCTAAGTCTCTCTTCCAGGCTGAAAAGACCCAGCTCCCTCAGTCTCATCTCATATGACATTCCACCACACTCCATCCAGTCCAGGTACCATCCTTGTGACTCTGCACTGAACCAATTCTAACCTAGCTATATCTTTCTTACAGTGTGGAGTCCAGAACCGAGCACAGTACTCCAGTTGCGGGCGCATCAGAGTCTTATGGGGTGGTACTAACATCTCCCTCAATCTAGAAGCAGCACTTCTGGCTATACATCCAACAGTGGCATTCATCTTCTTAACTGCCACGTCACATCAAGATTATCAAATAAATAAGTCAGCTCAGCATCTCTAGTTCAGAAGCTGGTAGCTTGCCCTCCTCCAGACATTGCTCTACAGCAAACTCCATCTGCCCTGGCCAGCATAGCCAGTGGGGAGGAATGATGGAGCTTTCAGTCCAACAACAAGGCCACAAGTTTCCCATTCCTGCTCTAGGGCCTTGTGTGCTCTAAGTGTGTGTTTACATGTCTCTGAGGAGTTTGCAAGGCAAAGAGTGGCACACTGGCCTGGGATGAGCTGGGAACGTCTGTGTAAAAACCATATGCTATTGCCTGAGCTGTACCAGGGCTAAGGTTCCTTCCATGGCATCCTCCTTTACTCGATAGCAGCAGAATTCAGGAAGCCACCCTTTTGCCCTCATGTAAGATTGTGGTGCCAATGTTTATTCTTAGCTGGGGTGGAGGAAGTGAGAATCATAGAACCATAGAATAGCAGGTTTGGAAAGGAGCAAGAGGACCCTCGGGGCCATCCACCTCCTCAGTGTTAGGGACTCGTCATTTATTTATTTCATTATGTTTATATGACACCTTTTTTCTTTCAAGGAACTCAAAGCAGCTGACATAATTCTCCTCCTCCTGCTTTCACTCTTATCCCCACAATAGCAGCCCCTGTAGAGTTGGAAGGGGCTAGAAGACCATCAGGTCCAACCCCCTGCTCAGTGCAGGACTCCAGGTTAAACCATCCCTCTCAGATGGCTGTCCAGTTGCATCTTGAATGCTTTCAGGGTGGGAGAGCCCACGACTTCCATAGGTCATGGTCGCATTGTTGTAACAATCAGGAAATTCTTCCTGTTGTCCAGCTGGGACCTGGCTTCCTGTCACTTGAGCCATCATGCCATGTGATGGGCACCAGCACTGATCCACTCTTTCTTGCTACAACTAAATCTCAGTGTGTTTCTTTTTCATCAGCAAGCTGAAGCCTCTCCTTGAGGCAGAGAAGAAATCCCACTTGCTCTGTGCCTCCTTCCGAAGTGTGTTTTGCCTGGCCCCACTGGACATCCTTGAAGGACAATCTTGTAGAGAGGAGCTGACAGCAGATGATATCAAAGTGAGCCCTACTCTGTAGCTTATTTTCCAAAGCTAAGCCTAAGATCCATGGAATTCTTTTCTGACCATAGTTTCTCAGTGAGGATCTGTGAGGAAGTTAAGCTAAGGATTTGGAGAATCTGGCCAATCACCATCTGCTGGAAATGAAAGTCCACAGCTATCTAAATGTATCCAACTGTGTGACATGGAAACCAAACCTTGTTGCTCTCTCATTTTCCTATACTCATTTCAGCTGCACCAAAAGTATTGGTAAAAAAATTGTTTGGGAATGGGGGAACTGTCAGGGAGCATAAGGAAGAAGATTATAGATGCAGAATGGGAAACACAAGGTCCTTCTGTGTGCTCTCTGGTACCTCCCAAAACATCTGACCGCTTCACTGCTTCCTCAGCTCCTACAGAAAACCATATTAGCTGCCCTAAGAGCTTCAGCTATGGGCAGTATAAAAGTGACATGAAATAATGTTTATATGTAAGCAAGAGGGCAGATCTTGCTCTCTAAGAACATAGGAACCCTGCTGGATCATAGGAAAGGTCCATCTAGTCCAACATTCTGCTCACAAAGATGGCAGTCAGGTGCACTCCCCACTTCCTAGTCACTAAGCAGATCCTGAAGGAGTTATTTTGTCCAGGCTTCTGGCCTTTGTCCTGCCCTGTACTCTGGAGTCATTACTGAGGCTAAGAACTTAAGAAAAGCTATGCTGGATCAGACCAAAGGTCCATCCAGTTCAGCACTGCACACACATGGTGGCAAACTGGCTGCCCACAGGATCGCTCAAGCGGGATGAATGCAAGTTCCTCAGCAACTGGTGCCAGCAGGCCTGCCTCCTCTAGCAGAGGAGGCCGCCCATGGAAGCTAGTCCAGAGCTAGAGTGGGAGAGGAGGCTGGTCCAGGGCCAAGAGTGCCTGCCTAACCATGACAGCCTGCGACATCTTGCCTCAGTTGCTTCCTCCTGTCCAGCCATGTGGCACTCAAGCTCACTGCCTTCCTTTTGCTTCAGGGCCTCTACCACCAAACCATGAGCAGTTTTGGAGAGATGCTGCAGGGTTTGCTGCTGGAAAACCCACACCCAAGCGAGCTGCAGCACTTGATGGAGGTAGGCAGGTGGGTTGCCAAGAGACAAGGGCTTTTTTTAAAAAATAGGATTCATAATACCAGAAACATACCAGCAGGTTGAGGGAAGATTTTATTAAGTAGAAGAAAGAAAATGTATGAAGCAAGTTTATAAACCTCTGTCCCCTTAGTTGCCAGCAGTCCCATCAAAATATGTCAGTGGATGCAACTCTCTTACTGACCTAGGACACAGCACCTTTCCAGACTGCCCTGCATTAAGATCCCACACTGGGAGTGTTTCAGGGATTTGCCTGTCCTACTATGCTCATCTGAACCCCTGCCATACTCTGGACATAGTCCAAGGACTTTGGGAGCATTTGCCAGTAGCTCAGCACACTTATTTCCATCATAGCTTTTCTGGCTCACCTGGAAAGCTGACCAAAGACGTGTGCACTAGCTTCTCAAGCTGCACCCTCTCTGCCAGATAATTGATCCTGCAAAGAAAAAGCATAGTTAACCAATGGTCATGAGAAGGAACACCACCAGCTCCTCAAAATAGTTGTCTTCTGCCTTCCAGTGTGATAGGAAAAGTGAGGTGTTGAAGTGTTGAGGAGGGGGTCACTCAGAGAAGGGCAGTCCCGCAAAGGGTGAGCACTTGTACCCTCATGATTTTGAAGCTGGTGCAGAGACCCCACCAACCCACTTTGGCCTTAGAAGTGCAAGGTCTAAGGAGATGCCCCCACTGGATGCGAGCAATTCTGTAAGACTTGCTAGAAAACCTATGGACCCAGATTCCCACACTCGGATGTCATGTGTACAAATCTGTATGAGGACCATCTTTCGTGGATATCATTTGTAAGCCTCTGTGCAAGTGAGATCATTGTGACTCCCAAGTTCAGTAGTCACATGGATATCATTTTCCTGCCCATCTTGATCTTCTTGTGGCCCAGACCATGTCAGTGCCTGCACTTTGTTTTATAGCTTATGGAACCGTGGATGACATCAAAATCAGATCATACTCGTGAGAGAGCAGTGGAGACAGCAATGAAGATCTTGAAATTTGTAGCTGAATATTTCCATTTTGATGTGAGTAGCCACTGTGCCTAGGTGCCCACCATCCTTGTGACCAGGCTGGGCCTCCCCTTCCTCAAGACAGATCTAAAGCAATGGCCACAATTTGCCCAAAGAACCCTTAAGTTGCCTTGTTGGGGTCAGGCCTGGCATACTGTTGCTGGCCAGAAGCCCCCGGAAACTTCCAGTTAAGTAGGGCATAGAGCAGGCAGCTCCTGCCTCTGGTTTTGGAGCTGTGTTGCTTCCGAGCACAGAGGGTTTCAAGACTGGATGGCTCAGGAGGCCTCTTCTGACTTTGTTTGCTATGTTTCTATGGCTGCTGGGGCTTGTGACTTCTCTTCACAAAAGGTGTGGTGGGGGGCATATTTTCCTGGGCTTGGGACTCAAGGCCAACAGATCCATCCAGTTTGCAGCAGTGTTCCTAGGGAGATTGTACAGTGTTAGCCACTCTCTGAGTAAGGCCCACTTGCTGCCATGTATCAGGGCAATTGTAGTGCACCAAGCTGAGGACTAGCATGGACTGTCTTTGCTCAGGCTGCTCCAAGCTATGTGTCCAGCTGGGAGTTCTTAGAGTATCAAGCCATAAAGATGCCTGGGTAGACAAGCAGAGTACAGTCGAACCTAAATTTTAATGGGTTTAATTCTTCCAGATTTGATTACTCATGAGTTTTCCATCAATAATTAAATGGGAATTTTTTTGGACCTTCTGCAGAAAATTATCATCACTGTAGAGAGAGGAAGCAAAGAGGGAGCTTCTTGCCTTGCCCATCTGCAGAGAGAAATCCTTCCAGTATTTCCTTGGTGCAAAGAGGGAAGCAAAGGGTGGGGAATAAGAACAGGGGAATCTAATAAATGAAGGGAAGGAGCCCTGCTAGATCAGACCAAGGCGTGAGACGGAGGAGAAGACGCAATCAAGGAAACATATGGTCAACAGTTTTAAGAGTTAAGATGTGGAGAGGTTAGAGATATTCAGTTTTTCCACTTCCGTGGGGGTCCTGCACCCCTAACCCCCACAAATGTGGAGGGCCAAGGGAATGCGTTGACTGATGTAGGAGAACAGGCGCAGATGCTAAATGACTATTTTGCCTCTGTGTTCTCCCCAAAGCAGGACGGGGGAGAAAGCAGGATGAGGATCGGATGAGGCCAGGGATTTAGGGGCACAGATAAGAGTCGCCCCCTAGAAGTCGAGGGGCTCCTCAGGGCACTGGGCATTACAAAGGCGCCAGACCCTGGCGGGTGTCAGAGTCTCTTTACTAATGGCAAGAATGAATCACAGGGAAGACTGAATCACCTTGAATCCCTGCATTTTTATTGGTGAGACCACCCAGCCCCCTAGCAGTGACTTACAACAGCCTGCTACTGGGTGGTGGTCTCCACCACCAACTACAAGCTTTTGGAACATATACAGAGTATTTTTATAGATTGAATCAGATGGGCCCCAGCAGTTGGGCAGCTGATGATGAAATAAGGGGAACACAGTGAGAAGGTGAGAGGTCTGTAGAGGGGGCTTCATACAGTGGCATTTGATTACAGGATATTAACATAACGACCACTGAGGCACAGGGATTATTGTGGATCTTGGCATGCAAATGAGGGCAATTGCAGTGCTGTTAACCTGGCCGTCTTATCGGTTCTTACTGATCAGCAAAACAGCAGCCCTGGCAAAGCCATCAGGTCCCACTTCTTAAAGTAGCAGCAAATACCAAGTAACCTGGCTTGGAACTTTTGGGTGCTTCCTGAGAAAGAGGTGCAGGCATTTTATAACACAAGGACACATAAGCAACTCCATTTCTGCCAGGATTTATCTGAATTTTCCCAACATAGGTTACACCCGAGGGTACTTAGGGAGTTGACGGGGTCCTCTCACACCCACTGGCCTCCATTTTTGTGGCCTCATAGAGAACAGGTGAGGTTCCAGAGGATTGAAGGGTGGCGTCAGTGGTCCCATTCTTCAAAAAGGGTAGCAGAGGGGACATGGGGAATTACAGGTCTGTTAGTCTTACGTCCATTTTGGGAAAGACAATGGAAAGGCTCATAATAGGAAAAGCTCTGGAAACCCTAGACAAGAGAGGTCGGCGGCTACACAACACAGCTTCCACAAAAACAGGTCCTGCCAGATGAAACTTGTAGAAACCTATGGCAAGGTTTCAAGGTGGCTAAATGGAGGGGATGTGGTGGATGTGGTTTACCTGGTTTCTGCAAGGCCTTCAGCATAGGGATGGGTGCCAGCTGGAAAGCAGTACTTGTGAAAAGGATCTCGGGGTGCTGCTTGACTGCA
Organism: Varanus salvator macromaculatus; assembly: GCA_023646645.1. Classification (NCBI taxonomy): domain Eukaryota; kingdom Metazoa; phylum Chordata; class Lepidosauria; order Squamata; family Varanidae; genus Varanus; species Varanus salvator. The sequence continues at coordinate 2,307,666 of JAIXND010000772.1, read as the reverse complement.
GGCTAAACATGAGCCAGCAATGTGACACGGTAGTCAAGAGGGAGAACACCACCCTTGGTTGCATAGCCAGAAGTGTGACTTCCAGATCAAGAGAAGTATTACTGCCACTCTGTGCTACTCTGAGGTACCTGCAGCTGGAGCACTGTGTTCAGTTTTGGACCCCCCATTACAAGACGGGTATAGTAAGGTTGGAATCGGTGCAGAAAAGGGCCACAAGGATAGTGGCTGGATGGCAGGGTAAGTCATATGAGGAAAGACTGAGGGAGCTGGAGGAGGAGAGTCAGAGGGGATGTGTTGGCAACATCCAGGTACGTGAGGGGGTGCCACGCAGAGGTGGGTCGTGACCTTTTTCTCCCTGCATTGGAGGGCAGGACACGCTCCAATGGAGCAAAGCTCAGGGAACCAAGATTCAAGGTGGATGCCAGGAAGTTAGATTTTTAAATTTATTATTGTATTTTATATTTGTTGTAAGCTACCCCGAGGCTTTGTTGCGATGGGGCGGCATATAAATGTTTAAATAAATAAATAAATACTTCCTGACAGTTAGGACCCCTCAGGATAGAATGGGTTTCCATGGGAGGTGGGTGAGGGCATTCAAGGAGAGCCTGGACGTCCACATGGTAGGCATGTCATGAGTGGAGCTGGCTGGAGCCAGGGGTCAGACTAGATGGCCCAGGAGACCACTTTTGACCTGCTCTGTTTCTATGTTTTCTCATGCCTGGAGAAGCAAATGGCCCTTTGGGGACTTGGGCTTTCCTGGAGAGTCAGTCCACTGGACCTTGCTTTGGCTGCTTTCATGACGTCTCTTTTGGACAGTGATGCTCTCACTATTCTTCTCCAAGCTGACACCGCTGGAAGTCTTTGGCAGAGTATCTTTGCACTGGTCCTGCTCCACACTGCAGCCTGTTAAGCCAACCTGAGCATCTTCAGAGAGTCTGTGGTCGTTGACACCAGTGTAGGGTGACACTGACTCCATGGGTGTCAAAAGGGCTCCACAGAACAGGGAGGGCATGCATGTGCCAGGTGTGAGATGGAGGGTGGCAAGGAAGCCCTCCTCTGGAGCCCACTGGTCCGTCCCTTTTGTCTTATCAGCTCTCGCAGGAGTTTAGCAAGCTGGCACACCCGACTGCCCTTCTGATCACCTTGTGCAACGATCCGGTGCAGCGCATCAGTGCCTTGGCCGTGCAAGCAGTCAGCTGCCTCTACGAGGTCCTCCTGCGCCGGAAAGGTGAGGGCCAGTGACCGGGCTGGTTAACCCCTAGGCTGAGCTGTGCCCGGCTGACAGCTTGCCTCCTGCTGTTGATTTCATCACGGCCGCCTTTTCAGCATGCTGGACGATGCCTTGGGGGTTGCAGAACTGCTCTGCAATGTGTCACAAGGTTAAGCAGACACACCTGGGCTAGCATGTCAGTTGCAGGTGAGGAGCCCACCTTTCGGTCAAATGCGCTCACAGGCAACCGCCTTTACCCCACGGCATGCTTCATTTTTCCCTTTGAGAGGGATTTCAGCTGCAATTGAAGTATCTGAGCTAATTCCCACAGGCCCCAGAAGTGCTTGCTTATTTTTAACATATTTAGGATTGCACTGCTAAGACATTTATATTGTACCTAACAAAATATTTGTCACTGTCCTTTGACTGGTGCAGCATCACAGACACCTTTTTGGCTTTCTTCACAACAGTTGTTTTTCTAAGAACAAGTACAATCTGTCTGTCACAAACTGCATGTCCCTGTGAAGCAAGTTTTGGTTGCTTGCTAAATTATTTATTTATTTAGCAGGCTTATATGCCGCCCCATTCGCCTCAGCCTCGGGGCGGCTTACAACATAATTAACATTAATATAATAAAATACAGTTGGAGACATCCTGGCCAAAGTTGTTAAAAATCAATAAATAAAATCAATTAAAATGACGTTTAAATAAAATAGAAGCAGACGTATGCCAGATCAGTGCAGAATGAAACCTCCCTCACCCACAATTTAATAGTGGGTGAAACAGCTGATCTGGCATGCAGAACTGAGACCTGGGTGGGTGAAACGGGAGTTTCACTCTCTCCCAGGTGTGCCCATAGCAGTACCAGGGTAGACCTGAGGGTCAGGGAGGGAGGGTGTTTCTGTGGTCTATAGGAGTTTCCTCTTTCTCTAGGTGTCCTTTGGCACTGAAACAGCCTTGGTCACCCCATGTAATGACTTATGCTGGGAAGAGATGGGGGGACTTCTGGGCAGCTTTTGATACCACCAACCACAGTGTCCTTCTGGGGAGGCTGTTGGAGTTGGGAGTGGGGGACACAGCGAAGCGATGGTCCCGCCCCTACCTGGAGGACTATCTCTAGAGAGTGGTGCTTGGGGAACACCATTCAGCCCTTTGAAGTTCCTCAGGGTCTGTTCTGCCCCGATGCTCTTTGCCATCTACATGAACCACTGAGGGTGTGTTGCCACCAGTGTGCTGATGACATGGAGCTCCATTTCTTTACATCATCAGCTGATGAAACTGTGGGGGTGCTGAAGTGACATGCAGTGGAGGGCTAGCAAACTGAACCTCAACCTAGACAAGACAGAGGTGCTGTCAACAGCAGTTCCTTTGACTGGATAAAGGGAAAGGGTGTTCAGGCTGTTCTAGATGGGGTTGCTTAGTCCCTGCAGGAAAAGCTTTGGAGCCTGGGAGTGCTCCATCATTGTCACTTTAGGCTCAGGTGACCTCAGTGACTCAGAGTGCCTTCTACCAGCTCTGGCTGGGGTCCCAGCTGTACCCCTACCTGGACAGAGACAGCCTAGCTTCACTAATCTGCAATCTCTTGATTAGATTACTGTGGTACTCTCTGCATGGAGCTGCCCTTGAAATGGCAGCGCAGGCAAAATGCAGTGGCCGGAGTAATAGCGAGGGTCCACGGGTTCATACAAATAAGACCAGCTCTTGCCTGCTTGCCTTGGCTGTCTGCATGTTTCTGGGCCCAATTCAAGGTGCTGGCTTTAGCCTGTAAAGTCTTATGTAGCTTGAGACTGCGATACGTGTCGGACTGCCTCTCCTGATCTCCATGTACTTGGACACTATACCCCCCCTCTGGGGCCTTCCTCGAAGCACCAGTTCAGGGAAGCTTGGGGGAGGCAAGGGCTTTCTCTGTTGCAGCCCCCGACTGTGGAGCTGCCTCCCCACCGCAGCCCTCCTCACGCCAAACTCATCATCTCGTCAGCACCATGTTAAGGCAGCCCTCTATGCCGAGGCTTGTGGGGCTTGCCCATCCCGGGTGCTTCATGGAGTCGTTCTTTGTCATTGTTTGGTTTAACTGTTTTAAACTTGTTGATGTTTTTCAGCCTTTCTCATATTTTACAGTATTCTGTTGTCTGTTTTATGGGCTGCTGTAAACGTACCAAAGAGCTTGGGCTGTCGGATGTTATGCAAATGAAATTAGTGATGGTGATGGTGATGATGTTGAGGATGAGGATGATGATGCACTTGAAACCATCTCAGCAATTCAGCCCCTCCCCTCTCCAGTTCCTTCTTTCCTCCCACCTGTCCACCCCAAACTGTCCTCAGAGCCACCCCAGCTCCTGGCCACGGGGTCTCACTTGGGTTCATCTACCCCGCTCGTGTTTCCAGGGCTGCTGCCTTTCCCGCCTCCTGCTGAGACACGGACTTGGCTCTCCTGCCTGCTGCGTCCCGGGCCTTTCCTCACTGCTTCCAGGCCAAGCTCTCCTTCTCTTTGCCTCCTCCTGCCCCAGGCCTGCCCTCCCTTGCCTTGCCCTCCTGCTGTCCGTGTCCTCTTCACTGGTCAGTCTTCAGGTCCTTGGATGCCCTGCATGCCCCTCACTGTTCCAGGTGCGACCCGCCTAATGGCCGTCCTGCCGGGGCCCCAGGGCCCTGCACAGCCAGCGGGTGCTGTGGCTGAGTGCACTCCCCTCCCTGCATTTCCCGCTAATTGGAGGCTAACAGCTGCTCTGCTCTGTCCCAGGACTGAAGATGAGCAAACCGAAGAGGAGAACGTGGTCTGTGAAGAGGAGATTAAAGACCCCAGAGGAGGAGTGGCTTGCTCTTTTGGTACTGGACAGCAGCTGGCACATGGCAATGGTATTGTGGCTGCTTCTGAGATGCTGGGGGTAGCAAGATCTTGCACAACAGCCAGTGCAGCCCTGGGCTAGTGACTGCCTTGCACCCACAACTGAATGGGAGCAGCTTGGCATTCTTTGGTGGTGGTAGGGTGGTTCGGAAGCTGGGAGCAAGGGAGCTCAGCACCCCTTCTAGAAGTTTCCTCAGCAAGTCTCCCAGCTTTAGCCAGGATGTATCAGCAATAGCATGGGATGTGGGGCCCATGGCCAGGATGTGGGTGGCCAGAGACAAGGGAAGGCAGGACTGATAGAGGCACTAGGACCAGGGCAACTGACCTTCAGAAAGAACAGTCCGAATGTCAGGTTTAATGGAAAGGCTAAGTCATAGTCATGGTGCAGGCAAAGGTCAGGAACCAGAAGACCGAACAAGGATGTGGTTGAAGACGAGGAGGACAAACAGGGTTGCACGTATGTTGGGCAGGATAACAGGGCAGGACGCACAGCATGGCAAGATGCACAAGACAACAGGAGCCGGATGCGGCAAATGTCAGGCAAAACGCAGGAGCCGCACCCCGGCTCGTGGGAAGCTGTGTGTTACTGAGACAAAACAGCAAGGGCAAGACACAGCAAGACATCGCCAGGGCAAGATTTATGTCAGGCAGGAGGCAGGTGCAACGGCAAGGGAACATGAGAAAGCAGAAACCAGAGGCAGGAGCTGATAGGTACGAGGGATGCAGGCACCGCAGCAAGCAGGAGGGCTTGTGCTGCCGAGGAAGCCATGCAAGGCAGGAAACAGGCAGAGGCTCGTGGGGGTGGGGGGTCAGGCCAGGTGCAGCCACTGCAGCCACGGGAAGAGCTGTTTTGCTGAGGCCAGAAGGAAGAGCTTCCTTTCGTGTAGTCCCCACTCCAGGACTCCCAACTGGTGCTGGTCAGTAGACGGAGAGCTCTCTAAGTGTCTTTGTGAGTGTCTCTGGGGTTGAACTTTATTGAAAAGATAATGTGCAACTTGACAGAAGTACGAAAATTTTGACTGAAAAGAAGAAAAGAGGAAGGGAGAGGTGGAGGAAGGAATCTCCATTTCTTTGTCTGCATTTCTGGACCATTGCCAAAATATCTGGCAGCCTGCCAATGCTTTGTCTGTTTGTGCTATTGCAATTATGATTTCTTTACAAGAATTTCTTTCAACAATTAATCAACTCTTATCAGCTATAAAATCTTTGCAAGAAATTTTTTTGGCTAAAATACAAGTTCTTCAAGATGATCAGCAAAAGAGGCTTGATAGAATGGGAATTTATTTCATGCGGCTGGGAATGATTAAAGCAGAACAGAGTATGCAGCAGACTCAACAGCTATGTGAGACTGCAGATACTGAAACAAAATTAACAGAATCAATAAATAACCTCCCATCAAACCTGTTTGCTACGGTGAAGGAGCAACAACATTTGAAATCTCAAGCAACTAGAATGGAGTTTGAGATTGAAAAAATGAGAATTTGACTACTAGAGATGCAGACACTACGAATGATTAATGATCTGCAGAAGATGAAGAAAGAGATGAAGGTCCTATTGCAATTAATGCAGCCATTGCGAATGATTAATGCTTTCCAACAGACACCACTTTTACTGGTTCTAAGATGGGCTGGCAGAGATGTGAAACAGAAGAAATCTTTGTCTTAATGATATAAATGGCCTGATAGGTTTATTGTGGTATGGAATGGCTAAGATAGATGATAATGGTGGAAGCACATCCATTTTTAGATCTGTGGAAAAGGATTCCTTTCCTCCATACTTTTTTCATTTTTTGTCTCTTCCTTTGCTTTCTCTTTCACACTTTAAAGTTTAAAGATGAATAACTAAAAACATGAACTTCCCTTTTATTTTCAATGGCCTGATATGTTCACTGTGGTATGGAGTGGCTAAGATATATGATTTTAATGGGTGAAGTTCACTTATTTTGAAATGTGTGGAATTAGGAAAGGATGTAGGTTTTAAGGGAAGATGAAGGATTCTTTTCCTCCTCTCCTCTGCTTTTTTCTGTCTCGTCTTTTTGCCCTCTCTTTCTTATCTTGTCTTAGATGAATGACTAAGAGCTAAGCTGTATGACTTTTCGGTTTGTGAAATGTTAGAATATAAATGACTATTATGGAAGCCTCCTTCATGGATCACTGCCTTGTTGTGGCGAAGGGGCTTGCGTAGCTCAATGAAGCTATGAGCTATGCTGTGCAGGGTCACCCAAGACGGACAGGTCATAGCAGAGAGCTCTGACAAAACGTGATCCACTGGAGAAGGAAATGGCAACCCACTCCAGTATCTTTGCCATGAAAACCCCATGGACAGTACCAAAAGGCAAAACGATATGACACCGGAAGATGAGCCCCTCAGGTCAGAAGGTGTCCAATATGCTACTGGGGAAGAGCGGAGGGCTAGTACTAGTAGCGCCAGAAAGAATGAAGCGACTGGGTCAAAGCCGAAAGGACACTCAGTTGCCGATGTATCTGGAGGTGAAAGGAAAGTCCGATGCTGCAAAGATCTATTCTCCATAGGAACTTGGAATGTAAGATCCATGAATCAAGGCAAGTTGGATGTGGTCAAACAAGAGATGACAAGACTGAACATCGAAATCTTAGGAATCAGTGAACTCAAATGGACAGGCATGGGTGAATTTAGTTCAGATGACCATCAGGTATACTACTGCGGGCAAGAATCCCTCAGAAGAAATGGAGTAGCCTTCATAGTCAATAAAAGAGTAGGAAAAGCAGTACTGGGATACAATCTCCAAAATGACAGAATGATCTCAGTTCGAATCCAAGGCAAACCATTCAACATCACAATAGTCCAAGTCTATGCCCCAACCACTGGTGCTGAAGAGGCTGAAGTTGACCAGTTCTATGAAGGCCTACAACACCTTCTAGAATTAACTCCAAAAAATGATGTCCTTATCATCATAGGGGATTGGAATGCTAAAGTAGGAAGCCAAAAGATAACTGGAATAACAGGCAAGTTTGGCCTTGGAGTACAAAATGAAGCAGGGCACAAGCTGGTGGAATTTTGTCAAGAGAATACAATGGTCATAGCAAACACTCTTTTCCAACAACCCAAGAGACGACTCTACACATGGACATCACCAGATGGTCAACACAGAAATCAGATTGACTATGTGCTCTGTAGCCAAAGATGGAGAAGTTCTATACAGTCAGTAAAAACTAGACCAGGAGCTGACTGTGGCTCAGATCATGAGCTTCTGGTGGCAAAATTTAGGCTTAAGTTGAGGAAAGTAGGGAAAACCACTAGGCCACTCAGGTATGACATAAATCATATCCCAGATGAATACACAGTAGAGGTGACAAATAGATTTAAGGAATTAGATCTGATAGACAGAGTGCCTGAAGAACTATGGACGGAGGTTCGCAACATTGTACAAGAGGTAGCAACTAAAACCATCCCAAAGAAAAAGAATTACAAGAAAGCAAAATGGCTGACTGAGGAAGCTTTACAAATAGCTGAGGAAAGAAGGGAAGCAAAAGGCAAGGGAGAAAGAGAAAGATACAAACAATTGAATGCAGAATTCCAGAGAACAGCTAGAAGAGATAAGAATGCCTTCCTAAATGAACAGTGCAAAGAAATAGAAGAAAACAATAGAATAGGGAGGACCAGAGATCTCTTCAAGAAAATTGGAGATATGAAGGGAACATTTCATGCAAAGATGGGCATGATAAAGGACCAAAATGGCAGGGACCTAACAGAGGCAGAAGACATTAAGAAGAGGTGGCAAGATTACACAGAAGAACTATACAAGAAAGAACTTAACATCCCTGATAAGCACGATGGGGTGGTCACTGACCTCGAGCCAGACATCCTGGAATGTGAAGTCAAATGGGCCTTAGGAAGTCTGAGCAACAACAAAGCTAGTGGAGGTGACAGCATTCCAGCTGAGCTATTCAAAATCCTGAAAGACGATGCAGTTAAAGTGCTACACTCACTATGCCAGCAAATTTGAAAAACTCAAGAGTGGCCACAGGATTGGAAAAGGTCAGTTTACATTCCGATCCCCAAGAAGGGCAATGCCAAAGAATGTTCAAACTACCGCACCATTGCACTCATTTCACATGCTAGCAAAGTGATGCTCAAAATCCTACAAGCTCGGCTCCAGCAGTATGTGGACCGAGAACTACCAGAAGTACAGGCAGGATTTCGAAGAGGGAGAGGAACTAGAGATCAAATTGCCAACATACGCTGGATCATGGAGAAAGCTAGGGAGTTCCAGAAAAACATCTACTTCTGCTTCATTGACTACGCTAAAGCCTTTGATTGTGTGGATCACAACAAATTGTGGCAAGTTCTTAAAGAGATGGGAGTACCAGACCATCTTATTTGTCTCTTGAGAAACCTATATGCGGGTCAAGAAGCAACAGTGAGAACTGGACACGGAACCACTGATTGGTTCAAAATTGAGAAAGGAGTTCGGCAAGGCTGTATACTGTCACCCTGCCTATTTAACTTATATGCAGAGCACATCATGAGAAAGGCAGGGCTAGATGAATCGCCAGTTGGAATCAAGATTGCTGGGAGAAATATCAACAACCTCAGATATGCAGATGATACCACTCTCATGGCAGAAAGTGAAGAGGAACTAAAGAGCCTCTTGATGCGGGTGAAGGGGGAGAGCACAAAAGTTGGCTTGAAACTCAACATTAAGAAAACTAAGATCATGGCATCCGGTCCTCTCACTTCCTGGCAAATAGATGGGGAAGAAATGGAGGTAGTGAGAGATTTTATTTTCCTGGGCTCCAAGATCACCGCAGACAGGGACTGCAGCCAAGAAATTAAAAGACGCTTGCTTCTGGGGAGGAAAACTATGGCAAATCTAGATAGCATACTGAAAAGCAGAGACATCACCCTGCCAACAAAAGTGCGTATAGTCAAGGCTATGGTTTTCCCAGTTGCAATGTATGGCTGTGAAAGCTGGACCATAAGGAAGGCCGAGCGCAAAAGGATTGAGCCCTTTGAGTTGTGGTGCTGGAGGAGACTCCTGCGAGTCCCTTGGACCGCAAGGCGATCAAACCGGTCAGTCCTGGAGGAGATCAACCCTGACTGCTCTTTAGAAGGCCAGATAGTGAAGATGAAACTCAAATACTTTGGCCACCTAATGAGAAGGAAGGACTCCCTGGAGAAGAGCCTGATGCTGGGAACAATAGATGGCAAAAGAAGAAGGGGGCGGCAGAGGATGTGGTGGCTGGATGGAGTCACAGAGGCGGTTGGTGTGAGCTTGAGTGGACTCCGGGGGATGGTGGAGGACAGGAGGGCCTGGAGGAATGTTGTCCATGGGGTCGCGATGGGTCGGACACGACTTCGCGACTAACAACAACAACAACATTATGGAAGTAAGGTGAACTGTGCTAAATAGAACTAAGCGTGAACATGAGATTTCTTTCTATTTTACTTTCATTTCTTGGTAGACAGTAGATTGGAATACTGGGAAGCAAAAAAAAATTTACTTGATTGTATTTGTAATCATTATTTTCTATTACATTAGCTTAAAGAAAACCTGTTTAAAGAACATAATAGAAAATTGCTGTTGTTAAATTGGGTAGATAAGATGTCTTTAAAGAAGATGAATGGATTTCAGACATGCAAATATGAACCTTCCTTTTATTTTTCTTTCTTTTTTAGTGGAATTAGATCATATTTGCAATTGTTATAAGGAGAAGTCTATTTTGTTGATTATTAGAAAAATGAAAAGATTTGGAACTGTGTAGAATTGGGTAGGCTGAAATGTTTATTAAAAAAGAAAGAAGACACCGACCTTTACAAAACTTGGAGATGAACTGATTCTATCACAGAAGGAGAAAGAAGATAGCGACTTCTATCAAATTTTGGACTTTTGTTTATTATTGGCCGGAGAAACGGGACTTGGCTTAGATCTAAAAAGATTTTTTTTTCTTTTTAAATGAATTTGAAATGATCATAGAATGTTAAAAGATCTGTAGTAAGTGGCTGATTCAGTAGTTTTGATGTTTGTGATAATGGATGTTTTAGTACTGTTTTGAAAATTAATAAAAAGTAGTAAAAAAAAAAAAAAGTAGATGGAGAGCTCCAGCGTTGCAAAAACTCCCTTCACTTGCTTGCTTGTTTGCCTGAGAGGACTGATCCCCGATTCCAGTCGTCTTGGGAGATGCAACAGAGACCAATGGCTCTCGGTCCAAGAGGCCTTTCTTAAAAACTAGCTGGTGTGGGGGTGACATTCCAGCTCACACAAAAAGAAGCTCCACACCCGGCCCCATCATTCACAGGCAGTTACACTCTCCAACTCTGAGGGTGTACAGTCCTGAATAGCCAATCAGCAAGCGACATGCTCTGCCATTGGCTTGCTTTACCTAATCATAATGCGGCCTCGTTATGCACGCAATAAGGCATTCCAAAGAGCCCAACATCTACCAGCAATGGCTGTCTGAATGTGTTTCTCCAGGCTGCATTTTTATTTTATTTTATTTTGTGCAACATACATCTTTGCTGCAACCCCAGCAAGGCCTGGGATTGATCCTGGGAACACAGTAGTGCTTACTCTGGTTCTGGCCCCCGCAGCTGCCCACATCCTGACAGTGGGGCAGGACCCATGGCTCTCCTCAGGGAATGGGGAGACTGCACAGCACCCAGGAAACAGGCCTCTGCCGCACATTTGTGGCATGTCCAGCATCATGAGGGCCCCCAAACAGCATCGTCCTGGCATCGCCCAGCACGGAACCGTGGTTTGTCTCTAGATGCACCAAGGTCATTTCCTGCATGCAGCACAGAGAGACCTGCCAGGGCCCTGCGGGCCAATCCCTGCAGGGACCCCCAGAATCTGCCCTGGCGGATGGCGCCGTCTGAGCAACTCTGCAGTGGAGATTGCACCTGGGGACCCCAGACCCAAACGCGCAGTGCATCGGGGGGGACTTGTGCATGCAGCGGCTCATGAGCGGGCGCACGGCTCTTCTGGAGGAATGTGAATGCAGGGGGTGGCAGGCCCCTTAACTGCGGGTGCTGCTGGGGAGGTGGTGCCTCCCTCCCTCCCAGGCTCCGTGGGTCTGGCCTCACCAGTCCTCTCTCTGGTCCTTGCAGCATCTCGGTGACCAAATCTTCTCAGCTCAACTGACCAACCTCCTGCTCTCTGTTCTGCATAGCCTGAGAGACTCCAGCGCAGAGCTGCTGAAGGCCGCAGAAGAGGTGCTCAATGCGGTTCTGCAGAACCATGCCAGGAAAGTTGAACGGGTGAGTGAGTCCAGAGCCCATCTCCTTCTCTGTCTTCCTCCGAGTCTAGCTGCTTTCTTGAACAGTCACTAGCATAGATGGGAGACTCAGGGGGAGAACAGTTACCAACATACCCTCAGCCATCCTGCAAAAGACAAGAATGACGGGTGTCTTAGAATCGTGGAATAGTAGAGTTGGAAGGGGCCAAAGGGCCATCAGGTTCACAGATCCCAAATGAGCATCTCCTTGGTAAGAGCTATTAGTAGTGATACGCAGATAAGCAGAGAGATGAGTGTCTAAACAAAGCGGGGCTGGGCTGAGCACCTCGGGAGACACTCTTTGCAGAGGTAGCCATGAAGCTTTGCCCCCTGAACAACCTGGGAATTTCTCACCCCAGCAAGTCCATCTGTAGCTCAGCAACTTACTGATCAGCAGAGACACAGGGAGGCAGAGTCCCTCAGGCACACGAGCTGTTGGGTCTTGGAATGCGTGCCTTCTTATGCTTCCTGGAAGCAAGCAGCTGCTCTTTTGTTGGTGTTGATGTTCTGAGGTGTCCCTTGTCCATCTTCTCTGCTGAGCCAGACAAGATGGAGGCTTTGCCTGCAAAGTGGAAGACATCCATGGCCTGTGGAGCCTCAGGGAACTTGGACACTCTCACAGAGCAGCTGCTTTGGCTGTGCAGCCCACCAGTCAACTGGGTGGCATCATATTTACACGATTTTATTTCATTTGCAGAACATTGCTGTGCCACCTTTTTAATTCTAAAAAGGTTCCAAGGAGAACCCTAAAATATCAATATAAGAGAAAAGAACATTCAGAGCCAAAATGAAAAAGATAAAGGAAACCTACCTAGATAAAATGAAAAGCACTTGATAGGCTTCTGGAGCCTTACTGGGCATGTGTAGGCACCTCCTCCCTCCACACACACAGAGCGGAGTGGGGCAGAGCAGGCCCTTCTGCAGCTGGCTGGGGGGACCTCAGGGCTGGTGGTGGAAAGTCCTCAGGAGCACAGAGTATCCAGCCGGTGGCTCAGCAGAGACTGGCTCCACCTACAGCAGCCTCCACCTCACAGCCCTTCTCACAGTGAGAAAGCCCAAGTCCCTCAGCGGCCAGCGGGCTCTGCCGAGATGCAACGCACAGCCCATGCACAGAAGCATGCCTGGCTCTGTCCACCTCCGCCAGACTTGAGGCAGGCCTGGGGTTCTTCCATTTGCCCAGGTGAAGGATGTTGTAGGAGCCATCTACATGTGCCTGCAGCTGCGGCAAGCCTCGTACTGGACGCGAAAAGTGGTGCTGAAGGCTTTGGCATTCATGATCCCGTATCACATGGAGGAGGTCATGCGGAGCTGCCTCTCGTTCTCCATTCCTGTCAACAGGTAGGAGGCTGGTCGGCCCCAGCGAGGAGCCACACCCCTTCTGCAGCCCCGCCAGGCCGCTTCCCGGGGGCCATCCGAGCCTCAAGCCTCTAATGGATTTGTGTCCCACCTCTGCTGGCTTTGCAGGCACACCAATGAGCTCTGGGCGGCCATGGCTTCGGGCCCACAAGTGGCCATGCAAGTCCTGCAGCTGCTGCTGAAGAGCCTCCAGGTCAAGGATCCCTGGCAAGGGGATGAAGTCAGCACGACCACGTCTCTGGCTGTAAGTTGCACGGCAACCGGGAGGCCTTGCCAGTTTCTGCCTCCACGAGGCTGTCTGGCTGTCCTCCAAGGGGCATTTCCTTGCGGCCGGAAGGAGGCAGAGAAACCTGAAACTGACCACTTTCTTCTCTCTGGGGTGGTGGGGGGGGGGGAATGAGATAAGCTTGGACCGTGTGTTAACCCCCCCACCCCCCCATGCCATTTGAGCAGTCTTCTGCAGGTCCGGCTCATGCCTCCATGGGATTCACTGTCCACCACTCCACCCTCCCCTCCCCTCCCCTCGCCCTCACTCCCACCCCATGAGCAGGGGAGAGGCAGAGGTGGCTGAATAGAAAGACCAAGTGGCAAAGCCCACTGAGAAGTAGCTGGGCCTGGGCAGCACAGAGGAATGAGTTTCTCTCCCTTCCAGGGTCCTTTCATGCAGCTGATCAGTGGGAAGTTTAGGGGAGATGAATGGAAGCACTTCTTCGGACAGCAAAGACTCAAACTATGGAGCTTGCTGCCATGGGAAGGAGCGATGGTTGCCGAGTTGGAAGCCTTTCAAAGGAGATTGGGCAGATTCATGAGGGAAGAGGCTCAGAGCTACCAGCCTTGTGGGCTACAAGCTACCAGCCCCTTTACCAGAGATGGCCTGCCTGCACACACCGGTTGCTGAGGAGCACGGGCAGGTGGAGGTCTTGCACCCATCCTGCTTGAAGGACGCTGTGGATGGCTGGTGTGCTGTGGCGTGAATGAACTGCTAGACTCAGTGGACCTTTGGTCTGATCCAGAATGGCTTTTCTTATGTTCTTAAAATTATTTATTTATTTATTTATTTATTAAAACATTTCTATGCCACCCCATCGCAACAAAGCCTAGGGGTGGCTCACAACAATTAAATTATAACATTACATTTAAAACTTTACCACCACCACCCCCCGTGCATCTCGGCAAACCCTATAAAATACAATCCTAAATTAAATAAACAAATTATAAACAATTAACTAAACAATTAAATAACTACACACAATTAAACTATAGACAAATTAACAAATTAACAATTAAAATATGATTTAAATAAAAAGGTATTTGCCTGGCACCAAAAAACAAATAATAACGGTGCCAGGTGGACCTCTCTGGGGAGCGCATTCCATAATTGGGGTGCCACCGCCAAGAAAGCCCTCCTCCGGGTACTCACCCTCTTAATCTCATTCACTGAGGGTTCCCGGAGGAGGGCCTCTGTTGCTGATCTCAGAGGGCGGGAGGGCATATCTGGGCGTAAGCGTTCCATTAGGTATTCAGGTCCCAAGCCGTTTAGGGCTTTATAGGTCAAAATCAACACATTGAATTGGGCCTGGACTTCAATCGGGAGCCAGTGGAGCTGATGGAGAACTGGGGTTATGTGAGAATAACGCCCAGTCCCCATCAGCAACGTGGCAGCTCTATTCTGCACCAATTGAAGTATCCGGACCATCTTCAAGGGCAGCCCCACATAGAGCGCGTTACAGAAATCTAGTCAGGAAGTCACCAGCACGTATGTCACTGTCGCCAGGCAGTCGTAGTCCAGGAAGGGACACAGCTGATGTATCAGTCAAAGCTGTAGGAAGGCACTCCTCACCGCTGCCGCCACCTGGGCATGTAACGACAGTTCCGGGTTCAGGAGTACTCCCAAGCTGCAGACCTTGTCCTTTAGAGGGAGTGCAACCCCATCCAGGACAAGGTCCAAGTCCCCCATTCCAAGGCCCGAACCGCCCACCAACAGGACCTCCATCTTGTCTGGATTGAGTTTCAGTTTATTGGCCCTCATCCAGCCCATTACCTCGGCCAGGCACTGGTTCAGCACAGCCACCGCCTCACCTGGATCGGTAGAGAACGAGAGGTAGAGCTGGGTATCATCAGCGTACTGATGATTCCACAGCCCACACCTCCTGATGACCTCTCCCAGCGGTTTCATGTAGATGTTAAATAGCAAGGGGGACAAAATGGAACCCTGCGGTACCCCATGGCATAGCTGCCATGGCGCAGAGCCATAGTCCCCCAGCACCACCTTCTGAAATCGGCCATTGAGGTAGGAGCGGAACCACCGCCAAGCAGTGCCTCCAACTCCCAATCCTGCTAGCCTATCCAGGAGGATACCATGGTCAATGGTATCAAAAGCCGCTGAGAGGTCCAGGAGAACCAACAGGGACGCACTCCCCCTGCCTCTCTCCCTGCACAGGTCATCGTACAGGGCGACCAAGGCAGATTCAGTGCTGTACCCGGGTCTGAAGCCGGGTTGAAAATGAGTTTCAAACTGTCCTTCAAGGTGGAACCCTTTCAAAGTCAGAGAAATTTTTTTTTTTAAAAAGCATGCCGAGACAAATTACCTAAAAATAAAATAAAGCAAGCGGCTATGAGGAAAAAGTGATCACGGGATTAAGTACAGCACCCAAACGGGAGAGATGGGGAAATGCGGTGCTTCCAAGGCTGAGCAATCGTGACAATGGCAGTTTCCCCATCTTTTTCTGCTCCCTGCTCCACTAGCATAAGAATGTAGGAAAACTGTACTGGATCAGACCAAGCGCCCAGCTAGCCCAAAAGTCTGAAGGAACAATCATGGTTTGGGGAGGTGTAAAATTGTGTTTCCCCCTCAGTGTCCCCTGGGATATATATCTGTGGGAGGAGTGAGAAGAGAAGGGGCCACCTCCTCCAGTGTGACCAAAGTGAACCCACCAGGACTGGTGCTAAGGCTGCCTAGTCAGATGCATTGTGTTACCTCCAATAATTCCCTTCCAGCCCCAGTGAAACCCAATTGCGCAATTCAAGTCCAATTGTGCTTGACAATTTTGCAGCGTTGTGCTCTTTTGAATCTCACTTCAAGTATGGAGACAGCCTGGGAGGCTGGAACTGTGTGGGTGTGGCGACATGCATGGAAGCGGCGAGTTGCCTTCACTGAGACTCATTCCTTGTCCTTTCTCACTTTCAGGCCATGAACGTCATCTATGAGACCTTCCGCATTCCTGGGTACCGGACAGCCCTGGCAGAAATGCACCTTCAGTTGTTCATCCCTTTGCTCAAGCAGGTCCTCTTTGTGATGCAGCTCGATTTGCCCGATTCTCTAAAGGCCAGGCAGGAAGTCATCCTGAGGGAAAACCCCGAGGCACTCAGCTTCCAGAGGTACCTGAAAGAACTAATAAGAGAAGGTTGGCTGTGCTTAGCACCAAAACTGGAAGGCTCTGTGCAGGTGTCCTAGTCCAATCCTTTGCCCGATGCAAGAATCTGCAAGTATAGCATCCCTGGCAGACAGCCCTCCATCTTCTGCCTAGATATTCCCAGCCAAGGAATTCCTGTCAGCTCCCGAGGCAGGCTGTGCCATAACGTAGCACCTCTTGTGGTTGGGGAGCTTCTGCTAATGGTCTGCTGAGATCTGCCTGCAGATTGCCAGGCAACTGGTTCCCCTGGCGTATTGCTCTGACAGGGAGGAAGCTTTTCCTGACATCCAGCCTGAACTTGGGTCATTGCAAGATGATTGCTATGAGATCTTGTGGGAGGAGTTGGTGCAACGGGCTTCCAGGTGTGGGACTATAAGCCTCGTGCAGCAGCCCCATCCTCCCCACCAGAACAGACTTTCTGTGGGGAAAAAACAATGGAGCAGCAGCAGTGGCGGAGACGGGACGACTGCACCTGGAAGATGACGGCGCCTGTGCAGCTCCTGACCAGGAACGGGCTGAGTGGTGCTTGTGTAATGGAAGTTGATCGGGGCGCCTGCAGGAGGCACCTGCAGGCAGCTCCAGACACTCTCTGTCCTCCCTGTACTTGGCTGGGGCCAAGTCTCTCTGCACTGCTTGGACACGGAGTTCTTCATCCACCCCACCACCCCCCACACACACCCTGCAGCCACCCAGCCAGGTGGCAAAATAGAGCTCATGGCCACAGGGCACTTGCTCAGGGTACAGGGGCCACAGGCGTGAGGGAGGAGGTGCGTGCCCCTCCGCTCCTGGAGGGACGGGCCCCGGGAGGGCAGCCAAGCCAGGCTAGGCTCCTCTTGGGGGCTCTCAGTGGCACGCCTGCTTCTGCTGCCCAGCATGGGCCGGGCACCAGCCCAGGCACAGCCTCTCCTCTGAGGCTGCAGCAGGAGCCATGCCTCAGCCTGGAGCCAGGGTGGGACCACTCCGGCCCTGAGCCCACATATCCACTGCAGGGGAGAGCAGAGTGGGGCACCTATGTTAGATCCAGCTTCTGGTTTCCATTTATAGCACCTCGGTGGAGATCATGAAACATCTGTTCTCGGTGGCGGGGGACTGGGCGGTGTATGCCTGCATCGAGTTCCAGCAGGGGTGGCTGGTGCTGAGTACCCCACAGCGGTTCTTACAGGGCACACGCCTGCTGGCAAGGTAAGAGGCTCGGCCGACACTCCCCCCCCGCACTGCCCCTGAGGCCAAGGCTCAATGCTGCACCTCTGCGGCCCCCTCACTTACCAGCCCTGCCCCACACAGGCCTCCCCCTCTTGGCCGTTCCCCCCATCCCTTTGGGCACCAGAGGTGCCTTGCTCTGCCCTCATTTGTTGCTCCTTCAAGTACCTTCTGCATGGGGGCTGCAGCGGTGGAGCACCGTGTGCCACCATGTGCCATGGAGCAACATGCCACCTCTGCCCTTGGACCCTGGCCCACCTAGCCAATGCGAACAGCATGTGGCCAGGCATCAGCGAGCGGTGTGCCCCCTGCCTCTCCCACCCCAGAGTGGCGGACGGAGCCCTGAGGCGGGGGGCCCTCTGGATGGGCCACTGCTCCTGCCATGCCGCTGCTGTTGGCCACCTGCCGCCTGTGTGGAGCTGACAGGCTCAGGGCTGAAGAAGAGCAGAGCCAAGTCGAGCCGAGCTGAGCCGAGCTGTGCAGCCCCCACGCTCTGGCTGCTGGAGCACCATCTCATGCAGCGTCAGGCCTCGGGGGGCTCGTTCTTCATTTAACCAGGGGGAGGGCGCTGATCAGGCCCGCCATGGAGGTTCTTGGCATGGAGGGTGGGTCCCCCACTCCCATCTTCCCCTTGCAGGCTCCCCAGGGCTCCCTCTTCTGTCTCACAGGGCCATGACTGAGTGTGAGAGCCCACAGATCCCTGGCATCTTTGGGGAGGCAGCTCTCATCCTCGACAGTGGGGAGGATGAGCTGAAGAAGATGACGGCCTTGGCTTTAGTCATTGAGGTGAGAGAGGCCCAGAGAAGGCTGGCCTGGGAGGCAGCCCACCCAGTTCTCCTCCCATGGGAGTGCTGCCCCTTCCGGCCAGGGCAGAACCATATGGAAGCAGAGCAGTTACCTGGTGGGCTTCCATTGCATTTCTCTCCCTTTAGTTTCTCAAGAGTCCATCTGCTGTCAAGATGATGAACAGGTTCAGCCTCAAGGACCATCTTGAAGAAGGCTCAGCAGCCTCCAATCCCGTCATCAAAGATCTCTGTGCAAAAGGGCTCTGCAGTTTTGTTTTCCAACCAGAGAAGGTAAATGCCAAAGGGGTCACTGGGAGGGGCACAGCATGCGGGGGGAGGGGCAGATCCTCAGGGGAGAGGGCGGCAGAGGAGGTGGCGCTCAGCATGTTGCTCTTGAGTCCCCAGGGCTGGAGGAGGGAGCGTGGCCCACTGAGGCCACACTGCTCAGTGCGCATGTTGTGCTCTCTGGTAGCCAGCCACTGGCAGTGTCTGGTGGCAGTAATAGACAATCAGAGAAGAGTCCCCATTTAGAAATTGGGAATGCAGAGTGGTTCCCCCAAAGCCATTGGGGGCCCCCAGGAGTTGGGGGGGGGGTTAGAAGCATAGAAACAGAGCGAGTGAGAAGGGGTCTCCCGTGCCATCTAGTCTGACACCCGGCTCCACTCATGACTTGTCTTTGTACTTTTCTCTGCCAGTCAGATCACACACAGTTTGTTTAGGGGGGTATGCCAGAGATCAGCCCCTTGGTGCAGCACCGCCAGGCAGCAGGAGCACAAGTCTGCCTTCCCCGCGAACCCAGAGCAGCAACAAGTAACTGCCATGTGGCAGAAGGGACGGGTTCCAGTAGCCGGAAACCTCTTGGGTCTCTCATCCCATCCCTCCTAGAGCTTTGCTTCTCCCATGGAAGAAAAGTAGGGCAACCATTTATGAATAAAGAAAAACAAGAGGCTGGATATTTGCATATGCTAATTTAGGCATAAAGGATGTAAATTTAGAAATATCATTTCATCATATATGCAAAGCATATGTGCTGGTGGGGAAGCTGCAAGCAGGTCGCCAGCAGGCCTTCAGCTCAGTCTGCAGCCCACCCGTTGCTCACGGTGCACAGAGCACTCCAGGGCTCCCCTTTCCTGGCCCCCTTTCTTCCCACTTCATTGACAGGCATCTTACTGCCTAAAACGCCACCAAAATACTATGCAAACAGAGAAACAGAACAAGTCAAAAGGGGTCTCCCGGGCCATCCAGTCTGACCCCCAGCTCCAGCGGCTCCGCTCACAACATGCCCACCATGTGCATGTCCAGCCTGTCCTTGAACACCCTCACCGCTGGGGCCTCAACCACCTCCTGTGAATTAAATAATTAAAGTATTAAACAATTAAAGTAAGAACCTTGGAAACAGTAAAAACAACAAAGATTTCTAAACTACATGGTTTGTAAAACTGCATTGAAATTGGGGTTATCTTTCAAGAAGATCTGGGCTGGACAACCTGTCAGACTGAGTTTGCCCTGTAGCAAAGCTGCGAGCTACAGGGATATGTTTGCACATCCCCTGGGTCACTCAGAGTGTCCCTTCCTCCTGGTGTTTTCTTCCCTGAGGTAAGGCTGCACCACCTTCTCCAGCTGGGAGCTGATGCTGAAACCCTGCCCCCTCCCTGGACTTCCCCACATTTCCCTCTCATTTATTCAGGTCAAGCTGCTACGAGACCAGCTCCCAACACTGATCAATTCTGTGTTCAGTGGACACGAAGGAAGCGTTCTTGAAGGCCTGCGGGACATCATGACCACAGTCTATGAGATGGATGGCCAGAGAATCGGACCCCTTTGTGTTGACCTTGCTGTGAATGTTCGCTCGTTCTTTGAGGATGTAAGTCTTGGATGTTTGCAGTAACAGCAGAAGTCATGAGAAGTCACCCCTGGGCTACTCAGGACACTGTGCTGGTTTTCACACCAGCCAGCACGTGGTCCTCCAACCTCAGGGTGGAGCAGCTGGAGGCCATCGCACCCTCTTCCTGGCTGCCTCTGTGCCGCCACTGTTGATGGAAAGGAAGTGGGCGAAGTGTTTGGGAGAAAGCTAATGGTAGCACGGGGCAGGGGCAGTTTTCCAAGCCCTTAGAGACACTTGAGGATTTTTTCTGACCTTTCCCAGTTTATTTTCCCCTGAGAAACTTGGAAAATCCCTGAACCAGTCTTCAGAGATCTGTCCCCATTCTACATACAGCAATATACAGATGCTGGACCAGGTCAGCCTTCCAAAGCCAGGATGCCACCACTGAAAAGGCTCTTCCTGCCTCTGGAAGAGTGGGGCCTGAGGAAGACTGCCCAATGCATGGGAAGCTCAGGGGGCAGAGCTGGTCTCTGGGGGCCCAGAGTCACTGTGTTTGGACACAACTGCACTTCCACCTTCCAGAAAGGGCCGTCACTGGCAAGACTCCGGCCTGAACGGTAAAAGGTGATTCACGCCTTAGAAGCTGGTTGGCACCTCAAGATGGTGGGCCTTGCCACGTAGCTGGGCTCGACACCGCCTTCCAAATCCTATGCATCAGTCATCGGGGTGCCAGTCATCGAGGTGAAATTGAGCTTTTGTTCCTCAATCTGATTGCAAGCACTGAAGCTGCACACTCCCAGTACAAGGAGAAAAGGTGCTGGACCCGCTAAAATGGCTGATGAAACCTCCTCCCCATGCATTATTTGAAACTACCCGATGCCTCATCGTAGAGCGTAGTCTTTGGCTGGCACCAGAAGCGGAGCAGAGCCAGCCCTGGGCAGCCCTGTGGGCAGACTATTGCCCAGCCGGGAGGCTGCTGCTGCAAAGGCCCTGCTCTCTGGTCCCCTGGAGGGAATTTGAGAAAGTTCAAGATTTAAATGTTGAAATGTTGTCAAATTCTAAATTTAGCAAAATTGATTTAATTTCTGTTCAACATCTTGTGGAACAGGCATGGCTTCTCTTACCAAAGACACTGACATACACAGGCAGGTGAAGCACCTGCCTTCCTGGCCAGGCCATTTGGCCACGTCCAAGTAAAGCGACTCCAAGAGGGCTTGGCTTTGCACAGCAGACCAGCCTCCCCTGCAGTCCTCTATGTCATTCCCAGGAAAGAGCCGATGTTCGTGCGATGGCCATCATGTTGTTTGGGCAGCTGGTAATGAGAACGAAAGATGCTGACAAGAGCCTCCTGAAGAAGGAAGTCATATACAGCCTGCTCTCTTTGCTGCTGCATCTGAAGGACCGAGACGGCACGGTCTCCATGGCAAGTCTAGCTGTCCACACGGAGCAGAGCCAAGCCCTCTCCACGATGCATATGCAGGGGGGGGGGGCGGGTCTGTGGTCCAGCTCTAATGCCCCTGCTCCAGGGCCAGCCCTCCCATGGGGCAGGGGGGTCCCACACTCTGCAGTGGGTTGGCATGGGCAGATGCCGCTGCTCCGTGTTGGCCTGCCAGCCCCCACCCTGCTCTCCCTTGTGGCAAATGCCGCAGTGAGAGCCCAGCAAGCCTGCAGGGCTCCTAGCCCCCAAAGCCCCGCCACACACACACACACCTCTGTTTTGCCTAAATTGAGCAGATAAGCAAGTGAGAGGAGAAGGCACAAGTGCAAAACAGGAAGCAAAGAGGGACAAACCAAAAGTCCCACGTGCCACTGAAAAACACGATTGTCCTACCTGTTCCAGAAATACGCTTCTGCAGGGGCAGCAGAGGAGCAAACATAGCCAAATGTGGCCATTTAGTGTTTCAGTCAGTGTCTCCAACTCAGTGCACCACTCGACTTGCTGGTGTGGCTCCAAAGCATGCAGAGGCAGCGGAATTAAAAAGACGCTGGCATGTTCCTCTTAATCCTAAAGCCCTTTCTTCAGCAAATGCATTAATGCAATTACTTTTATAGTACTATATACATTAAATTCTATTAAAAAATGTGAATAGAATCAGTCCATAATGTAAAACTCTATAAAGAAGCGTGAATAGAATCGGTTCATCTTGTGTTTATATATGTAAAACTGCCACTCATTCCACTACATTCACTAGATGAAAAGGATAAAACATAACTATAACTTTGTAATAAGAATATATAAAGATAAGTAACAGATAAATAACAAGAATGCCTTATGAACCTCACATAGCTCACTTAAAAGTAGCTTCAAGGTGTATAATAAAATTTGGATAAAACTACAACCCAAACTGCATGAGCTCAATAATTATTGGCATTAGCAAAACTGCAGCATTTATTTATTTATGTATTAGATTTTCAGCCCACCCCATTAGCTACAAGACTCCCTTGTGAAAAGCCATATGGTAAAAAAGCCATTATTGTTTGGAAAAAGCATATGGCAACAATATCCCTTAGTCACTAAGTCTCCCTTATGGTCGGTCACTCACGCAATTGCCAGCAATCGTGTGCCAATTTTACACTGGAATTCTGAAACTTTGGTCAACTTCAATTCTCTTTTGCTGGACATTGGATATAAGCCATCCTGATAGCATGTGGCTTTTCAAAACTATTTTTCCCATTAAAACATTCTTCCCTTAATCAAAGGGAATTTATTGCTCATCATATTTATTTATGGCTATTAAACTGCTCTTTTAATTTAACACTGTAATTTAATAATTACCTAAGAAAAAAATGGAAAAGGGAGAGGAAAGATGAAAAAAGCCTTACTCAGACCACAAGTACGCAGCCCTCCATGCTTATTATTTAATAATGGGCTTATTTTGACATGAACAATTATTGCAGTCACAAACTAGGTTAACAAACTTGTTAGTCAAATAGAAAGTTCCTATTCATTACTCACCACAACTCACCACAAAATCATCCATTTGTTATGCAAAAAGGGACTCCGTCTACACACTTATGCCATGTCCGACTCCTGTGTGAACTGTTGCAAGTTATCCTGACAAACAAACGGGGGGAGACCCCTCCGCTTCAGGGAGCCGTGGGGCAGGCTGCCCCAGAGGGCCGCCCAGGCTGGGACTAGGACTGGGGCAGGGGAGTCCAGGGGGGTTCAGCACGGTTTTCCAAACAGCACAGGCCGTCACAAGTGGAGCTGACAGGAGCCGTGAGTCAGACAGGATGGCCCAGGAGGCCCCTTCCGACTCGCTCTGCTCCTATGTAATTCCACGAGGAAGGTTTGGAGGGGAAAGAAAAGGGGGCCGGGCTGTCCCATTGGGACAGCTAAATCTGGGCAGGCTCCAGGCAAGTGTGATGGAGCTGTGGACAAGGCGTCCGACTGGCTGGGGCAGGAGGGCCCTCCTGGGCCGCCTCCACCAGAAGCTCCTCTTTGGATCCATAAACCTCACAGGGTGGCAGGTCTGCATTTACTTACTTATTCGACCTCCAAGGACTCTCTCCGCGGGTTTTCTCTTTGGCTGCAGAGGTGCAAGCTGACCCTGCTGCACTGCGGCGTCTTCCTCGGATGGGCTCACCTGAAGTTGATGTTCCGCAGCATGGCCTGGGATGACCTCCGGAGCTGCCTGGTGAATGTGTGGAAGTACTTGGTCAGTGGCGCATTTCCTAGCAGTCAAGGCTTTTGTTGTTGTTGCTGCACTGTATTATATCCGGCCCTTTTCTCCTTTTGTGAGGAATCCAAGGCACCTTGCACAGCAATCCGCCACTCCATTTTATCCTCACAACAACCCTGTAGAGTAGGTGAGGCTGAGAATGCATGACTAGCCCAACGTTACCAGCACTCACCCACAGAGCAAGCTTGCTTTTGAAGAGGCAAAACTCTCTGCATAAAATGTAACTGAGAAACTTGCTACTAGCCAATACATAACATGTTGTGTATATTAATGTTGTGGATTAGGCTACAGAGAACTGAAGGGGCTCCATGCTGTCTGTGTATGGCTCACAGACACCTCACAGGAACCCTGAAGCAGGATCAGGCCAAAGGAAAGGGGCCCCGCCAGCCCCACACCCTGCTTCCTTTGCAGCTACACAGGTGCCCCAAGGCAGGTGAGGGCCCACTTCCACTCCGCCCCTGTTGACCAGAGCCTGCAGGTGCCACCGAGCCCTCGTGAGGAATGGGCTGCTGGTGGGCCCTTTCCTCCACAGGTTTTTACGTCCCCTTTCAAGTCATCCAAGCTAGTGGCCACAAATATCATACGACAGCAGAGTCCATAA
This sequence comes from Varanus salvator macromaculatus, assembly GCA_023646645.1. Taxonomy (NCBI): domain Eukaryota; kingdom Metazoa; phylum Chordata; class Lepidosauria; order Squamata; family Varanidae; genus Varanus; species Varanus salvator. The sequence continues at coordinate 2,283,498 of JAIXND010000772.1, read as the reverse complement.
AACAAAGGGACTTGTTCTTGCCCACAATGAGCATCTTTCTATTCTGCCTTTAGGAACTCTTTCTGTACACCTTTCTGAGAGTTTTTGCTAATTGAACCTTAAATTAAATAAAAACCTTAAATAAATCATACATACAAACATACATACATACATACATACATACACCTCCTGCCCCAGTCCAGTAGGAAGAAGTCCAGGCTCCCAGTGGCTCCTGAAAGCTAAATGCCTAGTCCGGGAGATTGGGGTGCAAGTCATGGTAACAGTGCCACCACACCTCTGTTTGGGGCATAGGGAGGACTGGATCCAGGCCCATGTGCCACTGCGATCACACCCCTGGCAGAAGGAATCGACCTTCCTGGTGGAAGGGGAGGAGGAGTGCATGGGGGCTCAGAATGAGGAAAGGGCTGACCCGGCCATGTTCCACTCTGGCACTCGCAGTGGCGAAAGGTGATCTCCCGCAGGGTCCCTCTGCATGCATGTGGCCCTCCACAGATGAAGCGCTGCCCGGCCTGCCAGAGTGTGTTCCGTGAAGCAGCACCCCAGAACACAGTGGCACCCAAACGCCTGTCTCGGTCAGGCCAGGCCTTCCACGGACTGCTGAACACCCCGTGACTCCACAGGCCAATCCAGGCTTGGAGCGCGAGGGTCACCTCCTCCGCAAGCGCTCTCTGAGGCAAAGGCGGGCCCCGGCACAGCACCAGGGGCCAGGGAACATGGCGGACTGGCAAGGGGCTGCCTGCGCTCCTCCAGCTCGACCTCAGCTGGCTTTGCTGTTTGTGGGAGAAACCGCAGCGCTGGCAAGGAGGCGAGGGAGAGGAGAGACCCTCCAAGTGGAGCAGAGCCGCGCTGGGTGCACCTCCTGGGGGGCCTCGGAGGCCAGCCCCCTTCTCCCGCAGGCCATTTGGGCTACCCTGCTGGGCCAGGGTGCAACCCACACGGGACCTGCGGCTCTGCTCCTTTAGCCAACTGTACTGATGCGTAATTGGACTTCATGTGTGGAGAGGTTTATAGCTGTGCTTATTATTATCATTGATATTATGTTTCATATTATGTATTATGTTGTATTATGCACTGCTGATATTAGGTATTATATTATTGTACTAAGTTTCGTTTTGATTTTGAGTTGCTTACTGTTAAATATTGCATTGCTTGATTGCACTGCTTGAATATCTTATTGTATCGGTATGGAATATGTATTTTCTTGTTCTATTGTGAGCCACCCAGAGAGCCCTATGGGTTTTGGGACAGCATACAAATGTAGCAACAACAACAACAATGACATCACTATATCAAATGTCAAAACTGCCCAACAAGAGGCCATGTGCTGCTCATACCTGAGACTCTTCCTACAGAGGCCATTTGCTGTTCTAGCTCGAACCCAAACCTGAACCTGAACCCGAGACTCTTCCTAAAGTCCACAGTCCTGTAACTTGATGCCGGGCTCATCTGAGTCTGTGGCACAGCTGAGCCCAGGAAAAGCCTTTTCAGCTTGCGAAATCCCAGCTAGCTTGATGAATGGGGCAGCCCAGCCATGCTTAGCAAGTGCTCTACTCAGCTGTAGAAAGAGCCCATTCCCAAACAGGAATCAGAGGGGCATGTGAAGCACCGACCTGCCTTTTCTTTCTCTGCAGATGAGGAACAACCAGGACAGTATACACATCTTCATATCCCAGGCACTGGGGTACCTCCATCACCCCCAGGTGGAAATAAGGCACACCGCAGCACGATTCATCGGTAAGCTAAGAGAAATGTAGCCCAGTGAGGAACTGCCTTTTGAAGAATTGCCTCTCGGCCTTGTGGAAGCAGAGCTGACCCTATCCATCCTCTACCTCACAGCCCTCATTCCAATATCGAGTATTCTCCAGAGTTTCTGGATGCATGAATATTCAGCAAACCTTGGCCATTATCCATATAATTGTCTGTCACATACATCAATTCATTTAACTAATCTGGAGGCAACAGAAATAAAAAGTTCTATTTCAAAGCATTTCAAAGTGGAGATGCTTTCTGCTGGGGAAAATTTTCAGTACCAAAATCGGAACTGTGAAACATAGCCATTTCCTTCTGGCCCCGTTTCAACTCACTCTGACGTGGGCAGCCACTGAGTAGCAGAGTCGCTGCTGTGGTGCTGTTCCCATGCGGGACGTGGCCGACCCCTGAGGCTCCTTCCCCCTTGTGTTGGCTGCACAGGCCCATCTCCGGGCAATTCTGTCACCTGAGCCCCGCATGGCGGGCAGCTGCTGTGGCTCCCACAGGCACAGAGCTCAACAGCTGCTGAGCAGACTCTTCGTAGGTGGCTCACCAGAGACCCTCCCTCTGTGCTGCAAGGGCTTTGTGGGACACACTGACTTCCCAATCTTTTTGCCCCTTCCCATTCTTCCATTACTGCAATTTTCACTATTCGCTGCTCAGGAATTCTTTTTAAATGTAAAAAAGTGTATGAATTCATAAATAGACAAAATGCAAGGCCAGCCATGTGGGGCCTCACAGCTGCCATGCCTGACACTGCCCTGCAGTTGTGCTGCTGGGGAAATTAGCTGCAGATGCCACGCCAATCCTGTGGGGGGCTGGGGAGCTCTCAAGGAAGCCTGGGAAGCGGAGCTGCTGGGAAGCTGCATCTGTGGAGAATCTGAGAGAGCTCCAGGACAGAGCACAGCTGGCGGTGCTGACTGGAACACCTTGTTGTCTTTCTCTCCTTAGCCAATTTTGTTGGGTAAGAGAAAATACAGACGTTGTGGTGGGAAAACATGGGAGGATCACAAGTGGATTGTCTATAAAACTCTGCAACATCAATACCTTGGGTGGAAACTGCTCATGAGGCTAGAAAAGTGATGGCGAACCTTTTAGAGACCAAATCCCCAAACTGCAACCCAAAACCCACTTAAGTATCACAAAGTGCCAACACTGCAATAAAACCTGAAAACTGAGGTTTTAGTTTAGAAAAAACACCTCACAGCATCACAGCTCTAACCGTAACCTTAACCCTATATCTGTGGCAGAGCACTGACTGGCCATGTGAGAGCTTGGACAAGTCATGGCTAATGAGTTGTGGCGCTTGAAGTCATCGCCTGGCGCCGCTACTCCTTTCTAAGCATGTGAATTGCCCCTATGTCTGCTGTTATGCGATGCTCGGCTGCTGGGGCGATGCTGCAGCGACTTGGCTTGCATGCCAACAGAGAGGGCTCTGAGTATCCACTGTGGCACACGTGCCATAGGTTTGCCACCACTGGCCTAACCCTCCCCTGGTACACTCCCCTAAACCTAATGTAGGGCAAAAGTTCCATTGAAAATGGTGATTTGGAAAAAGCCTTCCTTGAGTAGCTTTTTCTGCACTGCTCATCCTTTCTACCCATTCTAAACACATTCCAACCCTCAAATCATACCAGAACACCTAGTTTTTCCAACCCTAACCCAGTGATGGTGAGCCTTTTCGAGACCAAGTACCCAAACTGCTCCCGAAAACCCACTTATGTATCACAAAATGCCAACACTGCAATCTAACCTGAATACCACACTTTTAGTTGTGAAAAAACAACTCACAGTCAGTGCAATGAAATATATATCCTTGGCAGCGCACTGACCGGCCTTGCGAAAGCTCGGATGGGTTGCGGCTGAGTCACGTCTCGTGACCTCATCGCCTGGCGCCACTACTCCTTTCCGAGCATGTGCATGGCCCCTCTGTGTGCCATTATCCACTGTTCAGCTGATGGGGCAATGCTGGGGCGACTGGGCTCGCATGCCGACAGAGGGCTCTGCATGTCATTGGTTCGCCACCACTGAGCTAGAACATTCAGGCACAAAAGTCTGGAAGAATGGGCAGTGGGGCAGAACAGGAGACCTCTTGTGGGGGTGTCATCATGTGATTTCGGGTTTGCATTTTGGGCAGGCACATACAGCAGCTGCTGCAGAGTAAGTGTCCCAGTCAGGCAGGAAACCTGGGCAGCACTCAGGATGAGCTGTGCGCCTCAGTCCCCAGCAGGTCTCCTCCTGCCCCCATAGCCGCCAGGGCCTTGTCAAATGCGTGATTCACATGCCCCATGTTGCGATGATCCATGTGTCAATGATGATTTGATTAATGTTGATTTGATTTGTTTTTGCGTGCCGCTGTCTCCAACTTGTGGTGGGCCTATGACAGCTCTCTCAAATGCCCTATGTGTGCCAGCCCTGCTCGGCTCTTGTACTTTCCAGGCTGTGGCTTCCTTTCGGCATTTGTGGGATGGCTCTGCTCTTAAAATTCTGTTGTCTACTTGAATGAGCACCTGAGCCTTTAGTTCTCAGTCTGAAATTCTTCGTTTTTGCATAGGTCACACACTCAACTATTACAGCTCTGAGCTATCAAAAAACCTTGAGCAGGAGGACATTTTCTACCTGAATAAAGGTAAGGGGTGACCCGCCTTCCTTTGAAGAATGAGTGACAGGTGTGCCAGCCCCAAGGAGAGGGTGGCCTTCCCTGTTGCACATTGAGGGCTTTGGAGGCAGAGAGATGGGGGAAAGCACAGAGCGGGCTGCTCGGTCTTTGCACATGTCCTGCTAGGACAAAGGCAAGGCTGCACTAGGCCGGTTGCTCCCCGGAAGGAGGCAGCCAAAGCCAGGAGCAGGGCTGGGAGAGTGCTTGGCGCCCTCTGCCCCACTTGGCCTCCCCGGAGCAGGAGCGCCCCGTCCGTGGCTGTGTGCCTCCGGGGGAGGGAGGCTGGGGAGCTTGGTCGCTCGCTTCTGGGGGAGCCCAGGCTGAGGGGTGCTGTCACACGTATGTTCTGCCCAGGGGAGCCTGTGGGCCGCTGGGTGGAGCGCTGGACTGGGGGACCTGGATATGATCTGGCAAGACGGCTCCAGCATTCTGCTCCTGCTAAGCACTTTTAGAACCCTAAATTATTTTTCTATAAATATTTAAAGTAGAATGTTAAAAGTACCATCAGAATAAAAATAAACCAGGAAAAGCCAGGTAAGCAAGTGTGCTTTCTAGAGACATTTGAAAGATGCCAAATTCCCTGCCTCTTGAACTGCACATGGGAATCCCCCCCACAGGGTGGGTGCTGCTACCCCAAAGGCTCCTCCGTAATGGTATTTCCTGGTGACATTCCAACAATTTTGGAATGACCAGCAAGATATCCTGCCCGTGCTGTTTCCTGCACTGGGTGACAAGAGCATAACTCTGAGCGTGGCTTGATAGCTGGTAGGCGTCCGCTGTGCCTCTTGGGCAAGTATAGTGCGTGCCTCAGTGCGCATTCCAGCTGACCTGCACCTGCAGACCAGAGGGCTGGAAGGCACAGAAACGCAAGCCTAGCCTACATGGCCTCGCTCTGGATCTCTGCGTGAAGGCACCTGTGGCAAAGGTGGGTGGACACAGCTCCAGGCTCACTCATGCCAGTCCAGTGCAGCTCTCCTGTAGATTGAGGCGGCTCTTTTCCTGAACCTCGCCCCAAGCACATGCCCCAAAGCTGTCGCAAGCCCCAAGGCAGTTCTGCATGGGCAAGCCTGGAAGGTGTGTTTGGTGCGACCTGCAGCATGCAGGCGACATCCATGGGGCTGAGCTGATCAGGCCTTCCAGGCCCCAGCAGCGCCTGCATAACCTGCCCCACGGCTTTCCCCCAGTCTTCCAGGAGATGGAGTCAAGTCAAGATTCCAGCCTGGCGCACTTCGCAAAGACGTACCGCGTGGTTCTGCAGAAACTGTCTGTGAAACGAAGGTGAGCGTCCAGGCTGTGCGGCGCCAGGGGAGCTAGCAAAGAGGTGGAGGGTGCTCTGCTGAACCCGAAGGGACACGTGGCAGCACCCTGGGGCTTGAGCCCGGCAGGGTCGGCCACAGAGGTAGAGAGCCCCAAGCAAGGCCACGAGGACATGTGGCCAGGCTCCAGCACAGCCGGGCAGCAGGGTAGCACAAGGCAGGTGTGGGAGGGGCTGGCGAGGGCCCCACAGAAGAGCACGGAAGGCGCCTAGAAACGAGGCCGGCTCCACGTCACCCAGATGTCACCACTAAGGGAGCTGACGGGGTCTCTGTTTCTGCCGCAGGCTGGCTGGAGCAGGCGAGCAGGATCCCCAGGCACCTGACAGCAGCTTTGGTGAGCCTCATGCTGCCCCTCCGCAAGGAGCCCTGCCTGCAAGGAGGGGCACTCCTGCCTCCCCTTTCCCCACCTGTGGGTCACTGCCACCACGGGCTGCTTGGACAGCAAAAGTGGGGTCCAAGTGGGGTGGAGTGGGGTGGGGTGGGCACCTCCTACGCTGCGCTTAGGACACGTCCCGAAAGGCCCACCAAGGGAGCCCCCACCCCTCAATCAAGCTCATTTCTCCGTGGCCTCCGCATGCCAAATGTGGCAGGGCAGGCATAGCCAAAGCTACTGCAAGCCGCACCTGGCAGGAGAGGCACCAAAAGACGGGCCAGGGCACCGCCAAATGTCTCCTGTGGCCACCTGTCAGAATGCCTCTGAGCCCACTGAACAGCACTGCCACCAACCACCGAGCGGGGCGGGGCAGGGCAGGGTCAGGCACCCTCTCGGACAAGCCCGTGGCAGGCAGATGCCCACCGCCAGAGGGTCCCAAAGGCCTCTCTGGGCAGGAGGGCACCTGGGTCCCTGCCTTGCTTCCTTCAAGCACGCAACAGGCAAGGATGCAGCTGCTTCAGGAAGCGGCTTCCAGAAATTCTGGCCCATAGGAACGGAGGGGGCATCTTTCCTTTAAAAAATGGGGTCGAGCTGGATTTTGACCTTTGACCTGTTAAAGCATTGGGGACTGAACAGAAGCTGGGCGGAAATCCCCCCTCCCACACAGGCGGTGCTACAGGGTCAGTCTGTTCCAGGGCACACGTAAAGAAGCTCCCCTGAAGTACCTGGGGCTTGTGCCTCCCCCCGCCCAATTTCTCATCCCTCCCCCCCCCCCCCGCAGCACTTTCCTGCCCGGCCTCCCCCTCCCAGATCCTCCTAAGCAGGGATAGGGAACGTTCATACCCACTAGCGCTCTGAATCAGCCTGCAGCCAACCAGGGCGACGGCTACCAACGGGGGTGTCCGCATGGCCACGCAGAGTCTTTTGAGGACTGGCTCTTCCAGGCCACCACCAGCAGAGGCGGGCCCCGTTTGTTCCAGACCCAGTGACCTGGTGCTGGCAGTGGCAGTGTGGGGGTGCCCTCTTCTGCCCATAAAAGCAGAAGAGTCTGGAAGGCTAACCCTGCGCCTTCAATGCTCCCTAGGTAAACTATTCAGTGAATATGAAAGCAGGGCAGCCAGCCCAGAGCTGCCACCAGAGCTCCCATTGCAAGAAGGAGCCCCCCTGCTGGACGGGAGCAACTTCCTGGACATGCGGAGCACCAGGCGCGCCAGGCGGCCCTTCAGCCAGAGAGGTACAGGGTGGCAGTGCCTGTGTATTCCCAGGTCCCCGGGCTGGGGAGCCTGCAGTGGCAATGCGAAAAGTCCCCAGCTCTATGCAGGTGGGCTGGGAGAAACTCAGGGGGCTCCCTGCTCACCACGGGCAACAAGGCTCCCCTTGCCTCTGAGTGCCAACCAGGCAGCTCTGAGTCCAGCCTGCCAGAAGCAAGGCAAAGACGGAGGAAGCAGAGGGGGGAAGACTTGAGGAAGGGGCTGTCTGCTTTGGCCTGTTGCAGGAAGGCAGCCCAGTGACTTCTGCGAAAGAGACAGGGAACGTTTGGCTCAAGCACCACCCGAGACAAGCAGTGGAAGAAAACACAGTCCTCAGTGGCCAGGTAGCCACCTGAGCCAGGTGGACAACCAGCCACAAAGGTACTTCCCCAGGAAAGCCTCAGCCTGTTCAGGCGCGCCAAGATTGCAAACAGAGGCTGTCGTGCACCAAGGGCCACACGGTCTCTCAGGTGCTGCTCACCACCTCAGCAGCAGGAGAGCCACTCCTGCAGCTAAGGAATGCAGGGGTGGGCAGGCACTTGAAGCAAGTGCAATTAGAAAGATGACCCTTCATGGTGGGATGGGCCACGGTATTTCCCCTTGAGGGAGTCTGGGAGCTTTGAACGTCCTCCTGCAGTGCCAACCTGTTGCCCAAAATAGCTTTGCAAATGCACCAGTGCACGTCTCAGGACTGCTGAATACCCTGGTGTAGAATGACCCAGGTCCCTCGGCAGAATGAGGCCTGACCACGGAGCACAACCAAAGGCAGCCTCAGAGGGGCAGGGAGGTATGGAGGAGAGCAAGGCAGGAACGGACCCCCAAATGGGGCAGGTCCTGGAGAAGGCTGGCTTTGGCGGGAGGGCTAGGGACAAGGACTGGGTGCCACCTCAGGCTGGGGCTGCTCGAACCGTGACTGAGAGGAGAGGAGTGCCTCAGGCTTCGCCTTCCAGGCCAAGTCCCTCAAGGGGCTCAAGTGCCAAAAGGAAGTGCTCCGATCCGAGATTTCAGCTGCACTCGGTCAGTCCAGAAGGGCTGTCCCAGAGCAGAGTGCCTGCAAGGCCGGGGCCTGTTGTTCCTCCAGCAAGCACAACAGAGGGCTACATGAGGGCCCGGGGCAGCCTTGCCTCTCTGAGCTGGAGCTGACAGGCAGGGGACCTTCTGCTGCGGCCAACCTGTGCCACCTGTGATCAACTCCTTGCAATGTTTACAGGGCTGCTCATCAGTAGCACACCTGGAAATTATCTCCAGCAGATACCAGCTTCACCTTCCGAGGACCCCCAAGGGCAGTGGCTCGGCCGAAGATGCCGTGGCTGCTGCATCTCTAGAAGGTGTGGGACTCAAGACCGGCCTCCTGCCCTGGTGCCCGTGTTGCTCTCTAATGGACTAATATATCCTCTCAAGCGAAGTACATCTACCAGCACCTCCACACATCCGTTAGCACACGCCACAATTGACCTCTACCAGGCACTGCAACGAGATCCTTGCTGCCCTAGGCCACTCCACTGTGCTCTGCTATCCACCAGCCTCTCCCTGCACGTTTCCACGAACCAACATCCTGCTACCTTGGAAAGCGGCTGGAGCCGTCCCACAAGAACTCAGCCGTCAGTTCACTGGCCAGAGCAGCCACTGCCCCCGTCAACAAAACTCTGCATGGCTGCCTCACACAGTGCGTTTCCCCGGTGGAATCCTCGGTGACAGGCAGCCAGCCTATGCGGCATGCGCAGCACCGCAGGCGGCAAGGGAAGGCCTCCTGGACGTGTGCAAGCCACCCCAGCAGCTGCAGCCTCCTTGCTGCAGGGCCCCTGCCGTGAAAATCTGCATTGCCAAAGCCCCACTCTGCAAGAGCACTTCTGGCAGGAGAAAGATTCCACCCGCACATTTCCACTCCCTCTGCTGGTGGCCCAGAAACAAGCACATACACGGGCAGGATCAGGCCTCAATCCAACGGGCGATTCTCGGGGAGATCCCACACACTTGCCTAAGGAGCAGGGCTGAGGGGATCACTTGCTCCCAGACACCTAGCAGTGGCCAGCAGGCAGAAGGCAGGTTTTCGCCAAGCTGCAGCTTCGAAGTGCCCACTCGAAGCATTCAGACGAGAGCACCAAATCAGAAGGGCACCTCTGTTGTTCTCAAGGAGCACGTGCAGCAAGCAGCCACCCAGACCCAGAGCAGCAGGGGCCGGATCCAAGCCCACCGGCATGTGACACCTTGCCTTGCGGCTGCACAGACCACCGCAACGCTGCCAGGCCACACTCCCAAGAGCCACGTGCCTGGCCACCTCTGGGCTTCTGACACAGCTGAAACTGTGATCTCAACATTGCCCTGCAAGCTGTTTGAGGGTTCAGTTAGACCAAGGTAGGATCCAATTAAAAATAAATAAAATTATGTGTAAGACTGTCTACCAGCACTCACCGTTTCTCCATTGGAAGAAACCTCACTTCACAGCAAGTAAAATCCCACTGGTGCCCAAAGAGTCACACACCCAATTTAGAGGCAGCTGCCCTGGGAGATGTTGCCTGGGGGCCATCAAAGAGCCCACCCACTGATGGACATTGGGCAGAGACCCTCCCCCTGAGGCAGCTTTCTCCTTCACAGTCAGAGGTCTTGGAGAAATCCCTCATGAAGCAAAAGCTCGCATCCAGGCTTTGACTGGAACAAGGTCTCGGTGTGAATCGGGCAGCTGGAAACCTTTCCTGGGATTCCTGAGCCCAGGAGAACTCCAGCAGCCCCTCTTCTTTGCAGGCTGTCTGGGTCTGAGTGCAGGAGGCCGAGGCTGCTGCTGCCACAAAGCACCTCAAAATTCCTCAGCCGGAGCCGTTTCCCTGCCGCTGCGCTCCTGCCATCAGATGCAATGCTGACCCTTGTTCCCAGCTCTGCCCATCTCCTGTCTCACTTGTCCCGCACAGAGGCAGCCTCTGCCGCGGAAGCAGGAAGCAGACACTGGTACCCCAAATGGTGCCCCAGGGTCCCCCCTTCCACGTGTGGCAACCAGTACCCTCTGCTTGGCCCCAGAAACTGGCACACCTGCCATCTCCATGCTGCTACCACGACCAGCAAGCACCCCTAAATCCATTTCCTATCCCTGCACCTTTTTAGGGGGCGCAGCTTTGCTCCCACAAATCACGCCCCACCCAAGAACATCATGCTGCTGTGAAAGCAGAATCGGCGGCAACGCTCTAGGGCACAACTGGCCTCAACAAGGCACTGTCCCTCCTGCTGGGCAGAAAAAAGCCGTGGCCATCAACACTTTAGGGGGTGTCCCTGAGGTGTCCCTGAGGTGGCTCGGAAGTTGATGCTCTTCCTGATTCCTCAAGAAAAAATCAGTGCACAAAAGCGCATGGCACATGCCTGCGCCCAGCTTGCACTTGGGACCCAACTGCACCTTCTTGAAGCCGACTGCTGGGTGCACACTGAGTCAGGACTCAATGAACACGGCAGAAGCAAGACAAGGCACTCAGACAAGAGTCACTGCTACTTTCACCTCCACCACGAAAATAAGACTGCCACCCCCACTTGGCCGACATGATCTTCACGCCCTTCCTCGACCAATGAGGGAAGAAGCGCCCGCATCCAGCAGTCTGGCTAAGGGCCCCAGCGCAACATCCCTTCCCCTCCCCGGCACCTACCAGCCACCTCTCTGAGCACCAGAGGCTTTATTGTGCAAATCCTGGGCCAACAAAGGCTGGCCCATCCAGCCCAACAAAGGCGGGCCTCTTCCCTACACTGTGTGCAGAGGGTCCACGGAGAAGGCAGACAGCAGGACTGGCAGAGGGCCCAACATGGCCAGTGCCACACTCAAAGGGGAGGTATGGGCTGCTGGAGAGGCGTCATCTGTGGGTGCTGGGGGCTGCTCCATGCGGCTGCTGCACCTGCAGCCACCTCCACCTCTCGGTTCCCACACTGGATATTCAAAGGACTCAGTGCAGCTCTGCTAGGTGAAGGTTGCCTCCGACGCCTGCCACAGCCACAGCCCCAGATCGTCCGTCAGGTTCTGATGCCACCACGTAGACTGGCTTATTGGGCAGCAAAATCTCCCCAAGCACCTACAGGTAGCAAGCAACAAGAAAGGAAGCATTACGTGAATTACCAGATCCCCTCCCTCTCTTTTAAATGGCCCCACTGCCTGTCTCCCCTTCCTCTTACTGTTGACAAAAGAGCAGAAGCCTTTTTGCTGCCCTTGCCATTCTTTGCAGGACTTGGCTCATAATCAGCTGTAGCCTTGTGAAGAGTTTTTCTGCATCGAGCCGCCTCTCCTGGGATGCCTTTTTGTGCACTGGCCCAGGGTCCATTTCCTGTGGAGGTCCCTTTTACTTCTAATCATTCTTGCCACCTCTCTGCATCAACGGGGACGATCTCCTGAGGCTTTGCAGATCGGCGGTATCATTAAGGCTGGTGCCTCCAAGACCTCCCTTTTTAGTGCCATCCACCCCTCCTGGACTCCCTTGCCTTCCAGTACCTTTTCTCAGGATACTTTTCCCAGCCTGGCCTTCAGTTGATCAAAGTGGGCCCTTGTGAAGTCCCATCTCCTAGTACTTGACCTACTGTTCATTCCTGATCTCCTGTTCTCAAGGTCACTCCCTTCCAGATCTCTCCTAGTCTGCACATCATCCACCAGGTGCCCCCTGCTGGTCAAAACCAGCTCTAGGATGTTACCCCCCTGTTCTTGCTTCTGGACCCTCTAGGTGAAAAACCCTCCCTTCGTCGTTTCCAGGAAGTGATGGGAGGTGGCTTCCACCACGGAGTGCATTTCCCAACTAATCTCAGGGAGGTTGAAATCTCCCATTATAACCGTGTCCCTCCTCTGGGATATCCTTCCAACCTGGCCTATCAGAATATCATCCAGGGTCTCAAGGTGACCCAGTAGGTGAGAACATCTACCTACACTGTCAGGTCCCTGCCCCATCTAGACCTGTCAACCTTACTCAGATTGTCTCCACCTGGGCCCCTTCTGCCCCACCCCCACCTGAGTGCTCCCTGTCTTTTCCTCAACATCTAGTGCCACCCGCTTCCCTCCTGCCCTTCCTAAACAGAGCATCCCCCTCTAGGCAGACATTCAGCTCCGCTTTTTGTCCCACCAGGTTTCCGTGATCCCCACCAGGTCAAACTCATCTATCCTCAGGGACACCCCAACCTTGTCCTGCTTGTTTCCCATGCTTCTAGCACTGGTGTACACACACCTCAGTTCTTCCCTGCAAAGCCCCTTCCTTGACTCCCCCAGCCTGTCATCCTTGGGACAGCAGGGACCCCCAGTGTGGCTGTCTGCCATCCCCTGCAGCCCCTACATCACCCTTCCCCTGAGACCCTGATCCTGTTCCTTCACCTGACCGCTCTTGACTGCTTTCTGGGGTCCCGGCCCTAGCCCACCCCGGATGAGCGTAAAGCCCTCTGGACATAGCTCACTGGAGCATTCCCAAAGGCACTTTTTGCCATCCTGGTGAGCTGTACCCCATCCCTCGTGAGAAATTCCTTAGCAAGGTACTGGTTGCCATGGCTGAGGAACCTGTGGCATTCCTTCGGAAACCCTGCCCTCAGCCAGTCATTTGCCTCTGCAGCCCTCCTTTCCCTGGCTGGTCCATGTCCAAGAGCAAGGAAAAGGTCAGTTGGGCTTTCGGGCCCTTGAGCTTCCTGCCTGCAGTCCCAAAGTCTCGAGTGATCCCACCCAGCCCACATCTGGCTGCGTCATTCATCCCCATGTGGATCACCAGAATTAGCTGTTGACCCTCTGAAAGAGGAAGACACTGCAGTCTGTCCGTCGTGCTCTGGATGTGTGTGCCTGGCAGACTGTGGACTGACCTCGCCTCTAGATCCATCTCTTGTTGTTGTTGTTAGTCACAAAGTCGAGTCCAACCCATCGCGACCCCATGGACAACATTCCTCCAGGCCCTCCTGTCCTCCACCATCCCCCGGAGTCCACTCAAGCTCACATCAACTGCCTCAGTGACTCCATCCAGCCACCTCATGCTCTGCCGTCCCCTTCTTCTTTTGCCATCTATTGTTCCCAGCATTAGACTCTTCTCCAGGGAGTCCTTCCTTCTCATTAGGTGGCCAAAGTATTTGAGTTTCATCTTCACTATCTGGCCTTCTAAAGAGCAGTCAGGGTTGATCTCCTCTAGGACTGACTGGTTTGATCGCCTTGCGGTCCAAGGGACTCGCAGGAGTCTTCTCCTGCACCACAACTCAAAGGCCTCAATCCTTTTGCGCTCAGCCTTCCTTATTGTCCAGCTTTCACAGCCATACATTGCAACTGGGAAAACCATAGCCTTGACTATACGCACTTTTGTTGGCAGGGTGATGTCTCTGCTTTTTAGTATGCTATCTAGATTTGCCATAGTTTTCCTCCCCAGAAGCAAGTGTCTTTTAATTTCTTGGCTGCAGTCCCCATCTGCGGTGATCTTGGAGCCCAGGAAAATAAAATCTGTCACTACCTCCATTTCTTCCCCATCTATTTGCCAGGAAGTGAGAGGACCAGATGCCATGATCTTAGTTTTCTTAATGTTGAGTTTCAAGCCAGCTTTTGCGCTCTCCCCCTTCACCCGCATCAAGAGGCTCTTTAGTTCCTCTTCACTTTCTGCCATGAGAGTGGTATCATCTGCATATCTGAGGTTGTTGATATTTCTCCCAGCAATCTTGATTCCAACTGGTGATTCATCTAGCCCTGCCTTTCTCATGATGTGCTCTGCATATAAGTTAAATAGGCAGGGTGACAGTATACAGCCTTGCCGAACTCCTTTCTCAATTTTGAACCAATCAGTGGTTCCGTGTCCGGTTCTCACTGTTGCTTCTTGACCTGCATATAGGTTTCTCAAGAGACAAATAAGATGGTCTGGTACTCCCATCTCTTTAAGAACTTGCCACAATTTGTTGTGATCCACACAATCAAAGGCTTTAGCGTAGTCAATGAAGCAGAAGTAGATCTTTTTCTGGAACTCCCTGGCTTTCTCCATGATCCAGCGTATGTTGACAATTTGATCTCTAGTTCCTCTCCCTCTTCGAAATCCTGCCTGTACTTCTGGTAGTTCTCGGTCCACATACTGCTGGAGCCTAGCTTGTAGGATTTTGAGCATCTCTATGCATAATACTGCAGAAAAGCCCCGGTTCAGTCTCCACAGTCTGCACGTTCAAAGGCTGCTGTACACAAAGGCTAGTGAGAGGCAGCCTCTCCCACTGCAAAGATGCTGCTAGATTTCCTTAAGTGGCTGCTGACCATCCCTGCAGGCCTCAGTCTCTGAGATGCGCTTTCTTTCTTCTCTAGCTACTAAGCTAACACTCAAGCCAAGTCCCCCTTACCTGACCTGTACCGATGTGGAGAAGGCTGGCCCCACTGGTCCCGCTGCCCCCAGCTAGCACCACATCCCCTGGGCAGAACCGGGCTGAGTAGAGGAACTCTCCCTGAGTGGGGCTCCCAGGGAAGGGCAAATTTTGCCACAGCCGCAACATGCGCAAGTCCCAGAGCTGGAGGGCATTGCGGGGCACCCATGATCCAGTCAGAACGTGATCTCCCTGTGGGAAAAAGCAAACCAAATGCACAACATCAGCTACTAGCCAGCTAGTTCTGCGATCCCTGTAGCAGCTGCAGATCACAGGCAGTTCTATGGGAGACCACACAGCCGCCCAACACCCTCCCAAGGTGCAAGGCCGCCAAGTGTTGTGCCTGCTCCTTGCTGTCAAGCCATCCTTGACCTACAGTGACCCGATGAATGAAAGTCCTCCGGACTGTCCAGTTCTGCTCAGCCCCACCAAGCTGAAGACTGTAGATCCCCCTGGATTCAAGCCCCCTCCTATTTGGCGTTCTCTGAATGCTGACTAGAGCAAGAGGAATATGGCTCTCCTGCTCTCATATCCTGTTCGGGGAATCAGGTTGGCCCCAGCAGCTTGTACCTGCCACCAGCGAAAGGGGCTACCATGCCTTCCCCAGACCTCCAGCCCGCTTTCTCTCCTCACCTTGACATCAATCCCAGGGCCACAGATATGAGGCCCATTGATGACACTCTGGGCCCCCTTGGGGATGCGTTTGTCCCACACCTGAGACAGAGAAAAAGCAATGAACTGTGCACCCGGCCCAGGAATACAAACCTCCCCCCTCCCGAAAAGGCACACCGATGCCGCACCACAAAGGTCAGGCGGCCCAACAACAGGAATAAGTCAGCAAAAGTATGACTGACCTTGACGGCATTATCCCAGCCACCTGTCAGGAAAAGGTGCAGCTCCGTAGGGTGGAAACACAGGGCGAAGATTCGCCGAGAGTGCCCACTGTGGGGCGTGAACTCGTCCCCTGCCATGAAATCCGGGGCCCGCATGATATGGGCAAGCTGGACAAAGGATGAGGAGGTCAGGGGAGTTTAAACGGGCTGATTCGCCTCCGGGGGTGGTCCTACCCCCAAAGCCTCGGGCCACAGGCTCACCTGGCCGGTGTGACCATCATACAGCCGGATGTGCCGATCGGTGCCCGCTGTGGCGAACGTGCTGCCATCGCAGCAGAAGTCCAGTGCGTTGATCTCGTTCTCCTTCTCTGCGGGCAGAAGACGAGCCCGTCACAAGCCAGCCCTGCGAGCCCAGGGCCCTGCAGAGGGGCTGCCGGGCGACTGACCTGTCCACGAAGCCGTCGGGGCCCGGGAAGCCACGTCGCACGCGGAGATGACGCCGTCGGCCCCCGCGGCCAGCAGCAGGCCCGGCCTCGCCCGGTGGAAGCACAGCGCGGTCACGGCGTGTCGCGCGCGGTGTCCCGGCAGCAGCGAGGCGCCCGGCGAGCCCGCGACCGCGTCCACCAGCTGCGGGGGAAAGCGGCAGCCTGAGCGCGGGCGCGCCACTGGACGGGCGCGCGCCCGAGCCCCCCCCCTCCCGCCCGCCCACCTGCCTGCACCGCGCCGTCGCCGAAGCCGGCCGCCAGCGCGCCCCCGCCCGCCGCGAAGCAGAGGCTGTAGATGCCGTGCGCGTCCTTGCCCAGCGGCACGCGGCGCGGCGCGGCCAGGCGGCGCAGGCAGCCCCCCGGGCAGGGCGCCTCCGACGGCCGCCAGCGCCGCGCCATGGCGCGCCGCCGCGCTAGAGGGAGCGGAGCGGAGCGGGGCGAGCAAGACCCGGGGCTCCGCGGCCCGTCCCGGAGCGGGGAGGCTGCGCCGGCCCGGCGAGCTCCGCCTCCAGGCGCCCGCGCTGTGCGGCGGCTCCGCTCCCGGCTGGAGTCAGGCGGTCGCCCAGCAACGGTCGCGCGCCGCTCGCGGGCCTCGCGGGGGCGCCGCCGTTTCCCTCAGCCGCTGCCGGCGCCGCCGCCGCCGTTCCGGGGGTGGGGCGGGGGGCGCCGCGCGGAGGGGCGGGCTGCGTGTGGGCGGGAGTGGGGCTCCCCGGCGGGAGCGGGGCTGCGGGGTCCGTCGCTCGGGGCCCTCGGGCGCGGAGCTCGCACGGAAGGGCGGGATTTCTCTCCGTCGCTTCTCCGCTGCTTTATCTCTTTATGGTTGGCTCTTCGGTATGTTGGGCTGCGCTGCCAAGGGCATCGCTTGTAGCGCTAATTACCGCCGTGCGGCGCCTTGCGAGCCGCCCGGGGGGCCTCACGGTTGAAGGCTGCGGCGCGCAAGCAAGCAAGCAAGCCAAGCCAAACCCCCGCGGGGTAGGGGCGCGGCTTCTCCCCACGCGCGCCCTCTGGAAACGCGCTTCTGGGGCCGGAAGCGCCCCGGGACCCGCGTAGGGGGCGCACGCCGCGCTGGCTGCTCTTGGCGCTCTGCCTGGCCGGGCCGCGGCCTCGGGACCAGGTGCCCGCGCAGGGAGCCCGAAGGCGACGGGAGCCGCGGCCCGGCCCGACGGCTCAAGCGGGGCGCGCGCCGGAGCTGGACGCTGGGCCCGACCGACTCC
Source organism: Varanus salvator macromaculatus (assembly GCA_023646645.1). Taxonomy (NCBI): domain Eukaryota; kingdom Metazoa; phylum Chordata; class Lepidosauria; order Squamata; family Varanidae; genus Varanus; species Varanus salvator. Next base: position 2,266,311 of record JAIXND010000772.1, on the reverse strand, counting down.
TCGCTCCCCCGCGGCCTCGACGGGAGGCGCCGCCGGCCCGGAACGGGCTTGTGCGGGATCCCGCTCAGGAGCAGCCGCGAGCCCCCTTGGCTGTGCTCACGGGCCGGTGCATTGAAGGTGTCCGCGCCCTCGCACCTGCACGGCCTTTGCGCTAAGAGGTCCCGTGGCTTCCTTATGCTGGCACCCCGCGTTTGCTATCGCTGCACTCGGACCCCAAAGGGCGAGCACTGCAGATTTCCCTCTGATGCGCCCTGCAGGATGGCCCTCCCTGCACGGTTGGGGTGCTGCTGCAGGCTGTGGGCACCTGCCTTTCTGGTTTGGCCGAGTGGCTGCATTTCGTCCTTTATGATGCAGAAATTCATGGCTGAGGGGGTGGGCTGTGTTACTCCATCACACTTGGGTTGGACCATACAGCACACGTCCTTTTCCAGGCTCGGACAGAGGTGCTGCCACCCCAGCATGAGCCAGCAACTCCACCAGAGCAATGCAGGTGAGACTGCGCACAAGTGCGTGTGTGGGGAGTGGGGGCAACGTAAGTAACTGCCTGGAGGAAAGTTTACACCTGCTGGTTCAAAACTGCACTTAAAGAAGTGGAGATGGGAGACTGTTTAGCTCCCCCCTTTCCGCAGGCCAGATGCCCTTCCAAGATGCCCATGGAGCAGCCCTGGCAGCAGGGGAAAGGGGCCAGAGAGAGGGCGTCCATGTGGGGCAGCAGCCAGGAAGGCGACTGTGTGCGGCGGGCAGATGCTGGGCCACCACAGCAGGATGCCCACCTTCCAAGACACACACCCGGAAGCTTACCTTGAATTGCAGCGCAGTTGTGCAAGGCATGGACCTATGTCCAAGGGGAAGGTAGAGCCCAGAGTGAGCTCCGTGGGTGCCCTTTTCACCACACCATCTCTGTGTTAATCAGGGCCAGCTGTGCAAAGAGGCCAAGGGAAAGTTCAGTCACCAGGCCCCTCCGTTTCCTTCTTTTTAATAAATCACAACTTCAAGAGATTCAACACCAAAAATACAACAGTGGGAGAACACAACACCCATTTCACAGAAGTGGCCCCAGGAACTGCCTCTCCGGGGCAGAAGTCTTGCGAGACATCAGAGGTGGAGGAGAAGGAAGAGGGCAACAAGAGCTGAAGGGGGAGAGGGGCACACTGATTTGGCCACATTCCCGGGCAAGGAATTACTGTCTGTGCCCCTCGGGTAGAGGGGGGTAGGGGGGCCTTCCAAACGATCCCTCTCCCTGTTTGGGATTGGCGATCGCATCTTCCTTCATGTCCTTAGTCAGATATACTCAGAAAGGGATGGGAGCAGCCCATGTCCAAAGTGCAGCTGCAGGGGTTGAAATGGAAGCGGACTGGAAAGGGAAGTGGCCGCGCCACCGCTTCGCAGTGACCTTCTGGGTCCCACCTCACCAGCTGAGCAGGGAGCCCTGTGCCTGCCCAAGCATTAGCCTGCCTGTGGCTTGGACAGGTCACTCCAGCAGTAGGTTCCAGGACATCGAGTCTGTCCCTCCCACTCCTTGTGGGAACACACCAACTCGGGCACCTCCTCGAGGCGGCTGGCATACCCCACTGGCACACTGGAGTCAGAGCAGCAGGAAGGGCGGGAGGCAGACAGAAGAGCACTCGGGGAAGCAAAGAGGGTCATCCATGACCAAGCATGTATACAGGCCACGCAAATCTGCCCTGTCTGGTGGGTTTCCACAGAGCCGCCCCCCCTTGCCTACCAGGAGGGTGAGCAGGGCTGGAGCAGAGGCCCCTGAGGAAGTCACTTTGCCAGGTCCTTGTCTGCCACCCAAGAGCCAAGCTGGCCCTCAACACAGAGGACGTGCGCTCTGCCAGGCAGAGATCTCGGCTGGCAGCCTGCCCATCCTCTGAGCACCAGCAAGCACCACTGGGCAAGGGCGCTCTAGATGGAGGTTTCGTCACACTTGGCCAGGGGCACCCCAGCCAGGTAGATGCGGGCCTGCTCCGTATCCAGCTCATGGATGTAGAGGTGTGGATAGCCATTGAGGCTGCCATTCTTCTTGGCTGCAGCTAGCGGGTGGCGCTCGTCCTCGGGAGAACTTGGCGTCTGTGGCTCGTGGCTGCAGCTTGTGGTGGTCGACTGCATCAGGTCCAGGCCGTTCCTCTCACGACAGATCAGCTCCTTCTGAAGGCGCTCTCGCCGTCGCTGTTCGTGCAGCAAGAGGCAGCCGCTGCTCACAATGACCCCCATGACAAAGCAGAGCACGCCGACCAGGACACTGTAGCTGCGCTCACCGGACCTGGAGGCACTGAGGCCCCCCTGGCTGGCATTCACCACGCTGTATGAAGCCACCACACCACCCACGCCGGACTCCACGCAGCGGCACGTGTAGTCCCCCAGAGTTGCTGCTGCCACTGTAAACTCTAGGCCATCGCTACGCACGATGTAGGTTGACGGCTCTTGAGAAGGTCTCTGCCACTCACAGCGGGACCAAGTGGATCGGGGAACACAGGGCAGGACCACTCGAGCAGACACCAGTACTGGCACTTCTATGGTGGTGGGCAGCTCTGCTGGGAAGATGACAGAAAGTTAGAGGGGATGCAGGCAAGGGCAGCCAACAATCCCGCCAAAGGCCCCAAATCTTGGAGGCAAGAGTTCAGGTGCTGTCCATGCATTTCATCAAGTCTGCTGCTGGATGGGAAGCCACCGCGTGCTCAGCACCAGAAGCACATGTTCCTATAGCACGGCTGAGGTTCCCATCTGATCTGGAGCTTTCTGGACCAGGGTCCCCAGTGCTTTAGAGCTGGCAGACACATTTGGAACTGTGGGCGTGTATTGCAGATGCCCTCCTCCTAAGTCTGCCATGATGGGCCCAGCCAGTCACAAAACCTTCATATCCCCAAAGGCAAACTGGGCAGGCCCAAAGCGAAGCACACGAAACCATCCCTGGCGAACTCAAGTGCAGGTGTTGCTGGAGGAAAGCACCTTGCTTTGCCATAGGCCAGCCTCCCACTGGTCAAGAAGATTTAAAAGCTGAAGAAACAACATGAAAATCAGGAGAGGCAGGAAGCCTGCAGATCGCCAGGGGCAGGAGTGCCTGCTGGGTTATACAGGGGCCAGGCTGAAGATCTCCCAGGCAAGACCCATCACATTTTGAGCAGCTCGCCACACTGTGCTCTGCTGGCAGGGAGCTCCACATCCAGCACAGCAAGAAAAAGCACTGCTCCACTGAGCCTTCAAGAAACATTTAGTTATAGGTGCAAAATGGAGGCCGTGAGGAAAGGGGCCAGGGACCCCTCAACACTGACTTCTTGGGTTCAACCCTTCACTGGGAAGTATTTCAGAAGAGGAGCCCGTTAGAAAGCAAAGTTCCAGCCAGAGCCCAGGGACCTTTTGACCAGCCGGGTCTTTCTCCCAGCGTCTGCTTTTTCGGCTTGTTCCCCACTTAAGGCTTGACCTTCTGTGATTACAATCAACTGGGAGCTTACACTGGAAACGTCGTATGGGCTTGCTCTCAACTGCACTGGATTATTCCGGGAACAGGCTAACACAGAGAGGGCACACCATTCTCCATCCAGCCTCGGTGGAAATGCCATCCACATTCAGTCCCAGACAAAGCAATGGGGGCACACACACACCCGTCCACCCCACAAGCCCTGGGAACCTGGCTTTAGCACCTTTCTCCTTCAGTCCATGGAAGCCCTGGCAGCCACGCCGTCCACCCCTTGCAACTGTGACCGCCGTGCTGAGCAGATGGAGGCACTGCAGAAGAGGAACAGCACTGGCCTCTGCCCTGGGAGTTGCCCCCATTCACATATACACCTACCCTTCCTCTCCGCTGGGCACAGTGCCAGAACCTTCACGGATGTGATGTCCTGGATCAGTCTGAGAAGAGGAGAACACAGGCTGCAGAGAAAGTGTTGTCTGCCCCCCGCCCCCCACACCTTGCTGTGGGTGCTCAGCAGGTAAGGGAAGCACCCCCACCCCACTGACGGAGAGAAGGCTGCTGCCTGGAGCAGGTGCCCAACCCTCAGAGGCCGTGGCTTCCCCCTCCCCTGCCTTCTGTCCACAGCCCAGCCCCAGGCAGATGCAGAGGGCCCAGCAGGCCCTGCTAGGGTTGCTTGAGCGAGGCATGGGCCCTGCCAGGGTCCAGGCAGCTGGCCTTCAGAGCGGAGGGACGCCATGCGCAAACTGCTCGCCACTGAAGGTCTCTTGCGCTTACCCAGCCTGTCCGTGGTGTTCCTGGCACATCCCCAGGTCTGTGTTCCAGGCGCAAGCAGGCTCTCTGGCCAAAACACAGTCCTGGCAAGTTCTGTGCATGCTGCAGGTGGCTGTGCGGATCTGGGCCACTTCGTTGTCAGAAGCCACATACAGCCAGTTCTGCAGAGAGAGCAGGGAGGGCAGGCATGCCTCATGAAGGCCCCGGTGTGAGGGGGGATCATGATGGGACAGGCCGCAAAGGCTGCCCTCCGCCTCCCCAGCACAGGTGAAGAGGGACCCCCAGCCCATCCGCAGAAAGGTTCTGCCTTCGGTGCAACATTCAGAAGGCGAAAGGGTTTGCATGAGCAGGTGTGGGTGTTTTCGGGTGAGCACAAGGGAGCATTCGGAAAGAGAGGTTTCTATGGAAACCAGTCAAATTTTAAGTGAGTTTCTTACGCTTTCTACACTATCATTCCTATCTGTGCTTGCCGCACTTTTGCCATTCCCTTTAGTGTTTCCCACGCGACCTTCTCCTGAGGGGAGCAGCATCCCCGCCGGGGCGACTACAGCCCCCCCCCCCAGCTGAGCACAGGGTGACGGGAGCCAGGCTGGGTGGCGCTGTGGGGGGCGGAGGCCCTCGTTGCTCTGCTCCAGCACGCTTCCAATGCCCTCCTCTTGCGGGAGGGGCACAGCCTTCGACTGATCTGGACGCTGATCCGAGGGGCAGCAGCCGCTGACGGGAATCATTCGGTCCATCAGCTGGGAGCTTTGAGCTGTTCTCTGCCATGACACTGATACCGACTGTGCGTGATTGGAATCACACTGTGGCGGCCGTGCCAGTTTTAGGGAAGGAAAAAGGCAGCCGTCCGAACAGGTCAGGGAGAGCCCAGCAGTTCCGAGCACTCCTACAAGATACGCGCACGGCCACACGGACGCACTCACTCCCCCCAGCACTTCTCTACACACAGCACAGTTCTCCCACTCTGCATGATCTAGGAGGTCTTCACTAGACAGCAACGGAGAGAGAAGCAAGGCCTACCCCTTCTCCAAAGCAGAAAGTCTGCTAGACGGACGGGACACGTCTTGTAAGTATGAGTCCGTCCTCTTCTGTGCAATGACCAGAACTATGCACAGTACTGGAAGTGGAGCTGCACCACAGATGTGTACGAGGCCAACGTGATCCTGCCAGTTTCTCTGCGAGTCTTTTCCTAATTATGGCTGGCGCAGACTTGGCCTCTCACAGCAGCTACGCGTGGGGTCAGCGTTTCCGTCAAGCAGCCCCAAGATGCCTTCCTTGGGTCATCACCACTCACTCAGATCCCATCAGGCTGCACCGGAAGCCGAGTGTGTTTTGCACTTTACACTTGTCTACAATGTACCACACTTGCTATTTTGACGTCTGTTTGCCCAGCTGGGAAAGCAGCTTTTGAAGCTCTTTGCTACCCCTTTTGTTTCAACCATCCTAAATAATTAGGGGTTGTCAGCAAACTTGGCAACCTGCTTCCCAATCTTAATTCCAGATGGTTTATTAAGTTAAGACGTACCAATTCCAACAAAGATCCCCAAGGGGCCCCTTGTGCACAGCCCTCTTTGGTGAGGACCATCCGTCACTCCAGCTCCAGGCTTTCTGCTCCTTATTTTTATCATTATTGCATTGCATTTCCGTACCACTCAAGAGCTGAAGCTATTTGCCATTCAGCCTGTTCACAAGAGGGCCTCTCCTCTTCCCAGCGGCTGCCAAGTTTGCTTCATGGAGAATAAGGCTGTCAGTGGCTACTGATGTTTTCATGTTCTCTATACGAAACTGATGCACATTCCTAAAAGATTCTAGCTGTGCCTTTCCTATCAGAGGCCTCTGGAGGGAACACAAGCGGGACGCTGTGTCTGTGGCCTCATCCTGCTGGGGGCATTTGTTGGACACTGTGGGAAGAGGATGCAGGACCAAATGGTTCCTGGGCTTAGTCTAATTCCAGGATGCTTCTTGGACTCTGTTGTAAACCACCCAGAGACTTACTGGGTGGTCAGTAAGAAGGACGACATATTTGTGAGAAACTGTCAAAGAACCACATTATATGAAGATGCAATACTGCACTGAGAAGCCAGCCCCACGCTCTGCCACAGGGAGCAGGGAAGCTCAAAGGCCTGCAGAGCAGCTCCTTCCCAAAAGCCCCAGTGCCTGGCAGAGCTGCTTTGGGTCAGGCAAGTGTGCTGTGGCCTTCCCGCAGCAAGGTCCTCCCTCACCTGGTGCAGCTGCAGGTTCCGGACAGGCTGGCGATCTGGAAACAGCCTCAAGTCCTCAATGAGGGAGAGCCATGGGCCGATCTTCACAGCCTTGTGCAAGTGTCCATCCTCTGGGGGTGTCAGGAGAGCGGGTCAGTCTGCTCCGGGGGGCAGCTTGGCTCCAGTCCCCTTAGGTCTGCTCTCCCAACCCTGCACTGCACAGGCCCCTCACCTCTGCCCCCCCCATTAGCCCCACCTGTGCAAAGGCACCCGTACCGCCTCCTCACCTGTTCCCAGGTACAGCACATCATGCTCCTTCCCTGAGAGCGCCCTGACTCGGTGTGCAGCCAGCCGGCAGTACCGTGTGTCTGGGCTGACTAAGATGGGCCTCTTCTCCAGCGGGGTGACCGGCTCGTCCATGAGCGGGTGGTCACGGACAAAGGTCAGGACACGGTCTGGGAGGGCCAGTGAGGATCCGATGCCCTCCCACTTCGGGCTGCTGGTGACACACTGCAAGAGAAGAGGAGGCAGGCGCGCTGAGGCCAGGGAGGGCAAGGGGGCCTCCTCGCGCCGAGATGTGCCCCCACACCCCGCCACCACTTACTGCCCCCGGCCGTGGCTCGGGAACATCACTCTGCGCCAGACTCGTCCACTTGTCACAGTCTCTCCTGAACTCCTTGAAGCGGCCGTTCATCGCGCTCTGGATAGCCTGTGCACTGTAGGCACAAACGGCGGAGCCATGGTCGTCCTTCCTGCCAATGGAGGGTGGCGTGATGCCACCAAAAAGTTGAGGACTCGTAAACTGGCCTGCCATTCTTTTTGGGCTGCCTTCAAGGGTACATGTCTCAAAACAACACGCGAAGGACAAAGAGCTTTCAGAAAGTGTACAGAGCATACCATGGGGTAGGCGAACGGTGCCCGCCGGTGTTCCCCAGCACAGGTGCAGCAGGCCGAGTTGAGGAGGAGAAAACCCATACCCTTCACCACCCCCACTGGAAAGCAGGGCTGCTTTGCCAGCTGAAGCCCCCCTCCTGCGCACTAAGGGGGCCCAACGGCTCCTCCCGTGCAGCTCACCACAGCCACCGCCAGGCACCGAGCTACGTCGCACTCACCCCTGAGCTGCAAAGAGGCCATAAAAGATGGCGGCACTCCCATTGCCCACACGCAGCGTCGCCACATCCTTCAGGACATTGAAGACAGTTCCACTCTCAGGGTCTGAGCAGACGAGCTGAGTCTTTAGAAAAGTTGTCCACCTCTTCTGCAGCGTCTTCTGGCCTCCCAAGTCCCCCTGGAAAGGAAAGGGCAGTGACCAGGGGATGGGGGGAACACAAAGCACGGCACCCCCAATGTGACGCTCTGAGCAGCAGCGGAAGCCGTAGTCACCCATACAGACTTGAACGCCCTTGCAAAGAGTCCAGGCACCTGAAGGCAAGAAGCAGGCAGAGCAGGAAGAAGAGGGCACTCCAGAGCAGTGGGAGCACACCGCAAGAGTCCCCCACGAGGCCTCCTGCTGCACCGTCCGGCTCACCTTGCAGACTCGAGCTACGCGGGCCACCTTGACTTTCTCATAGAAGTCATATTCACGTGCTATCTCCGTGAAAAAGAAGTAGATCTTGTCATCTTCACCATCCTCACTTTCACGCAGGAAAGCTGAGGCCACAAATTCAGGATCTGGGCACCAGGAGGGAAGAACAGAGGCCACGTCTAAGCCGGCCTCAAGCAGTCCCTGGCCCTGGACTCTGCTGGCCACCACCAACCGCCAGCCTTCTGCCCAGCCAGCTCACCCACCGTTAAGCCACGTCACCGAGTTCTCCGTCCGGATGATGTCCAGGGGGCTTCCGGGGGCCTTCTCCGTGGCTCGGGATATGATGGGCTCTGTCCCCAGGAAGTTGTTGACCGTGGCTGCGTACAGGGCGCCGTCTAGAGCGGGGAAGAGGCATGAGTGAAAAGCCAGGAGGTGGAAGGCATAGATTCCACTGCTGCCTTGGCACCAGGGGACCCAATTCAGCCCCTGCCTCTGCTGGGTGCTTGCCCCCCTCAGCCTCCATCCCCGTGCATTAAGCAAGGCAAGAAAAGGACCGGCCTGAAGATGAAAGGGGGTTGGGGGTGGGAGGAAGCAGCCACAGCAGGCCAGGCGTCCTTTTCAGCAGCCTCTGGAAAAACATGCAAAGAATCAGAGAAGGGCGAGGCGTCGTAGAGCACTCCCCCCTTGCCACCCCCCCGTGAGTCCCATTCAAAGAAAATATGGAGAAGGGACCTTCCTCTCTGCCGAGGTCAGGAAACAAAGAGGTTCTGGGGCATTCCCATTATCTGCCCATCGCCCAGGCCCAGCACGATGACCAGCACTGGGCGCTGGCTAAAGAGAAGGCCGTGCGCACCAGAGTGGACTGCACAGGAGCTATTGTGACACCACCGGCACAGTCTCACTTGTCCACACTGGCCACTGTCAAGCCGGGGGTTGGGGCAGGTTGCCCAGCAATGACTCTTTCCATTTCGCCTCACCTGAAGAAGCCGAAAGGGCGGAAATTCTCCTACCACCCACCCCTGCTCAGACCTCCAGCCCTCAGTCCTGAAGTAATTAGAAAGTGAGAGGCATGGCGAGCAAGGAGAGAGACGGGGCAGGGAGTGCCATCCACATTGGGGGGGGGGGGGGCTCTACCTGCAGCTCTTCCTGCAGCGCTGGGGCTGAACTTTAGAGCGAGCTGCAGGGAGGAGACAGTGGCCGCCACCAGCAAGCACCTCCCCGTTCTGCCTGCCTGCTGCCCCTCCCCCAACACAATGCCCATACCTGCCATGATGGCAGAGAACGGCTGCAGTGGCTCAAAGGGGCACTTGCCCTTCCCGGGCTCGGTCTGCTCCACAGCACGGAAATCGCGTGTGTCCTGCAAGATACGAAAGGTGCAGCCTTGGTCGCAGAGCAATCAGAGGAGAAGCAACGGGTGCATGGAGGCCTCTTCCCCCAAGAAGCCAGCCAAAGTGGAACTCTGCGTGGCTGCACCAGTTCCACCCACTTGCACCTGGGAGGCAGCGGCACTGCCTGGGGGAGGGCCAGGGTGCCATGGCCCAGGCGGACAGAAGCCAGGCAGGCGACTCACGATGTATCCACAGCGGGGGCTGAAGGCAAACGTGCCGCAGACAAAGAGGTGCGTCTGGTTCACAAACTCCAGGATGCGGACAAAGTTCTGGCACTCCGCCTGCAAGGAGGACGGGTGCCTGCTCAGCCGCCACGGAAGCACTCCAGGCGGCCACCCAAGCCACATGGAGCACTGAGGCCCCCAGGAGTCCCCGGCCCCAGCCTCCCAGCCAGTCCCTGAAGGGAGCAAGGCCAGGGCGCCCTGGACTCTGCAGTCTTTCAGGCACCTCCCTGGCCACGCTCTCCCAGCCGCTTTTCTCCTCGTGACACCCACGGCCTAGCCCCGCGGAGGCTGCTTCCTCTCTCTGCAACCCCTGGAACCACAAGGATCTTCAGGAACAGGACTGGTGGTAGGCCAAGGATGGCGGCAGGATGAGGCCTCAGCCAGTCCGAGCAACCTGAGCCGGGCCGGGCAAGTGGAAGCATCAAGGCACTGAGGCCCACAGCCAGCAGCTGAGCCGCTTGGGCTGAGCCAAGCCTAGAACAGGCTCTGGGCAGCCAGGAGGTGCAGGGGCTGCAGGGCCAGCCAGGGCTGGCCCTGCCCCAGAATTGTGGGCAACAGCCGTGCTGCCAGAGATGGTAAGCTGCCAGCAAGTCGGAGAGCCCTTGTTCTTCGTGGCCCCATCTGCAAAAGGAGGTCTCTCCCACAGAGCCAACGTGGCATGGTGGGCAGGGAGGGAAGCAGCCTTGGAGAGACCGTGGCCCTCCAGCTGAGGGAAGGTACCAGCCCGCCAGGGAAGCCTGTTGTCTCAGGGGCTGCGAGGGGTCATACAGACGCGCCTGTTTCCCAGGGAGATGCTGGGAGAGGCCCAGCTGCAAAGCACTGCTCAAAATCCAAAGCAGGCGGAGGAGGGAGAGGCGCACGCCAAGGGCAGCTACTTCCCCAAGGAGCAAAAACAGCAGCGCTTGCCTCGTTCTTCCCCTTCTGCATGCAGGACTCCCTGTGGCCCGGTGGCACGCTCCACGTTACCTGGAAGAGAACGAACAGCTCCGTCTGCACCTGCACGTGGGGCTGCAGCAGCCCTCCCACCACCACAGAAGCTGGGGGGCAGCTGCCACCCCATCCGAGGAACAGAAGTCTGCAGCCCAAGCTCCAGGGAGGGAGGAGAGAGGCCAGCAAGGCCCTTGGGCCATGGGGGTGGGGGGTGGCAGAGCCCAGGAGGATGGGTCCGAGGAGCACCTCAGGCAGGACAGCGAGTCCAGAAAGAAAGAGCAGAGCTGTCCTGCAAGCAGGGCTTCCCCCTCGCCAGAGCACTGGCCAGCCAGAGAAATCGCTCCCGCCCCCTTGCACACATCGGCCAGCCCTCTGGTCGACAGCTAATGGGTGAGGGGGAATCGATGGACTCGGTGCGTGGATGTGGGCGTGGGAGCAAGGCAGAGAGGGCTGCTCTTCCCCTCCGCCACCCACCTTCTTGGCCTGCTGGCTAACTGCGTCCAGAGACAGGGCCACGACGGTGTCCTTGGCCCCCACGTAGAGAGTCCGGGAGCGCGAGTCCACCAGGAAGACGCTGTAGTTGGAAAGCGCATTCTGGAAGAAGCGCTGCCCCATCGCCTGCGCCTCTGCAACAAGAGCACCCAGCAGGTGAGAAAGCCACCCCAGCACAGCACATGCGGGAGCGAAGTTTCAGGCTCCTGCGGGCAAAAGGGAGCAGGGAGGGAGGCTGACTGGGGGAGACGCATCCGGTCAGCGGACACGCTGGGGCTGTTCACCTGGCCAGTGCCCTTCGCACCATTCCTGGCCTGGCCTGTCCCAAAGTCTCCCTTGAAACCTACAGCAGGGAAAGCTTGGCGTGTCCCAAGCAAAGAACGCCAGGAACGTGGCTCGAGCATGTGCGCAAACCCTGCACACAACCTGGGGAGCGGAGGAGGGCCGCTGCCGCGAATGCAGGTGGCTGGCCCGGCAGTGGAGTGCACCAGGTGCCACCAGCTGGACCGTCCTTCCTGGGCTGCGGCGCAACCTCCGTCTTCGCAGGATGGAGACATCCCTGTGCTCACAGTGTGCCAGCCAGCGCCCCCCACCACTTTCACGGCCGCCCCTGCACTGCTGCCTCCCTCCAGCTGGCGGAGCTCCAGCATGCCGTGGGCTGCGGCTGCACTCCTCTCCCAGAGCCAGCCACGGTGGCACCTGCTCGTAGCAGCTGCAGCGCACACCTCCGTGCCTGGAATCGCCAGGGTGCAGCCTCTAGCGGCCCTTCCCGACTCACTGTGAACTCCCAGGCCGGCCTGCAGCCTCAGCCCAGAGTTATCCATGGACCGACAGCATCTGCAGGGCTGCCTCGCAGCCTAGCAATGCCCCCCAGGACAGGGGATGGCCCAGGGCCCAGCAGGGAGATGCCGCTGCTCACCCCTGCTTCAGCCTCTCTCATGCGCGCACGCAGAGTCGTTCTTGGCGCAGTTGGGGTGTGCAGGGTGACCCGGCAAGGTGCTGGGAAGGAGCCAGCCTGTCCCAGCCACGCTTCCCCTGGGACAGGCTGCGCTGACCGGCTGCGGCTGGCACACACGCTGCTACTTTAAAGAAGAGCCCCAAGAGGACGAGGGGAAGAGAGCGCTTTCCCACACATGCCACAAGATCAATCTGGCCCTGGCCACATCTGCTGCTGCCGCCCCCGCCACCGGCCTCAGCTGCTGGTGTAGCTGAAGGAGGTGCCAACAGAGCTGCTTTGGGTGGCCAAAGGCCCATGCAAATAAGATGCAACCACTCAACAGATTGCCACAACCCACGTGTACATAAAACCAGTGGCACCCGTGACAGCCTGGACGTCATTGTCGGTACAAGTGCAGCCGGCAGAACCTCAGTCCGTGTGTGTGCAGTCACGGTGGCTACTCTGCAGTGAGCACGCATCCTGAGAATGTGGGCAGGATCCATGCAGAGGTCAACTCCCCCACGGCTACTCCTGGTTCTGCTTAAGCTGCTGAGCACGGACCGCTGGCTAGCCAATAGTTAAGGGGAGCAGTGGAGGCTTGTTTACAACCAGACACAGTTCCATCACGCCTGGGAGAGCTTGGCATGGTGAGAACCGGCTTTTTAAACGCCTCCCTGAACGGTATCATGCCGAATGATTTCCAGTTTTCTCCAATATTTTACCCTTGAACAGATTTTCAAAGCTTGTGGTGCTATCTCAGTACTGGGAGTTCCAGGAGGCAGAGAGTCATCTATCTCCATTTCAATTTCCCATCAAGCCGGATTCTGGGACAAAGCCTCGCTGGACCGTCTGCACTGGGAACTGGGCTGTGGAAGCACAAGGCTGCTGGTTCTCCTGCATGTCTTAGCACTGTTTGCAGCCATTTAACCATGGCATCCTTCTGGACCAGCTGGCTAGCAAGGGATCTGGAGGCACCATTTCATGACGACTGCTGTCCTTCGTGGAGAGGTCATTTCAGAAGATGGGGGCGCAAAACTCGTTCGCTACCATGGCGACTGGCTTGTGACTCCCTCAAGTTCCATCTTGTCCACCAGGTGACAAAGTACATACATCAAACTCTCGGTGAATTTTCCAGTTTGGTGGTTCACTGCTAGCAGAATGCTGATGACAGCCAGCTCTCTCTCTCACCCCCTCCAGCTAAAGCCAAGGAAATATTCAGGTCCCACATCAGTGTCTGATGTCAGTGATGGACTAGGTCAAGGTAGACGCCCTGGGCCGGCTGAGGGGCAGACAGCGGAAGAGAGATCCATGTATGTTGAATGAGTTGACGCATCACCTGAGAACTAGACTGGCCATTTGGGCGTTCTCCAGGACCCTGCCCTGCCCTGCCCTCCCCTAAATGCAGGTCTCCGTGGTAGCCAGGAGCGGGTCTGTAGAGCTGAGCCTTAGGCATTCCTGGAGACAGTTGACCTGACCCTGGGATTGTTGCCATTAGTTACATGGACCATTGTTACAGCCCCCCCCCCCCGCACCCTCCCTGGGGGCAGGAACTGTCCAATGCACATACCCAGCTTTGTAAGAGCTGTAGGAACAGAGGCTGCAGAAAAAACATGTTATAAAAGAGACAAATAAAGTATCAGCACCCCAAAATTTTGTTCTCAGGAGTGGGGGGGGGATCTCTCCCTCTGCACCTCAGTGGCAAAAGCTGCTGCGCACAAGACTCACTCCAGCTCACGGGTCTCCACTCAGTCCAGCAACTCCCTGTGCATGGAAATGGCATCAGCTACTGGTCCACAGCAGCCGTGGCTGGAGGCGCCATGGTAAGCCTCTCACAAGGGGGTTCAGTAGCATCAGTGCTGCCCTTCGCCCTGCCTACTCACCTGCCCTTGACTGGCTCCTCCCACTCTGCGGCCCCAGCTGCCTCATTGCCCTGGGGGCCTGTGACTAGCCAGAGGCAGCTCCTCGGTCCCCTCCTTCACAATCAGCCCCATGCAAGAGGAAGGATGGGGAGTCTGACTCCAGGTACCCAGAAGGCCCCACACTCCATGGGCACTGCCAAGTGCAGGATTAGGACCTCCCCTGCCCAGAATGCTGTGGGCTTGACCAATGGGCTAAGGCTTCCCAGCTGCCAAAGCCCAGCCCTGCTCCGTGAGCCAGAGGAATGCTGCGCCTGGGGCTAAGCGAACAACAGTCACACCACAGAGGAGTCATGTCGTCGTCACTGTGCCTGCCAGCAGCAGCCACAGAGGTGGGGGGCACTCCCACACTGGAGACATTCAGAAAGCTGAGTGGGATGGTGTAACTTGGTGTCCTGCAGCAGCAGGGGGTGGACTTGATGGCTTTCCTGGCCCCTTCCGACTCTTCTATGATTCTATGAGGTGGACAAGGGGCCACCACTGCCATGGTGCTAAAGAGACACGTTTTTCACAACAAGCCCCCAACAGAAGACAGTCCTTAGGTTCACCAAGGAGGTGCCTAGGAGCGCTTCAGCACAGCACTCCCCTCCCCCAAACACACACACAAAGTGCAGTGGATCCAGGAATAGGACCATATGGTTAATCTTGTGGCCGAAAGGAAGGCCAGGAGCCAAGCCACACCAACCTGCTTCCCCTGCTGGGTCTTTAGCCTGCCCCATGGAGACAGCACTTTCTTCCTCCTCCTGCACCCAGCCAAGCACACAGGCAAGCTGCCCAGCTGTGGGGCCATCCGTGCATGTGGGGCGCGAATCCGGCAGCAAGGGGAAACTGGCATGTCTGGGAAGTGCCTCAAAGCACTGGCCCTTCCAGGCTTGGGTCTGCCTGGCCAGTTCAACTCACCTCACAGCAGCCTTCATCAGCAGGAGGAAGGGTGAGTGGGATGCTGCTGGGAGAAGGGCACCCTCACCTGCCCAGCCCGCACCTGGGCAGTGCCAGCTGAGCAGCCTCCCTTGCACAGCAGTAACAAGAGGAGGGTGTGAGTCTCCGAGGTGGTGCCAGGGCTCCCTCTTTCGGCCAGAGACCAGAACGGCAGCCCTGTGGCTGCAAGACTGGGTCCACGGTCCATTGCGGCCACCTGGGCAATGGATCCTGGGAGCACCACCTGGGAGCCCTGATGGAAGAGCTACCTGGGGGCCGGCTCTTCCCTCCAGATGCTGCCTCTGCAACAAAGGTCTTTGGTGTTGGGGCTCTCCGTCCTTCTGGAGCCCGTCTCTGGGGGCTCTGCATGTCACCCACTCCTGCCTCTGCTTCTGGACCCCCTGCCCAGCTTCCCAGTCTTCGCCTGCTCCACCCTCCGCTCCAGTCCCCGGGTCCTCAGCTTGTCTCTGGTTGTCAACCCCTGGCTAGCTTTGGCTGCTCTTCGCCATTCAGTCCAACTCGCCTTGTCCTCCCGTCCCCAGCCTTGACTTCTGCACTGCTGGGCTGTGACTTGGAGTGGGCCCTCGTGGTCGTCTGGGTCCTGGTGCCCTGATCTGGTGCCCAGCTGCCCACGCCTCAGATGCTGACAGAGGTTCAGCTAATTATGTGGGCCAGCAAGCAGGGGTGGGGGGAAAGGCCCAGGGAGACTGTGGGTGGGAAAGCGCATGGGAAGAGGCAGCTGGACCTCAGCACCAGATGTGCGGGCCTGCTATGGGCCCACACAAAGGCCTAGCAAGGGGCACAGCAGGGAAATTGCATAGGAGCCAGGTGCGTGCAGAAAAGGGGAAGGAAGCCCTGCCTCATGGATGGAAAGGCCCTCCTTGCAATCTGGCTGATACTGGAAGGCCTCCAGATCACTGCCGGAGAAGGGGGAGGTGGAAGAGCAACTCAGGGCTAGCCCGAGGACCAGGCCCTGGCCACCAACGTGCACAAGAGCACGCGCCAGTCCAGACCTGATTTCCCCATCCACACACACGCCCCTGTGCTAAACAGCAGGTGGCTCTTTCCACGCCCATGTCCGCCTCCCCCTTTTAACAGTCCCCAACGCTGCCACAGCTGGTGGAACACCAGGAGGGTTGCTTGTCTAGGAGGACCCCTGGCACACGAATGCGACATGCATGCCAGCCACGCATCTGCACACAAGTGCACGTGCACGGAAGCCCTGGGTGCTCCAGAGGCTCTGCTCCCTTGCAAGTGAGGCTGGATGGCCCCAGCCCTCAGGCCACGGCGGTGGCGGGAGGGGCTGCCAAGGGGCTCTGGGCCCAGTGTGACAGGCCTTGTCTGCAGGGGGCACGCGGGGAGCCACGAACAATAGGGCCTTTGAAGGGCCTGAACAGCAGAGGCGGGGCCGGCGGGGCCAGGGCAGGCCCGGAAGGAGCACGGCCATCTTGCAGGAGTGGGGGCGGGCAGGGCCAGAACGAGCAGACGTGGCTCCACAGGCACAGAGATGAAGCTCTTGCAGGGGCCCGTCAGGACCCCCCCTTACAGGAGGAGGCATCAGTGCCTTCCTGGCTTGGGCGGATGGGCCAGCACAAAGGCCCCTGCAGCTGAAGACACGGCCCGTGGCCAGGCCAGCGCTGGGGAAAGGGCTCAGCCAAAAGGCCTCTGGACTTGCATGCTGCCAGGGACAGAACCGCAAATGCCCACGGTTTCCTGGGAGCCCATGCACAAGCTGCTCCGGAGAGGCACCAAAGCCAAGGGGCTTGGGGCTACCATGGCCACTCAGGTTCAGCTCCTAGCCATTGCCCAGCCGGGTTCCTCCCCCGTGCTCTGTCCACATTTCCATTCGAGCCCCAGAAGCACCCGGTCCTCCTTGTCAGCACATCCACCTCGCTCCTCATTTAACACACATTTTAAAATGCAGTTTTGAAAGGGGGCCCAACTGCAGGGGTGCCAGTGGCAGAGAGGGCCTGCAGCTGCACGGGAGCAGCACATGTGCTCCGTGGGGCCTGGCAGCCTGCACTGGGTGGAAACAGCTGCTGGGCGAGGCAGCTCCGCTCCATCCGCCACGACTCGTTACACTCCTCATGGTTTGGGCCCTGGGAAGGCAGCCATGCGGGTGGCACAGCTGCCTGTGGTTGGCGCCAGTGGCAAGCAGCATCCCTGGTCCCTCTGGCAAGAGCGATACAGCGCATTCCTCGTTAATTGCTCAGACAGCAAGCGCTCCCAAGCCAGTCCTACGCGGGACAAACGGACCAGAATGAGGGGAAAGAGCAGGCAGCAACGGAATCGGCTCACCACCCGGCCACACTCAGCCATCCTCCGAGAAAAGGGAGCGATGCCCTGCTCTGCCGCACTCCGGGAGGAAGTGCAGGACGCTTTCTGCGCACGTGAGCGTGAGCAGGCCGCAGCAGTGCTTCATTCCCTGGGCTGGCCCTGCAGCAGGTGGCAGGAGCTCCTTGACGAGGATTCAGGAGGACGTGCTTCCCTCGAGGCACGGCCAGCTGAGCCCTGCCCTGCCCTGGGCTCCAGAGGCGCGCAGGCCTCCACTAGCCCACCGACCCCGCAATGCCCCACCCTGCTCTGCTCAGGGGCCTATGCCCTGCCCTGGGCGCTGCAGGTACTGGGCTGAGGAAGGCAGGAGGCCCTTCCGGGACAGCGGCATGCAGGCGCCACTATGTGTCTCAGAGACCCCTTGTCCCAATCCACCTGCACCCATGAAAAATGGCGAAACAGCCTGGGGATGGGCCGCACAGCCCCCACCCTGCCAGAGCATCCCCCCCCCCCACCGGCCTGTGCATAAATGGCACCGGAGGGAGCTGAGCATTGGGACGCCGGTGTATTCTGGCATGGTGAGCCAAGTGCCACTGAGCATGTGCAGAGCCTCTTCCCAAGCAAGTACCTGCTTCCCAAAAGAGGGCGCTAACTGGGGCATGCAGTACAAAGCCAGCTCCAGGAAGGCCGCACGGCCCTCCAAGGCAAGGTGCAGGCTGCTTCTCCGTGTGTGCGGCCTGGCCACATCCCCCCGCTCTGCCCACAAGGCGAGACAGAGCTCAGCTTGGCAGGCTTGCTGGCCCCCCTCGCGTGCTCTTGCGCAGGTTCGGGACGCTTGGCGCAAGATAGTCCCAGTGTGGGAGGCAAGCCCGTCTGGCTGCCTGCAGGACGCCCTGCTGGCCACCTCCTCCTGCCCAGGAGCCAGGCATGCCATGGGCGGCCTCCCTCCCTGGCAGCTAAGCTCCAAGCGGGGAGCCACCAGCCTCGACATTCCGCGGGAGAGACCCAGCTCCCTGGGGTCGAGTCCAGGGCTGCCTCCTCGCGGCGCCCAGACAAACGCTGCACTGTGTCTCGGGAGCAGGAGGCCTGGCCAGAGGGCTGTGGCACAGCACGGGGACAAGGCCCCTCTGTGAGCGGCTCGGGTTCCCCAAACAACGGGTGGGGCTCTGCTGGCCCGGGCACAGGTCTGCCCTCGCCCTGCTCTGTGGCCGCCCCTTCCCTGCGCTGGCCCGGCAGCCGTGCCCACATCCCAGCAACAGCAGAAGCCCTGCGGCACTTCCACTCCGCCCCGGTCGCAGAGACTCAAGGGCATAAGAAGCTGTGTGCGCATTCACTGATGCAAAGGCGATCGGTGGCCTATATTTCTAACAGGTCAGAAATGGCCGCTCTGATGGGCAGCCCACAAAGGAGAGGCCAAAATAGAAGAACATGATAAAACAGTGCATAATACCAACATGGCTTTAAAAACAGTTGCAGAGGAAAACAGAAGGAAACCAAGAGCAGAGGACAGCAGTAGTGCAACGGCTGGAAACGTGGCAATGCCATTGTTGCTTACAGTGGCGGGACGAAACTGCCTAGAAGAATGAAAGGACCTTGATTGCAACAAAGCACAGCATGGGCAGGAGGCAGGCCGCTCTGGGGTGGCACCTCGTAACAGCAGTTCCATGGGAGAACCCGCCTGGCCCTGCTTCTTTCTCTAGGCGGGCCTGGAAAAGCTCCTGCCCAGTAGCCCAGGCAGCCTTGGCTGCCCATCAGTATCAGTGGCGCTGGCCTGGGAGGACCACGTGGCGGGTCTGACTCAAGTGTGGACGGAGTCTGATGTCCCCAAAGGGCCATCATGGCTGGAGAAGAGCCGCGGAAGAGCGCTTCAGCAATGCAAGTCAGCACATGGACAACTGAGGCTAAGCACTCTCTGACTCGGGGACGCAGCAGGCGGACGAGTACGGATGTGGTGTTGAGGGTGCCTGCCTTGCCTCATATACAGTTTTTCCATGGGCTCAGGCAGCATCACAATCTCTCCACAACCCTCCCACGTTTCCCTACAACTTGCCCTTTTTCTTACTCCTGAAAACCCACGAAGGAAGAGCCAGATCCAGCTGGTAGCGTGAGGAGCACTCCACGACGGATCACCCCAAGCCGGCGGAGGCCACTTGTGCCTCGACCACAAGGCCTTCCAGGTGCCGCAGCTGATCCTTCGGGGAGACCGAATTCCACTTAGCCCAGCAAACTAGCCACCCACTACCTCAACTTGGGTGGCCTCCTATCCAGTCCGTTCCTGCAGCCCGGCACTGATCCAGAGTACCCGCTGCCTCATCTGGATCGGAGGAAGCGGAAAGGCAAAGGTGGGCAGCATCTGCAAGTAACACTCGTCTTGCACAAACTCCTCCTTGGGCTCATCGGGATGCTGAACAGCATGAGGGAGCCCCGTGGAGCCCCGCAGCACGTCCCCCGAGGGGGCAAGCAAAACGCTCCCAGAGCCACCTTCTGCAGCTGGCCATTCCTGGAGGAGAGGTACAGCTGCACCGCAGTACCGCCAAAACACAGCCCAGGTGGTGTATCTGAAAGGATGCCATGGTCCGTGCCATCAGAAGCTACGGAGAGGTTCAAGAGCACCCGGGAAAAGCCAGAGAACCGCCACTCTGCAAGCGCAAGGCCTGAGCTTCAGTCCCTGGCGGTATATTCCGCCAGGACTGGGAAAGAGTGCTGCCAGAGGTGCTGCCAGTTAGACCTGGCAGAGTAGGCTAGATGGACCAAGGCAGGCCCAATTCAGTGCACAGCGGCGCCCCCATGTCCAGGTCAGCATCATAGAAACATAGAAACAGAGCAAGTCAGAAGGGGTCTTCCGGGCCATCTAATCTGACCTCCGGCACCAGCCAGCTCCACTCACGACATGCCCACCATGCACATGTCCAGCCTATCTTTGAAGCATCCTCCTGCCAAGTGAAGAAACCGGGTCAGGTGAAGTTACAGGAAGCCAGAGTCCAGCTGCACATCCAAAAGATTCCTTGTCTGTTAGAGCAAGACAACAGTGGAACCCATAACCAGTGGAGGCAATGGGCTCCCGTGCCTGGAGAGTTGGGGTTAGAGGCAGCTG
This sequence comes from Varanus salvator macromaculatus, assembly GCA_023646645.1. Taxonomy (NCBI): domain Eukaryota; kingdom Metazoa; phylum Chordata; class Lepidosauria; order Squamata; family Varanidae; genus Varanus; species Varanus salvator. The sequence goes on along the minus strand of JAIXND010000772.1, from coordinate 2,246,226 downwards.
GGCAGCCATCTGAAAGGGGCAGTCCACCTCAGAGTCCTGCACTGAGCAGGGGATTGGCTCCAATGGCCTTACTGGCCCCTTCCAACACTACTCTTCCGTGATTCTACGGGAACATCTTGCTGGCTGTTTTGAGCCAATGATGCTGGGATAATCCCAGAGATGTTCTGGCAGCTAAGAAGCCCTGAGTGACCCTGGGCAAGGCAGACTCAGCATGCAAGTTGAGATCCCCCAGAACCATCAACCTGGGAACTCCCAGCACCAAATTCAGGACCATGCCCATTAAATCAAACAGAAACTAGTTAGAAGCTTGCCTGAAGGGAGCCGAAGAAGGCAACCCTTGAGAGCAGTCCCTGCCATGGGTCTGCTCTCATTTCCCCCTGGGCTGGTTATGCAGAGGGAACAGAAATGCTGCCCCACTTGAGCCCTGCCTGGACCCTGGTTTTTATACCCCTCCCCTGCTGGAAACTCCTGCTCCGGAAGGAAGCCCACAGCAGGGATCTGCTCTGCAGGGCTGCCGGAGGGGCACTGCAAGCTCTGCCAAACAGAAAAGCAGAAGGCAGCGAGGGAGGGGCCCGCAAGGCATCACCTGAGGAAGGCCAGAGGGAGGTGAAAGAGCCGCACCAGGCAAGCACTTCCAGGCACGCCTGCGCAACCACAGCCCACACAGAGCCGCCCGAGGCACAGAGGGAACATGCCTGCCTGGCCCGCGGGGCACTCCCCTTGCTCAAACAGGCCTGCCGGAGAGCTCGACCGGCTCGAGCACAGCCCAGGCAGGCGGGGGGGGGGGGGGAGTGGCCTGGCTCCTGCAGAGGAGCATGGGAGGGGTGGATGCAGCAAACCAGGGCCATCTGTGTGCGGGCGCAGGGAGTGAGTCCTGTGGAAGCAAGGCCAGAGCACCCCGTGCCCACCCCAAGGCGGGGACGCCCTCCCCACCGCAGCTCCACTCCTGCCCAAGCAAGGCGCAGCCGGGCACAACTGGCGCTGGGCCACGGCAGGATGCCTGCGGCACCCACTCGCCCAGCCGGTGCCCTCACAGCCATGCCACTCAGGCCGAGGGCCCATCCCGCCAACATGCAGCTGTGCCACTGCCTCCAGGGAACTTCTGCACCATATACCAGGCTCGACATGCAGCCTCTGGGTGGTGGTGGGGGGTCGCCCTCAACACGGGGGCGCTTCTGTGTTTGGCATGGGGTCAACAGCAGAAAAAAAGATCTGGATGGCCTCCCACCACAACACCAAAAGTGCCCAGCGGCAGAGCCGCACCCTGAACAGTGGAGCTCTCCGGGCAGCAGCCCCAGCCTCCCGGCCAGCTCCCCCAAGCCCACCGCCAGGGCGCCTGTAGGAACAGAGCCCAGTGCAGCAGCTCGGAAGAACAAGCACCTATCTGCCATCGAGGCAGCATCTCTTCACAGATCCGTGCCGCCTCACGGCTGTTTGGCAGGCCTATAGTTTTGACAGGCTAGCGGAGGGCTCACCGGGCTGCATGCCATGCCCAGGCATCATCTGGGGTTGCCAGCAGCTTCTTGGTCCCCTCCAGTGCCGAGCGGCCAGGACTAACCGTCCTTTAGGGTAAGTCGGTCAGAATTCTTTGGGCACAGTGGTACCTCGGCTCACGAACTTAATGCGTTCCACAACTCTGGTCATGACCCAAATTGTTTGTGACCCAAGTCAAATTTCCCCATAAGGTTCAATGTAAATAAGGTTAATCAGTTCTGTAACTATTTTTTTTAATCAGAAAAATTTGAAACAAAATGACAAAGAACAACAAAGTAAACTACTGTACAGTACAGTGGAAAACACTAACCTAGGTGGGGGGAGGTCATTGTTTTGAGGGAGAGTCCCCCTCCATAAGGACATTGGGGTCTCTTTCAGGGGTTTCCTCTCTTCTTTTTCTCTCAGCTGCAGGGTCAATTTTGGTGAAAAATCTGTCTATAGTCACTTGTTTTTTCCTGTGTTGCATAACCCTCCAGAAATGAGAGACCATGTTATTGTTCATCAGATTCAACACTCTCTTCATTACATTTATGTTGGGGTGGTGTTTCTCAAAGAAACCCTGGCACAGGCGCTCCTGCAGGAAAGATAGGCGCAATCTCGGCCATCTCCCTGCCCCCCAACCAGCATGATCGCGGCCATCTCCCCACAACCCCGAGTGGAGAGGTGGCCAGGATCACAGTTGCGTTTGTGCAGGGAAGACGTGCGTGATCGCGGCTGTGCTGCGCTGCACCCATCTTTCTTGCAGGAGCCGCCCGTGGTCACGCACATCTTCCCTGCACAAACGCAACTGCGATTGTGCCCATCTCCCCACTGGGGAAGTGGGGGAGATGGCTTCGATCTTGGTCGCCACCCAGTGCAGAGTTTGCAACCCAAGTCAACATTTTCATGAAATGTTTGTTCGCAACCCAATTTGGTTGTGAACCAAGGCATTTGTGAGCCAAGGCACCACTGTATTTGGGTATCAAAATGGGCAGTGCAAAGGCAGAAGGTGGGCAGGGATGGGTCAGCTTCTTCACCCTGCAGAAAACCAAGATGCGGGGAGAAACAGGCATCAACAGGCCAAGGAAGCAGCATGAGGCTTTTTGTAAGAATGCAGGAGGAATCCCAAAGCTGGATGAGGCCAAGGCCTACCTCAGCACAGCATTCTGCACATGCGCATGGTAGGCATGTCATGAGCGGAGCCGACTGGAGCCAGGGGTAAGACTGGATGGCCCGGGAGGTCCCTTCTGACTCGCTGTTTCTGTGTTTGCATGTTTCTATTTCTCCCCTCAGCCAAGGGGAAGTCCACAAGCAGCACTAGAGCACCTGCTATTCCTCAGTAGTTGCTGTTCCAATCCAGGCACTGGGGGTAACATGCAGCCATCATGCGCAATGGATTATTCCTATTTATATCCTGCCCTTCATTAAAAAAAAATACCAGGGTAAATAATGACAATGTTAAAACACCCTCCCTCTCCATATATTCTTCTTAATTTATTGGATTGTTAATGCTGTGCTTTTGCGTTTATATATGCCAACACCAGGTGAGTTCTGTGGCCAGGAGCAACTTTATCAGCTTCTGACTCCTAGCCGAGCAGCTCGGAGGAAGCAGCCCCAGCTGAGTAGGACTGTTATATGCAAGCACCCAGGGTCCCAGGAAGCGAGCAACCAGGAAGAGCAAAAGGGGTTTGCAGCGGAAGAGAAGAGACGGGCACAGCCGAAAGGAGTCTGTTGTGAATTAACCTTCGGGGAAGACGAGAGAAAGCGCAGGAGGTCACAACAGGCTCAGCAAGCTAGAATCAAAAAGGCACCAGGGAGAAAGGGCCAAGAAGACTTGGCAACAGGGGTGACCTGCACTGTCTGTGCGACATCTGTTTCCCTGCCTGTGGTCAACATGGCCTGAATATGCACAGGTGCAAGCTGGGAACCTCTGCTAGCCACTGCCGAAAGGGTGCGAGCACTAAAGCAGCGAGACAACAAAGCGTTCTTAAGCAGAGTGGCGAAACTGCAACCGGTAAGTGTAGCACAGGAGCTAGAAGTTGAGCAACAAGCTGAGGTGGAGGAGGAGAAGCCTGAGGGAAAGGAAAATGAGGAGGGCACTCCCTGGAAAGCTTGGCAGGTGCAGAAGAACTGGAAGACCTTCTACACCAGTGGAACCGTGGAGCCACTTTTAGCTACACAGGGATGCGACTGGAGGGCAGTTGCAGTGGAAGCGCTGCAAGCCACCCTGTGCAACTCTGAGCAAGAGGCTGGAGCTGTAGCAGTGCTACCAAGGCCCACAGGAAGAGGATGAGGTTAGCTGGGGGAGGCTCCCCGCTGCACAGGTGGAAAAGCATGCATGTCATGAAGACCTCTGCAAGACACACACTATGAAGACACACCATCAAACATGTGCCCTGGAGTTTAGAAAAGCCAGTTTTAATAAAGTCAAGTGACCCTAATCAGAAAATGAGAAATGAGTCTAAGAAGGGCAGGAATTTTTAAAAGCAGGAAATCCTGAATGCTCAATTACAAACAATTCTAACAAGGAAAAAGGGTAAAGGACAGCAGAAGCAGCCCAAGTGGCTTCACAAAAACCTTAAAGATGATCTGAAAACAAAAAAGGACTTGTATGGGAAGTGGATGGAAAGCCAGAATACAAAGGAAGAGTACAGGCAACTGGAATGGTATTGCACAGAATTGGATTGAGTTTAGGAAGGCTAAAGCCAGGACTGAACTGAGCTAGTGAGGGATGCTAAAAGCAACAAAAATGCATTCTTCTGAGATAGCCAAAGTAAAAGACAGAGGAAAGAAATGGGGGTTCCTCGACTCAGTGTGGGTGGTAAATGGTAACAGACAACAAAGACAAGGCAGAAGTGCTCAGTTCCTGTTGTGGCTCAGCCTTCTCCCAAAAAGGTAGTCGCTACCTTGTGATGAAGGGGAAGTACAAGCTGAAGAAGCAGGATGGCTGCTTGAGACTGAGAGTGGAATGGTCAAGGATCAGCGCATTAGCCTGAAGGAAGTCCACATCTCTAGTGCCCACTGCACCCCAACCCCAGTGAAGCAGCTGGCAGAAGAACTCAGAACCGCCGTCTATTATTTTGAGAAGTTATGGGGGGGGGGCAGGGGAGGAGTAAGGTGCCCCCATTCTCGGGAAAGAAAAGAAGAACCTGAGACCTACAGATAATTTCAGTCTAACATCATTTCCTGGTATTTCATTTACCCAACATTTTAAAGTTAGGATACCTTTCAAATTTTTTCTAGTATGTTGTGGTTTTTATTGTGCTCAGTTTTGGGCCCATTACAGAAAGGATATAGCCAGGTTGGAGTCAGTGCAGCGTAGGGCTACAAGGTTGGTGGCCAGTTTGCAGAGGATCGGGTATGAGGCGAGACTGAGGGAACTGGGTTTCTTCAGTCTGGAGGGGATATGTTGGTGACATACAAGTATTGTTGTGAGCCGCCCCGAGGCTTTGTTGCGATGGGGCGGCATAGAAATGTTTTAATAAATAAATACATACATACATATGTGAGGGGGTGTCACACGGAGGTGGGGAGAGACCTGTTCTCCCCTGCAGAGGAAGGCAGGACGCGCTCCAACGGGGCAAAGCTCAGGGAGCCAAGGTTCTATTTGAATACCAGGAAGCACTTCCTGACAGTCAGGACCCCGAGGGTGTGCAATGGGCTTCCACGAGAGGTTGTTGAAGCCCCATCGGTGAGGGTGTTCAAGGATAGGCTGAATGTGCACATGGTGGGCATGTTGTAAGCAGAGCCGGCTGGTGCCAGAGGTCAGACTAGATGGCCCAGGAGGACGCTTCTGACTCGCTTTGTTTCTATGTTTCTTATAACATTTTAATGCTATTGTGGCTTTTACTGGTCAGAATCGTAGTTATTCTGAAATTTTATTGTGGGGTTTTAATGTTTGATTGTTGTGGCTTTAGTCTTGATATATTTGCAAAAATAATACCAATTTTATTATGTATATTACTATTTCCTCCCTGAATTCAGGGAGCCATTCCGGTTAAATAAACAAACAAACAAACAAATCGGTCGATACACAAGCTTTTTCACTTGGGGAGGTGGGCTTCGTAAGACCCACAGTGCCAGCCTCCTCGTTCTGCACCGGGCTCGGTGATGCCTTGTCACCGGGCCACTGCTTCCAGCTGCTGCTTTCATGAAATGCTTTCATAAACCCCCTCAGGCCATGTGGCGCTTGCCAACCGCCTCACATCCCGGCCCCCTTCAGCATCCTTTTCCGGGATCCCGGCTATTAAGAGCACCGACGGTGCCAGCGGAAGTCACAGGCTGAGTCCACCTGCAGCGCAAGGGCCGGGCCAGGACCTCCCTGGCTGGCAGACCCAAGGCCCCCGAACCCTCTGCGCGCCCGGGCGCCAGGGATGCGACGGCTCCGCTGGGCACGCACCCGCTGGCACAGCCTGACAGTGGCCGCCGTGGCTGCTGAGCTCCCGCGGCAGGCAGGCGGGAAGTCAGCCCCAGACCGGCGGCCACCGAGGGCCCAGCCGCCCGCCCTGCCTGCCTCTCCGGCCACCGCTGCACTGCCCGCCCGGCCCGCCGCCCCTGCGCCTGGAAACGCCCGGCGGGGCGGCGGCCGCGCGGCCAATGGGCTCGGGCGGGGCCAGAGGTGGACGGCGTGGGGAGCGAGCGGCCGGAGCGGCGGGGCGGGAGCCTGGAGCCGCGACGGGGCAGGCGGCGCCGGGGAGCGCAGCGCCCCAGCCGAGGAGGCGGCTGCCCGGCCCGGCCCGGCCCGGGCGTGAGGAGCCGCTGCCTCAGGCCGCAGGCGCGGGAGGCGCGGCGGGAGGGGCCGCGCGGAGGAGGGCGCGCCGCGCCCCGGCGCTCGGGCGTGCCCGTCGGCGACCGAAGCAGGGCGGCGACGCGCCGCGGCGGAGCGGAGCGCTTACCGGAGAGGAGACGCGCGGTGCGAGGCGGCGCGCGGGGCGCCGTCTCTGAGGCCGTCAGCGGCGAAAGGCAGAGGAGCAGGAGCAGAGGAGGAAGGCGCGCCGCCATCCCTTCGGTCGCGGGCGGCCGGGCGCGCCAGCTGCCCCGCCTGTCGGTGGGTGGAGGCGAGCGGGCTCCGGCTCTGACGGCGGCGGCGTCTCGGTCCGCCGCCGGCCGCAAGGCTCCGCCCCGCGGCCAGGTGGGGCGGCGACGTCATCCCCCGCGGGCCCGCCCCCGCGCAGGTAGCGCCGCGAGGCGCGGGGGCGCGGCCCGCAGGTGAGGCGGGCGCGGCGGAGGCCCCGCCGCTGCCGCCGCCTTCTCGCTCGCCCGCCCGCCCCGGCCGCCCCGCGCAGCGCCCGACCGCGCTCGCAGGCGCGGGAGGTCGGCCGCTCGGGTTACGCGCGCCGCGGCCGCCGCCCGTCCGCTCAGGCCGGCGCGGCCACCAGGCAGAAGGCGCTGCGCTCTCCCCGGCTGCGCCCGCTCGCGGCGGCTGCGCGGTCCTCGCCCGCGGAACTCCCGGCCGAATCCAGAGCGGCGCGCGCGGAGTCTCAGAGCCGTGCGCGGGGGGCGCCCGCCTGCCCTCCTCGGCTGCCTTGCCGGGCGCGCGTGTCGCCGTCCGGGGCGGCGCGGAGGCGGGCCTTGGCAGTGGCGCGGAGAGGCGCGGGCCCGGGGAGGCCTTTGGCGAGGCGAGGCGAGGCGAGGCGAGGCTCTCCTTGCAGCGCACGCCGTTCTCGCCCTGGCTGGCCATCCGGGGCCGTGGCGGTGGCACGTTGCCCTGCCCGCTTTCCTGCTGCTGCCACGCTGCAAGACGCCCCTATTTCCCCTGCGCTGTGTCGGCCGGTGCAACGCAGACAGCATTTTCAGTTGTTAATTTATTTGCAACTGTTCTCTGCCTCTCTAACTCCTTTCAGAACAAAGCACACTAAAAATACAAAAAGATGAAGCAGATGAAGCATCTAAAGGTCCGCAGCTTGGAAGTGCTCCTCTACCCGGAGCTGTCATTACATGCTCAGGTGGCAGCGGCGGTGAGGAGTGCTTTCCTACAGCTTCTGCTGATACATCAGCTGCGTTCCTTTCTAGACTACGACTGCCTGGCGACAGTAACACACGCGTTGGTGACTTCCCGATTAGACTTCTATAGCACGCTCTACGTGGGGCTGCCCTTGAAGATGGTCCGGATACTTCAATTGGTGCAGAATAGAGCTGCCAGGTTGCTGACGGGGACTGGGCATTATTCTCATATAACCCCAGTTCTCCGTCAGCTCCACTGGCTCCCGATTGAAGTCCGGGCCCAATTCAAGGTGTTGGTTTTGACCTATAAGGCCCTAAATGGCTTGGGACCTGGATACCTAATGGAGTGCCTACGCCCATATATGCCCTCCCGCCCCTTGAGATCAGCAACAGAGGCTCTCCTCCGGGAACCCTCAGTGAATGAGATTAAGAGGGTGAGTACCCGGAGGAGGGCTTTCTCTGCAGTGGCGCCCCATCTATGGAATGCGCTCCCCAGGGAGGTCTGCCTGGCGCCATCGTTATTTGTTTTTCAGCGCCAGGCGAAGACCTTTTTATTTAAATCATATTTTAATTGTTAATTTGTTTAATATTTATATTTGTTAATTTAGATTGTATTTTTAAGGGGTTTTGTCAAGATGCACCGGGGGGGGGGCAGGTGGGTTTTTAATTGCAGTTATTTGTGTCAAATTTTTACTGTTGTGAGCCGCCCCGAGGCTTTATTGCGATGGGGCGGCATAGAAATGTTTAATAATAAATAAATAAAACAAAATAGCAGCAAAAATAGTGACTGGTCTGCCAGGGAAGAGGCCTCGAAATGAAGATGTGCTGCCAGAGCCTGCGTCACCTCCAACGGCGAGCGATTCCGGAGAGGTGAACTGGCACACTTAAGGCTCTTTTCCAGGCAGACTAGTAGGGCCAGAGGCGCTTGCGGAACCATCAGGAGAATCCCATCTGATGCCCTCAGAGAGTGGGCAGGTTGATTAGAAAGAAGACATCCTCATCCCAGTTGGCTTAGGGCTTTATATTTTGGTATCAGATCCTTAAATGTGTCCTGGTAGCAAACTGGCAGCTAGCGCGCCTCCCTCAGTGGAAGCACTGCAAGCGCAAATGGGGCAGCCCTCCCCAAGAGCTGGGTTACTTGTTCCATGTGGCTGCAGATTCCAGAGCCGTCTTCAGGGCAGCCCCATACAGAGTGCTTTGCGGTGATCCATGCGTCAGGTTCCCAGGGCCTGTAACTCGGCAGCCAAGCTGCCCCTGTCTACGGGAGGCTGCAGTTTGTGATGATGGTAAAAGGCATTTTGGCCAGGCTGTTCTTGCCAAACAGCTCTGTGGTTCTGGCCCTGGTACCATGATGAGTTGTGCTTTCTGGTAGACAGCGCAACAAGCCAGTGTGATATTAAAAAGCAATAGAGCATGCTGTTGTTTATGGTTTCTTAAACTGAAACATACTACAATGAAATATGATGTTCAGAAGCAAGATCTGCATAAAAAACCAGTGCTTGTGCTGTTGCATAAACCCACCCATGGGATGCATTACTAGAAGTATTACTTCCAAATCATGAGAAGTGGTAGTTTTTCTATACTCCTCACTAGTCAGACACATCTGGAATACTGCGCCCAGTTCTCACCAACAAGATTTAAGAAAGTTGCAGAAAATTAGAAAGGGTCCAGAGGTCATCACTGTCAACCATTCAGCCGTGTCTGACCCTTGGCCACTGTATGGATCACTGCTCTCCCTCCCTCACACTGCTTCCTTTAAGACCACCCTGTCCATCCCAGTGTCTTCATTTATGGTGTCCAGCCAATGAGTGCTGGGGTGGCCCCTTCTTTTTCCACTGATCACTCCCAGCATGATTGACTTTTTGAGTGAGTCAGAGGAGGGCAACAAAAATGATCAAGGGTTTGGAAACACTCAATGAGGAGAGACTGAGAAAACTGTTCCTAGATTTGGCACTTGTCCTTATTGAATCTCATTCTGTTGCTTTCAGCCCAGTGTTCAAGTCTATCAAGATCGCCCGGGATCTTCATTCTGTCTTCTAGGGTGTTTGCTATTCCACCAGTTATGTATCATCTGCAAATTTGATTATCTTTCCTTGTACTTCCTCATCTAAATTATTAATAAAGATGTTGAAGTGCACTGGGCCCAGGACTGAACCCTAGTTACCTCCTTTGTCAAATGCCAGCCTTATTCATACTCCAGCACCAGACTAAGACATGTTTATTTAAGGAGCATTTTAATTGTTGATTATTTTAATTGGAATTTAATTTTAATTGTAGTTAATGTAAAATAATTTTAATGTAATGATTTTTATGCTGCTGGTTTTCATTATGTAAGCCGTCTAGAAAGCCATGTGGCTATGAGACGGTGTGCAAAAGCTGTAGACAAGCAACAGGAGCCCCACTGGCCCTCCCAGTGACTTGCTTCCATTTCATGCATGCTCAACATGCAGCGCTCATTTTTATTCAGAAAGTGTATCAGCCACCGGAAAAGGCCAGACAGAGACGGGACTGATGTCATATCTCAAGTGCCTGAATGACATTCTAAGCAGCTCCTGCCTTCCCTTGAAGGGGGGAATGTAGGTTAAGGACTGATGAAGGCAGCATGGATCAGAGGCGCAGCAGGGTCCTTTGCTGTGGGGTGGGGAGCCGGTCACTCTTGGGGCAGATGCGCGGGTGGGGGAGGGATTGGATTAATGTCAGAGCTGCTGTGGGCCATGGGGAGGCCCTCCCACTCTGGGAGAGCTGCGGATTTTGACCCCTAATACCACTGCTGCATCTCTGGGCTCGTAGCTATTGCTCATTGCCACTAATAATTCAGGTCACAGCCATCCTCGTTGGCTTCCGGTTCATTTGCACCTCATTGCCAAGGGCCAGTGCTTACCTTGAAGTTCTGCCGGGCTTAGGGCCCTGGTGCCAGAAGGAAGGCCTGCTTTTGCATCGGCTGCCCGTATGCTGGGATACCTGCAGTTAACAGGTGTGCCGGCTGGTGGCTCCTTTGCTGAACGGCCCACCCGGCACCAGGCTTCTCTGTGCACTGCTAGTCAGACATGAGCACCAGAAACTGAGGAGCAGCCGCAGGAAGTCGAGCAGAAGAGCACTGGAAAAACCACCTCTGCTCTTGCAGCTCAGTGTATTTGGGGACAGAGTTTCTTTGGGGATCCTTTGCGGTCACGGGGGCGGCTCCTCCCCGCGGCGGTGCCTCCCCAGCCTCTTTCCTGCCAGCTGCTGCCGCTTCCTGTGGGAGGACATAGCCGGTCGGCTGGGGGGTCCAGCCTGGCCGCAGGAGCCTGCCTCTGGTGAGAAAACGAGCCAGGCTTGGGCAAGTGCAGGCCGGGGCCTTTCCTGCCGCCGGCTGCAGGCGGCCTGCAGCCCACGCCGTTCTTCCTTCTCCCCTCCAGAGTCCCTCCCCAGCTGCGGCCTGGCTCCCCACTGCCTCCAGGCGCTCAGAAGGCCAGATCTGCCCCCAAAGTGGCAGGCCCGCCCAGCCAGGGGGCCCCGTTGGAAGACAGGCAAAGGCAGGGGCCTGGCCGCGTCATGCAGTGCAGTGCAGTGCAGCTCGGCCAGCTGGCCTGGCCTGCCAGGAACCCCGCAGTCCTGGCCCCAGGCCCACGGTCCACCCGGCCTGTGCAAGGGGCGTGGAAACCCCTAAGCATCCCCGCCCCTTGCAGGTTGGGGCCTTTGCTGCATGACGCGGCCTAGGGGGGCAGGGGCCGTGGGGCTGCTCCTGCCTGCTTCCGCGGGGACAGAAGGGTGTGGGGATGGCCAGGCGGCCTGAGACCGTTGCCTGCTGCCAGTCTTGGGGGGCTGCCAGCTGTTGAGGAACCCCGTTTGGTTCTCCTTCCTTGGAGGCAAGAGGCCCCTGGCCAGGAGGCTTTCCAGTTAGGCGATGCCAGTGGCCCAAATGGGCCGCGGGGTAGATATCCAGGGGCCACTGGGCTTTGCCAGGGGAATGAAGAGGCTGCTGGCTTGTCCTCTGGATCCCCAGTTCTGCCCCTTGAGCTGCTGGCCCACTGATGGAGACCACGCAGGCCCCCCAGTCCCAGTGATGGTTTGCTTTGGGCAGGGCAGGGGAGCAGTACGTCTTCCTTCTCCATGCCGAGTCAGCTGCCAGGCCTGCGGCTTGTCTCTGTAAACTCCTGCAGGGAAGTCCCTGGAGGAAGTGGGCAGCCGCCTGGGCTGGGCCGGGCCGGGCCAGGCCGGGACCTTTCTGGGGTTTGCCCTCCACTCCTGCCTTGCCAGCAGTCAGTCTCAGCCATTCCTCTCTTGCATCCTGCGTTGGCCTTCCTTTCGCACAACTGGTAAGCGGGATGTGGGGCTCTGCCATTTATCTCCACAGGAGAGCAGGTTGCTAATTGCCAGGCAAGGCTAGTGTGTGACAAGGCCAGAGGCTGCTGCTTGTTTCTGAAAGTAACCTCGCAACCGCTTCCCCTTTGCCTCAGCCATTTCCCGCTCTGGTCTCTGGCTAGGCCGCTCTGCAGCTGTGGCTCTGGCTTATTAACAAATCCATAACAAATGTGTACACTGCCCTTCCACCAAGCGCTCAACCACTTAAATTTAATGTGAATAATAATGAGAATACAAAATACATTTCCAAGATTACAGTGCAAGCCACAGAAGCATTAGAAAGAACTGGCATCTTCAGTACCTGAGAGAAGCAGCCTGGTTGCCCCTGCCTCCAGAGGAGTCTCCTGGGAGAGGGGATTCCCAAGCCAGCCCCTCCACCCAAGGCTCCCTCTCCGGGTACCACCTGCCTTGTTCCAGCTGGTAATGAGAAGGAGCCCCCAGGCACGCAGGCTGAAATGGGGCAGCATTACCCCACTCCTTTCCCACCTCCTGCTCCTGCTGCCTGAAATGCTCACAAAAACTGCTACACCATGCCCACTTCCTGTGGGTTCAAACTTCTCCTTGTCATTCGTGGTGGTGGTGCTGATGACAGGACAGACACCTGTGCAGCTTCAGGAGGATGAGATTGTACAATTTTGCTGGGGGGGGGGGCTATCTGTGGATCCTTGACCCAGCTTGGCTTAGCAAACACTTAATGGTGCAACAGCTACATCCCCAGAGAACATGAGCCTGAACTCACTGGGCAGCTATTCCATTAGACACCAATCACTTCCTGTAGAAATCGGCACATTTTCAGGCAGAGGTGCTGAACTAGCACATCAAACTTTCTGAATTTAGCTTTGGTTTTGATTCAAAGAGTAACATCTACCAGCTTGCAAAGAATGTCTTGAATATCATAGATTCATGGAATAGAAGACTTGGAAGGGGCCATCGGGTATAATTCCCTACTCAGTGCAGGACTCCAGGTTCAAGCATCCCTCACAGCTGCATCTCGAATACCTCCAGTGTTGGAGAGCCCACAACCTCCCAAGGTCATGGGCTCCATTGTTGTACTGCTCTGTCAGGAATTTTTTTCTGATATCGACCCGGAATCTGGCTTCCTGTGACTTGAGCCTGTTAAGTCCATGTTCTGTACCTGGGATGACTGGGAAGAGATCCTGTCCTTCCTTGTTCTGACAACTTTTCGAGTACTATCGTGTCCCCCCTCAGTCTTCTCTTCTCCAAGCAAAAACATGCTCAGTTCTTTCCATCTCTCCTCACAGGGCTTTGTTTCTAGTCCCTGGATCATCCTTGTTGTCTTCCTCTGAACTCCTTCCAGCTCATCTGCATCTTTCTTAAACCGTGGTCCCCAGAATAGGAGACTGGACTCCAGAGGAGGCATAACCAAGTGCTGAGTAGAGGGGAAGTGATCTGGAAGAGATGTTTCTATAATGCAGTCTAAAATAGCATTTGCCCTTTTTGCAGTCACATCACCTTGGTGACTCACATTCAGCTTGTGAGATACAACAATCCCAAGATCTTTCTCACATGCAATATTGTTGAGACAAGTATTCCCCATCTGCAAGGATGCCGTGCCTTTCCTGCTAAAGGGAAAGACTTGCCATTCCCCTCCTCATGTGGGTCTCTACCAGAAAGAGTCATAGTGCGTCAGCAGCTGTGGCACTGGACTCACTGCCTTCTTGTCCTGTCAAATAGTCCTCCTCCTCCTCCTCCGGAAGAGATGGCCTTAGAGGGAAGGAGGTGCTGCTGAGCTGCAGGAGATCTCATTATCTCATGTGATCTAATTTAAACCAGTCAGCTCTGCCTTTTGGAATGAAGTCAGCATCTTTTCAAATTTCTTGCTAGAATGATGCATCTCTTGAAGTGCAGATTCTAAGACTGGTCCAAATATTGGGCTGTTTAGGTGGGGGAAATGATGGTGCCTGCAAAAGAAACCCTGGCTGGCTGCTGACTTTCTTCTCTAGGGAAGCCACTTACAATGATCCTAATCCCACAGCTCATGTTAGGAATGCCATTTTCTTTCTCCTAAATGCTCCACACCTGCTGCAGCAAGCTGACCACTAGGGTGGACTTGCTGCCTCTTGTTTACTGCGTCACCCGTGGTTGGTACATCACAGCTGAAAGCCCCTCCCTTGATGCCACCCACATCTTCTCGCTGGCTCTCTTCCCCTCTTTTACCTGAAGCTTAAGATCTGCTCACGGACTGCTCAGTCCCTGAGCACAGCCAAGGGGTCACGCAGCTTAATGGAGGCAGGAAGGGCCTCGTGCTTGCTCCACAGTGAGTATTCTGCCAGCTGAAAGCACAGGAGGCCCTGTGATGGAGCCCCTGCTTTGCATGCAGAAGGTTCTTTGCAAGCCCTGGTGGCATCTCCAGGTAGGGCTGAGAAAAGGGGTCTTGCCTGAAACCCCAGTGTCCTGCTTTACAGGATCATGAAGTGGGGGGTAAGCGACAGTGACCAAGCTCCCTGCCACATGTATCAGAAGATGTTGTACAAGTCTCAGGAGTCCTGCATTGAGCAGGGGGTTGGACTAGATGCCCTTACAAGCCTCTTCTAATGCTACTGTTCTGTGTTTCTATGGTTCCACGCTTGCTGGCACAGCTTGCCCGGTTGGGCAAACCTAGTGAGGGTGGCTCATGATCACAGTTTCCATGGCTTAACCAGACCAACAAGCCACCCTTTCTGAGCAAGCACCACGTGGCAAGTTGCACTGGTGAGAATAATCATGCGGTTCCTCCCAGCGTGCAACCAGCATGTGCAGCAGGAGAAATCACAGTATCACAGAGTGGGAAATGGCCAGAGGACCATCGGGTCCAATCCCCTGCTCAGTGCAGGACACCAAGTTAAACCATCCCTCTTAGATGGCTGTCCAGTCGCATCTTGAATGTCTCTAGTGTGGGAGAGCCCACAACCTCCCTAGACAACTGGTTCCACTGTCGTATCACTCTGTATCATCTGCAAATTTGATGATCATTCCTTGTACTTCTTCATCTAAATCAGTTATGGCGAACCTTTTCAAGACCGAGTGTCAAATTGCAACCAAAAACCTACTTATTTATTGCAAAGTGCCAACACTACAATAAAACCTGAAAACTGAGGTTTTAGTTTAGAAAAAACAAGTCAGCCAATCCAAGCAATATATATATATATTGACCGGCATGTGAAAGCTCGGACGTGTTGCGGCTCGTGATGTCATCGCCAAGCGCTGCTACTTCTTTCTGAGCATGCGCATGGCCCATATGTGCACTGTTATCCAATGCTCGACTGCTGGGGCAATGCTGGGGTGACTTCACACGCATGCCGACAGAGAGGGCTCTGCGTGCACACAGTGGGACACGTACCATAGGTTCACCACTACTCTAAACCTACCATGGTGCACTCCCCTCAACCTAATACAGAGCGAATGTTCCATTGAAAGGAGGGCAATTTTGAAAAAGCCTTCCTTAAGTAGCTTTTTCTGCACAGCTCATCCTTTCTGCCCATTCTGAACACACTCCAACCCTCAAAATCATGCCAGGACACCTCGTTTTTCTAACCCTAGCCCTACCCTGATGCATACCCCTAACCCTAATATAGGGCAAAAGTTCCATTGAAAGAGGGCGATTTTGAAAAAGCCTTCCTTGAATAGATTTTTCTGCTCTGCTCATCATTTCTGCCTTTTCTAAACACATTCCAACCATCAAAATCATGCCAGGACACCTCATTTTCCTAACCCTAACCCTACCCTGGTGCACACCCAAAACCCTAATATATGGTGACAGTTCAATTGAAAATAATGCAATTTTTAAAAAGCCTTCCTTGAGTAGCTTTTTCTGCACAGCTCATCATTTCTGCCCATTCTTAACACATTCCAACCATCAAAATCATGCCAGGACACCTCATTTTCCTAACCCTAACCCTACTGTGTTGCACGCCCCTAACCCTAATATAGGCTAAAGTTCCATTGAAAATGATGTGATTTTGTAAAAGCCTTCCTTGAGTAGATTTTTCTGCATTGTTCATCATTTCTTCCCATTTGGAACACATTCCAACCATCAAAATCATGCCAGGGCACCTCATTTTTCTAAGCCTAACCCAGTGATGGTGAACCTTTTAGAGACCGAGTGCCCAAACTGCAACCCAAAGTCCACTTATTCATTGCAAAGTCCCAACCCTGCAATCAAACCTGGAAACTGAGGTTTTAGTTTAGAAGAAACAACTCATAGCCAGTCCAAGGATATATATATATATTGGCAGCGCACTTACTGGCCATGCGCAATCTTGGATGAGTCGTGGCTAGTGAATCATGGCTTGTGATGTCATCGCCTGGTGCCACTATTCCTTTCCAAGCGTGCACATGGCTCCTATATGCGCTGTTATCCAATGCTTGGCTGCTGGAGCGATGCTGGGGTGACTTGGCTCTCATGCTGACAGAGAGGGCTCTGTGTGCCCGCTGTGGCATGTGTGCCATAGGTTTGCCACCACTGATCTAAATAATTAATAAGGATGTGGTAGAGCCCTGTTTCTAGGGCTGAACCCTGCAGCACCCCAATAGTTACCTTCCTCCAGTTTGAGAAGGTACCATTGAGCATGCTTCCTGACCGAATTTGGAGGTCAATTTTGCAATCGCCTGATAGCTTTTCTGTCTGATCCACGTTTTGCTAATTTGCTTATCTGAATGTCATGGGGCATTATGTCGAAAGCTTTGTTAAAGTAGAGATTGATTATGTTCACAGTGTTCCCTCTGTCCATTTGGGAGGTTATCCAGTCAAAACGTGAGATTAAATTATTCTGACGGGATTTATTTTGATAAATCCATGTTGGTTTTTATTAATCTCTGCATTTTCTTTGATGTGCTTACAGATTGATTTATTTAAACTTGAGCCCATTGTTCCATATCATAGTATCACAGAATAATAGAGTTGGAAGTGGCCTAGAAGGCCATCAAGTCTGACCCCCAACTGTTGCCATATGAGGAGAATTCATTGTCATGTCTGGTTTGTTTACATGTTCATGGGATGAACTTGATCTCAGAACCCACCAACTTCCAGCATCATTGGACCTTTGTGGCCTAAGAAATCTTGCAAAGGCAGAACAAGCTTTTTCCTTGACTGCTGGAATTCACTCTTCCCCAAAGATACGTATCAAGTGACCAGCTAGATACTTTTCATGAATTTGCCCATTTGCTCAGCCACAGAACTTTAGAGGAGGCCCGGGAGTTGCTGAGGCCCCATCGGTGCGGGTGTTCAAAGATAGGCTGGACATCCACATGGTGGGCATGTCATGAGCGGAGCCGGGGGTCAGACTAGATGGCCTGGGAGGCCCCTTCTGACTCGCTCTGTTTCTATGTTTCTAAGTTTCAGCCTTCAGTTTGTAACACACTGAGATTTCCCATCACATTTTCCATCTTTGCACAAAACATCTATTGAGGAAGAAAAGACAGGATCGCTGAACAAGTTTTCGGGGGGCAGCACTAGAGATCTGCCGCTGGAAGCACATTGTGTGGGCAAGTAAGAAACCCCTTGAAATCCCTCCTTTCGGCCTCTGTAGACAGAACTAGGGATAGGAGCTGAGGATGCTGTGCCATGATGTCAATTACCATATTTTTTGCTCTATAAGACGCGCCTGACCATGACACACCTAGTTTTTAGAGGAGGAAAACAAGAAAAAAAATATTCTGAATCAAATGGGCACATAATCACAGGCACATTTCCCATCACTTCCCCATGGGCTGCACATCTGACAGACTTACTGCACACACATATTCGCTCTATAAGACGCACAGACATTTCCCCTTACTTTTCAGGGGGGAAAAAGTGCATCTTATAGAGCAAAAAATACGATACATAGAAACATAGAAACAGAGTGAGTCAGAAGGGACCTCCTGGGCCATCTAGTCTGACCCCCTCTTTTGTGCCTCCTTCTAACCTTGCATTCCCCTCTTGGGGATAGCTGTGAGTGAGATGCCTGTCACATTCCTCTTTTCTGTGGTATCTCGCTGAAGCTCACCTTGTGTTTCCTTCCATCTCCCCTGCCCTCAAGATTCCTCCCACAGGCAATGAAGGTTGAAAGAGTCATGTGCATTCTAGCTCCTCTCTTCCAGGGACCCTCAATTTCACCTGGAACAGCATGAAGGCTGGAAGACGAGGAGGTGCTGCTAACAAAAACATGGCCATCGCAGCTCGCCCCCAGCAGCCCCCACGGATCCTTGTGGTAGACATCCGACCCCCTCACTGGGCCCACACCTCTCACCGGCTCTGTGATGCCCTGGAAAACGTCTTCTCTCTGGCTTGCGGCTTGGCAGGTCCTCCCCGCATCCCCCTGTTCAGCCTCTATGTGGCCCAGAACCAGCAGGAGTGCCTTCTGCCCTTTGTGGTGAGTGCAGAAGTGTGGATGTGCGAATATGAAGAAGATGCTTGCTTGTTGACTTGGCTGCACTCCCCACACAAGCCCATTCCAAAGGGCTTTAAATGTCCGCTCTGAAGCAGTTTGTTCTGTTTCTTTATTTTAATTTTCTGGAGGGGTAAAGCATTGGCAATGCAAAGGACAGTATTCCTGGGGGAAGTAGAGATGCTGCTAGAGCAACTGAAAGTGGCTGACTTCCTGTTACTTTACCTATTTTAAAAGCATTGCAAATGTAAGTGCAGCTGAGGACAGCTTTTCCCTGAGAGCTCTGACAGGCAAGGGAAAGCCACATCATTTGGCAGTGGGTCCCATCAAGCCCCTCCTGCTCCTGCTCAGGCCAAAGGTGGAAAGAGCAGGCTGCTGCTGGCAGAGCCACTGCCTAGCCTTGGGGAGGTCCCAAGGAAGCCCACAAATGCCAGGCTCAGCCCGTGAGTGCAGGGAGCATCGCAGAAGCCCATGCGCAGGAGCTGGTGGTACTTCCCATCCTTGCAGTGCACACCTAGAGAAGCAGGCGCCTGTGGAAATGCAGCCTTTGCTGCGGTGATGGCCATGCACAGCCGGCTGCGGCAGCTCTTTCCTGAAGAGGGCCGAGCAGGGCTGCTTCTCGGGTCATGATAAGCGGGGGCATCGACTTGGTGGGCTCCCTGCTGCTGCTCTCCGGCTGATCCAAGCTGGAGCTGCACTGTGCCCTCCCCATCCCACGGACACTGAGGGGAGAGGAAGCATCCTGCCCCACTGCCCTGCCTTCAGCGTCTGGCAAAGAGCAGCCCCCTTCCTCCGCACTGTGGCATTGGGGGCGACCACGGGACCCCCACCTGGGCCCACTGGCCCGCATATGAGACCCTTCCCTGGCTGCCCCTACCCAGTGAGGTGGCCCTTTTCTGCGAGGAGCACCCTTCTTCAACTCAGGAATGTCCTTTTAAGGGGCAGTGAGCAGAACTACACAAGTGCAGTCACACCAAAGACTTGTATGAGGGAAGTACCAACTTGGCAGTTTTATTTTCAACACCTTCAGTTCCTTTCCAAATTATGCCTAATATTGAGCTTGCCATTTTCACAGCCGCTGTGCGTTGGGTTGTAACGGAGCTGCCCACCACAACCGCAGGGTTCCTTTCCTGCTCAGCCGCTGCCAGTTCAGATCCCATCAGCTGATACTTGGGCTTTTTGATCCAACATGCATTACTTTACACTTGCCTACAATGAACTGCGTTTGTCGACTTGATCCCCATTCCCAGCTCAGAGGGATCCCTTTGGCGCGCCTCACAGTTTCCTTTGGTTTTAAGCACCCCAAATAGTTGGGTGTCATCTGCAGACTTGGCCACTCCACTGCTTACTCCTGATCCCAGATTAATTATGAATAGGTTGAAAAGCATTGGCCCTAATACAGAACCCTCTGGGACCCCACAATTGGCATCTTCCCGTCAGGAGAAGTTACCACTCATCCCCACTCTGTGTCTTCTGCTCTTTAACCATTTACTGATCCAAAAGAGGACACGCCTCTCTACCTTTTTTACAATTCTGTTATCATCCTGTTTTTTTAAGGCTTAAAATGGAGTTCTCAATTTGTTGTTGTTTTTTTATCTCTGTCCATACTATCTTATCAAGTTGCAATATAATGCTTGGTGTAAATTTTATTTGATTCACTACATAATATAATATTTGGAATACCCAATCCTCTCATTTTTTGTGACTTGTACCGTCTTTTCTTCCTAATACTTGCTTTCTTATCTCCATTACAAAATATATTAGTCATATTTTGCCAATCTTCCAATTCTTTCCCTAATATCTTAATCAGTAACATCTCAAATAAAAAGTGAATCTTGGGTAAAATTTTCATTTTACAAACTGCTATTCTACCAAACCAAGATAATCCTATTTTTCTAAATTGCTTCATTTTCTCCTTTATTTTGGATTTCAATATTTATATTGAAATATTAATAATTTAATAATGTTACACATCTTAATTTGAAATTTATTCTTAATTCTCTCCTTTTCTTCTTAAATCAGCAACATCTCTGATTTATCCCAATTAACCTATATACCCATTATCTCTCCAAATTCCACTAAATGATTTGTAATCTCATCCATAGCTGTAAATGGCTCTTTAATTGTTCACAATATATCATCAGCAAATAAGCTAATCTTAATTTTATTCTTAAATCCAGTACCTTTTATAGTACTGTCATTTCTTATACTATTTGGAAATAATTCTATAAGCTAAATACTCTGTATGATACAAAATCCCTGTTTGATTAATCAGCCCAATCGTCTTCTTCTGGTCTGGTTGCATAAATGATTTCAGGAAGAAATGCAGCTGTGTGTGTACATCATGAACCCGGTGATCAAGGAACCCATCACAGTCTCATGCAAGCCCAAATTCCAAAATGAAGGAAGCTGGAAAGCAGGCTTGGCGCCAGTTGGTGTGGGGCGTGCGCTGGGGAGGCCTCCAGCGTGGCCCACCCACCCCTGGCCGTTTCCGCAGCACCATTAGCATGCTGGGCAGGTGATGGACTATGGCGAGGGGGACCCAGGGAAAGACAAAGGCTTGCACGAGGCCCTCATCCCCTCCCAGCAGCTCGGCAGGCTGAACTTCTGCGGAGCAGGAATAGCAGGAGGCTTTGTACTTGGGAGGGAGAAGGCACTGCTCCAGCTCCTCCGCCCTGAGGCTCCTGGCCATGGGATGGGCAAGAGGTCCCCTCCCTGCCCGCTGCAGAGGCTCTCCAGCCCAGGCTGCCCAAAGCAGAAGCCCGGGAGGGCCAGCCAGGCTGCCGCTTGTCTCCCCGCAGAGCAGCCTCTCCCCTCCACTCCCCCCTTGCACTCTGATCAACGGTGCTCCGCAGAGACACTACCCGGAGCTGACCATTTTTATGATAGAGTCCATAGGCTCTCATTCAATGTCTAAACCCTGTTTTTAAAAATTTGCAATCAATTTGGCAAAAGTCAAAATAACAGCTCACCAACTACAATAGAAGAGGAATCTTCCTGTATCAAATAGTTATAATTCCTTCATAAAGAGTGTGCAAAGTCAATTTCTCAATGTTAACTCTGAACAAATGGGATTGTTTTTCTTTTAAACTCTAAACTGCTTTTTCTTCCTCATTGTTTGTCCAATCTTCCTCAAATGTTTAGGTGATGTAATTCAACACTTCTTTCTGGCACATGTAAATGTCAGACGGATTAGTGCCACCATTCCAATTTTATTAAGGCAAGACTGATCAAACCCTCAATTATCATTTTAAAATAATGGAACCTGTTTTTTAATGACCCTTTACTAAAGATGCATCCTAAACCAAGCCCGCCCTCAGTGGTGCGGACAGCACGCTGTCTAGCCCACACTTCCTTCCCTGTGGTGGAAGCCCCCGCTGGCTCGGTCCGCACACTGTGAACAGCAGCAGCATGTCGCCTCATGCAGTTTCGGTCTCTGCCCAGGCAGGGCCCCCTCTCAGCCTGGCCCTTGGTGCAGTGGCTGCTTCAGGGAGCTCAGGGACCAGATGCTCGCTGCACAAAGGAGAACAGCTTGAGGGGCCTGCCTGGAGAAGGAGGCCAGGGATTAAGAATTAATCCTGGTTTCAGGCCCCTCCCCATGAGCCAGCTCAGCTCAGGCTTAGAGGCTGGCCTGCTGAACTAATAAGAGTGGGTTTTCCAGGGTGCTGTCTTTGTGAAATGACCATTCAGACAGTCCTCTCTATAGAGGTTTTCAGGCACATCTGTTGGGGATGTTCTCATAGGAGATCAGCTGAATGGCTCCCAGCACCCACGAGTCCCCTCAGGACATCTGGATCCTTTCCTTCCTCCAAGCCTATCTGTGAATCACCCAGGGCAGGGAAGACCCTGCTTCCTAGTCAAATGGGGGCTTCCCTTAGGCCAAAGTGCCTTCCTTCCAAAGTGCCTTCCTTCCTCAAGGGGTTTCCTGGATGTGCCCCCCCCCACTCCCTTTCCTTGCTTTCTGCACCACCAGACTGGTGTGGCACTGAGCATGCGGCTGTGCACGCTCTAATATCCTTCACGGAGAAGAAAATTAAGCAGAGCCCGACGGTCACTGAGCCCTTGAATATTTCAGTCTGTGTGAAAAGCAGCCGACATTGCACTTTGTCTCAGCCAGAACTGGGTAACTTTGCCACCTCCACCATTGGCCACATTATTCTGATGGGCCATGACCACACTTAGGAGGGCTTGCTTTCCTCCCGTTAATGGCGAGGTTCAATTTGGCAGCATATCATGCATTAACGCTCACTTCCCGTTCCAGGCATGCAAAAGGACGGCTTGCTGGACCCACCCGCAGCTCCGTCACTGCTATCCAGTCATCACGCTCCTTGCCAATAAGTGTGACCCTCGGGATGTTAGCAGAGCTGCTAAATGGCAGGCCTTTCCAGCATTCGTTTCCACAGCTTGCTAATGGCTTGCAGCTCGAAGCCTCTTACATATCTTTGTTCCTAGATTCCGTTGAAGCTCCCTATATTGGAAGGAATGCATTTGTTATGTAAAACATTCCTATGCCACCAGTCAGTTCAAAATTTGCAGGGCTCTTCACAGTGGCTACTAAAAACATGGAGAGACAATGCTAACAACAAACAGCGTGGCAGAAGGGGAAATGCATTCTGGGAATAATCTGGGAAAATCAAAGCCCAGTACCTGCACAACCAGCTGTGTGGTGGCCAGGTGAGCCTGTCCAGAAAAGAGCACTTTGGAAGAAACTGGCCAATGCAGCTCTGTTAAAAAGGAGGGGATGCGAGGGGTATCCGGATAAACACACTTCTGATATGCTAATTTATAACTGAGCTCACTGGTGGAAAATATTAAAGATAAAATCATCGAGCCTATAGAAGGACAAATCTTGCTGAAGAAGACTTAGCATGGCTACTGCAAAGCTAAGTCCCTCTGCACAAGAGTCCTTCGAGGGTGGGTGGGAGGGTCATCTGGTAGACATGGGTTATTTGGACATAGAAATGTTCCCTGACACAGACTTGTCAGCAGGCTTAGCAGGGATGCAGTAAGTGGAAGGTCCCCTTGCAGACTGACCCACCATCTCCAGTGCCAGGATATCAGTTGCTGGGGGACATGGGTGGGAAGGTGCTGCTGTGGTCATGCTTGGGCCACCTGGTTGTCCATTGTTTGAACATAATATTGGCTTAGCAAGGCCTTTTAGTAGTTCAGGCTTCCAGGCTCTTCCTATGTTCTTAAGCCCTTTCTCCTACTCATTGTCCTTTTATGCCCTGTCATTGCTTATCCCATTTTTAGCAGCATGGCTGCTAACCTGTGGCCTCTCCGAGCCTGTCCCACCCCAAAACTGTCTCCCCTCATCTTAGAATCATAGAATAGAAGAGTTGGAAGGGGCCAGGAAGGCCATCGGGTCCAACTCCCTCCTGCTGCAGGATACCAATTTGCACCATCCCACTCAGGAGGCTGTCCAGCTTCTTTAATGTCTCCAGTGTGGGAGAGCCCAGCACCTCTGCAGGCAGCTGGTTCCACTTTTGTATTACTCCGGCAGTGAGGAAACTTTTCTTGAGATCTAGCCTGAATCTGGGGTATCACAGCTTGACTTGATGATTCCGTGTCCTGCACTCTGGCATCAGCAAGTAGAGATCTTGACCCTCTGAGGTGCTTATATGGAGATATCACATCCCCCTCCATCTTCTCTTCTCAGGGCTGAACATGCCCAGTTCTCTGTCTCTCCTCACAGGCCAGTGTTTCCAAACCTTGAATCATTTTTGTTGCCCTCCTCTGGACACTTTCTAATTTTTCTGCATCTTTCTTAAATCTCAATACCCAGAACTGGACAAAGTATTCCTGATGAGATTTGACTAGTGAGGAGTATAGGGTATTGACTAGTGAGATTTGACTAGTGAGGAGTATATCAAATTCTTGTGATTTGGAAGTAATACTTCTGTTAATGTATCCCAAAATAGCATTTGCCCTTTTGATGGCTGCATTGCATTGTTGGCTCATACTTAGCCCATTGTGCACAATTACTCCAAGATCTTTTTCTTTTTCAGTTCTGCTGCACCACATATTCCCCATCTTTTATCAATGCCTTTGGTTTCTTTTTCTTGGGTGGAGGACCTGGCACTTGTCCCTATTGAATCTCATTCTGTTGCTTTCAGCCCAGTGTCCAAGTTTATCAAGATCGCCCTGGATCTTCATTCTGTCTTCTAGGGTGTTTGCTATTCCACCCAGTTTTGTACCATCTGCAAATTAGATTCTCTTTCCTTGTACTTCCTCATCTAAATCTTTAATAAAGGTGTTGGAGAGCTCTGGGCCCAGAACTGAGCCCTGTGGCACCCCACTATTTACCTCCATCCAGTTTGAGAAGTTGCCATTGATGAGCACTCTTTGTGACCGATTCACCAAGTGATTTTGGATCCACCTAATAGTTGTCTATCTAGTCCAGTTTTTACTGATTTGCTTATCAGAATGCCATGTGGCACTGTGTTGAAATTCTTGCTAAAATCTAGGTCAATTATGTCTACAGTTTTCCCTTTGTCCATTTGGGAGGTTACCAAGTCAAAAAATTAGATTAAATTCTTCTGACAGGATTTATTTTGATAATTCCATGTTGGCTTCTATTAATCACAGCATTTTCTTCAAGATGGTTGAAAATGGATTTTGTAATAATTTGCTCCAGAATTTTTCCAGGGATTTCTGTCAGACTAACTGGTCTGTTGTTCCCAGTTTCATATTTTTTCCCCTTTTTGAAGATGGGGCAACATTAGCCCTTCTCCAGTATTTTGTTGGGATGCATGTGAAAATCAGTCAAAGCACAATTGATGGGAAAATGTGATGCCCCACACATTTCTAACTTGCTTATTTATTGCTTCCACCGTCTTCTTTCAAGTGGCACAGCAGAGCTTTGTGCTGCAGTTGGTTCCCTGCACTATAAGCTGACCAGACCTCTTCCTAGTCCTCCCCTCTCTCAGTGTGTACCTCTTGCTGCCCAGCCATACAGCTGATAGGGCCCCAGACAAATCCCCTGAATTCTGAACCTGGCCACAGTATTCTTGAGCGGGAGGTAGGCAGTCTGGCTTCCTGTTTATTTTATTTTATTTATTTTTTGATTTATATCCTGCCTTTTTCCTACAAAGAACTCAAGGCAGCTTACATCATTCTCCTCCTCCATCTTATCCCCACAACAACAACCCTGTGAGGTAGGCTGGGCTGAGAGTCTGTGACTGGCCCAAAGTCATCCAGTCGGCTCCATGGCTGAGCGGGGACTCGAACCCAGATCGTCCCATGCTCTTAACCACTCCACCACACTGCCTCTTGTCTTCCACAGTGGAGGTCACCACTCCATGTTTTCCGTGGGTTGTGCAGTTCCTGGTGTAGTGCCATGGCTTGTACCGAGTCCAAGCTGAAAGACAGACCAGCCCCATGCCCATAGCTCCAAAGGCAGCTCCAGGTGGAGGGTGCTACCCGACCCAGGAAAAGCCTCTGTGAAACTCTTCCATCCCCTCTCCTGTAGTGGATCTTCTGAGACGGGGAATGGGTGGGGGAACCACCTGCAACACCTGGTGGGTCGCCGGTGGAAGATGTCCCCATCGTGCAATTTCTTAAGGAGGCAAGAAGATGGTACGAGAAAAGCCTCACCTGGGAGCCCCCACCCCCCCCACCTCCCTTCTCATTCCTGCCTCCATCCCGGGCATGGGATGGGGCACTGAGTGGGCCGCGGGTCCCCTCTCCTGTCTCCGCAGCCTGTGCGGGGATGCTTTTCTCGGCTCCAGCGCTGCATCGGGGAGCTGCGCAGCTTCACGGCGGAAGGAGCGTCCCGGGCCAGTCAAGACGTGCTCAGCCGGGCAGTGCAGGACGGGCTGCAGCAGTTCAAGCAATACACCGGGCAGGGCTTGGCAGGTGCCTCACGGTGTGGCTCTTCTGTGGAGGTGAGCTGGGCACGAAGCGTCACGTGTGAGTGCAAGCCGGGGGGAGGGACTCCCTACAATTTGCTGCCCAGCCTGTGCCTGCAGAGGCTGCCTCAAGCAACAAGAGCAGGACACCGTGGACTTCAAGGCCTCTTGCTTCCACGCCAGTGCCGTGTGGCTCATGCGCAGGCGCCGGGGCTGTGGGGCTTCCCTTGGTTCATCATGCGGGGAGGACCGCTGGCAGTGTCCAAACGCCACAGGCCCATCTCCCCTGGCCTGCCCGCTCTGTCAAACCCAAACCTGTCATGGCTTAGGGAATGCCACTAGTGTGCCTAGAAGAAGCATGTTGGTTCATAGAAACAGAGTGAGTCAGAAGGGATCTCCTGGGCCATCTAGTCTGACCCCCGACTTCAGCCATCACCACTCATGACATGCTTGCCATGTGCATGTCCAGCCTATCCTTAAACACCTTCACCACTGGGGCTTCAACCACCTCCCATGGAAGCCCATTCCTTACCTAGGGGCCCTAACCATTAGGAAGTACTTCCTGGCATCCACCCTAAATCTCGGTCCCCTGAGCTTTGCTCCACTGGAGCATGTCCTGCCCTCCACTGCAGGGGGAAAAGGGCCATGCCCCACCTCTGCGTGGCACCCCCTCACGCACCTGTGTGTCGGAAACAGGTCCCCTCTGAGTCTCCTCCTCTCAAGGCTGAAAGGACCCAGCTCCCTCAGTCTCTCCCCATATGGCTTTCCCTGCAATCTGGCCACCATCCTTGGGGCCTTCGCTGCACTGACTCCAACCCAGCTATATCCCTCTTGTAAAGTTGGGCCCAGAACTGAACACAGCACTCCAGTTGCGGGCGCACCAGAGTCACATAGAGTGGCAGTAACTCCTCTCTCGATGTGGAAGCCACGCTTCTGGCTATGCCCAGCACAACACCCAGTGCGTTGGGTCTCTGGACTCGAGCCTCAGGGACGCAGCCCTCTGGGACAGGCACTCTGGGAATGGGCTCAGAATAGCTTCCCCCAGTGCTGCCTTCTGGGGGGTGTTACTTGGAGTGCTGTTACTGGCTTCCTTTCTGCACTGCCCATGGCCAGAGCTCTCTGGGTGGTTTGCAGCAGAGAGGAACCGGCGGGAGCGCTGGGTGTCACTAGCTTTTCATCCGTTCCTGTGAGGAGCTCCCTGCCTCTCCCCGCACCCCCTTTATGCTCTTGACATCCTTGTGAGGCACGTCCGGCTGACAATGGGCCCGGGGTCACCTGGCCTGTACCGCCCCTTTTTCAGGATGGTCACAGATCTTCTTTTGAGAAGAGGCCGAGTCAAAGGCCAGGGGTTGAGCACTGCTGCCTTTTCTGTCACCGGTTTTCTTTTTCTGAACCACCCTGAGCAGGTGGACCCTTTGCTTTTCCAAGGTTTCATCCTCGCGTTCTTCATGGCTGGGCAGTTGGTACGAGACGCCAACAACGGGGTCCCTTTTATCCCTTGTTCCGTGTGCATTAACCCAGATGCTCTTGATGGGGCCTCTGAGCAGTTCCTTCTGCATTTCTCCGCGGTATATGTGAATGGCAGCCAGCCTGTCTTTCTCCCGCAGAGGTGCTGTAACGTGGCTTTGCTTTCAGATCACAGTCCTGACTAGCCAGCTTGGCACAGAGGTAGCCAAATGGTTGGAGGCAGGGCTGCAAGGGGCCGACCTGGCCTGCCTCCAGCAACTGCAGGTGCTGGCCCTCTCCAGAGGGGGCGCCCAGGAGCCCTCGGAAGGTGAATGGGCCCACTCGGCCGGGCAGGGGCCAGATGGCAGCGGTGAGTGCAGCAGCCCGGTGGCTCGCGCTGGGCCCCGGGGGGGGTGGGGGGGGTTGTCCACAATCAGTGGGCGCACAAGAGGGTGCTGGCGTTCCAGATGACACCTAGCAGAGCATGAGATTATCCAGCCGGTGACCCATCCCTGGACCAGCGCCTTCCTGGAGGTCTGGCCTAAAGTTCCCCTCACAGCAAGGGGTCGCTGGAACATGTGCTAGAAAGCGGGGCTGCTGCCCCCCGTGGACCCAGGACCCCATGTCTCTTTCCTCTCCAGCCAAGAGGTGCTGCAGGGCAGCCAGTGTGGCTTGGGAGCACAGCACTGGGCGGGGGTGCGGGGCCGAGTGGGTGCTGCCCTCCCTGGCTGCCCCTGCCGTGAGGACTTCTCTGGCTGAAGGCGCTCCCTCCACCCAGTCCTCTGAGAGTGGATTTCAGCCATGCTCGTTTCGCTTTCTCTTGCCACTCTGGCTGCAGCAGCTGCTCATCCCAACCCACCTTCTCGGGGCACAGTGGCCCACCACCCACCAACGCTTCACTGGTCCCCCGAACTCGGGGGAGGGTCTAATGACGCGCCTGCAGTTGACTGACGGAAAGCGATGCTTCATAGCGTTGCACAAGCCCACTTATTGTGACTTGTGTGCAAGATGTACGGCCTGGCCTGAGTGCTCGCCCTCCACTGCCTGGGGTGGCACAGCCCTCCACTGCCACCTCCCGGGCAGAGTCACCATGTGCAGGCACTCTGAGTGGCCCCCTCTGCCTGGATGCGGGGCTGCCTCCGGGCTGCCTGGCCCGGGACAGCAGGAGGCTTCTCCTCACTTGTAATCTGAAGCCACGTTCTCCCAAGGGGCTGACCCCTCCTGCTGCCCCCACCCCATTCTGGGACTGTGACTGGTGCCCTTGTTTCTCACCAGCAGCTGGTAAAGCTTCCCTTTGCTGCGCTTAAGGGTGTGCGATTCAGAGCTTAATTTCTGAGAGGGTTAGGACTGGCTTTTTGCAGATGGCTGGATCCACCAGGGGAGAGATTTGGGGTGCTGGAAAAATGCCCACTCTCTCAGCACGTGATCTGGCAGGGAAAACTCAGGCTGTTTAAGGGGTGGAAAGAGCCCTGATGCACTGAGCTGGAAAGAGCTCAGTTTAAGGGGTAGAAAGAGCCGGCTCAGTACATCAGGGCTCTTTCCTGGACCAGGAAGTCTCTCGTGGGATCTGCTTGTGTGAGCATGGCCAGCACTTCCCAGGTGGAGTGAACCAGCTTGTCACCCACCCACATGCTCACAGGACAGAGCTTCCATGAGACACAACCCTACTCGGGATCCCGTGAAAGGCAAGGGGTATATTCAGATTTGGGGGTACCCCCCAAATGAGGATTCTTGAGGCAAGTGCAGGAACTGACACGTCATTACTTGGAGGCTGGACACCAGGTGGCCTGGGAAGCTCCCTAGATGAACATGGGGAGCTTATACCCTCCCTCTTGAGGCTCCAGGGACTCGCTCTGAGTCTGAGAGCTGAGCAGCAGGACCACCCAGCAAACATCTAGCCCCAACCTTCAAAGGGTCTTTCACTGATGGTGGGCTGCCGTCACGGTGGGACCCTGCCAGGATGTCCCAGCTGTGGGTGTGTGGAGCACCCCTGGGCAGAATGGAGGCTCCCTGACTTAACCCTCTCCTTGCCTTGCAGGAGGCACTGCGATCCTGGGCACAGGCATTGACCTCCAGGCTGTGGAGGATGACACGATGGCCCTGGAGATGTTCTTCAAGGCCTGGCTCCATGATCATGACACCAGTCAAGAGCACCTCCATCTCCTCCTGCCCTCTGGAGCCCTCGGTCAATCTGCTGCGCCCCAAGTCAGCCAGGGTAACTTGCCTTCCCTGCTGCTGTCAGCCACTGCCCACCTGAACCCATGACAGGCACACCTGCAGCCCTGACTGAGGGAAGCTTCATTCCCTGGAGCCGTGCCTGCTGGAGAAGGGCACTTGGTCTGTCACCATCACCATGCAGGCCCCTGGCACTGGCAGCCTTTGCACACGATGTGTGCCAAAAAGGCCCCCACGGGTGCACACACTTATCTTGCCAAACCTCTGCACCTCCAGGGGGTCCTCTGCCCTTGAAGCACCCTCTTGGTGGCGTTCTGACCATGTGCCTGGCTGGTTTTCCCCAGCTGCTGCCAGGTGTTTTGGAATGCCATTCAGGTAGGTGGAGGAAGGCTCTGCTGCTTGGGATGGATCCCTGAGTAGGGCCAGCAGGAATGCTACTTCAGCAGGCTGTCAGTGCCAGCAAGACAGGATCCCAAGTGAGTGGACCTGAGCGGCCAGCAGAATTCACAGGGTGGGACAAGCTTGCCAGGGAACCCAAACCCGAGGCATGAATGGATCCCTGCTGGCAGACATCAGGGCAAGGAGTTCGGCAGGCAGGTGAGGAGCGGCAGGGCAAGGCAGCCAGGGCAGTTGGCCACCCCCTTCCTGCCTGTCTGGCCTGTTGAGTTTTCCAGGTAAACGCATTCTATAAGGAAACGCAGCCAAGAACAGGTCAGGGGAGCAGAGGCTGTCGACACCGATGTGAGGTGGTGGGTGGGTTGTGCAAATGCACAGGTGACACGCGGAGAACGTCAGTTACAGGTAAGCAACCAAGTCATCCTCTTTGGGGCCTCTGCGTTCCACATATGGGCAACTGGTGAGCTTCCCTCAAAGCAGAGGCGGGCGGTGTCGTCAGCAAAGGCAGCCAAGAGGAGCACTTGGTCGAAGGAGCACCCTTGTGCCTGGTGCTGGCGTTGTGCTGGTAGTGCTGGACGGAAGTTGGAGGAGTGGACCATGCCGCTAGTCCGCAGAGACCCTACAGGGTGCCAGCGTGCAGCGCTGTAGATGCTGCCAGTGCCCTAGATGAATGTGTCCTTGGTCCAGCCAGCTGGTAAGCCATTTTAATGGTCTCCGTGATTCAGTGAGCGAGTCGCTGGGTACTGATGGGCTCAGCTTTGGACTGTTCACCATAAGAAGCAAGTCTCTGGAACTGGCGGGAGGCTTCAGCGCAGGACCAATGGAATGCCAGCACCAGTGGAACCAGAGAGTAACCTTTGGGATGACTGTGCAGCAGGCTGCATAGCTGCCTTGTCCTTGTGGAAAAGAAGGAACAGCGGATCGATGCACAAAGTGCGAAGTTTGCTTACCGGCCTGGCCGAAGAGATCACCCGCAGAGAAACAGCCTTCCATGAGAGAAGGCACAGGCTCAGAGTGGCCAAAGGTTCAAAGGGAAGCTCTGCATGATCCTGTTAAACCCACCAACGGGCTCCCTCCTGGCACGAAGGACTGGATGGGCAGGTCAGACTCTGCAGACCTCTAAGGAACCAACAGGACAGAGGGGGCAAAGGACTGAGAAACAGTTGACCGTCCCAAGAAGAGATCGTGCCATATCGCCTGTGATGGAGGACCATTTGAGGCCTCTGGTGTGGAAGAAGCTGGGGATCTGTGGCACGGATGCCTGATAAAGATAAAGCCTTCCTCTTGGGCGAAAGCCACAAGGGCACTCTGGCCATGCATGAGTGCCTGATCTTTGCCTGCTGGGCCACATCCAGGATCGCCTGTGTTTTGGGAGGGAGATGGTCCTCCTGATCTAGCAGCCAATCCTCCGCACCGTCGAACAGAGGGGCTCTACTTCTGGATGAAGAATCATCCCCCGATTCTGGGAAATGATGTCCAGTCTTCATGGAAGGCAGATGAATTTGTGGTAGGACAGGCAGACCCACACCTGCTGGGGCCACCATGGAGTCATGAGGCTGCAGGAGGTGCCCTCTCTCCAGACCATGGCAGGCACCATCGGGATCAGTGGGAGTGGTGAAAGCAGGTAGAACACGTTCCCCATCAAACCAGCCCAAGAGCAGAAGGCTTTGCATCCTGCATTGATTGGCGAGGTGAAGAGGTTCATAGACAGGGTTCCCTAGGCCTTGAGTTGCTGCTTCAGAATGTCCAGATGCAGCCCCCATCATGGGTCCTCTCAGGTCCCCTGCTCAGTGTGTCTACTTTAACATCATGCGTTCCGGCTAAATGGGTGGCCATGATGCTAATGTCCCATTCCAGGCACCATTCCTAGATCTGTAGTGAGACAAGTCAGGGATGCAGCGTGAATCATGCTGGGGCTGCCTTGTTTGTTCTGGTAAAACACCACTCCAGCTTTGTCCAGGGCAACCTGAGCATGTTTGCCTCTGAGGAGTTGCTGGAAAGTGACGGGTGCTCTTTGTACCATGAGGAACTTGAGGCAATTGACAGGTTGCAGGCGAACCCAGTCAGTCCACAATCCTGGAGCCTTGCAGCTGGCATGGTGCACCCCCATCCCAGATGCAACGCATCTGCTCAGGGTTCGGTCTGGTTCCTTGGACATGAAGGTGACCCTGTCTGCCAGGTAATGTTGGCAGGTCCACCACAAGGGGCTTGCCCAAGCAGAGCATGGGAGCCCCAACTGCTTCCTGACTGAATCACGCTGGGGCTGGTCAATGTGTGCAAACTAAAGCTGCAGTGGCTACATCCATAGGCTGGTAAACCTGGACAACTGTGGCCGTCACTGCCATAAGTCCCAGGAGCCAGTGCACCCGCTGCACCACAGTCCTGGGCTTGACCTGCAGAGCCGAACTGGCCGGCACCACCACACCTCTGCCATCACAGAGCCTAGCCTGACTCCAATGTAAAGGTTCGATTCCAAGGGAAGAAGCACAGATTTCTCAGCGTGAATGCACACAGTTCCAGTCTCTCCAAGAGATTGCATGCATCCTGGATGGAGTCCAATAGATCTTCCTGGGATGGAGCAGCCAGCAACCAGTCCAACCTGGATCCCCTGCATCCAGAGGTGAGTGCACACCATGGCCATGCATTTGGTGAAGAACCGGGGGGTGTGGAAAGACCAAACAAGAGCACAGAAAACTCAAAAGCATCAGGTTCAGTTTGGAACCAGAGAAAATGCTGACAGCCCTGGCAAAAGGACTCATGGAAACATCCATCCCTCAGATCAACCGAGACAAGCCAGTCCCTTCGGCGCAGCAGCAGGCTTTGTAGCAAGACGATGTGGAACTTCTTGTGGGGAGTGAAAAAGTTCACGTCTCACCAATCTAAGATGGCGGGCTGCTGTCCTTCTTTGAAACAATGAAGTGCCACGAGTAGAACCCACAGCAGAGATCGGAAGGAGGGGCAGGTGGAATGGCTCCCTTTGGCAGTAGCACAGTGGCCGCCTCTGTCAGCAGAGAATGGTGCCCTGTCCCGAGAGGTGGAAGGGTGTCCACAGCGGAGAGAACACACAGATCTGATGTTATGGCTTTCCATGCGGGAAAGTAGATGGTAAGGCAGCCTTCACACCATATTTGTGCCGCGGGAGCGGGGCTGGCTCACTGCAGCAGTCAGTGGTGCTGCCTCTTGGTTTCCAGCTCCTCTTGGGGATGCTGGGACTGAGAGGAGGTGTTCCTTTGGCATGGCTGCACAGGCTGCTGTCGGCATGCAGGCTGGTGCTGTTGGCTCTGAGACTGGAATGCGGATGGGCCCAAGGCCACTTGCGTGCTCTCGATGGCTGCGAGAGCCCATGGCCCACCAGCACTGCAGCCCTGGCATCCTGGATGCTGTTCAGCTTCTCTTCTCTCCAGGCATTGAAGAGGCCCTTGACTGCCTTTCAAAACAAGGGGGAAAACAGCTTGCCTCCGAGTGGCCATCGAACAGGTGATGTTTGGCATCATCCTTCAGTGGCCACCCATGGTCCCTGCCCCTGCAGTTGGGCAACTAAAATAGCAGCCCAGCCAGGTTGTCCCTGCCCCTTCCGCCTCCCAGCACACCACACCATCAGGTGGCCAAGGTGGCCACATGTGTGCTGGCCAGCTGAGCTCCCTCAGCCCCTGGCAGCAGCTGGGAAGGAACAGGAGGAGGGCAATGGTGGCGGTACCCATGTTCTCGGGGGTTCTGGGGAGGCTCAGAGGGCAGCATTCCACAGCGGAGGGGTGGCTGATGGAAGTAGGTGCCACTGGGGGAGAGAGAAGAGAGGCAGATAAAGTTTTTAAAAAACTGAAAAAGAGAGGAGGATAGTTGTTTTTTGTTCTTGGAAAAAGCTGGGTTTGAAAAAATGAAGAGAGTGCAAATAGAATAGGAAATACAGATTGCAAGATAGATAGAAGGTTCTGAGATTACAGGAGAGAAAGCCCTGAGGCACCCAGGACTTCAGCTGTCAGCAGGTCCAGCAGGTGTGGCCAACAGGAAGGAATGTCAGGAGCTTCAGTCCAAAACCCAGGAGGGGACCTGCTGGCGAAGGCTGTATTAAAGACACAGGCAGCCGGATTTGTGGCAGGCATGCAGGGCTCCCTGGGAAACCGCCTGCCTGGTGCAAAGGCTGCCGATACAATGCATCTGAGGCAACCTGGTGATGGGGTGGGTTTAGCCGCTGTGGTGCGTGTTGGAACCAGTGTCTGGGGGACATGCAGTCACGATGTCCTGGAAATTTCAGTTGCTAGGCAAAGGTTGAAAACCAGACTGCCAAGATGGCTTTCTCTGAAGTGCCACCTGTTCCACACGCCGGGTCAGCAAGCCGACACAGCTGAGGGGGTCTCAATGTGTGAAGGAGATGGTGCTGTAGAGAGGAGGGGTTCGGGTTTGTCAGGCTCTGGGGAACATTTGGAGGCAAGCCAGGCCTGCGCAAGTGCACTCGATTCAGAATAGGATTAGACAGCTAGTCGGTCGTTGCCATGTGCCATCGAGTCATCTCCAACTTACAGCAATGCTAAAGCCCCACTCAGCCCTCCAAAAAAGATGGGGGAGCAGGTTCCATTTGAACTCTGCTTGAGGGAAGTGAGGAGGAGCTGGGACACATTTGGCACAAGAGTCATGCTGGATCAGACGCTGGCCTGTCAGGTCCCGCACTCCACACACGCGGCGGCAAACCAGCTGCCCAAAGCAGCCCTTTTGCAGGATGGGGGCGAGACCTCCTGCCCCAGCGCTTCAGCAGCTGCTCTCTGAATCACCTGGAGTGAAAGTGTTTTCCATTGCCTGGAAGCCGTGCCCAGCCTGGTTCGACAGCAGTTGGCTCGATCCACGTCAGACCGCTGGCCTCTCTCCAGGCCAGAGCTGTGCACTGGTGCCTCTCTCATCGTGCCCTGAATTCCCTTCGGTGCAGGTGCTGAGGCTACCTGTGGCTGGGTCCTGGTGGTCCCTGCCGATGCCAACAACCTTGCTGGGGCATGGGTCCTCCCAGTGGTAAGGCACTGTTAGAGGAGACCACGGGGATGAGCAGGATCGCACACCTGTGTGTGTCCCCATGTGGCAGCAGATAATGCTCACGGACCAGCAGCCCATGCCGCCTGTCCCTTTCTGGACTGCCAGGGCTCCGACCCCCAGTCTTCTTCCCCCGACAGTGTGTGTGAAATGCGACGTCCAGGAAAGGCTCCTCAGCCCCACTCTGCTTCCTGCGGACTGCGGTGGGACAGCAAGCGTGGACAATGCCACCAGTCCCTTCTGGGCAGTAAGAAGCCACGGGCAGACACCTCCAAAGCTCCGAGTGCTCAGGTACCTGGCTGGGAAG
Organism: Varanus salvator macromaculatus; assembly: GCA_023646645.1. Classification (NCBI taxonomy): domain Eukaryota; kingdom Metazoa; phylum Chordata; class Lepidosauria; order Squamata; family Varanidae; genus Varanus; species Varanus salvator. The sequence continues at coordinate 2,210,908 of JAIXND010000772.1, read as the reverse complement.
GAGCTAATGGCTGAGCATGAGCAGGGCTTTGAGGCATTCATAGAATCATGGAATAGTGGAGTTGGAAGGGGCCGAGGAGGCCATCAGGTCCAACCCTCTGCTATTGCAGGACACCAATTTACACCACCCACTCAGACGTCCAGTTCTGGGTACCAAGATTTAAGAAAGATGCAGAAAAATGAGAAAGGGTCCAATTAGAAAGGGAGGGCAACAAAAATGATCTGAGGTTTGGAAACACTTCCCTGTGAGGAGAGACAGAGAACTGGGCATGTTCAGCCTTGAGAAGAGAAGACAGAGGGGGATGCGATATCCCTCTATAAGCACTTCAGAGGGTGCTTATAGAGGAAGGTCAAGATCTCTTCTTGCTGATGCCCAAGTGCAGGAGACGGAATAATCAATTCAATCTGCAACAACCCAAATTCAGGCTAGATCTCAGGAAAAGCTTCCTCACTGTCAGAGCAAAGGGGCAGTGGGACCAGCTGCCTAGGGAGGTGGTGGGCTCTCCCACACTGGAGACATTCAAGGTGAAACTGGGCAGCCCTTGGAGTGGGATGGTCCTGCCACAGCAGCAGGGTGGACTCAGTGACCTTCATGGCCCCTTCCATCTCTGCTATTCTGATTGTTTTGTACCCTTCCCGTGTCCTTTCCTGTGTCTCCCATTCCTTCCCTTTCTCCATTTCAGGTAAGAAAAAACTAGTGGCGAAACCCGACTGGTCATGCCCTGCAGCCCTGGCAGCGTGCTTAGCCCTTCTGGGTCAGCAGCCACAGCAGCCTTCACTGGTGCCCTATGCAAGCCATGTTGTAGCCCCCCTGCACCGCACAGGGGCTGAAGAGCCACACAAAGCTTATAGGAGTTGCCACTACAGGGCACTGAAGGCTGAAGGATTGTGTGAATCGGTGCTTTTTGGGCTCCCACTGGTCATCAAGCCCACAAGCTGCTGGCAGATGAACTGGGATGAACTGGAGGCCAACCAACAGAGTTTCCAAGCACTTTGCCACTGCCTGAGGGTGAGTGTGGGGCCTGCAAGGGACAAGGCTCCCCGAGGGGGTTGTGTCCACACACGGCAGCACCAAGCAAGCTGCACCCAAGACCAGGCTGCTCCTTGGGTCGGGCCAGCCCACCTCATGCCTGTAGACACCCCTCCCAGTGGGCGTACTAGCCCAGCCCCATGAGGAAGCCCGGTATGGAGCCTGTCTTTCCAGAGGATTTGGTACCTTTAGCAGGACAACCCCACCCCACCCTCATCCTGGTGCACTACAAGGGGCTACAGGAAGGGCTTCCCCATGCCAGGGAGAGCCGGGGGGGGGGGGCAGGCACTCCACAGACCCGAGTCACTGAATCTTGGCTTCCTTCCTCAGGAGCGGGAATGGCTGCTCCTGGCCAGGTACGAGCTCCGAGGGGAGACTGGTGGGGCCGGCGCAGCAGCCAGCTATCAGGTCCTCCTGCCCTCGGGCTCCTCGCTGCTGCTGCGCCCCGTAGCCACTCGAGAGCTCCTGCTGCCCTGCTCCTTTCCTCTCCTTCCTGCCAACGCTCCCGACACTGCACTCCACACAATGGAGGCAAGTACCAGGGACCCCGAATTCCGCCCCAAATTCCCATCACACCTGGGCAGCATAGTCAAGGGCAAGGAATAATGGGGCAAGCACCCTTGGGAGAAGCACAAGCCCTCCCCCCGCCCCCCGGCTTACAAGTATGTACTGCCCATCAGGAGATCATGTAGCACGAGGACAGGGCTGGGCCTCAAGTCACAGGTGCACCCAAGGCCCCAGGAGCGCTGAATCCGGATCGCACCCAGTGCAGGGCGTGGCCACGTGCCTCAGCTCCTGCTCCCCCACCCTCCATTTCTTATCTCTCTTAAAGCTTCCCAGGCTGATGGCCGTCACAGGACCTTGCGGCCTCGGCCTCGAGTCTTCCTGCCTTAACTTCCTGCTGTGCAGCTGCACTTCCTTCAGTCTGTCCTGAACTACCCACCTGCTGTTAGGACCCTTCACTCCTCCCTGCATGTCCCAGAAGGGCCGTTTTCCTTCACAAGAACGCAGCCCCACGGGGCGTGCAGCCAGCCCTTACCCGCAGGGGCTGTCCCCCTCTGCTAGAAAGCAGATTACAATCGAGGCCTGCATTCTGCATTCTTGCAGAGCCGAGAGGTTGTGGGTGATGGGACGCAACACATGGCGGTGAGAGGGACAAAATAACCCCCTCCTCCCGATCTCTAGAGCATCCTGGATGGCCTGGGAGTGGAACCGGCCTACAACCCCTTGAGTGTGACCACACACCTGTATGGGGCGCTGAGGAGCAGCTCAGGCCAACCGCCTGCGCCCCGGCTTCAGCGACCAGCAGAACGGCCCTTGCCGCGCCAGGTGCAGCATGCCCAGCCACCCTGGAATAAAGGGGGGAGAGGACCCAGGCGGGGGGCCAGGGGGGGCCCTCTGCACTGGAAGTCAGCTCTGGGCAGCGTCCTGCTCTGGGACAGGGAGTGCTTGCCGCACCCCCCCGCTGGGATGCCAGAGCAGAGGCACCTGGGGAGTCCAGCAAGCCCAGCGCTCTTGGAGGGTCACTGGCTCCCTCTGCCCACAGCAAGCCAGCCGGCCGCACCCGAGCAAGGCCAGGGCGACCGTGGCTCCGCTCCGCATGGCTCTCTCTGCTGCCAGCTGCATGTCTTCGCTCGCCTCAGATGAAGATGAGGAGTTCCTCGCCTCCGTGTAGCAGCCACCCTCAGCCCTCCAGCGCATGTCACGGTTCGGGGCGCACTCCTGCTGAAAATCAGGCTCCCTTGCTTCCTCCGGAATGCTACCCCCACCAGAGCGCCATCACAGGGTCCAAGTTAGTGCTGCAGCCCCCCCCCCGCCCCCACCACAGCAAGGAAGAACCGGCACCACGTGGCTGCAGGAGGAAGAGGGGGCGGCCGCTGGAAGCGTCCCTGCCCCGGCCCAGGAACAGGCGGGTGCCAAGAGCTGTCTGGCCCATGGGACAGCCAGCACTGCCCGAGTCTGGGGCGCTGGGTTATGTCACCCGTCCAGCTTCCTCTTCTCAGCCAGAGGCCTCTTCCGGCCTGCACTTCAGTAACCCTCCCGGCAGCTCCAGGCACAACTGAGGCTGTGTTCAGCACCTCCTGCTCCAGGCGCTTCGGTACCCGCCTCCGCTAGGGCCCTTCCCCACTTCCTGCTGCGCTCGGCTCAGCAGGCTCCTGAAGGGGAAGCTGCTCTGGTGGGGCCTCCTTCAGCAACCCACTGGGGGAGGGGCAGCAGCCCCACTGCAGTTGCCCACACCTTGATCTGCACCCCTCTGGCCCACACCTGAAGCTCAGGTGCTGGGGGCAGGTGCCCAAGGTGGGCCAGCCGTGCTTGGCAGCTGTGGCAGGAAGCAGCTCAGCTCGCCAGGATCAAGGGTGTTTCCCAACAGCCTGGGCGGCCAGGGCTGCCCCCCGTGGCCCCCGCAGGATGACTAGAAACCCACTGCCCACACCCTGGAGGGGGAGGCCTGCTGCCAGTCAGCGTCAGCAGTGCCTGGCTAGACAGACAAGGGGAAGCAGGCCAGCTTCGCTGTCCTGCCCACCCAGGCCTCGGAAACCCCACAGCGGAGGAGAGGCGCCCGCCCACGCCTGTCCCAGCCTACGTGGGCTTCGGCATGCCCTGGGTGCTGCAGGCCAGAGGCCGCAGGATGCCCCCCCCCCCCCCCCCAGCAGGCAGTGCACACAGCTCCAAGAAAGGCTTTAATACCAAAATAAACTTCTCCAGAAAGATGCGTTGCGAGCATGTCTGGCTGCCTGCAGGAGGGCCCAGCCAAGGCTCTGGCTGTGCACGAGTGCGGGGGAAAGTGGAGCACCAGCCACTCACCCCGTGCCTTAGGGTCCCGGGGACCCCAAAATGCCCCTGGCCCAGGAAGCCAGCGATGGGGAGGCTCCAGCTCAGGCAGCCTCAAATCTCACCCAGGTCCTCATACACAGAGGCCGGCCGGCTCCCATCCACCGACTGCTCCTGCCCAGGGTGGCTGGCCCGGCCTGGTGGCAGCCTCAGCACACGGCTGTACAGGGGCTCCTCAGTCCCGTGCTCCCCCGCCAGCGGCTCGCGGAAAGCATTGCTGTTGTTGTTGCTGCTGTTGCCAGAGCCGCCCAGGAGCCCGTTCCTCTCGGGCGCTGACGGAGCACGCGGCGTGCCGTTGCTGCCTGGCTGGGGGGACTTCCGCTGGGCCCGGGGCGGCTTTGGGGCAGGGCAGGGTTTGGGAGCCTTGGGCCCCGCTTTCTGGTGGAAGGCCGGGACCGCGTAATCCCCAGAGCCAGGGAGGAAAGGCAGTTCATAGCCCGCCTGGCTTTCCCTGGCCTGGGTCCGCCAGGCCTCGCAAGGGAGGCAGGCCTCGTCGTAGATGGCGGCCGGCAGCGGGGCCGGCAGAGGGGCCCGGCCTTCCGGCTCATCATAGATGTGGACCTTGCCGCTTGAGAGGCCCTGGTGGCTGCTGGGCCCCAGCCCCACCTGCTCATATAGCACCTTCGTGCCCTGGGGCCATGACTCCTCCTGCCCCACGCTACTCTCATGCCTGGTGTCCACAGGGTCAGCGTAGAGCGTGTCCGGTCTTGGCCGGGACCCCTTGACCGCGTCCAGGGGCTCTGCGTAGACGTTGGCCACATCCTCCGAAGGCACCCCAGGGAGCGGGGAGCGGGGCGGGGTGCATGGCCACTGCGCTGGAGGCTCTCGTGCAGCTGTCTCCTTCTCCAGGGCAAGGCTGAGCTTGGCAGTCAGGGCTTTCCTGGTCGGCCACTGCTCTGGCACAGGGCCCTCGCCCTCCAGGCCGAACAAGTTGGCAAGGGTGTTCTGGATGTGGGCCACGCCAGCAGCCTCCGCGTCCAGGGAGCCACTGCTCTGCCGGTTCTCTTCCACCTGGGCCTTCTGAGCCTGGATCGCAGCCTGTACAACGTGGAAAATCTCGTTCCCCTGCTTCGTCTCAAAGGCAAAGTTGCCGGGGCCGGACTCGCAGCGCCGGCCGGCTTCAAAGGAGAACATCACCTGTGGGGCAGAAGCCAGCTCAGTTCCTCTGCTGGACCGCCACGGGCACAGCAGAGGGGGCGGGCGAAGGCCTGCCCCATGACATGCACCAGCACGCTTGGCCCTGGACTGCAGGGGCGGGACAGGCCTGATCCCCACACAGCCCTTGGCCCAGGCCCAAATCAGATGGTGGCGCATCTCTGCACAGGCCGTCCAGACAGCCTCTGGCCTGAGCACCTTCCCATTCTCTGCACGGGGCAAGTGCTACCGGTGCTTCAGTACAGTGGGCAAGAGGCTGCCTCCCCCGCCACAACCCCAAACAGGAGCCTCCCTGGTCGCCCTGCTGCACAAGGCCCGGGCCTGGCCCACCCCGCTTTGGCCAGCTGCTGCGATGGCACCCAGGCCAGCGGGCAAGGCAGGCGCCATCCCCCTCTATCCCCCTTCTTCCCCTGTTCTCTCTGCCCCCCCTTACACCCGCCCCCCCATTCTTCTCCTGTGCCCCACCTTGTCCCGGCCGTATCTGCGGAGGAGGCGGTAGGGCCAAGTGTAGAGCGGCGAGCTGGAGTGGGGCTCTGCGAGGGCGAGGCTGCTCCGGGACGCCCTCAGCACGTACGGCCCCCGCAGCCTGCAGCGCTCCGCCGCCTCCGTCTTCTGCACCGTCACCCAGAACTCGCTCACTGCGGCAGACGGGGAGAGCTCTGCAGGAGCACCTGCTGTTTATCAACCCCCCCCACCACTTGTGTATGTACACACACACACATCTCCCCTCTCTCTCACTCTTGCAGAGCAGAGGAGGGCCCATGGGGAAGCCCCCCGTCCAAGCTCTCCCCCCACCCAGCAATCCTGCACTCCTGCCACCAAACGCCCATTCCTGCGGCCCAAAGCGTGTTCTGGCATGCTGACTTGCTCTGCTGCAGCCGGTCTCTGCCGCTCCGCCTCCCCCGATCCCCATCCCCATCATGCAGGGAGGGCTTGGAACGCATGACATTTGGGGGGCTTGCCTGCCACGGCACTCCTACCTTCCTCTCGTGAATCATAAATGGAGTTCGTGGCCATTTCCAGCGCCCGCTCTCTGCCCCGCTCAGCAGGAGGCTGGCCTGCCGGGCCAGGGCTGCCCTGCAGCGAGACAGAAAAGTGCAACCCTGAAGGGGGAGCAGGGCTCCTCACTCAACAGCCTCTCCTCTTCCACCCCAGCCAGCGCTCCAGGTTCAGAGCCTCCAGACGAGGCTTCCTGACTGTTCCCGTGCCGGGATCTAGGAGGACAGCCAAGGGGCTCTGTGGTGCAGCACGCGCGCTCATGCTTCTGCCGCTGCCACAGGCACCGCCTTCCTTGAAAAGAGCCGATGCATGAGCTCAGGCCCGGCCATCTGTGGCCCAAGGCAGACCAATTTGCTATGCTCAACCTGCACCACTGCTGCCCACCAGCCCCCGGCAAGGCGAATGGCCAGAGCTTCCAACCCGCTCACCGGGAATGCCGTCTCACAGAGCCTGGCCACCCACTCAGTCGCTTCCTGCGGCTCAGCGGCAAAGACGTAGGTGCGCTCGCTGGTCTCGAGGCGGAAGACAGAGAGGCCTTCTTTGGCACTGCATTCCGGGGCAGGAGCTATGCTCACGCAGTCTGCTAGCCGCACAATCTTCTTGTCCAGGCGCTTGGTGCAGACTCTGTCGGCCGCAGCGGCACCCTCTTTGCAGTCAAAGAACTCCAGGCGGGCCACACCATGGGAACTGGCTGGGTACAGCACAAACCAACTCTTCTTCCATCGCTGCAAGCAGACACGGTGGGTGAGCGCTGGGTTAAAGCTGGGAGGGAACCGGCGGGATCCTGCCGGCCCCCTTTACACACTTTAGAAGCCCTTCACTCCAACCGGGAGCCTTGTGAGCACTTGTGGGCAAAGGCTGGAGCTAGGCCTGGACACTCTGACACTCTGGGTTGCCCTGGCTGCCCCCGAGCAAATTGCAACATCTATAACAACAGTATAAAAAGGCCTAGAAATGACCTCAAACCCTGAGCAGGGTCTGCTGGGGACTTCCCAGGTCACCCCGTTTGATCGAATGCTGGACTATATGGACCTTCAGCCTGATCCAGCAGGGCTCATGCTCCTTAGAGGGACCTAATGCAGATTGTGTGTACTGCTTGGGGAGCCTCAGGGTGAAACACAGTATAAAAAAGTAGGCATTTCCCTCTTGCAGGATGTCCTCAGGGGGATCCACGCCTACCCCAGCCACAGAGTGCTCCAGCTAAATTGGAATCCACTGCCACGGAAGTAGTGGTAGCTGCCAGTCTGCGTGGCTTTAAAAAGGGATTGGAGAGATTCATGAGGGAGGAGGCTATTGCTGGCTACTAGCCTTGCTTCCTCCTTTACTGGAGGTTCCTCCTTTACCGGAGGCGGCATGCCGGCATAAACCAGTCGCTGAGGAGCTTGAGCATGCGGAGGTCTTGCCCCCATCCTGCTGGAGGGATCCTGTGGGCAACTGGTTTGCCACTGTTTGGCTTGCCCAGTTGCCCTGTTTAGATTAGATGGACATTTTGTCTGACCCTGTGTGGCTTTTCTTATGTTCGTAATCACATGCTATAGGAATTGCTGTCCCATTACTGCTTCACAAAACATGGAGTGTGGGGAAGCTGTGCTGAGCCTGCCTGTCTCCGCTCACCCTTCACCACCTGGCATCCTCCAGATAGTTTGGACTTCAATTCCCATCAGGCCCAGCCGGCACAGCCAACAGCCAGGAATGCTGCAGCTGTGCTTGCCAGACATGGGAGGACACCGGGATGGTGAAGCCTCTATAAGTTCCCTGGGCACACAGAGCAATACTTGAGCCTGGAGGGTCTCCACATGATGACGTCACAGAAAGAATGCAATGTGAGGCCCGGGGTGGGTTGTGGAAGCTGTTCAGCGCACAGCACCCTCAGCAGAGCCCGTGCGAATGGGCCCTCGAGAGGGGAGGGAAGCGTCTCACACAACACCTGGCCACACTGCAGGCCTATTAAAGAGCTGACGTGCTGTTATTTCAAACAAAACTGCCTCCAGGAATACGACGTTTGCATATGTGAGATGGGAGGCAGTGGTGGCAAGCTGAGGTTAGCAAGATGGAAGGAAGCCAAACCCACGAGCTCAGTCACTGTCAACATGACAAAGTTGCTGCTCGAAGAAGAGTTCGCTTAAGAGGAAGGAAGTTGGATTCCCGCTCCCAGAGCGATCCAACGGGGCCGGTGCATTTGCAAATGAAGCCACAAATGGATGGCAGGCCCTCAGAGCTGATCCCCTCCACAGCAGCACCACCAGCTTCAGGACTTGAGTAGTGGCCCAAACACTCAGGCTTAACAAATGCACCTGGAGTTGGAGTACATGTCACTGAGTCAGAAGCCTGAAAGTTAAGTAGCCATTCAGCAAAAGTCACTCTCTGAAGGAGAGGAGGTTGCCTCCTGCACAGCTCAAGTTTGACTTATCTTGCAGGTCCCTGCACTTGCTCCATACATTAGCAGATCACTGAGAATCCAGGACCACAATCCCATGCCATTAAAAGGGCTCCAGGTAAGTCAAGGGGCAGGTAACGGCAGCTGTCCAAATGTACAGTCCAGGTTTAAGCAAGCAGAAAAACCAGACAGAACACGAATGGGGTGAGGGGAGAGGCCCCCCTCCTCCTCAAGGATGCCAGCTATAGCAGACCCCTCTTTCTGAGGGATGAATGAGAGGTCAAAATCCCCTTCAGACTGCTTTTCATGGGAAACTCCATGGCTGGTTCATATCTGATGGCGCAGGGAGGCCTGCAGAGTTCGCTCAGTCCTCAGGCAGTGGTTGATTTAACTTATATTCTGCTTTAAGTAGTCCAGAGGACTAAGTGAATGCTTGGACATGATCCCGAAGCAGGCGCAGATCCATGCCAGTCTTGAGGGTGGTGGAGATCATTTCCTCCAGTGGAAACCACCCACCGGGCCACAGCCGGGAAGTGGCGCCAAGAAGGCAGCCACTGCTTCCCTTTTCCCCATCCGGTGTAGCCCAGCAGGCTGGCCGCGCAGCGCTTTGCTCGCTGGAGACCTCAGGGCAGCGGGAAAGGCCTCGTGGCAGCTACGCGGAGGGGCTGCCTCGCGGGGCAGGGGCAAGCTACGGGGTACCGCGGCGGCAGGCCCTCGCGTCGGTGAAGGCCTGGATCCCGCCCCAGTTGCATGTGAGCACCGCGCCGGATGCAGGACAGCGAGCAGCCGCGCCGCGCAAAGCGGCCCCACGGCCCCTCCCTCGGCTCTGCTTCGGGGTCGGCACCGTCAGGCGCCCGTTGGCGGCCCACGGTTCCTGCTCCCCCTCGCGCTGGGAGGCACGCGGGTCCCGCCACGCCGCGCCCCTTTCCTCCCCTCCGCGAGGGCTCGGGCCGGGGATGCCCGCCCGCCGGCCGGCGTCTTCCGGGGGCAGCCTCGGCCGAGCGCCCCTTCCGCCGCCTCGCCCGGCCGGACTCCCGAGGGCCGGCTCGGCCACTGGACGCATCCCGAGCCGGGGCCGCGCCCTGGCTGCGCGCCGCGAGCGGCGGGGCCGGACGCCCCACTCGGGCGCCCTTGGCACGCGGGGCGCGCCCCCTCACCCGCCCCGGCAGCAAGGCAGCCGCCGGTCGACGGCACAGGGGCGTCCGTGCGCACGTCCGTGCGTGCGCGGGGCTGCAAATAGTCGCCGGGGCCGAGGCGAGCCGAGGCGCGCAGCGAGCCCGGAAGAGCCGAGCGCGCCGCCAGACCCGCGCCCCCGGCCCGTCCCGCCTCGTCGCCCCCCGGTTCCCCGCGTGGTGCCCGGCGCGCCCATACTCCCACTCCCACCGAGGGGGCGGCGTCGCCCTCCGCGGCTCCGGGAGCGCACTTCCCTTTGACCGAGGACGGGCGAGCCAGGCAAACCCAGCCCTCGCCGAGCTCGCCTACCTTGGCCCCGAGGCGCAGTCCCCCGGGCGGCTGCTGCAGCAGAAGCGGGCCCGCCTTGACCGGGGGGTCCATCCGGGCGAGGCCCGCGAGGCAGCGCTCCGCAGAGGAAGCGGAGCCGCTCCGGAGCCGCCGAAGCCGCCACTTCGGAAGCGGGGCGGGGCTCTCAGGAGGGCGCGGTCCAGCCCCGCCCCCGCCAAGGAGGAAGACGGGGAGGGGCGGGCCGCTCGCCCGCGGCGGGTGGGGCCCCAGGGAAGCCGGCCCTTCGCCGGCGGGAGCGTGTGCAGAGCGCTCCGCTCTTGCGTGCCCGCCTGCCCGGAGCGGCTGTGCGGAGCAAGGGCTGCTTCGGAACTTCTGCGCTGCACGCCGTTTCCTGCGGCAGGGAGGCCTCCGTGCCGGCCGGTCGGCCGGCCTGGCCAAGCTGCGGTAGGGGTCGCGGGAGGCCGCTCGTCCCAGCGCGGGCCCCGGGCGCCGTCCCGGGGCCTCGGCGCGTTTGCTCCTCGGGCCGGGCCGGGCCATCGGACTCGGGCTGGAGGGGGCGCCACAGGAGGGGCCGCGGAGAGGCGCCTCCCGCCCGGGCATGGCAACGGGCGCCTCCGCGGAGGCGCGGAAGTTGAGCGCCGGCGTTTCTTGGCCGCGGGCCGGACGTGGCTCTGGATGGGAGGGGCGCGGGATGCCCGCGGAGGGTCGCTCGCCGCCCGCCGGATGCCTCGTCCCTCCCGCCTGGCCGCGCTGCGCCGCTGATGGGAGCCGCGGGCCATGTCCGCCGAAGGGCCGCCCGCTGGCCGAGCGGAGATGCGCCCGCGGGCCTTGGCGCGGCTGTTCCGCGTGCAGCGGAGGGACGTGCCGCGGATGCCTCTTCCACGGAGAACTGTGCTGCCTTTCCAGGCTCTGGCTTGCTAGGTCTGCAGGGCTGCACTGGGCATAAATACACCCAGGCTTAAATCTCAGCTTAGTCTCAAACTTGCAGGTTCTCAGGCCACGGGCTGGGAATAGGGCTCGGCGACCGGCAGCGCTCTGAGGTGAGCAAGGAGTGGGGCAGCTGCCTATACGTTGCCAAAGATGATGTCCTGAGCAGCAGATACAATAGGATACCTGTTTGTGTAACATGCACGTGCAAATTTGTATATACTTTCGCATTCAGAAATACCTTTTATTCAAACAAATACAAGACACCTCATCATACGCACGCATTGGTGACTTCTCGTCTAGACTTCTGCAACGCCCTCTACGTGGGGCTGCCCTTGAAGATGGTCCGGATACTTCAGTTGGTGCAGAATAGAGCTGCCAGGTTGCTGACGGGGACTGGCGTTATTCTCATATAACCCCAGTCCTCTGTCAGCTTCACTGGCTCCCAATTGAAGTCCGGGCCCGATTCAAGGTTCTGGTATTGACCTACAAAGCCCTAAACAGCTTGGGACCTGGATACCTAATGGACTGCTTACGCCCTTACATGCCCTCCCTCCCTTTAAGATCTGCAACATTGGCCCTCCTCCGGGAACCCACTGTGAGGGAAATTAAGTGGGTAAGCACCCGGAGGAGGGCTTTCTCTGCAGTGGCGCCCCAATTATGGAATGCGCTCCCTGGAGAGGTTCGCCTGGTACCGTCGTTATCTGTTTTTCGGCGCCAGGCGAAGACCTTTATATTCAAGTCATATTTTAATTGTTAGGTTTGTTTATAAGTTTTGCTATGTATTTATGTTGTAGATTTTTTTTTTTTTAGTTGCCGAGATGCACCGAGGGGGGGAGGGATATATTGTTTATAGTTATAGTTTTATAGTTTTACTGTATTTTACTTATTGTATTTTAAATTGTTGTAAGCCGCCCCGAGGCGATGGGGCGGCCTATAAATGTTTTAATAAATAAATAAATAAAAATAATACTCAGGAATGCTGAGCCCAGGTGACTTGTACCCCTTTCCATGCAGTTCTCCTGTGCTGACTTGAACGGGCAATTTCAAGGTCTCACTTTGTACAGCGTTTCGATTTCAGACCAAAGGTGCACTGTGCAGGTCTGCCTTTTGCCAGCTCTCCGAAACAGAGGACTGCCCACTAGGACACCTGGACACCCTGCGCTTCTCTTTAGAGCAGCCACATGTCACCAGCAAGGGTCACAAAAGCAGAGCCTCCTCCGTTCTGCAGCGCTCTGTCCTGTGGGCACCAGGCCTAGCCAGGAATCCCACCAGAGTCTCTCCAGCCCCTGTGGCTGGAGTGCAGGCTGCCCTCTGCACGTGGTACGCGGACCAGCACTGCAGTGCGACTCAGCAGGGAGGCACCGCTGCTTTCCACTCCCAGCTCACACAGTCCCAGCTTTGATGAAAGCATTCAGGAAAAAGGTACAGAATGGGAAGACAGGGTTTGGGCACAAAGCGGAATGTCAGTCACTTTCACTGCACAAGCAAAATCAGTAGCAAAGAGCAAATTAAATGGAAAAATGCTGTCTGGCCATCCCACCCTGTGCTAAGATGCCCACCTGGTTCTCTGAAGACCCTATAGAAACATAGAAACTGAGCAAGTCAGAAGGGTGTTCCTGGGCCATCTAGTCTGACCCCGGCTCCAGCCGACTCCACTCGTGACATGCTCATTGCCTCCTATGTCCATGGCAAAATTCTCCTGGTGCTTGTGTCAGGTACTTACACAATATTTGTACGTAATTGTGATGCATTTCTAACCCTGCTATTTATGACCTATGTTGTTGTTGTAATTGTTGTATCTATTTTATTTGTTTTTAGGCTTGGGGAAAACCACACCTGGGCACCTGTGCTGGAGAAAACTCAGTCTCTTCTGCACCTGCCTCAGGCTCTCTCACTTCGTAGGACACTTGCCCCTGGTGCACATGCAGGAGGAGGAAGAACCCCCTTCCTTTCACAGCGGGTGCCTCCCTTGTTGCTCTGGGGGAGATGCCGGGGGGCCTCTCACTTGCTGACTGTCCAGGAATGGCTTGTCCCCAGCTCAGTAATGGAGGCTAGAAGATTTTGTCAGGCAGGAAGGATATAGCCAGGTTAGAGTCAGTGCAGCGAAGGGCCACATGGATGGTGGCTGGATTGCAGGAAAAGCCATATGAGGTGAGGCTGAGGAAACTGGGTCTCTTCAGTCTGGAGAAGAGGAGACTCGGAGGGGATCTGTTGCCGACATACAGGTACATGGGGGTGCCACAATGAGGTGGGGAGAGACCTGTGTTCCCCTGCAGAGGAGGACAGGCTCCGCTCCAACTGAGCAAAATGCAGGGAACCAAGGTTCACTTTGGATGCCAGGAAGCACTTCCTGACAGTTAGAACCCCTGGGGTATGGAATGGGCTTCCATGGGAGGTGGTTGAGGCCCCATCAGTGAGGGTGTTCAAGGATAGGCGAGACATGCAGTTGGGCATGTCGTGAGTGGAGCTGGCTGGAGCCGGGGGTCAGACTAGATGGCCTGGGAGGCCCCTTCTGACTCGCTCTTTTTCTGTTTTCATGTTACCTCCCCCCAGTTTGAGAAGTTGCCACTGATGAGCGCTTTCTCAGTCTGATTCTGTACCCAACAGTGGATCCACCTGATTGTTGTTCCATCTAGCCCACATTGAGCTAGTTTGCTAATCAGGGTGTCACAGGACACCTTGTCAAGAGCTTTGCTGAATTCTTCTGTCCAGAGCATTCCCACAGTCCATCAGGGAAGTTATCCAAAGAATGAAATCGGATTAGCTTGGCAGGATTTGTTCCCGAGGAATCCTTGCATGGCTTTCAGGGTGTTTGCAGACTGACTGCTTTATACTCTGCTCCAGAATCATCCCAGGACTGATGTCAGACGGACTGGTCTGTAGTTCCCAGGTTCTGTTTCTTTTTCCTTTCTTGAAATTGGACATCAGCCCTTCTCCACTCACCTGGCACTGCCCTCATCCTCCATGATTTCTCAAAGAGAACACAGCATGGTCCTGGGAGTCCCTCTGTTAGCTCCTTCAGGAACCCAGGGCAGAGTTTCTGGGCCCTGGAGATCTGAACTCTCAGCCCAATTGGATGATCCTGGACCATTTGCCTATAATCTGGAGCTGCCCCCTCAGCTTGTACTTCCCCTTCATCGGGAAAGTCAGCTCTTCTTCTGGGAGAAGATTGAGCCAAAGTGGGCACTGAGCACTTCTCTCTGTCTTTGTCAACTGCCTTCACTTTCCCATCCACACTGAGTCCTTCCGCCCCTTTTCTTTCCTCTGCCTTTGCTTTGGACATACCTGAAGGAAGCTTTTTCGTTGCTTTCAGCATCTCTCGCTAGCCTTGGTTCAGCCCTAGCTTTAGCCTTCCTGACTTCATCTGTGCGATTCCATGATATTTTCCTGTACTCCTTGGCCTTCCTTCTACTTGCTATCCAGGTCCTTTCCTGTTTTCAGATCATCCCTAGCCTTTGTGTGAAGCCACAAGGACTTCTTCTGTTTTGTACCATTTTTCCTTTTAGAAATTGTTTGGGACTGTGCCTTTAAAATTTCTTTTTTCAAAAAATTCCCACTTTTCTTGGGTGCCTTTTCTCATTAGAATCACTTGCCATACAACCTTACTTATCACTGCTCTGAGTTTATTCAAATAGGCTTTCTTGAAATCTCTGGTATACATTTGGCCTTTGCTTCTCTAGAATCAAGAATTCAAGTCTGACATGGCCACTTTCCCGCTAGGTCTTCCCTGTTGGTTAGCACTGAGTCAAGGGCAGCTGCTCTGCTTGTTCTTTCCTCCACTTTCTCTTAAAGAACGTGATCAGCAACACATGTTAAGAATCTCTTGGAGGGCCCAATTAGATATTTTGCTGATCCCTCTGGGAATCAGCAGTCTTCTGGGACACAGGGCTCCACGGCATCCATCACACCGGTTTGTTCAGGCTATTTCCCTGTCCCAGAGCACTGTCAGCTCCGCCCCCCCCCGCCCCCTGTTACCTTAATGAGGATCCTCCCCTCTTATAATTGTTTTATTCTTGCAATTACTTGGTTTGTCTTTTATTAAGACTTTATCTCTGAAGCCATTTTGGAAATTTGTCTTTAAAACATGGAAAGCAGTATAGAAAGTATCCACGATGAATGAATAACTGTTCAGATGCAGGTTAGATCACATCCAGTTTAGCCCTCCCAGCTGGACATGTGCAAAGGAGGGTCATGGGGGGTTGGCTGGACCATGTGATGTGGCAGCTGCAAAGGCCACCATAGTTGTAGTTCCAAGGAAGCCACTGTTCTGTGTTCAACTCATGAGAAGTCATGGGTCTGATCCATTCCCTTTTGCCAGACCGTGCCTGGAGTCCAGTTCTGGCCATCACAAATTTAAAGAGGGATCACCTGGATATAGGAGCGTGTCCAGAGGAGGACAGGGAGGTGGCGAAGGGCTGCTCACTGTTTCACCTGGAGGTGAGGCAACTCGGAGAAGGCTGCTCCCGGCCCATGGAGGCCTGTCACAGAGGCGATGGCTCAGTGCCCACCACATTCCATGGCCAGGGAAGGGATCTCGGGCTCTCCCTTCTTCCTTGCTCTCGGACAGAAGCTGCCCGCTCCCGTCCTGCATGGGCATCACAGCATTCGATTAGAGCCTCTGCTGTCCCTTCCAACTCCTGGAAGTGCCTACGGTGCCAACCCCTTGATGGGGTCACCTTATGTTAGGGCTGGCCATGCACACTGGTGGGCAACTTGCCCCTTCCCTTACATTACCCTGGGAGAGGCACGGGGGTGGGGGTGTTATGGGAGCAGACATTAAGCAGAAAATACACCAAGCGTAGTCTAAACGGTGGGAGGCCATCCCAGTGCGTCCCAGTTCCTACAGGGCCAAGGCTGCCTGCAGCCGCTCCGTCTGCCTGGGGTGGGGGAGGCTTCCAGTGGAGCCCAGAGGCGCCTATGTGTTCTGCAGAAAGGAGCACCCCCCCCCCACCGCACCCGTTTTCCCGGCTCAGCCAAGCCCGCCATGGCCCTCCGGCTGCGTGGGCCCTGGTGGGCCGGCCAGCCGTGAGGCCCACGGGTTCCCCACCACCGGACGGCCTCCGAGCAGCTTCCACCAGAGTGCAGAGCCCCAAGGGGGCGCCCGCCGCCCGAGGCACGCGCGGGGCGCCCGCTCCACCTCGCTAGGCTGTGCCCTGGGACGCCCCGGCCGTCCGAGGCGGCCAGCAGCACCGGGGGCGGGGTGAAGGGGAGGCCGGACGGGGCGGCCCCTCCACGCCTGGCCCGGGCAGCGGCGCGGACAAGGCGCGAGAGGCTGGCGGCGGGCGGCGGCTCCACAGAGGTCAGCCGGGGAGGGGAGGGGGCGCCGCGGCTTTGCGCTGCGCGGGCGGAGGCCGCCCGGTCAGGCGGGACGGGGATGCGGCGGCGGCGGCGGCGGCTCGCGCGTCTGGGACGCGGGGCGCCGAGGCGAGGGCGCTTCTCGGGCCGTCTGGCGGCGGGCGGCCAGCGCCACTCCTGGCCCGGTTTCCGGCCCGCGGACGCAGCCGGCGGGGAGAGCGGGCGGAGGTGGAACCGCCTCCCGGGGCGCCCCTTCGGGAGGGCCCGCGGCCCCTGGCGCCGCCGCCCCGTGAGGGCGCGGGCCTTCTTCTCGGAGGGCTGCTCGCCAGCCGCGGCCGCGTGGAGGGAGGCCCGGCCGCCGCACGGGCCGCCAGGCACGGTGCAGCGGCGCCCGGTCGGGGCCCGACGGACCCGCGAAGGCGCCGCGGTGCGCGCTTCTCAGCGACGCGCGGCTCCGGGGAAGCCCGGCGGGTGGCCCGGCCGCTCCTCCCCGTCTGCGCTTCCCCTGCGGAGCCGCGGGACGCAGCGGGCGCCGGCCTCGTACCGCTGCGCGACTCTCCGCTGCCCCGCCCGCAGTTCCGCTCCCACCAGCCGGATTGCCCCAAGGCGCGGGCAGCCTTGACGGCGCGCCGCAGCTCCTCTCCTCCTGCTCGGATTCCGCCGCCTCCACGAGCTCGTCCCTGGTTCTTGGGACACCCCGCAGAAGAGAGGAAATGCCCAGCTGGAGTGAAGGGAGAGGTCGGTCTGGCCGATCGGGGGGCTCCTGCTGGCCCGGCCTCCAGCCCCTGCGTGCCGACTCGGCTGGACAGAGGGCAAGCCAGTTGCCGTGGCAGCAAGCCCTTTCTGCCCCACTCGTGTGCAAAGTATATGTGGGTCAGGAGTGGGTATCAGGGCCTTCTGCTGATGTGCTGGGGAGCAGGAATCAAAATGTTAAGCAGGTGATGAGACAGGATTTAGGGTTTTCCCTTTGCAGAAGTAACCCCGACCTTCTCTTGGTAAGACTTCTTCGAATCATAGAGCAGTGGACCTGGAAGGGGACGTCCTCCTCGGGATGAGGGGGGCACTGCCCGCTTCCCCTTCCCGAATCATAGAGTCACAGGCCAGTAGAGCTGGAAGGGGCCTGATGGCCATCAAGTCCGGCCCCTGCTCAGTGCAGGCCTCCAGCAAGGCGCCCCCTCACGGGGCTGCCCAACTGCCTCTTGCATGCCTCCACGGGGGGGGGGAGGGAGGGAGTCCACATCCCCCCCCTCCCCCGGTCACAGGCTCCATTGCTGTGCCGCTCTAGCAGTGGGGGAGATTTTCCTGGTGCCTGGCTGGAACTTGCCTTCCTGTGGCTGGAGTCACTGGGAAGAGTCCTGGCCCTCCCTGAGTGGCAGCCTTGCAAGGGTCCCGAAAGCTCGGTCCTGTCTCCCCTCAGTCACCTCTTCTCCAGGCTGAACGGGCCGGACTTGCTCCATCGCCCATCACTGGCCTTGTTTCCGGTCCCCTGATCGCCCTCCTTGCCCACCTTTTCTAAGTTGCCCATGTGCAGTAGAGGAGAGCTGCGCAGAGCAGCTGCCCTCTGCCCAGTGAGGGGTGCAAGTCCACGGGGGCCTCGGGCTTGACTGGGGCGGCTGGATGCATCTTTGCCTTGCCGGCTTCCTTATGCGTGACTCGAGCTGGGCTGGGATCTCGTAAGCTTTGCTCTAAGAAAGCTTCAAAGCACTGCAAGTGGGGAGGCAGTTTGCTGATGAAGCGATGCTTTCCTATGGTGTCACTCCACCTCATACATGGGTGCTCCACTGGGGCCCTTGTAAGGAGGCTGATTGTCATGGGAACACAGTCCATATGTTCGTCAGAGATGCTGGGGCAAGTCCATAGTCATCTGGCCCTCTTGCCATGAGTGTTTCATGGCTCGGTTTGCCTGGAGCTTCACTGCTGGCCGACTCTCTTTGGTGCAGTGCCTGCCCCGCCTATTCCGCAGTGACAGAAATAATTATTCTGGCTCTTTGGCAAGCCGCCCCCCAACACACACCCTTGTTCCTCACATGGTCTGGGTGCCTCCTCAGCTGCCCTTCCTGCTTCTGGGGGATTCCACCTGACCGTCACGGGCAGTTCTCTTCAGATTCCCTCTGCTTTGCTTTGCCAGAGCGACCCCGTTCCCACACACCATCCTCTCTTTTTTCCACAGTTCCATCTTGCCTATTATAACTTCCTTTGCAGCTTATGTTGTCACACCAGGATCCTGTTGGTTTTGTTCGTACTTGTAAAAACTTAATCAGAGTGTCTAATTAAGAGGCATTAATTAAGTATGCTCCAAATGCATGGCAGGGTTGGACTCTCTAGGTGCTTCCTTTCTGCTGCTCCGGCTTGAGAGTGTTTGTGGAGTGGGCAAGGGTCCAGTCATGTGTCTGTGCCTGGGGCAGGCGGTGCTGGATGGCATTTTACAGTCTCATTCACAAACAGTTTGACTTGGTATTTGCTGGGTGAAGGCCCCGATCCCCTCTGGTTTCTGTGGTGGGTTGAAGGAGGATTTGTGGTGTCAATAAAAATGCTAAAATGGAGATTTAGGTAGGCATCCCTTTGTTGACCAAACGGATTTATTCTCGAGAATAACTGGCTACCAACGAATCCTTCCAGATGGCGCACCTGAGCTGTGCCCCGTTGGCCCTTTTAGACATTGTCATTAGAGAGTTTCACGTAATACAGTTAACACTTTCCAATAGGTTGTAGAAGTGAAAAGTTACAAGGCGTGATCTCTCCCACTTGCATACCAAGGAGGATGGTGGGGGTGGGGGGGGAGCTATTGCATAGAAGGGAAGGAGGACAGGGTGGACTGGCATGAACTGCCCTTTCTCTGAGCTGCTGTTATCTGTTCCATGCCAACTAGTTTTCTCTGGACAGGTGCCTGGTTAGTGTCAGCTGTGTTTCAAAGAGGCATGCGTGCCGATTTCTCAAAAAGAGGGTTTTTCTCAGACCTGGTCATGGGCCATTGATTGCATGATTTAACCAGAGAAAGTTCTACCTGTTGATCTGTGCATCGTCATCCATTGAGGAAGGTTTGATACTGAAACTGTGGTGGCAGCTGACGTTCAGCTAAATGAATTCTACAGGTAAAATATGAAATGCCCCCAAGATCCTCCAGGGATGACTGTGCATGGGCTCAAGGGATAGAATCATGGAATAGTAGAGTTGGACGGGGCCATGAGGGCCATCGGGTCCAACCTGCTGCTGTTGCAGGGCACTGGCTTGCACCATCCCACCCAGATGGAGGTCCAGTTTCTGTTTGAAGGCCTCTAGGGTGGGAGAGCCCCCCATCTCTCCAGGCAGCTGGTTTCCCTGTCGCCTTGTTCTGACGATGCAGAAGGGCTGACGGCCATTGTGTGCAAGGACAGTGATGCCCTGTCCTGCTTAGCTCTTTCTGGCTCTGCCGAGGCTTGCTTCCTGGAAAGCAGGACTAAGAGAGCCACAGCCTGTGCCCCTCCCCACCTCCAGCCCCAACTCCTGCCTGCTCTTGCGGTTGGAAAAAGCAGCCCTCTGGCAGAGAAGAGTTTACCAGCCCCCGGAGAGCATCAAGCGTTCTCCAGAGGAGCAGCCCTCCTGCGCCCTCCCTGCAGCTCTCACCAGGCAGAGCAAGGCTTGCTGGGGGCTGCAGCAGGAGGGTGGGAGCAGTGCCAAGCCACTGATGGACAGGCCCTTGGCCACTTCTGCTCACCTGCTGCCCTCAGGTGTGGGGACGGTCTCGCCAGTGTTGCACGGAGGTCGTCTGGCTGGCTGGCTGGGGGGCTATGCAAGCATCTTGGGCCACATGCTAGTCCTTGGGAGCCAAGAAGGCTGCCCTCATGTGCTCGGGGGCACGGCAGGAGGACCAGGGCTGCTTTCGCCATCCAAGCTGCTGTGAGGGGCTGGCTCGAAGGCAGAGCCCCTGGCTAGCATCAGACAGCTACCGTCTCGGCTCACCGGAGCATCTCCAAGTAGGACCCCCACCCATGCCCTGGAGAGGCACTCTTGCCAGCCCCCGGCAACTGGTGGTGGGCTGGGGTGGTGGAAGGCCGCTTGCTGTGCCCCTCCCTCTGGCCAGGCCAGGCCAGGCAGTGATCCAGAGATCTCCTGGCACCTCGCCCCCCCCGCCCCGCGCCTAGCCTCGGGTCTCTGAGGGGGCTGGCTGTGGTTGGTTAATGATCAAAAGGCGATTTGTTTCCAGAACCAACTCCTTTGCCCTCTGCAACTGGCTGGCTACCTCTCTGGTCTCTCCTCAGGGCTTACCTCTCCTTGACCACCGAGAGACCCCCCCGCCCCCCCTGGAGGCCCCTCATCCCATGCGCCGCAGGAGCCAGTTCTCAGAGGAGGAGGCTGCGCTGCCGCAGGCGTCTCAGGAAATTCCAGAGACTTGCTTCCTGGGCGGGTGATCCTCCCACCCCCCCTCATGTTCCCCTGCCCCTGTTTGCTTAAGGACTGGCAAATGTCAGCCCAGGCTGGGCCGGCCAGACAGCCGCGTCTTATTCACCCGGCATGGGGGAGGGCCTTCCCTCAGCCCAGCCGAGCCCCATGCTCCTCTGTAGAGTGGGGCGGAGGCCCTCCAGGTTCCAGGCAGACAAGGGCCTTTCGTTTCTCGCCCCCCAGCTTGAGCCCAGGACCTTCTGAATGCGGAGCAGGGCTCCACCACGGGACCAGCCCTGGGTGGGGAATGCGTCATGAGGGGCATGAGAAGGGGGGGCTTCTGGCAGGGCGACCGACCCCTGACACCACAGGGCAGAGCAAGCAGACCTTCCGGGGGGCTCTTGACTGGCTTGGCACACACACTCAGCCGGGGGGGGTGGCGTAGATAATTGTCCCCCCCCCCATTGCTGCCAGGGAGGTAGGTAGTGCATAAAGGACCACAGCTAGCCATGGCCTGTAGCGGGTTTTAGCGACCTGGTCTAGTCAAGGGATCAGCGGCCCCCCTGGGAGGGCAGCGCACAAGCCTTGGGCCAGGCAGGCCTGGCGGATGGTGCTGCCTGGCAGTGGGGTGGGGGCAGGTTCGGAGAAATAGTTGCTGAGCATCCTGTGAGAACCGGAGGGCTGCCCGCGCTGCCCGCTTTGCTTGCTTGTGCCCTGCGTAGCATCGCCCTCCGGGGGCGGAAGGCTCGTTGCCCTCATGGGAGCGCGTGTAGCAACAGGAACTCCAGCAAGAAGTCACACGGATGAGGTGCAGCCTGCGGAGGCCACGCTCCACGCAGGCGTCTCCTGGGAAGGGGTCGCATGGGGATGCGGAGACTGGTTGCACTGCGTTCACTGCAGCCTGGCGATCGCATCAGAGTGGGCTGCCCCGGGCAAAGGCCTGAAGAGGAAGCCCTCCTGGCCGGCCTCGCGAGGCTGCTCCCCGTCCACGCCCCGCCATGCTCCGCAGGTGGCAGAGCTCAGGCCGGAAGTCTGGACGAAGAGCCACTGGCACCTGGCCCTGCTCACGATTCCCCAAGACCTTGTGGTGTGGCCGCGAGGCTGCTCTCCGGTCACAGCAGGGCTCCACGAGGAGAGCTGCTGCCGGTGGTGCCTGCTGCCCCGGGGGTGGCACAGGGGAGAGGCAGAGCCATGGCCAGGCAGAAGCGGGAGACTGTGGGGTGGGGAGGCAGGGTCCGGAGTGGCCGCGGAAGGAGTGTGGAAGGCCAGGGGGCGCTGTAGGCAGGGCACAGGGCACGTGCCCAGCGCCTGGGGGCCAGGGCGGGTTCCCTGGGCGCAGGGACAGCCGTGCCCCAGGAGAGCTGCGAGGGATGGGGCGCTGGCACCAGGGCAGCCCGGGGGCCCACCTGCCTTGACCCCCTCCCTCTGTGCCCAGGTCAGGTGGCGAGGAAGATGGGCCCGGCCCCGGGCAAGTGGGAGCTGCTGGGCGTGCTGTGCAGCCTCTGGCTCTGGGGGACCGTGGCCCAGCCGGGCACCCCGGCCCCCACAGGGCAGAGCCCGGGGGCGCCCCGGCTGCAGTTCCGGCTGGCCGGCTACCCCCGCAAGCACAACGAGGGGCGCATCGAGGTGCTGTACAACGGCGAGTGGGGCACCATCTGCGACGACGACTTCACGCTGGCCAACGCCCACGTCCTCTGCCGCCACCTGGGCTTCGTGGCGGCCACCGGCTGGACCCACAGTGCCAAATACGGCAAAGGAGTCGGTGAGCGGGGGCGGGCAGGAGGGACAGCGGGGCTCCTGGGCAGTGGGGAGCTGTGCAAAGCAGTGACTCGGAGCGGAGCCTGGCATGGCAGCAGAGGCGCCTGCACACCTCTGGGTCCCAGATGCAGCCCTGGAGCGCATCGCAGGTGAAGCTGAAGAACCAGGGAAGTGGTAACAGAAGCCTCTGGCTTTAAAGCATGTGCAGAGCGCTTCCCCCCATCACTGAATAACCGCAAGCTGCTCTCAGGAGCAGGAAGCGGCGTCCCGGAGGTTGCTTCAGGGCAGGGGGGCCCCGTGCTCGTCTGGCGAGACATCCCGCTCCCCCCCACTGCTCCTGACCTGTCCGGCTGTGCCTGTTTAGGCCGCATCTGGCTGGACAACGTGAACTGCGGGGGTAGCGAGAAGAGCATCTCCAGCTGCCAGTCGCGGGGCTGGGGCAACAGTGACTGCTCCCACGAGGAGGATGCCGGCGTGATTTGCAAGGACGAGCGTCTCCCTGGCTTCACAGACTCCAACATAATTGAGGTGGGCCACGTCGGTAGGGCGAGGGGTGGGCACCCCCTGCTGCCTCTGTGGGGGGAAGACCCTGGGGGCTGCTGTGCTAGCCCTGGGCTGCCTGCTCGGCCCCCAGCCCCCAGCTTCGGTGCTGCACTCTCTCTCCTCCCCCTGCCAGCTGACACACCATGGCTGGCTGCCAGCATGGCCAGGCCCCTGCAGGAGGGTGGCCTGCAGTGACTGCCTGGGCATGCAGCTCACATTGATTTTTATGACAAATATGTAAAGTAAGTAGTTAAAATGCAACTATTTAATGTATTTGTAGGCTGCATTTTAGGGTAAAGGTGGCTTATATACATTCACTATACAGAGTTCTTAAAATTGCAAAACGGTGTAATACAACTACTGTAATTACTCATAAGAACTAGTGGTAATCTTAAAAATGGAAAAGTGTAGACCTGTACGAAAAATACCCGAGTCGCTACAGCTAAAATCATATCAAATATCCAGCATTCTTTAAAAGAAAGCCTGAGCCAAGGAAGAGGTTTTTGGGACCTGCTGGTGGCCTGTGGTGTGGCCCGCCAGCCCCTCCAACCAGTAGGTGCAACGGGGCCATGCCCACCCTGATTACAGGTGGCCCCCTGCACTGCAACAGCAGCCCCCATTGGCCAGTGCCACATACTCCGCCGCCCGTGGGCTTTGAGGCTCCTTGGCTGGAAGCCGCCCGCCACTGCAGTGTTCAGCGCCACGGATGCTCTCCGAGGACGTGTCACCCACCCGGCAGGACCAGCTGCAGGCCCCGTCCCTGGCCTGTTGGCCAATGCTCCGCCCACGTCCTTGGCAGGCTGCACACCGTGTGCACACGCATGCCACTTGTGGGCTTCCTCGGGCCACTGGCTGGGCACTGCGAGGCGAGACCTCTAGGGGGCCCTGGCAGCACTTCCCTTCCCGAGACCATCCCGCGCCCTCCTGTGCCAGTGGCAGGCATAGAGGCAGGGGTAGGCGGGGGGGCTGTTCTGACGCTGCCAGCCGTGATGCACAGCTTTCCAGATGCCCCAGCCAGGCCTCCTCCGCCATGTCTGTGGCAGTCCCAGGGCAGTGGTGCCCCCCACATCAAGCTGCAGCCCTCTGGTGTTCTCTGCAGCTGTGGGTCAAAAATGTGGGGTGGAGGGGAGGCCCCACAGAAGGAGTGATCCCTGGGACAGGTGGATCCCATGTGGGGCAGGCCCACGCTCCCCCCCACTCCTCTTGTACCTCCGGCTGTGGGTCATGCCGCGATTTGCACACCAGTCCTCGAGTGGCCCTAGCCGCCTTCCCCAGATTTCTGCCCTGGACTGGGCTCTGCTTGGTGGCCACGTGGCCCCTTCCAGCACTGCGGTTTTTGTGCCACTTCCTCTTGGATCCTCCTCCATCTTTTCTCTACAAAAAGAAGGGACTGTGGCTCACCTAAAGCCCTTCCTGCCGAGGGTCTTCTAACCTCACCCTGCAATTAACAACTTAATTTAGGGTTAGGGTTAAAATAGCCGCCTTTTTGTCTACTTCACTCTCCCTGGATTGTGTATGGGCACTGTGCTGATCAGATCAAATGCAAATATTGCAGTGGGGGATAAAAACGGGCCTGGTTTGTGCTCTGAGGGTGGTGAATGGGTGCCAAGCACCCATTCCAGACCCACCTCGCAAGGCCTCTGTGTGGGGAGGGGAGCCAAGGGGGCACGTTTGTCATCCAGCTGCTGATGGAGCAGACTGGCCTGCCTGGAGAGATCGGGCTGTGACAAGACAGCAGTTGGGTCTTCTCAGGGAGGATGAACGGGCTGTGCAAACCCACGTGGAACTCTGTGGGTCTGGAAACACGCCTTGCTGCCACCCTGGCCCCGTGCTTTCTAGTAAAGATCACTAGAAAGAAATGTGAGGGGGGGATGGTTTTATGATGCAATCAAGCAGCTCATGCACCCCCTGCATCTCACACGTGGCAGCAAGAGGCGACGCCTGCCCCCTCCCTGAGCCACCAGCCGCCTCCTGCAGAGCCCCGTCCAGCCCATGGGAGCTGCTGTCCAGCAGGAGGGAGGCGCTGCCCAGCTTCAGATCGTTGCTCCCAGAAATTGCCTTGCAGCATTGGAATTCTCCCAGCTGGACATTTCGGGGTGAATTGGGTGGGACTTGGGGACCCACAGAAGCCAGGTTACTCAGAGGAGGTGCTGGAAAACATCGGCTAAGGGCACTGTGTGGGGGGTGGGCAAGGGGGAGGGAGGCAGTTGCCCTCCAGCTGTGGCTGGCCTATCGTGCGGCTGGGATCCCAGCGCGTTTTAAGGCGGCGAGGGCCGTTTCCGGATGTGTGGCTGACTAACGGCAATCTCACTTGCACCCTATAATGGAAGTGCTGGAAAATGCCCCAGGTCATCACTGAGCACCCCTTTCCCATGTCCTGCCCATCAAAGGGCAACCTTGGGAAGGGGGGAGCACAGGCAGAGCCTGGAGGATGGGAAGGGGCACCACATGGGAACCGCCCTTCCGAGAAGGGAGGAGGAGGTGGCGCAGCACAGCTGGAGGGCAGATGTTCAAGGCGTACAGCTCCTTGCTGTGGGCGTTGAGGCTGCGGGGGCCGAAAGCCAGGCCTGAGCTGTGGGACTGGTCCCAGGACAGAACAGATTCCATGCTGGGAGCCAGGAGGGAACATTCCTCTCCGGCCGGCCGGCCGGCTGGCTGGCTGGCGGGGGCGGTGGGGGGGGGGGCTTGCCTTGCCCTGCCAGCCTTCCCTGGTGTGAGCCCTGCTTCTTCCTCCTGTTTTTGGAATCCTGCAATCTGGGAAATGTATCTAGGCTACCGGGGAGCTCCGGGGGCCACTGATCTGCTTGGATGATGGGCTTTGACCAGCTCTGGCCCAGGAGGTCTGCGTCTTGCCAGCAGCCCGTGCTCTGGAGCCCCTGCTCTGCTCCTGCCCGAACCCTTCCAGCACTTCCTTCCAGGGTGCTCAGGGCTTGTCCAGCTTCCCTCCAAGTGGCTTCTGCTCACCTCAGAGCAGCAGTCCAGTTCGTTCTCCAATTGCTGGAGAAATATGAGACAAGACGGCTGGGACGGGGCAGGGGGGGAGGCAGGCTGGGCTGGGATGACACGCTCCACCCCCACAGCATTCCTCCTTTCCATTTGTCGGCCAAGCAGGAGGAAGGGGGGCCCATCCAGCTTTACTTTGGAGAACGAAAAGTGTGTGGTGGCTCAGCAAATAGGTCTCGGCCTGCAGCGAGGGGGCGCCGCGGACTTGTGCCATTATCCTTGTTGCAGAAGTGGCTTTCTGCCTCTGCCGGCAGATCCCGCAGCCCCTAGTCTGGCTTCCCCTGTCGTCTTGGGGAGAGGGCCTTGGGGGCCCTCCCTTCTGTGGAGGCCAAGCCGGGCCAGGGCACTTTCGGCAGCACAGGCGCTTCCACCTCCAGCTGTCCCGGAGCAGCCTCCTCGTCCTCGTCCTCGCCCGCTGCTGCTCCCCCCGACTTGTTTTGCTCGCCTGCTTGCAAGTTGGGCTCACTCGCTTTCGTCTGAAAGCGGAGGGGTACCTGGCATGCAGGAGGGCCAACTCTTGTCCCTGTGACTTCCCCTGGGCTGGGCCTGATCTAGTGCCTGGATTTCGACCAGGCTTGGAAGACCCCTGTGGGTCCTGGCGAGGCAAGCAGGTTGGGGGGTGCATATGGGTTTTCCTCCCAAGACGCTGCTTCGCAGAGGGATGAGGCTTCCGCAGGTAGGCGGGCGGGTGCTGCCCCCTTCTCCACCGTTTGGGAAGCTCCTGTTAATGGAAAGGGGGAGGGGGCTGCTCTCCTGGCATTTGTCTGTTTTCCATGCCAAGTAGGTTCTTCTGGGACTGAACTAGAATTGTTCCATTTGAGGAGGCTGCCTGCCAGGGATTTCTCTGCTGCAGCCGAACTAACACGGCAGAGACCAAGAGAATCTTCCCGCTATGTGCCCTGCATCGCTGGCATCTGAGCCCCAAGATACAGCGATGGTGTCACCCTGGATGGCTTTGGAGGGAGCAGCTGCCGAGGCTTCTGGGCACTGGGCAGCACAAGCTGGCGGGCTGTGCAGTTGGCACGTGGGCCTGCCTGGCCCTTCCCACATGGCCATCGGGTTGGCCACCGTGAGGGAGCAGGAACCCGGCTAGCGGGGCTCAGGCCCAGTTGGGCTTCCGCGCTCGGCTTGTGCTTTCATGCCTGCTTTGCACCAAAGAGCCACAGGCGCTCTCCAGACTAGCAGAGGAGGGGGCTGCTGTGCTGAGGGTTGTGCCTCACCAGGGGCTGCTGCAGAACAGGCTTCCTCCCCTCTTTTGGGAAATTTGGCGTGGGAAGCAAGAGGAAGCAATGTCAGCTCGCCCCCCTCCGCAGTCTCTCCATGAGGCAGCCTGCCTGCAAGAGGGACAGGCCAGGTGGCCTTCCTGGGGGGGACCCAGGGGCAGCCACTGCGAGCTTGTGGGTTAGGGCTGCAGGGCTCCTGTGTAGGGCTGACTCCCCCTTCCTCCCTCCCTCCAGACAGAGCAGAACCATGTGGAGGAGGTGCGGCTGCGGCCCGCAGTGTCCCACGCCAATCGGCCACTGCCCGTGATGGAGGGCATCGTGGAAGTCCGCCAGAGGAGCGGCTGGGCCCAGATCTGTGATGAGAACTGGGACAGCCGGAACAGCCGGGTCATCTGCGGCATGCTGGGCTTCCCTGCCGAGAAGAGAGTCAACCGCAATTTCTACAAGTGAGTGCAGGACGGCGTGTCTGCATGCGCCGTGCACGCTTCTGTGTGTGCGTGGACTCCGGAGTGCCCGCTTGGCCTGGCCGTGGAAGGACGGTCTCACTGTTCTGTGCGGGGCTGTGACAGTGGGGACGGGGCGATGTGCTTGCCTTAGCTGGTGTGTCGGGTGCCTGCTGGTCCGGGCACACGTGTGTGCTTTCCAACGGCTGGAAGGCTGGATGCGCGCAGAGACGCCCTGCTCCCTCCTGCTCTGGCAGCTGGCGCAGTCCCAGATGGGGCCATGCTCTGAGCACGCGCTCCAGGCCTTGCTGGACTCCCCGAACTGTGGCAAAACTGGCTGGTGGCACCCGTGGCCGAGCACCCCTTGGGCCAAGCTGGGCTGCCTGTGAGGGGGCTGGGGTTGCACAGGGGGCCCGCCTTGCACTCAACCGGTGAAAGGTCCCTGGATGGGAGCGTGCTTGGCCAGAAGGGAGGTCGGCCTTGGAAACTCGTTTTCAAGGTGGGCGGGATATGGCCAGATCAAGCCTCAGGTGAGGGGGGCTGCAGCTGCAGGACTGCCACCCGGGGGCGGGGGTGGCACTGCCTGGTCCACAGTTCAGCTGAAGTAGCATAAAGGAAGACCTCTGTAGCGCTTGTGGAGCCTGATAGGTGAGCAGGAAGGTTCAGGCCCAGCTGTCTCTTGTGGTTCTGCGAGAGATGGATCTGCAGCCAGGTGGCATGAATCAAGCCACACTCCAATGTGCAGGGGAGGGTGGCATGACCCCTCGCCCCTGGAAGGGACTCCGCAGTTCACTTCTGGGGTCCACCCATTTGGCATAATCATTGCTGTCCCTCGAGAACAATGGAAGAGTCCAGAATTTTAGTGTAGCGGGAGAGGCGCTGCAAACTCCAGCTCCAAGGGATCAGCAACTGGCAGTGCGCCCCCGGTCCCTGTAGCAGCCCCCCAGCAGCAGAGGGAGCGGCTCGTGCTGCCCCCTCTGCTCTTACACAGGCCTAGGGGGCAGGAGCCACCCTCCCCCCTGTGAGGAAGTGGAGCCGAACCCTGAGCAGACACATCTGGAGTGCACTGGTGGCGCTCCGCCGTGAGGTCCCGCTCCTCGCCTTCCTTCTGGCAACCAGCCCAGGGGAGCAACAGGAGATGGAGGCACTTCGGCATTCCCCCCACATGCCTTTTCAGGGAGCACTGCCTCGGCCTCACCCCCACATTGAGGGGGAAGCGGAGGAGGCTGAGGCAAGAATGGAGATTTGGACTGGCCTTCCTGCCCACAGAGAAGGTCTCCTTGAACACCGTTGGGGTCCCCTTCAAGTAACTCCCCTGCATCGAGTGTGCCTTACTGAGTAGACACATCTGGCCATGTCCACCATTCATGATGTTTCTTTGGGTCAATAGTCATGCCAAACATGGAGGGGCATGAGTGGCGCTGCGAGAAGCCAATGGGCGCTTGCGGCTCTGGGCACACGTGTCCATGTGAGGCCTGGGGCAGCCTGCAGGCCACGCGCGGCCTGGCTTCTTGCAATGACAGATGTCTGAGGTGTCCACCATTCAGCCCTCCCAGTGTTCCTTATCTCATCACATTCATTTTCCGCCTTCCTGCCAGGGGCTGAGCACCTTCCCAGTGTTATCCTCACAGCAACCCTGTGGGGTGGGTGGTGCTGAGGCAGCGGCTGGCCAGGGCCACCAGCGGGAGACAGGGTGCACCTGCCAGCCTGCCTCAGGGGGTGCAGCGTCCTGGGCGGCCCTCACTCGGGGTGCAGCGCTCTCATGCTTGCGAGAGTCCAGGGCCACTCCTGAGCGTGCGCGTGAGCAACTCCTCCCGCGTGCCGGCACACTGTTCCGGCGCTTCCACTTGTACTGGCCTTCTCCATTGCGCCCATGACGCTGCCCCTCGACTTGCAGGAAAGCAGGCAGGACAAGGCATGGCATGTTGTGGGACGTCGGGGGCTTGTCTTGCCTGTGCATGGGCGCCCTGGTGCCGAGGTGTCGCTTCTGCTCCGGGGCTGGAGAGGGCTGCCCCGGGGCCTCCACGGCCTTCAGCTGGTCCCGAGGAGGCCTGAGGAAGTGTCACACCCTGCTCAGGAACTGCCCCACAGAGCCATCCCCCGGGCCAGCCAGGCAGCGACTTTGCCCCCCTGAAGAAGCTGCTGGCTTTCCTTCCCAGGCGGTTCAGGCGAGCAGCCAAGGGCCGGAGGAGGCCAGTCCCCCAGAGGAGGTAATGGCGGGCCAGGCAGGCCCTGCCTCGAGGCAGCGGGCCAGTCAGGCACCGCCTGAGCCACCGAGTCCAGCTGCGTGGCACCATCCGGCCTGGATTGGCTGCTGTGGATCCGGCGGTGGTGGAAAGGCCATGAACTTCATCCCCAAACCGGGGGGCCCTTGCTGCTTGCTTTCCGCTGTGGGCCAGGCCGGCTGGCAGGCCTGCGGTTTGGTGTCATGGGCTTCATCCAGACTCGGGGACTCTGCTGAATGGCTTTGGGGGGGGGCCCTTTGCGCTTCTCGCTTCCCCAGCCTCTGGGCCTTGCACTCTGTGCGTGTGCCGGGAGCGGCCCTGGAAGAGGGTGCCACCGTGGGAAGGGAAGGCCTTGCCCTGCCTGAGCCACACAGACGGCGTGTGTGCAGGAGTGGCTGAAGCGGGGGGCGTGAGGTGTTTCACCTCTGTGACACCAGTGGGTTCCGCTCGGCAGGGAGCAAACCGCTTAGACTGAGCCAGTGAGAGCCATGTGTGCGCACAGGCTGCCCCCCAGCCCAGCATTTCCAGCACTGGCCGGCAGCAGCTGCTCCCTGGGCCCCACCAGGCAGCGCACCCTCTGCCGCCCAGGGCCAAGTGGACACCGGCGTGGCCAGCGAGGCCCTGCCGCAGGTCCATGCCCGCCCCTCCCCCAAAAGCATGGGGCATTGTTAGTGCTTTTGCCCCCACTCGCACCAGAATCCACCTCTAGAGCCCCCCCGAAATCTCCCCGCGGAGTGGCGCCGGGCGCAGGCAGGGCTCGTCTGCTTGTGACGCGGCCGCTGCCCGGGCCGAGCGGGAAAGCGCCGCGGAGCACCCCCGCTCCCTTCCCCCGGGATGGACCGCACCTGCTAGGGAGGGCGCTGCGAGAAAGAGCGGCGGAGCGGATCGGGGCCCGCAGGGGCGGCTGTGCACAGGCCGCCCCCCTCCCCTCCCCCGCAGACCGGCCGCTTCGAGCGGGCCCGCCGCCGTCCCGCGCCCGGGGTGCCCCTCGAGTTCGCGGCGGCCCCGGAAGGGGAGCCCCCACGGGGCAAGGGGGGCGGGGACACGCGTCTGGCCGCCATCGGAGCCGGTCGGGCTCCCGCCCCGGGGCAGCCGCTCTGACCCAGGCAAAGGCGGGCGCCTTTCCCAGCCTGCGCGGCTGCCCCGTGACGGACGCGGCCGGCAGTATGTCGGCCCGCCGCTCCCTTGTGGGCCCCCGCGGCCCCGGAGGAGCAGGCGAGGCCTGCGCGGGACCCGAGCGCCCGGCGAGGCCAGACAAAGCCCGCAGTGTGCGCCTCCCGCCCGGGAGGAGTGACTCACCCGCGGGCAGCGCCCCCGCCCCCCGCCGCCGCCGGGCTCGAAGAAAGCGCCTCTTTGCTGCTGGGGGGGCGCGGCCGCACAGCGCACGTCTCCCGCGGGGGCCGTCGAGGGTCTGCCTGCCCGCGGCCGCTCCCCTGTTCCCGGAAAGGGCCCATGGGGGTCGAGGAGCCACCCAGGCGCTCCCGCCCGGCGCCCCCGTGAGGCCACGGGGCAGATGCGGGGGGGGGTGCTCCTCCCACCTCTCGTGGGGGGAGGCAAGATGCCCTCCCGCTGCCCCCAACGGGGAGGCAGGAGGGTCAGACAGGCCCCCTGCTGTGCCGGCCCCTTGCTCTTCTCTGGGGGGGGGATGAGACCCCCATGCCCCATCTAGAGAGGAGGCCCATTTTGCCCCCCCATGAGCACCCGGGCACTGGGCTTGGCACCATCTGCCCCAGCACCTGGAGGCTCCTCCCTCGCCCCCCCCCCCCGCTGCTTGCTCAGGGCAGCTGCTGGAGCCCAGCCACCCAGAAGGGCCGCTCTGCCTCCCTCTCTGTGCTCCCTGTTGTCTGGAGGGGCAGCTACTCAGCCCCGTTCAACCCGACCCAGCCGCCTGCCCGTTCTTCCGTGCTGGGGGGCAGGCATGGCGACAGGCGCCCGGCAGGTGCCCCGGCTGGCCCCTCGCTCCGGCGCAGTGGCTTGCATGTGCCTCCAGCGTGGGCGCAGGGCTGTTCCAGCCAGAGCAGTGCCTGCGGAGGGGGCCTTCACGCTCTTCTTCTGTCTGTTTTCCAGGCCAGTCTCCAAGCCTCGCCCCAAACATGGAGGCAGGGAAGACTTTAGGGGCAGCAAGAGGTAATGGGGATCTGCTGCTCTGCCCGGGGGCCAGATGCCATGCCTGGGCTGGTGCTGGCTGTCTGTGCCGGGCAGCCTTCAGGAGGCGCTGGAGGGCAGCGCTGAGCAGGCCTCTCCTCTCCTCCTTGCCCCGAGCCCCAACGCTGGCTGTCAGTGAGCCCAGAGTAGCTGCGGCCCGGAGTTCGGGGGGCCTGGGGGGACCGGTGAGCACACGGCCGGCATCTCATGGCCCCTCGCAGCACCACGCAGTGACCCCCCGCCCGGCTTCCTTGCAGGCTGTTGACGCAGCACCAGCAGCTGAACTACTGGCTGCACTCGGTGGACTGCCGGGGGCACGAGGCCCACCTCTCCTTGTGCTCCTTCGAGTTCTACAAGGGCAACACGACTGGTGCCTGCCAGGGCGGGATGCCTGCCGTGGTGAGCTGCATCCCCGGGCCCCTCTTTGTGCCTGCCAGCAACACGCACAAGAAGAAGAGGCGGCAGCAGCAGCAGCAGCAAAGGCCGGTGAGTGAGCGGGGCGGCGGGGGTCCTCACAGGGCACCAAGCTGGCCATCCGGCTTGCTACAGGCACAGGGTGGGTGGGCACAGAGGGCACCATGCTCAGTGGATGGCTGCCTCCCTGGATCTAGTCAGAATAGTAGCCTTGGAAGGGTCCCACGAGGCCACTGAGGCCACCTCCTGGGCAGTGCAGGCCACAAGCTGAAGCCTCCCTGACTGAGGGCTGCCTCCAGTGTGGGAGAGCCCATCATCCCCATGATACTGCTCTGCTAGTCAGGAAATCTGGCTTCCTGTGGCTTAAGCCCATTATTCCGTGTCCTGAGCTGGGATGATCGAGAATTGATCCTGGCCCTGCTCAGTGTGGCACCCTCGCACCCCCCTCAGTCTTCTCTTCTTGAGGCAAAACGTGCCAGCCCGTCAGTCTCTCCTCACAGGCTTTGTTTCCAGTCCCCAGATCATCCCTGTTGCCCTCCCCTGACGTTTTTCCAGCTCGTCTGCATCTTTCTTCAACTGTGGTGCCCAGAATTGGACATGGGACTCCAGAGGAGGCCTCACCAGTGCTGTATAGAAAGGAACTGGTACCTCACTTGATTTGGAAGTGGCACTCCTACCAATGCAGCCCAAAATAGCACCTGCCCTTTTTGCAGCCACATCACCTTGTTGACTCATATTCCACTTGTGAGCTACAACAATTCCAAGATCCTTCTCACCTGCAGCCTTGTTGAGCCCAGTATCTCCATCTTGTAGTGATGCTTTCGGTTCCCTTTTCCCAGGTGCAGGACTTGGCATTCATCCCTCCTGAATATCATTCTATCACTTTCAACCAAACGCGCCAACCTATCAAGATCACCCTGAATCTTGGTTCTGTCGTCCGGGATATTCGCTCTCCCGTGCAGTGTTGTGTCCTCTGCAAATCTGACCAGCATCCCTTGCACCTCTCCGCCCAAGTCATTAATAAAAGCATGGAAGGGCACTGGGCCCAGACTGAGCCTGCAAGCACCCCACTCATTGCCCCCCCTCGTCTGAGAGGGTGCCATTGAAGGGCGCCCTCCAAGTCCAGTTCCGTAGCCAACTGTGGATCCGCCTGACAGTTACTCCATCCCGACCATTTTAGCTGGCTTGCTGATTGGAATGTCATGCAGCACTTTGTCAAAGTCTTCACTGAAATCAAGGCAGCTTATGCCCACAACATTCCCACAGTCCATCAGGGAAGTTACCCAATCAAAAATGAAATCAGATTAGTCTGGCAGGACTGCTTCTTGGTAAGTTCATGTTGGCTTCTAGTAATAACTCCATTATCTTCAAGGTGCGCACAGACTGACTCCTCTATTATCTTCTCCAGAATTTTCCCAGGGATCGATGCCCAGCTGACTGGGCTGTAGATCCTGGGATCTTTTTTCCCTTTCTGGAAGACTGAGACAACATTAGCCTGCCTTCAGTCATCTGGCACTTCTCCTGTCTTGCATGATTTCTCAGAGATAATAGAGTGTTCTGAGAGCTCTTTTGCCAGCTCCTTTCCTATTCTAAGATGCAGTTCATAGAATCATAGAAGTGCGGAGTTGGATGGGGCCAGGAAGGCCATCAGGTCCACCCCACTGCTGTGGCAGGGCACCAGTTCATACCACCCCACTCCTAGGGCTGCCCAGTTTCTCCTTGAATGTCCCCAGTGTGGTGGAGCCCCTGCCTCTCCAGGCAGCTGGTCCCACTGCCGTATTGCTCTGACAGTGAGGAAGCTTTTCCTGATGTCCAGCCTGAAGCTGGGTTGTTGTAACTTGAGCTGATTATTCTGTTTCCTGTGCTCTGGTACCAGTCCATCAGGCTCTGGAGAGTTGAAGCCCTTCAAAGAAATTAGGTATTCCGTGACCATTTTTTCATTAATCTGAAGCTTCAATCCAGACCCTTCATTTGTACTTCATTTCTGCTTGGGAGGTCATAGACCTGCTTTTGGGAAAGGCAGAACCAAAGGGGAAATCAAGCATTTTGGGGTTTTCGGCATCATCTGTTCCCAATTTGCCCTCCTCACTGAGAAGCTGAGCCACCTTTCCTTTCTCTCGTTTACTGTGAACTTGCCCCAAAAGGGACTTCTTGTGGTTTTTGGCTAGCCTCAGCTCATTCGCAGCTGTAGCCTTCTTCCTGATTCATTCCTGCACCTCCATGTCACTTGCCTGGAGTCATCTTTTGCTATTTGGCCTCCCTTCCATACACGTCTTGTTTTGTTTTTAACTCACTTCCAAGATTCTTGTGGAGCTACACTGGTTTCTCCTGCCATCTGCTGTCCTTTGTTTTTGCTGGAATTCTTTGTCATTGTGCCTTAAAATTTTCCTTTTAAAAAAACTCCCTCCCTTCTTGGATTCTTCTTTCCCTCGGGATCACTTGCCGCAGAACCATACTTACCATTGGCCCAGGTTTGTCAAAATCGGCTCCCCCAAAGTCCAGAGCAAGTGTACGGCTGCACTGCAGTGTCGCTTCCCTTAAAATCAAGGACTCGGGCGTGCTGAGGCCACCCTCCTCAGAGCTCCCGTGGCTTCCACTTCACCAACGGTCACCTCCCTCAGTCAGGGTCGAGCCGAGCGCAGCCAGCCCTGCGGCTCCCTTGCCGCCTGCCATGCAAGGGTGGCGAGACCTCGCACGGCCTCTGTGTCATCCACAGCAGCGGGTCAGGCTGAAGGGGGGGGCCCGGCCCAGCGAGGGGCGCGTCGAGGTGCTGAAGGACGGCGAGTGGGGCACGGTCTGCGACGACCGCTGGAACCTGGTAACGGCCAGTGTGGTGTGCCGCGAGCTGGGCTTCGGGAGTGCCAAGGAGGCCCTCACAGGGGCGCGCATGGGCCAAGGTGAGTGGCGGCAGCGCCCGGGAGGACCTGGCTGGGCGTGGCCGGCCTTGGGACAAGCCCAGCTGGGGCTCGGCTGCAGGGCCCCACTGCCTCTGGCCGCCATCTCAGTCACCCCCAGGCGGGGTAGTTGCCTCCCCAGAGCCCCGGAGCGTCTGCCACGGCTGTGCTGCCCCTGTGCCCACCCCACCCTGTCCCCACAGCCCTCTGGGCAGGGGCTCCCCGTGGGCCACCAGCACTCGGTAGGGCCGGGGCAGGCTTCGGGGGCAGTTCTGAGGGGCAGGCACTGATCACGCCCTCCCCATCCACAGGCATGGGCCAGATCCACCTGAATGAGGTGCAGTGCCTGGGGTTCGAGAAGACCTTGTGGAGCTGCCCGCGGAAGAACATCACCCAGGAGGACTGCAAGCATGCAGAGGATGCTGGCGTGCGCTGCAACGTCCCGTACATGGGATTCGAAACCACGGTCAGCTGTGCAGAGGGGGATCCCCCTGCCCCTGCCCCTGGACACGCCACCCCCTCTGGGCCAGGAACTCGCCACCCGGTGGCCTATGGAGGGCATGCTCCCCACCCCCACATTCCCTTCCCTGCTCTCTTGCTGGGGAGCAGGACAGGGAAGAGGAGGGGCCCTCCCTCCCATGCACTGCTGTGGCTTGGTGGGGCACAGGCATTTCCCCTTGGCACTCCTCTGGCCCTGGGAGAAGCCTGACAAAGGGGAAGGAGAAGGGGGCTGCCTGGAGCAAAGAAGCCTCTTCCTCAGGGCGTGGGCCGGGCCAGGCTCCCATGCAGTGGCTGCATTGCTGGCACACCAACAGGGTGCTCCCCTCCCCACGAATTGCCGCCGGGCAGCACCCTTGGAGGCCCACGCCAGCGGAGGAGGAGGAGGAGGAGGCGGCGGCGGCAGCCGCTCGCCTTGCCCCAGGAGAGGTGCGGCCAAAGGGTGCCACCCCCACGGGAGCCCAGCTGGGGTGCTGCGCGTGTGTGCTTGGGGGAGCCAGGGAGCCCCCTCTCGTCTGGACAACCACTTGGGTACCATCTCGCAGAGGCTGCAGAAGGTGTGGGATTATGGGATGCTGGAGGCAGTGTCCGTGAGACACTGTGACCAGCACAGGTGACCAAGAGGCCAGCAGGAGGCAGCTCGCCTCCTGAGGACGCCTCCCTGAGGAGCAGACGTGCCCATCCCCACGTCCTCGTGCAGGGTGCTGGGCATCTGGCAGCGGGCAGGGGTCAGCTCTGTGGCCCGCCTGTGAGGCCCGCCTGCCATCCGCAGGCCTCGACATGAGCAGGGCTCACTGGTGCTTCCACCAGGCCACCTCTGCCGACCAGCACCCTCCCCTTCTGCTTGCCTGCCGCTCCGCTGGAGGCCACGCAGAGCTCTGGCAGGTGGCTGAGCCTGGAGGTGGCACCGTCTTCATCACTCGTGGCCCTTGGGGAGGGGGCCGCCCTCGTCTGTGCTTCACCCCCGCAGCGTTTCCCAGCACTTCTCCTGCCACGGCAACCCTGGAGGCCTGGCCTCTCGCTCCAGGCCCTGGTGAGCAGCCCCAGGAGGCCCCCTGAACCACGAGGGGCAGGGGGCAGATGTTGCAGAAGGCGGGCCGAGGCGCAGTCCAGCCGGGGAGGGCCCAAGGGGGGCGGAGTGGGTGCCCCACGCTCACTCCCGGCCGGGCTTCTCCGCAGATCCGCATAGTCGGCGGCCGGACCACGTTTGAGGGGCGCGTGGAGGTGAAGCGAGCCGGGAAGTGGGGCACCGTCTGCAGCACAGGCTGGGGCACCACTGAGGCCATGGTGGCGTGCCGGCAGCTGGGCCTGGGCTACGCCATGCACGCTGTGACGGTAGGCGGGGTGGCTGGGCTCGGGGTGGGAGGGGGCAGGGGGGCCCACCGGGGAGGGGCAGAGGGAGGGCGGCCGGGCCGAGCGGGTGGCAGCAGGAAGCCGCCATCCGCAACCTGGTGCCTGGGGGAGCTGGCCTTCCCCACATCCCGCATGGTGCGCTGTCTCTCCAAGGAAACGTGGTACTGGGACGCCAGCAACGTGACGGAGATGGTGCTGAGCGGGGTGAAGTGCTCGGGGCAGGAGCTGGCGCTCAGCCAGTGCCAGCAGCACCGCACCGTCAACTGCCAGAAGACAGGGACGCGCTTCGCTGCGGGCGTCATCTGCTCCGAGAGTGAGAGGGGTCGGCCTCGGCTGGGGGGGTCCGGGGCGGGTGTTCCCAGGCTTATTGCGGGCTCGAGCGGGAGCCCCTCACTCGTGGCTGGCCTTGCCGCAGCGGGATGCTCTTCCAGGCCCTGGAGCACCTCATGGGGGAGTGAGGCGGAAGAGGGAAGATGGCCGGAGGGGGTCTTCCGATGCCCGCGGTCAGAGCAGGGCACTGTGGCCCAGCCGCCTGCACTGCCTCGGCCCGGGTGCAGCCCCGTCCTGCCCCGCACCCCTGACCACCCGTTGCCTCTTCGCAGCCGCTTCAGACTTGCTGCTGCACGCGCCACTGGTGCAGGAGACGGCATATATCGAGGACCGCCCTCTGCACATGCTCTACTGTGCCGCAGAGGAAAACTGCCTGTCCAGCAGCGCCCGCCAGGCCAACTGGCCCTATGGGCACCGGCGTCTCCTGCGCTTCTCCTCCCAGATCCACAACACCGGCAGGGCCGACTTCCGCCCCAAGGCTGGGCGCCACTCCTGGGTCTGGCACGAGTGCCATGGGTAAGAGGCGCTGCCCGGCCCGGCCTGTCCTGGCCCTTGCTCCCCGGGGGTGGGGGCCTCCCCGCCTCCCTCAGCCCTCCCTCAGCTCACCCTCCTGGCTCCACCCAGGCACTACCACAGCATGGACGTCTTCACCCACTACGACCTGCTGACGCCGAATGGCACGAAAGTGGCCGAGGGGCACAAGGCCAGCTTCTGCCTGGAGGACACGGAATGCCAGGAAGGTGGGATCGCTCCCGGGGGCGGGCGGGCCAGCCAGAGGTCCTGGCTGTCCATCGGCACATGCCGAGGCAGCGGCAGCTCTGCCCTCCATCCCTCCCAGGGCCCACGTCTGTGTGGGGAGGGGTGCCAGGGACCCACAACGGGGACTGACCCCCGCCCTTCCCTTGGGCAGATGTGGGCAAGCGCTACGAGTGCGCCAACTTCGGGGAGCAGGGTATCGCTGTGGGCTGCTGGGACCTCTACCGCCATGACATCGATTGCCAGTGGATCGACATCACGGACGTCAAGCCAGGCAACTACATCCTGCAGGTGAACAGCGGGTGGAAGGGAGCACGCGAGGACAGGCCAGTGGGAGCGAGAAGGCCAGTGGGGGCCTGTTTGCGGGAGTGGGGGGCACGGCGGCGCTTCCCCTCGCTCGGCCAGGAAAGGTTGCCTTTTGCGGCCTTTCTAGAACCCAGTGAAATAGGACGAGGTTTGCAAAGCAGCTGCGGGATAAAATGTTTATCAGCAGCAGCAGTGTTCGTATTTCCTGCCTGCCTGTTTCAACTTCAAGCTGCCCAGAGCAGTATCGCTGCACAAGCGTGAGCAGGATGGGAGAGCAGCAGGGAGCTGGAGGCAGGAGCCGGTGGCCCTGCAGCCATGGACTGGGCTGGAAAAGGCCCGGTGACTTCCAAACATCGAGGGGGGAACAGCGCTTTGCCAGCAGGAGCACAGCAGCACCC
Source organism: Varanus salvator macromaculatus (assembly GCA_023646645.1). Classification (NCBI taxonomy): domain Eukaryota; kingdom Metazoa; phylum Chordata; class Lepidosauria; order Squamata; family Varanidae; genus Varanus; species Varanus salvator. The sequence continues at coordinate 2,172,182 of JAIXND010000772.1, read as the reverse complement.
CTTCTCCGTGGAGAAGGCTCCCCTCTTGCACTCCCAGCTGCCGCAGCCCGGACAGGAGCAAGGTCTGAGGTGGCAGAGCCTCCTGTGAGGACGGGCTGGGTTCTTGGGGAAGCCCAGCCAGGACAAAGCCCACTCTGGCGCTCTGCTCGGACCACCACAGCAGTCAGCAGAAAACTGGTTTGCCCCTCATAGAGCAGCCTCATCAAAGCATCTCTGGCAACGAGGACGGTGACTTTCCCGGACATCCGGCAGCCTCCAGCTTCTGAGACTGTCTTTCGACATGCGACAGCCTTCCGCAGCTGAAGTGCAAGAGTGACGCACAGTTCGCCACGTCGCACTGATGGCCTGCGGCACCGATCCGTTCATCTTTTCCGGTTGTGGGACAGGGTGCTCGCTCCCCACCTGCCCAAGCGGCCTCTCGCCTCACTTCCGTTCTCCCTCTCCTGTTACGGAAGCTGGAGCTGAGCGGGTGCCTGGAGCTGCTGGCTTGGAGGAAGCACCGGCAGCACAAAGCACAACAGGAAGAATTTACCACTGCAAGACGTGCTGTTGGGCATCAGCCTTCGTGCCTTCCAGGAAGGACGGCATTGTCCTGGATAGGGAATCCTTGGCTCAACAGCACTGCAAGTGAGGAGCTCCTGGAATTGTTGCAGATCAAGGCTGACTGCGAGCTGTCAGTGTGACGTGGCTGCAAAAGGGGCGAGTGCTATTTTGGGCTGCATTAACAGAAGCATCACTCAAATCTTGAGAAGTGCTCATTCCCCTCCATTCTCGTTCGACTTCATCTGGAACACTGGATCCTGTTCTTGGCTCCATAGTTCAAAAAAGATGCAGGCAGGATGGAGAGGATTCAGGGGAGGGCAACAAGGATGATCCAGGACTGGAAGCCAAGCCCTGTGAGGAGAGAGCGAAAGAACTGGGCATGTTAGGCCTTGAGAAGAGAAGACTGAAGAGAGACATGATAGGGCTGCACACGCACTCGAAAAGTTGACACGAAGAGGAAAGGCAGAGAGCGGGACATGGAATAACAGGCTCAAGTTGCAGGAAGCCAGGTTCTGGCCGGACATCAGGAAAATTTTCCAGACTGTTAGAGCTGTGTGACAGTGGAACCAGTGATGTAGGGAGGCTATTGGCTTTCTCACACTGGAGGCATTCAGGGTGCAACCGGACAGCCATCCAAGAGGGATGATGTAACTTGGTGTCCTGCAAGAGCAGGGGGTTGGACCTGATGGCCGCCTGGCCCCTCCCAGCTCTACTGTTCCGATGCTGTGATTCCTGGAGCAGGAGGAAAACTGCTCATGGATATCAGTGTGACTGCCAAGTCCAGCAGAAGCTGTGATGCAGTCAGACAGCAAGGCTTCTGCTTGTGAGCTCCTGGTGAGGGACTGCACCCACTTCAGCCTGGGCGGACCGTGTGCCTCTCCTTGTCTGGGCAAATGGCCCTGGGCAGCCGGGGGGGGGGGGGGAGGTGACCAGGCACTGGCCACAGGAAGCATATAAACCTCAGCTCTGCCACGAGGCCTGGGGGGAGCCTCTGCCCACCCCCGTCTCTACCCAGGAAGAGAAACAGCTGGCTATAAGCCAGCAGTCTCCCAGGCTGAGGGGTCTGGGCCTCTTTCCCTCAGCTGCTCAGCACACAAGCTGGCACCCCAGAGGGGCTTTACGGCACCAGCTGCAGGCGGGAGGAGCCGCCACAGACATACAGGAAGCGGCAGATCCACCTCAGGCGCACTGCAGGCACCGGCTGCGCAGGGGGCCCGGCCTGGCGAACACGGTGCCAGCAGCCTCCACGGTTGCTTTGCAGGTCGTGATCAACCCCCGGTACGAGGTGGCCGAGAGCGACTTCACCAACAACGCCATGAAGTGCAACTGCAAGTACGACGGCCACCGCATCTGGGTCCACAGCTGCCACATAGGTACGGGGGCTGCTTGCGTTGGGGGTACCTGTCACGCGGGAAAGGGGCCTGCCAGGGTGCAGCCGGCCAGCCGCCCCGGGCCACTCATGCCCTTGTCTGCCGCAGGCGACGCTCTCAGCGAGGAGGCAAGCAAGCGCTTCGAGCAGTACCCCGGCCAGCTCAACAACCAGATCGTGTAGCCAGCAGCCCCAGCAGCTGCTGGGCACCAGACTGTGCCCCGGGGCACCCGCGGCTGGGAGGCGGAGTGGCCGAGACGCAGGACCAAAGGCCACGACACCAGGAGCAGCGGAGCAAGGAGGCTGACCGGCCGCGGGCGGATCACCACCACGCCTGCAGCCCCCGCCATGTCCAGGGCCTGGTCCAGAGGGCAGCCGCCGCTGCAGCCAGGCCTCCCCCTCCCATCCTGGAGCAAGACGGCTCTGTGAGCAGGTGGCCAGGAGGGCGGCAGCGCAGGGCCCGGGCTGGGGGGCCAGGCTGCTGCCTCCCAGGCAGCTTCCCTCTCCCCACCCCACCCAGCCCCTCCTGGCGCCAACAGCCGCCAGCCACATGTGGCAGAGGCCCACCGGGCTCTCCAATAAAGCACACTTCATTGGTCCAGACTTGCCTGCCCGTCCCACGTGTGAGAGGAAGAATGGTCAGCGCCCTGCCTGGGGTGGGGGCTTTGCGGGGTCCATCCCGCCACAGGTGCCACAGCGGCCGCAGGAGCGATGCGGCCATGGGGTGCCATGCTAGCACCCGGGGGGGGGGGGCGCTGCGAGGGAGGTGGGGTGGGGGTGCAACAGGTGGGGCAGATGCTTTCCCAGCACTGCAAAGCCAAGCCAGACCCCACCCCCCACCCCCAGCACTGAAAGCAACACACCCGTTTCCTGGGCAGAAACATCCCCCCCCCCCCCCGGCCTGTCCTCTTTCCTGCCCAGGTCCTGAGGAACAACAGGACTTGAAAGGAGCCCCCGTCTGCACAGCATCCCCTGTGGATGGCACCCTGGGACTCAACAGCCCCCCTATCCTACAAATCCCCCCCACACCCTCCGGCAGGCACCGGATGGGGCAGCCGTGGCTGGGACGGCCTCCATGGTGCAGGGGCAGCTTACTGGGTCAGCAGCCAGCAGGTCCCCCGGTCCCCTCCCAAGCCCTCGGCCTGCGCGTGGCAGTGCGTGGCTCAGCCCACCAGCCGCCCCGGGGCTCATGGCACACAGCTGCCATCACACTGCATCGATGCCCTGCCTTGCCTCTTGCAAGGAACCTGAGGCAGCTTGCAAGCCTTGCCTCTCCATTTGATCCTCACAACCACCTTGAGAGGTAGACCAAACCAGAGGCAGTGACTGACCGACCCAGGCGGCTTCAGTCATAGAAGAGCTAGAAGGGGCCAGAAGGCCATCGGGTCCCCTCTGCTCTTGCAGGACACCAAGTCACACCATCCGCCCCAGATGGCTGTCCCATTTCTGAGCGTCTCCAGCAAGGGGAACCCATGACATCTAGGCAGCTCCTCTGTCATACCGCTTTCTGACTGCCAGGTACTCCTCCTGGGGCCTCTTCTCAGTCTGGTTTCTTTTAACTCAAGTCCGTCATTCCATGTCCTGCACTCTGGAATGCTGTGCAGCCTTCGAGAGTGCTCCCCGCCACCCCCGGCTTCTCCTCCCGAGGCTGAACATGCCCAAGTCTCAGTCTTGCCTCCAGCCCAGAATCGTGGCCGAGAGAAATGGCAGGAGCTGCAGTCCCAGCCAATGCTGGGGCCACCACACCAGTGCTGCTGGGCCCGTCCTCTCCAGCCCTGCTGTCTCAGGTCAGGAAGCCAGGGGCCAGCCCGGCAGAAGGGCGCCGAGAGGGTTCCCCTCCAAGCCGCTAACAACCACTGGCAGTCTGGCTGCTGCCTATGCGTTTCACCACCCTTTTAAAACCATTGCTGGTCCTTTTCCCTAAAGGCATGAAATGAATTTCCCGTGTGGTTACACCTGGCCCCCCATCGCACATCCCACCCCCAACCCACAGGTGGCTTCTCTGTGCCAAGGCTCTCCCGAGCTGACCGTTCCACGTGGCCCCTTCGGGGCATCAGGCCCCCCTGCCTGAAGAGCATGGATGGAGGCAGGGCAAGGTGCCTTTGTGCCAGCATGCGTCCGCCCTGCTCTTCCAGGCCCTCCCTGGTGTGCTGTGGAGCGGGCAGAGCCATTGTGCCTACTCCCCTGGCAGGACATCTCCGTTGTCACAGTGCACTGGCAAGGAGAGCAGACTGAGGGGGACATGGCACCCTCTCTGAGCACCTCAGAGGCCATCATGAGGAGGAAGGCCAAGATGGCTTCTTGCTGATGCCAGAGCGCAGGCCACGGAATAATCAGTTCAAGCTGCGACAACCCAGGTTCAGGCTAGACATCGGGAAAAGCTTCCTCATGGTCAGAGCAAGACGACAGGAACCAGCTGCCTGGGGAGGCGAGGGGGCTCTCCCACACCAGAGACATTCGGGGAAACTGGGCAGCCACCTGAGCAGGATGCTGCAAACTAGTGTCGGGCTGCACCCGATGGCCTTCCTGGCCCCTTCCAACCTGTGTTCTATGCTTCTCTTCTATGATCAGAGGCAGGGCAGCTCCCTCTACCGCAGACGTGAGTGGAGGCATTGCTGTGCTTGTCTTGTCTCCTGCTCTTTGGGGACCTGGCTGGCCTCACACGAAACAGGACCCAAAGCTAATCCATCCCTTGGCCTGATCCAGCTTCCATGGCCTTCCACTTCTTCACTCACATTTCATATCAGTGCCCTGGAAAAAAGGCCCTGCCCGCGGCGTAAGTTTGTAAAGACCAGACGAGAGTGCCAGAGGAGCAGGCGACCAGCTGGCACCTCAGAGGCTGCCTGTGGACGCGAGGAGGCTGTGGCTGCCACTGGCCCCGAAGGAGTGTCAGCCCTGCCCCCCAGATGCTTTTGCTTCCCTGCCCACTAAGTCTCCCTCTCCAGTCGTCTTTAGGCAGCTACACAGGAGTGCCGGCATTTGGGAAGATCACGCTCATGTCCTTGCCTGGAAAACTGACACAGAGGCTAGCTCAGGAGCCAAAGGCAGGCAGTCAACAGATGGCCTGCCCCCCCCCGCCCCCCAGTGCATCCTTCCACATGCACGTTCCCAATGTGGCAGTGAGGGACTCGGCGAGTCAGGAAGGGGAGGGCTCTGCTGGGGTCACAGAATCGTTTAATGATCGCGGAAAATGCCCAGGGGCCGCGGGGCGAGGGAGCAGGTGCCGGGCGCCTGGGCCACACCTCGTCCACGCTTGCTCAGGAGATGCAAGGCCTGTTGCCGACCCTCCTCCTGCCAGGAGAGCGGGTGGCATCCTTCCCTGCTCCCAGCAATGTCCATTCTGGAATTGGGGAGGGGGGGAGGCACCAGCACTCTGCCGCAAGGACCCCCGCCTCCCCAAAGCCCGTCTCTACTCGGTGACTTCCGGGGTGACTGTCAGCAGCAGCGCCTCGTAGCCACGGCGCACCAGCAGCGCCACGTGGCTCTGCGTCCGCACTGCCTCGTAGACGTCCTCCGCCTGCCGGGACGCCTGCCCGTTGATCTCCAGGACCACGTCTCCCGCCTTCAGACCCGCCCTAGGGAGACAGTGGCAGAAGGTGCAGGAAGGCAGAGCCGGTGCCCCACTCCCACCACACTGGCGCCGGCCATCCAAGCCCCGGCCCGGCCAGGCCCACCCTCCAGCCAGAAGCAGCCACTTACTGATGAGCTGGGGAGCCAATGATGACCTTGTGGATGAGGACGCCGTAGGACACGTCGGGGAATGCTGGATCTCTCATCTTCAGCTCAGACAGGATGCTGGGGGGGGGGGAGGAACAACATCAGCCCCTTGTGCACTGCAGCCGCTTGTGGTGGGGGGGGGGAGGCCACTCAGCAGCACAGCCTTGTCAAGGCAGCCGCGTCCCACACCAGGAGAGACTTTGTAGACCAGAAAACACGTGGCCTTTCGTGAGCGCCTCTTCTCCAGGTCCACTGATCTCTCCACACACCCCCTGCTCCTGACGAGGAGGGGGCAAGCGACGATGCAGGTGTGGCCTGGCACCCCCACCTCACCCCTCCTGCTGCTGCTCACCTGCCTGAGCATGCTGCTGGCGGCTCTTCCCACAGGACGTGGCAGGAGCGAGAGCCTGGGCTGGGCTGGGCAGCAAGTGAGCCCTTGGCGCTCGACCGCGCAAGAGCAGCGACCCGCTGCCTGCCTGGTCCTCCTCACCTGTGTGCAGCACGTGCTGGCAGAGGCAAGGGGGGGGGGTGGAACAGGCAGCCCCAGCAAAGAGAGCCCAAGACCTCCGTGCAGGACTCCTGGGTTGGGCAGGGGCAGAGGGGGTGCCCCACTGCTCGGAAGAGGGTCCTGGACTTAGCCTTCGGCCCCTTGAGGATTCTTCCCCCAACAGCTTTGGCACAACCAGATGCAGCTACGTGGGGACCAGAGATGCCCATCACCCCCCCCCCCACCTGGAAGAGCCCTGTGTGCAGCTCCCACCTGGGCGTCAGTGTCAGCATTGTCACCCCGATGTACCGCCTCTTTGCTTCAGTTCCGCCAAACCACGAGTCTGCAAGGGAAGAGGCCCTCAGCACCGAGGGGGATCCTGAGGGGCTCCTCAAGGGGATTCCCACCCCCCTGCAGTGTTGCTCCAGGCTCCGCACCCCAAAGACCTGTTCCCATGCCTTGCCGGGGCAGGAATCCCAAACAGCACAGCCGGGCTGAGCGGAGGATGCCTGCAGAGGGCCAGCCGGGACTCAGGAGGGGTCCGGCGGTGCAGAACCCGCCCCTCTGGCTGCAGCCCGTCCAGGTGAGCCTGCTGCAGGCCTGGCAGATTCAGGGAGGGAGGGACAGACAGCCAAAGTCCAGCCCCTTCACCTCCCCGCAACTCACCTCTGCGCTTCTCCTCCTGCTCCAAGAAAGCTCGCAGCCTGTCTGAGGGGATGGCGAATGAGATGCCAGGCGTTACCTTCATGGTGTTCACGCCAATCACTTCCCCATCCTAGGAAGACACAACAAAGCCACGGGCCTGGGGTGCACGGAGGAGGAAAAGGGGAACAGAGAAACTCGCCACCTGCAACAGAGCAGGGTGACAACGGAGCCTGTGGCCTTGGGGGCTGGAGGCTCTCAGGATGCAGCTGGGCAGCCATCCACGTGGGGTGGTTTGGCCTGGAGTCCTGCACGGAGCAGGCAGTGGGACCAATGGCCCTGCCCCTTCCCGCTCTGCCATTCTATACCCACAGTGCCTGGCAGGGTTTCCAGGTCCCCTGTGCCCCGGCTGGTGGGCAAAGAACTCCCAGCACTCAAACAACTTGCCCACACTCAGCTCTTTCCAGACCGGAAAGCTGCCCCTCCTGAGCTCCCTGTTCTGCTGCCCATCGCATAAAAGTAGACAGGTAAAAGCTCCCCCCTCAATTAAAAATACACCCAGTGCAGAACTTACTAGGTTGACGAGCGGACCACCAGAGTTCCCAAACTGCAAAGTGAGGAAAACAGGTGTCACTGACCAAGTAAAGAAACCTCATTCCGAGGCACGACTACAGGAGAGCAAAACACCCCTCAGAAGCAAGAGGATGCCCCCCGCAAAGATGTGCCACTCACGTCCCCTGCACTGCCCCCCACCATCCAAGGCTCACTTACATCAATAGCAGCATCTGTCTGGATGTACTCCATGTCGGAGGCTGCCAGGCCCAGCTCCCGGCTGCCGCGCTGAACTGAGCTCACGATGCCTGACGTGATGGTGTTGCGCAAGGCAAAGGGGCTGCCCATAGCGACCACAAACTCCCCCTGGCGCACCTCTGAAGAGCGGCCGAGGGGCAGCGTTGGGAGGGGGCGCTGAGGGAGAGACAGCCAACAATCAGCAAGCAGCAGGATTCAGGAGAGGAACCCCACACACACACACACACACACACACGAGTAATAAAATGATGTGCCCCTCTGAAGGGGCTGCAGACACCCTCTTGCCACCAAGTCAGTTCTCAAACCCAGCTGGACCCAGGAACACCTCCTGTGGCAGCGTATAGAGGGCAGCGGCCCTTGGTCGGGGGCAGCGAACCCAGCCAGGGGGCCAGGCCATGGCCGCCACAGCAGCATGCACTTCCAGGCCTTCGTGTGACCCGGCAGGGGACTCTGCCAGGCTCTGTGGGAGGGGTAGGGCAGGCCCCTCTGCCAGGCTGTGGGAGACGCAGCCACTCCCCTGCACCTCCCTCCCACCAGGCCCCTTCTGGAGCCGCTGGGGGTCTCACCTTGGGGCTAATCTTGAGAGTCGCAATGTCTGCCACCTGATCCACCTGCCGCACCACCGCATCGTAGAGCTCCCCGCTGGCCAGGCGCACCCTCACCCGCCGCCGGTTTGCCACCACGTGGGCGTTGGTCACTATCAGTCCATCTGCAGACACCACAAAGCCGGATCCATTGGAGATTGGCACCTCCCGCCCAGAGAAGGGGTGCCTGGGGGCCAGGGAGAGAAGACCAGGGTGAATTGGCACAGGAGGTGCGCAAGGGGAGGCGCCAAGCCCCTGCAGCCCTGGTGAGGAGGAATGGAGTCACAGGCAGCCACTGCACTGAGGCAGCTCCTGCCCTGTAGGAGCAGGGCTGGGGTGCCCTGACTGGGAATCAGGATACACTGAGCAACGACGGCACGGCCTCCTGCCCGGGGCTGGACCAGACTGTCCCCACAGCCCACCCTGCCCCACATGCTCCATTCTCCACTGGTTTATGGAGATGGGAAAAGCGCCAAGCCATGTCAGCGCTGATGACCAACCCAAAGCCCTGGAACCCGAACGGCTATGACCAGTGGGGCTACAGGCCCTTCCCCAAGCTCCCCCAAGGACTGTACCCCAGACTGCTCCTTACAGCCCGGGAAAGCAGAAAAGCTCTTCTTGGTTCCAACCAGGGCCCCCCCCCCCCCCCAGGCGCAATTCCACTTTGGGGACCGTCCGATGCTCGACCTGAGAGGGGCGCTGGAGGCGAGGAGCGGGCGCAGAGGCTTCCTCTGAACGAGGCTGGGCCGGAGCGGCACTTCGGGGGCGCGCCAGGCCGGCCTGAGCCCCCTGGCCCGACGGCTCCGCTGCGCACGTTCCGGGCGGCGAGGCACCTCCAGGCGGCCGGCCCCGGCCACTTACGGAGGGGCCGCCCCTGGCGACAGCGGGCTCGGGCGCGAAGCGGGGCTGCGCCGCGCCGAGGAAGGGGGCGGGGCCCGAGCCCCCCGAGAAGCGGCGCGGTGGGTACCTGCCCAGGATCTCGATGTAGACGAGCGCCGGCGCGGTCCGCTCCACCACGTCGGCGATGAAGTTGTAGGAGGCCCGCGGGGAGCCCGGGGGCGGCGGCGCGGGCACGGCGGCGCGCAGCGGCCTGGGGAGGAGCTGGAGCTGGGGCCGGCCCCGGCCCGCCCCACGCTCCCCGCCGTCCCCCCACAGCAGCAGCGCCAGCGCCGCCCCCGCCGCGGCCCCGCCGGCCGCCCACGCCCGGCACCCCCGCGGCGGCGGCGGCGGCGGCGGGGGGCTGCGCGGGCGAACGCCAGCCGCGCAGGCCCCGCGCACCGCCAGCCGCGCCGCGCCCCTCCGCAAGGACGCGGAGAGGAGGCGCAGCGTCCCAGCCGCCGCCATCGTCGTCTGCCTTCCCCCCGCGGGGACCGGCGACCAGGCCCGTTGGACGGTGCCGCGCTCCGGCACGATGCACGCCGGGAGGTGCAGTCCGCCAGGCGCCCTTGCGGCCGGAAGGGGAGGATCCTGCGCGTGCGCACAAGGCAGGCGGCCTGGCGCGGCCATGACGCGCTTCCTTCGCTCGACCCGCCGAGCGGCCAGACCCGAGATGGCCGCCGCGGCCGCCGTTGCCCGGGCCCCGGTCGCGCGCCGCTGAGGGCCGCAGGCGGGCGCGCAGCAGGGTCCGCGGCCGCGCAAGAGACGCTCCTCCGCCGCCGCCATGGAGCACGCCGCCGCCCCCGTGCCCGCCGTCGGGCCCGAGCGCCTGTTCGACTCGCAACGGTGAGGGGCAGCGGGCCCGTCCGAGGCCCGCGGGAGGCGGGAAGGAGGGGAGCCCGGCCGGGCGCGCGGCCTCCGGAGGCGCCTGCCCGCCTCGTGGAGAGCGGGCCGGTCGGGCGGCCGGAGGGAGCGCCCCGTCCTTGCGCCGCCGCCGCCACCGCTTGCCTCTCTCCCCCCGCCCGCCCAGGCTGCCGAGCGACGGGCTGCTGCTGCTGTCGCTGCTGCTGTACGCGCCGGTGGGGCTGTTCCTGCTGCTGCTGCGCCTCTTCCTCGGCCTGCACGTCTTCCTGGTCAGCTGCGCCCTCCCGGACAGCGCCCCCCGCAGGTAAGGGGGGCTGGGGGGGCAGAGGGAGCCCGGCGAGGCCCGCCGCCAACGCACCGCCTCCGCTCTCCCGCAGGTTCGTCGTGCGCGTGATGTGCTCCTTGCTGGGCCTGGTCGTGCGGCAGAGCCGCCCTGCGGGGCGGCAGCAGCAGCAGCCGGGGCCGCGCAGCCTCCGCGCCCAAGTCTACATCGCGAACCACGTCACCCGCTTCGACCACAACGTCCTCAACCTGCTGACCTCCTGCAACGCGGTGAGCAGGGGAGACCCTGTCGGGGTGGGGGGGGCGGGCGCCTCCTGCTATGTGGAAGCGCCCTGGCTTCCCACCTGCAGCCCTTTCTGACCTGGGAGCCGGAGCACTGGCCCCGGGCTTTGCACAGTGGGCAAAGAGCACGTGTCCTTGTGTCCCCTTTCCCTGCAAATTGCTTAGACTTTTTACATTATGTCTACTCCCCGGAAAAAAATATATTACATAGGCTTTTTCTTTTTTTATTGTAGTACTTAGTAAGTTAAAAGGAGATAGCGGAACGGCCTAATAAATAAGATGCTTGCCATTCTAATAAGTGATGCAGGGAGACCCTGCTGGGGTGATGCACTTTTTAAACCTTCAGGAACATTTGCAATTTCAAAAGTGTGGTGTGGGCACTCTAAAGTGGCTGGTGTAGTGGACAAGGACACATTTTTCTCAGAAGATGAAGCAGCAGAGCTAAAAGAAAGCAGGCTGCCCCAGGCAAGAGATGTACCAGGTATGTGTACATTGTTTCTTGTGCACAACACGCCTGTAGCTTCCTGCCTGGATGTTGAGGAAGCAGTTGGGCCATTGGAGATAATGGAGTTAAAGGAGCACTCACAGGAGATAAGGGAACTGCACAGAAGCTGCTGGAATTGTTTTTGTTAGTCTTCACAGCAGAAGATGCAATGCAGGTACCTCTTCCTAAATTTATGTATTCTGAAAGGGAGTCTGATGAATTAAGACGGGTAGTAGTGACAAACGATTACATTCTCAACCTTATCGACAAACTGAGGATCAGCACCCAGTCTGCATGTCTGTAAAGAGACTTGGCAGGTTCATGGAGGAGCCTTGCTGATCATATGCTACCTCCCGGACCAGAGGGGGCCTGCCTGCATGCATCAGTTGCTGAAGAGCTTGGGCAGGAGGAAGCCGTGCACCCATCCTGCTGGAGCGTCCTGGGGAGCTGGTTTGCCACTGTGCTTATGGAGTGCTGGACTAGATGGACATTGGCCTGATCCAACGTGGCTCTTACTGTGTTCTCACAATGCTTCCTCCACCTCACCCCTGTCAGTCTACCCGTTGCATCAGGTGCAGGCTGGGCACTCTTCAAGAGAGAGCAAGCTAGAAAACACAACCAGTTTGTGTTTTCTTTGAATATAGGCATTTTCAGAAATAGAGAGATACCTCATTTTGAAGTTTGCCAGTGTATTAATTTTTAAAACTAAGATACAACTTATATGTTTAGGAATGTTTAACAGTGTGTAGTTAGCATTGTAATCTGTGCTCCAGCAACTTCCATAATTTCAAACTTCCTGGGACTTAAACATGGAAGTCAGTGGCTTGTCCGTGCCTAGTGTAAAATGTGTTACACATTAAAGCCTATTTCTGAGCACACACCTCAAGTGATGGAGTTGAGAGAGGGTTAGATTTGGGGGACATACAAGGCTGGGTTTTTTCACAGGTAATCTCGAACTATTTCTGTTGGTTGCCCCCCAAAGTCTGGATGTGTGCTTTTGCCTGTGTTCACGCAGTACCTGAGTAGCTTCTAGTTCTCTGCCCAGAGCAGTGGCTTCTCCAGAAGAGTTTAAGGCTGGATGAGACAGTTTAAGCTTTTACCTCACACCATTCACTCTGCTGAGCTCTGGAGAAGGCTGGGTGTGTGAACCTGGAAGGGCTCAGACCTGGCTTGGCCATGCTGTGCTTCTGATGTAAGTCTTTGTGTGGTCAAGATAGAAACATAGAAACAGAGCGAATCAGAAGGGGCCTCCCGGGCCGTCTAGTCTGACCTCCAGCACCAGCCAGCTCCGCTCACGACATGCCCACCATGCGCATGTCCAGCCTATGGTGCTGCTTCAGAGGCAAAGGACGTCCTGAAAAGGGTGTGGCAGGAAAAAGGGTTAGTTTAAATGAAGAAGGGGCTGGAGCAACTTCTTCACAAGGGAAGCTGCAACATCTGGGAATTCTTTGAAGAAAAGGTGAGCAAGGGGAAGCATCGTAGACAGTGCAGGGTGACGCGTGGCATGGAGGTATTTTCTCCTCCTCCTCTGTTGCTGCTGCAGCAATGGAATCACGGCCACCAATACGGACAGCTTTAAGAGAGAATCAGCCCAGTCCATGTCTGCCTTATTTTCCTGCGCGGCGCTGGAGCAGAAGCTCTTTGGGCAGAGGCACTTATCCCTGCAGGTGGGCAGGCCGGAGCTGTGCTGCACTGCATGGCAGGAAGGACCTCTCTGACCTGGCCCTGCTTCAACAGCCTCTCCTGAATGGTGCCTCTGGCTTCATCTGCTGGTCCCGGGGGTTCCTGGAGGTTGGTGGCACAGAGAGCCGAGCCGAACTCTTGCAGTCGCTAAAGGGCTACTCGTCCCAGGAGGGCAACCCGCCTCTGCTGCTGTTCCCTGAGGAGACCACAACCAACGGCCGGGTTGGCCTCCTGCGCTTCAGGTGGGGCATGGCAGGATCCACAGGATGGGAAGAAGGGGGCTGCTGGTCTCGCTGGGCCTGCGAGAAGCTCCAGCCTAGCCCGGCCTTGCTGACGGAGCTCTTCTCACTTTAGCTCCTGGCCTTTCTCCATCTTGGATACAGTTCATCCAGTAGCACTGCAAGTCCAGAGACCTTTTGTTACTGTGGTGAGTATTAGAGGAATGGAGGCGGGGGCGGGGGGGGGTCATAGAATAGTAGACTCGGAAGGGGCCATGAAGGGCATTGCGTCCAACCCTCTGCTCTTTGTGGGCACCAGTTTGCACACCATCCCACTCAGATGGCCGTCCAGCTTCTTTCCACTGCCATGTTGCTCCGATAGTTAGGAAAGCCCTTCCCCAATCTTGATTTGTGCTTGTTGGAGGAGCACCTGCTCCCTTTCTTCTACACTCAGGGTACACTTGCAGACAAAAAACTGGTCTGGTGGAAAAGTGGGTTGCAGTCTAGCAGCCCTGCTTGCTTTTTTCACTGATTGCTCTCTCTCTCTCTCTCTCTCAATCTCCATCTCCCCACCCCCACCCCACCCCAAGAGTGTGGCTGATGCTTCCTGGGTTACTGAGCTACTCTGGACTTTCTTTGTCCCCTTTACCGTTTATCAAGTAAGGTACTAAACATCTCTGGTTTTTTGTTTGTGTTGGGGGATGCATGAAGAAGGTTGTGGGAGGCCCCCAGCAGGGCGCATGCACTCAGACCCTCCTGCTCTTGCGCGGCCTGTCCTGAGAAGGATGCTCTGAGGCTCCTCCTCTCTCCCCGTCCCCAGGTGGCTCCCATCGGTCTGCCGAGCAGCTGACGAGACCCGGGAGGAATTTGCGCTGCGGGTTCAGGAGGTGAGAACAGAAGTCTCATGGTGGGTGGCTCCTGTGTGCCTCCTGCCATGGTGTGGGAGGCTGGAATGCCCGTGTTTGGGCTCTTGGTGATGCTGGGGGGGCTCGGCCTATCTCTCCGAGGGGCAGCAGGCATCGTACATTGAGCCCCAGCCTCTGTGGCTCTCTCCCTGTTGCAGCTCCTGGCCTCAGAGCTGGGGGTGGCACCCACTCGTCTCACGGCTGCAGACAAGGCGGAGCACCTGAAGCGACTGCGCCACAGGCCCGCAGCCTCCCACTCGCCCCCCGGTGAGTAGGGTTGCCCCCTCTTCCCTGCCTGGAAGGAAAAGCCTCTGTGCTCTAACCGGGCCTGGCTACAGGGTGTGTGCAAGATGCTGCTTTCCAGCTGGCCTTGGAGGGGCTGTGACCACGAGAAGCCTGGCTGCGGCAGTGCTGCAGCATTGGCTGCGGGAGCCGGCACTCCCACCCCTCATCCCTTGCGTTTCTCTCCCAGCTCACAGTCCACCCTCAGCAGCCCGCTCTCCAGAGTCCTCCAGCATGGAGCCCGCCGAGGACGTGCATGTAGCAGGCATGGCCCAGCGTGTCAGAGAGGTCTTGCCCCATGTGCCCCTGGCAGTCATCCGCAAGGACCTAGGTGAGAGGCCTTGTGTGGGGGGAAGAGCAAGCGGGGAGGCTCTGGGTGCATTAAGCGAGAAAGTGCGCGAGAACTGCTGTGAAGTGAAGCACCTTCCCTGCAGTGCTCAGCACGTCTCTGTGGGCAGGTTCTGTGCAGCAGTGGGCTGGTTCTGCGGGCTCTCCTGGGCGCATCCCACTGGGCCCAGCGCCGCTCCTGCTGCCGGCGTGGTGGCTGGCGCAGGGGCCTTTTGCTTATTCCGGGGACAAGTAGCAACGTGAGGAGTATCTCTCCTTTTTATAACCAATGCAGCCTTGAAAACGTTTGGAATGCCGTAGGGTTGATGCACTGGGGGTCACAAAGTTCTGTAAACTACTCTCGTTATCCGAGAACTTAAAATTCTGCCATCCTCTGGAGAATGAAAAATCAGTCCAGAGAAAGAACTGCTTGCAGCCCAATTTCATTGGCTGATAAGCAAAGAACGAACCAGGCTCTGTTGGAGGAAAGAGGGGGGGCATCCCTGCCTCCTCCCTCCCGCCACTTCTACCTGGCAATGCTGACGTGGGGCCAGAGCAGAAAGGGCTGCGTAGAGTCTGGCCTGGGCGAATGGGATGAGAGGGCTTGCAGGCTGCCGATCCAGAGGAGGCGACCTGCTCTCCTCTTCCTGAGGAACAGAGCCTTTGCTGCGCCGCTTCCCTAACTGGGGTTTTGTGTCTGTCTTTTCCTCAGCCCAGACGAAATGTGTGGACACCACCATTGCTAATATCCTAGAGGGGCGGGTTCCCTTTGTACCCCACGAGGTGGAGACGGAGCCCTTTGTGCCTGTTCCATCGGTTTCCAGTGCGCAGCACCCTCCTGCCTCTCCCCCATCCTTGGTACGTAAAGCGTGGGGTGGGGACAAAGGCTGGTTGTAGGCATTCTGGACGAATATGGGATGGGCAGCTGCAGGGCAAGTGGCACTGAAGCAGGCTGCCCTTGTGCCCATGCAGGTGCCAGCGAAGCTGTTCGCCAGATCACCCGAGGCAAGACACCTCTCCCTGCAGGAGCGGAAGCGGGCCCTCTATGACTATGCTCGGAGGTGAGCTTGGAGGCATGTGGGGCGGCGAGGGTCACAGCCACCGCTCCTCCCCCAGTGGCAGCCACGGGACAGCCGCTCACGTGTGCACAGAGTCCCCAGTGACACTCCTCTCGTTTTCATAGGAGATACACGGAGAAGTACGGAACGGCACACGGCAAGGGAGGTCGCTGACCCGCTGGCGTCTTTGCGTGGACTTGGGGCCGACTGGCAGTGGACCGTCTGCAGAGCTTGCTGCGCCGCAGCTGTGCCGTCGAGTGCTGATCGCATGCGGCCCGAGAAGCGCCTCTGCAGGGCCGGGTGGCGGCGCCTGCGTCTTCCTGCAGTAGGCCTTGGCCCCATTCGGCCATGTGGGGCTGCAGGGCCTGGAGCTGCATCCGAGTGGAGGCTGGGTGGAAGAGCCACGGTCCAAATAAACATTGCTCTACTTCTCATCTCCTTGATGTGGCTGGATTGCTGGGCGGGGTCTGGCTGCTCGAACCTCTGCCAGTGGAAGGGCGAGACGCCCGTCCTGCAGTGCATGGAATACAAGCCGCCTCCGAAGGTCATCTTGGGAGTGGCGCTTGGTGTTCCTTCTCCCAAAGCCGGCCAGCCCCACGTGGGCAAGCAGAGGGACTGCGGGGAGCTGTAGCTCCTGTGGCGGGCTGCTCCTTTCCCTCCCTCCACTAGGCGGGGCCCAGGCCAGCTCCATCCCGTTCTGGTCGGCCTGTCTGCCTGGAGTGGCCCTGTGTGGGGAGACGTGGCTGGCAAGCCACTTGCTACGCTCGCTGGGAGGGGGATGAGGGCCTGGTGACCCTTGCAAGGAGGGGCGCTGCTTCCCCCTGCAGGCCTGCCTTCTTCAGAGGGCCACCCCACCTTGCCTGCAGGGATTACCTTTCACGGGGGGTGGGGGCTTCCATCAAGAGCAAGAATGGAAAGGGGGTGGAGCTATATACCTCAGCTGGTCCCAGAGACCCCCTGAGTGGCCCCCAGGTGGGCGGCCGCCTCCAACCGATGGGGGGGTTGCTCAGCCCTCTGCTCCTCAGAAGGGTTGGCCACAGCTGGGTGCATCTCTGCCAGCCTGGCCATGGCAGCCCTCCGCTTGTGGAGCACAGTCGGGCTTGGAAGGGGGCATGGGCTCTTGCCATGCTCTGCGCCAGCAGCCCGAGACGAGCGGCAGGCCGTGAGGGATCTCCGTGGGGTTGATGACAGACTGGCAGGGTAGGCTAGGTCAGCCTTCTCACCCTGCGCCAGCAGAGGCGGAAGGGCTGACGAGGTGCAGCAAGGTGCTGGGCCAGGGAAGGTGGATGCTGAGGGCCCCGGGGCTGTGGTGGCCACGCTGGCCTGCCCCCGAGCGTGCCCGCTGCCAGCACCCCCCTCCAGCGCAAAGCCGCCCCTGCCCGCCGTGCTTCGAGGGCAGCAGGGGCGATTCATCTTGGGCCCCTTTCATGGGCCAGTTTGTCCTGGGCCTGCACTCCTGGCGGCAACAGGAGATCCTATGCAAAGTGCAGGTGGAGGCGGAGTGGGACTAAGGGGCTGGTTCACTGGGCCACTGGAGGTCTGCCCTGGCTGCCACGGGGGCTCTGCCGACGGGGAGGTGGAGGGTGGCAGAGGATGCCTGTGCTGCCTTGAGGCCTCGAAAGGGGGCTTCGCGCTGGCCAGAGTGACCAGGGGCTTCCAGCCAGAAGGGCCAGAAGCGGGCCACTCGAGGCGGACTGCCGGTGGCCCATTGGCAGGTCTTGATGGGCAACCGGCAGGTCAGGCAGGAGTCGTCCTGCTCTTCTGAGTGCCCGTGCGAGCTCCTCACACACAGACCTGTGGTTCTTTACTCAACACCTGTGTGCTCCCGGGGTGAGGACCCTCGGACCTCCTTGCCGACTGCCCACCGTCCCTCAGTCTCTCCAGACATTGAGAACAGCCATGACCTACTGGCTGCCCAAATCAGCCTGCACTGCTGTGGGGGAGAAGTTGGCAGAGGCTGTGTGGGGAGGGTGAGGAAGGCGGGGGCGGCCCTTCCCTGTTGGAGTTGGAGCATCAGAGTTCTCAGCAAATTGGAAGCTCCTGGCCATTCGGGAAAGGCTTATTTCATCATTTAATGTCTGAATGTTGGTCCTGGTTGATCGTCAGCAAGCACAATTGGGATCGATTGACACAAGATGAATGACTGTTCGGTATTTGACAATTAAGCCTCCATTTTTATATTTTTTAAAAAATCAATACTAAGAAGATGCTAACAAGCCTGAAGCACCATTACCACTGTGGCCAATCTTTCAGGATTTGAGTTTCAGACGTGGAATTCTAGCTGTGGAATCGGAAAATTTGGCAAACTCCAATTATGTATATCATTCCCTTCTGCCATATCTACCTTCTGCCTCATCAGTCAGCCTGCTTAAAAAACAAGCCAGGACTAGAAGTGTAGAGTGGGAGAGCTGGAAGGGGCCCGTGAAGCCACGGAGTCCAGCGCAGGCCTCGAAGTTGAACTGCCCCCACTGGCCGGCTGCCTCTTGAGGGCCTCCGGTGCGGGAGAGCCAGGGCCGTCTCTGTGATCGTGGCGTTTGCCGCACTGCCACAGCAGTTGGGAGGCTTTTCTGGTGTCCGGCCAGAACCTGGCTGCCTGTGCCAAGCCTGCGCCCTGCACCCCGATGACCAAAGAGATCTCGGCCCTCGAGTACTGGAAAGGGGCTGCCATCTCCCCTCTTCTCTTCCGAAGGGCAAATGTGCTCAGCCCTTTCCCTCCCTCCTAGGAGGGCTTGGTTTCCGGCGATCATCTTCATTGCGCCCCCCTGAACTTTTTTCAGTTTGTCTGCATCTTAGATTTACATCCTACCTTTTTAAAGGACCCAAAGCGGCTCACTTCGTTCTCCTGCGACTCTTATCCGGACAGCACAGCAACAACCACACTGGCCTCTCTTCCCTGCCTCTCTGCAGCGTTTGCACTGGGGAGCACCTGGCTGCTTAGAAACACTGCAAACAAGGAACACAGCAAGTCAGAAGGGGCCTCCTGGGCCATCTAGTCTGACTCCCAGCACAAGCCGGCTCCTCACAGGATGCCCGCAGTGGCCTGTCACCTGCCAGAGCGGCCCTTCCTCTGAAAAGGCCAGCCGTGGGGCAGGGTCCTTGGGAGCACAGGTCCGTGTGCTGAGAGCTGATGTGCTGCAGTGGGTAAGAGTGGGGCCGAGACGCAGAGGACCCGGGTTCTGTGCTCAGCCAGGCAGCCAGCTGGGGGACACTGGCCAGTCAGTGTCTCAGACCAGCCTACCTCACAGGGATGTTGTTGCAGCAGGGATAAGACTAAGAGCAGGAGGAGCCTGTATATAAGCAGCTTTTAGTTCTAAGCAGCTCTAAGAAAAAGGGCAGGGTGTAAATCAAATACTTTTGTAAAAGTCTGATGTTCTCCAACGTACCAGCAGGCCTGACAAAGCCCTTGCTGGAAAGAAGACGGAATAATCACCCCCCTCTGGGAAAGGGCGACGGGGTGCTGCATTCCATCCTGCCCCCTCTCCTACCACCGGTAATATTTTGGTTCAAGATTTTGGGGGTCAAGAGGCTTCAGTCCCTTCAACTGGGTTTGAGTAATTTCTGAGTATAAGCTAATATGAAAGAACAAATGAAATGGCCTTTATGGCCAAGGCAGATCCCTCGGCACCAGAACTGCCACTCCAGGCACCCCTCTGCGTCTGGTTGGCGAGCAAGCAGGGGGATGTGGCTGTCTGCCTGGAAGGGGGCACGGTGGTGGGTCAGTGCCAGGCCAGGGCTAGCCACACACCTGCTTCTGCCACTGGGACAGCCCTGTCCTGAGCAAAGCTTGTGTGTTCCCCAGGCATATGCGAGGCAACACTGTCTTTGGGCCACTACATGGCTTCTACACAGGCGCTTCACAGCAACCTGCAGCAAGGCAGGCCTTGGCACCGCAGCTCCTGCACACTCCTTTCCCCAGACATCAAGTGCAGCACACCATATGGCCGGCAGCAAGTACACCTGTATCAGACCGGTCCCCCATGAGCCCCCTGGCTGAATGAGTGGCTCTCCAGCTACCTGTGTGCGCCATTACTCTTTCCCAAGCCCTGGCTTCTCCTTGGCAGTGATGTGGGCATCATTCCCTAGCCTCTCGAAGCCTTTTTCATTTCTTTAGAGATTATCATCTGAAGTATCTTACATAAAAGGATTACAAAACAAGTTCAAAAGTATGATACAATAAAATGAGCAAATAGGGCAGGTAAAAAGAATTCAAGCATCAAAAGGTTAAAACTAGCAGATCTTAAAAGCAGTGGGCAGATACAAGGGGGTTCCACCCACTGCCCAGAAGAAACCAGGAGCATCATGCAGCAGGAATGCTGTGCTCAAGGCGGCCCTCGTGCATCTCCACCAAGCTTACCTCTGGCTGTGGGAGGATCTTCATGGGCTATTCAGGAGAAAGAATTTGCAAAGGTAGCGGAGTCTCAACCTGTTTGAGAGCTGTAAAGGTAGGAACCAGCATCTTGCTCAGAAATGGGCCAGGAGTAGAAGATGTTCCAATTAGTCTGTAGCTTCATGTACCCCCTGCAGTCACCATTCAGAACATGAAGAGGACGACCTGCCCCAATGGGAGAGCACATGGAGGACTGCCATCGCTGGCAAGACTCGGAAGGAGCTGGCAAGGGATTTTTATATTTCAAAAAGATGGAAAACAGTCCCAGGTCTCATTCATGTTACACTTCTTGTGGAGGCCTTTCTGGGACTTGTACAGCCCCCACTGGCCATGTTCAGTGAAAGCAACTGTCTGCTTCAACTTCCTCATTCTAGCTTAAGACAACAATTAACGCTGCAGGGGAGACGCCTCTCCGCGACCCACAAGATGTCCGCCCACCTTTCTTTAAACAGATAACTGGGCACCTGGGCAAAGGGCCGTGTGACCTGAACGCTTCTGCAGAATGCCAGTTTTGGTCTGCCAGCTGCTCTGTACTCGGCAGCTACAACAATGAACAGAATTGTGTGCACAGAGTGAGGGTGGCCACGGTGCTGACTCCCTCAGCGCTCCCTGGAACAGCTGCTTGGAAACACAAAACCATCCATTCGATACAGCTTATGGGCGTACAAAGTCCTTTAAAAACGGGTGCATTGGTTTATTTATTTTTGATACACATTGCTCAGTTTTCAGTATAAAATAATCTCAAAGCAGGGTACAAGCAATAAAGTGTAGTAAAATACCACCTTTTGGCAACAACAAAAATACATCATGAAATGGGGAGCAGACACATGATACATTTCTGTCATGCAGCAATTAAATGAACAAATAGGTCTTTAGGTGGAGCCGGAGCTTTGTTAGCCTCGATGCCACACATACACGGGGAGAGGCAGTGTGGTTCCGTCCGCGAGCCCAGAGGGAGAGCTGTTCTCAGGTTGCCATGTCTTAAAGCAGAGGCAAATGCAAGGCACACATGAAGGCAGCCCTCCTCCCTCTTATAATCTAGGAAGGCCCAACATGCTGTAAATTCACGAGAGGAAGAGTGGGGGGCGAGGGGGCTGGCTTCCTTAAAGGAGACTGACCTGGACCTAGATGATGTTAATGCCCACAGGCGAGTCGCCGACATCCCCATCTTGAGCAGGTGGGTGCCAGGCAACTGCAGCCTCTCATGGGAAGCCATCGATGGTCCTGAAAGGAACTCAGCACTTCATTTGCCTGCATGACCTGTATCACGGACAAGAAGCCCCACTTTGGGCAGATTATAAATAAATAATCACAATATAAAAATATAATTTGAGTCGACCTGGCCAAAGAATAAAATAAATAAATAATATTAACAATTAAAATAACGCTTAAATGAAAAGGTCATCACCTGGCGCCAAAAAACATAACGGTGCCAGGCGGACCTCTCTCGAGAGCGCATTCCATAGATTGGGTGCTACCGCAGAGAAAGTCCTCCTCCGAGTACTTACCCTCCTAATATCCTTCACGGAGGGTTCCCGGAGAAGGGCCTCTCCCACTGATCTCAAGGGGCAGGCGGGCATATATGGACGTAAGCACTTCTTCAGGTAACCAGGACTTAAGGGCTTTATAGGTAATAACCAACACTTTGAATTGGGCCCGGACTTCAATGGGAAGCCAGTGAAGCTGACAGAGAACTGGAGTCATGTGAACATAATGCCCAGTCCCCGTCAGCAGCCTGGCAACTCAATTTTGAACAAATTGAAGTATCCGGACTGTCTTCAAGGGCAGCCCCACGTAGAGCGCGTTACAGAAGTCAAGTCGGGAAGTCACCAATGCATGTGTCACTGTTGCCAGGCAGAACATACAATAAGGAAAGCTGAATTAGAATCGGAGGAAGATGTGAAAATTGACAGCGCATCCATAATCTAAGGTATGCAGATGATGCCATATCAGCGGCAGAGAGGAGTGGCAAATTGACATGACCCCGATTAAAGTGAAAGGAGCAAGTGCAGGGGCAGAACTGCAACTGAATATTAAGAAAAAGTCGTGGCTACATATGAATTACAGAATTTTGCAGTCAGCGCTGAAGAAATCGAAACTGTGACAGACACTACTTCCCGAGGCTCAGTCACCCGAGATGGAAAGCACCGCCGAGGAACTCCAAGATGCCCAAGACTCGGGAGAGCAGCAACATGGGATCCGCGGCGCTGCAGGAGGTCTCGCGCGGGGCGGGAGGAGGCCTCGCCCAGGCCAAGCCGCTCGGAGCGCTCCTTGCCAGCCGGCCTGGCCCCGAGCGCCACGGGTCGGAACGGGGAGACGCGCACGGCGGTCCGCCAGGGGCCATTCCGACGGACGACGCGCAGCAGCGGCGGCAACGCGTTCCGACGCTACTCGGGAATGCGCGGGCAGCTGGCGAGGCTCAGGCGGCGGGCTCTGGCCGGCCTCTCGGGGCCCCCCGTGCGCGCGAACCGCCCGGGCACGGCGGGCTCCTGAAAGGCCGGCTCCCCACCGGCCGCAGCGCTCCGTGCCCGCGGACCGGGCGCACGGGGGCGACTGCAGGGCCCCGAAGCCCCCGCGGGCCGCAGCGCAGCCCGGCGGGCGAGCACCCGCAGCTCGGCCGGCGCGTGACGTCACGGGCCGGGCCGCTTGGCCGGAAGTGGCGCCAGGCCCCGCCCCGAGGCTCACGTGACGGTCCTGGCCCCGCCCCGCAGGTGCTGCCGTGCAGGTAGGCTCCGCTCCGGCGGCGCGGGCGGGCGCAGGCGGGGAGCCCCGGAAGCCGCCCCGGCCGGGCCCTCTCCTCCGGTCCCACGGCCCGGCCCGGCCCGGCCCGGCGACACCTGGGAGGGAGACCCGTGGCCGGGCGCGCCGGCCGCCGGTAGGAAGGCCCGTCCCGCCCGCGGCTGACGTGTCCGCCCGGCCGGCCCGCCTGTGCGTGACCGCAGGCAAGCTGCAGGCCGGCGGGAGGGGCGCCCTCGCCCCCCGCGCAGGGACCGCGGGCCCTCGCCTGAGCGAGAGGCGGCCAGCCGAGGCGGACGGCCCCCACTGGGCCGCTCCCTCGCTGCGCCCGCCCCCGCCCGTGGCGCTCCGGTCCTCGCTTGCCTGTTTTGTGCCGGACCCCCCACCGGAGAGGCTCCCCTGGTCCAGCCTAAAGGCCCGCAGGGAAGGCAGGAGGCGGCCTCCCCCACCTCCCGCTTGCCTCAAAAGGAGCCCCTCGGGTGGCCCCTGGGATGAGGGGCTCTCGCCTGAGTTGCACAAGCACGTGTTCGGGGGCTCCCAGTTGGACCAGTCTGGGGGGACGAGTCGCAGCAGAGGCCGCGGTCCGGCCACCCCCATTGCCAGCAGCCATCGCCTCCCGGGTGAGCGGCTTGTGGCCATCACTGGCCCGTTGTGCCCCCTCCTCTTTTCTTTGCAGGTGTCCCAGGAGGCCGAGGGCCTGCTTTTCATGGCAGCAACAGAAGGCTCTCCCAGCCCCCTGCATCAGGTAGTGGGGCTGAACACCCTCTCGGAGGAGGACGACGACCACGGCTACTCTGCAGAAGGCTTGTCTCTGGGCTGCGATGGGGATCTGGAGGTGAACCCTTACGATGGGCTGCCCTTCTCTTCTCGCTACTATGAGTTGCTGCACCAGCGCCGCAGCCTTCCCGTTTGGGGCGCCAAGTTCGTCTTTATGGAGCATCTTGAGAGAGGTGCTGGCATTGTCTTGGTCTCCGGAGAGACAGGCACCGGCAAGAGCACGCAGGTCTGTGGGGAGGGGTGGCGGGGTGAGGCAGGTTCCTTGTTCGTTGTCTCTGTGCTGTCAAAATAGATGAAGCTCCACTCTCTTGTGCTAAACCTCTGGTTTGCGTCTCGGCTGCCCGGATGGGTGTTGGCTCTGTCAGGTTGTACTTGCTGTTGCCGCATTCCAGGCAGGGGCTCCAGCCCTCTCTGGAAATGGTTACCATAGTTGGGCTTAGTAGTTCATTGATCCTAATATTTATTGATCTGTGTGCTTGGGCCTTTGTGGCACAACTTTTCCTGGCGGGTGGGAGTGTGGGCGGGGGCTGGCTTTTCTTACCATATTTGTAATCAGCCATGGCCTTCACAGCTAGCAAAGCTCACTGCAGCCCTGGCCCTTGGTCAGACTGGCTGCCACTGGTGGGAGAGCTGTGTAAAGGAACTGCTCCGGGAGTCCTTGGCCACATGAACAGAGCCCTTCCCAGTGTGGCAGTGTAAACCAGAAGAAAGTGGGAGCAGGACTTTGGCCAGGGTGGGGCCTTTCGCCATGGAGCTTTCCACAGGAGCAGAGCTGCAGGCGAGGCAGGAAGGGCACACGGCCTGCCCACAGTCCTGGCAGAGGCATGTCTTGCTGGATGCTGGGCATGGGGAGGGCAGGAAACAAAAGCACTGACTGGAGCTGGCTGTACCTGTCCTTCATTCTAGTGGCATCCTCTTGCTTGGTGAGCAGTGGACAAAGTAATATTAAAGTCTGCGTTAATTTCTCCAGACAGCCCAGCCATGCCTGAAGGGGCTCTGGCAGCTTCATGTAATGCGGGAAAGGGCTCCTGCTGTTTGCAGGAAGAGCTGTGGAGGGGCAGGGACAGAGCAGGATGATGGGAGCCGTGTCGCAGAGGCCTGGCCAAACATCCGCCTGCCCTGGCTTTGCCACCATTCCTTCTGGCTCCTTCACGGCAGTGGGGTTTCTGTGGCAACCCAGCCCTCTTCTGGGGCCTTCACTGGTTGGCTTGTTTGCTGCCAGGCGCCACTGGAGAAACACCCTGGTTCAGGCTGGGCATGCTTTTGTGCTGGCCGGGAGGCCTCTGCCGAGGCCCTGCAGGACCTGGTCTGTGAGCCTCTCGCTGGCAGCCTGGAAACAGCATGCAGGTCACCGCCTCTCTCTGCCTGGGAACCTGCTGGGCTGCTTGCTGCTGAGGCTTGCCGTCCTCACCCTCGGCTGCCTCTCGCATGCCCTCCTGTGCTGTGCCATTCCAGAGAAGCCCCTAGAGCAGTGATAGCGAACCTTTCAGGGACCGAGTGCCCAAATTTCAACCCAAAACCCACTTATTTATCGCAAAGTGCCAACACTACAATAAAACCTGAAAACTGAGGTTTTAGTTTAGAAAAATCACCTTGCAGCCAGTCCAAGCAAATATGCATATATATCCTTAGCCGACACAGACTGTACATGCAAAAGCTCGGACGAGTTACAGCTAATGAGTTGGGGCACGTGACTCATGGCCCCTGTGTGCACTGTTATCTGATGCTTGGCTGCTGGGGCGATGCTCGGGTGACTTGGCACACATGCCATGCCAACACAGAGGGCTCTGCACAGGTTTGCCACCACTGGCCTAGCCCTACCCTGGTGTACTACCCTAACCCTAATAGAGGGGATTAACTTCCATTAAAAAGAGACCGATTTTGAATAAATCTTCCTTGAGTAGCTTTTTCTGCACAGCTCAACATTTCTGCTCCTAAACACATTCCAACCCTCAAAATCATGCCAGGACATCTCGTTTTTCTAACCCTAACCCTACCCTGGTGCAAACCCCTAACCCTAATATAGGGGTAGAGTTCCATGGAAAAGAGGGCGATTTTGAAAAAGCCTTCCTTGAGTGGCTTTTTCTGCGCAGCTCATCTTTTCTGCCCATTCTAAACACATTCCAACCACCAAAATCATGCCAGGACATCTCGTTATTCTAAGCCTAACCATGTGATGGAGAACCTTTTAGAGACCGAGTGCCCAAACTGCAACGCAAATCCCACTTATTTTTCGCAAAGTGCCAACGCCACAATAAAACAGCCAGTCCAAGCAAATCTCCCTATGTCTTTGGCAGCGCACTGACCTGCCATGTGAAAGCTCACGATTCACGGCTAATGAGTTGTGGTTCGTGACTTCATTGCCTGGACACAGTACTATTTTCCGAACATGCGCATGGCCCCTATGTGTGCTTTTATTCAATGCTCGGCTGCTGGGGCGATGCTGGAGCACCTTGGCTTGCATGCCGAGAGAGAGAATTCTGCGTCCCCACTGTCTGGCTCATTCCCCACTGCCCTGGACTGCTCCCTTGTCTGGCTCATTCCCCGTTTTTCCACCCTGAAGCGCTTGCTGAGGGTGTCGCCTTGCCAGCCTCCTGTAGCCTCTGCCAGACATGCTCTTCTCACCCGCCCTTTACCAGCGGTGAGGCGGATGTGCGGCATTGCCATGTGCCGGGCTGGGCGGGGTGGCCAGCTTGGAGGCAGCAGAGCGTGAGCTCCGTGTGCAGAGCCCCGGCCCCACGGCCAGCTCCTTCATTCCAGCAGAGTGTTCTGGGCTGGGTGGCCCCAGGGCGGCCCGGTGGCTTCCCACGTTCAGGGCTGGGAGGGGCCCAGAGGCCTTTCCTCCTTTCCCTTGGGCTGCTTGGAGTTTCCTTGGAGCACCTCCCCAGCTTGTCCCTGCCTGTCTGAAGGGGGGGGGGGCAAGGGCTGGGAGGCCCTGATTTGGGCCACTGGGCACGGCGGGCGTTGGTGCTGCCAGCAGGGCAGCCCGCCCTCCTTGGGGAGGCGCTGCCAAGCCTGTCCTGCGCTGCCTTGTCTGCCCCTCTGCTAGGTGCCCCAGTGGTGCTCAGAGTACGCCCTCTCGCGGCAGTTTGCCCATGGGCAGGTGGTCTGCACACAGCCCCACAGCCTGGCCGCCCGCAGCCTGGCCCTGCGCGTGGCAGACGAGATGGACCTCAACGTGGGCCACGAGGTGGGCTATGGCGTCCCATTTGAGGACTGCTGCACCTCCGAGACTCTGCTCAGGTAGGGGCTCCCCCTGGCCTGGGGAGGGCTGGGTCCTGTGAGGGTTCGCCTCTGGTGGGGCCCGCTTGCAGGCTGCTCTCGTGCGTGCTCCAGAGGTGCAGGCAGGAGGTGGCCGCCACGCGCAGCTGCGCCTGCCCAGGTATCCTGTGGGAGCCCCGGGTGCTCTTCTGTCCAGTGGTGCGGGAAAAGACTTGGGGGGGCCGGCAACACGTGGGCCCCACAGGAAGCCTCTGGGTTGCAGGTTTTGCTCTGATGAGGTCCTGCTGCGCGAGATGACGTCGGACCCACTGCTGCGGCAGTTCGGGGTGGTGGTGCTGGATGAGGCCCAGGAGCGCGCGGTGCCCACAGACTTGCTGCTGGGGTTGTTGAAGGATGCATGGCACCAGCGCCCGGAGCTGCGCCTGGTGGTGGTGACGGAGCCGCCGCTGGAGGAGCCGCTGCGCCACTTCTGCCGGGACGCCTCTGTGGTGCGGGTGCCGGTGCCCCAGCCGGCCCCGCGCTTGGCGTACCAGGAACCGGCACCGGGGAAGCACGTCTCGGCAGCCTGTCAGGCTGCGCTGGCCCTCCACCAGCAGAGGGAGTGCGGGGATATCATGGTCTTCCTGGCCAGCGAACAGGTGGGCTCCAGGGGCAGGCCTCGGGAGGAAGGGGCTGCCCTGCCACCTTCTGGGTGCGGGTGGTGCTGGGAGCTCCTGCACAAGGGGCAGGCAGGCCTTGTGGGGCAGGGATCCGTGTGCGCCTGGCTGTGCTGGCACTGCTTGGGAAGAGCCTGGCTGTGGCGCAGAGCCCCCTGGTGGGCCGGTGTAGCCCTGCAGGTGTCGTGGAAAGTCCCCACCTTCCCCAACCATTGATGGCTCGGAGGTTTCCTGGCTTTTGGGCTGTGTTCTCCATTCCGAACGCTCAAAATGCCTCTCCAGGGGCTCCGTCAGTGCCTAAAATGGATGGTCTTTTGCCTCACCTGCTGTTCTCAGGGCTCTTTCCGGATGGCATTCAGCCCTCCGGCCACCTGGGCGCTCTCTCCTGCCTCAGTAGGCTGCGAGGAAATTCTCCTTGGGGGTGTTGGAGAGGGCCATGCTGGGGAGCGCAGTGTTGCCAGAGGGGCCCCGGAACAGGAGCTCTGGCTGCGCCGTCTTTGGGGCATCCTTGGGGCAGTGGCAGCGCTCCTCGGAGCAAGCAGCAGTGACCTCCGCTGCCTGCACTCTCACGAGGCTTTCTGGGCCCTCCACCCCCAGGAGATCAGCGACTGCTGCGAGACTCTCCGTGTGGAGGCGGCGGCATTGGACCCCGGCCTGGGCCCCCTGCTGGTGCTGCCCCTTCACCCCGGCGTGGGGCGAGACGTCCAGAGGGTGTACGAAGCCGGCGCAGAGCAGCCGGGCAGAGGCCCGCCACGCAGGATCATCGTCACCCACTGGCTGGCAGATGCTGCCTTTTCCGCCAGCAGCGTCAGGCACGTGGTGGATGCCGGGCTGCAGCTGCGCAGCGTGAGTTGGGGTGGGGTTGGAAGTTGCGGGGGCCCTTGCCTGAGGAGGGGACCTGCGCTGGTGCCTGGTGAGGCTGCGCCCCTGCCCGCCCGCCCACCCACCGCGCTCAGTTCGGCCTGGGATGGGTGCGTGGATGAGGCGGCCTTTGCACCTCGGGCCGGAGGGTTGGGGCCCTGCAGGAGCCTCCAGAGGGCTGCTCTGCTCCTGCCTCAGCCTTGTGGCTGTGCATGGCTGCAAGGCTGCCCCGGGGCCTTGCTGGGTCCTCCCGCATAGCCATCGCCTGTGCCCGAGCCCCCAAGCGCCCCCTGCTTCCTGCTCTCACCTGTGGCGCGCTCCCCTGGGCAGGTGTACAACCCACGCATCCGGGCCGAGTCGCAGGGCCTGCGTCCCATCAGCAAGAGGCAGGCGGAGGCACGGAGGCTCCGGGCCGCCGGGGATCCCCCAGGTGAGTCCGCTGGGGCTGGAGGGAGGCCCCCCCAAGACGCCCCTGCCCCCACGCCACCTCTCAGCGTCTGTGCCCCGCTCACCCGCAGGGTCCTGCCTGCGCCTGTACTCTGAAGCCACCTGGGAGGCGGGGCTCCCGGCCCTTCCTCCCCCCCCCATCACGGAGGCGGAGCTCAGCCAGCGCGTGCTGCTGCTGAAGAGACTGGACATTGCGGACATGGGCCAGTGCGACTTCCTGGACCGGCCAGGTGCGTGGGGCTCCGGGAGGGTGGTGGGTTGGCACGGGGGCCGGGCCCCAGGCAGAGGGGCCGGCACGGGTCTCACATCCTCCTGTCTGCCCCCCGTCCAGCCCCGGAGTCCCTCATGCAGGCCCTGGAGGACCTGGACTACCTGGCTGCCCTGGATGACGACGGGAACCTCTCTGAGGTGGGCATCATCATGTCGGAGTTCCCGCTGGAGCCCCAGCTGGCCAAGGCCCTGCTGGCGTCCTGCGAGTTCGAGTGTGTGGACGAGATGCTCACGCTGGCCGCCATGCTGACCGGTAGGGGCCTGCAGTG
This sequence comes from Varanus salvator macromaculatus, assembly GCA_023646645.1. Taxonomy (NCBI): domain Eukaryota; kingdom Metazoa; phylum Chordata; class Lepidosauria; order Squamata; family Varanidae; genus Varanus; species Varanus salvator. Next base: position 2,143,144 of record JAIXND010000772.1, on the reverse strand, counting down.
CCTCCCCCCCCACCACCCCCGGAGCTCAGCTCCTGCAAAGAGGAGCCCCCCAGCCAGCCCCGGGGAAGGCGCAGGCCAGTGCCACCCCGCTCCAAGCGGGACGTGGCTGAGTCCCACCGTGGGCCCGGCATGCTTCCCTTTCCTGGGTCCCTGCCTCCCCAGGCGCAAACCGCCCCCCCTCCATGGTCCGAAGGCTCCAGCAGTAGGTGCGCCGTCCTGCAAGATGCCCCAGCCGCCCAGCTGGTCCCCAGGTGGGAGCCCACGGCCTGCCAGGGTGCTCCTGCCTCGGCATCTCTGCTCCTGGCCTCAGCCACCTCCCTCCCACACAGCCTGGCCCTGCTTCGTGACCCCCGTGGCCCGCCGGGAGGAAGCGGTGGCAGCACGGCAGCGGAGCCTCCTGCACCCTGCGGGGGACCACTTCACCCTCATCAACCTCTTCAACGCCTTCCAGCAGCGTGAGTGCGAAAGGGGGGCTGGCGGTGGGGGGAACCGGCAGGTGCTCGGGCCATGCGCTCCTGACCGTGCCGGCTCCCCTCCCCAGAGAGCGACCCGGAGAGCTGGTGCCGGAAGCATGCAGTGAGCGAGGCTGCGCTGCGGCTGGCTGGGGCCGTGCGGGCAGAGCTACTGGAGGTCATGCGGCGCATCGAGCTCCCTGTCTCCCCGCCAGCCTTTGGCACTGACAGCAACGCCCTGAGCCTGAAGCGCGCCCTCCTCTCGGGCTTCTTTCTCAAGGTAGGGGGGCCGGGCCAGGGTGGCACCCACGGGAGTCTCGTCTGGCACACAGTTCGCGGGCAAGGGCAGCCCAGGGCTCGGGGGCCGGCAGGGAGATGCTGGAGTATCGCTGCGTATGGGCGCAGGGCAGCTCTTGGCCTGCTGGTGGGCCAGGGACAGCCTCCCTGCACCCCAACGGGTGCCCTCGGCCCCGGGCCTTTATTGGTCCCCTCCACCTCCGAGGAACTTGGCTGGGGAAGGGAGGAGCTGGTGCCCGCCCGGGTGTGATTGGTCAAGGTGGGTCAGAAGGTGCGGGGCAGAACTGACACTGAGAGTCCTGGCACCCCCTCTGCCCTGCTGCACCATGCAGTGCTGGCTGGCACATGGTCGGGAGAGGCTGTGAGCCCTGTGGCCATGAGCCCTGTGGTGAGGGGTGGGATGGGGCAGGCTGGCTGGCTTCAGCATCGCCTGGCCGTGCCTCGCCTACGGTTGGCCGCCTGTGCAGGCCGCAGCTCCCGGGGCTCCGTGGGAGGCAGGAGCCTTCTGCTGCCTGGGAGCCGCTCAGGGACTTCTGCGGGCCGAACCCTCCAGCCCCCGGGGTGTTCCCGGTCCAGCGCTCATGCTCTCCTCTGCATGCAGGTCGCCCAAGACATTGACGGCTCTGGGAACTACCTGCTGCTGACCAACAAGCATGTGGCCCAGCTGTCCCCCAGCTGCTGCTACCGGATGCGGCGGCCTCCCCCGCGGCCTCCCCCGTGGTTGCTTTACCACGAGTTCACCATCTCGCAGGATAACTGCCTGAGCATCGTCTCTGAGATCCAGCCAAAGATGTGAGTGCCGCCAGCAGAGCAAGGAGGGGTGGCCGGGACTCCGGGTTTTGGGTCTCCGCACTTTCTGGGGGCTGGACTGCCCACCCATTCGTCTGTCCGTCCGTCCTGCTTGCAGCTGGGTGGCGCTTAGGCTGGGGAGTGGCGGGCACCTGTGGCTCGGATGCTTCCACTACAGACTCCCCGCAAAACCCTCTTTCCTGCAGGTTGGCCGAACTGGCCCCCCAGTATTACCTGAGCAATTTGCCCCACAGCGAGGGCCGGGATCTGCTGCTGGAGCTGCGGGAGGCACTGGTGGGGGCCGCGGAGGTGCCCCCGCCGCTGCAGGACAAGGAGCCGCAGGCCCCGCAAGCCGCTGCTCAGGATGGGGAAGAAGACGCCTGTGTGTTGCAATGAGCTGGGAGCAAGGCTGGTCGGCATCAGCTCAGGCCCAGGCGAACCCTGTCGGCGCCGGAACAAAGCAGTCCGGGAATCGGCCCCAGTGCCTCTGGGAGTGGCAGGACCCGTGGGGTGCCCTACAGAGCTGGTGTGAAGCCCCCAGCCTCCAGGGCCTTGTCGTCTGGTGGGCTGCTTTTGGGGGGCCTGACCGGGCTGGCAGCAGCCGGACACCATGGGGCGCGCTGGTGGCGGGGTCCTCGCGCTGCGGGTGGTGTGCCTGGGTTGTGGGGCTCAGCCTGTTGGCAGGCTCAGTGGAGGAGCAGAGGAGCTTCAGCAGTCCGGGCTGGGAGGCCCAGGCCTGTGGGAGGGAGCGGCGGGGCTTCTTGGGGAGTGTGCTGCCGTTTCCGGAACGCTTCTGCCTTGTGGGGTGCTGTGCTGCTGGCAGGCTGGTGCTGCTCCTGGGCTGGAAGGGGTTGGGCCTGGGCCGTCGTTCACCAGGCTGGGGCCCTTCTTGCCCGATGTGCGGAGCTCCTGCCTGCTTGAGGTCTCAGAGGAGGAGGAGGAGGAGGGAGCCGAGCTTCCCAGGGCCGTGTGGGGTGCCTTTCCCCGCAGGGATCGGGTCCTCACTGGGCATATGACACATTCCCGAGTCACCACTTTTGGCGGCCGATCGTGGTTGGAACACGCCCATCTTCTCTCCTCAGGCTGCTGCTGAAATGCGCTGCACCAAGCAAATTAATTAAAATGCTCTCAGCACCAAAATGTGTGGAACGCAGCCTTGACTTCTGGTTGCCGGGTCCAGAAAAGGGTCCTGCAGAGCTGCCACAGTCGAGATGCCTGCTGGGGCCCCTGGGCTACAAAGAAGGCCTGGGGCACAGGGCTCGGGGGGCTTTGGTGTTTAGAAGAGCTGCTGCCTGGATTGGGGTGGGGGGTGAAGGAGCAGCATGGCAGCAGGCAGAGCGGGGCCTCGTCCGTGCTGTGCTCAGTTTTGTCCTCATTCAGCAGGCTGGGCTGGGGGCAGGGAGAAGGGCCTCGGGCCCAAGGCCACAGCACCGAGGGCTCTGCTGGGACATGGCCAGGAGGCTGGAGAGGGCCTGAAGGAGCAGCCCCAGCGAGGGTGGGGGGCACACGGGGCAGGCCGGCCACAGCCTGGAGTCCCTCGTGCAGGGAAGCACCCCAGGTCCAGGTGCCTTGCAGCTGCCTTGCCTGCCTGGAACTTGCTGGCGGAACGGTCAGGCTGGCCACCAGCTCCTTCCCCGAATGCCAAACTGGAGCCGCAAAGTGTTGGCTGCCCCACTGAGTCGCGCCAGGCCTCCGATGTCCAAGTGGGGAGGCCGCCCGGCACGTGGCATCTGGGGGCTCAAGCGGTGGTGCCTCCCTCTTGGCTTTGTGCCTGCAGCTGGCCAGGCATGGTGCCGGCTGCGCCAAGAGGAGCCGGGCCAGGAGTGCAGGAATGGGCAGGCTGGCACACAAGGCCCATCAGTCTGCTGGGGAAGGAGGGAGGGTTCAGGCGGTGGGCTGCTGGGCCAGACCCTCTTGCTGCCCACGGAGACCCCCCCCTGGGGGTTGCCCTGCCCTGTGTGCTGCTGTGCGGCTCATCTGACCAGCTGGCCCGGGTGTGGGGAGCCTGCGGGCTTCTCCATGGCGCTCTGAACCTCGCGCCTGCAGGCACAGCCTCCCTCCCAGGCGGACGGACGGACGGATGGCTCCCCCAGGCTGTGTGCCAAAGTCTGCCTCGTGGTTTGCCGGGCCGTCCCGTGGCCCCCTCGGGCGGCTCCCCCGTGTCCAGGTTGAGCACCGCTCTGCCCGTGGGGTGGGAGGGGCTCTGAGGGGGGTTTCTCCAGGGGGAGGCAGAGGCTGGCGCCGCTTCCACTGGCCAGTTCCGGCTTGGGGTGCTTTGAATGACTTGGGCTGGAAGATGCTGCAGCACTGACGGCAGTGTGGTGCTTCGCAGGAGAGCCCCCCCCCCCCGCCCATCAGAACAAAGTTCAGGGTTTCCCTGGAGATTTCCGTGCTCAGAAGAAAGGTTGATTGGGGAGCTGAGTCAAAGGCCCCTCAGCCCCAATCCAGGGGCTGCAGGGAGGTGGTCCAAGTGAGCTCTGAGCTGGAGCCAGCAGGCAGGCCAGCCGCCGACCGCAGAGCAGCCTCCCCCCACGTCCGTGGGTGCAGCTTACCAAGAGCTTGGCACCGTGCCCAGCCTGGAGGCGGAGGCGGCTGAGCTGATACTGCCTTTGGGTGCGCTGGCCGGGATGGAGAGTTGGCACCGAGGCCGGGCGGAAAGTAGTTGTGCCTTTCTGAAAAACCTGTCCCTTTGCAGGCCGATCTTCTGGTTTGGAACAGGGATGGGCACTGATGTGGGATGTGGCTCACACACCAAAGAGGAGCTAGGGGGGGTGAATGGGGGGGGGGTCCCAGGTAGCTTGTGGTTCCATGGAGCAGAGAAGACAGATGCCCGCCTGCCTTCCCATGTACACTCACGGCCACCGGCTGCTTCAGCATCCCTATGGCAGCACCAAGATGCATGCTTGCTCTCCATGCAAGGCGCTCACCCACCGACTCCCCTGGAAAGCGTGGGCCAGCAGCTGCGCTTTGCATGTTGTCTAGGCACAAGCTGTCGCTGGAGAAGATCAGATACTGGCATTTATCTCCAAGTGTGCTGAATCAGACCGCTGTATGTACGTCACACAGTGGGAATCTGGCTGTGTCTGCGATACGGACCCGGCGCAACTTCCTCGCGGGGGAGGCATGCAGATCAGTGGAAAAACGCATACTTTTTGATGTGATGGCCCTGAGGTTGAGGCCCGGGGGCTCCTTCCTAGAGAAACCAAGCCCCCCCACCCCCAGCCACTGGTCGTGGAGGCCACGCTGGGCTGCAGGGCCAGGGCCCCCATGTCCACGTGTGGGCGCCTCCACACCATGCACGGGGCTGAGCCGATGTTCAAAAGGCGCTTTCTTGCAATGGATGGTTCTCTGTGCAGCTTTCAATGGGCTTGGAGCGCAGCAGAGCACGTGGTCTGGCCGCTCACCCTTGTGGGCGTGAGCCTCACCTGGGCTGCCACTGGCATCCTGCTCCTCCAGCAACACATGTGCTGCGCTGCCTTTTCTTGGGCAGAACATCTCTGGAGCGACAGGCTGTGGACAGGACAATTAACAATGTGCATGCATTTCTAATTACTGGAATCTGGGGCAGAGCGGGAGCTCAGCCACAGCCCCCCCCACTCCGTTTCTAAAAAAGGCTCTTCAGTCGGGTTGGTTGCAGTGATCCTTGGGGTGACCTCCTGCAGCCACATGAGAAGGCCGGCTTGTGAGGGGGACCGCTGCCGGGCACGAGGAGCCTGGGCACAGAGTGCCAGTGCGGGAGCTGACTGAGCACCAGGGCGAGCCGGCCAAGGCAGAGTCCCGGGCCAGTTTAACCATGAAACATAAGTGCAGGTTGCTAGGCAGAAGCCTGGGTCTCGGGTCAACCCAGGTGGCTTTCTCTGAACGGGCCAGCTGGGCAGGCAAAGGCGGGGGCCTCAAGGCACGGAGGAGAAGGTGCTGCGGGAAGCAGGGGCTCAGCTTTGCTGGGCACTGGGGAGCATTCAGGCCTGGACGTGAGGAACCCGTCTGCTAGAATGGACTGTTTTTAGACCGAACCCCAGGAGAAAGCCAGCAACAGCTGGGAAGCATCCAGCTCCAGTTAAAGCATTCCAAGGAGATGGAGAGGAAAGAGCTTCTGTATGAGGGCAGAAATAAGCCACGAGCTTATGGAAAGACATGATGACGTGTCGGGGAGCCTGGGCCCGAGTGGCACTTGGGGAGGCTGTCCTCTTCGAGGCACGTTTGGCAATGGCCCTTTTGGTGGCTGCTCCTGGACTCGGCTCTCGGCGGCCTCTCGGGAGGCAGCGCTGCTCCTGCTCCTGCCTCCACGGCAGGCACGGACCACAGTGCTTGAGGTGACCCTCCCTCTCTAAGCACACCTGGCAGGTGGGCAGCTGGCTTAATAGGACTCTGTTCAGTGACTGTGTTTTTGTTGCATTTTAATGCATGTACTTGGTTCTGAAAGTCGCCTGAAGTGGCACGTTTGACAGAAAGGTGGAGTACAAATAAAGCAGGCAAACAAATAAGGCAAATGAGGCTGCAGCCCCACCCCCACCCCCAGGATGCCTGTAAGCCCCCAGATTGGGTGCCTTGCATGAGTTCTGGGTAAGTGGAAATTATCTGCCCTCCCCCTCGCATTTTCTCCAGATTGGCTTTTGGTTGGTCCAATTGGAGTGTGTCCAACGGGGAGGGAAGGGGGCTGAAGAGACACAGAAGCAGAGCAAGTCAGAAGGGGTCTCCTGGGCCATCTAGTCTGACCTCCAGCAACAGCCGGCTCCACTCACGACATGCCCACCATGTGCATGTCCAGCCTATCCTTGAACACCTGCACCAATGGGGCCTCAATTACCTCCTGCGGAAGCCCATTCCACACCCTCAGGGTCCTGACTGTCAGGAAGTGCTTCCTGGCATCCTAATAGAACCTGAGTTCCCCAAGCTTTGCTCCGTTGGAGCGCATCCTGCCTTCTTCTGCAGGGGAGAACAGGTCTCTACCCATCTCCATGTGACATCCCCTCTGAGTCTCCTCTTCTCCAGGCTGAAGAGACCCAGTTCCCTCAGTCTCGCCTCATACGGCATCCCCTGCAAACCGGCCACCAACCTTGTGGCCCTATGCTGCACTGACTCCAACCTGGCTATATCCTTTCTGTAATGAGGGGCCCAAAACTGAACACAATACTCCAGTTGCGGGTGCACCAAAGTCGTGTTGAGTGGTAGTAATACCTCTCTCGATCTAGAAGCCACACTTCTGGCCATGCAACCAAGGGTGGCGTTCGCCCTCTTGACCACCGCATCACACTGCTGGCTCATGTTCAGCCTGCAGTCAACCAGCACCCCGAGGTCCCTTTCACAAGGGCTGCTCTCCAGCCACTTGTCACCTAACCCATTCCTATGCCCCAAGTGCAAGACCTTGCACTTATCCACGTTGAGCGCCATCCTGTTGTCTCCTGCCCACTTCCATAGTCTGTCCAGATCCTTTTGGATCTGGAGTACCTGCTCCTCAGTTGTGGCCACTGCTCCAGTTTTAGTGTCATCTGCGAATTTGATCAGCAGACTGTTCACCCCTTCTTCCATGTCATTAATGAAAAGATTAAACAGGATCGGTCCCAGGACACAGCCCTGGGGGATCCCGCTTGTCACTGGCTGCCATCTCAATGATTTCCTGCTAATGGTTACCTTCTGCTTCAGTCAGTCAACCATGCCCTAATCCACCAGACAGTGCTTTGTGTATCCCAAAACTCTTCAGTTTCTCCACCAGGATATCATGGGGCACTTTGTCAAAGGCCTTGCTGAAATCCAGGTATACCACATCCACTGCATCCCCTCCATCTAGCCATCTTGAAACCTTGTCATAGAATTGCACAAGGTTTGTCTGGCAGGACCTGTTTCTGCGGAAGCCGTGTTGTGTGGCTGTCAGCCTCCCTTCCCTATCTAGCATCACTAGATCTCTCTCTATTATGAGCCTTTCCATTGTTTTTCCTACAATGGACGTAAGGCTAACCAGTCTATAATTCCCCATGTCCCTTCGACTACCCTTTTTGAAAATTGGAACCACTGATGCCTTGTCTCACAGCCGCCCCTTCCTGTCCCCAAATGCCCCCCCTCCCCTGATGCTCCTTTCTTGAGCCTGGAGAGCAGCCGGTGCCGTTATCTTCGCTGGCCGGCTCTGAGGTTGGAGGTTGCAGAGCTTGGCGTCCGAGAAGTCCGAGGAGACCCGGCATCCGTCCCTAAGGAACTCAATAAACCTAAGCCTTGGGGCACCCCAAACAGCACGGCCGTGCATCCGGGAGCATGAACCATGGTTGAGCTACCGAGTGAGCACCCTCTCGCAGATGGCAGTGGTCGTGCCCAGCCTAAAGCATGGTTTCCCTTGGGGCACGTGCAGACTACCCACAGAAGGCCAGGAGCCACTGAAAGGCATGCAAGGAAAGTGCCCTGGCACCCACACCTCCAGGGCTGCCCCACACGAGCAGCTCTGGATCACATACAGCAAGGTTCTGACTGGCCACGTGCTGGAGGGTGGGAAGTAAGCCACACGATTATGGAAAGGCAGGGCAGCCAACAGAGAGGCCCGAGTGCTGGAAGAGAAGCTGCATGCCTCTGGAGGGGTGCTGTGCTGAGCGACTTGTCTGCACGCAGAAGCCTCGGAGCCAAGCCTGGCCAGATATGGTGGGCATCGGGGATGGCGGGGGGCACCGAGGCCGTGGGGCATGCTCACCTCTGGCTGCAAACTGCGCAGGAAGGACAGGCAGGCCCCTGGAGGAGGCAGTGCTGTCTCCACTGAGGAGGGCCAGAGCCCAGCCGACCTGGTGACCCACAGGTGCAGGGACACTGGGCGGCCATCCCTCCCTCCAGTGCCGGCTCAGCCACAGAGGTGGCCGCAGTCGGGTCCTGCCCTGGCATGCCAGCCCAGCGCTACACAGACGTGAAGGTGCCCTGCCCCTCATGGCTCAAGAGCTGCCTTCAGACGCTTCCCATTTTTTATATGCCTGCCTTCCCACACCAAAGATGTTGGACGCTCCACTTTGGTTGGCTATAATTTGGTGCACTTTTTAATACACCTGCTTGCAACTACCTCTATCAATTAACATTTGCTGAAGCTCCTGCCTTTATTGATTCGAATTATGCCTGTCCCTGGGAGGTTCTCGTTGCCTCAGCCCCCTCACCTCTCCAGGTGAGCCCTGCATGCTGGAAGCTTCTGGCTGCCCTGACCCGCTCAGAGATCACCCCATGCCTCCGTCCGAGCAGCCTGCTGACCTCCTCCAGACCCTCATGCTCAGGGTGATTTTGAGAGGGGGAGAGATGTGGGAGTGGGGGGCTCAAAGAAAGGCAGCCTGTGAGCACGGGGGACTTCAACCACCCATGCAGAGGTTCTGCTTCTCCATGTCTTAAAGGACTGGAACCCAGAAGAGTGGGTCGTGGGGCCAACCGGAGGGGAGGCAGTCCTGGGCCGAAGCCTGGGTGGGATTGCCCAGGACGTCGTGTGAGATGCAAACGCTGTTGAACCAACTGGGAGCAGTTTCAAAGTATGCAAAATCTTTCACCATTTCGATCTCTTTCTTGGTGATTCGTAATTTGCCTGTAGTCGTGATCTTGTTGATTATTTAGCTGCAGGGCTGCTTTCCCCCTTCCTTCATTCATTCATGTTCCTCAAGAGATGCTTCAGTTCATTACTGCTTTCTGCTAATACCATGGTATCATCCGCATATCTTAAATTGTTGATGTGTCTTCCACCAATTCACATATCTTCCTCTGATCCTAAACTAGTTTTCCTTATGATATGTTCTGTGTACAGACTGAACAGACAGAGGTCAAATACACTCTTGTCTGTCAGCTTTGTACACAGGAATCCGCTTTGTTTCTCCATACTCTGTCCGAACAGTCGCTTCCTTGGGGTACTTGCATCAGGACGATCTAGTGAGGCACAACAGCACTCAGCAAGTCCCTGAAATGCTCTCACAGAGAGCAAAACTGTGCCCGAGTGTGAGTGCGTGGCCCAGCTGAGCAGTGGGGAGTGCTGCAGCCCAGAGGCCCCCTCCCACCCTGCGGCTCCCTCCTCCACGGCCCGGAGGGCTGCAAGGGCGGGTGCTGGAGAAGCAGCCCGAATTCGGGCGCGGGGAGGGAGGCAAGAAGTGCATGCCAGGAGCCACAGAGAGCACGCAGGTTCCCCCAAGCCAGCCCTGGGGCAGCCACTGAGGCCTGGCAGGGGGACCAGGTGAAGTGATGCGGGGACTCAGAAGGAGGCGCCCGAAGTGCTTTCTGCTGGCCTGGGAGGAGCTGGGGCCTCCGGTCGAGGGCGGGATGTGCCTCGGACCCTGTATGCTCATGGGCAGTTCCTCAAGGGCCTGAGAAAGCCTGGCTGGGCGGGCCAGGTGGGCCGTGGGGCTTTCCCCGCCGACTCGGGGCCAGACAGGGGATTCCCTGTCCACACCCGGTTCCTGGTCCAGCTGCTCCTCTCAGCGGGTGCCAAACCCCGAGGGGGAAGCCCTTGAATCGCCCACAGGTGTGTCCTCACCGCAGGGAGGAACTGCCGGGCCTCAGGAGAGCACCAGTACTTCCTCCCAGGTGCATGAGCTGTGGGCCCGCAGCCAGGCGCCCCCCCCCCCCAAGCTCGGCGTGCTAGGAAGCCTGTGCCATTGCAAGCAGAGCAAATCACACCCCAAAGAGTCCAGTCAGGACAAGAGAAGACAGACAAGGACAAATTGCGCTAACATAGCACACATTTTAAGTAAGACGGGGAAAACTCCATCTCTCTCCCTCCTCACAGATGGCCCCAGCCCCCATGAATGGAGGATCCTCCAGCAGGGAAGGATGGTGCTGAAGTCCCTGCGGTGGGGGCTTTGGGGAGCATGCTTGCTCCCACGCCCCTTTTGTTCTGCTGCGTCTGGTTCCCCCTCTCCCCCCCGGAGCTCTGACTGCATCCATGTTGCCCTGCGGTCGCATGCCGCATCAGCGGGGGTCAGGCCAGTGCCTCCCAGGGTCGGGCTCAGGATCCATGGCGCTCCTCCCCGCTCTGCTGGGGCTTTGACTGTTCACAGGAGAATGGCCGGCTGGCCGCAGGGTGGGCTCCTGGCCCTCCATCCTTACCTGGCTGCCTGCTGAGCACGGAAAGGATGCCACCCCTGCCATCTCGGGGTGGGCAGGGGGTCTGTGCGGCATCTTCTGTAGCTCATCTCCTGTTTTGCATTTGCAGCTCCCCAGACCCCAGCCAAAGGGGGAGGGGGTATTTCTTCGTGTGCCTTCTTTGCCTCCCCTCCCCCACCCCCGGCCTCTGGGATGTGCCGAAGGGGCTGAGGTGGGATGGGGGCCGGCAGACCGTCTGGAGGGCCACAGGCTGCCATCCGCTGGTTTCCAGGGCCCTGAACCTTCCTTGCGGACTGAAGTGGCCCCTGGCTGCTCCTACTGTGGCTGCGTTGTGCGTTCTCCGCACAGTCAGTCGAAGGAGCCCCCGCCTTTGTGACCCCCACTCTGTTTAGGCGCTGTTTCTTGCTTGCTTAAGTCTGGCTGGCGTAACACGAAGACCAGGGCAGCAGCGCTGGTCCTGCCCGACCCAGTCCAGAGCGGCCGGGGCGAGCAGAAGTCGCACAGCTCTGCTCCCCGAAGCCACCTGCCGGCCGCACATGGTGGCTCGATACTCCCCGCCAAGTGTGTTGGGTGGCCTTGAGATGGGGAGTGAGGCAGGGAGCCTCGGAGGGGGAGGTGCTGTGATGGGGGGTGCCTTCGGTCGCCCCACGTTGCCTGGATAAGTGGATGCTCAGGGCACCGATCCGAGGTTCATGTTCTCAGCACCTAAAGCCCAGGAATGGCTGGCCAGGGACCAGCCAGTGGGGAGGAAGGCCTGGCCCAGGGAGTGGGGTTCCCGAGCCGAGCACAGAGCGGGTGATGTAGGTGTCGTTGAATCAGCTGGAAAAAGTGACCGCGGGGCTGCTCAGGTCTGAGTGGAAAATCAACCAGGACGGCCAGGGTATGTCACTTCAGAAGAGGAAATGTCTCTAGAATGAGGGAACAATAAAAAGGAACTTGCAAGAGGCAGTCATGAAGGTTAAATCCCTTCAAAATACTTGGAGGTTTCTCAAAACCACAGCAATACAGCTCATCTTGGTTAATGAGGAAAGCATTGAGAAAATGATGCTTCCTTCGAAGAATGGAAATTTACCTCACTCAAGAAGGCAAAAGGATATGAGCCGGCAGGAAGAGGATGCAAGCGAGCAAGAGGAGGTGGGAAGAGGGTGCTCGGGGCAGCTCAGCCTCAGACTGCGGCCTGACCGGCACCCGTGGGCTCTCTCAGCAAGGGGGGGCGTGGGCTTGGCCCTCTTGCCCACTTTCCTTCCCTCCACCAGCCCCCCTGCTGCCTCCCTTCCAGCTGTCGCTGAGGCTGGGTGGGCTGAGAGAAGCTCCAAGGCTTGAAGTGGACGCCAGGAAGCACTTCCTGACAGTCAGGACCCCAGGGGTGTGGAATGGGCTTCCACGAGAGGTCGTTGAGGCCCCATTGGTGCAGGTGTTCAAGGATAGGCTGGATGTCCATATGGCTGGTGCCAGAGGTCAGACTAGATGGCCCGGGAGGTCCCTTCTGACTCGCCCTGTTTCTCTGTTTCTATGTTTCCATGGCATGACCAGGACTGAGAGCAGCAAAGCAGTTCCAGAGATGGCTTGAGTGCAGATGGAGGAAAACACCTTGTGGACACAATTGAATCCCGATAGGTGCTTATAGTCAAATATATTTGGAGGCAGTGAGAGAGGCAAAGAAGCAATATCTTGACTGCCTCCATTCAGTTGGCCATTTGCCACCCAGCAGAGCTCTCTAGAATCCTCCGGGGCCTCTTGCATGCTGGCCCCAAAGACATCTTGGACCCCCGGAGGCCCACTCTAATAGGCCTGCAAGACACTTCAACATCCGTTGCTCTGGATCCTTGCCCCTCCTGGCTAGCAAAAGCCGGGAGGGGGGAACAGCCAGCAGGGCCGGGGGGCAGGGTGATCGATTCTTCCCTGCGAGGAGGAGTGGTCCCTGGCCCCCTGGAGCGAGTGGCGGGAGGGGGGGAGCGCTCCTGCAGAAGCCCTCCCTGGTCCCAGGAGGACTCCACGCTTTTAGGCTGAGGCAAACATTTGCTTCCCGGCGAGGTTCTGGAGTGAGCGGTGACCAACCAGCTCCAGGCACTCTTGGCTGAGACGGATTGCCTGGATTTGTTCCAGTTGGGGTTCAGGCCCGTTTTGGGCATGGAAACGGCTTTGGTCGCCTGCTTGCTCGGGCTGCCAATGTGCTTCCAAGCCTAATTCAAGCGGCTGATTTTGGCCTAAAAAGCCCTACCCAGTCTGGGACCACCATACCTGGCGCAATGCCTCTCCTGAGCTTTTTCTACCCAGAGACGATGCTAAAGGTCTCAGCCATGCGACCGCCACTTTTCAGGGGATCACCACTGTGACCCACCTGGCACCTGCGTTACAATCTTTTCATACTAGGTAAAGACCTCCCTCTACTGCAGTCTGCAGGCCTGCTGTTTGTTAGGCAGGGTTTAATAGGGCCTTCTTAGCTTATTATAATGTTTTCTGTTTTAAATTTGGTTTTAATTTTTGTATTGTTTACTTTTATGATGTTTCCGTATGGGTGTTCAAGGATAGGCTGGACATGCACGTGGTAGGCATGTCGTGAGCGGAGCCGGCTGGAGCCGGGGGTCAGACTAGATGGCCTGGGAGACACCTCCCGACTCGCTCTGTTTCTATATTTCTAATTAATTAATCTCACAAACACTGTCAAGGTCAATTTTTTGGTGGGGGTGGGATCTGAGGAACTGAAGGAAATCGTGGTGACAAGAGATGACATTCTCAACCTTTTTGACCTATTCAAAAGTGCAATAAATTGCAAACCTGGATGGAACTATTGCGGCGTTCTCAGGACCCCAACCAATCGCTCCATGGGAAATGCACAGGGACTCCGAATGCACAATGGGAAAACAGACTCACAACGGGAAAGCACTGCTCTTCTAACAGAGATAAGTGACCTGCCCAGAGGATCCCCCTCTCAGCCAGAGGACTGGAGAATGCCCCAGGCAATGCCAAAGTGACGGCCGTTTGGCCAAATATCTGCTCAGTGCAAATTGACTGAAAGTCCTATGAAATATAAAACTAGTAAGTATGTAGAAAGATAAATCCTGCCAAGAAAGACTCAGCGGGGCTTCCACCAAGGCCAGCCTCACCTCCCTGGACTTCTGGAGTTCCTTGGGAGCAACAAGAAATATATGGACAATACATTGTTTAAATGGACTTCCACAAGGCAGTTAATGAAATCCCTGAGGAAGCAGTCATGGAATAAGGGGGAAGGGAGTCCTCTTCCACACCAGTTACTGGTTAAAGGACAGAAAACAGAGTGGGAATAAATGGGAAAATGGAGATGAGAGATGGCGGGAAGCCAAGGGTGGAGTCCCATGAGGATCTGTACTGGGTCCAGCGCTTTTCCACTGGTTCATAAATGATCTGGAATTAGGAGTCAGCAGGGAAGTGGTCAAATATAGTGACCACACCAAATTATTTCTGATGGCTAAAACAGAAAGGGTATGTGAAGATCTCCAAACGGCTTCCTGCACAGGGGCATCAAAATGCAAATGCAGTTCAATGTAAGCGAGAATAAAACGCGATGCTTGTTGAGGCAGCAAATCCCCACCTCAAGCACAGAGGCTGAGCTTGGCACTGGCTCGGAGCGCCTGGCCGAGAAAAAGACCTTGAGGTCTGGCGGGCACCGTGCTGAAAGTGTCAAGCAGGCGTGCAGCCGTTGTGCCCAAGGAAAACGCCAGGCACACTCAGGAAAGCTTGTGACGATGAGACTGCCGGCAGTGTCCTCCCCTCAGGTGACTCTCCAGGCATGTTGCTGGGGCCGGGACGTGGTCTCTGGCGCTGGCCGCCCCCCGCCCTGCCACTCGAGAGCACTCCTGCACCCCTGGCCCACGGGCCGCCCGGCCTCTCCTGCCCGAATCGGCTCTGCAGGCTCAGCGTCGGGGGAGAGGAGCAGGCGGGACCGTGAGGCTGCCCAGCCACACTCGGCCCCGGCCGGCACTGCGGGCAGGCGCACGGGCGCCCCGTCACACTCCCTCCCAGGGCCCATTCCTCATTAAATGACAGCTATGGTTAAATGGCAGTGACAGTCAGTGGCACCGATGCCTGTGCCCCCCCCCCACGCCCAAGGCACACAAACTGGACTTTTTGTGCTGCCCTCTTGAGTGAGTCAGTTGCTCTTTCGTGGCCATGTGCTCACTCGGCCCTGGCGTGGGCGGGGGATGGCCCACGGGGGCCCCACCGCCACCTCTGCAGAGCTGGAGAGGCAGGGACATTTCCCTGGCCAGCCCACTCGCCCTTCACTCAGCAGGGAGGATAAATGATGCTCCACCAGCTTGGCCTTTCCACACAGCGTGAGCACCCTGTGAAGGTAAGAGGGGCTCTGCTCCCTGTGGGAGAGCGCTCAGCCCAGAAGCAGCGGCTTGCGGGGAGCCTGGGGGGAAAGCAGCCCTTTCCCCCTCTGCCGGGCTGGGCCGGGGCCTGGGGGGCTGGGTGCCCTTGTGGGGAGAGGCAGCAGAGAGGGTGGGCCATGCTGGCACCGGGTCAGAAATGGCTCTGAAGGGGGGCCAGTGCAGCTATGTGGGTGGCGCATCACAGGCGAGCTGCCAGTGGATGCACAGGGAGCCCTATGGGGTTCACGAGCCGCAAACAAGAAAGCCTGAAGGGCCAATGAATCAATGCTGCCAGCATTTCTTTGTGGACACTGCCTGCCACCTCACGTGCATGCGCGGTGCCCTGCCCCTACCGCTTGGCACGTGCGGTGCCCTGCCCCTACCGCTTGGCACGTGCGGTGCCCTGCCCCTACCGCTTGGCACGTGTGGTGCCCTGCCCCTACCGCTTCTGCCAGAGTGTTCCGCCTCAGGGACCAAAAGACTCTTGGTTTTGCTGCAGCGGACCTAGCATGGAGGCAGCTACTTTGGAAACAAATTACAAATTAATGTAATCATCCAAACGGCCTGCACTTGCCAGCATCGCTCCGCCTTTAATTGGGGGCCTGCAGGATGGTCTGCTGGACTTGGTGCGTTGTCCTACTGGGCTTTGTGCAGAGCTATGCCGGAATTCCAGAATGCAGGCGAAGGGCTTTCCTGGAAACGAAGCATCTTGGGGCGGGAGGCTCCAGGCATGCCTCCTCTGCCTCTGAGGGAAGGGCAGCGAGGCGGGGCTGGACTCGCCCTGGGCAGTGGCTGCTGAGTGGAAGCCTTCAGAGAGGTGCCTTCCCCATCTCGAGCTCCAGAAGGCCAGCACTGCTCGGTGATTCACATAAAGATCTCTAACGCGGCTCCTGAGTGGGTTTTGGTGGTCTTCGGACTTTTCAGACTGCAGCAAAGCTTTGGTCCCAGGTGTGGAGAAGTCGCCGCCATCCAGGCAGCTGCCCTTCCATTCCATTCTCCATTTGAAGGCGTGTCCAGCACCTCCCGGGACATCCCAGATCTGCCATAGGTAACAGCAGAAGAGGTCAAGTCCAGGACCAGGGCCCTGCTAGGCTTGTCCATGGCCCTCCCGACACACGAGGTGGCTGAGGGCCCCCAGCTCTGGGGGCAGCCCCCTTCGAGCAAGGAAGGGCTCCTCTCCCTCGCCCAGAGGTGCGGGCACAGCCGGATGGTCCTGCACAGCCAAGTCGAGCATGAGCCCCGAGAGGGAGGGCAGTGGCCGGCACTTCCCAGGGCGGGGTCCTGCGGGGGCCCTCGGGCTGAGGCCAGTCCGAGACTGGAAGAGCTCCCGGCTCGTGGCCCCATCCTGTGCCCTGGTGAGGCGCTGGCTGTGTGCGGGGGGGGGGGCGGTTCTGTGCTGAGCGAGAGCAGCATCTGCCCCTCTAGAGATGGCTCAGGAGGGCGGTGGGGGGGGGCTCCTGAGGGAGTCTTGCGGCACAGAGTGAGATGCCCCGGGCAGCAGGGCGGATGGGGAGAGCGCCTCAGGCTTGGCGCTCGGATGGCCTGAGCCGGCCCCTTTCTCGCCCAGGCTTGGCCCGCCACCTCTGCGCCAAGGCCGCTCTGCACTGCTCCCCTCGGGCCACGCGCAGATGGTGCTGTGGTGGGTGCTGCTGGCCCTGCTGGGCGGGACAGCCGTGGCGGACGCTGCCTGTGCATTCCCCCGCACACGTAAGTGCTTCACCCGCCGGCCCTCCTCTGGTCGGCAGGCAGATGCTGGCGAAGGAGCCCCGGCTGGAAACGGGAGGGCGGGGGGGCAGGGGGGGCTGTGCACATGTCTCCCCATCCAAAGCTGTCCCCTGCACGCATGCAGATGGCCAAGACCCGCTGGCCCCTGCCCACAGCGGGAGCAGCGGGAGTGCCGCTCCCACCCGGCCTCGCCACCGGTCCTCCACTGGCTGCGGGGCGATCCGCAGACCCCGCTCACAGTCTCTGGGGCCAAATCTGCAGCACTGCGGCCTGTCTGGGGGGGGGTGCCGGCTGCTCCTCTTGTGGGGCCCCCTTTTCCAGGCCCAGCCTAATCTTCCCCATGGCTGCGTGATCTGCTCCCATGCCCTTGACAGGCTCTGCAGAGGATCCCGAGTCAATTCCAACAAAGGCAGAAGGAGAGGGAGCGATGAAGTCGCATTGGGTGTGGGTCCTGCTCCAACGCATCCCCAAAGTCGTGGGAGCTGGGAGGATGGAATGGGGCCCAGGCGAGGCAGCTGGGGCCCCCCCGGGCTGGGGGCCATCTGGGTCCTTTGCTGCCACGGCAAAGGCATCACGCCACCGCCTGGGGGTGGCACAAGGGGAAGGGTTGCCCCCGTAACCCCGGCCCCCTCCCTGCAGATGGACACGCAGAGCCGGCAGTGACCTGCAGGGCGCAGTCCTACCGAGGCCCCTTCAGCTGCTCCTGGGAGAACCGGTGCCTGGCCACCCTCCAGCTGCCCCACAGGTGAGCACCACTCGCCCCCTCCCAGGCCGCCCGTGCCCGCGACAGGCGGAAAGCCCTGGCCAGGACCATGCAGCTGGTCCCATTTGTTCCTGGCCCCTTGCCTGCGGCCCCGGGAGGGCCCAGCGGCCTCCTGCCTGTGCAGTGGGGCTCCTCAGCATGAGGCGCAGCCCCTCAGCCCCCCGGCAGAGAAGTGCGGGTGCACCCCGCCGGCCCTCCCACCCCGGGCCCTGTGTCAGTGGAAGGCCTCTCTGGGTGGGCTCCCCCTCCGCCAGCACCCCACGTGCCACCCCTTCTCCCTACAGGAGGCAGGACCTGCAGGGGTGCAGCTCCAGGGCGGTGCTCAGCCCCACCGGCATGGTGCATGTGCAGCTGCACAACTGCACCTTCTGCTCCTACGCCGAGGGGCGTGAGGTGCCGCTGGAGCTGGTGGTGCAGGACAAGAGCGGCCGCAACGCGACCCTGGCGCCGAAGACCCTCCTGCACAACCACGGTACGGAGCCCCCGCAGCCCAGCCCACGAAGTGCTCTCCTTCCCTGGAGGCCCAGCCTTGGCAGCACCGCCAGGGCCTCCGTGGGGGTCAGCTGGGCCACCCACGGTGTGAGGTGCGAAGTGGCACCTTCGGGCCGCTTTCCAGAAGGCCCCGCTCAGAGGCCGTGGCACCCTTCATGGTGGGGCGTGGGGCCAGCTGGGGTAGCCGGAGGCGGCTGGCCCCTTTTGCACTTAAAAGCCAGCCTGTCTCTTAAACAGACGGGGAGCCCTGCCGAGGAGATTCCCTTTTACGTGTCAGAACTGGTTTCTTTTAGCAGCATTTTCATGTGAGTTCGTCAACACTTGGGCTGGTTCTGGGCTGAGGCACATGCAGCTGAGCGGAGAGAAGCAGACCCCCAGCCTCTCCTTCCCAAGCAGCCATGCAGGTGTTAAGCAGCCATGTGGGGGGGCAGCACGGGGCCCCCGAAGCCGGTCGGCCGAAGGCATCCCCCCGGAGCCCAGCCTTCCAGCTGCTGAGCATGGATCCTGCACCTACCTCTGTGCCTTGAGCTGGTTTGCTCCGCAAGTTGTCCCGGGAAGAGGGTGGCCGTCGGGGCACCTCATCAAGGAACCCAGCCTTCCTCCTTCGAGGGCCTGTCACTGAGCCACTCCGCTTGTCTTCCTTACTGTGCCTGCTGAACAGCAGTTCGAGTCTTGCAGGAGCTCCCCAGTCATCTCACAGATCTGCCTTGCAATCACCTGGCTGGGAACCGGCACACGAGAGCATCATGCTGACCATGGATCGAGCACCACGAGGGAGGGAGGGAGGGAGGGAGGGAGTGAAAGTGGCAGGGAGCCTTCCGCACACTTCCCTGCACAGCCCCTCCCAAGGGACGCAGCCCCAATGTCCTCTCTGCTTCTCCTTTCCAGTGAAGCCTGCCCCTCCAGAGCACCTGGTCGCCAGCGCGGAGAATAACTCGCGGAGGGTGACGCTGCGCTGGGCCCCACCCGCCTCCTGGGACCTGCCCACCACCTACTTCCCCCTGCAGTACCACCTTCAGCTGCACCTGCTCAGTCCCAGCAAGAGCACAGTGGAGCTCTTCAGCGTGCGTAGACCCTGATCAACCCTCTCCCCCTCCTGCCCCCCGGTTTGCAGCCCTGTCCCTGCCTTCTCCAGCCCCCAGGCCCCGGCGGTGGCCAGAGGGGCTGGGCCGGCCCGCTCCCGCCCTGAGCGGAGCACCTCCCTCTGCCCGGCTCAGCCTCTCCTCACTGGCCTGCTCTGCATTCCAGGAAGGGCTGGAGGAGACGCAGGAGTACCAGGACATCCCGTTTGAGGCCCGGATCCGCTGCAGGGATGCACTGAGCCGGTTGGCCTGGAGCTCGTGGTCCAGCTGGGTGGGAGTGCAGTGAGAGCCCTCCGGAGGCCGTGTGCTCTGAGGACCCAGTGGCCCCTCATCGCGCCAAAGCCGCCTGCCTGGCCACGCCGGCCCCACAGTGTGTCAGAAAGTCCCCAGTAACGTCCGTGCCCCAGACCGCCCCAGCCACTGCTGCGCAGCTGCCCGGTCCAGCTGCTCCAGGTCTCAGCAGGGGCCTCGGGGCAGTCCTCCCCAGTGCAGAAGCCCCGCAGCCCGAGCCTGGAAGGGGCCTGCCAGGGGATCCAGCTCTGCTCTGCTTGCCACCCAGCAGCACCCAGGACCGCGCTGGCACAGCAACGGCCCCACTGCTCCTCATTACTAATCCGTCCTCATAAGTCACTTGTCAGCCCAGCAACATCTCCCATGGCGCCCAGTGCAGCCCAGCTGAGCCCCTCCCGGGGTTGGTTTGTGGTCACGAAATCGCTCCGAAGGGCCCGCGTGGCTGTCCGGGGGCTTGTCAGTTGCATTCTGATTATTTGTATATTGATCTCTGTTACTGAATCATGAATGTGATAATAATATGCTGAGTATTAAATAATAATAAATATTAACAGAGAGCATACTTATGCCTTCTTGTTCCATGAGCTGCTCTGGAATGGCTTCAGCCATCGTTTGAGAATCAAGCCGCTCAAACGCAGAAGGGCTGCTGGGGGCCCGGCTGCATGAGAGGGCCCACCCAGCGCTGGCTCAAGAGTGCAGGACCTCGGCGGCTCTGGGGGCAGGGTCTGAACCCCAGCGCTCAGAGCCTCTGGGGGGGTGCTTGAGCCAGCCAGCCCCAGGCGGCGGGTGGCCCCCCGAGGACGCCTGGGGACTTTTCTGTTGCCTCGGCTGGAAACTCTGCCAAAGTCCCGGCCAGCCCCTGGAATGGAGGATGGAGCAGGATGCTGGACACAGCGGGTCCTGAGCACCCTCCCTTGTGAGGGGCAGCCAGCCCAGCATCTCTGTCTTTTAGGGAGCAGGTGGCTGGAGAAAGGGAACGGATCCAAGAGAGTGCGTGCGGAGCGCATCGGCAGGGCTCCTCGTGGCGACAAACGCGGCAAAGAGGCGGCCCTTTGCTGCTGCGCTGCGCCTGCAGGGCGCTGCTCTGTGGTGCTTTCAAGCGCTCAGGCTCTTTTGTGCGCGGCCCATGAGAGGAGGCTCGGACCCCCCACGGCCGGCCATGACCCATTTGCTCTGCGCTCTGCAGACAGAGCCTCTCGAATCTGCTCCGACTTGGATGCCGTGGCTGATCCCGTCCCAGAAAATGCAACTTGCTTGCCAGCGTTCCGGAATCCTTTTCGGCATGCGCCTCCCGAGGATGTGGGCAGAATTGTGGGGGGGCGGGAGCCCTCGTGTGCCCTTCCTGGCCAGGTGGGCTTGCGGCATGACTTTGGTCCAGGAAGGGTCTCTGCCTGCCCAATGGAGCTGGCGGGGAGACCCTCACTGGAAAAGCCCTCCCTGGGCCCCCGGTTTGTGCAATTCCCAGCCAGGCTCAGGGTCCCGTTTTGGGGCAGGCTGCTGGAGTGCGAGGGGCCACCTAGCTCAGCCCACCCTCGCCTGGCATCAGGCCTGGTGATGGGGTAGGAGTCACTTTGGCCACCAGACAGGAGGGGCGTGTCCCTGTTGGACACCCCCCCCCTGGTTGACTTTGGATTCCATGGCTTCCCTGGGATGGGAATGCCTCCGGTGGCTCCAGTTCTCTTGCAGGGGCTGGCTCAGAAGCGGTGCTGGGGGGCATCTGCTCGATTCTCTGGAATCAGCGCCAGCATTACAATTGCGGCATAATTAGAAACATAGGAACAGAGCAAGTCAGAAGGGACCACCTGGGCCATCTAGTCTGACCCCTGGGTCCAGCTGGCTCCGCTCACAACATGCCCACCATGTGCATGTCCAAATTGTTGCCGATCTTATACTAACAAGCAGCTGAAGCTCTCTGGGCAGTTGGCAAGAGTGCATAAGAGCAATACAATAAAATATAATAAAATGCCACAAACCCACAAAGGGTCCAGCGGAGGGCAACAAAGATGATCTAGGGTTTGGAAACACTGCCCTGTGAGGAGAGACTGAGGGAACTGGGCATGTTCGGCCTTGAGAAGAGAAGACTGAGGGGGGACATGAGATCCCTCTATAAGCACCTTGAAGGCTGTCACGAAGAGGAAGGCCAAAATCTCTTCTGGCTGATAGTGCAGGAAACAGAAGAATCACTTCAAGTTGCAACAACCCAGATTCAGGAGGGACATCAGGAAAAGCTTCCTCACTGTCAGAGTAGACACCAGGGGAACCAGCTGCCTGGAGAGGTCATGGGCTCTCCCACACTGGAGGCATTCAAGACGAAACTGGGTAGCCACCTGAGTGGGATAGAAACATAGAAACATAGCGAGTCAGAAGGGGCCTCCCGGGCCATCTAGTCTGACCTCCGGCACCAGACGGCTCCGCTCATGACATGCCCACCATGTGCATGTCCAGCCTGTCTTTGAACACCCTCATCGATGGGGCCTCAATGACCTCCCATGGAAGCCCATTCCACGCCCTCGGGGTCCTAACTGTCAGGAAGTGCTTCCTGGCATCCAAATTGAACCTTGGCTCCCTGAGCTTTGCTCCATTGGAGCGCGTCCTGCCTTCCTCTGCAGGGGAGAACAGGCCTCTCCCCATCTCCATGTGACACCCCCTCACATACCTGTATGTTGCCAACATATCCCCTCTGAGTCTCCTCTTCTCCAAGCTGAAGAGACCCAGTTCCCTCAGTCTTGCCTCATACGGCATCCCCTGCAAACCAGCCACCATCCTTGTGGCCCTACGCTGCACTGACTCCAACCTGGCTATATCCTTTCTGTAATGAGGGGCCCAAAACTGAACACAATACTCCAGTTGCGGGCGCACCAGAGTCATGTAGAGTGGTAGTAATACCTCTCTTGATCTAGAAGCCACACTTCTGGCTATGCAACCAAGGGTGGCATTCGCCCTCTTGACCACCGTATCACACTGCTGACTCACGTTTAGCCTGCGGTCAACCAGCACCCCGAGGTCCCTTTCACAAGTGCTGCTCTCCAGCCACTTGTCACCTAACCTGTACTTATGACAGCTATTCTTATGCCCCAAGTGCAAGACCTTGCACTTCTCCACATTGAACGCCATCCTGTTGTCTCCTGCCCACTTCCATAGTCTGTCCAGATCCTTTTGGAGCTGGTGTATCTGCTCCTGAGTTGTGGCCACTGCTCCAGTTTTAGTGTCGTCTGCGAATTTGATCAGCGCTTGGCCGGCAGGTGGCGCCCGGGAGCCGCCTCGGAGGCGGGCGGCGCGCACTTGCGCCGGAGCAGCTCCCGCGCAGCCGCTGCCCAACTCGGCTCGGCGGATCGCTGCGCGGGCTGCGCGCGGGCGGCCTGCGAAGACCCTTCGGCCGCCCCGGCTGCTCCGCGGAGCGCCGCCGTGCAGGCCGCTGGCGGGCCGGCCCCGGAGAGGCCCGGGCTGCCCGCCCTGCCTGGAGGCCTGCGGGGAGGCAGCCAGCTTCACTGCGTATGCTTTCGCATTTTTATGTCAGTCTTTTATATCATCCTAATATCCTACTGCCTTATTTTTAACTTTCTCTATTTCCAACTTTCTATTATGCTTAAATTGCCTGTGTTTTTAATGTTGTAAACTGCCTTCAGTCCCAATACTGAGAATAGGTGTGTGAGTCCATCCTCAGGAAGGGGCACATGGAACGACCCTCTTCCATAGTCTCTGTATTTGCAAGACTCTGATGGTAAGCACGGACAGTCCTTATGTGTAGATCTTCGCCCCCAGCCCACCTGCAGGTTCCTGCTGGGGGCAGAGAAAGCCCCCTTCCCTCTTCTGGCTTTGCATCGCCAAAGTGTCCCACAGTGCCTGCCCTTCTGCTGGGCCTCCTCCTTGCAAGAAGGCTGGTCGGTTCCTGCGGGAGAAACCTGCCCAGCCTCTGCGCTTGAGGCTTCTTCCCTTCCCTGCTTCCCTACCAGGTGTTAAGTCCAGGCCGGAATGCACCTGCAGCCCCCCTGCCTGCCCCCCCCCAGCCAAGGAGTCTGCTCTGGATGAGCCCCAGCAGTTGCTGCTGAGGTTCCACTCTGCCCAGCTGGGCTAGCCAGACCTGGTGGACTCGAGGCCCCTCGGCAGGCCTCCCTGTCACTTCATGCTCAGACTGAGCTGTTGAGGGGCCACAGCCAGAGCCAGGGATGATTAACCCTGTGAACGCTGGCAGCCCAGTTGCAAGGCGCAGTGAGGGCGACAAAAGAAATAATACGGCAAACTGGAAGCTGCAACGCACGACATTGTTTGGTCAAGCACCGCAGGACGTGGTGTGAGCGGACTAAAGTGGACCAGAGCGGGGCGTTTTCACTCAGACATGCACAAAGCATTTTACTCCAAAAGTAACAAAATGAGAAGAAATGGAGTAGCTCTAATATTGAAGCAAGAAGTAGCAAAAACAGTGAAGGCCTATAATGCAAGTGCCAACCAAGGAATAGGAAGCAAAACAGGAAACAGAGCAAGATCAAATGTTGTGTGTGAGGGGATATCAAACAGGCATGTGGGGGGTGTCACACAGGTGGGGAGAGACCTGTTCTCCCCTGCAGAGGAAGGAGGAATGGGCTTTCACGGGAGGTAGCTGAGGCCCCATCGGTGCAGGTGCTCAAAGATAGGCCACATGGTGGGCATGTCGTGAGCGGAGCCGGCTGGTGCCGGAGGTCAGACTAGATGGCTTGGGAGACCCCTTCTGACTCGCTTTGTTTCTATGTTTCTATGTTGTTGGAGCATTTGGCTTAAGGGTTAGAAATCACGGAGGAAAATGAAAGGCTTCTGTGACGTCAACAGCCCGTTTGTCACAAATAGATTCTCCAGACAACTGTATACTTGCAAAGCACCAGATGGCCAGCATATAAATCAAATAGACTGCGACAAAAATTCATTCCTGAGGAATTTAAAGTTCACCCAGAGAACAGGTTTGCATTGCTGAATGCAATTGACTGTGCAAAGAGACAATTCCTGAAGCAAAAAGGAAGCCTGGATGGATGACAGAAGAAACACTCGGGACAGGTAAGAAGCAAAGGGTACAAAGCAGGGCCAGAATCCTGAGTGTGGCTTTTCAGGACCTTTCACATAGAGACAGAAAGAGCTGCTGCAACAGCCAGCGGAAAATGGGACAACGAAGGAGAAAAAGGAAGAGGCCTTTTCCCAGAAGATCCAAGAAATCAAAGGGAAATTCAAACCTAGCTTAGGAATGCTGAAAGGCCAACAGGGAAACGTGCCTTCTGAACAGGATGCGATAAGGAGGAGGAGGGATCAGTTTACAGAAGAGGTATATGGAAGAGATGTAAAGCGATTGCAGACTCCTTCCAAGAGGAACCTGATGAGGAACAGCTCGCAAGATTAAAAAACAAAGGAAAGACTGCTCTGAAAGCACTTGGAGGGAATAAAGCGCCCAGAGCGGTCTGGGAGCGATGGCACTGTGCCAATCCTTACAAGAATCTGCCAACAAAAATGGCAACACTACAGCAGACCACAAACTGGAAGGGCACCATGTATATCCAGCCCCCAAGAAAGGAGGTACAAATAGGCACAGCAAGATGATCACACTAATTTCCCATGCAAGCAGGAGGACGGTCAAGGTGCTGCAAGATTTTGTTTACCTTTTATGAAGTGAGAAATGCCTGACGGGTTCTGGGAAGGAATAGACACCTGAGAGCACTTACCTATTTATTAGATTTATATCCCGCCTTTTTTCTTACAAAGGAGTCAAAGCAGCTTATATGATACTCCTCCTACTCTCAGTCTTATCTGCACAACAACAGCCCTGTGAGGCAGGCTGGGCCGAGAGTCTGTGCCAGGCCCAAAGTCACCCCGTCGGCTCCGTAGCTGAGCGGGGACTGGAGTGTGCAGTGCCTGAATCCCAGTCCGGTGCTTTTAACCACACTACACTGGTTGGTTGGTTTGTCTGTTTGCTTAATTTTTTTAGCAAACACTCTCAGAACCATTTACAGCTTAAAACCCAATAAGAACAGTAACATCCCATAGTGATCATAACAATTTCAAAGATAACTACAGTTAACAAGGAAAATAAAATAACAATACACAACACAAAATACTAATCCACTGCAACCATTCACTCAAAATCTGAATAAAGGTAAAGGTTAAGGTAAAGGTTTCCCCTTGACATTACGTCCAGTCATGCCTGACTCTAGGGGGCGGTGCTCATCTCCGTTTCCTAGCCGAGGGAGCCAGCGTTTGTCCGCAGACAGTCTCCGTGGTCATGTGGCCGGCATGACTAAACACCGAAGTGCACGGAACGCTGTTACCGTCCCACCGAAGTGGTACCTTTTTATCTACTTGCATTTGCATGCTTTCGAACTGCAAGGTTGGCAGGAGCTGGGACGGCGCACGGGAGCTCACCCCGTGTGCAGATTCGAACCGGCGACCTTTCGATCAACCAGCCCAGCAGCACAGCGGTTTAAACCACTGCGCCACCTGCAGTCCCTAATAAAAACCCATATAAAATCAACCATCTATTCAACAATTAAAATGATGGGAGAATCAAAAGATTTTGACCTGGTGCCAAAAAGTATACGGTGTTGGCACCAGGTAGGCCTCCCGGTGGAATTGGCTCCATAGATGGGGCCACAACAGAGGAGGCCCTTCCCTTCGTGGCCACCTACCTTCTGCTTTTAGCAGGGGCTCCTGGAGAAGGGCCTCCATGGGTGATCTTAGGGTTCAGGTAGGGGCATCCGGGAGGAGGCCGTCCCTTAGCTATCCCAGCTGTTTAGGGCTTTGTATGTCAATGGGAGCATCTTGACGCAGGCCCGGACTTCAACTGGTAACCAACACAGTTGATAAAGAGCAGGGCTTATATGTTCATACTGGCCCACCCTGGTGACTGAGGGGCTGCCCTGCTCACTACTTTGCTGGGTGCGTCTTCCGCGCATTTCCAAGCTCTGCTGTATGTAAGATAAGCACTCAAGCCGAGCTTCAGGCTAGATGGCCCAAGAGGCCCCTTCTGACTCGCTCTGTTTCTATGTTTCTCTGCAATATTCGGTGTGACTTTGGTAGCAACATGACCTCCGGCCTGGGTGGGCAATCCGTTCCCCTTGCGCGCCATCAGTCCCTTGACTGGACATGCCATTCCCATCCAGTCTGAGCAGCAGGAGGGCCTCCCGCTCCCCTCCCCAGCTTCCACCCACAAAAGTCTCGCACACAGATGGATTTTGCAGGCTTTTATTGACTGGACTTTGTCACAGGCAGCCACGAAATGGGAGCATCTACTGCGGTGCGGCTGCTGGCTTAATGCAGCCGGCTGGGGCGAGGGGGGGTCATTCCTTGCCACTGGCTGGTTCGCTGCACCGCCCTCCCTGCTCACAGCCAGCCCCGCCTCCTGTGCCTCCAGCATATTCTGTCACACTCCCGCTGCCCAGATTCCAGGCATCCTTTATTCAGAAAGGATATTCAGACACTGGAGGCAGCTCCTTTCCAATCATGTCCAAGCCAGAAAGGTGAGAGGCAGTGAGGCAAAAGATGCCGGGACCACTTTGGGCGAGGGACCCCCGGGGAGGCCTGGAGTGTGCCGTGGCCATGAGCAGCCACTCTGAACCCAACAAGGTGGGGGCCGGCACAAGGGGGAGATGAGGTGGTTGGGGGGGACAGGCAGGGCATGTGGAGGGTGAGGCCTGCAGGCCAAGGAAGAAGCGGGTGGCCAGCGGTGCCCACTGCACCCTACTGGGACAACAAGTCCGATCTCCGCAAAAGAGGCACGGACACGTTTGGCGTAAGCAAAGGCAGTGCAGAAAGCAGCGGGGAAAGCGCTCGGCCTCGCGGGACACGCAGCTGGTGGCTGGAAAAGCCTTTCTTGGACAAAGGAATATTGAAGAGGAGTGGCGATGTGATGTGGCTGAACGATGATCTATCGAGACTTCCGGCGCTCCCTCCTGCAGCTGTGACGGAGATGCTGGCTTCTCCGCATGGGACTTGTGTCGATCTCTCCCCCCAAGCCAGGATATCCATGAATTGTCACCCCACTATTCTGCCACTACGACTGGGGCAATTATGACTGCCCGCCTCTGCCTCAGTTCCCCCAACCTCACAGTCTGCAGTCCTGCCCGGCCGCATGCACTGCGAACACCAGGAACTGAGTGCTGTGTGGCCGGAGGGGCTGTGGGCTCTGTGTTTACGGCTGGATGGGCTGAGCAGGTCCACTCTTGAGTCCCCGGTACTGCCAAGAGGGCTGCCTGCTCCACCGTGGAGCCCGGAAGGAGCAGAGAGGAAACCCGGCAGGCGGCTTCGTGGCTGCAGGCCAGGCCAAGGCAAGGGGGGCTCAGCACCCCTCCCACCCCCCAGGGCACATGGCGGGGGAAAGGGCGGATGTGCTGTGGGTGCGCTAGCAGCGTGCTGGGCCATGTTCTGCTCTCGCTATGCTGGACCTGCGGTGCACGGCCTGGGAGGCGGAGGGGGAGGGGGAGGATCGCGCCGCTCTGCACCTCCCGGCTCTGTGAGGCCCTGGCAAGGGGGGGGGCTGGGGCTGTGGGGGTGGGGGTGGCACGTCTTGCCCAAGGACAGGGGAGGCCTTTCAGCACCCGCCAGCTGTCTGGGGCTCTGGGGAGCATCGGTTGCTCTCCCGCGGCCTCTGCGGCAATGCCCATGGTGGGCAACGGGGCACGCGGTTTCGCCCTCAGACGCTGGAGGGGGCATTGCTTCATGTGGTTCACCTCTGGCTTCCCAGGGCACTGCACTTGGGGGGGTGGGCAGAGAGGGCCCATGCATTCAAGGGGGCAGGATGGGGAGTGCTGGCGTATCGTGGGTCTGCTCCTGGAAACCGTTTGGAAGATGCAGCTTGCGCACAACGTGGCATCGGGGTTAACCACCAGCACCAGAGGGTCCAGACACATGGCACCGATTCCGGCCTGCTTGCATTGGCCGCCTGTTTGCTTCTGAGCACAATTCAAGGTGCTGGTTTGGGTCTCTGAACCCCACGCAGCTTGGAACCTTAGCACCAGATGGGACCCCTTCCCGATCCATGCCTGGAGCTGTCCTCTGGGGCCCACCCCCAAGAGGGAGCCCAGAAAGGGGAGATGAGGAGGAGGGCTTTCCGGATGAGGCCCCCTGATGCCAGCATTGTCCTCTTTTCGGGGTCAAGTTAGAACTTCCCTCTGTCCCGAGGTGTTTGATGGCTCCTGATGGGTTGTGTATGCGGCTTTAATTAGATCTTGTTTTTAACAGTTTGTTTCAGGTGTTAAACTGTTTTATATTTTTGTATATTGGAATTCTGTTTTAAATTGGCACGTGGGAATGTTATTCGGTGGTTATTGTAGTAGTATTTTTATTCTATCTTGTGTATTTGATTTATTGTTGTGAATTGCCCAGAAAACGTCAACGATTGCACGGTACAGAAATGCAAGAAATAATTATACAACCACGTTGCCTCCAGAAGTGGTAGCACCACAAAGTGGTGAAAGCCGCCCACTTTGAAGGCTCCTGGATCCCAAGGCAAGGCTCAGCTGGGGAGGAGCTGCCAACTGCCGGCTGCAGAGCCCTCCCCGCTGCACCTTCCTTGCCTGGGGGTCTGGCTGCTCAGCCCCATCCAGGCTCCACATGCAGGACCCACCCAGGCTCCTGAGGGCGGTTTCCTGGCTGGGGGTGGGGGGTGGGGGGGCTGAGCCTTCCTGGAGGGCTGCCCTGCTTGCTGGGGGGGGGCGGCATGTTCCCTGGTCCTGCATGGGGGAGCTCCCCATCGCAGCCACAGAGGTGGACCCTCCCCCCCTGCCGTGCCCACATCTTCTGCCCAGCTGCTGGTAGGGCAGGGCAGGGCAGGAGTGATGGGGCCCAGGGAGGTGGGGGGGGGAGGGAGGGAGGGGCAGCCCCACTGCCAGGCTTCCTCTCCCTGCACCAGGGAAGGCTTCCAGCTCTGAGATGGGATGGGGCCGCAGTGTCCAATGGAGGAAGTGGGGGGCTACTGGGTGGGGAGGGGGCGCAGGCAGTGCCGGTGCCGACGAGTCCAGGGCAGCAGGATCACTGTGCCAGGGGTGGCCAGGAAGTGGTCCACCAAGCCTCCTCGCCCTCCAGCAGTTTCCTGCAAAGAAGGGGGCAGGGTTAGGACTGCTGAGGCCCGGAGCCCTCACGCCTGTCTGTGGGGCCCAGGTGGACCTGCAGGAGGGTGCTGCCCCTGGGGCTCCTGCCGCAGGGCTCCTCATGCCTTGATTGTGCTGGGAGGGGGCTGTGGGGCAGGGCCTGTGTGGTCCATGGAGCACCAACCGAGACCCACAATCCCGAGAACTCCCCTGTCCACTCAGGAAGGCATGCAAGGAACTGGATGGGGCACCCCAAATGCCTCCCCTGCCCCCCCCCCAGCGGCAGCAGTGGGCAGCCAATGAGCAGCTGCTGGACAGAGCGCCTGGACCAGCAAGTGGGCAGGAGGAGCAAGCAGCCAGTGGCCAGGGGCCACCGTCTCTGTCTGGCGCTGGGAAAGCATCCTGCTAACAGCACTGCATTTGAACTGAAAAGGATTGTGGGTCACGGAGGGGATGGGGCCCAGGCAACGCCTGCAGGCCATGTGGTGGCGTCTAAGCCTGACCTGCTCAGGGAAGCTGGCTGGCTCTTCCCTTTGGCCCCGGGTCACCCTTCTCTCTCCTTGGCTGTTCCCGCCTGCCCACCAGCCCTGCTTCCCCTTCAGTGTGGCCTTGGTGCCCCTTTCCCTCTCCCAAGTGCGGTGCAACCCGGCCCGGCCCTGCCCAGCAAGCCCGCACCTGCTCCTGGCCTTTCAGCCCCGACAAGCTCCGCACGGACTGTGTGGGCAAGACAGGCAGCCTGCGAGCCCCATGGATGCCACTGCGGCAGGGCTGGGCAGTGCAGGGCCAGCGCCCCTTCCGCCTCCTGGCACAGCAGTGCAGCCGCCCCTTCTCCAAGCGGAAAGGCCCCGTGTCCAGCATCCAGCACTGCCCGGCTGCAGCGCTGGGGCAGCCTGGAAGAGTGGGTGGGTGCATGGGGGGGGGCATACCTGTATGCCGCTATCTCTATGTCCAAAGCCATCTTGACATTCAGGAGCTCCTGGTACTCGTGCAGGTATCGTCCCATTTCCGCCTTGGCCTCTGAGATCTCTTGCTCCAGTTCCGCCACTCTCTCCTGGGAAAGGGTGCAAGTGGAGAACGCAGGGAAAACTAGCGCTGTTTATCTGGCCTCCACCACACATGGAATCCTAGACTAGCAGACAGGGAGGGGCTGAGAAGGCCATCGGGTGCAGCCTTGCTTCTGCAGGGCACCAAGTCACACCATCCCCGTCAGATGGCAGTCCGGCTTCATTCTGAATGTCTCCAGTGTGGGGGACCCACACCTCTCTGGGAAGCCAGTTCCCCTGACATCTTGCTCTGACAGTGAGGAAACCGTTCCAGGAATCTAGCCTGAATCTGGGGTGTCGCGACTTGCCTTGGTTATTCTGTGTCCCACACTCTGGCATCAGCCAGAAGAGATCTTGACCTTCCTCTTTGTGACAGCCTCTGAGGTACTTACAGAGGGATACCATGTGCCCCCTCCGTCTTCTCTTCTCAGGGCTGAACATGCCCAGTTCCCTCAGTCTCTCCTCACAGGGCAGTGTCTCCAAACCCTGGATCATTTTTGTTGCCCTCCTATGGACACTTTCTAACCTTTCTGCATCTTTCTTAAATCTTGAGACACAGTATTCCAAAGGAGGTCTGACTAGTGAGGAGTACAGGGGAACTACCACTTTTCATGATTTGGAAGTAATACTTCTATTAATCCATCCCAAAACAGCATTTGCCCTTTGGGCAGCTGCAACACACTGTTGGCTCGTATTTAGCCTGTTGCCCACAATAACTCCCAGGTTTTTTCTTTTTTCAGTTCTGTTGAGCCACATATTTCCCATCTGGTATCAATGTCTTTGGTTTCTTTTTCCTAGGTGGAGGGCACTTGTCCTTACTGAATCTCATTCTGTTGCTTTGTGTCCAGTGTTCAAGTTTATCAAGATCACTCTGGATCTTCATTCTGTCTTCTAGGGTGTTTGCTATTCCACCCAGTTTTGTATCAACTGCAAATTTGCTTATCTTTCCTTGTACTTCCTCATCTAAATCATTAGTAAAGACGTTGAAGAGCACTGGGCTCAGGGCTGAACCCTGCGGGACCCCACTAGTTACCTCCCTCCCTCCAGTCTGAGGAGGTGCCACGGATGCGCACCCCGTGTCTGACTCAGCAGCCAGCCTTTGATCCACCTGATAGCTTTCCTACCTAGTCCATGTTTGGCCAGTTTGCTTCATGGGCTGTCGTGGGGCACTGTGCCGAGAGCTTTGCTAAAGTCCAGGTAGATTCTGTCCACAGTGTTCCCTCTACCCATCTGGGAGGTTACTCAGTCAAAAAATGAAATTAAATTAGTCTGCAGGCTCTTATTAGACACTGCATTTTCTTCAAGGTGCTTGTAGGCTGATTTTGTAGTAATTTGCTCCGGAATTATTCCAGGATTGATGTCAGACTAACTGGCACGTAGTTCCCGGTCCATCCTTTCTCCCCCTCTTGAGGGTGGGGACAATGTCGGCCCTTCCCCAGCCATCTCGCACGTGGAAGTTTATCGCAGGTAATGGCCAGTGGCCCCGAGAGCTCCTCCGCCAGCTCTTTTCTGACGCTGCGATGGAGTTCTTCGGGCCCTGGGGATCCGAGCGTGCTTATTCCCTCTCGGTGCTCCTTGGCCATCTGTCTGCCAGTCTTGGGCTGCCATGTCTCACTTGCAGCTTGTCCTTCCTCTTGGTTGTAGGTGTTCTTGAGAGACGACTGAGGTGAAGTAGGAACTGAGTGCCTCCACCTCTCCCTTGCCGTCTGTTATCACTGCCATCCGCTTCAAGTGGCTGGGCATCCTCCCCTTTCTCATGCCTTTTGTTCTGGATGTGCCTGAAGGAGGCTTCCTTGGTGCTTAGCATCCCTTGCTGCTCTCAGCTCGTTTCCTGCTTTGGCCTTTCTGGTGCCGCCCCTGCAGTTCCTTGCTGGGTGTCTCTATGCTTCCTCTGTGTCCTGGCCCTGCTTCCACC
This sequence comes from Varanus salvator macromaculatus, assembly GCA_023646645.1. Classification (NCBI taxonomy): domain Eukaryota; kingdom Metazoa; phylum Chordata; class Lepidosauria; order Squamata; family Varanidae; genus Varanus; species Varanus salvator. The sequence continues at coordinate 2,110,864 of JAIXND010000772.1, read as the reverse complement.
TCCTGTACGTGTTCTTTTTTCTGCCAGGTTGGCAGCTTTCTATGGACCCTCGTGGGCTCCCTCTGTTCTTTTCTACTTTTTTTCTTGTCGGAATTGTTCATGGATTCCCCACCCCTCTTGGGTACCTTCCCCCTTATGCGTGAGTCGCCACAGCACCTCGCTGATCATTGTTCAGAGTTTGCCAGATCCGGCTTTCTTGACGTCCAGGGTTCGTGTTTGGCGGCGGTTAACCTTTCCCTCCTTCATAACGGAGAATCCAAGTGCCGCATGGCCACTTTCTCCTGGGTTCCCATGGCTGTTACTTTGTCCACCAGGCCATCCTTGTTAGTTGGCATTAAACTGATCCTGGGGCACATGGCCATGGACAGATGCCCTGTCCCTTGGCTCTTCCAGCCCCTAATGATGCCCCTCTAGACACAAAATGGCGGCACTTCCGGCACACTCGCCGCCAGAGAACAGAAGAGGGGTCTGAGGGCATTTCTGCTGTGGGTGCAGCATGGCGTGGCCGTTGGTAGCTACCACACCTGCACCCCACTGCTGGGGGGGGGGTGCCTGTTGCTCCCCTGCAGGGAGCAAACCTCTTGGCCAGCCCTGCACTTCCATGGTGCTCAGAGGCAGCCACTGGGGACCGGGGCTGGCTGCCCATGACTGGTCCATGCTGCCTGCCTCCGGGCTAAAGCACGGCGTGGTCCTGCCCCAATACCCACCTGCTTGTGGGGGTTCTTCAAAAGGCTTGGCGCAAGTGCGGTGTGGCCTGGTTCCTGTCTCGGCCTTGCTTGGCAAGGAAACCCCGGCCTGGCCCAGCCTGCCCAGCTGGCCAATCGATGCTCCTCTGGCCCCACCCGGTTCCCAGGTGCAGCCACTCGGCCCTGTCAGGTGGGGCTAAGGCCCAGACCTGTCTGCCCCACCAGGAGATCCTGCCAGAAGCATGTGTGGCTTGAGTCAGAGTCCCACAAAAGTCACCTGGCTGAGAGGCCAGAGGAGCAGACTGGCTGCTGGGGAGCGGAGAGTGGGGAGCTCAGCCAGTGGGAAAGGGGGGCCATGGGGCCACGGCCATGATCCCAGCACAAGAGCAGCACATGCTACTGGCAGGGCGGAATGGCACCCAATGATGGTAAGCTGGGTGTGGGAAAGGGGTGGGCCAGGAGCCAGGGCAGGTCAGAGCAGAGCACGGGTATGGGGGGGCAAAACCCCCGATCAAACAGCGCCAGCCAGGAGTCCCAGCTGCAGGCCTCCGTGGGCTGGAGACCCTCTGCTTTGCGATCCTTTGGCCAGAGGAAGCCCCGCATCGCCCTGCCCGGCTCCCACCCATGGCCTTCAGGGAGGTCCTGCTGCGGGACAGGGCCCTCCGTCCTACCTGGCAGCGGGCCACCTCAGCACTCTGCTGCCCCTCGAGGCTCTCCAGCTGCTTGTGGAGCATGTCGATGGCCCCGCGGAGGGCCTCCATCTCCGCCGAGCGAGACTGCAGCATGCGCCGGTACTCGACGGTCTCCTGGCGGACGCTGCGCACAGCACCCTGGTTGCGGCTGGCCAGCTCAGCCACCGAGGCGAACTTGGAGCGGTACCACTCCTCCGCGGCCTGCATGTTCTTGGCAGCCAAGCTCTCGTACTGGGCGCGGATGTCACGCAGTGCTGCCGACAGGTCGGGCTTGGCGGCGCCGGCCGGGGCGCCCTCCGCGACCGCCGTCCGGGCGGCCTCGGCTAGCTCGGCTTCCGCCGCCAGCTCGGCGCGCTCCTGGCCCAGTAGCTTCTGCAGGAAGGCGAGCTCGGCACGCAGCGAGCCGGCCGCCCTGTCCGCGTCGGCGGCAGCCAGCGCGGCCTGAGCAGCCTCCTGCCGGACGCGGCGCAGCGTCTCCTCGGCGTCGAGCCGCCGGCGCGCCTCCTGGGCATGGCGTTCGCGGAGCTGCCCGCAGAGCAGGCGCAGGCGGTCGCGCTCGACCTCCAGGCGCGCCTTGTCGTCCTTCCCGGCGTCCAGCAGAGCCCGCAGGCCGCGCACCTCCTGCTGGTAGAGCTGCGGCAGGCTGGCGGGGGCGCGTTGCTGCCGCCGCAGCGCCTCCAGCTCCAGGCGCAGCGCTCGGTTCCGGTGCTCCAGGTCCCGCACGCGCTCGATGTAGGTGGCGAAGCGGTCGTTGAGCTCCACCAGCTGCGTCTTCTCCTGGGCGCGCAGCCCGAGCAGCTCGGCGTTCAGGTTGCTCACCCGCGCCAGGTCCAGGCGCTCCAGGGGGTCGGGGCCTGGGCCGGAGGTGCGCGGCGAGCGCCGAGCAGCCGAGGAGACGCTTCCCCGGACGGAGCGCACGCCGCTTCCGCGACCATCTTCCCACGGCCTGCGCCAGCCCGGCACCTCGGAGCCCATCCTGGCCGCGCCGCGCGGGCAGATCTCCGAGCGCGGCTGCCGGGGCCTGGCGGAGCGCGCCGCCGCACCGTTCGCTCGGAGTGCCGCTCTGCGCCAGCCGCCGACTGCGGCACGGGAAGCGCTTTTATAGGGGGCCGCTGTGCGGCGGCCAATCAGAGCGCGCTGCGGGGGCGGCGGCGGCGCTCGGAGTTGCCGATCGCGCCGGCGCGCGCGGCTCACGGGCCAGGGGGCAGCTCTCCGGACCGGCTCTGCTCGCTGGCTAGGCCGCTGCCGCGAGGCCGCCCGAGACCCTCCCCGCTCTTCTCAAGGCCTGGGAGAGAGGCCCGCTCCCCGGAGCACTGGGCCGATCTCGGGGAGGGGGGGCGTTCCCGGTTCGGGGCCCTACGCCCGAAGCGCGGGGCTGCTGCGCGAGCACTGGGCAGGCCCGCCGGGGCCGCGGTGGCCCCGCGGAGGAGCCACGGCAGTCGCAGCGGGCGGCCGCGAGAGGCTGTGCCTGGACCGCCTGGCGTCGCTCTTGCGCTGCGGAACCCAGCCAGCCGGTCCGGGTGGCCGCCAGCGCGCGCTCCCGCCCCGCCCCTCTGGTCCCTCTTGCGCGTGCACGCGTACAACAAGCAGCGCGGCCGCGGCGCGCGCCAGGCCTCCCCCGCAAAGGGAGCGGGCCAGGAAATCGCCCCAGCCTCACGAGCGACGCCTCCCGCTCCCCCTCGGCCGCGGCAGCCCTTGCCTCCCCACCGCCAGCCCCGAACCGGCCGGCAGGCGAAGGCTGCCGCCCCTCATGACGCACCTTCGCCCCCTCCCGGCCCTGCGAGAGGACGGCCTGGTGGGGGGGGGCGCTGCTCCTGTCGGCTGGGGCGCCACAGACGATCGCGCGGGCGATCGATGGACGGGGCAGCCGAGAGGCGTCCGGTCGTTACAGCCCGTTTTCTGCCAGAGCCCCTCCTGGCATGGTGCGTGTGCGGGGGGGGGGACATCGGACCCGCGGCTGGCCTGGAGGGCCACTCCAGACGGGGGCCAGAGGAGCGCATCCTGCGCGGCATTCTCTTCGCACAGCGGGCAACCTGCGGCCCGCAGGATCCCTCGAGCACAAGCGGGAGAGCAGCCGCATGATCTCAGCAGCGCTGGCGCACTGCCCGAGGCGCGCAGCGAGCCGCCAAGACCCCAAGACCGGGGTCTCCGGGGCCTCCCCCGCCGCTCATGCGCCCGGGCCTTTTAGAAGCCACCCACGTTGGTGGCGGCCCCTGCACAGCCACACCACGCTGCACGGGCCCTGCGTTGCGTCCCCCACTAATGGAGTGGCTGCTTTGCTTTCCAGCATTGTGAGAAAGTGGGAACAAGGCCGCCTGATCCACTTTCTCCACACTCTGTAATTTTGCACACTTCCACAAAAATGGAGGTTTAGGCCAGATAAAAGGAAGCACTTCTTTGCTCAGCGTATAGCTAATCTATGCAATTTGCTGCCACAGGGCGGGTGGCAGATGCCAGTCTGGGCGGCTTTAAAAGGGTGGGCAGGCTCGTGGGGGAGGGGCTACCGGGGCCGCTAGCCCTGCTGGCCACGTGCCCCCCCTTCCGCAGAGGCGGCCGCCAGCACACGCCAGTGGCTGAGGGGCTCGGGCGGGGGGAGGCCTTGCCCCCTCCTGCTGGAGGGACCTGGGGCAGCCGGTTTGCCGCCGGGTGTGCGGAGGGCCGGGCTGGATGGACCTTCGGCCTGATGCGGCAGGGCTGTCCTTACGTTCCTTTTATAGCTCCTCTTGCCTGCCTCTTTTTTCAGCTGAGCACGCGCAAATGCCGGAATCGCACTGCCTCTCGATTGTTTCATTGACCCCTTTCCATACTTCTTCCAGCTGCACAATGCCCTTTCCGAAGGTGCAGGGTTCGGGTTAGGGATTAAGGACTGGCGCTATGCAATACTGTCACACCAAGGAAAAATACGGTCTGGCAGTTTAGCTCCAGTTGCTGTATTAATGACCCCTGATGTGGCATTGCCTTGATCACAGCAGCTGCACACGAGGACAGTAGTCCCATCCGCCACAGTCTCCAGAGTCCTTTCCTGGCCAGTCAGTCACTGCTAGCTCAGACCCCATCAGCATAGACATGAAGTTGGGGTTTTATTTTTTATTTTCTTGCCCCAGCATACATGACTGGCTCGCTTACAATCACCGCTTCAAGGGCCCATTCCCCCCGTTTGAAGAGGTCCTTTTGAAACTCTTTGCAGACTCCTTTTTAAAAACCACCCCACATAATTTGGTGCCATGTGTCAACCTGGTATATCTTATTTACTCCTAATTCCAGATGATTTATGAACAAGTTGAAAAGCGTTAGACCCAGTACAGATCCTCGCATTGGGAGAGTTCGCCGTCTGTTCCCACGTTGCTTTCTTCCGTCAACCACTGACCGAGCCACGCGAGAACAGCCCCTCTTCTTGCACAACTGCCACGTTTTGCGAAGAGCCATTGGTGAGGGATTTTATTCAAGGCCTTGTGGAAGTCCAGGCAAACAAGGTGTCCTGAATCGCCCACCTGCGTGTTTATTGGCACTCTCAAAGAGCTCCAAAAGATGAGCGGCAGGGGACCTGCCTTTGCGGAAGCCGTGACGGTTTTCAGCAGCTCTGCGCTTCCATATGCTTGTTAAATTTATCTTTAACAATGTGTTACCCAGAATTGAAGTTAAGCTAATTAGCTTGTAGTTTCCTGGATTCTCTCCTCCGGCCCCACACTTCCCTTTGAGTAACTGGGGCTATGCAGGCCATTCCCGGCCCTCTGATCCAGAGGACATGCCAGCTCTTTGGCTGTGGGGAACGAATGGAGAGGAAGCCCCTTTGGCTCAGAAAGACCCCGAATGCGAGGAAGGAGAACCCTGCGTGGCTTGAGATGCGGGGCCGGGGGCACAGCCTGGAGACCCCCGGCCAAGGCACTCATCCAGGACCGCTTGCTGTTCGGGTTCTGCAGCCCCTTAGCCTTGCCCTCGGCCCCAGAGCCCGGTCTGCTCAGGCAGGAGCCTCCAGCACCATGGACAGGTCCGGCAGCGCGAGGAGAAGCTGCGAGGCCCCTTCCAGCCACCCGGCGGTGCGGCGCCCTTCGCACGCCTGCGGGCCGCCTCAGCCTGGTTCGCCACTGCGCCCTCCAGGGCAGCCCGCCATGGCCCCCGGGGCCCGAGGGGGGTGGGCACGATCCGGGCCGGCAGGTTTGTGCTGAGCCCCCCCACTCCGGCTGCGGATCTGGCCAGAGCACATTCCTGGCAAGGCGAGGGCACAGGTGCAGTGGGCGATCGGAGAGGGCGGATGAGGGCCTGCCCAGCCTTGTGCGGCGGAAGCGAGGCCTGGACGTGGACATTCGCGAAGGAGCCGCCATTGTAAGGCAGAGGTCTCGCTGCTGCGGGGGCAGGCGGGGGGCCGAGCGGGATGGCCTCGTGGCAGGGGGGCTGAACCGACACAGTGGCTTTGGGGCGCGCTGGCCCTCCGGCCCCGTCCCGCTCCGGCCCCCGGAGCGCAGCCGCTCAGACGAGTGCCGCGGCGCCCGAGACCGACGTGACCTCGTGGTCCTCGGCCCAGGGCTGCAGGTTCTGCAGGGCGAAGAGCGAGGCGTTGTGCAGGCAGAGCGGGTCGTGCGGCTGCAGCGGCTGCCCCAGGCTCTTCTGGAAGGCCTCTTGCTGGAAGTGCAGCATCAGCCGGTTGGCCTGCTGGCGCTCGGCCTCGCGCTCCTCCGCCGTTTGCCGCCTGAGGAGAGACAGAGGCGGCCTGAGGCGCTGGCGGGGCGGCGGCGGGCCAGCGCACGGGCCCTGCGGCACGACGTGGGCTGGCGCCCTCAAGGCTCTGCCCCGCAGAGGAAGGACTACCGCGCGCCTCTGGGCAGGAACGGAGCGGAGCGGAGCAGCGTTCTCGCCTCGCCCCGCGCGCCCTCCCAGGCCCCTCCTGCAGACCCTTCCAGGCATGCGACGGGCGGCTCGGGAGGGCCTGCTTCGCGCGCAGGCGGCGGGGAGGGCACGGGCCTGCTCTGCTGGACCCCGCGCCACCTGGCTGCAGCGGGTCCCAGATCTGCCCCTCTCCACCGGTCGCCCTTTTGCCTGCGCTTACAGCGGCCCTGCAGGAGGGCCGGCCTGCCAGAGCTGTCCCTGCCGCAAACGAGGGCTGCCCCGCTCTCCCCGTGGGACCCGCTCCCCCCGCCTGCAGCGCCCCCGCGTGCTACCTCCACTTCGTGCGGCGGTTCTGAAACCAGGTCTTGACTTGGGCGTCCGTCATCTTGAGGGCTTTGGCCAGCGCCGCTCGCTCCGCCGACGCCAAGTACTTTTGCCGGTGGAAGCGCTTCTCCAGCTCGCAAATCTGCGCCCGCGAAAAGGACGTTCGCGGCTTCTTGCGCTTGGGCGGCGTGCGGTTCTGGTAGGGGTGGCCCACGCGGCGGGCCACGGAGAAGGGCGGCAAGGCGGCTGCGGGCGGAGCAGGAGGCAGCAGGTGCCAGGCTGAGCTGAGGCCGTGCGGGACAACCCCCCCCCCGCGGAGGAGCCCCTCTCCTCCCTCCCGCCTCCGCCCCCCCCCCACCGCCCCCGCGGCTTTTCCTCCTCTTGTGAGCAGCAAAGACTAGCGGGGAGAACGAAGAGTCACCGCGAATCTCCGCCGCGGTCCCATGGAGGTCCCACCGGTCTGCCACCCGCCATTTCCCCTTCCTCTGCAGCTGCTCCTGGCCGGCCCGGCCCAATGGAAAGACGCAGTTTCCGCCCTGAGCGGCCACGCGGCCCACCCGTGGGAAGATGCCTCTCAGCTAGGCCTGCCCGGTGCTGCGCAGGGACCCACCTCACCTGGGGTGGGGAGCGACAGGACGGTCGCACCATCGCGCTTCCCCCCCCCCCAGCTGCTGCGTCGGCCAGGACCTCGGTCAAGGGGGCAGGAGCGGCAACCCGTCGCCGCCGGAGAGCAACGCGCGGAGAGGGCAGCCGAGTGGCCCTTCCAGCGAGTCTCTCCGGTGGCGTGGACCCCTGAGGTGGAGGCAGCCGCGCCCCTGGCGGCCTGGCAGTGTGTGCCAGGCTCCCCCACCTGGAGCCCACCAGGTGTTCTGGGCTGCGTCGCCCAGCATGCCCAACCATTGGCGTCGGGAGCCGCGGTCCGCGCTAGGCAGGGGAAGGCCGTGCTGGGGAAGAGAAGCTCCACCGCGCCCCGTTCCCGAAGGAAGGAACTTGTTGCAGGACGGGCGCGTCTGCGCTCCTCGGCCAGGGCGGGCTGCCTCGGCCGAGAAGAGCAGGACGGCAGCCGCGCCCCCGCCACCCCCCTCCCCGATACCTCGGAGCGCCGTGGCCGAAAGACCGGGAGACGCATAGCCAGAGTCGCGAGCCAGGCGCTGGACGGACCCTCCCTAGAGAAAGCGCTCCAGGGATGCCGGCCCAGGCGTGGCAGCTCCCCCCGCCCGCAGCGTTCTCGCCGCCCCCCCCCCGCCCCCCGCACAGGGCAGGAAGCGGCTCCTTGGTGATAAAGCCGGGATCCTGCAGGTTGCTAAGAGGGCGCAGCGACCCCGGGACAGAGGCGCGGCGAGAGGCAAATGCCTCGGCGGGGCCAGGGGCCAGGCCCCAAAATCGAGTCTGTCGCAAAGCTCTCTCCGGCCTGGCCGGGCGCCGCGAAGCCTCGTGAGCACCCTCATTCACGAGCACTTTCCGAGGGCGCCGCATTTGCCAGTGGCTGGAGGGGGGGAGCCCTGCCCCGCGCCCATCTCTTTCTCCGCAGACAGACCCGGCTGGGCGACCCGGAGGCCTGAAGAGGCGGATGGCGCTGGCTAGATCCAGGCGGCGCACTGCCGCCTCGCCCGCGCCACGATCCGCGGAGAAAGGTCGCTCTCCTTCCCCGGAGGTGCGAGACCTCGAGGCAGGGAGGCAGAGCAGGAGGGCCCCTGCGGGACGACTCGGCCGCCGGGCTTGCTCCAGCCGGAGCGCAATTTGGCCGTCAGCTCGCCTGCTTGGAGCGGGGGTGGGAGGCGGGGTTCTCACCTGTGACCCGGTCCTTAGCCAGCCGCCGGCTGTTTTCCATCCAGGGAAAGGTGAGGTTTGCTCCTGCCGGCTGCGGACGGACGGGCGCCGAGGGAATGGGCCTGTGCGCCGGCACGCGGATCACTCCTCCGCCGCCCGCAGAGGCAGCCCCGGGAAGCCCGTAGGCGCCGAGGGAGCAGGCCGGGTTGTAGTCTGCGGCTCCGAACCCCGCGCTGTACAGCGGCTCCTCCGGCGCCCCGACGGCAGCCAAACAGTTGCCCTGCGGCTGCGGGCAGCCCAGGATCTGATCGATCCCGAAGCGAATGGGCTCGTGGGGCGGCGGGGGCGGCGTGCGGACGGCTTCCTCTCGCCCCAGCCCGGGGGCCTCCATCCTGCCTGGTCAGCGGCAGCGCGGTCTCCTCATGCCCGTGCCCAGCGATCTCCGCCACGCCAGAGACCTTTCCCCGAGGGCGCTCCCCGCGCGGCCCTGGCGGAACTCACGGCGGGGACGCATCGCCGGGCCGTGGCCCCATGGGGCGGGAGGCTGCGGAAGGGCCCGGCCGCCGCACAGCAGGGCCGCTCTCTCGGGGCTGGGTGCGCTGCCGCCTCCTCTCCGCTGGACAGACCCGGACAGCGCGGGGGGGCGCGAGGCCGCCAGCGCTTTTCTCCCAGCCTCCATCGCCGCCTGCCAAAAACCTCTGGCTCCAGCCTTCTGATTGGCGGCCTCCGGCAGTGACCGACAGGCCGCCGCCAAGAGTGGGCGGGGCGGGCCGGGAGGGGGAGCGCGGAAACCGCCCTGGAGCCACGCGCGCCCCTCCCCCTCCTTTGCTTTCCACTCCTCGGACGGAGCGGCTCTGCCAGGTCCGCGGCACGGGCAGCTCTCGCCAGACCGACGCTTGCTGCTCGGCGGCCAGAGGCGCTCCTGGTTCCGCCGACGACCTGCCACCTGGAAGGGCGAGAGCCTCGGGCAGGCTCGCCCCGCCGGCAGGGAAGGGTGGCCTGGGAGGAGCCTGGGAAGGGTGGCCTCGGGGTCTCCGGGCTCCGCGGCAGCCTGACCAGCTCCAAGCGCTGCTGCCCGCGGCCCCGACCTCCAGCCCCACGGACCAGGTTCGTTCCCCGCTCGCTCGCGCCGTCTTCGCGGTGCGTTTTCGTTTCCAGGGCACGGCCTTCCCCGCCTCCAGCGGTTCCACGCGGACGGCTGGAATCCGCTGCGCAGAACCAGAACCCTTCCCCGCGTGCAAAGGAAGCCGCGACCGCCCCCCTCCCCCACTAAAGGGCTGGGTCTCCGCCCCGCAGCCCGGGCAAGCCCTGCGCCGGCCACTCGTCCCAGCCTGCACTCGACCGCCCCTTGCCGGGTCTTCCCGCCAGCGCCGAGTCCTGGCGCTGCCCAGAGGCTGAGCCGGCGGTGAGCGGGTGAGCGGGGCGCTGTTGCTCCCCCGGATCCCAGGGACTCGACGGCTCGGTTCCGCGAAGAGCCCGGCCCGACTTTCGTAGAGGGCAAGTCCGCGCCCCCTCCCCCCGCACTCCCCACGGTGCCTGAAGCGAGGCAACCCGTTTCGGCGCGGCGCCTCCTGAACCCGCGACTGTGCTCCCCCTTCACCCTCTCTGGCGGAGCCCCTCGGAGCCGCTGGCCAGCCGAGCGCCATCCCGCGCCGCCCGCCGCAGATCCCGACAGAGGCGTCCCGCTCCCTCCCGTAGGGCGACGCAGCCGGAGAAAGCCCGAGGCGGCTGGGCAGGAAGGGCAGCGCGGGGGCTCCCGGGACCTAAGAATGCCGCGGGGCTCAGCGTCGCTCCGGAGCGGCCCTGTCCAAAGCGAATGCTTCCCGGAAGCAGCAGCCCTGAGCGCTTGAGCGAGTGGAGTGGCGGGAGGGGAAGGGGGGGGGGACGCAAGCGCGCAGGCAGGCAGAACTCCCGGCTGGCCGCCACCTCCGCAAGCTGCGCGGCACCCGCTCTGCACACAGCTTTCTCCGGGACATCCAGAAAGTGCTCTCCTTACAAAGAGAACTAAACGATCCTCCGTGACCGTTTTCCCGCCGTGGATAAAATCTCAGTTGTTGATACAAGATCCGAGAGGCCTGGCCCGGCAGGGAAGCTCCTTGCTGACTGACTAGCCAGCCCGGCACTTCCCAAGGGTTTGGCTGTCCATAACAGTAACATGGGAAAAGGTGTAGAGCACGAAGCCAGGAGCCCCGCGAGCCCCTCAGCCCCCAAGCCGCAGGATTCGCCCGCTTCAGCGAGACAAATTCCCCGATTCTTCCAGAAACCGTCGAAGTTAACGCATCGAATCCGAAGGGCTGGCGTGAAGACACGAGCGAGAGCAGGAGGGAGATCGTCCATGCAAGCCCTCCCAGAGGCCGGCCGGCCTTTCTCCGGTTGAGGCGCGCTCCTTTCTCCTCGGAAACCGCAGAGAGACCCGCAGCGCCGTCATCGGAAAACCAGGTACAGCCCGAGACCCTCCGCCCACGTGGCCCTCCTGGGCGGAAAGGCGGCCAAAGGCCACGGGCGCCGCGGCTCCGTCGCCATCCCTCCCCGCACCTGTTGCGCGTTTTGGCGCGGGAGTCCCGGGAGAGAGAGGCACGCGGAGCCGGGCGCGCTGCGGCAGCCGGTCGGCGCCGACCGCGGGAGTGCCTTGCCTGGGCGGGAGCGCGAGAGGAGGGAGGGTCCCCAGAACAGTCTGGCGCTGCCTGGTGGCCGCTCCCCAAAGCCTGGACCTCGGGCCAAGGTCGGGGTGCCACGGAGTGGGGCGACGACCGCCTGGGGAGCGCCCGGCGGGTGAACTTCCTCCCCTGGACTGGCGGGGAAGGCTGGGCTCACCTGCTGCTCGTGGAAAAGCCTTTCATAGAACCCTAGGAGGGCAGAGCTGGAAGGGGCCAGGAAGGCCATCGGGTCCACCCCGTGCGGTTGCAGGGCACCACGTCACACCTCCCACTCAGTGGGCTGCCCAGTCTCGACTTGAACGTCCCCAGTGTGGGAGCGCACTCCCCCCCCCCCCCCCCGCAGCAGCTGGTCCCACGGTCGCATTGCTCTGACGGGAAGGAAGCTGCTTGCCACTTGCCACTTTTATTTCTTAAATAATCTTTTGAGTTTCAGGATCAATACCAGAAATGCCAAAAGCGAAACAAAAAGGCATTCGCGTTCCTCACGCGTCCCAGGGTTGCACTGAGGGCCCCCGTCTTATCTGATCAGAATCGGATGGGAGCAGAAACGGCCGAGACGCTCCCTGTTAATTTTAGTGCGAATGGATCGCGTCTCTTTCTGCAACGAAACTCGCTTCTTCCCAGGGAACTGGGGCGCCGGGAGTGTCCCTACGTTATTCCCCAGGGCAGGGTCCTTGTGTTGGGCTCTGGCCGTCGCGAAGGTAGCAATGGCGGAGGTGGGGCCGCCAAGGCCCCTCCCGGCTTCCTCTGGGAAGTCCCGGGCCTGAGACAGCGGCGCAGAGCCAGGCCGCGTCTCCTTCGGGAGTCCCCGGGCCAACTTTTGGAGCCCGGAGAGGCTGCACGCTCGTTCCGCCCAGATTCCGTCCCCCACAAAGAGCAGCTAGTCGGACGCAGCCGGGCCGTGAAGGGCCGCCTCCGCCTCCCGGTGCAGCGCTTCCCGGAAGGGGCGAGCTCGGAAGCCCCGGACTGCGGCAGTCACGGCTGGCGTCCCGGGGTGTCGCGCGTGTCCTCCTTGAATGGTCTCGTGTGTTGAGCCCCGAGCCCCGCCCCACTAGCAGTGCCGAAACTAACCGCCCTCCCCCCCCCCCGCCCCGTGACTGGAAACGAGACGACGCTTCTGCTGTCGCCCGACGGACGGAAGGGAAGGGAGCTGGAAAGGGGGAAGCCACACGATGTCGCGAGAGAAACCTGCCTGCCCGCCATCTGCGGGCCCCACAGCCTTCGTCCACCTTCACGAAAAGCGGCGCGTCTCGCCCCCCCCCCCCGCTGGAAATGCGCTCTGCTGCCCCTCCTTTGAGCGCTGGGGAAGCACCGGTCCCATCCCGTGCAAGGCGCCGGAGAAGCAGGGGAGGCGGGTTGCCAAGCTCTGCCGAGTCCGCACGGCATATTTCCAGAGGAGAAGCCCGCCCCTGCTTCCTGTGCCGTGGGGAGGTCTCCTGCGATCGAGAGAGAAGGACGAGCCCCCTTGGCTCTCTGGGACAGCCATCCTGCTTCTTCTGCTCAGCTCCTGCGGAGAGCAAGGCAAGCGGCGCTGTTGGCCACCCGCCGAGCCGCTGGCCCAGGGCTCCGGAGCAGGCCGGAGGAAGCGGAGGCCCTCCCTTCCCCAGGGATCGGAGCGTGGTCCCCAGGAGCGCCTGGCTGGAAGTGCAGGGCCGCGGCCTGGCCGGCTTCCCGGGCCTTATCCCAGGTAGAGGGCAGCCAGTGCCGTTGCAGAGTTGGGCGCCGCTTGGATCAGGGCCCAATGGAGGCCGAGGGACGCGAAGCAGCGGCGCCCGCCACTGGTGAGCCCTCCGGCCAGCCCGCCCGCGCGGTGCCTCGAGAGCAAGGGAAGCAGGAGTGGAGCAGGCCAGATCCACGGCGGGCAGGGAAGCGCCGGGAGACTTTCCGCTTCTGGGCGGCTGATGCAGAAACATGGGTGGGGAGCGGCAGCTGCAGGGAAGCGCTTCAGAGGGGAGGCTTGCAGGCCGCAGGGGATGGATGAGCGAGCGCTGGGGAAGGGACGTGTCCTGCCCTGGGGAGGCCCTCGTGCCCGCAAGACGCACCGTCGGCCCATGTTTGGGGCTCGGGCAAAGCGGGCGTGCTTGGGGCGCTGCCGTCTCTGGACACCTCCAGCTTGCCTCTTGGCACCTCCTCAGGCAGATGCACCCACATGGCAGCCCGTCCCCCGAGTCAGTCTCCATTCCGCGAGAGGCTCCGCCGGTCTTGTCCTGCCCAGCCCACGCCCAAAGCGGCCGGCCGGCAGTTGCGGCCACGGAAGGAGGCACCGGAAGAGCCAGCCTGCCCTGGAGCGGCGAGTCCCCAGCCTGAGGACCCCTCTAGGGGAAGCAAACGCTTCGTAACCTAAATGCTGTTGGAAAAGCGAGGTTTTCAACTGCAGGCTGGCCCTTCCCTGGAGGGCGGCCTCACCGAACGCAGTGCAACTTACTTCTGAGTAGACACGTCCAAGAGTTCATTGCGAATCTTATTCATGGAAGCATGGAAACGCAGAATAGTAGATTTGGGTTAGGAGGGGCAGCGATCACAAAGGAAGGAAACGACACAAAGCATGACGACAACAGCTGCAAACGCCGACAGCCTGCGAAAAGGAAAGCGCGCCAGCGAAGCGCGGACCCGGGAAGGCCGGCAGGGCGGAGGCTCCAGGCTGAGCGGCGCGCAGGGCAGGCCCGGTGGGCTAAGGCGCCAGCTCTGCTCTCCGGCTCTGGAGCTGCGTGCTGAGGAGCCAGAGGAGCCGTGGGCAGAGGCGGCAGCTCTTCGAGGAACTCGAGCGACCGGCCACCTGCACCGCGTCCTGCCTCGGTCGGGCCCCGCAGAGCTCCCTCCTCCAAGGCAAACCCGTGGCCCTGCCAGGCGCGGGCGTGCTTCGCAGCTTCAGGCCGGCCTGTCGTCTGGGGCTGCGGGCGGCTGGTGGTGAGGGCTGTCCGGCTGGCCTGGGGGCTGTGCAGGGAGAGCCGCAGAGCCATCCGGGGCAGCGCAGGGCCTCCGGCAGACGGGCCTCCGTAGATCCCGGGACGGAGCTTGGAAGGGATTGCTGGCACCCAGCTGCAGCCGAGAGGGCCGAGGAGCGGCAGAACAGCCAGTCTGAGTGGCCTTTTGCCACATGCAGTTGCCTTCGTCCCAGGTAAATTCCGGCTGGCCCGTCCATACTGTGACCAGGTAGGAGATGGTGCGTTACGCCGCCTGGAGTGACCCTGCCCCGCTTTCTTGGGAGTGCCCCGTGCTGACCCGGGCGGGTGCCTCTGCTGGTCCCGAGAGCTTTTCGCCCGGTGCTCTTCATGGCCCCTTGCAGCTCGATTCTGTGGCCGCCTGGGCTTGTTCCGGGGACTGAGGGTGCGGGTGCTCGCTAGCCTTCCATTCCGGGTTAGACTCGCGCAGGGTCTGCTTCTTCCCACGAAAACACCCTGGATGGGGCTGAGACGGGAGGGCGCGCCTTGAGGTGGGGGTTGGTGTGTGACGACGGTTCTCAGCTCCGAGGAGTCCCACGTCGAGAGGTGCTGCTGCGACGCTGGCTGGGGCCCCCTCCCGGTTCTGACCTGTGCCTCTCCTCGCTCTCCTCTTGGGCGTGCAGCCCCGCGCTGGCAAGGTGTGGAGCTGCGGCTGCGGCTGATGCGCGACCCCGGGCTGCTCCCTCCGTGCGCCCAGCTGGAGCGAGGGGGCCACAAAACCACCGCGCTGCAGGGAGGACCGGCTCCCCGCGGAATGGCGGCTGGCGGCAGATTCCCAGCGCTTCTGCCCCGGTGATGTCTTGCGTCCGGGCTCCGAGGCGAGGCAGCAGCGCGCAGCCAGCCGCACGGGTGCCTTCGACACTCGGGGCTAAAAGCGACACAGCGAGGCCTCGCTCGGAAAGGCCTTTCGTTCTTTTGGCCTGAAAACCGTAGCAGTGCCCGAACAGAAGTCCGCTCAGCCAGAAGTCCTGCTATGTTTGGCAGCGTTTGCCCCCGGTTGTGCGCGTGCAGAGTGGCAGCAGCTGAAACAGATTAAGCAGATGGATTAAACTTTCCTTCATTTCCAAATATTTGTAAAATACTGGTAAAAATCACTTGTAAAGCGTCCAACACATCTTCATCCTCCTTGTGAAGAAACGCTACCCCGGATCACCCTTAACTATGAGTAAGCACCGCTGAAATCAGCAGGACCTACAACGGAGTAACTGAGTGTAGGACTCGTCAGTGGCACCTGCGCAATCATTGCTCGTCAGTGGCATCTCCGCAGACTGGATGGAGGTAACGAGTGGGGCGCCGCAGGGCTCAGTCCTGGGCCCAGAGCTCTCCAACATCTGTATTAATGAATTAGACGAGGAAGTACAAGGAAAGAGAATCGCATTTGCCGATGATGCAAAACTGGGTGGAATTGCAAACACCCCAGAAGACAGAATGACGATCCAGGGCGATCTTGATCAGCTTGAATGCTTGGCTGAAAGCGACACGTGCCGAGTCCTCCACCAGGATGGGGAGTGCGAGGCTCAACAGAACTGAAACGGGAAAACATCACAAATAATTGTGGGCAGCAGGCTAAATATGGGCCAATAGGATGCAGCTGCAAAAAGGGCAAATGATACGTTGGGCTGCATTGATAGAAGTATTACTTCCAGATCAGGAGAAGCAAGTATTCCCTATAGGGGAACCAGCAATTCGACAGTGGGACCTGCTGCCTGGAGGGTGGGGGGCTCTCCCACGCTAGAGACTCTCGAGGTAGAACTGGCAGCCGTCCGAGTGGGATGGTGCAAACTGGCGCCCTGCACCAACAGGGGTGGACCTGATGGCCTTCCTGGCCCCTTCCAGCTCTACTAGACTATGCGTCTATGATCCTGCGACTGAGGGGGCTTTTATGAGCCTGACTGAGGGGCAATCGTGCCCATTCCCATAGATTAAGTATTCCTGTCACCCCGATGCCCAACGAAATACTCATGGCAGGGTCCCGCGTTTGACAGCCTGGCGGCACGGGATCCTCTTGCTTAGGCTGCTTCTGGATGCCCCGAGTCCCGGGGGTGGGGGCTGTATTGGCAATACTCTGCTCCGCCCTCCACGGGTCCTTTGGGATCCAGACCCGCCTAAGACGAGCCTTGCCTCTCCTGCTCACACATCCGGTCCAAGTGCACGGTCGAGGACTGCCACGGAGGCCACCCTCCGCTTCAGTATCGGAAAAGGAAATGTCGCCTTAGGCGTTTGCTCTCTTTCTTCCCCGCCCGGGGTCACGAAGGCTGCCCGTGGCACTTGGGATTCAGGGAACCGCATCACGGGGTTCTTCTGCCCAAGCGCAAGATCCCCGGCGATGCCCCCGCGGCCCCCGCGCTGCGAAAGTTGTTTCCTCCCTCCGGTGCAGGCGACTCTCCCGTTCCCCTTTCCTCTCTTCTTCAGCCTCTCAGTGTCAGGTCTGCTCACCCAGAGGTTGCGGGGCCGGGCACGGTCCCCAAGGGCCCCGAGCGGCCACCTTCTCCGGGAAGCCCCCGAGGCCTGCAACTGATTCCCGGGCAGTGGCGCGGCTCGCTTCTTCTGGGTGAGACACCGCCGGTTCCCCCGCCGAGCGCGAGGATGCTCTGGAAAGGCGCTCCCCCGCCCCCGCCCGTGGCTTGCCCTCTGCTGTAATTTAGTGCGGGAGAAAAGAGGGGCTGCCGACCATTCAATGGGGTGGAGACTCATGCGGACGACCCCCCCCCCCGCACCTCAGAGCACGCGCGGTCCCGGCTGCGAGGCGGGGAACTCAGCGCCGCATGCTTCGCCTGCAGGTAGGCGGGAACCTGCCGCGCCGAAGCCCGCGTGGAGCGCCCCTTCTCCCCGCAGCCTTGCGCCCCGCCTTTCCAGCAGCCTCCCGCCAGGGACGCTTGAGTGGCCGCAGAGAAGGGCGCGCCAGAGCCGGAGGCCGCCTCGGAGGGGCACGAGGCCTGCCTGGGCGCTGGGCGAGGAACCCAGGAGGTCCCTGCGCTCCCCACCCGGCGGTCAGTAGTGGCGCTGGGGACCGGGGCCCACTTAGACGATGGGCCCCAGAAAGATCCCGAATTTGGCCCTCGGCCTTCCAGGGCCCTCCAGTGTGCGGCGCGCTTCTCCGGCCGCGTGAGGCTTCCTACCAGCGAGGGAATCGAGGCTGACCCGAGGGGCTTCCCAGCCACGGTGGAACTGTTTCCACGCTTTCGGCCATGGGAAGAACCCCCGACCCGTCTGTTTGGGCCTGTCAATGAGGATGCGCTGCCCTTTCCTCTGCCGGATCGGGCAGGAGAGAGGAGCCCGGCGGGGGCCCCGCGCCGCCTGCATCGCACCGGAGCGGGCCTTTTGGGGAGGCTCGGGGAGCGCTTCCGCGTCCCGGGACGCTCCATTTCCAGCCTAAGGCGGCCGAGGGGACCGAAAAGCGAGGGGGGCGCCGCCGCTCTGTTCTTCCGCCGCCGCCCGCTTCGGCTCGTCCTCTCGAGCTCCACGCGCGGCAAACGCGTTACTCGCGGGGAGGCCTTCCGTGCGCGCAGCGGGCCTCGCGGCTTGGCCAGCGGCCGGCAGAGCGTTCCCGTGGCCAGAGCGCACCGCCGCACCGCGCGGAGGGCGAGGCCCAGCCCCGGCCCACCCTGGCCGGCGCTGCCCACCCCTCGCAGCTCACCCGCCCGGGGCAAGCGCGGCGCGGGCGCTCCCCCTCGCTCGCCCTCCCCCAGCTGCGGCTGCTGCGGCTGCTGCGGCTGGGTTAATTCGGGGCTAATTGGATTGCGGCGGCCGCAGATTGCATTAGGGCGGGCCGCGCTGGGCCCTCGCCCTCCCGGGGGAGCGGCTGGCGCCTCCTGGCTCGGTCAGACACGTCGTAACTGCATGAAGCGCTCCGCGGGCGCCCCGCCGCCACCCACGCCGGCGGCAGGCCTTCCCGCGCGCAGGCCAGGCGCTCTCCGGGGCGCTCGGGCAGCTGGCCCCCTCGCCCGCCCGGTCGCCGGCCTCCCACCCTGGCCGGCCGTGCGCGACGGGGATGGGGGGCGGCTGGCCGAAGGGCTGATGGCCGGGCTGGGGAGCCAGGGCGGGGTCGCAGAAGGGGGGCAGCCGCTCCGGCTGCGCCGGCATCGTCCGCCCATAACGCATCAGACCACCTGGAACAGTGGCGGAGGGCAGGCGCGGAGCCGCTCTCGGGCCGTGCTTTACTGCTGCTGTCCTCGGGCCTGGCCGACACAGGCCTCTGGGCGCTCCGAGATGGAGCCTGCGGCTTCCCCGTGGGGATCAGTCCATCTCGCATGCGTTCTTCCTCCTTCTTCGCCTCCGACCTGGCCTAGGTTCCGCAGGCAGCGTCGCCTTCCCGTGCTGCTCTCTTTGTAGCATGGAGGTGAATTCCCGACAGGGGCGGTTTCCCTGCCCAGAGGTTTGGCATCCCCGTTTTTTTAACGAAGGTATCTAATTTATTGAACTCACTGCAGGAGAACGCAGGAGTTGGACCAGATGGCCTTCATGGCCCCTACCCACTCGATGATTCTATGATTCTATATAAATACGAAGATTTGTAATTTCCGGAGATGGTAAGAAATCTCTTCGCCCGTTGCCCACAATCGCTCTGCCGTGTTTTCCCTTCCGGTTCTGTGGAGCCACGTGCGTTTGGTTTCCTTTTCCTCGGTGGAGGACTTGGCCCTCGGCCCTCTTGAGCCTCATCCTGTCGCTTTCAGCCCAGCATTCAAGCTTATCCAGGTCGCCCTGGATCCTCGCTCTGTCCTCCAGGGTGTTCGCTACTCCACCCAGTTTTGCATCATCGGCAAATGCCATTCTCTTTCCTTGTATTTCCTCCTCTAAATTATTAGTAAAGATGTTGGGGAGCACCGGGCCCAGGACTGAATGATTCATGACCGATTGTTTATATGCTGATTTATGATTGCTAAAATCAGGACATTTCGTTCATAACTGGCATTTATTGCTTCCCATCCCGAGTGCCATTTTCTGGTGGAAAGGCCGGATACACATTAAATAATACTTACGTTGCTATATCCAAATGCCTTTTCCACCAACAATTAAGGAGGGATGTGCTTGGCAACTTGGAGGACTTTTGCTTCCACTTTGGTCAGTGTGGGGGCAGCGAGGACCCCCCCCCACGCCGTCTGCCGCGCTCTTGCCCTGAGACAGCCACGTCAGCCAGGTGGAAAGGGAACTACAACTAAACGGGGAAGGGGAGAATCAAAAGCAAATTTTAAAAGTCCAGAAGTAAAGCGCTAAGACAGACTACGACCCCAATTCTCGCGAGCACTCCGACCATCATCCTGCCAAGGAAATCGGAGAAGTAGCCCCGGATTCCTCGGCATTGGCCTCCCGTGAGTGGAGGCGCCCCCCTAAAGGTGCTCAGGCAAAGCCTCAGGCAGTTTCTTGTCCAGCGGGAGACCAAACCCGCTCCAGCTGCCTGCATCTCATCCTCCACTGGACGATGGGATGATTCCCACTGTTCGGGGGGGGGGGGGGTCCAGGACAGACGGGATGCCCTGTCCCAGGCAATCACGCCCCACACATGTTACACCCATGAAGCCTCGCCAGTTGCCCTTGGGAGAATGCTCAGCCCGGGGGAAAGTGCTCCGCCTTCCGCCTTGGGCTTCCCAGCTCCGGCAGAAGAGGCAGAAGGCCAGGCAGCCTGGCCAGCCTTGGAGCAGCCACCTCTGGATCTCCCTCGCAGACAGTTTCTCCATTCAGGGTGGAATCCTAAGCGCGCAGAGGATAGCGTGCTGCAAAACGGTTCTGCGGCTCCCAGCCCCCCCGCCCTCCGCTAGCCACTCTGGCTGGGCCACGCAGCGTGCGGGAGGACCCTCTCCTGCTCCTGCGGCGCCGCGGTGACCACCGGGAGAGGGGCTCGTTCTCCAGGACTGCAGAGGAGGGTCCACAGCCTGTGGGAGGAGAGGAGCCTGCCACCTCGCTGTGTTCAGTCCAAGTGGATCCTGCACAGCAGCAGCAGCGGCGCGACCAGCCAGCCGTGCGCTCCCTTCTCTCCCCGCGATCCAGCGCCCTTCTGCAGGCCCGGCGTGGCTCGCTTGCCCCTCGCCCAAGAGGCTTCACGGAGGCTACGCCACCCCCTCGTGAGGTGCGCATGTCCTCCTTTCCGCTTTCCCGCTGCTCCCGCTGCAGCCGAGCCTTTCCTCCTCGCAGGGCCGAATCCGCTCTCTGGACGGAGCGCCCCGAGTGAGCCCTCTCTGGCGCTGGCCCAGCAGCCGCAGGGTTGTCCGTGCCTGGCCGACTGCCCCGCCCAATACCGCCTGCCGCCAGGCCACCGGGTGGCCTTCCCTGCAGCTGCATCAAAGGAGAGGTCCCGTGTCAGCGGCCACCAACATCTCAACAGCACGTTCCTCTGTTCCTTCTGGTCCACGAGTCCCTTTCCGCCGACAGGCGACGTTTGCCATGGATCCCCCAGGGCACACCCTGAGAGTCTACGCTCGCCCCAGTGGCGCGACAGGAGCCCCCCGGGGTGCTGCAGGGGGCGCGTGGCCGCTCCTAAATGGGACCTGGAACACAGGCAAGATAGAAGGGGCAGCGGGGGGAGTCCCGCTCCGTGCGTGGCCACGGGGCTGCCTGCTCTGGGCAGGACTGGGGTGCCTCTGAGCACAGGCCTTGACGCTGAGGCTGCTCCTGCCATGCTCTGGGGGGAGGAGAACGATCCATTCAGTGTGAGCCAGCGTGGTGCAGTGGTTAAGAGCATGGGACTGGGACTCAGACGATCCGGGTTCGAGTCCCCGCTCAGCCATGGAGCCAGCTGGGTGACTTTGGGCCAGTCACAGACTCTCAGCCCAACCTACCTCACAGGGTTGTTGTTGTGGGGATAAGATGGAGGAGGAGATGTAAGCTGCCTTGAGCCCTTTGTAGGAGAAAGGCAGGATATAAATCGAAAAAAATAAATAAATAAAATAATTCACGTCTCTTCTGTGGCTGCCAGTCGGAAGACCAACTTCGCAGAGCCCACAGGAGTCACCCTGGAGCCCTCAAGTCCCCACTGCACCTTGCAAAGCGCACCCCTCAGATGCCGCTTTGGTCAGGTCTGGAAAGGATCTTTCTGATCGTAGCTAAAATCCCTCCTGTCACAACCTCACCACGTGCTTTCCAGTGTCGGGTTCAGAGATTTCAATTTTTCCAGGAATTTTAATCATAGAAATGCCCCCAACCCTGTATATTTTTTAACGGCTGCCTCCCTTGATCTATGTCGGGGTCCTCAAACTTTTTAAACAGGGGGCCAGTTGAAAGGTGCCGGTGATAGGTGTGGGCCGCCAAGGCAGTGTGGCAGAGGGCGCGGGCCGGGGCAGGGCAGGGCTGGGGGGGTGCGCACGCGTGGCAGGGCAAGGCTTCGGCTTGCTCGCAAGGAGATCGTTTTCTCCAAGCGAGTCCAAAACGATCTCTGCATGAGCAAGCCCCCCCCTGGCGAGTCCCAAACCTCTGAGGCGGGCCGGATAAATGGGTAGGGAGGGCCTGGTCCGGCCCGCGGGCCGTCGTTTGAGGACCCATGGTCTGAGCTGTTACGGTTCCATTCTGTTTTTTCATGCTTACGATATGTTTGCCATTCACTGTCCTAGAACCAGCTGGATGCAATCAAAGGCTGCCCCCATACCAGGGTGCCTTGGGGAGAGTTTGGGGCCTGAAAGGGAGACTTTATAACTCCTGCTTGAATCCGGTGCCGGGCGAGGAGGGGGGGGGGCATGACTTTCTGTCCCCAAACCAAGAATTTCACACATGTCTACTCAGATGTGAGTCCCACTCAGCTCAACGGGCCTCACGGCCTCACGGATTTGTCGCCGAGGCTGCCCAGGGTGGGATGCAAGGAGGGCGGGCAGCAGGAGCGGGAAAGAGGCGGCCTCGCCTCCCTTTTCAGCCTCCCGCTCATCGACTGGAAAGCAAGCAGGCAGCTTACTCGGAGCGACAGCTTCCCGGGCACAGTCCCGGCGTGGATCCCACACGGCCCGCAGAAGGGCCAAGCCGCCTGCCTTGGCGGGGTGCAGGGAAGCCGGAAGGCGGCCATGGCAGGGGCGCCTCGGCAGGGCAGGAAAAGGGCTTTCCGCCCGGGCTCCCCGCGGCTCCTTCGCCAGGCAGCTTCCAGCTGCGGAGAGCGCCTGCCAGGCTGCTTGGCCGCCCCGAGGCTACCGCGTTTATTAGCGCAAGCTGGTGCCTGCAGAGCCAGCTGCCGCCTGCGAGCGGGAGGGCGCGGGGGCTTCCTGGGACAGACGCGCTCGGCAGGGAGGGGTGGCCGCCTCGGCCTGTGGCAGCGAGCGAGGAAGGACCGTCAGCACGGGCGTGCGGGGGAGGTGCGAGCATGAGCGGGGCATGCCGCCTCCACCGGGCCCCCCAAATTCTGCGGGATCGTGAATGGGGTGGGGCCTCTGGGGGCCATGCAGCCCCCTCCCCCAGCAGTGCTGCCGCAGGTCTCGGGAGGTCGAATGCGCCCCTGCCTCTCTGGCCTTCTGTTCCGCATAATCAACCCCACTCACCCAAACTACCCTCAAAGAGTGTGCGGGGGGGTTGTCTTTGGAAACGGATCCTACGTCTCCCCTCTGTGGACCCGCAAGCACGCACGCTGACTCCCGGTCCTGCGCCCTCCCGGCCGCCCTCCTGGCCGGATCTAAGCCAGCCAGCCACGCCAGGAAGGCCCTGCAGCCATGGCGAGAGCCGCTGCCCCGCGCTGCGCGCAGCAGCCCCAGCAGGGAGCCCGGGGTGTCGGAGCAGGAGGCCAGGACGTTCCGCAGGCAGGGAGCGTAAGAGCTGGTCTGAGTGCGCGAGCAGCTTCCGCGCCCTCAGCAGGCTCTGGTTTGTCTGGGAAGCCCCCTCCCCGGTTTGGGGGGGGCGAATGTAGCAGGAAAGCCGTTGCCAAACAGGAAACAAGGCCTGTAGCATCAAGAACACAAACACCCAGACAACAATGGCTCAATCCCAGCAAGGGAGGTGAAGGTCCACGGACAGGAACCAGTCTGTGCAGCAGAAGAAAGGGGATCAGCAGCAATATGGGGGGGAGGGGGGAGACCGGCGCATTCGGGTCGCACCACACGCTTCTGATCATTTCATCTTCAAATAATTAGAACTGTGGAAAGTGGAAAATGCACTCCAGGCAACATGGTTTGGCAAAACAAAACGCACTAACTAAACCCACCCTGCAAAGATAGAAGCTTGCAAAAATATAAAGTAAAACATGGACACACATTATTGCTATTAATTATAACCTTGGGAGCCACTCTGTTAAATTGAGTGACAGGAAGTCCACCTTACAGCCAGAACCAGCTGCTGGGCTCAGTGATCTGACTTTCGTTTCCTGACTTTCCAACATGCAATCCTCAGCATGTCTAGCAACAAAACAGAAATTAAAAAACAAATTAAAACATAAGGGAACATTCATAACTCTGACATTAAATCTCACCTGAGGGTTGCCTATAGATTTAAGATGAAGCAGAAAGATTTTGACAGAGTTTGTATTTTGCAGAAAGAAATGAACCATTTGGGAAAAATAATACAGAATCTGATATTCATCATAGAAAAAGGCTTATAAAGAGAAAGATTTCGCTGCGAGAAATGTGGTGACACTCATGGGTTCATTTTGCTTTAAAGGGGGATCAAAGAAATTCTCCTATCTGCCATTGCTCATTGTCAACCCCAAAGAAACGCTGAAGCTTTGCTTTCGTTTTTTAAAAAAATTACTCCAGTTCTGCAGCTTCTCGCCTTACAGCTGCCCTTTGAAGAGCAGCCGCAATTCTAAGATCAGACGGAGCACATGAGCGAACAAACAGCAAGCCGCGGGACCCCCCGCCCCCGCCCCCGCCCCAAAAGCGAGAGCGAGGGAGCGGCAGAATCCCCCGCCGGGCCTACCCAGGCGGCCACGCAGCGCCACCTAGTGGATGTCTGGAGCAATTCCTTCGGGGCCGATCCCATGGAGGAGCCCCCCGCCCCTGAAGCCCAGCCCCATGCCCACCTGCCTGGAGACCCATAGATCCCGCCCTGTCCTGACGTGCTTGTGGTGTGGCATCAACTGGCTGCTTTTCGCTCTTCTCCATCTGACTGTAGGGTAGAATGCCGAGTCTGTTTCTGAAGTCAGGGAGGGGCCATGTCGCTGCCAGACAGACCATCGGATCAGTGAATCATGGAGCAGTAGAGTAGGAGGGGGCATGAGCCCAGTCTCTGCTTCTGCAGGACACCAAGTCCCACCATCCCACTCAGATGGCTGCCCAGTTCCACCCTGAATGTCTCTGTGGGAGAGCCCCCCACCTCTCCAGGCAGCTGGTTCGCTGTCCTGCTGCTCTGACAGTGACAAAACTCTTCCTCCCCTTCCAAGTCTAGTATTCCACGAATTGATTATTCCACGTCCTACACTCTGGCATCAGCAAGAAGAGATCTTGTCCTTCCTCCTTGTGACAGCCTCTGAGGTGCTTATAGAGGGATATCACGTCCCCCTCAGTCTTCTCTTCTCAAGGCTGAGCATGCCCAGTTCCCTCCGACTCTCCTCACAGGGCAGCATTTCCAAACCCCAGATAATTTTTGTTGTCCTCCTCTGCCCCCTTTCCATTGTTTCTGCATCTTTCTTAACTCTTGGTTCCCAGAACTGGACAAAGTATTCCAGATGGGGTCTGATTGATGAAGAGCATAGGGGAACTACTACTTCTTGTGATTTGGAAGTAATACTTCTCTTAATGCATCCCAAAAGATTAATGCATTTAGCCTTTTTGCAGCTGCACCTCATTGCTGGCTCATGTTTAGCCTGTTGTGGCGCACTGGGCCATGGGGGCATCCACACAGACCTTCACTCGCTCTGCGTGTGCCTGCCCAGCCACCCCTCGCTTGCCAAGAGGACGATGAGCCTGTCCGAGCCTGCCGGCATCTCACACTGATGTCCTGCTCTTCCCCCAAAGAGCCCTGGGATACAGGAGAGCCGCCAGCCCTCCGAGCCCCACCCTGAAGCCAGGCTGCCAGGGTTGCAGGCACGGGCTTTTCCAGCCCCACTCAGGCATCCTGCGGCCTACTCCATGTGATGCGATGCAGGGCCTCACGTCCGGCTCTCCCCCCTCCCCCAGCGGGACAACTTGCTGTGCATGGGAATCCATGCATGTTAAAGCAGCTGGCCCCTGTGTGGAAAAAGAGGGTTAGGGTCAGGATGCATGGCTGCACCAAAACGCCCTGGGGGGACTATGCCCGCCACGGGGAATCACCCACAGGACCCACAGTGGCGGCCTGGCAGCCAGTCAAGGGGCTTGCGTTCCCATGCTCCAGCTCAGCCAAGCTGCCCATAGCCCTGAACCACGGGGCATGATGCTGCTGAGCCAAGAGGGCGGGTGCTTGCAGAGGATCGGGGGGGGGGTGGGAGAGTCCCACCTCTGCAGGTCAAGCCCGGGATGCCTGTGGGCGCCCCTGTGAGAGGGAAGGGGCTGCTGGCAGAGGCCTGGGGGTGCCTCGTCCTGCAGCTGTGCCTCCGAGGGAGGGCCGCAGGCAGGTGGGGAGGCCCCAACACGTCAGCAGCTGGCGCCGGCAGCAGGAGACCAGCCCCGTCCCAGTGCCAGAGCATGTGGCTCCGTCTGGTGGAGAGAAGAGGCCAAGAGCAGCAGAGGCTGGCCTGCATCCCAAGCAGGGCAAGCCACGGAGGAGCCCTGGTTTGGGGGTACCCCTCCCTTGCAGAACGTGAGAGGCGCACCCCCACGTTTCAGAGGCCCAGGCAGCACTGGGGGGCCGGGTGGGGCGCACAGCAGAAAAATGCCTGGTGCTGAAAGACAATGAGCTGCAGCTTCCGGCCCATTTGTTCTGGCACAGGACGCCGCTTGAGCCTGTCATTCTGTGCCCCGCGCTCGCTCCGGGATGATGGAGGAGAGATCCGGTCCTTCCTCTCTGTGACAGCCTTCCAAAACTGGCAGAGCGCTTCCAGGGCTCACCTCAGCCTTCTCTTCTCAAGGCTACCCGTGCCCAGATCTTTCCCTTGTTCCTTCTGGGGTTTTGTTTCCAGTTCTCAGGTCACCCTCGCTGCCCTCCTTGGAATGCTTTCCAGCTTGTCTGCCTCTCTCCTAAACTGTGGTGCCCCAATTAAACTGCCCAGACAGCTTCAGCTGCGGGGTGGGGTGAGGTGGGAATAATCAAACAAATATATAAATATTGCTCCCCGCCTCAGCTTTCTCCCCCTGCCTCGAAATTATTATATTTGCTAGTATTTCTGTACCGTGCCATAGCCAAAACTGAGACGAGCAATCCGGATCCAGCCGGCTAGTTGGAAGCACAGGCATAATCACAGCTGGAAAGGACACCAAGAGGGGAAGCCACCGCGTCTGTGATTTTGCTCGCTTTCCCAGGGCAAGCCTTGTCGGGCGGGGGGGGGGGGCGGACAGCGCGCCTCCGCCGCACAGCTCGGGGCTTTCTTCGGCGCCGCACGTGCGACTCCATCGCGGAAGAGGCCCGAGCGTGGAGGGCGGCCCCAGCTCAGCCCCCCGCCCCCAGCACCCAGCCCCTCGCCCAGGCAGTTTCCATCTGCACTTGCTTAATGAGTTTCTCGGGGACCGTCAGGCAGAAGACTGACAGCAGCTCATCTGGACAGGCTCATTAAGGGGGCCGCCGAGGCCGCGCCGTTATTGCTTGTCAGGGAGGCGTGGGGGGGGGGGCTGTCAGCAGGAGGCGCGGGCGAACTGTGGCGAGACGCGAACCGGGGACGCCATGGCAGCCTCGGCACCCGACCGCTCGGCCCAGAACCCGGACCCTTTCCTTGGAGGTGGCAGGTTGTGAGGAGACAGCGAGGCCGCCCAGGCCAGGCAGCGAGGACCCCGCGTGGCCTGTGCTGCCCGTCCTGGATGGACGGTCCCGTGCAGCACCCCCACCACGGCGGGGGCATTAGAAATAGCCCGGCCTGGCCTGGCCTGGCAAGCTGAGCCGTCCTCGGGCCTTGGCAGGGCCGCAGCCGCCTCCTCGGTGCCAGGCGGGGGCAGCTCGTCCCTGGAAGGCCGTGCCCGTGCCAGCTGCAGCTGCGGGGCGCGTGCCAGCGAGCACTCGGCGGAGGCGCCTGCCGCGGGGAGGGCCCTCCAGGAGCTCTGGGCACGCCGAGAAGGACGGGGTCCCTGCTGGGGGTGGTGGGGCCGCTCTCTAGGCGGTGAGTGGGCGCAACTGCCGCCTGCCCCAGGCCGCCTTCCTCGCCTCCCCTCTTCCTCACGCTGCATGAGGGAGGCGAGCAAGCGCTGCTGCGGGGCGGGGGCAGGGGCGGGCGGGAGAGGCAGGCGGGCTCGCCCCGCCCGTGGAGGGTCGCAGCCACTGCCCGGCCGGTCCCTTCGGTGACCGGCATCGCCACGCGCTGCGCCTTGCCAGGCAGGGAGGCCCGAAGGTGCTTGCCGACAGCACCCGGGCCGCGGGGCAGCAGACCCAGCGGTGCCCCGCCCGCCGCAGAGCCCTTCCTCGAGCGGCGGGCGCGCCTCCAGGGAGGCCCAAGCGGACGTCGTTGCCCCGAGCTCTTGCGCTCGCCCTCCCGAGCCCCGAACCCGGCACTTCGCGGCGGGGGCTCAGAGCGGAGCAGGCGAGACGGCCCCGCCCCACGGCCTGGAGCCGCGCTAATGGGGCTGATTTGATCAGGCCCGGCTAATGCGAAGCAGCAGCCCTTCCTGGCGGGGCTGGCTAAGCGCGGCAATCCGGATCTCAAGCGCCGCCTGGGGAGGCAGCGAGCGCGAGGGGGCGGGAGGGAGCAGGCCGAGGCCCCGGGAGAGCGGCGAGGGCGGCGACCCCATCCGGCCAGCAGGCCGCCTCGTGCCAGCTAGCTCGGGAATCGAGCCTGGGGGGGCACCCTCCGGTCTTGGGGGCGCGCAGGTGCTCCCGACGGAGGCCTGGAGATCGGAGGGCGCATCTAGCGGCGGCCCGGACGGGCTCTCCCCCCGCCCCCCCCCCCGGGACAAGCTTTGACCGACTGAGGAGATATTTCCTCTCCGCCTTCCACAGGGTCTCCGCTGCTGCGCGGCGTCCTCCTCCGGCATGGAGGGCCCGGCCGGCACGACCCCAGCCGTACCTGGTCGCTCTATGCGCTGCTCGCGCCCTCTGCACGAGGCTCCTGCGGGGTCGGGAAAGGTACGCACAAGCCGCCCCGGAATCCCCGTTTCTTGAAAGGGCAGCCCTGCCCTGCCCTCCCCTCCGCCCACTGAGTCGGGGAACCTCGGCAAGACGCCCGGCCACGTTCCCCTCCCCGGGCAGCAAGGTGCGAGATCGCCCCGCGGGGAGCCTCTGCCCGGGCGCCGGTCCTGCTCATGCCACTTCAAGGTGTTTCTGGACTGTTTTCCAGGCAAAAGCCCCGTATTGACCTCTCTGTGGCGCCCCCGCCAGGAATCCTAGGGCCGGGGGAATCCCAGCGCCCGCAGGAAGGAGAGCGAGCTGACTGTAGCATCTCCGGGCTCGGGCGCCGCACGCGAAGTCAGGCCTTTCTGCTCCCACCTGCAGCCGCGGCCCGATCCTGCTCGCCTTGAGCGGCCGCCGCCCGCCCCCCCGCCCCCCTCCCGCGCCGGCCAAGCCCGAGCCACCAAGCTGCTCTTCCGGGCTGCCCTGCCCTGGCACGCTCCCGAGAGGCTTTCCGTCCGCCAGACTGCGCGCTCCTGCCCCGGGGCAAAGCGCCTCTAACGCGGACTAGTCGCGGGGAAAGCGGTTTTCCTGCGGAGCCCGGCATTCTGCCCCGGGGGCGAGCAGTGAATCCCACCAAGTTCAGGCAAGGCAGACGCCTGGGAAAGAACCATCCCAGTGAACATGGACAGAACGAACGCAGAGCGCCGCCCGAACCCGGCGCCGGCCGGCCTGGCGGGCGAGGCTTGCTGGCGGGTCCTCCCGCGCCTCCTGCGCGTCGAGCAGGCAGCGCTGGGAAGAGGCCTCAGCGAGGGGCCTCCATCCGGCCGGCTCTGCCTTAGGAAGCCTTAGAATCCTCCGTCCGGCTCCTACCGGCACCCCGTCACGGGTGGGTGCGGCTGAGGATCCCCCGCTGCGCCCAGCCAGAGGAACCTTCCTTCTGCCTGCCCGGCCCGTCCGGGAGAACAAGCCTCCTGCGAGGTGATGGCGAGTCCCCTCCGATGCCGCCGAGCGGTGTCCCTTGGGGGCAGCACGTGGGCAGTTTCGCCCTCGCCACATCGTCCTCCTTCCATTCTGCCGGCAGAGGCATGGACTTGCTCCTCCTGCACCTGCACCACGCGAACCTTTCCAGGCCGGTACCGCAGTGAGAAGAACAGCGGCTGCGAGGGGCAGCCCCGCTTGGGTTCCTTCCCCACTGACCTGGGAAGGAGTAGGGAGCCCACAGCCTCGCAAGAAGGGGCAGTGGCAGAGGGGGGCACTGGGGCTGGCTGCAGGTCTCCTAGCAGAGCCACTGCACGTGTGTGGAAGGCCTGTCTCGCCTCTCCGAGTAACACTAACCAGCTCGGCATGGCCATGATTAAGGAATCTGGTCACTGTCACTGTTCGTCAGGGCCTCATGTGTGTTGGGAGGACTTTGCCAGCTTCTCCTGTGAATCTGAGTTACCAATTTCAAAGAAGCCCCATCCATGACTGCAAAGCTGCGGGAGGACAAGTAGGACCTTTCCTCTGGCTGGCCTCCAAGCATGGCTATCCAGAACATTCCCCATGCCCATCAGATGCTCACAGCTGGGCAGAGGAAATAGCCCCCCTCCCCCTCCCTTGCTTCCCGCTCGTCTTTTTTCGCATGTCCCCAGTCTCCATGGAGCTACTTGACGTCATCTCGGGTGGCTCACACTGAACGGTGTTGCCTCAGGAGCTCTGCCAGGAGGCCCAGCTCTCGGTTTGCTTCTGGGCCAAGCGTCTTAGCATAAAATCAGGTTTCCCGACAGCCAGGATGAACATGCTGGGCCTGGTGGGGAGGCAGCTCCAGGGAGGCCCCTGAAGGGACTTCAGTGACTCCAACACAGTTTCCTGCCCATGGTATCAGAGAGCCAATGCAGTTCAGAGGCCAAAGGCCAACATCTAAGTGGGGCCGCCTAGACAGAGAGGGCAGTCCAGGGGCAGAAGGGACCTGTCAGCAGCCCCCGGGGCAGCTGCAAACTGGGCGAGAGCAAGTGAGCCCCTCGCAGGCGGCATGAGGCAGGGGTAGCTGTGGTGCCAATTCAGCAGTGGGCCGGGGGCTTTTGGAGGAAAGCCGCAGCAGGGACAGCTCTGCCTGAATGGGGCCTGCTAGGACAGGCCCTCTGACCTTGGCAATCATCTTGACAACTTCCCATGTGCTGTGGACTACAGGTTGGCTTTCCCATGTGTCGATTATTTCAGGGTTCGGGGAGTTTCTCAGTACTGTCTGTATTGTACAGCTTCGATATAGAACAAATGGCTAGTTTAGAAATGATAATGGCACATTTGTTAACTCTAAGGGTCTCTCAGCATTGATGTCCTCTGTGGTTTTGTCCTGCATCTCTTTGCGCACAAAGAAGCTTGTGAGCCTGATGTCAGCCGATCTATGGTTTTTGCTGGAACAGACACCAGGACGGTTTCAGCTCTGTGCCAGTGACATGGGGAGACCATGCTGGAGGGGAAGGGGGCTGTCCAAGGACTAGAGGAAGGTGAGGTGCATCAGCTGCTGGCAATCCACTAGACCACTTACATCAACAATCGTTCACAGGCCTAATATTGAAATTGTTGGAATAACAGAGCTGTTTAAATGGTTTTACAGTTAATACATTAAGATTAAGACTATGCTTCATAATAAAGCTTTATTGTGTAATGTGCTTCATAATGTCGGTGAATTGTTGTGAACTGGGAACTGGTTACTCAGGGGCACAGATAGGAAATTGTCTAATGACAATAATGCAACGAACAGTAGCCGGTTGCAGAAGAGCTACGCGCCACGGATGACACGGGCCTCCTGGGACGGGGCAGCACGCCAGCACCCTGCGGGGGGATCGCAGCGAGCCTCCGTGTGGGGCTGGACAGCCCCTTCCAGGCAGCCGTCCCGGGGGCTCCTCGGGGTCCGTCCCTGGACTGGCGGGGATCCCCCGCCTCGGCCGCCGCGCAAGCTCAGAGGCGGAGCCGCTCTTCCTCCGCCGCGCCAGCCAGCCAGCCGGCCGGAGGCGCCGCTTCGGAAAGGGGCCGCGGAGGCAGGCGCGGGCGGGAGGCGCCGCGGCAGCGGGCAGAGGCCGCGCTCGGGGGCGCCAGGCCTCGGGGGCGGCACACCGGGCGACCAGCGCGGCAGGCTCCCCTCCCCCCCCCCCGCCCGGCGGGCCTCCAAGTCCCGCCGGCTCCTGCGAGCCCCGCCGGAGGGATGCTCGGGCCGTCGCCGGGCCGCGGGCCTGCTGCATCATGGGAGCCGTAGTTGCTGTGGCGACAGGCCCCGCCCCTCCTCGACCCCGGAAGTGGGTGCTGCGACTCCAAGATGGCGTCTCCTCCTCAGGGGGGCCCGATGGCGATCGCGATGCGGCTTCGGAACCAGCTCCAGGCCGTCTACAAGATGGACCCGCTCCGGAACGAGGTGAGGCGGCGACGGCGGCCACCGCTGCCCAGGACCCGGGCTCGGCCCGAGCCGGCGCGGGCCCCGCCCCACCCCTCGCAGCCGTCCGAGGCGGAGGGAGGGGGAGCGCGTGCGCGGTGACGACTCGCGCCTGGTCCGGGTGGTGCGCGTGCGCATTGTAGGGCCGGGCGGACGGACGGAAAGCTCAGCCCCGCCCCGCCCCTGCTCATTAAGGGGACCGGCGCGCGGAACAACTCCGAGGGAGGCCGAGCGGCGTCGGCCCCTCCCGCTCCTCGAAGCCCTCGAGCGCGTGGCCGTCGCGGTCTCGCTCACCTGCCTCCTCAACTACAGCTCCCAGCGTTCCTGGCGGCGCTGCCGGGGTGGCTGCGTGCCTCTGGAGGGGGCTGCCTCGCGGACCCTCCGTCTTCCCGCGACCTGCCGGGCGTGCCCCCCCCGGCAGGCCGTGTCCGTCCGGTGCAGCCTCGCGGGCAGGCGGCTGGAGCGGGCTGTGGCATGCGCCCTCCCCAGCTCTGGCGGGGGATGAGCGGGGCCGTCCTGGCCGTGGCGGGGCGGGATCGGGGGCCGTGGCCCCCGGCGGGGGGATGAGGCGCCGGGGCCCGGGCGGGGGGCGAGCGCCGAGCGGCCCGAGGCCCCTTGCCCGGCGGGCCTTCGCGTGCGGAGGAGCCTGTGCGCGTTTCGCGGCGGGGGCGGGCAGCGGGGAGCCCGGGCCGGGGAGGCGCCGCTGCCGGCGGGGAGCGAGATGCGTCAGCCCGGGCCGCCTGTCCTTCGCAGGAGGAGGTGAAAGTGAAGATGAAGGAGCTGAACGAGCACATCGTGTGCTTCCTTTGCGCCGGCTATTTCATCGATGCCACCACCATCACGGAATGCCTACACACCTGTGAGTCCGGCGGGGGATTGGGGGGGGGGCTGCCCTGGCCGTGGGAACACGCTCCTGACCACTTGCTGACGGTCCCTGTTGCCAACAGACACACAGCATAAAGCATGTTACATATAATTTTGTTGTCTCGTGCAACCAGTGCGCGTTCCATGTCAATTTAAAGCTATACTTTACTGCAACAAGAATTACACATTTTCTAAAGTTTTCATTCGAAATTTTTAGTTTTGATGATAATTTGATGAAGAAGCCAAACTTCATACGTTGTGTTTTCAGAACTGTCTTCCCCAGCTTGGTGTCCTTAAGATGTTTCAGATTGCAATTCCCAGCATTCCTGCCCATTGGCCAGACTGCCTGTGGCTGCTGAGACCAAAGCATCTGGCAAGCACCATGCTGGGGAAGGCTGTCCTAAACAATAAAGTGACTTTAGATCTGTAAACTGCTAAAAGAGAGAGAGAGAGAGAGAGAGAGAGATTATCTGTCTTTCAGTTTATCCCAGAGTGTCCCCTTCAAACCTACAGGTTTTAGCCTGGCTTCAGAATTTCAGGAAGTTTCACACTTCTAGCATGGTGCTGGCACTGCATTTCTTTTCACACTAGGGTACATTTCTCCCAGGAATTTTAAGTGCTGCAGTGCCTTAATTGCTTGTTTTTAGCTGCTGGTTTGCTTTCCAGTCAACAAGGTGCTGGTTTTCCCATTTTAGTGTGTAATGTATGCCTGTTGCTCAGTCCTTGAATTGGTGGAAGGACAGCGTAGGCAAGTGTAAAATAGGCAGTGCACTCTGTCAGGACTAGGGCTCTCTCCTCCCTCCCTCCCTGCCACTTCCAGTGCTGCACAGGGGTGTCTGTGGTTGTCTTGGCTGCCTATGAAAGGTTCCCAAGCACTGGGGCAGACCTGCTGCGTGGGCACCCTGTTCCCTGGGCCTGGGCCTTGTGCTGCCTTCAGGGGCAGCACTTGAAGGGCTCACCCATCTGCCCCACAGTTTGCAAGAGCTGCATCGTGAAGTACCTGCAGACCAGCAAGTACTGCCCCATGTGCAGCACCAAGATCCACGAGACGCAGCCACTCCTCAACCTGAAGCTCGACCGCGTCATGCAAGACATTGTCTACAAGCTGGTCCCTCGTCTGCAGGAGAGTAAGTGCCGGGAGCAGGGTGGGAGGGGAGCAACAGCCTTTGGACTTGGCCAGCTCCCAGGGACACTGTGCCTGCAGCCCTGTGGGCCATCTCCCTGCATGTGAAGGAGGAGGCGTCACCTGCTGCCGCTGGGGATTTGGCCTGGGGATGGGTGGGGAGGCTTCTGTGGAGGCGGTCTGCACCTTGCTGGATCAGACCCTGAGCCATTGAGCTAGTGGGCAGGGCTGTGGAGTTGGTACAGAACACCTTCAGCTCTGACCCCAGCTTTGGCTCCTCAGTTTATGGTACTCCTTTATTCATATATCCGTATAGGAAAGAAATATGGTAATTATTGTTGAAAGCACTCAGCCTACGAAGGGCTGCAAGTGTCTTTTTAAATGTTATGCTCTTGTAGGCACAGAACCACAGCATCTCCTAATTTTTGCAACACGTGCTTTTTCACAATCATCATCTTCTATAATACATTGACATCTATAAAATTTTCCATCTGTTGTTACTGTAAAGTGTTCAGAAACAACTGGCTTTGTTGACACATTTTTTGCCATTGTTAATTTTTTCATGGGCACCCCTTTCACTAATATATGAAATTAAAATATATCCAGAAAATGTACACTGGAAAAATAGGTGAAGCAAATTGTCTGTGAAGTAGGAAATTTTAACATTTTATTTATTTATTTATTTATCTATTTATTTATTTATTATTTAGTAAACTTCTATGGCGCCCCATTCGCCGAAGCCTCGGGGCGGCTTGCAACAATAAATAAATACATATAATCATATAAAAACAATATAATTGGAAATGCCCTGGCCAAAGATATAAAATCAATAAATAAGGTAACAATTAAAATACCATTTAAATAAAAAGGTCTTGGCCTGGCACCAAAAAACATATAACAACGGCGCCAGGCGGACCTCTCTGGGGAGCACATTCCATAGATTGGGCACCACTGCAGAGAAAGCCCTCCTCCAGGTACTTACCCTCCTAATATCCTTCATGGAGGGTTCCCAGAGAAGGGCCTCCCGCTGATCTCAAGGTGCGGGAGGGCACGTATGGACATAAGCGCTCCTTTAGGTAACCAGGACCCAAG
The DNA here is from genome assembly GCA_023646645.1 of Varanus salvator macromaculatus. Classification (NCBI taxonomy): domain Eukaryota; kingdom Metazoa; phylum Chordata; class Lepidosauria; order Squamata; family Varanidae; genus Varanus; species Varanus salvator. Next base: position 2,076,474 of record JAIXND010000772.1, on the reverse strand, counting down.
CCGTTAAGGGCTTTATAGGTAATAACCAACACCTTGAATTGGGCCCGGACTTCAGTGGGGAGCCAGTGGAGCTGACGGAGGACTGGAGTCATGTGAACATAATGCCCAGTCCCCGTCAGCTCTGTTTTGCACCAATTGAAGTATCCGGACCGTCTTCAAGGGCAGCCCCACGTAGAGCGCATTGCAGAAGTCTAATTGGGAAGTTACCAATGCGTGTGTCACTGTCGCCAGGCCATCATTCTCCAGGTAGGGATGCAGCTGATGGATCAGCTGAGGCTGAAAGAAAGCGCTCCTCGCCACCGCTGTCACCTGAGCTTCAAGTGAAAGCTCTGGATCGAGGAGCACTCCCAAGCTCCCAATATAGTATTTATATTATGATTTAAATATATTCGAAATTGGAGGCGGCATATTTTTCTTGACTCTGACTCCAACACCAGTAACCCAAGAATTGCTTCCGACTCTGATTCCATGGCTCCGTCTCCACAGTTCTGCTCACAGGTAACAGGAGACCTGCTGCTCTTGAGGGGGTCTGTTGAGTCTTGCTCAGCGCACTCAGCCACTGGTGCTCTTCCACCAGGGTGTAGTCGAAGCAGAATCTCCTTCCAGGAGGTGTCGAGACGGTCACCAGTTTGGACACCTTTAAATTGGACAGACTCATAGCAGAGAAGGTAGTCGGTGGTTACAAATCCCAGTGGCTCTGGACTGCCTTCGGGTTCAGAGGCGGACTGCCTGTGTGCACCAGTGCCTGGGAATATGCACGGAAGGGGCTGTCGCACTCCTGCCCGGCCTGCGGGCAGCCGCTGCATGAGCAGAGCACCCCTGGCTTGATGCGCACGGCTCAGCTCTTCGGGTTCCCTCTTGCTCCCTTGCTAACCTTGCAGGTGAGGAGCGAAGGATCCGCGAGTTCTACCAGTCCCGAGGCCTGGAGCGTGTGAGCCAGCCCAGCGGCGAAGGTGCGAGTTTCCCTTTGCATCCCCCCCGGCCCAGCCCCACTTCAGCTCAGGAGCCTGAATTGTGGGATGGGTGTTGGGGGTGGGGGGGGGATCCTTTCCGGGGATGCTTTGCGGGCTGGGGGAGGCCCGGTGAGCACCGGCAGGCCTGACTCTGCCCTTCTACCCCAGATCCGGCCTCTGACCACGTGGGCCTGCCGTACACAGCCTTCGACCACTCGCGCGCTCACTACTACCGCTTCGACGAGCACGTCCTGCTCTGCCTGGAGAAACAGGGGTGAGTGGGATGGCAGGACAGGAGCGGGGAGGCGCTGCCCGAGCTCAGCTGGGGAGCAGGCGCTCCCTGGGAACACCTCCTCTTACCGCTTCCAAGTGTGGAAGCTTCCAAGGGGACTGTGTGATGCTGTTGCTCCTCCAAGCAGCCTGGGGAGACGTAGGCTGTAGGTGAATTGTGGGGGGGAAGATGCTCGAGTGGCGTGCGCATGGCAGGCGGGCTTGGTTCACTGGCTCAGCCACCTTTGCCGCACGAGGATTGACCCGCTTGCTCGTCGGTGGCGTCCACGGCAGGCACGAGGAGGAAGGCCAGACCTGAGCGGGGAGGTGGATTTAGCTTCCCTGGCCAGGCCCGGCACTGCCGATCCTTTGCTGGTTCTGGGGGAAGTGTGGGTGGCGCTATTTTCCTTCCAGGGAGAGGAGGGCCTGTGTGCCGGCAGGGGCCGCTGCACCAGCCCAGGTCGCCCACTTGCCAGCAGGGGGCTCTCCTGGCACCGCTGCTCCTGTAGCACTGGCCACAGTGCTCCAGCATGGCTGCAGGTGCTCACTGCCACAGCCCGGCTCCCGGGGCCTCAGAGGAGGCAGGCAGCTCTCAGCTCCCTGTTCTGGCAAGCAGAGCTGCGTCCCGGCAGCAGAGGGGTGCCTGGAAAGGGGTGCCCTTCCTTGAGTGCCAGCCTGCAGCTGTGCCCACGGCCTCCTGCGCTCCTGCAGCTGCGCTCAGGCACGGCACCGTTCAGTCCTGCGGTGGGGCGGGTCTGGGCCCTGCTTCCTCTTCCTCACCTGTTGCCTCCCTGCCCCGCCTCTCTTTGCAGCTCTGGCAAGGAGAAGCACAAGCATGTCCTGCAGGTGAGTGGCGGGGAGGGCTGCCCTTGAGCCCTGCGCGGCAGGCTGGCTGTGTTGGGGCACCCCCCCCAGCCAAAGCCCAGAGGTGGGTGGGGGGTCTAATGACCACCTCTTGCCCACGGTCGCTTCCGGGGCTGCCCCTTCCCTAAGAGAGGGGGGTAAGGGGGGTCTCCGGCCTGCCCTGGGCTGGTCTGCTCGGCTTTCTGCTGCCCCCAGTCATGCTCTGCTCACTCCGCCAGCACAAGTACGTCCGCTGCTCTGTCCGGGCTCAGATCCGCCACCTCCGCCGGGTGCTGTGCTGCCGACTGGAGCTGCCCCTTCCGCAGGTGAGTGAGCCCCCGCCTGGCTGCACCGGCAGGGAGATCCCTGGGGGGTTGCGGGGTTGGACAGAGGACCAGTGCCGGCAGCCGCAGGGAGCGGGTCTGGGGGGGCTCTGCGGACACAGGTCTGGGGGACGTGCCTGCCCTCTCTCCAGCTGCAGGTCCTGTTCAACAGCGAGGTGCTCCCTGATCACATGACTCTGAAGCAGCTGTGGCTCTCGCGCTGGTATGGCAAGGTAAGGGGGCCGGTCCACTGGGCGAGCCCTGCGCACAGCCCGAGCAGAGGCACTGACCCCATGCTCTTGCCTTGCAGCCTGCCCCGCTCCTGCTCCACTACAGCGTGAAGGAGAAGAGGAGGTAACGGGGCTGTGAGGCGTCGTGCCCCCGCTCGCTCACCACTTCCACAATGCTTTAATTTAAGCCTGCTTTCCCTTCGATAGGAGTTTATTTTTGGAATAAAAGTACTGAACGAAACCCTCGGTCTCTGGCCTCCGAAGGCACTCCGTCAGCCGCGCGAGTGGCGCTTCCCATGACCTGCCAGCTGGTGGCACAAACGCTCCTGTTTTCTGCTCTTGCTCCTGCGGCTGATGGGGGAGGGAATCCCCACGGTGGGGACCTTCCTGCCCCCTCCTCCCCATTCCTTCGCAGTGATTTAATGTGCCGCCGGCTCACGAGCATTCGCTGAGTGGCAGTCGCTGTGCTGGCTGCGCAGATTAATCTCCGTCACCCGCCCTCCCCCTCCGCGTTTGGGTGTCAGAATTCCAATGAGGAGTGATGAGCCGGGGCTGCTCTGCCTTGCGGCCGCCCCCGCCCAACCCTGCGTCTTTCTTCTTCCATCACGGCTAATGGGTGATAATGCAGCCTGAGTGGGGCAGGGGTCCCTCCGCGTGCAGCCAATTAGGCTCCACTGCAGGGCTTAGTGGGGCGGTTGCCTATTGATCCTTCCAAGCCGCTTGCTCCTGTGTCCCCACTAGCCTGGCCTCGCCTTCGGGGAGTAGGGGGGGGTGGCGGGGCCCCGCTGCGTGGCTGTGCCAGGACAAGGACTTGTTGTAAGGCTGTTAAGAGAGCTGGGGGAGGAGAAATATAGGAAGCTGGCTCTTGTTTCAGGCAGCCCCTGGCAGGTTCTTAGCTATCTGCTCTGCTGCCGATCCTTTAATGACTGGCTGTGCGGGAGCTGAGCCTGAGCCCTTCTCGTCTGGTGCCTGCCTCCTCCAGCAGAAGGCAAGAGGATGTGGGCCGAGGAGACTGGCGTGGGCTCCCCCCTCCTCTCTCACAGGCGCCACCGCCGGCCCTTTTCTCCGCTTTCCTGCTAGTCCCTCTTTGGGGGCAGCCCCTGGTCCTGCCTCTTGCAGCTGCTCCTCACAGGGGAGCTGCTCCAGCCCCCTAGTTATTCCTCTTGCCCTTCTCACTATTGTTTCCAATCAATAATGCCCCTTTTCAGGTAAGGCAGCCAGAACGGAATCCGATATTCCAGATGCGGCAACACCTGTGGGAGTAGTACAACCTTAGCAGTTCTATGTTCTGTTCTGTTCCTAATTCTTTCTAACACTGAGCTTGCCTTCTCCACGGCAGCTGTGTACTGGGTCAGCCTTTCCATGGAGCTGTCCACTGCTGCTCCAGGAGCCCCTCCATGCATAGGCACTGCTAGCTCTGCTCCCATCAGCTGTACCTGAAGTTGGGGATTTGCCCCCACACGCATTTCTCTTATATTGAAGGGCATTTGTCATTTTGATGCCCCTCCTCCCAGCTTGGAGAGGTCCCTTTGGAACTCCGCACAACCCCTTGTGGTTTTAACCTCTCTCAACACACTGGCCACTTCACTGCTTAATCCTAATTCCGTACCATTTTTGAATAGGGCAAAATGCATTAGTCTTAACAGAGAACCTTATAAGCCTCCACTGTTACATCTCTCCACGGGGAGCAGCTGCCGTTTCTTCCCACCCTCTGCCTTCTGTTCTTTAACCAGTTAGTGATCCAAAAGAGGATTTCCCAGCCACCCACCACTTTATGACTGCTTAGTTTGGTCAGGAGCTTTTGATGAGGGAAATCCAAGAAAATGCTATCCCTGGATTGCCCCGTCTACATGCTTATTGACCCTCTCAAAGAACTCCAGGAGTTTAGAGAGACAAGACTTCCCCTTGAGGAAGCCATGCTGGGTTTTTTCAGCAGGGCTTGTCCCTCTATGTGCTCACCTGTTCTGTCTTTAATCGTGCTTTCAAACAGGCCACTCAGAATAATTGTTAAGCCAACTGGCCTGTAATTTCCTAGATCCCTTAAAAGTGTTTGTCCCAGGGATTGGAGAATGACCAATTCACAGTAAAAATGCAGAAAAATCTAAAAGGAAGCCTTTTTGAAAATCACCCTCTTTTCAATTGAACTTTCTCCCTACATAAGGGTTAGGGATGTGCACCAGGGTAGGGTTAGGGTTAGACAAACGAGGTATCCTGGCATGGTTTTGATGGTTGGAATGTGATTAGAATGGGCAGAAATGATGAGCAGTGCAGCAAAAGCAACTCAAGGCTTTTTCCAAATTGCCCTCTTTTCAGTGGAACTTTCTCCCTATATTCGGGTTAGGGGTGTGCACCATGGCAGGTTTAGGCCAGCAGTAATGAACCCATGGCAACAATGCCAAAGTTGGCATGCAGAGCCCTCTGTCGGCATGCAAGCTACAGTATATCACAGAAGTGAGTACACCCCTCACATTTTGTAAATATTAAACTTCATGTGACCACCCTGAAGAAATGGCACTTTGCTACAATCTAAGGTAGTGAGTATACAGCTTGTATAACAGTGTAAATTTGCTGTCCCCTCAAAATAACACACAGCCATTAATGTCTAAGCCTCTGGCAACAAAAGTGAGTACGCCCCTAAGTGAAACTGTCCAAATTGGGCATTATTAGCCATTTTCCCTCCCCGGTGTCATGTGACTCATTAGTGTTACAAGGTCTCAGGTGTGAATGGGGAGCAGGTGTGTTAAATTCGGTGTTATCGCTCTCACTCATACTGGTCCCTGGAAGTTCAACATGGCACCTCATGGCAAAGAACTCTCAGAGGATCTGAAAAAAAATTGCTGCTCTACATAAAGATGGCCTAGGCTATCAGAAGATTGCAAAGACCCTGAAACTGAGCTGCAGCACGGTGGCCAAGACCATACAGCGGTTTAACAGGACAGGTTCCACTCAGAACAGGCCTCGCCATGGTCGACCAAAGAAGTTGAGTGCACATGCTCCGCATCATATCCAGAGGTTGGCTTTGGGAAACAGACGCATGAGTGCTGCCAGCATTGCTGCAGAGGTTGAAGGGGTGGAGGGTCAGCCTGTCAGTGCTCAGACCATACGCTGCAGGGCTGTCGTCCCAGAAGGAAGCCTCTTCTAAAGATGATGCACAAGAAAGCCCGCAAACAGTTTGCTGAAGACAAGCAGACTAAGGACATGGATTAGTGGAACCATGTCCTGTGGTCTGATGAGACCAAGATAAACTTGGTTCAGATGGTGTCAAGCGTGTGTGGTGACTACCAGGTGAGGAGTACAAAGACAAGCGTGTCTTGCCTACAGTGGAGCATGGTGGTGGGAGTGTCATGGCCTGGGGCTGCATGAGTGCTGCCGGCACTGGGGAGCTACAGTTCATTGAGGGAACCATGAATGCCAACATGTCCTGTGACATACTGAAGCAAAGCATGATCCCCTCCCTTCGGAGACTGAGCCGCAGGGCAATATTCCAACATGATAACGACCCCAAACACACCTCCAAGACAACTACTGCCTTGCTAAAGATGCTGAGGGTAAAGGTGATGGACTGGCCAAGCATGTCTCCAGACCTAAACCCTATCGAGCATCTGTGGGGCATCCTGAAACGGAGGGTGGAGGAGCACAAGGTCTCTAACATCCACCAGCTCCGTGATGTTGTCATGGAGGAGTGGAAGAGGGCTCCAGTGGCAACCTGTGAAGCTCTGGTGAACCCCATGCCCAAGAGGGTTAAGGCAGTGCTGGAAAATAATGGTGGCACACAAAATATTGACAGTTTGGGCCCAGTTTGGACAGTTTCACTGAGGGGTGTACTCACTTTTGTTGCCAGCGGTTTAGACATTAATGGCTGTGTTGAGTTATTTGAGGGGACAGCAAATTTACATTGTTATACAAGCTGTATACTCACTACATTGTAGCAAAGTGTCATTTCTTCAGGGTTGTCACATGAAAAGATATATAAAAAAATTTACAATATGTGAGGGGTGTACTCCCTTCTGTGATATACTATAAGTCGTCCCAGCATCGCCCCAGCAGCCGAGCATCAGTTAAGAATGCACATAGGGGCCATGTGCATGTTCGGAAAGGAGCAGCAGCGCCAGGTGATGACAGCATGAGCCGCGATTCATTAGATGAGACTCATCTGAGTTTTCGCATGGCCAGTCACTGTGCTGCCAAGGATATATATATATTTGCTAGGACTGACTGTGAGTTGTTCTTTCTAAAGTAAAACCTGAGTTTTCAGATTTTATTGCAGCGTTGGCACTTTGCCAAAATGTAAGTCCCTTTGGGTTGCAGTTTGGGCACTCGGTCACTAAACGGTTCGCCATTGCTTCTCTAGAGCCACTGTGCTGGCCTAGCTAGCGGGAGAGACTGCTTTTAAATATTAAGGAAGGCTAGCTTTAATTTTGTCCCCAAGTAGCTCAGATTTTAAGGGCTTCAGGTAAGTTTGGACAGCAAAGCTCAGAAAGAGACAAGGGAGTCAGACTTCCAAGAGCAGCCCTTCCCTGATCACCTACCCGCTGTTGATGGCCTCTTGTGATCTCCAGCAAATGGGGCATCTCCATTCCCAGAGGGAACAACCGACTAACAATTAGCTTTCCTTGCCATTCATTCATTCCTAATGACAACAAGCAGGGTCAGCCCAGGAGTTCAGCGCACCTCCCCTGCTCCCCAGACGAGGCCCTCCAATTGGACTGGAGGCAGCGGCAGCTGGGCCAGCCCACCCAGAGCTGTGCGAGGTGCTGGCCAGCCAGAGGAGCTCGGCTGACAGCCTCAGCCGACAGAGCTGAGCCATCAGGAGTCAGGTGCAGGGAACCGCCCTCTCCAGGAGGATAAACGGGAACCCGATGAAGCCCCTAGTCCCCTGGGTTCTTCGGGTGAATAAGCTGCTTACACCAGCTAACCAGTTCTGAAGGTGGAAGCCAGCAGGGGCTGGGGTGGTCTGGTGCATTGCATGGAGTGGCATGAGCATGGCTGCCTGCCACGGGGAGAGGAGCCATGGGTGTGCGCCCAGTGGAAGGCGCTCCCCTGAAGCCGGGGTTGCTGCGCTGCGAAAGCAAAGTGGAGGGAGGGGGCAAGCTGGGTGATAGGTCCCCCAGAGACCACCTAGCAGTTCCCAGCTCCTGGGTGACAGCTCCTCTTTGGTCACAGAGAAAGGGGGCACCTCGAGTGGGGAGAAGCACATTCTGAGGAAGAGGGGATTGCAGGGACCCCTTCCTCGGAAGGTGAGTGTGTGGCCTCTCTCATGGAGCACACCCCTCCAGCGGGCAGAGGCCTCTGGTAGTGGGAGATTTGATTATTACCATCACAGAAAGCTGGGTTTGCAATGGGTGTGCGCACTGCAGGTTGTGGGTCTCGCGCACCATCGAGATGGGCCTGCAGACAGCACAGGGTGGAGTCAGTGGTCATGGCCATATTGGTACCAACAATGTGTAGTCATGAGGTCCTGGAAGCCAAATTTAGTTTGCTAGGAAGAAAGCTGAAATTCAGGACCTCAAAGCGGCCTTCTCCAAAACGCTACCAGTTCCATGCACAGGAGCAGCTAGACACATGCAGGTAAAACGTCTCAGTGTGTGGATGAGATGGGGGTGTGGAGAGGAGGGGCTCAGGTCTGCTGGGCACTGGGGAACGTTTTGGGACACGCCAGGCCTTGCCGGAGGACCAGGCTCCATTCAAACCAGAATGGGACCAGTCTGCTGGCAACAGAGGTCCATAGCAGCTTGAAGCAGAACCCCGGGGAAATCCAGCAGGAGCTGGGAAGCATCCAGTTCAGGTCCAATCATCCCAGTGAGCCTGAGACGAGCAAAGACATCAGGGAGACCTCCAGCAAAGGCAGTCCTGTACTAATGGGGAATTTAACTACCCACACACTGGAGGAAAGCAGGCTCCAGTTCTGACAGAGAGGCTACATTTCCCAGCATCCTAAAGGACTGTGGTCCAGGGCAGTTGGCCACTGAAATCCAGAGAGGAGGCAACCCCGGACGGGGCTGCCCAGGACACAGGACTGGGTATGAAGCCCCCACTAACAGTGATCACACTGGCATCAGATTCAAGGTACAAGGTGGGAGACTGCCAAGGAGGCCAAACGCAGCTGCATCAATAAGTTTAAATCCCTTCAAAGTGCATGGAGATTGCTAAAAAATGCTATAATCGAGGCACAGGAAATAGGAAGACCACAAGTGAGAAAAGGCTGCGCACAGCCCAGGAAATCACCAGCGTGGTTCACACACAGAGGCAAAGAAGCTGTTGGGGAGAAGAGGGCGTCTTTAAGATGTGGAAGTCTTGCCCAAATGAAGAGAACAGACGGGACCACAAGCTTGCAAAAGGGAGATGCAAGCAGCCAAACAGAGAAGCAAGGAAACACTCGGAGGGGCACACAGCCGGCAGTCCTGGACAATAGTGGAACAAAAGGGGCACTAAAGGGGAACGGGGAGGTTGCGGAGAAGCCAGATGAAGCCTTTCTGTTGGTCTTCACAGCAAAGGATGCTGAGCAGGCACTTGTAACAGAGCTTAAGGTACTCTGGAAGGGAGTCTGGGCAAAAGGGCAGGTAGTGGCAACAAAAGATGAAATGCTTACCCTTCTTGGCAAGCTGAAAGTCAGCCGGTCACCTGGCCCAGGAGGGATCCATCCTCGAGTTATCCAAGAAGGCAAGCATGCAATTGCCAGCCTAATTAGCAAAACATTTAACATGCCCCTAAACGTAGCCCTAGTCCCAGGGATTGGAGAATGGCCAATTTACATTATATCAAAGAAGTGAGTACACCCTTCACGATTTGAAATATTTTATTATATCTTTTCATGTGACAACACTGAAGAAATGACCCAACCCAGGTGCATACCCCTAACCCTAATAGAGGGCAAAAGTTCCATTGAAAACCTTGATTGAGAAAAAGACGTCCTTGAGTAGCTTTTTCTGCACTGCTCATAATTTCTACGCATTCTAAAAAGATTCCAACCATCAAAAGCATGCCTGGACTCCTCGTTTTTCTAACCCTAACCCTACCCAGGTTCACACCTGTAACCCTAATATAGGGAGACAGTTCCATTGAAAAGAGGGCGATTTTCAATAGGCCTTCCATGAGTACATTTTCTGCACTGCTCATCATTTCTGCCAATTCTAAACACATTCCAACCGTCAAAACCATGCCTGGACACCTCATTTTTCCAACCCTAACCCTATCCTGGTGCATACCCCTCACCCTAATATAGGGTGAAATTTCCATTGAAAAGAGAGCAATTTTGAAAAACCCTTCCTTGAGAAGCTTTCTCTGCACTGCTCATCACTTCTGCAAATTCTAAACACATTCCAGCCATCAAAACCATGCCAGAACACCTCGTTTTTCTAACCCTAACCCTACCCAGGTGCACACCACTAACCCTAATATAGGGCTACAGTTCCATTGAAAGGGGAGATTTTGGAAAATCCTTCCTTGAGTAGCTTTTTCCTCACTGCTCATCATTTCTGCCCATTCTAAACACATTCCAACCATCAAAACCATGCCAGGATACCTCATTCTTCTAACCCTAACCCTACCCTGGTGCACACCCCTAACCCTAATATAGGAAGAACGAATCATTGAAAAGAGGGCAATTTTGAAAAACCCTTCCTTGAGTAGCTTTTTCAGCACTACTCATCACCTCTGCAAATTCTAAATACATTCCAACCATCTAAACCTTGCCAGGAATCCTCGTTTTTCTAATCCTAACCCTAACCCTACCCAGGTGTACACCACTACCCTTAACATAGGGCTACAGTTCCATTGAAAGGGGAGATTATGGAAAAGCCTTCCTTGAGTAGCTTTTTCCGCACTGCTCATCAATTCTGCCCATTCTAAACACATTCCAACCATCAAACCCATGCAGGACACCTCCTTTTTCTATCCGCAACCCTACCCTGGTGTACACCCCTAACCCTAATGTATTTATTTATTCATTTATTTATTTAACATATTTGTATGCCATCCCCTTGCAAACAAGCCTCGGGGCGGTTAACAACATACAAAAATACAATTTAAAACAATACACAATTTGAAACTGGCCGATCTCAAGGTCTAAAAATTAAAAATATATAAATATAACAATAAATAACAATATAAAATTAATAATTTAACAATTAAAATATTTCTTAAATAAAAAGGTCTTCGCCTGATGCCAAAAAGCAAATAAGCCTTCCTTAAGTAGCTATTTCTGCACTGCTCATCATTTCTGCCCATTCTAAACACATTCCAACCATCAAAACCATGCCAGGACACCTCCTTTTTCTAACCCTAACCCTACCCTGGTGCACACCCCCAACCCGAATATAGGGAGACAGTTCCATTGGAAATGATGTCTTTTTGTTAAAGCCGTCCTTGTGTAGCTTTTTCTGCACTGCTCATCACTTCTGCAAATTCCAAAAAGATTACAACCGTCAAAACCATGCCAGGACACCTTGTTCTTCTAACCCTAACCCTACCCTGGTGCACACCCTAACCCTAATATAGGTCGAACTTTCCATTGAAAAGAGGGCAATTTTGAAAAACCCTTCCTTGAGTAGCTTTTTCCACACTGCTCATCACTCCTGCAAATTCTAAACAATTTCCAACCATCAAAACGATGCCAGGACTCCTTGTTTTTCTAACCCAACCCTACCCTGGTGCACACCCTAACCCTAATATAGGTCAAAATTTCCATTGAAAAGAGGGCGATTTGGAAAAACCATTCCTTGAGCAGCTTTTTCTGCACTTCTCATCATTTCTGCAAATTCCAAACACGTTACAACCATCAAAACCATGCCAGAACGCCTCGTTTTTCTAACCCTAACCCTACCCTGGCGCACACCCCTAACGCTAATATAGGGCAAAATTTCCATTGAAAAGGGGGCAATTTTGAAAAACCCGTCCTTAAGTAGCTTTTTCAGCACTGCTCATCATTTTTTCAAATACTAAATACATTCCAACTGTAAAAACTATGGAAGGACACCTTGTTTTTCTAACCCTAACCCTAATATAGGGAGACACTTCCATTGAAAATGATGCCATTATGTAAAAGCCGTTCTTGAGTCTCTTTTTCTGCACTGCTCATCATTTCTGAAAATTCTAAAGGCATTTCAACCATCAAAACCTTGCCAGGACTCATAGTTTTTCTAACCCAACCCTACCCTGGTGCTCATCCCTAACCCTAACATAGGTCAAAATTTCCATTGAAAAGAGGGCGATTTGGAAAAACCCTTCCTTGAGTAGGTTTTTCTGCACGGCTCATCATTTATGCCCATTCTAAAAACATTCCAACCATCAAAAGCATGCCAGGACACCTCGTTTTTCTAACCCTAACCCTACCCAGGTGCACACCACTAACCCTAATATAAGCAGACAGTTCCATTGAAAAAGATTTCATTTTGTAAAAGCCGTGCTTGAGTAGCTTTTTCTGCACTTCTCATCATTTCTGCCCAATCCAAACACATTACAGCCATGAAAACAATGCCAGGACACCTCATTCTTCTAATCCTAATCCTACCCTGGTGCACACCCCTAACCCTAATATTGGGAGAACGAATCATTGAAAAAAGGGCAATTTTGAAAAACCCCTCCTTAAGTAGCGTTTTCTGCACTGCTCATCATTTCTGCCTTTTCGAAGCACATTTTGGGGACTTAGGGGCACAGATTATAGTCCCTCCCCCAATGTTGAGGGGCTTCTCAGGGCACTGGACATTACAAAGGCGCCAGGCCTTGACGAGTTACACACTAGAGTACTTAGAGAGTTGGCAGGGGTTCTCTCATGCCCACTGGCCTCCATTTTTGAGGCCTCGTGGAGAATGTGTGAAATTCCAGAGCACTGGGGGTGGCATGAGTGGTCCCAATTTTCAAAAAGGGTAGTAGAAGGGACATGTGGAATTAGCCTTACACCAATTGTAGGAAAAACAGTGGAAAGGCTTATAACAGAGAGAGATCTAGTGATGCTAGATAGGGAAGGGAGGCTGGCGGCCACACAACACAGCTTCCGCAAAAACTGGTCCTGCCAGACAAACCTTGTCAAATTCTATGACAAGGTTTTGAGATGACTAAATGGAGGGGATGCAGTGGATGTGGTATACCTGGATTTCAGCAAGGCCTTTGACAAAGTGCCCCATGATATCCTGGTGGAGAAACTGAGGAGTTTTGGGATACACCAAAGCACTGTCCGGTGGATTAGGGCATGGTTGACTGACCAAAAGCAGTAGGTAACCATTAGCGGGGAATCGTCGGGATGGCAGCCAGTGACAAGCGGGGTCCCCCAGGGCTCTGTCCTGGGGCCGATCCTGTTTAATCTTTTCATCAATGACATGGAAGAAGGGGTGAACAGTCTGTTGATCAAATTCACAACAATACTAAAACTGGAGCAGTGGCCAGAACTGAGGAGCAGGTACTCCAGATCCAAAAGGATCTGGACAGACTATGGAAGTGAGCAGGAGACAACAGGATGGCGTTCAACGTTCGGTGAGGGTGTTCAAAGATAGGCTGGATATGCACATGGTGGGCATGTCATGAGCAGAGCCGGCTGGAGCTGGCAGTCAGACTAGATGGCCTGAGAGGCCCCTTCTGACTCGCTCTGTTTCTATGTTTCTACCCTGGTGCACACCTCTAACCCTAATAGGGGGAGAAAGTTCCATTGAAAATGGCGATTTCAAGAATGCCTTCCTTGAGTAGCTTTTTCTGCACTGCTCATCATTTCTGCCCATTCAAAACACATTCCAACCACCAAAATCATGCCAGGACACCTTGTTTGTCCAACCCTAACTCAGTGATAGTGAATCATTTAGAGATCGAGTGCCCAAACTGCAACCCAAAACCCACTTATTTATTGTAAAGCCAACGCTACAATCAAACCTGAAAACAGCCAGTCCTATCCCTGGCAGCTCACTGACCAGCTATGCAAATACTCAGACAAGGTGCAGCTAATGTGTTGTTGCGTGTGACATCATCGCCTGGCACCACTACTCCGTTCCAAGCATGCGCATGGCCCCTATTTGCACTGTTATCCGATGTTCTGCTGCTGGGGCGCCATGGCTCTCATGCCGACAGAGAGGGCTCCAAGTGCCCGCTGTGGCACACGTGCCGTGAGTTCGCCACCACTGCTCTAGAGCGTGTGGGATACAGCTTGTCCCCCTCCCCATTTCCAAGGCCAAGGTTAGCCTACTGGGATGGGCTGCAGGCGCTGGGGGTTCCTGCAGGCTGCCCCCTTTGAAATTGAGTTTCCAAAGGGTTGGCTGTACAGGGTTGTTTCTCCCGCTGGGAATTGCCCTCTTGTTGGATCCTTGTCCCGGCTTCCCTTAATCATCTGTCTGACTGGGATGATCGTCTAGATTGATTAATATGCACAGACTGACTTTGTGTCTGAAGGAGAAAGAGGATACATACTTCTATCAAACTTGGAACTCTTTTTATTATTGGCTAGAGAAACAAGACTCTGTGTAGATTAGAATATATTTATGGATTGCTATAAAAAAAATATATAGGGGGCTGACCCAGTAGGTCTGATGTTTCTGATGATCGATGTTTTTTAGTTTCTTTTTTTTAGTTTGTAGAAAATAATAATAAAATTTACTTTAAAAAATGGATTGTTTAATACAGAGATAGGATCGTACGGACATGTTCTGTACTTCCCTTCTCCTCACCCTGCTGCTCAACTCGCTTGTGGGTGGGAGACGTCCTTCCCCCAGGCCCTGCCCCGCCGCTCTTTTGGGATGCCCGCACTGGCTCAAGGGAATGACGCTGTAGCAGGGACTGTCATGTACATAACTGGTGGCCACCTCCTAGCCGTGTTTCCTCTGTGTTTCTGCCTTTTCGTTCTTCATCTGCCTCCCGGCACCCTTGCCATTGAGATGTTTTAAACATCAAGGGCCACAAGCTGAACCCTGGGAATTGTAGTCTGGGCATTGGGTTGGGAAAGGCTGCTCTGGCCCCCCAGCCCCTTTGAGCCTGCATTTTGGAGGGAGGGCGGCGCAGAGCAACTGTCCGGCCAGCCCACCTCAGCCAAGTGCTGCGCAGCCTTCCCAGGCCGACTGAAGCCTCCGAGTGGAGTGGGGCGGGCGGCCCCAGCATGCAGCCCCCCTGCCCCCGGTCTGGCTGCTGTGCGCCCCACATGGACCACTCACCTCTGCTGCGCGGCTCCTCATAGGCCGGCTTTCCAGAGTGAGATTTCCTGACCACCCACAGGCTGTGCTCCCTGCATGCTTCCTTGAAGCAAAACCACAGGACTTGCTGCTGCCGTGCCACCGAAGTTCAGCTCCATGAGAATTACCTGTGGGGTTTGCAAGGGTGTGATCCCTCAGCCCTCATTGGCTGTCCGCCCCACTCAAGAGCTGCTGTGCATTTGAGCCCATGGACTGCTGGGCTCCTGAAATCTTTCCAGGCGATGCCAATTCAAAGCTCGGTGGTGTGTGAGGCTTTTCTGTCCAGTGCCGCGCACTGGCCTCCAGTCTCGCTGCGTTTCAGTCCCATGCTCTCTGCACACCACAAACACCTTACATAATTCTGACTGCCTGGAAGCTTCTGTTTTAACGTGACTAAAAGAATGGATAACTTTAAGAAATAAGAGAATCTTATTTGCAAATGGGTTGGCACGCTTATATGTGGTATGAAAAGTGTAAGGTACATGGTTGTTTCTTAAATCATTATATTAGGAAATCATTAATGTCGGTGTGGGAAAAGTTAAAGATAAAACTGTATACTAAATTACCAAGATGGCTTTCGCCTATGGAAGCTCTTGTATATCCAAATGCATTGAATTTTGATATGATTGTGAGATATGATGATGTTTTGATAATGATGGAGGATTAAAATTGAATCAAGAAATACAAGAACAAGGAATTAATATTTCTTGGTGGCACAAGATTCAAATGCAATCGAGATATGCTAAAGACTATAGAATGTGGGGTTTTTATAAGGAGCCAACAGCATTTGATCACGTGATTCTTAAATCAGATGAGAAAATGATTAAAAGATTGTATAACTTCCTACTAGATAGGAGAATGGAAGATGAACAGGTTAAGGAAACTATGATAATGTGGGCACAAAACTTTGGATATAATATTGAGTTAGAGAAATGGCAAAAGCTGTGGGAAAGAAATATTAAAGTAACATTAGCAACTTCATATAAAGAAAACCTGTATAAAATGTTTTATAGATGGTATCTGTCGCCAAATAGGTTAGCTAAGATGTTTCCAAATATGTCAAATGGATGTTGGAAATGCAAACACAAATCATTTTTATCATATGTGGTGGACATGTGATAAGGCAAAAAAATTTGGATTAAAATACACAAATGGCTTGAGGAAATGTTACAAAAACCTCTAACATTTGAACCTGAAGTTTTTTTTATTAGGCATGGTACCTGATGATCTTAGTAAACGAGCAATGTATTTGACTCTACATGTAACTACTGCAGCGAGGATTGCATTTGCCCAACACTGGAAGAGTGAAGAGCCGCCTACTGATGAACTGACTCTAGAAAAGATCTTGGACTGTGCGGAAATGGACAGATTGACTTTGTCTCTGAGGGAGAAAGAAGATACAGACCTCTGTCAAACCTGGGAATCTTTTTATCATTGGCTAGAGAAACGGGGCTATGCATAGACTTAAATATGTTTATATTTTAACATAAAAAGTAAAAATGTGGGGGGCTGACCCAGTAGGTCTGATGTTTTTGATGACTGATGCTTTTTAGTTGTTGGGGTTTTTTTTGGTTAGGTATATATTAAGAACAAAACTTATTCAAAATAATAATAATAATGCTGACTGCCTGGCTGTGGCGTGTTCTGTGCATTCTGTCCTCCCCCCATATGGTCCCTCCTGAACTCTTCTGAGCTTACGAGATGCTGCTTGGGCGAAAGCTCTCCCTCCAGCAGGCCCAGGAGACGCTCCCGCAAGCAATCGCTCCGGCTGCCCTCTGGATTTCCTTGGAATTGCACAGAAGCACCGCTCAGAAGAGCGGAGGCCTCCCTGCTGCTCGGCAGGTACGTGGTGCGTGCAGGGCACCTCTCCGGTCTCCAGGGGCAAGAAGGCTCCTCGCTCCTCGCAGCAGCTCTCCCAAGGCAGCTGGACCTGCGGCCGCCCCATCCTGCTCCGCTTTATTCTCGCGCTCCCACCTGGGAGTGCTTCATGTACCTGTGCGCCTGCATTGCGCCACGGGGATGGGGAGGCCGCCACCTTGATTAAGTACATCAGGAAAGGAAAGCGGGGTTGAGTCGCTCGCCTCGGAGGTCTGCCATGTGACTTGGATGAAGCCGCTTTGAGCTGCTCTTCGTCTCTCCCACTGGGGCTGCCCCTTACTCTCCCCAGCCCTCAAGCACGCGCCCCAGGTCAGCAGGGTCCTCCAGTCATGGGCAAAGGTGAGGCGGCAAGGCAGGCGCCCCCCCACGCCGCCCTGAGGCTGCGAGCAGCCCCTTTCCCAGCGGCAGCCCTCCCTGCCTGCTCCAGGCCGGGCTGCTGGGAGGCGGCTGAGCTGCTCCGGGTGCCGAGCGGAGGCCTCCCTGGCTAGCCACACTCCCGTCATTCCAGGCGCGGAAACGAGGCACGCAGGCCTGCCATTCCCTCGTGGTCATCTGGGGCCACCCCAGCCCCACAGAAGCTCCCCGCTCAGGCAGGCCAGGGCCTGGGGACCCCGTGAGGCCCTTTGGCCCCCAGAGGCGCTCCCCCCTCGCCCCTCTGAGCCCTGCCGCTCCCAGTGGCATCAAGCGCACTTCCTGCTCACCTTCCTTCCCCTGGCCACACGGTCCAGGGCCCCGTCAGCCTCCTGCCTCCAGCACCGCCACCTTCTGACTGCGTGCAGCTCCGGTTGGTCCTTCGCTCCTCTGACTTGCCCTCCTGGCACACGCCGAGCCTCGGCCGCCCAGAGTCCCCTTGGTCCTGGAGCGCAGACCACTGTCCTGCTGCTGGTTTTCCAGAAGGATCGTGGCTCCCCAGCCAGGGTGGGCTCTTCGGCGCTCCCTCTCCGCTGAGCTCGGCCTGCCAGGAGTGTGCGCCCTCCCTGGGCTCAGCTCTGCTTTCACCACCGCCCTCCGGCCGGCTCTCGCCCTCCGCGCGTCACAGGCCTTCCTCCTCCTCGGCACCCTTGGCCCATGATTTAGGGAGCACCAGCTGGATGTTAACCATCCCTGTGGCCTGCGCTTAACCCCTGAGCCAGAACCAGCTGCTGCTGCCCGGGCGCCCCCCAAGCGGGGAGCTGCCACGGGGGGATCGGGTTGCCTGGGCGGGCCCTTCTGGCCAGGCCCAGCTGTTGGCGATTTCTCACCCATCCAGCGGGGCTGCAGTGGCAGGGCGGGGGGCGCCCCAGGCGGATTCTCCCCAACTCCCCTTTCGGGCCCTGCTAAGTATGTGGCGAAGTGCAGCGGGCGAAGGGTCAGCGGGTAGAGCTGGCCGGCTGCAGGGCTGCCGAGCTCTGGCTGCGGGCTGGGATGCGCCTGATGCTCAGCTCCTGTCGGACAGCCTCCCTCCCCTCGCGAGCGAGCAGGGGCTTTCCTGGCCCGGCGGCAGGCCTGCTCCTGGACGCACCTGTGGAAAGACGGGGGGGGGGGGTTGGAGGCGTTCCCTGCGGGGGCCACCAGCCGCAGCCAGGCAGGCCTACACGGAATCTGGCTTTGGTGGGAGAGCTGCTGGGGCCCCAGCGGGGCAGGAGGAGGGAGGGGTGCTCCCTGGGGCCGTCATTTAAATTTAATTCTGCATGGTTCGTGGGGGGGGGGTCCCTCCTGGAGACGGGGATCCTCCTGCTGGCGGGCAGGCCTGGGCCATGCACACCCCCATTTCTAGGGGGCTTGGTTGGTCTGTCGTGGCTGCCTCCCGTCCTGGGTGGCCCAGGCTAAGTATGAGGTGGGTGAAGGGTTGCTCCAGAGGAGCAGGCCCACGGGCAGGTGGGCCTTGGTGGGGCATTCTGCCCCGTGCGGGGTGAGACTCTGGGGGTCCCTGGGATGGCCGTGGAAAGCCAGTTTCCTGATAGGCCCTCCCAACCCTGAGGAAGATCCCCCTCCGCATTGCCCTGGTTCTCTTGCACTCTCCCCATGGTCAGAGAAGCCCTCAGCTTTCAAGTACTCTGGCTGAGAACGTCCGATTTCCGACAAGGCCGGCTCTGGCTGGGGGCTGGTCTGACGCCTCTTTCCCAGGACGTGAGTAATGGGGTGGGTCACAACTGGGCAGCGGGCCTTTGATATGACACCCTCCCTGGTCATGCTCGGAGGGCTGCTAATAGCCAGAGGCTCCAAGCTGCGCGACCGGGTAACCTGAGCCCCTCGCAGCCCCTTCGCCGCCTGGCCAACGGGGCGGATGGCAAGCACAGGTTGCTCCAGTGGCGCAACCAGGGGGTGGGGGCACTCTCCCACCACACGCAGGCACACACGTGTGTGCACGGGGCACCTCCTCTGCGCATGCCTGCGCCGTTCCTGCGGTGCCGCACCGCTCCGAGCTGCTGCACTCCGCCAGCCGGACCGTGCCTTGCGCAGCCAGGGCAAGAGCAGAGGCGGGGCAGGAAGGCCCACTGCCACAGCCCACCGCATGCTGCCCCACACCCGGCAGCGCCCCTTTCCACTCAGGGGCGGCTCTCGCTCACAGCCGGCAGGCAGAGGCTGCTGCAAGGGAGTCCCCTGTGCTCTGGGGCAGGGGTTTCTTCCGCCGGCGGGGCGAGGATAGGGCATGTCTGCCCCAGGGCCACCTTGTGGGGCAGCTGTACCATCACCCGGGCTCTGCTGCCCATGGGGGCACGTTGCTGCTCGCTGCTCCTCCTCCCCAAATGATGCAGGACACCCGCAGAGGGTGCCCCGAGCCCGGCTGTGGGGGGACGCGGGGCGGCACACTGATTTGAACGCGCCGCTGGAGGGAGCGGGCCTGCCTGGAGCCCCAGGGTGGGGGGGGGGCTTCCCTGGGAATTGGGTGCTGAGCTGGAGGCCACCTCCCCCCCCCCCACGCAGGCCAGCTGGCCCTTCCATGAGACATGGGCAGGCCCACTGCTTGGGCCGAGCAGACCCGGGGGAGGGGGGTGGCACTGCTGGGGCTCCGGGGCCACAAGCGACACTCCGATCTATCCGTGGCCAGGAACACCTGCCCGCCCCCCGAGGCCCCCTGCAGAGGCAGAGTCCCCCCAGTGCAGCTGTCCTGTGGGGAGCGAAAGCCCAGAGCAGGAGGAAAGGACGCTCTGACCATGAGCTCACTGTGGACAAGGCCAATGAGGAAACCGCAAAGCCATCGTGCACCCACTGCAGTGGCTGAGGGGCCCCTCGGCCAGCCTGTGCCACCACAGCACAGGGACAAGCAGGCCGGGACGCGGCCTGCGCTGGCTGTGGGCCAGACCTCTCTGGAAGAACAAGCCAGGAGGCCACGGTGGAGCTCTGCTTGCTCGCCCCGGGTGAGAAGGGGCCGGGTCGGCCTCGCTGCCACCTCCGGGGCCGCCTTGGACTGCCTGCGCTGGCCGGGCATCGGGTGTTGGCCACAGTGCTGGCCACTGCTTTTCAGTGGCAGCGGCTGCCTAGAGAATGTGCGCCGGAATGAGAGCACCCCGTGCCTCTGAGCATGTGGGCGAGCATGTCTTTGCTCCGTGGAATAACGGCAGGCAGCCCGCCCCCCGGAGCAGAGGCCAGGCCTGGCACTCGGGCAGTGCCAGCCGCAGGAGCCCCGTCTACGTGCAGCCGGGCCAGGGTGGTGGATCGGAGGTGGCCTGGCTGGAACAGCCCGACCCGTGACTCATTCTCTTGTCCGGCCCTGGCGCTTCCCCACATTCCCAGCCCTCCCTCCCCACTCCCAGGAGAGCCGAGCAGTGTGAGGACGGGAAGAGCCCAGTGTGGGGCTTCCTGCCTGCTCCAAGAGGATGCCGGCCGGCCGGCCAGTCACGGATGCTGGCACCATCTCCTCAGGCTGCTGGCCCATTGCCCCTTCCCAGCTGGTGCTGCTCAGCAGAGCTGTGGGGGTGGGGAGCGGGGCGGTGGGGCAGGGCTGGTGCCTTCAGGGCTGGGGGGCTCCTTGCTGCCAGGGTGTCACGCCAGGGCCTCCAGGTCTGCCACAGGGGCAGTGGGAAGCAGGCAGCTGCCCCTTAAAAGTGGGGGGCACCTTAAGGTGACCCGGGTCATGGCAGTGTGGCACGTCGCAGGGAAGTGAAGGTGCAGCACGCCCAGCGCGAAGCACAGCCTGCACCCTTGGCCTGGCGAGAATGAGCTCGGCCGGCACCCCAGTGTGGGGCAGGGGCTCCCCCAGAGCCTAGTGGTGGCTGGCAGCAGGCCGTCGAAGCAAGTGTCCCCGAGGTCTGCGCAGGGCCTTCCTGCTTGTCCCCTAGGTGGGGCCGCCCTGCCACGCTTCCAGCCACAGGCAGTGGGGCCTGCTGCGTCCCAGCACAGTGTGTGGGGAGTGGGTGGTCCCGGGCTTCCATGGCTTGTCTTGGCCACGTGCCTTCCCTCCAGGCCCCACCCTCCCACCAGCGAGCGCCCAGGATCCAAGGGCCGTTGCCCTTCTTTGCCCTGCCAGAAAGCAGCCGGAGACGATGCAGGAAGGAGCAGCTGAAAGGATTGATTGCGGTGCTGCAGCTACTGCCCTGCAGGGCAGCCTGGGAGAGGCGGGTGAAGCAGCTTCAGCAGCTGCAGCGTTTTTCTGTCTCCGAATGCTTGGGGCCGACAGGTCAGCCCAGGAAGCCGCACGGTGGGAGATGCGGGGCAGGCAAAAGGAGGGCGCAGAACCAAACTATGAAGTCTGCATCCCTCGGGTGTGGTGGTCCCTGCCAGCAGGACCAGCAGGGTGAGGCCAGCTCGTGCCAGGGGACTGCTCAGAGTCGGAGTGCTCTCCTCCCGGCCCTGAGCAGCTGAAGCTGGGCTGGCCAGCCTCGTTCTGCTCCTGCGCTGATCCCAAGGCTCTTCTGGCATCCCCTGCCCTGCTCCCCCTTCACTACAGCACCCCCTGCTCTTGCCAAGGAGGGCTGATCTTGCCAGTTGCTCCCCAAATGGTGATTCAATCAAGGAAGCTATGGATTTGAAGGCAAATGAGCTGAGGGGGGCTGTGAAGGCCCGGACATTTTGGGGGCCGTCCATTCCATCATCGGGTTGCCACAAGTCGGAGGTGGCTCGCCAGCAGCAGCAGCAGCAGCCAGAACTGTACAGGATTTGAACTGTGGCTAAACGTATGCAAAGCCATCCTGATTTCTGCAGTTTATTTTCAGCACTTAATCGCCTGTAAGACGGAACCTCTCTGCTTCACAGCAGCTGCACGGTGGCCCAACAGGCTCATCCGGCTGCCCAGAACTGCCCCAAGGCCTCATTACTGGCCCCGTCTCTGCCAGCTCAAAGGGCGACTTAGTTTTCACCCTGTTGTGCATCATGCTCCTCACCAGTCAAACCTCACCTGGTACCCTCTGTCCAGTTCTGGGCACCGAGATTTAAGAAAGATGCAGAAAAATTAGAAAGGGTCCAGAGGAGGGCAACAAAAATGATCTGAGGTTTGGAAACACTTCCCTGTGAGGAGAGACAGAGAACTGGGCATGTTCAGCCTTGAGAAGAGAAGACTGAGGGAGGACATTTTATTTATTTATTTATTTATTTGGGTATTTTTACCCCATCCAATACATTGCGGGTCTCTGGATGGCTTGCATTATATTCTATAAGTACCTCAAAGACTTTCACAAAGAGGAAGGTCAAGATCTCTTCTCGCTGATGCCAGAAGAGTGCAGGACACCGAATGATCAAGTCAAGCTGTGACAACCCAGATTCAGGCTGGACATCGGGAAAAGCTTTCTCACTGTCAGTGCAACAGGGGAACCAGCTGCCTGGAGAGGTGGGGGGGGGGCTCTCCCACACTGAGGACATCCAAGAAGAAACTGGGCAGCCCTCTAAGTGGATGGGGTAACTGGTGTCCTGCAACAGCAGGGGGTGGACCAGATGGCCTTCCTGGCCCCTTCCAACTCTACTCTTCTAGGATTCTGTTATTTACAGTTGCTTACACTGAATTTGCTTGCCATTTTAATGCATCTCTCCAGTTTAGAGAACTCCTTTTGCAGCTCCTCACAAGCTTTTCAATCTCTTTGCCACCCTGGACTGTAGCTTCCTCACTGCTCCAGTCTGACAGCCGCTCACATGCAAACACATAAGAAAGCAGAGATCCCCATGTGAATCCTTTGGGAACCCTGGTGTTTACATCCTGCTTTTGTGAGAGCTGCCCATTTAGTCCTACTCTTCTTCCCATGCTGTTTAAGCAGTAACTTCGCGATACAAAGAGCTCTCGACTGTAGCTTTAAGTTTGCTCATGAATCTCGCCTTTGGAAAATCCGAGTACATACGCTTGTCCGCATGCTTGCTGGCTCCAGAAGCCTGGTGAGACAGGACATGCCTTTGCGGAAGTCATGCTAGATTAGCAAAAGGTGTTCTTCCATATGTTTGATATATATGATATATATAATGATATATGATTAATGATATATAATAGCACTTTAGGCAGAACTGACAGCAATATGACAAGGCTCTGATTTCCGGAATCCTCCCTGGGGCTCTTTTCACAACTGGCATTACACCGGCTGCCCTCCTGCCCTCAGCTGCCAGTGGTGTTCTGAAGGAGCTGCACGCTTGTCTTAGAAAAGGACAAGTTTTTCAACCATTTCAATTCCCAAATAGCATCTGGGACTGGCGTTTTTGTTTTTTTCAATTTATCAAGAAAATCTAGAACTTTGTGGTTCCTTAAGGTGTTGTTGTCATGCTGTTGTAATGTGCCATCTCGTCATCTTTATGATGGCACTTCAAAACCGACTTGTCCACGTCAGTGTTGCTTAGATGGTCTAAAGTCAAGGCTGTGGCTTCCTTTATGGCGTCAAACCAATCCTACTCAGCTTTCTTTTGCCTCTGCCTTTGCCGGGCATGGCTGTCCTCTCCGGGAGCCTCGCCTGCTCGTGGTGTGTCCAAAGTCTGACAGCTTCAGCGTTGTCATTTCTGGCTTGACTTGATCCAGGGTCCACTGGTTCAGCTTTCTCCCGGTCCAGAGCACCCATGGCGCTCCCCTCCAGCACCATGTTTCAAACACATCGCTTCTCTTCCTGTCAGTTTTCTTCATTGTCCACCCGCCATAATCATACGGAGTGCCTGGGAATGCAAGGCGGCTCGGTCGCCAGGGAAGCATCCTTATAAGACCATCATCTTTACTGATCCTTCATTGCTGACTTCCAGGCCTTGGCCTTCTTCGAATTGCTTGGCTGCGGTTTCCCTCTGAATTGATGACTGAGTCAAGGTACTCGAAATCTTTCACAATTTCAGTTTTTCACCGTTGACCATCAACTTCTGTCACTCCTCAGCAGCCGCAATTTGGGCTTTTTTTCCCCGATTTATATCCTGCCTTTTTCCTCACAGGGCTCAAGGCAGCTTGCATCATTCTCCTCCATCTTATCCCCACAACAACGACCCTGCGAGGTAGGCTGGGCTGGGAGTCTGTGACTGGCCCAAAGGCACCCAGTGGGCTCCATGGCCGAGCGGGGCCTCGAACCCGGACCGCCTGAGCCCAGTCCCACGCGCTTCAGCACCACACCGCGCTGGCTCTCCGCACCGGCTCTCCTCGCCGCCCGCCCAGCCGCTGCACTTCCTCCCGCTTTCAGCGCAGCTCCCCGTTCCGCCAGCAGCACGGCCGATGCTCCTCCGCCAACTGCTCCCCGTCCTCGGGCGCAGCCGCCGCCGCCGCCCGCCCGCCCCCAGCGGCTCCAGGGCCGAGCGGGCTGGGACCCCGCGCCCCGCTCGCTGCGCCCCGGGCCCGGCCCGGCCCGGCCCGGCCCTACTTCCGAGTACGGCTCGATGCGCGGGTGGCCTCAACGTTTCAGCGACACCCCGCGGAGTCTTCGCGGTCGCACCCCAAGGCTCGTGCGCACGCGCGGGCCCCGCAGCCCGCGCCCCCTCCGCGCAAGGGCTGCCCGCGGGGGGGGGGTGGCGGCGGCAGGGCGAGGCCGACGAAGCGCCCGCGACCCCCGCCCCGCCGCGCTCGGGCACGCGCCTCCGCGCCCGGGGCCCGCCACGCCCGCCGCCCGAGCAGAGCCGCCGCCGCCACGGCGGGGGGGGGGGCGCGGGGCGCTGGCGGGCAGGGGGCGGCCGCTGCCCGCGGCCGCTGCCCGCCAGCCGCTTCCTCCCGCGGGCGGGGCGGGGCGGGGCCGGGGCTTGGGCGAGGGCAGACGGCGACCTCGGCATTTCCCCGGCCAGCGCGGCGCGGCCAGAGGAAGAGGAAGCGCTGCGGCTCTCGCTGGGGAGGCCTCATCCTGCCGCGGCTCTATTCTTGGCCGCCGTGGGCCGTCTGCGCCCTTGCCGGTTCCGCTCTTTTTGCTGCGCCGTTCAGGGAGCGCGGGGGGGGGACCGGGGGGACCAGCCCTGGCAGGAGCCGTGGAGGGGATGCCCGGTCGCGCTTGCCGGGTGACGAACACGCGACAATGTGGGCGAGGGCGAGGGCGACCGCTTTCCGCGTGGGAGCCGCGGGTTCGAGCAGAAGCGCCCTGGCCCCAGCGGCTCTGCCTTCAGGTGAAGGGTTCTTCGGGGTGTTTTAAGTAGCTTTGCATTTTCCTGTGTAAAGATTTTGCGCTTGGTCTTTATCACGTTGCATTTGGAGTTTTAATTTTTTTAATAGACTGGAGAGCTTCGTCACTTCGTCGCTGGCCTGCACATCACTTCAGGAGACGCTAGGTCGTGGAGATGCTCTGCTGCTCCAGAGGGTGGGAGCCAGCCAGCCGGCTAGAGCTGGCTCAGCACTGACACCCCAAGGGTCCAGGGTGGGCTGCTGTGCGCTGGAGCAGGCAGCCGCCTCCCCGAGGGGTTTCCAAGCAGAGAGTGGATGCCAGCGCGGTGGACTGGGCTTGGCTGGTTGGACGTGGCGCCCAGGCAGGCCCCGCACATGGCTCTGCTAGCCTTCGCTGCAGCCCTCCAGGCCCAGGCTGGCCTCCTCTGCAGGCCCAGCCCCCAGTGAGCACCCGCCCCCCTCGGTCAGCGCTTGCTGCCACCACATCAGGAACCTGAGCAGCCTTTCCCTTTCTTTCTCCTTCCCCTTATTCTGTCTCATTTCCTTGGAAATCAGGCCCTCTGCCCCTACCCCAAGTTTGTTGGGGGGCTTGTGGGGAGAGGGCCTTGACTGTTCCTCCTGCCACCCCCCTCCCCAGCCAGCTCCTGGCCAGGCACAGGACCTCCCCATCCCACAGGCATGCAGTTTCGGGACCTTCACGTGGGCCCCCCACTTCCATCCCCTGCCAACAGGTGTGTGTGTGGGGGGGCGGTTGCTCAGGGTGGCAGGATGAGTCCCTGTTCCTACCTCCCACCCTTGAAGGTTAGCTGCCAGGCTGGGAGGGGGCGTTTCAAAAGGGGGGCATGGAGCCAGGGAGCGCCCCATGAGTGTGGATGCATCAGCCGCGGAGCTGAGCCCTGGGCTGGTGCTTGGCCGGCCCCCCAGCCCAGGCATCCCACGGGCTCCCGCCCCAGCGCCTCCTGAGCCCCCGGGGCCTGTCCCTTTGCTCGCAACATGGCAGCAGTGCTCCCCACACAGCCCCATAAAGGGAAGAGATGATGAGACAACAGCTCCCTCTCGAGGGCAGCTGGTCCTGCCCTGTTGTGCTTACGCGGCATCCCTCTGCCCTGAAGGCGAGGCCCTTGGCCAAGCGGCGGCTGGCAGTCCCAGGCCGCCTTGGGTAGAACGAGGGCTGGGCTCCCTTTCCGTCCGGTAGAGCCTGGCTGGGCAGCGGAAATGGCTTCTCGGCCTTGGCAGCCTCTCAAGAGACAGAGGGCGGCGCTCAGACATCGCCGGGGTTCCGGCCACCCTGCCAGTCGGGGCCTGGAAGGCCCCATTTTCATTTATTTAACATTTCTTATATATCATCTGATTGTTATAAAATCTCAGGATGGTATATAAAAAGCCGTGTGTGTGTGTGTGTGTGTGTGTGTGTGTGTGAACTGAACTGCAACCATGAAATAGTGAAAAAGTCCTTTGTGCCCACACTTGCTACAACTAATTAAAATACTTCAATGATTCAAAAACTGGGATAAAAGGTTTTGGCCTGCACCGAACTGCATAAAATGTCAGTGCCAGGCGCACCTCCCTGCAGAGGGAGCTCCATAATTGAGGCACTACTGCGGAGAACCCTCCCTGCTCCCCGCAACTGACCTGCCCACCTCTCGATGGCTCTTGCGGTCCAGGCGGCCTTGCGTGGAAAGAGACGTCCTCTTAGATAACCAGGCCCTAAGCCTGCTTTATATGTTATTCCCAATACCTCTAATCAGGCCAGGACTTCCACTGGGAGCCAGTGTCGCTTATATAGGACTGGTGTGATGCGTTCTGCCCACCGGTCCTGGCAGCAGCCTGGCAGCTCCATTCCAAGCCAATTGCAACGTCCAGACCGTCTTCAAGGGCTGTCCCACACAGAGCGCCTTGCAGCAGTCCAAGCGAGAGGTTGCCAGTGCATGAGCCCGTCTGTCCAGGCAAGGACGTGGCCGATGCACCAGACTTTGCAGTGGCTAATCCTTTCTGGAAGACAGGCCCACCTGTGGAGCCGTGGAGCTGCGGTTCCACCCGTGGCCTTTGGCAGACTTGGTTCTGCAGGCTTCTTTCCCATCCTTCAGAGGCTCTGACCGCGGCGTGAGTTTTCCTGAAGAGGCGGGCCTGGCACCCCCAGTCGGCCAGGGGCACCGCGCTGCATCTCGTGTGCATCAGCTAGTCTTGGGGGTGGCTGAAGGCCTGCCTTGGTCTTTGGAGGCTGCAGTGAGGAGGCTCTGTCTCTCCTGGCTCCTGGGGCGGAGGCGGGCGGGCTAGACGGGGTGCCTCCGGGCAGCTCCCCCTGCCCCTTCCCAGGAGATGCCAGGCTTGGCCCGCACCTCAGAATAGCATGGCTCTTGCGTTCAGCACTCACGGTAATTGGTCACGACACAGGAAGGGACAGAGTCCAGCAGCACCAGAGGCAGCGCACGGAGGCCCAATCCAGCCACAACCTGGACTGAAACAGACCCCTGCCCCACCTGAGGGGACAAGAGGATGCTGAAGGGCGGTGACATGCCTGAGCACCCGCCCGTCAGCCGCCAGCACCCGCTCCTGGCAGTGCAGGGACAGGATAGCTCCGTCCCTTGGATTCCGGCCAGAGCTGCTCCGGCTGGAGCTGGGCTCTGCTGCATGGAGGCCTCCCCAGCCAGGGCCTGTGGTGGGGAGCGTGCATCCTCCCACGCTGTGGCTAGAGCAGCTTCCCTGCCCTGTGCCGTTCCCCTCTGGGGATGGCGCAGGGCAGGCAAAGCCCCTCCTGTGTCTCTGACCGACCCACCCCCTTGGAAAGCGAGCAGCATCCCGAGGACCCCTCCGCAGTGGCTGCAGAGTCCTCTAGCCCCAAAGGAGCGACAGCATGAGGGGGTGGCCCCATGACCAAGCCTCTGCACTGGGGGCTCCCATCCCCGTGGCGGAGGATGGAAGGCTAGAAAGCCAGTGGGGCAGAACGGAGCCTCTTGCCCGGTGCCAGTTACCCACCCCATGAACACCTCTTAGTCTGGCTGGTCATCCGTGCTCCGGCGCCTGCCAAGCTGGACCACTGAGTTCCTTCTTCTGTGGGGCTGTCCTTGAAGACCGACTGGAAATTTGGAGGCAGCATCCAGAGCTGGAGTGCATGCATGCAGGACGCCACCGGCTCGTTTCCGGTGATTCCAGACAAGGCTGAGAAAGACCCGCACGGCCCTCACTAGATCCGCCCCGTCCTGAGCCCGCTTCCTGCACTGGGTTGATCCAGGCAGCAGTGGTGCTAAGCAGGATCCTGGCAGAGACACCTTCCAACCATCAGCCGCATCGAAACCAACTGGGGGTTCAGACCGCCACTGTGGCGCAAGATGCACACTGCTGTGTCCAAGACTTCTTGATCAGCAGAGCAGCAGGAAGCACAAGCCAAAACCCAGTGGAAGACTTCCACCCAGCAGCCGCGGCAGAGGGGCCCCCTCGGGCTCAGAGGCCTCGGCTGGCTCGAAAACACCCCTCTCCCTCTGTGCAGGCCGGGCTGCTCTGAAGGCATCGCGAGGGCTCGGCTGGGATGCGGAACCACACGGAGAAAGGTTCGGGAGCCTGCGCAGGGCCCCTTCCCCCCACAGCAGGGGAGCTGCCCAAGCTGCAGCTGGCTGCAGCATCCGAGGCGCCAGTGAGCCTGCCCCCCCCACCCCACCCCCCGTTGCCGCGACTGGGCTCCCTTGCTCTCTGCCGCCCACCCGCCTGCCAGCCTGCTGGTGACGGGAGCCGTTGGGGGAGAGCGGGAGGCATCGATCGGAGGTCCGCGTGCTGCTGGCTGGCACGACGCATCCCCGGCCCTTGCTTCGCGCTGCCACGTGGGCAACGGGCCGCTGCAGTTAGCTGAACTTTTATTTTTAATTAACCTTTGCGTGTCGCAGCCCAGCAGCCTTGTTGGGGTTAATGATATCATTGACCCACCACGGGACCCGATCGATACGCTCCATTCGGGGCTGCGTGTTCTGCCAGACACGGCGCCTCTGGGAGCGCGATGCTTGCCACCACCCCTGCGTGCCGGCTCCCGGGGAGCGTGGCGAGGCCGGTCTTTGGGGGAGGCTGGTGCAGAGGCGAGTGGGCCCAGCTGGCAGGGGAGCAGGGCGGGCGGAAGGGAAGCCTCCTCTGGCAACCTTAGCCAGGCTAGCCCCGACCGTCTCTTCCACACGCCCCGGCCCAATACGGGCAGCTCGCTCTGATGCAGGGGGCGCTCCAGCCCCAAGGCCCCCGGGTCGGCGTTGCTCGCAGTGGGGTAGGAGGCAGCAGGTCCCAGCACAGTCAAGGCCAAGCCCTGGCCACCCCGACTGCAGCAGCACTGACGGGCCGCAGGTGTCCGTGGCATTCCTGCACGTGACGGTCCGCCTCACCTCATTCCTCAGGCAGGCAGGCAGGCAGGCCGCGGTGGCAGAGGCTGCAACTGCCGGGCTGGGGCATGATGGGCAGGCTCCAGCTGTAAAGAGAGGAGTGCCCGAGAACCAGAGGGATGGAGCACGAGGGCAGCTGCTCCAGCGGGGGAGCAAAGTCCAACTCGAGGGCTCTGGAAGGGGCTGCAGGCTGAGCCGGGCTCTCTGTTGCTCTTCTGGTGCAGGCACGGGGTCGGTGGAGCTTGGTCTGCAGAGAAGGCCCTTGCACCTCGAGATGATCACTTCGGTTGGTTGGGGGGAGCCCCGATATCTGCCTTTTCGCTCCGCTGTTTCCTCCTTCAGTGCTGGCTTCCTCCGGTCCTCCTCCCCCATCCACCAGGCCCATGGTCTGGGGCAGGAAGTGCTGCTGAGCTGGCAGGTGAGGAGCTGCCCCGCTCTCCACACAGGTGGCTTCCCTCCCTGACTGCCCCTTCATACACGGAAGGGCTGCGGCGAGGGATGGGCAGCACCGCCAGCCAGGGGAGGCCTGAGTGAAGCCCGGGGCTGCCTCCGAGGGCCCTGGGCAACATCCCAGCGAGGCCCTGAGGGGATGTTAAATAGCGTGGGGATAAGACAGAGCCCCGTGGAGCTCCATGGCGTAAATGACACAGCACAGAGCAATGATCCCCCAGCACCGCCTTCTGGGACTGGCAGGTCAGGTAGGAGCAGGACCGGCCTCCAAAGCCCACCTCCACCAGCTTCTCTGGAGGACACCAGGCTCGAGGGTATCAAAAGCCGCGGAGAGATCCAGGAGAACCACCAGGGTCGCACTCCCGCCGTCCTTCTCCCAGCAAAGGTCACCCCACTGGGCAAGCAGGGCAGGCTCCATCCCATACCCAGGCCTGAAGCCCAATTGCAATGGATCCCAGTGCCTGGGTGTCATGCAAGAGCAGAGCGCAGCCCCTGCAGAATGTGCCCGGAGAACGTGCCCAGCTCTCTCAACTCCTCCTGACAGGCTCCGCTTCCAGTCCCCGGATCATCCTTGTTGCCCTCCTCTGAGTCATTAACGAAAATGCTGAAGAGCGCTGGGCCAGGACTGAACCCTGCAGCTCCACTGGTCAGCTCTCCCCAGTCTGAGAAGGTGCCCTCGAGGAGCACCGGGAGTCCAGTTCTGTCGCCACCTGCGGCTCCATCTCACCCACTCGGAGCTGCTTGCTAATCAGGATCTCATGGGGCACTCTGCCAACATCTTCCTCCATTGTACTAGCCAGTGGTTCCGAGAGTTCTTCTGCCAGCTCCCTTATGGCCAGGGTGGAGTTCACGGGCCCCGGAGATTTGAACCCATCCCACCCAATCTGGCGATCCTTGACCATTGGCCCATCAGTCTTGGCTGTCGCCCTGCTCCTCCAGCTTGTACTTCCCCTGCGTCGGGAAGGCCAAAGGTCTTCTTTCAGGAGGAGACTGAGCCAAACTAGGATTCGAGCACTTCTGCCTTTTGTCTGTCATCTCTCTCATTTGGCCATCCACACCGAGCAGCTGGGCCCGTCTCTTTCCTCTGTCTTTTACTTGGACATATCCAAAGAAGGCTTTTTTGCTGTTGCTTTTAGCGTCTCTTGATAGCTTCGGTTCAGCCCCAGCGTTAGCCTTTCTGACACCATCCCTGAAAGAAAAAAACCCTGGAGCTGTTGCAGACAACAAGTTCCTACGAATGAGCAATGCAATGCAGCCGCAAAAAGGGCCAATGCTATTCAGGGCTGCATAAACAGAAGCGTTATTCTAGAATGAGAGAGGGACTGGGTCCCCCTCACACTGTACAAGTCAGACCTCCCCCAGAATACCGTGTGCAGTTCTGGGCTCCCAAGTTTAAAAAATACACAGAAAAATTAGAAAGGGTTCAGAGGAGGGCAACCAGGAGGCTCCAGGGGCTGGAAACTAAGCCCTTTGAGGGGATACTGATAGAGCTGGGCAAGACTGGGGGGGCGGGGTGATACAAATACCTGCAAGGCTGTTGCAAAGAAGGAAAAGATCTCTCGTCACTGATCCCTGAGTGGAAGATGCAGAGCAATGAACTTGAACTACAGCACACCAGATTCAGGCTGGACACCAGGAAAAAAGCTTTCCCGATGTCAGAGCAGCAGGAGAGTTGTCAGGAGAGCTCACGGGCTGCCCCACACCAGAGGCACTCAAGGCGAAGCTGGACAGTTACCTGGTGTGACAGCGTAACTTGGCATCCTGCACCAGCAGGGGGTGGGCCCAGTGGCGAACTTGGCCCCTCTAAGCCTACTTTTCTATGGATCTCTGGATTCTGTGCTACCTGCCTGAATTCCTCCTCTGCAGCCTGGCTTTCCTTCCTCTTCCTTTCCACAGAGTCACAGAACCATGAAAACCAGACTAATGATTAAAATGCCAGCGAAACTGGAAGCTCTTGCCTAGTGCCACTGCCCCTGCCCCGCATGCCCTGTGCCCCTACTCTACCCTCAACCTGCAGCCTTTCCCACCCCGCACAGCCCCCGCGCATTCCCATGTGGGGCTTGAAGGATGAAAGGAGACGCTGACCTTTGGTGCCTGACACTTAACCCCAGCGGGGCCTTCCGGCCTTGGCTCCCCCAAAAGGTCACGATTAAATAACAGTAAATCTGCAGCCAGCGCGTTAACTCCTCCTGCCCCTGGGAAAAGAGGCAGAGATAAACGAGGCCGGTGCACACGGGTCGCATGAGGGCAGCGCGAGCCGTGGGCGGGGACGCGCGTGGCCAGGAGGGGGCGCTGCGGGCGAGCCTGCCGGGCACTTCGGGCAGGGCAGAGGGCCTGGCCGGTGTGCGGGGAGCCATGGAGGCGCGGGGGGGGGCCCCTGTCCACAGCCTCTGCCTGCTGCCACCCCCCCCCCCGCACGTCCGGCTGGCCGATGGGAGCGCGTGCAGCACATGCTCAAGGGCACTCGGCGGCCTCGCTCGAGCAAGAAAGCAAAGACCGCGCAAGTGAATGCTGCTGCGCTCGCCGTTCGCTCGCCCTTGCACACTCACACGCCCACGCTGCCAGTGCCCTCTGTCCAAGTCAGAAGGCACCGCAGGCACTCCAAACATGCCTCCCGGAAGCTTCGAGTGGACCAGGCAACGCCCCCATGGATGTGGGGCGCAGGGGCAATTCCATGTTTGCTCAGCTTGTTCCCCTGCCCTGGACCACTTCGCCACTCCCAGCGCCTGACCTTCCTCGCGGCATGGAGCGCACACCCCAAAGGCACTGAGCACAAGCCGGCTGTGGGGCCGGGAGCCATTCTGAGCCGGGGGTGGGGGGTGATGCTGACGATGGGGATGCGGGTGGGGCTGGGGCTGCCTGCCGTGCCTCCCGCACCCCTTGAGCACAAACAGCGAGCGGCCGGTGATCCGGTGGCGGGGCAGAAGTCCTCGCTGCGGCCTGTACTGAGAATGGCGTCGCTCTTCCTTCACCAGCACTGTTCTCCTGCCCCCTCCGAGGATGCCTTGTCCAAGCTGAGCTGTCCCACCGCCCTTCTCCCCCCCCCCCCCCTGTGCTGGGCGAACTCAGGCAGCCTGTGGACAGGCTTCCTGTCTTCCCCATGCCAGCATCAGGACGGGGGCAGGTCTTAATCGCTCCCAACAACCGGGGCGGCGGTTGGCACAGCCCCTGGAATCGCAGAAACGAGCCGCTCTCTCCTCACTGAGCCTGAAGTAGCGAGGCTGCTCAGATAAGATTCCCTTCCTCTCGCTCCACTTCCAAACTGCCCCAAAGCCAAGGCTGTCTGGACAGTTCGCAGCAGATAAAACCCGATAAGGCGAGAGGGCCAAGAAAGCGGGGTTGGGTGGCCCAGGGGAGAGGATGGAGCCAGCGTGGGTGGCAGGACCCGTGCCCCTGCCAAGGCTCAGGCGGCCGGAGGTGCCAGAAGGTTTTGGTCCACCCGTGGCCAGCCCGGGCTCCTTCACCACGGATGGGCCTGATAAAGAGGGCAAGAGGCGGCCAGGCCTCCCATCACAAGCCCTACGGCAGGGAGACCCTCCGATGCCCCAGCCCAGGTGCCTTTGCCCAGTCGCTCTGGCAATGTCCGGAGCATTTCTGCCACCCCGCACAGGCCCGGCCTGGCTCCCCTCTGCCCTGGCTCTGTCAGAAGAGGAGGCAAGCTGGTGTGGGCGCTCCAGCTGCTCTGCTCCCTGCCTTCCGGCTCAGGGAATTCTCTCTGGCTGCCGCTCTGTCAGGCCCGGGGAGGGGCTGGAGGGCTTCCTCGTGGGTACAGGCTGGCCTCAATTTGCAGCTCCTGGGCCAGGGAGGGGACCTGTTCCCAGCCCCCTGCCCAGGCAGCCCTTTCCCACGGTCATTCTCCCCCTGTGCCTGAATCACACAGACCCCTGGCCCCTTCTTTGTGCCCAGCACCTGGCTGTGGCTCAGCCGCCCCCCAAACCCAGACCCATGCGTTGCTGGGGCACTGCTCTGCATTGGCCGCCCTGCTGCTGTTCTGTGCTGCCAGGTCCTCCTCGCCTTACGGCAACCCTGCAATGTCGGGCCAAAGTTCCATGCATTTATCTCGTTTCCCACAGCAGAGGTTGTCCGAGTTGCTCCATCCATCCATGTTCTACACTGCCCTACAGCCAAAGCTCCCTGCGCAGGTTTCAACACACAAAATGCAATATGAAATACAAATAGTGAGAAAAACATCATACAAAGATTACCATACAAAGTTTAAAACATAATTTTGCATTAAAATAAATGTTAAAAGCTACAACAGTCTGAATCTTAACACTTGTTTAAGCAGCAAGCAAAGCCCCAGACACGTAACAATAATCAAATGCCCTGCAGGACAGTCTTCAGCTGGTGCTGGAAAGATACTCAAGTTGGCACCAGGTGGGGGCTGCCCCTGAATGGGCCCTTCTCCTCGGAGGCGACAACCAGAAGCCGGTCCCACATCAGGAGCGCAGTGTGTGGGCAGACTGCCATGGAGGGAGGCGTTCCGGCAGTGCCGGCACTCCAGGCCAGGTAGGGCTTCATTGGTCAAGAACAGCACCTTGAACTCGGCCTTGGAAACATGCAGGCGGACGGCGTGAGTGAGCCAGAATCGGGATCATCTGCTCAGACCTTCTGGACAGTCTTCAGGGCAGCCCCGTGCACTGCAGCTGTCCAGCTATTTTAGAGATCACTGGCATCTGGAATACTGTCCTGGGCTGTCCCTGTCCAGAGGGGCACGGCGAAGCCACCAGCCCAAGCTGGTGGAAGGCGCTCCATGCCGAGCCACAAGGAGACCCCCAAGACATGGCCCCACTCCGCCGGGGGAGTGCAACCCCAGCCCCATCTGGAACAGGCTGAAAGACAATAAAACTGAGGTACGAATGGGATGCGTTTATGTTTCTGTGGAGGGCTCAGACCAAAGAGAATCTGCTTCCAAAGCATCTCTGACTGAAAAGGCACCAAGGAGACGGGAGGCGCCATGAGGAAGCCTAGAGGAAGGAGGCTCGCCCTGCTCCAGCCCCATGTGGGCACTCATGCACTTCAGCACTTGCAGAGCTCAGCGGTGCCTCGCCAGGCAGGGAGGGGGCTGGCTCCGCCCCCTAGGGTGCCACCCGACTCCCCACAGAGAGGGCGGCTCCCAAGAAGCCCCCTCTGGCTGGGCTCAACCCGGCCACCCACTGCAGCTATGGGGTCCCATATGTACTTACCCAGACCTTGAGATCATCCTCGAGGGTCCTTCTCCAAAGGAAGTGAGGAGGGTGGCTAGTGGGAGAAGGGCCTTTTCCACTGTGGCACCCTGGCTCCGGGCAAGTTCCCCCTAGAGGGCTGCCTGGCATCTACTCTGCATTCTCTCCAGCGCCAGCTGAAAACCTATTTGCCCAGGATTTTAACAGTTCACTTTAACACAGCATTTTATCCCACACAGCCTCCATACCCCTGCGCTGATCTGGCTGCCATCGCTGTGGTTTTATTGCCCTGTGTTGTCTTTCTCTTTCTTGCTTGTGTGCTTTTAATTTCTGTTATGTGCCCAGAGAGCTTCAGTTCTAGGGCGGTCCCAAAATGAAATCAGCCAGCCAGCCAACCCCTGGAGCTAAAGGGAAAGTAAGCGCATGAAACCCGGCACATGGCACTCATGCTGCGACTGCCTGGCCAGCGGCTGCTTCTCACCCTGCAGCTGCGAGCGCTTCAGCAGATCCAAGCCTCTGCCAGGGGCACTGCAGCCTCGATGAGGACGAGCAGCTTTGTCCTCCCTGCAGCCTCCTGGCTCCTCAGGGCACTTGAAGGCTGGCGAGAGGCCGAGAGGTGGAATGGGCGATGAATCTCGCCAGTTCTGAAGTCGGGCTTGTGCCCATTCATCATCTTCCAAAAAGGGGGGCTCTTTGCCTGACATTTGGGCTGCGCAACCTTTTCAGGACCACGTGCCTCAAACGTGCCCATGTCTGCTCTTGCACTGGCACATACATGCGCTGCGCAAGCCTTGTTGCCTGCTGGCAATCCTGCCTGGGGTGCTGAGGCCGGAGAAGGCTGCTCTGTGAAAAGCAGTGGCTAACCCACCCCCCAGCCCCAAACAGAATTGCACAACCGTGGGTGGGACACATGTGGCCCCGCACCATTGCTGTGCACCCCTCCCCCACAATACTGTGGGGCATCCTGGGGAGGGGGGCAAGTGGCCAGACCCCTCGGCACTGGGGCTGACTGTCTTGGGTCCTTGTCAGAGCAGACAGGAGGGCAGGCCAGGCTCTGGGCGTGCGCCTTTGCTGGACGGATGGGGTGGCTCTCAGCCGGGGGCCTCCTGTGAGCAGAGGCAGGGCTGGGGCCATTCTCCAACTTGCAGAGCAGCTTCCAAACAGCATGATCCCATGGATTCAGCCAGGAACTGCCGGATACTACAAGGGCCACTCTGCCAGCTTCCCTTGCAGGTCCCGGGCACAGTGGAAGTTCTGGGCGAAAGCGTGCGATTCTGGGCATGCAAAATCGCCCACAGAATCGCCTGCCCTGGCATGCATGGGGTTTGGCACCCCAGCACCCCTCACGGCTGCAACTGGACAGCTGTCGCCAGGGCGCCATCGTGTCACATTGGAGCCCCTCCGCCCGTGAGCAGAAGGGCCACAGGCCTGGGTGGCAGCCGCCGCAGGCATTCGCCCCCAGTGCTCCCCCTGAACTGCCCCCAATTTGTCTCCCTCGGTGCGGGGCGAGGAGATGCCCCTGACCCCTGGCACTGCTCCCACCCGCGCCTTCCCCCGCTCAGGTGAGCCCGCCCGCCTGCCGGGCTTTTATCGCCCAGGTCATCCATCTTCCACGTGGGGCGCACGGCTGTCAGCAGCTCAGACAAACCATTTCCTCATTTCATTGCCCCGGCGAGGGGGTGAGCTGGAGTTCCCCACAGCAGCCCTAATTGAAGCCGCATGTGGTGGAAGCAGGGAGAGGGTATGGCAGAAAGGCGCGGGGAGGGCTCCCCTTCCCTGGCCAGCCAGCACCTTGCAGTCAAGCTACCCTGGTGCACGTGAGCCCTCCCCCTGCGAAGTGGGCCTTTGCTTCCCTCAACTTGGGGGCCCCACTCCGCTGCTCGGAGGGCGCCCCGGGCGCAGCACTGGCCGCCTCACTCAGCCCTGCAGCGCAGGCCTCCTCCGGCAGCGGTGCTCCCACCCCTTCCCCGCTAAGCCACAAGGGGCCGCGCACTCCGGGCGCCGACTCCACCACATGGCCGTCCTGTGGGAGCACTGGCCTGCTTTCTCATTCGCAGGCTTCTTTTCCACACTGCAACTTGGGTCCAAGGCTGCCTGCCCAGTGCAGCTGCTCCTCCGGCGTGGTGGCCTTCGGGATGAATCCAGCCTCCACCAGCCGAGGTTCTGCCTGCTGGCCGGTCCAAGCGCTCTGCTCCCCGGCAAAGGCGCCTCCCCACATCGCAGGGCGGCCATCTTGCCCTTTGGGGGGCCCACACCCAAGGCCCTCTGGGTGGCAGCCCCGTTTCCGCCCCCTGCCTTGTGGCCCTGCGCAGCTGGAGCTCCATGAACTGGATGGGAACAGGCTGGGCCTTGCTGCAGTGGCCCCGGCCCTGGCCAGAGGTGGGAAAAGGAGGGGGCCACACCCTGGCCCAGCCCAGCCCCTGCAGCTGCAGCAAAGCCACCCCAAATTAGTTGCCCATCAGAGCCACAGCACGCGGCCTGGGAGCCACCCTGAGCATTTCCCTGCTGAGCCAGAGAGCCCCCAGGAGTCCAGCACCCGCTGCCCACAGCTGCCTCGCAAGCCCGGCTGCCTGGCCCCTTGTGCTGCCAGGAGCCCCGCCACAGCCCAGAGCCGCCCCAGGCCGCCCCAGAACGCCGGCCCCAGGCAGGCAGGGCTGCAGGAGGCCTCCTCCAGGCCCCAGAGCAGCCCAGCCCTGCCTGCAGGGCCCTGGGCCCGAGCGGCCAGTGCCTGCTGACCTTGGGTCTGCCAGAGGAGCCCTGGAGCTCATCCATCAGCCGGCCAAGCCCTGACCGTCACAGCAATGACTAACGAGGTGGCTCCTTCATCACCCTGGCCAGAACAAATGCCCCCCCCCCCCCCGCAGCCTCCAAATGGCCCGGAGGCCAAACGGAGCAGGCAGCCGCCTCGGATTTCAAAGCTGCCCCGCCTCCGAGAAGAAGGTCAGACGAGCAGACCCCACTCCACCCCTCTCCCCCACAGATGGCGGAGACCCCTGACCTTGGGATGTGGGAGGGGCAGTCCCGCACCTTTTGGTCTCTGGCAGGGACCAGCCCCTCGCACTCCCTTCTGGCTCCCGCCGGCTCCAGGGGCCTCCACAACATGAGATCCATCAGCGGGGGCTGCCCGGGAAGAGGTGCCCGTCCCTCGGGCCAGCCTGTTCCTCAATTCAGGAAGGAAGGGGTAGGCAGCACATGCTCAGAGGCACTTTCCTGCTGGTCCGAATCCTGGCTGATTCATGGTCTAGCCTCCATGAAACCCAGCAGCCCCTGGGCAAGGAGGAGGACCAGCGCAGCCCTGCCTGCCCAGGCTGGCACGAAACTGGGGGTGCTCCAGGGATGCTTTGCCCAGCTCCCAGGATGGCTCTGCGCAAGATCTCAGCCCCAGGCGGGGCTGCTCAGGCCCCCTCCTGGCTTGGAAGCATCCTCAGCAGGAGCAGGAAAACGAGTCTAGCACATGGCCTGGGAAAACCGAATCGGCACTTCCTAAACGGAAAAGCTTCTCTGTATCTGGCTGGCATGGCTGCTTTAGTGGCCCATATTGTATTGTCTCGATGTTCTTGTTTGCATTGGCTGTGGTTTAAACGCAGGGCTGGGAACCGCCTTGGTCCCGGGGCCACAATCCATTCTTGGAGCGGTCAAATGCAAAACGAGCAAGCCAGAAGCATGAAAGATGCCGGCAAATGGGCCCCTGGGAGGCCTGTCTGTGGCCCCAGGCCTGCCCCCGCACCCATGCCTTCTTCCCCTCCTGTCTACCACCTGGATGGCTTCGAGCAAGTAATGAGAGTTTGTAAGAAAGATGCATAGTCCCATCTGCTTTGCGTGCAGGCGCCAGTCCGCCGATGTCCCCGTCCTCCCACCCAAAACCCCTCCTCTTGATGAGGCCCTTGGCCGCCTGGCAGATGGTCCCTCGGGAGATGAGGAGCCGCCCTGGCCTGCGCCACTCATGGCCACTCCCGGCCCCGCTCCAGCCCAACCTCGAAGCTCCGAAACAAGGACTGGGGAGCAGGAGGGTCGCCGGGCAGATCGAGCCCCCAAGGCTCCCCCCCCCCCGATTCCGTTGCCTGCACCCCCGGTGCCCCGTCAGATCCCGCTGGATCCGAGCCATGGCTCCGGGCGGCCACCTCAGGTGTCACGGAGCTCCCTGTTCCCCTCCAGCATGGCTTTGTCACAGACACCCACCCCAGCCGGGAAAGGCCTGGCTGGCAACTGCCCCCTACCTGGGGGCAGCAAACCCCCAGAGCTGCTCAGGCCTCCCCTTGTCCATCCCAGTGCCAGCCCAGCCCACGGAGCAGCCCCATATTTCGGTGTGGGGACAGCGGGAGTGTTGTGTGCCACTGCGATGCACCGAAGCAGTTGCTGCAATTTGGATTTCTCCACCTGGAGCCCTCACGTTATCGGGTGGTTTTACCTTTGCAGTGTAAAGAGCAAGCGAACAGCATTCTGCCATGTCCCAGCCATCTCGGCTTTTTTCCAAACTGAAACGCCCCCCAAACCCTTTCTTATGCAGGCTCTTTGAAATCAAAGCGGATTCATGCAGCCCTTTATCTTATGATACTGGAAAGGTTTCCAAAATGTAGCTCAAAACAACAACATCGGCTGCACCAAGCGAAGGCCAGAAACAGGCCAAGAGGCAGCGTGCATCTCCCCATCCAACAAGCCCAGCTTAAAACACCTGGGCAGGTCCAGGGCCGGGTCTTCCTCAGCCAGAAGGGCACGGCAGAGCCGGCTTCCCCTCTGGCGCTCACACACAGGGCTGGAGTGCCTGGGAAAGAGTTCCTTAAGGCGGCAGGCGGCTTGGTAATAGAGGGCTTGTCCCTGCTGCCGATCTTTTGGACGGCAGCGCCTTGCGGTGGTGCCCTTCCCTGGGCTCAGAAATGAACAGGCTTCCAGACCAGGGATGTGCTCTGGGGGCCCTGGCCGTGCTGGTGGCATCCAGACGCAACCGGACAGCCATCCGAGAGGGACGGTTTGACACGGTGTCCTGCTCTGAGCAGGGGAGGGGCATGACGGCCCCCTGGCCCCTTCCAGCTCTGTTATTCTGAGATCATGGCAAATACAGACAATGCAAGCAGCGGCTTTCATGCCGACTTCAGGCCCAGCCCCCTGCCCAGTGCATGACGGTGCTCCAGCCAGGAGGCCCCTGAAGCATGACTTGCTGGGCCAGCCCACAGCATCCAGGAACGATCACGGCGGGCCAAGCAAGAGTCTGGCTCTCCTGACCTGGATGATGAGGCAGAAGAACAGGGCCCAGAGTCGCCAGCGCTCTCAAGCACTGGGCGACTCCAGCCTGCAGCCTGGCAGAGATGCTTAGGCATATGGGGGAGAAGGTGAACCTCTGAGGCAGCGAAGAGCCAATCGACTGCTGCCCAGCCAGAATCCCCCAGTGCAACCCTCGGAAAGGCCGGAGTGGAAGCACCTTTCGCCTTGATGGCTTCCACACCCAAGCGCATGTATTTCAACAAGGAACAACCCTCAAGCAGGGCCCAACATCAGCTTCCCAAAAACACAGGAAGAAAACCGGGGCACAATGAGAATGAACTTTGATGCCTCTACACCAATGCCCGGAGCACAGAAAACAAACAACATGAAGTTGCGCTCATCGCACATGAGGGCAATTACGATCTTATAGGAATAAATGAAACTTGGTGGGCAACTCACAGGACTGGAACACTAAAACTGATGGACACAACCTGCACAAGAAAAACACAAAGGACAAAAAGAGAGGTGGAGCTGCACTGTATGTAGGAGGCACTTTTATCTGCACAGACATGCAAGAAGAAGAACTTAGTAGCCCCATTGAGAGCATCCGGTTTAATTTAAAGGAGGCACAAAAGAAGGAAAGCATAGTTGTTGGCGTCTGTTACTGACCACCCAGTCAAAAAGAGGACAAGGATGCACCCTTCGAAAAGCAACCTGCCAGCATGTCCAGGAAGAATGATGTCATCATCATGGGGCACTTCAATTTCCCTGGGGGAGACATTCTGCCAAGCATGGCCCCTCCAAGAGATTCCTTGACATGCCTTGCCGACAAGAAGGTAGAGGAAGGAACAATTCAATTTAATACTAACTAACAGGAATGGTCTGGTGGACAAAATATCAGCCACAGGAACTCTGGGGGAAGTGACAAAGCAACACTTGAATTCTCAGTTATGAAGGAGACAAAGGTTAACCACAGCCAAACATGAACCCTGGACATCAAGAAAGCCGACTCTGGCAAACTCTGAACAATGATCAGCGAGGTGCTGTGGCGACTCACGCGTAAGGGGGAAGGTGCCCAAGAGGGGTGGGGAATCCATGAACAATTCTGACAAGAAAAAAGGTAGAAAAGAACAGAGGGAGCCCACGAGGGTCCATAGAAAGCTGCCAACCTGGCAGAAAAAAGAACACGTACAGGAGGTGGAAGCAGGGCCAGGACACAGAGGAAGCATAGAGACACCCAGCAAGGAACTGCAGGGGCGGCACCAGAAAGGCCAAAGCAGGACACGAGCTGAGAGCAGCAAGGGATGCTAAGCACCAAGGAAGCCTCCTTCAGGCACATCCAGAACAAAAGGCGTGAGAAAGAGGAGGGTGCCCAGCCACTTGAAGCGGATGGCAGTGATAACAGACGGCAAGGGAGAGGTGGAGGCACTCAGTTCCTACTTCACCTCAGTCGTCTCTCAAGAACACCTACAACCAAGAGGAAGGACAAGCTGCAAGTGAGACATGGCAGCCCAAGACTGGCAGACAGATGGTCAAAGGATACCTAGCTGCAATAAACACATTCAGATCCCCAGGGTCCAATGATCTCCATCCCAGAGTCATAAAAGAGCTGGCGGAGGAGCTCTTGGGACCACTGGCTATTATCTTTGATATATTTTGGAAAACAGAAGAAGTGCCAGGCAACTGAAGAAGAGCTAATGTTGTCCCTATCTTCAAAAAGGGGGAAAAGGATGAACCGGGGAACTACAGACCAGTTAATCTGACATCAATCCCTGGAAAAATTCTGGAGCAAATTATTAAAAAATCAATCTGCAAGCACCTCAGAGAAAATGCAGTGATTAATAAAAGCCAGGATGGATTTATCAAAAATAAATCCTGTCACACTAAGTTAATCTCAGTTTTTGACTGGGTAACCTCCCAGATGGACAGAGGGAACACCGTGGGCATAATCTACCTCAACTTTGGTAAGGCTTTCAACATAGTGCCACAAGGAACAAATTTGCAGATGATACGAAATTAGCGAACACCCTAGAAGCCAGAATGACGATCCAGAGCAATATTGATAAACTTGAACACTGAGCTGAACACTGAGCAACACAATGACATTCAGTAGGCACAAGCACCAAGTCTTCCGCCTAGGAAAAAGAAACCCAGTGGGGAAGATACATGATGGGGAATATGTGACTCAGCAGAACTGAAAAAGAAAAAGACCTTGGAATTAGCATAGACAGCAGGTTAAATATGTGCCTACACTGTGATGCAGCTACAAAAAGCGCAAATGCTATTTTGTATTAACAGAAGTACTACTTCCTAATCACAAGAGGCAGTAGTTCCTCTACACTCCTCAACAGTCAGACCCCCATCTGGGCACCAAGGTTTAAGAAAGATGCAGAAAACTTAGAAAGGGTCCAGAGAAGGGCAACAAAAATGATCCAGGGTTGGGAAACACTGCCCTGCGAAAGGCAGTGGGCTCTCCCACGCTAGAGGCATTCAAGGCGAAACTGGACACCCCGGGTGCCGTGGTGGGAACTGGTGCCCTGCACCAGCTGGGGGCTGCACCCGATGGCCTTCTTGGCCCTGGCCGCCCCTGCTGGACTGTGATGCCATGACGGGCCACACAAGCCCAGCCAGACACGGCGGGACCGCCCGGGACCCCCCGCCGCCGCCTCTCACGCAGCAGGGACCACGGGCCAGGCCTGGTGCGGGGCGGGCGGGGGGCTCTGCTCCCCTTGGCCGGGAGCGGAGGCCCCACTGGAACCCCCTGCCAGGCCGCCTCTTGCGGAGGGGAGACCAGCCTCGGCTTCGCCCCGCAAGCCGCCGCCCAGGCCCGGCGGGGGACAGCGCCGCGCACAGCCCGCCGAAGGGCCCGAGGCTGCGCCCACGCCCGCGGACGCTCCGTCCCCGCAGCCCGCGGCTCCCCCGGCGGCAGCCTCCCTCCCCAGACGCCCGCGCCGCAGCGCGCCGGGCGGCCGGGGCTCCAGCCGCGTCGCCGGAAGCGCCTCGCTCGGCCTGCCGCGGACCGCTCGAGCCTCGCCCGGGGCGGGGACGCCGCGGCCGCCAAGGGCCGCCGAAGACACCCGGCGCCTCACGCGCCCTGCCGCCTCTGCCCTCCGCGGGCCGTCCCCGCCCACGCCCACGGCGGCCCCTCCCCAGGAGGCGAGGCGCCGGGCTCAGCCCCTCCGGCGAGGCCGCCGTGCGCCCCGTCGCGCCTCGGGCCGCCCCCGCGCCCGGCTAATTAAGCCGTGGGGCCCAGCGGAGCGGCCGCCCCTCGGGGCGCGGGCTCCGCGCGTCACGCCTCCCTCGCTCCGGCGGCCGCGGGGCGAGGCTTGATGGGAGGCCGCTCGCGCGCCCTCCGGGAGTCGCCCTGCCGGCGAGCGGGAGGCCGGAGCGCCATTCGGCCCGCCGCCGCCGCGCTTCCCGCGCCCTGACCCTCGAGGGCCGGCTTGGCTTGCACCCCGCCCGCGGCCCCCTCCCGCCGAGGCCGGTGGCTGCGGCGGGCAGCGAGCAGTTCCGCGGGTGGGCTGCCCCGCGGCGCGTCCGGTTTCCGCAGGCGGGGCGCCCGAGACTTGGCTGCCGAGGGGCAAAGACGCAGTGGGAGATGGGCCTGCAGCGGGCAGCCCGCCCCGTTCCCCGCCGGGGCACCGGGCGGCTGCAGGGCCCTTGGCTCAGCTCCCGCCTCCAGCACCTCT
This sequence comes from Varanus salvator macromaculatus, assembly GCA_023646645.1. Taxonomy (NCBI): domain Eukaryota; kingdom Metazoa; phylum Chordata; class Lepidosauria; order Squamata; family Varanidae; genus Varanus; species Varanus salvator. Next base: position 2,032,530 of record JAIXND010000772.1, on the reverse strand, counting down.
GCTTGGGCAGCCGCTCAGGACTGCCTGAGGGGAGGGCCGGCCCCATCCGAGGCCAGAGCAGGCGGATGAACGGCCCTGGCCCGGATCACGGGCGCATCCGCAGCCTGGGCCCTCTCAGCAGGTCTGTGAATGGCTCCCGGCTCCCCGGGCCGCTGGCCTGGGATGGGGCCTACAGAGGCCCCCGAGCAAGCCACGAGGCCGAGCCAGCCCGGGATGCGGCAGCTCCACCCCCAAAGAAGAGGATCTGCACTGGGGGACTGTCGCCCCCGCTCCCGGTGCTGCCCCTCGGCCTGTGTCTGCACGCAGCTCAAGGTGTTGAGTTTATAAGCCCCTTTTATGAGCAGGGGCCTGGTTTCTTTCAGGATCACCACTGTCTCCTCCATTGCAGGGGGGGCGGGCTGAGGCTGCCTGCGGAAAGTTGCCACTGCAAAATGGCCCCCCTTTTTCCGATTCATGGCCTTGGAGGGGAGAAGTCCTCTGCAGGGGATCCACATCTTTGAAAGGCCTGCCTTGCTCCTCCAGGTCCTCTTAGCCTTCAGGAACCAGGAGGAACAGGGTGGAGGCAAGACGGCCACTGGGACTGATTGGGGACAGTAGCCCTCCCGCCCGTGACATTAGTGGGGCTTAAGCAAAATGCGGGGGGCATCCATGTGGCCCCTGTTAATTTCAGTGGAGCTTCCCTAGAGGGGGAATCCGGCTGCCAGTCCTGGTGGCTGCATGCTGCCTCCAACACCAAAAGACCAGAGCGACCTGTTGCTGTGGACAAAGGCGGGATGGTGCTATGGCCATTGTGGGGACGGGCACGATCCAGCTTTGGGCTCCTCCCGTGCTCAGTGAAGCAGCCACAGTGGGTCAAGGCCTGAAGGAAAGGGCATCCGGAGCCCTGGTGGGCTGTGTGGTGGTTCACTGTGCATGTCCAGAGGCTGAGCCATGGCACTCGGATGGGTTCTGAGCCTGAACCCTGACTCAGATGGAGCTTGGCGACGGCAGCAGCTGCCTCCCTCCCAGGCCTCGCCCAGCCCACGATCTGCGGCCAAGATCCAGTGAGCCTTGGCAGCTGAAGCGCCTCCCTCCGTGCTCCGTCTGCACTGGGAGGGGGGCCCACGCTGCCCCCGGGACGGACCCCGCGCAGTGCGGCTGCGGCTGTTGTGCAAGGTGGCTCCCTGGCCAGCTGCGTGCGCTGGGCGGGAGATAACAAAATGAGGGAAGAGGCAGGATCAAAGCAGGCACTCGTCTGGCTGACCCTCCTGCCCTCGCAGTCTATGAAGGCGTGAAATTGTGGAAGCTGCTCTCCCGCGGCCTTATTGACAGCTTAATTTTGCACCAGGCAATTCCCCTTATTAAAGGGAAATTCATTTGGAAGCAATTTCCATGTGCAAACAGCTCGGCACTCCAGAGCCGCCCGCCCTGCCTCCCTGCCTCTGCTCAGGGACATAATTGAATTACCGCCAGTAGATTTGCATTATTGAAATGGATCCGCTAAATAATAGATGAGGGCCAGGGGAGGGTGGGCCGCCGGCAGCCACGCTCAGCACCGCGCTGCGCTCCGGCTCCACTTCTGTCCTCCCCGGTTTTGAACCTGGAGTTGTGGGGAACCTGCGATGGGGGCAGGGTGGAGCAAATGTGGACTCGTGCCCCTCCCCAGTGAGGCACCATCTGCCGGCAGGTCCTGCTGGGAAGGGGCCCTCCTCACCAGCGGCCGCAAATGTTCCTCAAAGACTTCGCCAACTGGCTGGGGAGGCCTGGGGACTCACGCGCAGACAGGCGCACGCCCCCCCCCCACAACACCGGCCCTGCCTGGGCCAGGAAGGGTGGTGGGCCGTTCGGGTCCTGCTCGGTCGCTGCCACACCCAGCCCGCCTGGCGAGGGACTTGGCGCCAGGCTGTCCGGCCAGCCCGCTCGCTCTTCCTCTTGCTCACCTTGCCCGCTCTCTTGGCGCTTTCCGAGGAAGCCACGGGCCACCTTGCTCTCCGGCCATTTGTGCATTCCACTCACGGCCCTCCCTTCAGCGGGCGCACAGGCAGCTGGCCGCCTGGCCGCCAGAAGAGAGTGCCCTGCCCATGCCGGGAAGGAAGGCCCCCTCCCGCCCGCCCTGCAGCTGGGCCCAGATGGAAAGGGTGGAAAGGCCTGGCCGCCACCAGCAATCCTCTCGTCACAGAGGGCATCTGAGGGAGCCGAGCCAGTTCCCGGCCTCCGTCTCCTCAACCTTTCAGGAGGCTGCCCAAAAACCAGGCAGACTCGCTGCCACACCATGCCGAGGCTGGAGGCCAGGCAGAACCTTTGGGTGGTGGGAATAGATTGACCCCATGGCCCGGGAACGGGAGAGCAGGCGGGCCAGAGCAGGATCACGGGGAATCCTGCAGCGGCTGGGCAGCCTGGGCTCCCCGAGTCTGTCCAGTGAGTGCGGGCCAGTGGAGCACCTCGTTCTTGGGGGCGGCTACACTCTCGCGGGAAGGAAGCTGTCAGCAGCCCTGACAGACGCCTCCAAGAGGACACCCAGGCTGCCGGGGAGCACCCGGCATCCCAAGGCCTGTGATGCTGCAGCAGGAGGAGGAGGAGGAGGCAGTGCAGGCCTCGTGCTCTCACTTAATGGCTCCCCCACCACGGCTGCTCCCATCAAGACTGCTGCAGGCATCCCCCCCCCCCACCCAGCAGGAGCTCTCCCAGGCCCTCCTATTATAGCGGGTCTCCTCTGCCCAGTTTTGTTGGGCCGCAGTCATGAGAGTCCATTTTCAGCCAGTCTCGAGCAGGTCAGAGCGCCCCACGATAGCAGGCCTTCTCAGCAGGGGCTCGCTCGCTCTCGCTCTTGCTCTCTCAGGCCACTTCAAAGGGAGGCTCCCCATCTACTCCTGGCTGCTCGACTGTTTGCTCTCCGTCCTTCCCAAAACAGATCGCACCCGGCACGGTCAGGAAGCAACTGCCTCTTTTTGCCTTCTGAGAACTGAGCTACCGGGCGGTGCTGATGGCGACCTGAGATGGTTTCTAGAAGGCAGTGCTGGGGGGTCACCTCAGCCGTGTTTTTGACTGGGGGGCACCGGTTTGTTGCAGCTTTAAAGGAGAAACAACCGCAGTTGGGGACACTGGTTGCCGTTGCTTTGAACATGCTTAGTCGCGTGGCAAAATACAGGGCTGCTGGGACGTAGCAGGCCTCTACGCTTACCCGGAAGTAAGCCCATTGACCTCCATGGGGTTCCCGACTGAGTAGGCATGCAGGAGCTTGCCCTGCCAGTCTGCAGACAGCCACCCAGAGAGAGTTGGACTGTCATGTTCGTGGGCCTAACCAAAATTGAGGAGTGCAGGGAGCTGTCTCAGGGCAGGGCAGGCCTGAGGCCCTCTATCCCGGCAGAGGTGGCGCCCAGGGCCTTTCCTTCCCTGCTCCCTGGAGTTGCCGGGGATCCAAGCAAGACCCTGCGCATAAAGCAAGCACTCTGTTCGTGCGCAAGAGGCCCTCCTGCCCAGCCCACGGAATCGCAGAAGCCTGGGCCAGAAGCGACATTCGACTCCGGGCCCTGCACTGAGCAGGAATCCAGTTTCAAGCTTCCCTGGCCGATGGCTGACCAGACTCTGCTCGAGCAGCTCCAGCGAGGAGGGTCCACCGCCTCCCGCGGCAGCTGGCTCGCCGTCCGACTGCCTGGGTCATTGGGAAGCTGTTTTTCCAACGTTCAGCTGGAATCTGCCTTCCCACGACTTGAGGACATTTTGTGCCCAGCAGCCCTGGGTGACAAGAGGAGGGCTGCCGCACTCTGGCAGGCACTGTCGCCTCTCCCCAGTCTCCTCGGGGCTAAATATGCCCTCTTCTTTCCACCTCTCTTCAAGGAACTGGTTCCCAGTCCCCTGGCACCTCGGTTCCCTTCGCTGGACTCACTCCAGTTTATCCGAATCTCCTGAAAGTGTGCTGGCCAGAGGGGGACGCAGCACTCGGGGGAGATTTGACCCGTGCCGAATCAGGCAGGTCTAGCACTGTCTGCTCCTGAAACTAAACTCTGATTGATGCTCCCTAACACGCCTTTGCCTGTTCTGCAGTCACATCACACTGCTGGCTCCTGTCAGCTTGTGACCAGCCTTCACCCCAAGAGCCTTTCGCCTGAATTGCTCTCAAGCTGGGTGCTCCCACCCCATAACTGGGCATGGGATTTCACAAAGACTTTTCCATCGTCTCTGTCAATGTCATGCTGACCAGGGTCAGTTTCAATTGTGTTCCCGGGTTCTCCCCATCCCACCCCATTTTGTGCCATTGCGAGCTTCATACGCCCCCACCACAAAGTTCTTCATAGACGGCCAAAAGAGTTTGGGGTCCAGGACAGAGCCCTGCAACTCGGCTGGCCACCTCGCCCCAGCGGGCTGAGGAGCTGTGGCAAGCCGCCTCCAAGGCGGCTGTGGATCCACTGGGGCCTCGTGCCATCTGGCCCTCGTGCAGCTTGCTGGCTCATCCAGACATTATAGGGCACTCTGGCAAACGCTTTGCCGAAGTCCACCTCACATCATGGCTATGCAGGGCGGGAAAAACGGTGCGGGGGGGAGTTCCCTGGTCAACAAATGCGACACTCTCGGTTTGGCAGGGTTGTTTCCTGACAATTTCGCTTCCGCTTCCCGTGATCACTGCCTTCACATCCAGGCGCTTGATAATTTGCCGAGAACCTGAGCTGCCCCGAGGCTAGTTGGCAAGGGGCGGCATAGAAATTTTTCTAATAAATAAATAATAAATAAATAAATAAACTTTCCCAGTGCTCCTGCCAGGCTGACTGGCCGTTCACGCCCCGATCACCCCGTGTGCCCTTCCCTGGCATTCGCCCTCCCCCAGTCCTCCAGCTTCTCGCCCCTTCCCCAGGATTCCCCGGCGCAGCTCCAAGCAGCTGAGTGGCCGGCCGTGTGCAAGGGAGCCGCTGCTCCACAAGCCTCGGTGGCAGGGCAGGGCAGGGCAGGGCAGCTCTCAACACGCAGCCACGTGCTCACACAGCCGCAAGCCAGGCTGCTTGTCTAGCCGTCACCGTCACTGAGTCCCTGGGGGCGATGCACTGACATGCAGGCCATGTGGTTTTGTGGTATCTGAATTTCATTATTTTGTTATTGTAAGTCTCTTTGGGAACCAGCTGGCTGGAAAATGGGATAAAAATGAAGGGAAGAAATAACATGGATGCCACACAGCAGTCCACACACACTCCCAGGCAAAACGCCGTCTCTTAGAAGAACACACACGGGAACGTTCCCTCCCCCCCCCCCCGCCCCCATGCAGCACTCTGATTATTTATCTCTCATGGGCAGAAGATCTTGACTTGCTCCCGCCACGAGATTTGCACCATCTCCATGCCTTCCACTAACTGGGGGGACTAGATCATGCCCAGATGCAGGGATGCGGGTTCCCTGGCATTTGCCACCCGCTGCCAGCCTCATGTGGGCATCTGCAGCAAGGAGAGGGGCCAGAGCCATGACCCCTGACCTGGAAGGCTTGTGCTGTGTGACCTCTATCCTGGGACATGTGCTGAACACTCTGCACACCCTCAGAGGCACCCTCTGGTTTTTATTGTTACCATGCATGTTCAGAAGAACACGCTTTGCAGTGCCCAGCAGGCGCTGGCTCAGATGAACTCTGCCAGTTGTGGGCATGTGGCTGGGCACCGGCCGAGGGAGGGGAAGGTGGCACCTCTCTCCTCTAAGAACTGCCCGCTCACTCCGCAGCCTGGAGAATGTTCCAAGTCAAGTCGTTGCAGCAATTCTGCCTGAGCCTCTGGTACGCCCCTCTCCGCTCGTCTGTGTTTACTGGTGAAGGCCGAACAGCTTTCCCGCGACCCTTCCAGTCATGCAGGCCGCAGGATAGCATGGGTCAGCCTCTTGGCGGGACGCAGGCACACCGGAATCAGTGTGAGCACAAGCCCTTCCAGCCCCCGTTTGCTCCCCCCACAAAGTGCTTCCGTAGCCATCCTCAGGAGGTGGCAGAGCGACTGTGCCACTCGACGGGAGCAGCCGGGCATCGGGCATGCAGGCGGAGGCAGGTGAAAGCGCACCCTCACAAGGGCACAGTCCCACCTGGAGAATGGCACAGTAGGTGCCCCCTGTGTGGCCAGCGCCCCCTGCTGGGTGAGCAGACAGTTGTGTGCCGTGGCAGGGCATTGGAACTCCTGTTCATGACTTCAGGAAGGGCAGCCGGAGGCTGAGGAAGAGGCCTGGTGCAGGATGAGGTGCCCACGGCTGCACACACCTGTGCCTTCGCACACTGCCGGGGTGAGGCGGGCAGCCCTCACGGTCTCTTGGTCCAGGGCTCCAGCATGCTTTGGTGCAGCCTCAGTCCTACGAAGCTGGCCTTGGGGGCAGGGTGACCCCACTTGTCCGTGACCATTTCTCCAAAGGGGGGCGGGGGCTGGACAGCTGTGCCTGCAGGGGGCCTGAGCCTGTCGCAGGGACAGGAGGGTGCAGCTTGCAGGAGTGACAGAAGCGCGTCCGAAGCAGTGCTCCAGTGCCACTGCAGGGCGCACCATGGTGCTGCAGCCACATCATGACACGCCCTATCACTGCGTGAGCCTCCGAAGCGCGCCCACTTCAGTCCATTGTCTTCCCCATACTTGCTGCGTGGGGGTCGCATGGCCAGCAATGCTGCTGGCGAAGTTAGCTGTGTCCAGCAAAATCCTCGGACAAGTGTTTACAGAAGCTGAGCATGGGTAACGCTTGGTTTTTTGGAAGTGGCTACGGCACTATGACCGGCAATTAGTGGGTGTCCACTTTAAAGTTTGCCGGGCAACAGTTGTTCTCATTTTTACAAAAACCAAAACTCTGAGGACATATCATTACTGCCATCAGAACTGCCTCCACGCCATTTCGTGCTGGGACCCATGACTCCTGCGTGCCCCAGTTTCCGCTCTCGAGGGGCAACTGCTGGTGCTCGGAATGCCCCTGCTGCCCCCAGGCCAGCTGGCGGCTCCTGCTCAAGCAGGGCGCTCTCCTTCAGTGGACGTGGGCCTTCCGAGGAAGTGGAGGCAGCCGGCCTGGCAACCGTGGCCCCCGCAGCAAGCCCTGGGAGTCACAGTGCCCACTGCACCAGGCAAGCTTCCCTGCGGATCCTAGCAGGGTGAGCAAACCTGCTCGACTTTCCATTGTGTTAGCTGTAGCATGATTCATCTTCTTGTGGTCTGGTGCTTCAGTGCACGTGCCTGATGGGAAACTGGCATGGGTCTGCTTCCTTTTCCTGGCCTGGGCTCACCCACCCCACACGCTGGACCGCCCGGTGCCAGGTGGCCCTGGGGTGAAGAGGGCTCTCCAAAGGGGCCCGTCTCTGGCCCTGCCCAAAGCCTCCAGCCAACTCCCTGTGGATCCATGGTGATGCGCTCTCATGTATGGACACTGAGTAAGTGGGGTGTAATGAAGTGGCGCTTGGCAAGATTTATTTATTAAGAGGTGGGTGGTGACAGCAGATGTCTGAGGAAAGCAGGCAGAGGTGGCCTGCAGGGCGGCTGTGCGGACATGCCTCTTCACATGGGCTGAGGCTGAGCTGCCTTCAGCCCAGGTACTGCTTGGTCACAGGTGGCACAGAACCGACGCCCGTGCGTGTCTAAATAGCTCCCCCCCAGCATGGGGGCCACCACTGCTGGGGATCCGAGCAGCAGTGCATTTCCGCTGGGCTCCCTCCCTTCACGCATCAGATCAGTCTCCACAGCAAACGGGATGCAGGAGCAGGCCACTCTCAGCTGCCGGGGGCCTCTCTCAGCAGCAGCAGCAGCAGCAGGATCCCTTGGCCAGCTGGAGACGGGCGAGAGGCAGGAGATCCCCGGAATGAAGCCAGCTTGAGGGCAGGGGCTCCGTACCTGGGTGAGCACCTCCACCAGCACTGAGGGCTTCCTTCAGCAGGGTCACCACAGCCAGCACCGGGCCTCCTTAGCGGTGCCGGAGAGATGGTCTCCTGACCCCAGCACACCTCTCCTGCTCCCAGGCCGTCCTTTGAGGGAGGGTCTCCTCCTTGGTGTAGTCGTGACCCTTTCTCAATACGTTTTAACCCCAGGTGCGACCCCCCAAGTCTTTCTCACTTCCTTTTTCTCAAAGGCCTCTGAGCGAGTTTTCAGCACAGCAGACAGTCCGAGAGAGGGGCAGCCCCGCCTCGGCCGTCGGCTTTTCCCCGGCGGCCCCAGCGCGTTTCCTCGAGGGAAAGAGGCGCGATGCTCGGAGGCGCTTCCTCGCACGTGTGAGCGGAGGCCTGCGGCCGAACGTTCGTCGCGGGCCGCACGGGAGTCGGGGGGCAGCTGCGCCGGCCATCCCGCACGCCACGGCCAGGAACTGGAGAAAAACCGACGATGTTGCGGCCCTTGCACGGAGAAGGGGCGGCGCCACCGCCGAGGTGGCTCCGCTCCGCGCGGCCTTGCCGCCCTGGGAAGGCGGCCTCCTCCCAGCGGCGCAGCCGGCCCGGGAGAGCCCGGGAAACGGTCCCCTCCGCGTCTCCGGCGGGTGTCGGCCACCGTGGCGAGGAGCAGCCGGCGGCTCCCAGCGCGCCACTCCCGCGTACACCGGTCGCGCGGCGCACTGCCCCCGAGGGCAGCCCTCCGCGGGGCGGGAGTCCGGGCTGGCGCGCCCGTCGGAGGCGCCCTTCCCCGGCCCGCGGCTTTCCGGGGCGAACGGAATCCCCGGGCCGCCGCGGAGGACTCCCGCCCCGCCCGGCTGCGCTCCGCAGGGCTGCTCCAGGGCGGCCGGTCCCTTCCCCGGGTGCTCTGCCTCTTGGCGTCCGCAGCGCTCCCCGCGGCGGGCCGGAGTTTCCTGCCGCCGCCCCTCCCCCTCCCCGCCACCTCGCTCCCGCTTCGCGAAGAACCTTCCAGAAGCCCACGGCTTCCTCTTCGCTGTCCCAGCGCCTTCCCTCTCGCGCCCTGCGCCCGCGCCCCGACCCACAGAGCCCCTGTCCTCGCCTTTCGCCCGTCTCCTGAGCAGGACCGGCCGCCGCAGGAGGTCCTCCCCCGGCCCGCCCCGCGCGGCGTGGCCGCGGCTCGTCAGCCCGCAGAGGGCTCCGGGGCGCTGGTGCCAACGGCAAGCCGGTTGCGAGTGCCGGTGGGGCCGCGAAGGGCAAACAGAGTCCCGAACATTCACAGCCTCCCCGCCCCCTCCCTCGCTGTCGGCGCTCAGCACGCAATTCAACAGCAGAATTGTACCTTTGGACTGGAAGCTCCGCGGGGCAGAGCCCCGTCTTCGCGCCTGTCCCGCCCGGCGAATCGTCAAGGAAGATGGCGGCGGCGGAGGCGGCAGGAAGCACGCGGGGTCCCCGCTTGCTGCCCCGAGCTGGAGGGCGCGTGGGTTGAGCCTCAGCCTTCCGGGAAGAGGGCCGCTGACCCCCCCCCCCCCGCCGGTCTAGGCAAAGGGCAGTTCTGCACAGCCCGGCTTGGCGGCGAGGCAGAGGGAACGCGGAGGCTGAGAACTCCAGACAGGCAGACATGTGCACCGAGAGTCCTGGGACGGCGTCTCGGGTGCGCCCTCGGGCTGCTCGGGCCGAAGCGAAGCCCGAGCGTCAGCCTGGGAAGCCGAGAAGGCCTGGCCCGCCGGCTTCGTCCCCAGACAGAGCCGGACCCGGGGCGTGCCATCGCTCCCCAGCCGGAGAGTGCCCGAGCGAGGGGAAAGGGCCGATTTGGCCCCCGATTCGTCCAGGCCCGCGAAACCGCTCCCTGCGCTGCCCCGGGTGACCCCCGCGCGCCTCGAGAAGCGCTTCCCGGCGCCCCGGAGGGATGCAGCCAAGGAGGCGGGATGCGACCTGCCCCGACATGAAAGCCACCAGATGGTGCTGCCCCGCTGCCCCCGCCCCCGCGCCCGGCCAGCCTGCGCGGCTGCGGCGGCTGGGGCGAGGGGGGGCGCAGCTCTTCCGCCGCTAATCGCTCGTGTAAACGGCCCATCTATCACTGAGGGTGGGAATTAAAGGCCCCGGAGCCGAGGGGCGCTCGGCCTCCAGGCGCTGAGTGACAGCTGCTTTTAACCTCTTCGCCGCTGGAATAAGAGCAACTTCTAGCCATGGAGGGCGCAAGGAATGCGTCCGCCTCCTTCTCTTCGACCAGTCCTGCTGGGCCTGATCCTGGCCCTCTGAGCGGAGTGGGGATCCTCAAACAGAGGCGCCGGGGCAGCCCGCTCCTCCCCGAGGCTCGCTGTCTTCCGCGCCTCCACGCTTCGTTGTCTCGAAGGTCCTGCACAGCAAGGCGCTCCCCTCCCGCGGCCGGCGCTGCCATCGCCGCCTAACCCGGACGACTCCCAGCGGGGAGACCTTGGAAACGGTGCTCTTGCGTGCGCAGGGAAGCGGGCCCAGGTTCTTGCCCCGGACGAGGAGGCTGCCAAGCAGGCCCGCCGGACAAGCGCGGCCTCCAGACGGTCGAGTCGAGCCAAGCCAGGTCCCCACAAAAGCTGTCGCGGAAGCCCGGGCAGAATTGTGGCCTCTTCCCGGGGACCCCGATCCCTGACCGGCAGTCTCCGCCCCTCCACGTCCCCTCCGGACGCGGGGCCTGCTGCCAGCCAGCGCCAGGTCTGGACGCGCAGTGTTTGGCGGCTGGAAAGGCGGGCCACAGCGGGAAGAGAAGCGCTCTGCGCGTGGGCACCTGCCGCGCCCCCGCCGCGCCGTCAGCGTGGCCAGAGCAGGCTGCGCTCCCCGGGGCCCGGGAGGCTGGGGCGGACAGTGCGGCGGGAGAGCGAGCAGCGGGGTTGGGGAAGGGCGAGGCGCGCGGGAGAGCAAGCGCTGCCTCTCGGAGATGCGGGTGTCGCGCAGACCTTTCTCTGACGGGCCCTTTCTCTGGTTTCCACAGATAGGAACGCGGGGGGGGGGGGTTGCCTGCGACTCAAGGAGCCCCCCGGAGCCCCCGCAGTCTTCGACACCGAGCTCCTTCCTTAGTCCGCCCGACCTCGCACGTGCTCCCCACGGGGATCAGACGTGGAGTCAGGACTGGGACCGGGAGAGGCTCAGACCAGGCACGCGGGGTGGGAAGGTGCCTTCGGCAGGGCGCTCTCCCAGAAGGGTCTCGCCATCCGGGCTCTGCCCGAGAGCCTTGCTCGTCTCCCCGGCAGCACCGTCCTCGGCCAGACTCCTCGACTGACCTTCCCTCCACCCGGAGCGCCTCCGCCTTTGTTCTGGAGAGACACGTGCCGCGGGCGGGAGGCATTTCCAGCGACTAGGCCCAGCTCCTGCGCCACGACTGCCATTCGCGCCCTCCCTGCTTGCGCGGGACCTTCCGGCCATCCCAGGCCAGGGCAGGCGGCCTTGCTTCGGCCGCGCCCCGCAGCGCACTCCTTAGTCTCGCGCGTGGGAGCGCTTTCTTCTTTCCCCCCTTGAGCTGAGTCTGCAGGGAACCCGAGGCCTTTGCCAGTGCATCGCAGGGTCCGCAGGCTCTTGCGTAGGGGCGGGCAGTCGACGGGGCCCGCTCCAAACTGGCCTCAGCACGTGCCTCCGCCTGTCCAGGAGGAGCACGGCTGTGCTGGCTGGGTGCCGTAAGAGCGTGGAAGCAAATGGCCCAGGAGAGGGGAACGCCGGTGAGCCCGAGCAAGGGCCGAGCCGAAGGCCAGCGGGAGCCTCCGTTCTCCTTGGAGGCGCCCTTGCTGATGGCGACCCGGCCGCCTCTGCCGGAATTCGCGCAGCTCCGCATCCAGGAGCACCCGCGGCGGCGGCGGCTGCTCCAGGTGGTCCTTCTGCCGCGTCTCCGGACTCCTCGGTTCAGTCGAGCCGGCAGCTCTTGAGCAGAGAGGGCAGGTGCGGCTGCGGAGCTGCTGGGAGATGGTTCTGCCACCGCCCGCCGCGGACACCCACCTTTGGGTGTAATCCTTCATGAAGTCACACACCTGTCTCTCCTTGCCTTCACGCGTGTGCTTCCCTATTCAGGGCAGGTGGGGGAAGGATCCGGCCCCTCTCCCCGCAGCATCTCTGAAGTGTTGCCTGGAAACGCGCAAGTGCTGCGGGTCTCTGTTCCTGGAGAACGGGCGGAGGTTCCCAGAAGTCCGCCCATCTTGCCCGAGCGCTCGTTCGGGTGGGTGCCTGCTGCTTGAAGCTTGGAGCGTGCCCGCCTCGGCGCTGCCGCCTGCCTGCCCAGCCCCGGTCCTCGCGGCCGCACAAGCCAGGAGGGCTCGGCACATGTCAAGCAGGGATGCGCCTCCACGCCCCTCCTGGATGGCCAGGCAGAGAGGCCTGGGTCGGCCCGCCGGCCTCTTTGCAGCTGGCGGGGAGTGTGGGGGGGGGGGGAGGCGCTGAGCAGGGGCGGGAGCGGGAGGTTTACAAGCGTGCGGGATCATGGAGCTATTTGTATGAGGCTTTTACGGCCGGTCCGGGTAGTGAAACCCAAAACCTGCCCGAAGCCCTTCGATGCGGGCCTTAATCACTCCCAGACGCGGCGCTTTTATGGGCCTTTTAGAGCTGGGGAGGCCATAAAACTGCAGGCAAGCAAGACCCCACGAGGCGGGGCCAAGGAGTCGGGGTGCATCCCCGAAGGGTGGGGCCCCGGAGGCCCTCTTCGCGGAGGCCAGCCGCCCCCTCGGAGGGCACGGGGCCGCCCAGTCCTCCTCAGCCCCCCACCCAGCGGGCGGCCCGCGGGGGTCTTTGAAAAGCTCTTTACAGCGCTGGTGAAAAGTCGCTTTTTATGGCCCCCTTTTACGGGGATGTTGCGCGTCTGCCTTGCATTAGCGGGGGGGGGGCGGCAAGGGGGCCGCGCAGAGCGCCCAGCTGGGCCGCAGGCGGCGGGACGGCCAGCAGGGCGAAGCATGGGCCCGATCCTCCGGAGGCGCCGCGCGGCGCCCGCCCCGCGCCTTGGCCGCTCCTCCCGCGCAGCCTCGCCCCTCTGCCGCCAGCGCCGAGGGCCAGGCTGCGACGGGCCCGGGAGGAGAGGGCGGCATCGGGGGCGCGGAGGCTGCGCTCCGTACAACAAGCAGACGGACGGGGCTTGTTCCGTCGTTTCTTTTCCGGTAAAATGGGGGGAAACGGCTCGCCGCAGACAGGAAAAGCGCCGGTCTGGCTCCAGGTGATGCTGTCGCGAGGGCGGGAGGCAGGCAAACAAAGCGGCCGGCCTGGAAGCTCGTTTCTTGGGGCTGAGGCGGAGGCCTCTCTGGATGGGGGCCCTGGAGCCGGCGCCTCACGGAGGCCACGGGCCAGCAGGCGGCCCCACCAGGCCCAGGGCGCCCGGCTGAATGGTCTGTCCGAAGCCTCGAAGAGCCCCCCTGCGCAGGCCGGGAGGGGCGCCGGGGGAGCGCCCGCGCGTAGCCCCGGCATCTGACCTGCCGCTCATCCTCAGTATTAGTGTTGCGACCCAGCCGGAGAACTTCGGCTCTTCAGGGGCTCAGCAAAGTCACACGATAACTCGAACACACGCAACCAGCGCAGCGATGCATCCGCACGCGAACGAGGGCGCAGGGCAGGGCACGCCGCTTCGATCCCGGGAGCCTTCGAAGGCCTCTCCTCGCCTCGGCTGGCCGACCTGCCTTCCGCCGCCGGAGCGAGGCAGAACTCTCGGCGCGGCCGCAGGGGCCGCCCGCCCTTGGGAGGGATCGCGACGGCCCGGGGGTATGAACCGCCGGCACTAGAACAATAACCAGGCGACGCCCCCCCCCCCCGAGGGACATCCAGCAGACAGTCGCAGCCGGAAGGAGAAGCCCGGCGGCGGGGGGCCCTCCCTCCTCTGCAGCCCCCTCCGCAGCAGGCCCGCGCTGGGGAGCGAGTGAGGACCCCGGCAGCCCTCCCGACCTCGGGTTCCCTTCAAAGGTGGGACCTGCGCGCAGAAGAACAGCTGCTGCAGCAACAGCAACAAGCCGCCGCCGCCGCCTTCCAGACGGGAAGGGAAGTGGGCTGCGGGCCTCGTCTGGTACGGGAGCCCCACGACTGCCGTGCGCCGCCCCCCCCCCCCGCCAGCGGAGCCTCGGTAAACCCGCTGAACTCGCTGGTGCCCCAGCCGCGGCCGGAGGAGCCAGTAAGGCGGGGGGGAGCAAGTAAAGGTGCCGCAGAACCCCTGAAGGACGGCGGCATCCGCAGGCCCCGCTTGTGGGGGAGAGCAGGTCAGCCCCAAGCACCGTTTCTGCCCCTCCCGCTGCACCAGAGGCGGGTCCCCTCGTTGGCGGGGGGCTCTGGAAGAAGAGGGGAAGAGCTGCGACCGCACCTACCGGAGCCGTGTCCGCAGGCAAAGGCGAGGCTCGGGCCCGCAGAGGCCACCTGGGAAGGGGCCCGGCCCGGAAGACGCCTCGAACGCTCAAGGCCGCCTTCGGCTGCGCAGCGCCGCCAGAGAGCCGGAGGTCGTGGGCCATCGGGCAGCGCAGGCCTCGAGCGAGCCGCTAGCGCCAGCCGGGGTCCTGCAGCCAGGGTCGTGCCGCCCGGCGGGGAGCGCAGGGATCCCGGCCGGCCTGCCAGGAGAGGGAGAACCGCTGGGCGGCGGCGCCTTCTGCGGCGGGCCTGAGCAGCGGGGACCCCCCTTCGCTCTCCCGCCCGCGCGCTCCCTCCCTCCCTCCCTCCCTGGCCCCCCCGGCTCTGAAACTTTGCTAACACTTCCGCGCTGGCTCCTCCTCCTCGGGTGCCCATTTGATGGCCCTGCCTGTGCGCCTTTAAGGCTGGAGCGCCCGGGCAGGCTCGGCTGGGGCTGAATGCGCTCGCCGGGGCCGGAGGCGAAGGAGACCCCACGTCCGCGAGCCACGCCGGGCGAGGCCGAGTGCGGGGAGAGCGCGGGCGCCCCTGGGCCCGGTCCCGTGGCCAGCAGGACGGGGCGGGAGGGAAGCGCTCGGAGCCGCCTGGCGCTCGGAGGTTCCCGCGGGGGCTTCGCAGCAGCAGCAGCAGCATGACCCCGCGGGGGTGTTGAGCCCGCGTCCCTACCGCGGGCGCTCGGGGCAAGCTGGGGGGGCTCGCCTCCCCTCCCCTCCCCTCCTCCCCTCCTCCTGGCAATGACCTCCGCGAAGGAAGGGAAGGTGGCGCCCCCGCTCCCCCAGCCGGGCGCAGAAGAAAGACGCCGCAGCCCGCTGGACCAGCTGCCGCCGCCCGCCAACTCCAACAAGCCGCTGACGCCGTTCAGCATCGAGGACATCCTGAGCAAGCCCTCCGGGCGCAAGCTCCCGGCCTCGGCCCGCCTGCTGGACAAGGTAGCCGGCGCGAGCGGCGTCCCCGCCCCGGCCTCGCCGCTCTGCGCCCTGGAGGAGCTGGCCACCAAGACCTTCAAAGGGCTGGAGGTGAACGTGCTCCAGGCGGCCGAAGGTAAGCGCGGCGGGAGCGGAGCGGCGAAGGACTCGGGCGGCTCCGGAGCGCGGGCTTCGGCGGGCGGTCTCGGCCCTGTTGCCTCGGCGCCTTTGCTCCCCAGCCCGTGTTCTCGGGGCTAAGGCCAGCAGGCAGAACCAGGGCCCGGAGGGCTGCTTCCCGGCCTCGGCACTTCTCGCGCTCCCTCATCGCGAGGCGGCCTGGGAGAAGTGCTTGGAAGGCTGACCCGGGGGGCTCCGGGTGGAGACCCTGCGAAGTAGGCAGAGCAGGTGGTGGGATGGGAGCCGGCGGAGTGACCGGGTCCTCCTCCGGCGAGGGGGGGGCGTGCAGTCGAAGAGCGAAGGCCAAGGGTGGGTGCACCTCCTGTCACTTCCCTCCTTACAAGCTGCGTTTTCGGGGCGCCGAGATGAAATCTCCTTTGGCCGATTGAAGGCGGGGAGCTAAAATTCCTGCTTTGTCCCCGCCGCATTTTCGCTATACTCTAACCCAGTTTTGCAGTCACTTTCCTTGCATCTTCCCTTAAAAACAATCAAGAAAACAAACGCGCAAGCAGACCGCCCTCAGAGCTCCGGCTGGGGAGCCAGAGGGAAATCGAATGCGACTAAGAAACGGTGGCCCTAGGATTCGTCCGCCTTTAAGGGATCTTTTCCCCCCAAATGCGACCACTGCTTCCTCCCTTTGTGTTGCAATTATTTAAAATATTACTTTTATTTTGCCTGGGAAGATCCCCGAAAAATGCCGAGGCCCGCCAGGTCCGTCTGCTGGCCACGACCTGGGTTTGACGGCCTGTCCCACTGGGCCGCCCCGCTTCTCTCGAGGCGCCGAGCGGACGGAGAATGGCAGGCCGGGTCCCGTCGGCGGCACACGCCCGCCCGGCCCCCCGCTCGCCGGTCAACCCGCCGCGGCTCGGGCGGCGGCGG
This sequence comes from Varanus salvator macromaculatus, assembly GCA_023646645.1. Classification (NCBI taxonomy): domain Eukaryota; kingdom Metazoa; phylum Chordata; class Lepidosauria; order Squamata; family Varanidae; genus Varanus; species Varanus salvator. The sequence goes on along the minus strand of JAIXND010000772.1, from coordinate 2,016,462 downwards.
CAAACGGCTTGCCCTCCTTTGTCTCGCGAAAACGAGGCGTCCTGCTCCCTCCGCTCCCGCGGGCAAGCACGGATCGCACCGGCGCGAAGGAGACGGAATCGTTTCGGGCTGGCCCTGAAATCTGCCGCCGCGGCTGGATCCGTTCACGCGGGATCAGGCCCGGGCTCCGAGCGCGGCTTCCAGGGGCTCCGAGCGCGGGTTCAGGGCGCCCTCCCGCTTCTGCAGGGCGAGCCCGACGCACGCAGCGCTGCCACCGCCCTCCGGTTGTGCTCGGCCCGAAGAAATGGTTGTGTAAGCACGCAGCCCTGAAATGGCTCCAGGAGCGCGGAACCGCGGCGCTCGACGGGCTGCGCGATTCTGGGAGAGCGGCCCAGGCGTGCCTGGCCGGGAGGCAGCCTGAGCGGCGAGCCCCGAGCGGTCGCCCGCCAGGCCCGAAGGTCCGGCCTGGCCCCGCCGCGGGAAGCTACCAGCCCGGCTTGCAAGCGCGTCGAAGCCCTTTCGGGGGCCACGAATGTAAAAGGCGAGCCCGAAGCACTCCGCACAGGCCGGCAAACGATCAACCGGCCAAACGGTCCCGCGGGAAGGAAAGACTGCGGCCCAGGGACGTTCAGTTTTGGCTCCTCAAATGCCCCACAAGGCGCCGTGAGGAAGGGGATTCCCAGCACGATGATTCATGCTGCTGCTAACATTAAAGATCATTTGCCCGTCTGTGTTAGGCGGCCCTTCCACGCCTGCCGTTCAGCTTACATTGTTCACAATTCTCCAGATCATCATTTCCGCTTGAACAAATCAGGGGCAAATTTTTCATCCTAAGCCGAACCCTCCCCCAAATGCAGGCATTTTTTAAAGGTTTGAATTCGGGGTGTTCTCCCGAAAAGGCGAGGGCGGCTTCTTGCTCGGCGCCCCCGGAGCCCATTCCTGCGCACAACGCCGGCGATTCCGAAGAGGGACCGTCCACCTGCGCGCCCGGCAGGCAGCGGAGTCCGGCGCACCTTCCGCGCGGCGCGTGTGGAGGGACCCGCGTTTCGTGTGAACTGTCCCACTATGAGCCCGGAAAAGAACGAAAGACCTTTCAGATACAGTCTGCACTATTTTTATAATAAAACCGTTGCTCTTTTTATTGGGCGCTTTGTACAGGTTAAATAGCTTTTTCCTAACCAAAATGCAGAAACATATCCTAGACTGTTTATTTTTAAAGGCCCCGTTTTCTGCCCTTCTGGGCAGCATTCCTGGTCGGCAGAAATGGAGGGGGAGCCGCTGGACGGGCTCAGCCGGGCTTCAGACGAACGGAGCGGGCAGCTCAGCGCCAGTTGCAAAAGGGCGCTGAGAGGAAGGCCGGCCGTGGCGGGTGCAGAGCGAGCGGCGGTCCGCTTGGAAGAGCCAAGTCAGGACTCGGAGGCCTGGCCGTGTGGATTCGAGGCCCAGCACGGTTTGGGCTGACCCCGAACGCGCCGACCCGCACGGAGGCGGCTGTAGGAAGCCGTTAACAAAACTGAAAGTAAGCCGTTTTCCGTCCCGTTTGCTTTCCGGCGCAATTGCTGTTAACGTCGCATACGCTCGTCCCCAGGAATCACTCGGCGCTTCAGGCGAGCTCGCATCCCCCTCGGTCCGGGCGTGCCCTTGACCAGGAAAGGGCGGAGGGCTTTTCTCGGCAGGACGAAGCGGGATCGCCGCAGCCGCGACGGGCTGCCCGCCCCGCAAGCCTTCCCGGGGACGTCTCTGACTCTCTTTGCGGGAGCCTCCATTGTTCGCCGTGGGGAGGACGGCAGACAAGCCGGATGCGCGCCTCTTGCCCTCGCTTCGGTGTGACTGGGCGAGGAGAGAAGGCCTGCAGAGACACGGCGACGGCAAACGGAGGATCCGGCGCGCCTGCACCCCTCGCGCAGCGCCGCCTTGCAGAACGGAAGCCGAAGGAGCCCGTCGTGCCCCGGCCTCGATCGGGAGTTTTGTTCCGGGCCTGCTCGGGACGGAGCGTTCTCTTCCTCTGCCCACTCGGCGGGCGGCGGCTGCCGCACGATCTGCGCTTCCACGGGAGAGAAGTCCAGCGCGCCCCGCGCCCGCGCCCGGCCCCGCCGAAGGCTTCCCCTTTGGACCGGGACCGGCGGCGCTGGCCGGCCCCGCGCGGGCTCCGGGGCGGGCACGCTAGACCTCCCTTCTGGGCTCGGCCGGGCCCGCGGGGAGCGAGGACCCCGGCCCTTCTCCGGGTTCTGGTCAGGGCTTAGAGCGAACCGCGGCCGAGGAGCGCAGCCGCCCGCGTTTGAGGCTCTCTCTTCGTTCTCCTCCCAAAACTTCTTCTTCTCGCCAGGCCGCTGCCCCTCGGAAGAGCCGCGGGAGAAGCACCCAGCCCGCGGCCAGCACCGTCGCGCAGGGGCATCGGGCCCGGCGCCTGCTATGAACGGCTCGTTCGGCCCTGGCGGCCAGCGGGCCTCGCACCACGTGTGTGGGCCAGCCCGGCCCGGCCTGGGCCTTCCGGAGTCCGGGGCCACGACGTGAGCGGGCCAGGCGGGCGCCAGTGTCCGGGCTCGCGCAGGGGTCCGGCCGCCACTGGCCGCGATTCCGGCCTCCTGACGTGCCTGCTGGGCGCTGCCCTGCTCCGGCAGGCCGTGGCGGGCGAGGGGAGGCGCCGCCGCCAGCTCCCTCGGGCCAAAGCGCGAGGAGGCCAGTGGGCTCAGGAAGGTGCCGGGCGGGGTCGGGCAGGCGGGAGAGCGGAACGCGCGCCTCCTCAGCGCGGCGCCACTGACCTCCGTCTCCCCCTGCAGGCCGGGACCCGCTGGGCGCCTTCGGGCCCCGCCAGCCCTCGAAGAAGCGTCGCAAGTCCCGCACGGCTTTCACCAACCACCAGATCTACGAGCTGGAGAAGCGCTTCCTCTACCAGAAGTACCTGTCGCCCGCCGACCGAGACCACATCGCGGCGCAGCTGGGCCTGAGCAACGCGCAGGTCATCACCTGGTTCCAGAACCGCCGCGCCAAGCTGAAGCGCGACCTGGAGGAGATGAAGGCCGACGTGGAGTCCCTCAAGAAGCTGCCCCCCGCGGCGCTGGAGAAGCTGGCCAGCATGCCCGAGCTGGAGCCCGAGCCCGAGCCGCAGCTGCAGCCTGCCCGGGCGCGAGCGGGCAGCCTTCCCCGCGCCTCCCCGCCCTCCTCGCCGGGAGCCTCGCTCCGCGCCACGGACGCTTTCTCCGACGGCGAGGACGACGACGAGGAGATAGACGTGGGGGACTGAGGGCCGGAGCGAGGCCCGCCCCTGCCGCTCCCTCCGAGCCAAGCCGTGGAGCGCGCAGCCCGGGCACCCAGCTCCAGGCGGCTTGAAAGGAGCCTCCGCCCAGCAGCCCCTGCCCGAGAGCGCGGCGGTCTCTGCGGGGGCAGGGAGACACCGCTGCCGCCCTCCGGACGGCCCTCTGAGGCCCGACCCTCCACTCCGGTACCCCCGCAGGTCCCGTCCCGTCCCGTGCCATTGCAATCACGCATGTCCCCCCCCCCTTCCTGGCCTCATTGCTCTTTGCTGAGCTCCCCCTCCTTCCACCCAGCCACCCCCACTTTCCTCCCTCCATCCGTCGATGGGGGAGGAAATTTAGTGCAATTTTAAACTAATTATTATTGTTATTATTGTTGTTATTATTATTATTATTTCCTGTGGCTGTTTTGTTCCTGTGGTCTCGGCTGTTCAGTCTTCGCGTGTTTGTGTTTTAGCCTCTCCTCGTGCGCGGAGGGCCCGCCAGCGCCGGGGCCGGGAGCCGGGAGCTGCTGCCGGCCGGGCCCTGCTGCACGGGGCTGGCTCGTTGCTGGGTCGCAGAGCTGGCGGGGGGACGCCCGCCGCTCCTCGGCCGCACTCGCAAATTCGCACATTCCAAAGCGGAGCGCGGCCGCCGCGCATCCACCCGGCGCCCAGGAGCTGCAGCTGGAGCTGGGCGCTCGGCGCCCGGGATCGCCCGCCTCCGCTCCCCCTGCTTCTGCTCGGCCGGCAGCTCGCGGCTCTCGTCCCGCCACCTCGGTGAGAGCCGAGGCTGGTTTCTTCCCGGTGGAGGTGGGCGCTGCTCCCCCAGTTCCCTCCCCCGCCTCCCCCCAGAACAAACGTCCCCTCCCTTTCCCGGTCGTGTAAATATTTTGAATAAACGGACATACCTGGTGCCGCTGCTCACTTCCTGGTTACCGAAAACGGGGGCAGGGGAGGGGGCGCAGCTGGAGTCACAAAACTGCCGGGGGACGGTGGGGCGCAACGGAAAAAGGAGGACGACGTGTGCACTGGACGCCACTGGGGAGGTTGGACCCTTTCCCTGCCCCCCCCCGCAAAGGAGCCTCCGTGGAAAAGACCCCGTGGAGAAGACGCGTTGGGGGCGGAAGAGGAGCGGACCTTCTGCTTGGGCCGCAGGGGGCTGTCGGCCGGAGGCGGGGGGTCAGCGCGCCAGCTAGGCCCTGCCCGGATCCCCAGGCCCAGCGCCAGGGCAGCCAGCGTCAGCGAGGGGTGGGCGCCACTGCGTGTCCCTTGCGTCGCTGAGTACCTTCCCTCGGAAAGCTAGCCCAGGTTCGCTACGACCAAGACTTGAGACATGCGGGTCACCCTGAGGGAGGGGATGGGACGGGCGAGATCGGATGCCACCGGGCTACAGCAAAGAAGGGCCTCCTCTGCCCACATGCAGAGTGCATTCTGCTCCACACCAGCTTCCACCGGCTTGAGCCCTCCGCTCTTCCGCCGCTCAGTTCGAGGCCTCCCCGCGGGGAGAGCGAGGGGCTCCCGGGCGCTCAGACCAACAGCTGCAGCCGCGGGGCGGGGGGGGGGCGGTCTCCCTCCGCGCCGCCGCAGCCTCCTCTCCACGCCGTGTCTGCGCCCCGAACGATTCAATTAGGCCCCGGGAGCCGGCCCCGCCATCTGGTTTGTGCATTGCGCTGCCGCGAGTGATTGATTGGGTTGGGGTCCCTGCCCTGGAGAGCGGCGGCGAGCAAAGCAAAGCAGAGCAATTGATTAGCTGGGGAGGGTCCTACGAACCCCGCCCAGCCCCGGCCATTTGTAATGGGGCGCACTTCAGGGCGAGGGGGGAGGGGAGGGGAGGGGGCAGAGGAGTTCGCCGCGCCGCGGAATGCCTTCCCGAGCCGGACGTCCGCAGCGCCCAAGTGCGGGGCCGGAGGCGCGCGAGGCGATCCGGGGAGCAGTTAGGCTAGGCGCGGAGATGCGACGAGGCCTTGGGCGAGGACAGGGGTGGCGCGCCCCCTCCCTGTTCTCCCGGCGCCCAGCAAATCCTGCCCGCATGCCCCCCCCGCCCACCAACTGGCTTCTCTGAGATGGCCGCTCTTGGCCCTGTTTCTCCCCGCGGCGTCTCAGCACCCTCGTCCCCGCCCTGCGATTCCCTCTGGAGCGAAGACCAGAGAGCGCCTCCCTCTCCGCCATCCCCGCTCGGCCGTGAAAGGGTCGCACTTCGCCGGCGATCCCGGGAATGAGGGCGCGAGAGGCGGCGCTCTGCCCGGGGAAGGCTCGCTCCCCTCGGCTGGGGCCTGCCACTGCAGGCGGTGGGCGAGAGGCCTGCGGCTCGGGAGGGGCCTCGCAGCCCGGCCCGTCTCCCGGAGCCCGCTCGTCGAGTCGAGAGGCTTTCAGTGGCCGGGCCTCGGAGGCGCGCGGCGAAGCGGCACCCTGCCCACGAGCTTCCCGCAGAGCACCCGGTTCGCCGACGGTCGCTCCCCGCTCCATGCTCGCTCGCCCTTTGGCTGACCCTCCGAGCGCGGGCTCAGAGGCCCGCCGTGCTCCGCTCGGGTCTTTCGCCAGGTGCGCCTGAGAATGCTGTGGCCAGGGAAAGGCACTCTGCACATGCTCCAAAGCACAGGACATGCTCCGGGGTGGGCCCTCGCAGGTAGGGAGACGGTGTGGCCTCTTCAACCGCCAGCGACGGAGCCGCCCGGGGCTGCGCGTCTCCCGCCCGAGCCCAGAGCAGGCAGACAGCCCGCCGCCCCTCCTCCTCCCGCCCTCATTCGCAGCGGCGCGGCGAGGCGGGCCCAGGACAGGGCCGGCCGCCCGAGCAGAAGCTGCCACGAGCGAGCGCGGCCTGCGCCGGCCTTCGGGGCGCGGAGCTGCGGAGGTCCGCGTGCCCGGCTCTGGCGCACGTGGGACGCTGGCGGGGGCGAGCTCGACCGCAGCCTGCCCGGCCCGTCCAGGGGAGCCAGCGAGCGCCGCTGCCGCCGAGCCCGAGGCGATCCGCAGCGCCGCCCGAGCCGACTTTGCCGCCACGCGCGCCCGCAGGCGCGGTTCCTCTGCTCCGTGGGTAGGGAAGGGACCGCCGCGCCGCCTCCGGCTTCAGGGCGGGGGACCCGGGCACGCTGGGGCTGCCCGGAGCTCTCGGCGGAGCAGCAGCGGGAGCGCGGGGAAGGGAAGGGAGGCGCTGCGCAGGGACAGAGCCGCTGCCCGCCGCGCTCGGAGGTCGCAGCCGACTGGAGCCGTTCTCAGGGCTGCAGGGCCGCCGGCGGCCCTGAATGCCCAGCGCTCGGCCTGGGACTGGCAGGAGCCGGGGGCGGCGGGGGGGGGTGGAGGCGGCGGGGGAGGGCGCAGAGCCCCACTCAGCCCGCCTCCCGCGCTTGCCGGCCGCCCCGTCGCAGGACGGCCGGATCGTGGGCGCGCTCCCCCCCGCCCCGCGGGGAACGACGACACCCGCCCCGAGGAGGGCTGGGAGCAGCACGCGGCGGACAGGGAGGCCCCCAGGTCCCAGCCCTCCCCGGACAGGCCACTGGGCACCAAGGGCGCTGCAGCTGGGAGAGACAGGCAGCTCGGGGCAGTGCGGAAGGCCAGGCCGCACCGGGAAGAGGGGCGGGGGGCGGATTCAGCGGACGTCTCCCTCTCGTCTTTGTTCCGCAACAGCAAAGACATCAGCGGAATTGACACGTACCCCTGAAAGTGCCTTTGAGCCTCCCTGCGGGGAATAGCTTTTAATTTGACAGTTATGAGATGCTCTCCGGAGCGCGCAGGCGCAGCAGCCTCCCCCCCACCCGCCCCCGACAGCCGCCGGGGCCATCGCCAGACAGACTCGCTCCGGGTGGACAATGCTCAGCTCGCAGGGCGACGAGGGAGCTGCTGGGCCAGGCTGGGGGCGGCTGGCGCACTCGGCCTGCAGCTGAGGGGCGGCCCTCACGGGCGCTCAGCCCCGGCCATCCTTCCGCCAGCCAGCACCGCACACCTTGACCTGCAGCCACTTGGCGTTTGGCCCGGGGCCGGCGAGTTTCATCTCACTGTCTCCCCAGCACCCCTGGCAACTGCCCTGCAGGAGAGCCTTTTCAGACGGCACCTCTTCCGGCCCTCCTCACTGGGGCAGGAGCCTCGCATCGTGGGCTGTGGCGAAAATACCGTGCGGCAGATGGCGCGACTGAGTGAGGCAGGGGGAGCGCCTGACTTGCCCTGGCGCAGTGCAGCACTTGAGAAGGGGGGCTCCTCTCCAGTGCTTTTACCCCCCCCACTTCTCCCAGGCAGTTTTGCTGCTGTTGTACCCCACCAATCTGTCTCTGACTCGGGGCGACCCCGTGAAGGGAGGCCCTCCAAACCGCCCTCTGATTGACAGTCCAGCTCAGCTCTAGCACACCTGAGGCTGTGACTTCCTTGACGGAATTGACTCACCACAGAGCTGGTTTCCGCCTTCTTGGTTTCCCTAAGGCAGCTTGCCTTTTTGTGGTATGACACACACAACAGCTTCAGTTTCCTCATGTTTTCTTCCAGGGGCCTGATTTGATTGAGGGTCCCTTGCTCATCCATGAGTCCAGGGCACTCATAAGCCCCCCCCCCCCCAGCTCTCCTCCATCTTCCAGCACCTCCATCTTCTTGTTGACGTTCTCCACTGTCCAGGTGTCACACACACACACAGTCAATTGGGAGCACAACAGTGAGGACGATCCTGGCCCTGAAATGCCCATGCGCTCGATGATCTTTCCTTGTTCCTTCCTTGCGGCCCTTCCAAGTCTCAGTCCTTGAATCTCTTGGCTGCAGTGTCACTTGGAATTGAGAATTGTGAACCAAAGGTATGTAGAATCTTTCAACAATTCAATTTCTTCATTGCTGACATTACACTAGTGCAATTCTTCTATAATCATCCCTTTGTTTTTTTAACATTCAGCTGCAGTCCTGCTGGTCACGTTCTTGTTTCACTGCTTTCTGCAAGCAACATGGTGGCAGCTGCGCATTTTAGCATAGTGCTGTGTCTCCAGCAACGTTCACTCCTTCCTCTGATCCTAATCCAACTTTCCTTGTGATGCGTTCTGTATACAGATTGAGCAGATGGGTAAAATACCCCCTTATCTGATGCCTTTTCCTACAGGAAACCATTCAGGTTTTTCATATTCTGTCCTAAACATGATTTACAGGATTAAAATGTGTGCAAAATATACTGCAAAAAAACCCAAAATGCATCACATTCCAAACATGCATGATAACAAGCCTACGGAAGAGCTGATCCTCACTCCACCCAAAGCCCTTTCTTACCGAGGTGTCTAAAAGTGAACCCAGAGCAGCACACGCAACACGGTGTGCGGGAGCTCATTCCGCAGGAGCCACGCTTCTTGTCGCACTTCTGATCGGAAGGAGCTGGAAGAATAATACCCAAGGGCAGACACGCTCGCTGTCCCACGTTGTGAGGGGCTTCCACGGAGGAAGGGGCGCCCTGAACAAGGCCCCGTAGCCACAGCCAGCTGTGGCCCTTGGGGCAGAACAGGGCTGAGTCGTCCCGCAGCAGCTGCACCATCGGGACCACCTGCAAGGCCGGCCCAGGTAAAGCTCATTACCATCACTGGTCCTGGAAGTCCTTCAAGCGCGGGGCACTAGAGTGGAATGTACAGCAACCCAGCTGGTGCAGGATCACTCCCTGGCTGCCAGTTTGTTCCGAGGCACAAAGAAGCCAGTTTGCCTTCAGAGAGCCACCATGTCTGGGTCCGCAGACCCTTACACTGTAGTCTTGCACAGGTCGACCCCAAAGACGATCCCAGTGTGTTCCATTGGCTTCAGCTTGCCTCCTGGGCCCGTGCCCTCTCCAAGTGGGCCTGAAGTGGGATCTGCCTGTGCAGCCATCCTTCAGGTACTGTCTTTGGCCTGCCAGGCCACTGTCCGCAGGGGGCTTCAGTAGTCCCCCCCCCCCCCGTACTGTGCAATGGTCCCGGAAGCTCTGCTCCGCTGCATCACTTGCCCCTGGTGCAGCATGAGGTGGAACCTTTTCCATTCAGTCCCAAAGACGCCATTCTCCAGTAGTAGGTAGAGCCAAGGCTCAGCATATTATTTTAGAAATATTTGCAATGTTTTGCTAGTAAATATTTGTACTGTATAAGTATTTGTTGATGTTTGTCTCCTAAGTCTCTTATATACCAGTTTGCGCTTCATTCAAACAATATTTATTTTTATCCAAACAATATCTAATCTGTATCAGTCAAACAATATCTGTTTTTAAATTATTCAAAGCAGAGTGGATCCCTGGCATTTCACATCTCTTAACTGGGTTATTTTTCCAAGTAAAGCTTTACTTTTACTAGACTTCAAGTATTTGCTGTTACATTAATTCCCATAATTTCTGAATGTCTTTTATTTAATTTATATCCTGCCTAAGGACTACAATCAGAAATCAAACTGTTGAAGTACATTAATACTGTTTAAGTATTCATAAAATATCAGTTGTATATAATTTATTTTGGGACTATTCCATTGATCTTTACTCTAATTATCCTCTCGAGTTGTCTAAGTTTAATTGCCAAAGGTTTAATTGCCAAAGTGAGAACAAATAAGAGTACAGACAAAGATAATCCTTTCATTTAGCTTTTCACATATTTTTCCATAGATGCCATATATGCATGTCTTCAAAACAGGCAATTGGTTCCTGACTCCTAGTTGAGCACATCAGGGAAGTGCCCCAGCTGGGCCTCAGGCCTCAGGTCACAAGCGGCCAGCGAGCAAGCAGGAGTTTGGTGGGGGAGGTCAAGGGGGAGATCCCTCACTTTTCCCCAACTTAAAAAAAAAACAACCTTGGGGTTTTTTTTTTCATTTTTACAAAACGTCCTTTTTCTCCTTAATTCCCCCGCTCCCCTTTGTTCTTCCTTGTAACACTCTTCCAGCTACTGTTGGACTCTGTTGTTAACGTTTGGGGAAGGCAGTAGAGAGACCTTGTTGTCACAGCAGGCCCAGCAGGCCAGACTCAAAAAGGCAGCACAGAGAATGGCCGGAGACTCAGCAGCCTCTGTGTGCTATGCATTTCCCTGCCGAGGTCCCCATGGCCACATGCGCACCAGGCGCAGATCGGTAGCCCCGCTAGAGGGAAAGGCGAGCGCTCCAGAGCAGCGTGTGTCCACCCCGAGGTAGCAGAAGAAGAAGAAGCGTTCGTAGTCAGAGTGGTGGAACTGCAGCAGCTGGAGCAGTGCAGGAGCAAGCAGGGCCACGGCAGGGCAGGCGGGGGCAGAAGACGGGAATCCCAAGGGAAGGAACAGTCAGGAGGAAGCGGCCAGAGTGAAGAATGGCAAGTCCTCCTGTGCAACACTGAGCAAGAGGCTCAAGGTCGCCCAAGCAGCGGCAACAACACCCAGGCCTGAAAGACCACGCAGAGAAGAGCGTGAGTTGCAGAAGACTCCCTGTTGTGGGGTGGAAGCACACATATGTCAGGAAGGCCCATGGACTCGACAGGTGTGCTGCCTCCCTGGAGCACAGGTGAGAGCTCTGTCTGAAAGACTGCCAAGGCTCATGTAGCCCCTGGCACATATCCCTTCCTTACACGTCCTGGAAGCTGGACTGCCGGCAAGGGCTGGGCTGCACTTTAGAAGGACTGCAGAGAAGGTATTTGGCTGCAACATGAAGATGTTTACCAGGAGGGCTTTAAAGTGAATCCTGCAGTGGAGGGAGAAGCACAAGCAGGCGTAGCAGCAGACAAAAGCTGATGCACCGCAACAGAGGGAGCCGCCTAACAGCGCCCAATACCGGCCTCTCCGAAATGCAGGAAGAAGGCCAGGGTGTAACGCACGCACTCGCCAATGTCTGTGCACCAACACCCAGAGCATGGGAAACAAAGCGCATGAACCTGAACTCTTAATCCAAGAGGGGGAACACAACCTGGGAGGTGTGGCCGAAACTTGGCGGGATGGCTCCCATGACTGGAGTTCAGCAACTGAAGGACAGAACCTGTTCAAGAAGAATAGAAGGAGCAGAAAGGGAGGAGGAGTCATGCTATGTGTAAAAGATATATATCTGCAGAGAAATGCAGGCAGGTGAGCGGAGGAGCCCCATCAAGAGCATCCTGATTAATATAAAGGCTGCCAGGAATAAAAGGAACACAGTAGCTGGAGCCTGTTACTCAGTCAAGACAAAGATGAAGATGAAACTTTCGCAAAGCAAATGGCCAGGTGTTTCAAGGTGAGACGTTGTCACTACGAGGGACTCACCCAGTGTCTGTTGGGAGGCAAATCTGCCAAACGCAGCTCCTCCAAGACATTCCTCACACGTGTTGCCGGTACCTTCCTCCCACACAAAGCGGAGGAAGGAACAAGGGGAGCAGCTATCCTTGACCTGATCCTAACCAACCAACCAGTGGACAAAGTGGCAGCCACAGGAACTCTGGGGGAAAGTGGCCATGCCATTCTTGAGTTCTTGATTCTAAAAGGAAGTAAAAGCCACATGGCGCCAAACATGTACTCTGGAGTTCAAGAAAGCCAATTTCAGTACGCTCAGAACAATGATGAGAAAAGTTCCATGGCAAGTGAGTCCAATGAGAAAAGGAGTCCCCGAAGGGTAGGGCTTTAGAAACAGGGAAGTCCTAAAGGCACAACTACAAACAATTCCAACAAGGAAAACGAGCAGTAGGCAACAGACTTGGCTTCACAAAGCTAAGAGATCGTCTGAAAACAAAAGAGAACGTGGAGGGAAGGCCATAAGCAAGTAGCACGGAGCTGTGAGGATGACGCTAGGAAGGCTAAAGTGATGAATGGACTGAGGCCGGCAAGGGGAGCTAAAAAACACAGAAAGCAAAAGACTTTTCTTCAAATAGGTCCAAAGCAAAAGGCAGACAAAAGAGAGGCTCGTTCAGCTCCTCATGTGGATGGAACAATGATAACAGAGGAGAAAGAAGAGGCAGAAGTGCTCAGCTCCTACTGTGGCTCAGCCTTCTCCCAAGAGAACTACAACCTTCTGACGAAGGTGTTGAACAAGCTGAAGGGGCAGGATGGCAGCCCAAGATTGGTCAAGCATCTTCTAATTGGGCTACACGAGTTCAGATCTCGAAGACCGAATGAACTTCATCCCAGCATCAGAGAAGAGCTAGCAGAAGAACTCTCAGAAGCACCACCTTCTTTGAGAATTCACGGAAGACAGGAAAAGTGCCAGATGACTGGAGGACTAATGTTGCCCCTGTCTTCAAGAAGGGAAAAAAGATGAACCTGGGAGCTACAGACCATTAGTCTGAGATCAATCCGTGGGAAAATTCTGGAGCAAATGGTAAAACTAATAGTCTGCAAAGACAATGCAATAATTACTAGAAGCTAGCATGGATTTCTCAAGAACAAATCCTGCCAGACAAATCTAATTTCGATTTTTGACTGGGTAACCTTCCAAATGGACTGTGGGAATGCTGAGGACATCATCTATCCAGACTTTAGGAAAGCCTTCAACAAACGGCATCCCGATGACTGAAGTAGCATACAATGGGCCAGACAGAGCAACTGTCAGGTGGCTCCACACTTGGCTGTGATTGTATTCCACCTTTCCTTGGCTCCCTTTATGGGTAGAATGGCTTGCCTGGGACTTGGTTTATCATCACCTTGCCTTTGCTACAGCTGGCCTTTTTTGAAACCCAGGGTGCATGTTTGGCTACATTTAGTTTTAGCTTCCTTTGCTGTTGAGAAGAGGCTGCCCCTAGCAGAGTTTGACTCCCCGTCGGTATCAGGGAGCCCCCTGTAAGCATGACATCGCGCCTCCAGCAAGTACTGGCACTTTGCTTTCTGAAAGTTTCATCATTATCCTCTGCTTGGGTGGGTGGACGATAATAGACTTCAACTAATATGCTCCTCTATTCCTTTTTCCATTTATATCAATCCTGATGCACTCAGTTCGATCACTGGACTCTCCTTCCCGTATTTCTTGGCCAAGGAATGTATCTTTAACATACAGCGCGACTGCAACTCCGTCTCTGCTGCTTCTTTCCTTTTTGAACAGATGCTAGCCTGCAATTCCCGAATTGCACTCACAGGAGAGCTCCCACAGAGCGCCGGCTTGGCTTCGTGTACCAGGTCATACTTGCCCTCGTGGGCGAAGAGTTCAGGTTCATGCGGTTTGCTCCCCATACTTTGGGCACTGGTGTATCGCCACCTACGGCCACGTGGCTTACTCCCTGGCTTCTTTCTTGAGTTGTTTGGGAGACTAGTGCTAGGCTTAGCCAGAGTTTCTGTCACTGCTGCAGCACCGAATCCTGTCAGTTGATGCTGCACTCAGATGTCCCTGCAGAATTCCCTTTAAGGCCCTCCTGATGCACTTCAAACATTCCCCCTTCTTTGTCGGGTGCAATCCGTTGCTTGCCAACAGTCCGTCTTTCGGGAAGCTTTGCCCGAGGTTCCCGAATCCAAATCTCTCATGGCTGCACCACCATTGTAGCCAAGAATTCACATGGAGCGTTTTTTCACCCTGGTCTTTTCCTCCTCTGTGAACTGGAAATATTGAGGAGAAAACTATATGGGCCCCAATCTGCTTAATTTTCCTCTTTAAAGTTTCAAAGTCTGATTTAATTTCTGCAAAGCTCCTGCTGGCAGTGTCGTTAGTTTCCACATGAATGTGAAAGAAAGGATGTGAGTCACTGGGCTGTAGGCTGTGTAGGCTCTTCTCTTTACTTGACTTTTTGTCCCTTCTTGCTTCTGCTCTGTTGCACATTACAAGAGTGGAGCCGGCTGGAGCCAGGGGTCAGACTAGATGACCCGGAAGACCCTTCTGACTCACTTTTTTTTAAACTATGTTTCTATGTTCTGCTCTCAGCTGTTGCAGTTCCACTGCTCTGCCTAAAACCTTTTCATCTTCTTTTATTTCCTCAAGGCCGGACACCTGCTTCTCACGGGCTCCCACCTTTTCCTCCTGGAGGACTACCGGCTTGCGCTGGTTGTGCAAGCCACAGGCCACGTCGCTCTCCAGTAAGAAAACAAACATCGCACAGAAGCTGCAAGTCGGCACCACTGTGGAACCTTCTCGGTCCATTCTTGGTGCTGCTTTTGTGGTTCTGTCTTGGTGGGCTGTTGTGAGAACTGACGCTTTCTCCTGCCTACACTAAAGACTAACAGCACGTTCCAACAGTAAATGAATGTGTGTTTCAAAAAGATAATAAATGGGGGGGGGAATAAATGACTAAAGAGAAAATGTGGGGGGGATGTTAGGGACCTTCCCCTTCCGAACTCCTCCAGAAAACCCGTTTGCTCTGCCTGGTTGCTCACTCCTTGGAAGCTCGGCTGCTTGCGGTCCAGAGCCTGAGACCGGCTGGGCAGCCACCTCTGCTCTGCTCTGAGTCAGGAACCAGCGTGGCTGCAGCCGACTGTGGATCCACCTGATTGCGGTTTCATCCAGCCCCCTCTTAGCGGGTTTGCTGATCAGGGCGTCACGCAACACCTTGTCAAGAGCTTTGCTGAAATCAAGATACATGATGTTCACAGCATTCCCACAGTCATCCAGTTACCCAGTCATAAAATGGAACCAGGCTAGTCTGGCAGGCCTTGCTCTTCAGAAAATCTTGTGGGCTCCTAGCAATTATTCCGTTGTCTTCAAGGTGTTGACAGACTGGCTTCCTTATTTTCTGCCCCAGGGACTGAGGTCAGGCTAAATGGTCAGTAGTTCCCAGGACCCTCCTTTTTGCCCTTCAAGACAGGGACAACATCAGCCCTCCTTCAGTCACCTGGCACAAAGAAGCACAGAAACCTCCATACAGAAACCTAGCGAGTCAGAAGGGGCCTCCTGGGCCATCTAGTCTGACCCCCAGCACAAGCCAACTCTGTCCAATATGTGGGGGTCCAATCTTCCCTTGAATACCCTCCCTCACCGATGGGGCCTCCGCCACGTCACCTGTCCTCCATGATTTCTCAAAGGCAATAGGCAGTGGTTCTGAGAGTTCTTCTGCCAGTTCCTTTATTATTCTGGGATGGAGGTCATCAGCCCGGAAGATCTGAACTTATTAAATGAAATTAGGTGTTCCTTGAACAGTTGTTTATCAATCTCAAGCTTCAATCCTGACCCTTCAGTTTATACTTCCTTTCTGCCAGGGTGGTCATAGACCTGGTTCTGGGTAAGACTGAGCCAAAGTAGGAAGTGAGCACTTTGGCCTCTTCTTTGTCATCTGTTATCAATTTGTCCTCCTCACTGAGACCATTTCTTTTGTCTTTTACTGTGAACATAAATAAATCGTTTTTGTTGCTTTTAGTGTCCCTTGCTAGCCTCAGCTCATTCTCGGCTTTCGCCTTCCCGATGGCCTTCCTGCACTTCTGTGCCACCTCTCTGAACTCCTCTTCTTTGTCTGGCCCTCCTCCCACTTCCTGTACACACCCTTCTTGTTTTCAGGTGAACTCAGGAGTTTTGTACACTCACTTTGGTTTCTTCTGTCATCTGCTATCTTTGGTTTCTGTTGGAATCATTGTAATTGTATGTGTGTGTATGTTGTTGTTGTTGTTTAGATAAGCCCTCCCATGTTGGACTATTTTTTTTCCTTAGGATAACTTGCTTACTTATTATTGTTCTGAGTTTATTAAAATCAGCATTCCCAAAATCCAGAGTATGTGTATGGCTATGCTCCATTTTTGCTTCCTTTAAAACCAAGAATTCAAGTATGTTGTGGTCACTTTCCCCCAGAGAGACCGCCGCTTCATGCACTAAATCATCCCTGTCGGTGTTAAGTCAGGGGCAGCAGATCCTCTAGTTCCTTCCTCCACTTTCTGCAGAACAAAGTTATCTGCCATGCACAATGAGAACGGCTTGGAGGGGCCACTCGTGGCAGAACCTGCCTCCCAACTGGGCCCTCAGTAACCAGACTCCCCCATTGTTACCACATCGCACGTCCTTGAAAACTGGCAAATTGCTTAGCAAGTGCCTCGCCCTCATCTCCTCCTCGACTGGGTGGCCAGTCGTGGACTCTGACCATCGCATTTCATTTGACTCGTGCTCTTGCACAGAAGTACAGGAAATACCAAGGCATGGGAGCCATCCCACCAAGTTTCAGCCATATTTCCCTTCGTGTACTAAGAATTCAAGTTCATTCTGTTTGCATCCCATACTTGGGGTATAATTGTATAGACACTGAAGCCTGTGCATTTTATGGCTCGGCTTCTTTCTTACATTATTGGAAAGCTATCTTGAGGTGCTATCAGAGTTCTTCTGTCAAGGTAGACTTCATCCACAGCTGCCTCCAAATTGTCTTCACCCTCCCCAGTTTGATTCAGTTTAGAGCCCCCCTGCTGAAATTCTTCATGCTGTGGCCAAACATTCTTCCCACCCCTGGTGAGGTGCAACCCGTCCCTTGCCAGAAGTCCCTCAACCAAACGGTGCAGCCCATGGTCCCAGAGCCCAAATCTCTCATGTTGGCACCACCTTCATAGCCAGTCGTTCACCTGAAGTATTTTTCTTTCCCTTCCTCTTCCAAAAACTGGGAGGGTGGGTGAGAAGACTATCTGGGCCCCAAGGTTCTTGAGTCTCCTTCCCAGAACTTCAAAACCGGGTGTGATTTCTTTGTCTTTTGGCAGTATCGTTTGAGCCCTTGTGGATTAAAAGAGAAGGACAGGGGACCATTGGCTTTATGAGCTTGGGCAGTCTTTCAGTCATGTCTCTAATCCAAGCTCCAGGGAGACGGCACACCCAGTGAGTCCATGGGTCATCGCAACACACCTGGGTTCACTCCCTAGTAGTAGGGTCTCCCACAAGGAGAACCCGCCTTTTCCTCGCGTCTTGCTCCCTGTTGCGCAGGCCCCTTTGCGATTCCTCCCCTGCAGGCTCTCACGGGCCTCATCCTCTGGTGGCTGAGCGTGATCCCAGGGTCGCCCGGGAGCAGCGGCTTCTGCTTCAGACCGTTGTCTTTCCCCAGGGAGTTTCCTCTTCAAACATTTTCCTTGACTCTGCACAGGATATTAGGACCCCGTCCATATTAAAATCGTGCTCCACTTACGTTGCTGATGGCATGATTGTGTTGCTTTCCTCTTCATCAACTGTGGTGCTACCCCAAATATATCTACTCTAGTTCCTAGAACAGCTGCTGGAGCAACTGCAGGCCGCCCAGGGAAGTGGGAAAACGTCAGCAGAGCGAGGCCGCTGCCCGCCAGGAATGTGGCCGCCGCATGCACTGCATTGCTCACATGCAGCCGGGGAGAGAACCAGGCCGACCTCCAGCCACGAGTCGAGCCACGTGATTCCCGCAGCACCCCCTCCTTCTTGACAGCTTTGGAAATTTTTGACTGGCCGGAAAGAGGGGCCTACTCTTGCAGACACCTGGCGGAGGCTTCTTCAGGCAGACTTCCGAGTGCCTGCTCACACTCGGCATGCTGTGAACCACAGCCCACTCAGCCACCTCGACGGGACCACGAGCCAGCTGACTGGCACCTCCCGAAATTCCTGGGCACCCCCACCCCAGTGCTGTCCCCCTGCTCTCCTGTTCCCCCACACAACTCATTTCCCAGGAGGGTCATCCAAACCCACCAACAGCAGGAAGACCACCAGTCCCCACCCCCCGGCTGCCCCACTGCTCACACCTTGCCTGGGTTCCACTTCTGCTTCTTGGGAGCAGCCGCCTGACAGCCCTCTCCCGGACAGCAGGACCTCCTTGCCTCAGGTGTCTGGCAAACAGAAATCTGAACTTCCCACAAGAGACAGATGCCGAAGGCTCTGGAGGGCTGCTCATGACCGGTTCCCATCATCTCTGGCCATGCTGCTGCCATCTGATTCCACGGCCCTGATGGAGCCACACTGTTCTGCGGTTCTGAGCAGAGAGAAGAAACTGGGGGCAGTCAAAACACTCGGTTACACGATGGCCGACAAGCCCATCACTGGGCCTCTGCCCGAGTCAAGTCATAGCCCAAGAGTCACGTGCCTTTCATGCAACCATATAGCCATGTTAGGCCTTTGGCTACAAGCTGATGCCTCAAGTGTGTGCATCCACAGACTGAGAGCCAGTGTGGTGTAGTGGTTAAGAGCATAGGACTGGGACTCAGACAACCTGGGTTCAAGTCCCCGCTCAGCCATGGAGCCAACTGGGTGCCTTTGGGCCAGTAACAGACTCTCAGCCCAGCCTACCTCACAGGGTTCTTGTTGTGGGGATAAGATGGAGGAGGAGAATGATGTAAGCTGCCTTGAGCCCTTTGAGGAAAAAGGCAGGTTATAAATTGAAGAAAAACAAACAAACAACTTTTTCATTGTTCAAAGGGTTTAACAAGTTTCCATGAATCTACCTGAATTTCCAGCCCACTTCAACAGCTTCATTTATTCAAATATCCAAACAACCAAAGCCATTTTTATCATTAGTCAAAAACCATGTGAAATGATATGATGCTTCCTTTGTTTTTGGTTTTGAATAAATAGATTTCAGGTGAGTGAGTGAATTCCACCTTGTAATGTCTTGAGCTTTTAAGCTGTTCCAGCTTCTGAGCAGGCCCATCAAGACTGTTCTGGGACTGACCCTTGAGAGCCCCTGCTCGGGCACTGCAGCTGACGGACAGGCAGGGGAGAAGAGTGCTTCTGCAGGTGCCAGGAGGGGCAGGGGCAGGGGCAGGGGCAGGGGCAGGAGGCAGGGAGCTCCTGGCCTGGCCCCTTCCGGCCCTCCAACTGCCCGGAAAGAGGCAGCAAGTGTCCGGAGGGGAAGCGCCCTTCAGCACTGGATTCCAAAGATTCACCTTGGTTAAAAGTGCAACACGGAGGGCAGGGCTGGACCTCGTGGGGACCCGCTCCAGCCGATATGCAGCCGCAAGCAAGCCCCACAACAGCAGGCCGCCTGGGGGCTGTGCAAGCTGCCGCTGAGCCTTCGCAGTCAGAGGAGGCAGCGGGGGACTGGACAGGACAGGGGAGTTGCTGGCGACTGCGGCAACAGGTGGGCTGGGAAGGGCTGGAGATGGGCTGGCTGGG
Organism: Varanus salvator macromaculatus; assembly: GCA_023646645.1. Taxonomy (NCBI): domain Eukaryota; kingdom Metazoa; phylum Chordata; class Lepidosauria; order Squamata; family Varanidae; genus Varanus; species Varanus salvator. The sequence continues at coordinate 1,997,411 of JAIXND010000772.1, read as the reverse complement.
GAAAGGTGGTCTTCGCTCCCCCATCCCCTGGGGCCCCACTCCACCAGTGGGGGCTGGCCGATCCCTTTGGATGCTGAGCCCAGCAACAAGCAAAGAGAGCGCTGCCATGCCAGCCTGTGGCCACAGGCCAAAGGGTCCATCCTCCCAAGGTGGGGCAGCTCTTGGACCGTTAAAGCAGTTGGGGGTCAGCCAGACGACGCGTCAGGCAAAGCAGAATGACTGCTGCGAGAGCAGACCTGAGGGCAAGGAGACACGGCGCCTTCCGTGCCCATGATCAGGGGCTCCCAGCAAGGCAGTGGCCCAGGCAGGGGCCCCGCTCTGGATCCTGGCACAAAACAGGTGGCACATGGGGCCCGACTCTGCCTCAGCTAGGGCAGCAGTGGGGCGGCCAACCCCACCCTCCCCGTCTGCGTCGCCCCACCCCCCGGCAGCACAGCTCTTGCCCACACCGAGGGTCCAGCCGGAAAGTCAGCTGGGCGGAGACCGGCTCCCCACCCCGTGGAGTCCTGGGGGTGCCCAGGCGCCCCATTCTCTGCCGCTGAGCTGTGCCAAGGGCCCCCTCCCCGCTTTCAGCCCAAGAAGCGGCACCCCCTCCTTCCAGGGCCCTTTGCTGTCGGGGCCGGGAAAGCAGCACAGCCCGTGTGCTCCGAGCAGAGGGGGCAGGCGGGCGAGCCAGGCGGCAGGACCCGCACCCAGCACGGCCGGGGGAGGGGGGCTCCGCGCCAGGCTGGGCCTGCCTGCCTGGGGCGCCCACCGGCCTCCGTGCTGCCGCAGGGGTTGTCGAACCGAACCGGGGAGAAAGCCCTCGAGCGACGTCGACGGCCGCGGCGGGGCGCGGCGGGTGTGCGGGCTCCGGAAGCCGAGCCGGGCTGCCTGCGGCGGCCCCGGGCCGAACCGCCCGCCCCGCCCCGCCCCGCCCCGCTCGCCCTGGGCAGCCCGGGCGCCCCCCCGCCCGCGCCAGGGGCTGTGACGAGCGGCGAGCAGCTGCAGGCGGGGGAGGGGCGGCGCGGAGCTCCTCGGAGCGTGACGAATGGCGGGGCGGGGGCGCGGGAGGGGGATGAGGTTACCCGCGGAAGCGCGGGGGGGGGCGGCCCGCTCGCGGAGCCCGAATTCCTTGAGGCCCAGCAGGGCGCCTGCCCCGCCGCTTCCTCGCCACGAAACTGGACGCCGGTCCCGGGCCCCGATAAAGCAGCTGCCCCCTCGCTTCCTCTTCCCTAATCGGGGCGAGGGGGAAGCCACCCACGCGCCCTCACATCTGCCGGCGGCGCGGCTCTTGTTTCCATCAGGTTAATGCAAGCGAACAGCTGGCCGCGTCCCCGGACCGGCAGGCAGCGCCCCCCCCCGAACCCCGCGCTTCGGCGCGCCTCTCCGCGCGGAGTCTTGCGCCTGGTCCGGCCTCGCAAGCGGCCGCCCCGGGCTCCGACGCCCCTTCCCCTGCCTCACGGGCCGCCAGTCGGTCCCCGGAAGCGGGTCGAAGCCGTGGCCAGTCCCGGCGTTCAGCCCGCGGCCGGCGTGGAGCGGCTGGGCATGGAAGGCTCCCCGCCCCCCCGTCCAGCAGGCCCGGGCACTCCGCCTCCAGCCGCCAACCCCCCCCCCCGGTTCTTTGCACGAGGCGCCGCGATGGGGCGCCGCGGCGAAGCACAAAGGACGGGGCGCTCCCTGCCCGCTCGGGTCGGGCCAGGCGGGGCTCGCCCGGCCCCACCGCTGCCCGCGCCTCTTCCGCGTGCCGACTGCAGCAGAGGCCCGGCGGGGAGCGCGGGAGCACGTGCGGCGCAACGGGGAAAAGGCGCGCAGGGTGCGGCGGAAGCAGCGGCGCACGAGGCAGCCGCCGACCTCCACGCTCGGAGAGCGGAGAGCAGGAGCGCGGCTCGCCTGGGCTCAGGAGCCGCGCAGGCCGGCAGGATGCCCCCCGGGAGCCGCAGCAAAGCCCCGGTTGGCGCCACTCGGCCTGGCCTGCCTCGCGGGGCTGTTGGATAAGGGCCACGAGACGCGCCTCGGGCTCCTGGCGAGAGCGGGCGCACGTGCTCGGATGCCGCGCACGGCCCTCCCGGCGCGGGGCGCTGCGCGCTGTTCTTCCGCAGCCAGGCACGCTGGAATGGGCGGCCGGCCGTCGCCCCTTGGCCCCGACCCCGAGGTGGCGAGCGGGGCCTGAGCGGCTCCCTCCCTCCGCCAGGGGAGGCGCCGGGGCGGGCGGGGGCGTTGGCGCGGGGGGCAGCCCGGTGCAGCGCGCCGCAGGGCCGGGCCTTCGCGCGCCGCGGCAGCTTGCGGCCCGGCAGTGCTACCCCGGCGAGGGCGAGGGCGAGGGCGAGGCTCCCGGGCCGGCCGCGCTCCGGCACGCGCCCCGCCGGTGGTCGGGGCGCCCGCCGCGGCCCGCCCGGGCCCTCCCTCTGGCCGCGCGATCGGGCTCCTCCCCCGTCCGCTTCCGCCGCTGTGTCCCGGGGGGCCCCGCCCGCCCCGCTTGTCCAATTTTCCGGTTGATTAGCTCCGTTGCTGTCTCTGTCACCCTCCGCTGTTGGTGCTCATTTCCTTTAACTGGTGATTAATTACTCTTCCTCTTCTGCGCCCCGTCTCCTCCCCTCCCGCCACCAACTATTTGCATATTAATCAAATTCTATTTGATGGCCTGACAGACAACCAAGCGCGGGGAGAGGCAGCCCCCGCCGCTGCCCTCGCCCCCTCCCGCTCCCGCTCCCGCTCCGGCTCCCGGAGGGAGGCGAGGCGAGGCGGCGCGGCCCCCAGGAGCCGCGGGCAGCTGTCCGCGCCCTCCCGGGTCGGCGCCTGCGCTCAGGTGGCGCGGAGGCGCACGTGGCGCACCGGGACGACTGGCAGCCGCAGCCCGCGCAGACCCCGCCGCGCCGGCCCGGGCCCGGGCAAGGGAGGCGCGCGCCGCCGCCGCGCCCCTTCTGCCTCCGCGATCGCCTCCCGCGGTGCGGACTCCTGGACCGCTCGGCGCCCGCCGCCTGCTGCTTGCGGGCCGAGGTTGCGCCCTACCCGCGGGCCGGCGAGCCCTTCCTAGAGCAGGGGCTTGAGGCGGGCCAGCAGCGGGGCAAGGCCCTCGCGTTTTCTTGAGGCACGTGTAGCTTCTGCGCACTCACAGAGCGCGTCTCCCTTGGGAAGAGGACACCTGACCACCGGCGGACTGGGCAGGCTGCAGCGCCCCCGGGGCGAAAGGAGTGCGGTCCCAGGCTGCACCATCGGCGAGACGCGTTCGCCCCCTGCCGCCCGAGGGGAGAAGGCTCGCCGGGAGGGCCCGCTTCCGCCCCCCACCCCCCCAGGAGCTCGCAGGTTCCTCCCAGAGCCCACCTTTCCTGGAAGCACCAGGCGCCTTCCCCCGCTTCCTCCCCACGCACTTCCCGTGCCGGCGTCTGCAGTTGCTCCGGCCCCCGGCAACGAACGACACGGTGAAAACGGGCAAAGCTGCGCCGAGAGGTCCCCTCTGGCTGGCGGGAGCCGCCGACGCAGCAACACTCGCAGCGCAGGACGAAATGGCACCTTCAGCAACCCGAAATAAAGAGGTTAACTAGTAATCAAGGCGGTGCGGTTTTTTCTGACGGAATCAAATTATCCACCGCAGTCCCACGCCTTGAAAAGAACAGTATTGCAAAGTACAGTGGAGTTAAAAGGAGATTGAAAGGGAGAGAAAAGGTGGTCTCCTTTAGAAAGTGAAAATCTTGCCCAAACGAGATCAAAAATAAATGCAGAGGCTCACAACTAAAGTACAAATGTGATGCAAACACAGAATTCGTGGCGTGTAACACTAACAAGACGGAGGATGCCAACAAGCTGCTTGGACAGGTTCCTGCAGCCACGACTGCTCTGGATCCTTGCCCCTCCTGGCTAGCAAAAGCCGGGAGGGGGGAACAGCCAGCTGGGCCGGGGGGGGGGGGTGATCGATTCTTCCCTGCGAGGAGGAGTGGTCCCTGGCCCCCTGGAGCGAGTGGCGGGAGGGGGGGAGCGCTCCTGCAGAAGCCCCCCCTGGTCCCAGGAGGACTCCACGCTTTTAGGCTGAGGCAAACAATTTGCTTCCCGGCGAGGTTCTGGATTGAGCGGTGACCAACCAGCTCCAGGCACACTAGGCTGAGACGGATTGCCTGGATCCGTTCCAGTTGGGGTTCAGGCCCGTTTTGGGCACAGAAGCGGCTTTGGTCGCCCTGTATGATGGCCTGCTCTCGGAGACAGGGAGGGCGACCCTGCCGCTTCTCCTGGACCTCTCAGCAGCTCTCAGTGCCATCAAACACAACATCCTTCTGGGGCAACTGCCTGGTTGGGTGCAAGAGGGGGGATCTTGGGGGATGGTGCCCTGCCCCTTGAATCCTCCAGTGCGGGGTTCCCGAGGAGTCAGTCTTGCCCCCTGTGCCATTTAACATGAAACTGCCGAGTGAGGTCACCTGCAGTTTGGAGGCGCCTCTCCCAATGTGCTCCCCCCCTTGCATCTGCAGCAGGTGAGGCCGTGGAGGTGCTGACCCGGCGCCTGGCTGCAACAGTGGACGGGATCAGGGCGACCAAGCTGGTGGAGATGCTGTTGGTGGGTGGCTCTTCTGGCCCAGCGGAGGGAGCCCAGCCCATTCCGGACAGGGGTGCCCTCCCCTGGGAGGAGCAGGTTCACAGCTTGGGGGTGCTGCTTGAGCCGTCCATCTCACCTGAAGCCAGCTCAGAGTGCCTTCCACCGCCTCAGCACCTGCCACGGGGCTGTTTGGAAGCCACAGCTTGTGCAATGGTGTCCTTGATGCCTCCAAGCCCAGTTCAAGGTGTTGGTTTTAACCTACGCACAAAGCCCCGCAAGGCTTGGGGCCACAATACCTGAGGGAGCCCCTCTCCCAGCTGTCTTCTTCCTGGACATGTTCTGGGGCCTTTCTGACCCCCACCTCCGAGGGAGCCTCACAGAGTAGCAACGAGGGAAACAGCCTGTTCGGTGGAGCCCCCACCCCGTGAAGGAACAGGCTCCCCACTGTGGCGCACCTGGCACCCACTTCACGATCTTTTCAGCGTCGGGTGAAGACTGTTCTCTGCCGCAGAGCATTTGGTTAGTTACTGGGGCCTGCTGGTTGTGGGGCAGGGTTTAACAGGGCTTTTTAACATATAATTTTGTCTGTTTTTATTTGCTTTTAAATTTTGCACTGCTAATTTTTATAGTTTTCATATGTTAATTGGTATATGTTGTTTTAAAATACGCTGCCATGAACCACCCAGAGAGCTTTGGTTGTTGGGCAGTAAAGAAATAAGATCCTGGCCAACAACAACCGATTCTTTAGATAGAGGAAACTGGCTTGAGGCAGATGGAGCACCGCACAGGAGGAGGAGATGGCCAGGGAGCCAAAGATATTCTTTGTGTCTTCACTGTAAAAGGCAGAACAGCAACTTGTGCCTGAACTGATACCTTCAGCTATCCGAGCAAATAGTATTGAGAAGGGATTCCCACTATTTTTAGAAGTAACTGATAAAATGAACAAAAAAAACCCCTTTGGGTCCAGATGGCCGCCATCTGAGCGCTTGAACAACTCAGAAGTGAGATCGCTGCTCCGTTAGGAGAACGATGCGACGTGCCCCTGAAAGTGGCCTCCGCATCGGGGACTGGAAGGCAGCCAGTGCAACATCAGACTGAAAAAGGGGACCCGGACATTACAGGACAGTTAGCCTAACATCAATCCTGGCTAGACTGATGGCATGTATTATTACCAGGCCTATCAAAACACATGTGCTGGCGAGGACGACTCCGCGTGGCTTCTACAAAGTCATGTCCTGTCCCACTAATTTTACTGGGGCTCCTTGGAGAGTATCAAGGCGCACATGGATAGCATAGGGCTGATCCTGCAGACCTCGGATTTCAAAGGGCTTTTTGGAGCGTCCCTAACTGAGCTGCACGATGTTTGATTTAGTCTAGTTTCGTGTAGTCTCATGTCTCCACCTTTCTGAGGCTTTTTAAGAGTCCGCAATGGAAGCAGAGCGCGATTTCTGCCCTCTCTCGCAGTCCTTGTCCCTGGTGACATGAAGGGCGAGTCAGGACAGAGAAAGGAGGCACTTCTTCGCACAGGACAAAGTTCAGCTATGGGATTTGCGCAACATGCTGTGACTGCCAGCATCTCGGAGAGCTTTAAGGGAGAATGAGACCAATTTGTGGCGGGGGAGGCCTAGCAACGATCGCAACATGGGAAGCACCTCTGCCTGCGGGTTGCTGGGAAGTAGAAGCTGCAGGGCGCTTGGGCATGGCACCCCATCCTGCTTCTATGGCAGCTGGCAGGCCGGTGGGGGGGCCGCCAGTATGGTTCACTTCCGGGGTTTTCGTCCCATCAGTAAATAATGCATTCCACCATACAAAGTGCCGAAAGAGCAAAGGGCATGCCAGGAAGGGCACCATGAATTAAGGGAGTGGAGGGCACGAGCTCAAAGCAAAAAGGAAGAGGCAACCTGTGACATGCAGGTGCATGAGGGGGGTCACACGGAGGTGGGTAGAGGCCCGTCTTCCCCTGTGGAGGAGGGCAGGACGTACTCCAGCGGAGCCACTCCAGAGGATACAAGGAAGTCCTTCCTCACACAACTGTGGAATTCGCTGCCACAGGGAGTGGTGAAGGCTGCCCATCTGGGCAGCTTTAAAAGGGACTGGGCAGGCTTGTGAGGGAGGGGCTACCGGGGCCACTAGCCCTGCTGGCCACGTGCCCCCCCTTCCCCAGAGGTGGCCCGCCAGCACACGCCAGTGGCTGAGGGGCTCGGGCGGGGGGAGGCCTTGCCCCCTCCTGCTGGAGGGACCTGGGGGCAGCCGGTTTGCCGCTGTGTGTGTGGAGGGCCGGGCTGGATGGACCTTCGGCCTGATCCGGCAGGGCTTTTCTTATGTTCTCAAGCGCCTCAGTTTTTTTAAAGCAAAAATCCAAGAGACGGGGCCTTAATTTACTGGATGTTTTAACTTCCATGAGATGGTCAACCATTTTATGTGCCAAGGAAACTGGCGTTCTTCTGTTTATAACCTCAAAGGCAGCGGCCTCCTTTCTCCAAGGGCAGAAACAGAGGAGGCGGGAACAGTTGCTTACGGCCAAGCGAGTCTCGCGTGAAGACCTGGAGTGGCTGGCGTGGCTGCTGCAGGTCACCACGTGGCACAATGAGAGATCTTTCCGATCCGGTCTCTCTGGTCTGCGACCCGGGTGAGTAAAGCAAGGCCCTGGCAGGCCATGGAGGACGGGCTCTGGGTGAGGGGGTGGCAGAGCTGGGTCCCAAGTGGCGTGGGCAGCAGCCACTCTGCGCTACACCGAGGCAGCAGGTGCATGATACGGATGCAGCCATCCTGCTGCAGAGGCTCATGAGTGACTCACAAGGAGCACAGATGGGGTGCGGACCCAGGCCTTGCAGCATGACATCTTCCGGGGGAGGGAGATCCCTCTGCACAGGTAGCGACACTCGCTGGACTTGCTCTGCAGCAGAAAGGACCCTCGAGACTGGTGCCCTCTCCCTCCCCCCCCGCCGCAGCCAGCACACTGCAGGCACAGCCGGGAAGCAGGAGGGCTACCCCACTGCCCGGGTGTGCCAGGACGCTCCCCCGGCAGCTGTGCCAGACCCTGCCGGGAAGGCCGGGACTTTACTCCCACAGGAAAGCGGAGCTTCAAAGGCCCCGGGACGCCTGCCCAGCCCCAGCTGCCCAGCCTGGGAACAGAAATCCAGGGACACCTGAAGCAGATCCCCATGAAATCGGGGGTGGGAAGCGGGGCCAAGTGCAGCAGCAGCTGCTGAAGGCCAGGCCAGGCACTTCCTGCCCGCCCCCCCAGTGCACCACCAGGGAACTGGCCACTGTGGGGCCGCCACTCCTCACCCAGCTGGGGCACAAGCGGCTCCCCAGAGGGCCTTCAGGAAAGCTCTGGCAACGGGGGGCGGGCAGAGGCCCCGGTGGGGAAGGGCAGCCGGAAGCAGTGGGCAAAGCCAGGGGGGGGGCTCGTGTTGCCGGAGCTGCACTGGGCACCTGCCCGGAGCAAGCACTCCCTGCCACAGATGCTGGGAAAGATGATCGGCGAGGAAGCACAGGCCCTCCCTCGGCAGCCTATTTTTAGCCCAGCTACAGGCCGGGTGCCCCACGGAAAAACACAAGGCAGGGGAGCCAAGGGGCAGGAGTGCGAGCCGGCCAGAGGGAGCGGCAGCAGCTCCGTGAAACGCTGCTGCGAGGGCCGGCTAGGTGGCGGCCTCTTTCCTGGCCATGGGGGAGGAACGTGGACAGCCAAGCTGGCCTGGGCCACGTCGGGCACCGAGGAGGAAGTGTGTGCCGAGCCACGGCTGGCAGCGGACAACAGAGTCCTGCAACTGCAGGAAAAGGAGACCTGGCGAGAGGACCAGAGGGGACCCCCTCGCCCCGGATCTCAGCAGAATGTGCAGAAAAGAACGCAGAACTTGGGCAGTTGGAAAGGAAGGCGGGAAAGATCCAGAGAACGCGGGAACGGTCGGCACGAAGAAGGCGGACATCCATCCAGGGTTGTGGGCTCCCGGGGCGAGAGAGAACGACAGACGCCACGGTGAGCAGGGACTCCCTCCCACCTCTCCCGTGGCCTGGGCCATCCTGGAGGTTGTAGTCCAACACACGTGGGCTGGCCGGAACAGAAGCCCTGTGCCCTGACCGTGCCGACGACCCCAGCAGGCCTGGCTCCAGCCCAAGCCTCGGCACCTGCCTCGGGGTCACTCGGTTCTGGTCACGGCCAGATCAGCACTGCTCAGCCTCAGAGATGACCTCCGGGGGGCCGTGTTTGTATGGGGGGGGCAGATCACTGAGCAAGAGCAGCCTTTTCCAAAAGTTTATTGTGAACAGTGAAAAAAGGAAGCACAGTGGCCTCAGTCCCCGAAGCAGTTGAGCAGGAGGCGCCCACGGGTCACCTGCCTGTCCACCCAGGAATCGGGGCCCAAAGCAAAGTCCCAGGCGAGGCCTGCTCTGCCCCCCCTTCCACACACGGAACGAGACCGTCCTCGCAGGGCCTCCGCCAAGGCAGTGGCTCCACATCGCCGCACACAACGAGCACCCCTTAAACGGGGAGGCAGCCCCCCAAGCAGCAGCAACAGAATAGAGCTTGCCGAAGCCTCCGAGAGGCGGGAGAACAGAGCCGGGGAGGGTGGGGCGCTTGCTGCTCCTCTGTGAAACATCCCACATGGGGGTGGCAGCAGACCTGCCTGGCCCGAGGGGCCGGACATGCACCTCGCGGCCCACCCCCCCGACGGACACCTTCCGTGCTTCGCCATGTAAGCAGAACGGCAGAGCTGCCGCTTGGCCAGCCAGGTTCTGACTCAGGAGCTCCCTGGAAGAGGGACCCCGAGGAGGCCGCAGGCGCCAGCCATAGTCCCACCACCCAGTGCGCGTCGGGGGCTGCCTCGGGGGCCCCTGTGGCTGCCTGGGCCTGCGAGGCACTACCTCTGCCCACAGCCCCTGCAGGAAGCTGCTGCTCCCGGCCCTCCCCACGCAGGCAGGGCAGTGGAGCCCGTGGCCACCGGGCCCAGCCTGCCCCCAGAGCGCTCGGCTCGCATCACGCTGCCTTCCAAGGGCTTCTGCCACAGGGGCTGTCCAAGACTGCGGAGCCAGGAGCCGCCTACGACAGAGGACGGTGGATGGAAGAGCTCCCTGGAAGAGGCGAGAAAAGGGATGTGAAGCCATGCTGTCCTCCCCAAGCGCTGCCTCATTCCGCCCCCCACCGCCATTGGAGGAACAAAGCCAGCTCCCTTGGCACGGCAGCCCGCAACCCGAGTGGTCCCCCTGGCACAGCCCCGCCTCCCCCTCCTCCTACCCCCAAATTCTTCATGCTCTGCGGAAAGCGGGCCACACACCTCTGCCTACTTACCACTTCGCAGGTGGCTGGGCGCTGGGGGCCCCTTGGTGTGGGGGGGAGTGGCGTGCACCGGGTGTTTCAGCTGCAGCAGGAGCCGGCTTCCTTCCACCTCAACACCCTTGGAAGGAACAGAGCAGACCCGTCGTCTGGGACGAGCAATGGCTCGGCCGTCTCAGCTCCCCACCGCAGCCAAAACGGCGCGCGCAGGGCTCCTCCAGCCCAGTCGCCCACCTGCCAAAGGGGCCCATGGCAGGGCCCGACGGCAGCCACCCCCCTGCCTAGAACGCTGGCCCTACACACGCAGGGGCAGCTGCCCTCCCCCTCGGATGATGCACCCCCATCAGCCGCCACAGGCGGGGGCGCCCTCCTGGCGGGTCACGCGAGCCCCGGCCTGCAGCCCCCCACGTGGAGCCACGCACAGCAGCGCACCAGGACGGAGCATATTGGCCGGCGCAGCCCATTCCCCTTTCAGGGCCTTTGGCGTGTGCTCCAGCTTCCTCTTCCCTGAATAGTACCAGTCACTACAATGCAATCCGGGGGGGGGGGGGCTTGCCCCTGGATCCAGGAGGGGGCCGATGCCTCGAGTGAGGGAGCGGTGCCTCCCTTCGAAGGGGGCAGCGGATACACCACCCTTAAAAGGCCCCACCTGGATCCAGAGGACACAAACAATTAGGTGCCCGAGCGGCTGTGGCGGGGCAGCTCCAAGCCCTCTCGGAGCCGACGGGCTGCCCAAGCAAGTGGCTTCAACACTGCCGTCCAGCGGGGACGGGAAGCCCCGAGCAGGAGGGAAAGAGCCGATGTCGCTCGGTCTCCAAACGTCAGATGCCGCTGTTGCCAATGGAAATTCCTGCCTCCAAATTACAGCACTATTGAACTGTTACTCATCTTTTCTACCACACGCCGGTGTGCGAAGTTTTTCAGCCTCTTGCTGACAAACACCAGACGGGGAAGCAGAATGGCTGCCAGTGCGGTGCTCCGTCTCTCGGAAACAGCACGGCAGCCACGACTCACAAGCCACAGACGGCCTCATCTGAATTAAATACTGCTCTCAGAAAATTTCGGGTGTATTTGATTACACCTGATTTCAGTATTTTATTATTAGCATTTTTTACTGCTTGGCTTCTAGTTATTTTAGCGAATTATCAGGGTTTGGCATCATATTTAAAAACTAATACACAAAGTACTGTATTATGTACATAATGCTTTTTATTTTTTCCTCAGCAGTCCCCTGCCCAAAAATTCCTATTTTTGCTGGTCACCAGCTGTCAAAAGGTTGAAAAGCACTGGTCTCGGTCCATTTTAATTGGGCTTTAGGTACCAGGATGGGATGGAATGGAAGCTATTGTGGCCACTCTGGGGGACGACCGACGCTGGGGAGAGATGGGGCACCGTGGCCCTGCTGACTCTCCTGGATCGCAGCAGCTTCCAATAGCATCGGCCACGGGATCCTTCTGGCCAGGCTGGCTGGGCTGGGTGCTGGCGGCACCACTCTGCCGTGGCTCTGCCCCTATCTGGCCAACCGGCTGCGGCTGGTGGAGCTAGGGAACACCGCTCTGCCGTGGCGAGTGCGCCAGGGAGTTCCACAGGGCCCGTTCGGCCCCCATGCGCTTCAGCATCTACCTGAAACCGCTGGGTGGGGCCACCTGGAGGCACAGGCCGAAGGGTCGCCCGTGTGCTGGCAAGGAGCATCCCCTCTCAGTCGAGGCCGATTTTCCAGCCATGTTCGTATGGGGAGGAGCGGAGCCTCGCCGCAGTTATCCACGTGCCGGTAGCCTCCTGCCCGGATTATCGTCATGCGCTCTGCATGGGGCTGCCTCTGAAGACGGTCAGGGCACCTCAACTGACCCAAAACAGCGCAGCACGGTCCCTGACAAGGGCCGGCCGAGAGGATGCGTCACGCCAGCCCTCCACCGACTGCACTGGCTGCGTGTCGCTGCCCCGGCCCAATTCAAAGAGCTCATGCTACAATGCAAAGCGGCACGTGGATTGGGTCCGGATCGCTGCATGTCTCCGTACAGGCCTCCTTCGCGAACCCCCTCACCAAAAAATGAGGTGGGGGGAACTGGCGAGGAAAAGGGCCTTCTCTGTCACCCCCCCCTTTGGAATTCCCTTCCGAGGGAGCTGCAACTGGCACCTGCTTTTCACTGCTTTTGGCACCAAGTTAAAATGTCTTTATTTGTACGTTTTTAGATTATGATTGTTCATCTTGCTGCTTTATTGTTTGCTGTTTATCCTCCTGTCGTATCTGTGCTGTATTTTTATTCTATTATATGCTATGGTGTTACTAATTATTGTCAATGTTTTTATCTGTACTGTTGTCGTGATTGCAATGTGGGCCACCGAGAGGGGCTCCTGGCCCACAAATGCAGCAAATGGATGGACAGACGGATGGACATTCAACATGAATTGGCATTTGCTGTGTGGAACACATGCCCCTCAGCTGGCCCAGCCACTCTGCAGCAACCCCAGCCAGAGAAAGGCCACGGGTGCCATCCCCGGGGCTCCTCTGCAAAGGCAGCCATGGGCAGCCCCTCCCTCTGCCCTGTGGGGCTCAGAGTCCCTGGGGCGGTTGAACTGGGCTGGGCTTGGGGTCACACCCCGACTCAGGCTCCCAAGAGGCCTGCCACACGACCCCCACGCTGCCAGGATGGGAGGGGCCGAGGCAGGGCTGAGCAGCTGAGCGAGATGCGTGCATGTGCCGCGCCGGCCCAAGTTTCCACCCCCACGCATTTCTGACATGGCCTGAGGAGGCGCATGGACCCCGGGATCCCGGCAGAGGAGCAAGGGCCTCCCGCTGGGAGCCCCCTTCTGCGGCGAGAGGCAGCGTCCACCAAGCGGGACAGTTCCACCCCCAAAGCCGGAGGAGGCTGCCTGTGCGCAGCTTCGGACAGAGCAGAGGCCAGGAGCGGGGGGCCAGGCGGGGGGCCGTCCCTGCGGCCACCTGGGCCTTGCTGTGCCGCTGCACCAGCTGCCGCACAGAAGGACGGACGGACGGAGAGAGGACGGACGGAGGGGCTGCTCACCTGCAAGGCCACATAGGCTGCCTCGGCTGCTTCCTGGTATAAGTAGTTGACAAAGGCACAGAACCTCCGAGGGAGCCGGCGGATGGAGTCGATGGGCCCAAACCTGCGCCCCGGGGAGAATCGCCACCAGAGCACCGTGAATGCGCCCCGCCTGGGCCTCAGCGCTCGTCTGGCTGTGGGAAACGGGCCTCCCGCCTGCAGCTGCCCAGCCCCCGCTCTCTGGGCCTGGACAGCCGAGGTTGGGCAAGCGAGACCGGGGGGGGGGGAGCTAGTGCTGTTCACATCACCAGAGCAGAAGGGGGGGGAGGGGAGTACTTACGGCTGAAAGTACCAGAGCAGAACCTCCTCCGTGATCTTCGGGGTGAGATTCCCGACCCAGATGGCAAACAGCTCCCTGCAACAGAGCACATTCAGGCCACATGCAGGGAAGAACGGGGGGGGGGGGACCAAGTGCCGCCCCACGTGAGCCTCATGCCGCACCACCCGGTCAGCCGGCCCCGCAGGCCCCGTGTTCCGGGGGCTCCCCTGGATCAGGTCCAAAGAGTTTGTGCCATCACACCGAGCAGCAAGAGGAATCGCGCGAGATCCGACTCGCGTCCTGTCCGCTCCAGTACTCCTCTCCCCTGCGGGCAAACCAGCCGCCAGCAGGGCAAGACCTGCCCCTGCCCGGCTGCTCAGCGACTGGCGTGCACCGGAGACCCCCCGGCAACTGCCAGTGGCGCTGGCGCACGGCCGGCCAGGCGGCACCGTGCAGAGCCTGCTCCTCACGGACGTGTCCAACCATCCAGGCTGGCGGCGGCTCCACTTCGCATCTCGGCGAATTCCAGTGTCACTACACACTGTGCGAATGACGCCCTTTTATCTGTCCTGAATTTCTCACGAATCGCCTCCATGGGACGACCTGGACTCCGGCGTACGGAAGAGCAAGAAGCCACTCGCTACTTTGCACGCCTCGACCGCACCTCGCTCTGCTTGCCTTCGCTACTCACAAGGAACCCGTCACTGAGCCGCCAGTCTTGGCTGCCCTGCTGTGCGTTTCTCCAATGCTGCGCGGTCCCTTGGGAGGAGCAGCTACCAGAGCTGAACACAACATCCCAAGTGCGACTGCACCAAAGAGCCGCGCGAGGCGGCGAGGAGCGCCTCGGCGGCTTGTTGTGAGCTCCCTGCCCAACTATGCCTAGCAGAAGTCTCCCTCTTCACAGCAGCTGTTCACTGGGGCAACATTTTCATCCAGCTGCCCAAGATTTCTTTCTTGATCGGTCACAGGGAGCTCCGATCCCAACAACTCACACTTGACCTTGGGAATGTTTGGCCCCGACACGCTTCGCCTGGAACTCGCTTGCTGCCCCGAGGCCCCTTCTCCCACCCTGACACCCCCCCGGGAGCTCTTCGCGATCCCTTTGCTTTCCGCCAACTGCACAGTTGGGTATTTTGTGGGCATCAGGCAGTGACAAGGAGAATTCAATCCATGTCACTTCCAGGTTGTGGCCCCTCGAAAGGAGAACTCAAAGTGTGTGGGGGGGATGCTTCCGCCAGGTCCCACGTGGCCCAGCGCAGCCACGGCGGGAGCGTGACCCACGCCAGCCCCTACGGCGGAGCCAAGAGCTGTCCACGGAGCGAGGCCCACCACAGGGAGGACTGTGGGCAACCGGCCATGCCCAGCCCCCCATCCGGCGGCGAGGAGCCTCGTCCCGTCTGAGGGCTGCGTGTGTTTGTGCAGGGGCAAAACCAGAAGGGCGCGTTCTTCCGCCCCCGTCCGTCTCACAGAGGTAATGCAGCAGGATGGGGACCCGGGGTGTGACTGCCACAAGGCCCTCACAGCCTTGCGCCCTCCAGTTCTCTGTGATCTGCAGGGATCATGCGACCAGCAAGTGGACCCCCACCTCCCTCTCCACATCCCTCACTGCCTAGCTGATCTGGGGAGAAGTAAGACATGGGGGAAATGGGGGAGCAGAGAGGAGGAGTGGTGGGAAAGGCCTCGGAGCCTGTCGCAGGCCCACGCAGGGGCACCGGCACCTCAGCCACACTGGCGGGGCAAGGCAGGACGATGGAGGAAGCTGACGTGAGGAGGGGAACGGCGAGGGCGGGGAAGGGCAATAACGGGCTGCTGCAGGGGCCGCGGAGACGCCAAGCGGGCTGGGATCATGCTGTGAGTTGCATCTCCAGTGGGTTCGGGGCTCAGCTACAGGCACTGCTTCCTGCTTCAAATGGCTGGCTCCTATTCCGAAGAAAGCAGGCCCAAGTATCAGCTGCAAGCCCAGCCCTGCTGCTTTGGGTGCTCTGGGAATGCAGCTGCTCCCCCAGCACTCACCTGCCCAAGGCGTGCGCAGCTGAAGGAAGCGGCATCGTGCTCCGAGAGCCAGTGAGCGTGGCCATCGCTAGAGGCCCTCCTGCTGGGCCATCCCCGCGTGCTGAAGACTGACCACCTGGCCCAGAAGGAAGAATGCAGCGACGCACTGGGGGAAGGGCCTTCGGAGGCCCCCATGTCCCTCCACTGCCTGCTCGGTGGACCGACGCACGGCTGTCCCAGCAAGCACCACCCGAGCGAGGGCTGGCCCCCTCCCACGGGGGGAAGCTCCTTACCAGGCAGAGGCACCCGGGCTTCTCTGGTCAGGCCGCCCCAGCCCGGAGCACAGCAGTTGTAGCCGTTCTCCTGTCGAAGGAAAGAGAGCAGGGCGGCCGTCTGGTCCCGCTCTGGCCCCGCAGCAGAAAGCTGGGCGCAGAGCCACAGGGCAAGGCTCAGTGGACGTGGATCCACCAGGGCTGTGTGGACAGGCCAGGCCTGGAGCCAAGCGGAGGGCGGTGGGCCCCCCTGGATGGAGCTGGGGGTCTGGATGCTGCCACAGCACAGGGCAAGGCGAACACGCTCCCAGACAGCCAGAAGAGGACCAACTGCACTGCCCCCCACTTCCTCCCTCCTGGAAACGAGCCCCCCACATGTGCAGGCCCCAGTGATGACCTCACGGGGCTGCAGATCACTCAAGAGCCCCACACAGAGGCCTGGACACCAGGCCCTCCAGGTCAGGCCCGCCCAGCCCCACCTCGCTCACCAGCACACGCTGTAGCTGGCACTTCTTCAACTGGACAGCGGCATCTGCACGGAACTCGTCAAGCTGCAGGAGCTCCTCGAAGGTCCGCGCAGCCTCTGCGTAGCGCTGGAGGTGGGGAGGGGCATAGCGGTCTCTCAGCGCTCTGACAGCCAAAGGCACCACACGCCACATCTGCCGATCCCCAGGGGCCCCTTGCTCAAGAGGGAGGTGCCCTGCCCTGCCCTGCCCTGCCCTACCTTGAGGCCCATCAGCGCCTTGCCTTGGCGGAACAGGCCTTTGGGCCAGCCAGGGTGCAGGCTGAGGGCGAGCTGAGCGTCACGCAGGGCCTCCGCACAGCACTGCAGCCTCTCGTAGCAGAAGGAGCGGTTCCCAAAGAACCTGGAAGAGAGGCAGGAATCAGCACTCTGGCCCACGGGGCCTGCCTGGAAAACTTGCTCGCAGCTGCAGCCGCCACAGAGGCACCAGGACACACAAATGGCTAGACACTGGTTAGGATGCGGTGTTTAATTTTAATTTTTGTCTTCCTGTTAAACTGTCCTGAGACCACGGTGGGGGATGGTCTGAAAAAGTTTTTTAAGAAGTTTAAATAAACAAACAAGTGGAGCAGTCTCCCGCAGGGGTCACTCCATGGTTCGTGTACGAGAAGCAGCTTCTCAGACCCAGCACCCAAGATGCGTCTTCCGGGCTCACTGAGCTACCGGCCTGCCTGGACAGAAAAGCAAGGGCCTCTGGCAACAGGCTCTGGCAGCAGTGCCGTGAGGAGAGATTCGGATTCTGGGACCACAAGCCAAGGCTCCTGAACACGGAGTATCGGCGACTGATGGGCTGCACCTCACAAAGAACGGGAAGCGTGCAGGAGATGCGCGCTCAGGTCAGCTGCACCAACAGCTCCGTGCGGGAGGCTGCCCACGGTCTGTGCAGCTGCCAGACCAATCTGGAGAATCTGGAGAGGGCATCAAGACGCGCTCCTGATGGGCAAGCCCCCAGGGCAGGCCGTCCCCGTGGGTCCTCGACCCTCACAGAGGTGAGGTGGGGCCAAGCCAAGCAGAAGAGGCGGGCAAGTGTCATCTCTGCACATCTCTGGGCGATGCCCAGTTTCTCTGGCCATGAGGTATGAACCACCGAACCACTGATATTCAAAGGGAAGGACGCTATGGAGGAGAAGAGGAATGTGGGACGCGGCCACGCTCTGCCCAGGCTCACCTGTATTCCCGGGGGTTCAGCTTGATGGCTTCCGTGAAGAGGAGGACCGCCTCCCGATAGTGGCCCTGCTTTGCCGTCTCATTTCCGCAGTCTGGGGGAGCCCAAAGGAAACGGCATCGCGGGTGTGAGACGGGGCCTTCCGAGCAGCCGGCCCAGCCTTCCCTTCCCTTCCCGCTCTGCAGGCCGGGAGCCCTGCAAACGCCTCCAAGCGCCCCCGGGGAGGGAGACCCCCTGCACTCAGCAGGGGGCAAGGGTGTCCCGCCACCCTTCCTGCAAAGAGGAGCTGAGAGCGCGGTCTGGTGGGACGGAGGCAACCGGGAGGACAGGGCGCCACCCCCCCCCCCGAGAGCCCACCTGCCAGCACCATACTCTGCTCCACA
This sequence comes from Varanus salvator macromaculatus, assembly GCA_023646645.1. NCBI lineage: Eukaryota > Metazoa > Chordata > Lepidosauria > Squamata > Varanidae > Varanus > Varanus salvator. The sequence continues at coordinate 1,979,973 of JAIXND010000772.1, read as the reverse complement.
GGAGTCCTCTGGGGTGCAGCCTGGGGCACCTGGAAGTCAGAACAGGGCATGGATCAGGAGCTGCTGCAGCTGCACTGGGTGCACCCGGAAAGGACACCTCGGGCCGAGACTCCCGCACAGGGCCATCACCATGGCAGAGAAGAAGGGCGCTGAAGAGCGGCCCTTCCCGGTCAGACAAAAGGCCCACCGGGCCCAGTCTGCTGTCCATGCCACAACCACACAGGTGCCTGCAAGAAGCCCGTGGGCGGGAGGTGAGTGCAACGGCAACCTCCCACTGTGGTCCTCCGCAACCGGAGTGCACGGCAGTGGCACCCGACACCGGAAGGGGCCTGCAGTAGCTGGGACCAGCAGCCCGACAGGCCTCTCACCGAGTCGGTCCAATCCCCTCCGGCAGCCCTCTGAATTGGCAGCCTTCACCACGTCGCTCTGCAGCGAGGTCCCTCAGTCCACCCTGTGCTGCGCAAAGCCATTCCTCTGTTCTCCTGAACCTCCCGAGAACCCGCTTCATGGAGTGACCCACACGGGCTCCAGTACTGTGAGGGGCACAATGACTCCCCACCCCCTTTCTCCCCTCAAATGCTGCCACCTGTCCTCACGGGGCACGTGCTCCTTCCCTCTGGTCAGCTGAGCTGCTCCTTTCCTTTCTGCACTGTTTCCGTCAGTATCCCAAATGCGATCACACTGCCGATGAGGGCAAACTGGCCTTGCATCCAGCTCTTTTCCCAGCTGTGCCCAATGGAAACATTGCTTTGCCACAAATACTGGCTCAGCCTTTCCACCAGTCTGCCTGCCATGACCTCAAGGTCCCTTTCCTGGTCAGGGACCAGCAGCTCAGGTCCAGGTGGGCAGCTCCTGGCTCCTGGGCCTGGCTTGCTTGCTCCGGCATGCCCTCCTCTCCTGCGCCGAGTTACAGCACAGAGACTAGAAGTCAGCAAGAGACACGAACAGGCATGCGCCAACCCGCTCAGTAGCTGAGTGGTCACTGCAGAAAAGACGACGCTGGACCAGATGGGCTGCGCCAGGGGCGGAGGAGCGCAGCCGACAGCCTCACCTCCTTTGCGGCTCTTGCCGGCGCCTCCTTTCCGTCCGGCTTGGCTGCCTTCTCCTTCTTTGGTGGCAATGACTTGGCACCCACCTTCAGGCGAGCCTTTGATACGAAGGTGCTGCTGAGATCAAGCTCCTCCTGCGGAGACCAGACGGGAAAGAACAACCCTGTACTGCACCCGAGAGTCACTGCCACCTTCCTAGGAAGCGTCCCCAAAAGGACAAAGGCCCGATACCAACGCTGCACCAGAAGCAAACATTATCAGGCTGAAAAACAGATTTGAACCTGACATGTGTCAGGAAGCGATAAATGCACTGAATACCTTCACTGTCATCTACCTTCGGAGGCACAACAGGTCAGTACGAGAAGGCAACTGTTCAGCCGGAAGGAATGGCATGAACGGAGCCGAGCTGCCTCCTCTGGTCGGCTGAGCCCCCTCGGCCCTCTTCCTCCAGCACACCGAGCGCAGCCAGCGACCCCGGCCAGCTCCTGCTCACCTCCGTCTCCTCCTCCGTGCTCTGCCTGGGGCTTCTGCTTGGGGAGGCCTCACTGGAGCTCCCCTCTGAGTCAGCAGGGCTGGGCCCCAGGACACTCGCAACAGGGACCAAGGGCTGCGGATCTGGCACGACTGTGCTGCCTGAGGGTCTATCCTATGAAGGGAAAGGGGTCACGACTTGCGAGGAGGCCACAAAGCTCCTGCCGAAGCCAGGGGAAGTGCGGAGTTGGGCACCGGCGCAGCCCCTGCCCTGCCCTCAGCCTCCCAGGGCCAGCCTGGGGCGCAGCAGGGCCAGCACTGGGCTCTCGTGCAGGTGCTGCACCGACGAGTGGAAGCATTGCCAGTGTGGGCTGAGCACGAAGTCCCTTCCTTGACATCCAGCTCAGGGGGGCAGTCCGTGGCCCAAGGTGTCCCCCCCCCCATGCACACAACCACTCACTGCCTGGCTTTTGGCCTTCAGCTCCTGGTCACGCTTTGCCTGCCTCTTCCGGTCCTTTTGCCTCTGCAGCAGAAACAAGGAAGCGAGCGCCCTTTTCTTCCGCTTTCAATCACATTTCTTGCTCTCCCTGGTGAAACGCTGCCGCACCACCCACTAACCCCGGCACAGGCAGTTACCCTCTTCTTCATCCGCTTCTTCTCTGCCTTCTTCTTGATGCGCTCCTCTTCAGCAACCAGCTCCTCGGCATTCTTCTCCGCTTCCTGGGAGGGAGCAGGTGAGTGAGCCCCCTTCGTGGGCCAGGCAGCCTCACCCTTGCCCGCGATCCCCACACTGGCCCGACTCCCCCAGGGCTGCAAAGGGCAGGTGGAGACGCCAGGATGCAGCGCAGAGCAGAGGCCGGCACGTGTGGCCTGGGCAAAGATGGGGAGGGCGGGACAGGACAGGCAAAGGGACCCCACCGCCCCCTGGAATCTGGCCCACAAAAGAGGTGGTGTGGAAACGAATACCGAGAGTGACCCGAGAGAAGCACCACCAGAAGGCTGGGAAGGGCGAAGGGCAGCCATCAGGGATGCCCCGCTCTCAGCTCTCTCCTCGCCGCACCTCAGCTGTGAGCTGCTGCTTCTGGGGAACCACAATACGCAGCAGGGTGCAGTCTTGGCTGCTGCTTTCCCGCGGGGAGAGGAAGAACTTCCGGAAGCCGCAGTATGTGGCCGGGCGGGCGTGGCGGGCCCTCTCCTCCTCTGGCTCCCCACCGTAGCCCTCCCAGTCCTCGTCGTCATAGTAGCCACTCTCCTCACAGTACCAGCATGGCTCTCCATCAATGTCTGAAAACACAGAAGCAGAGCGTGTCAGAAGGGGCCTCCCGGCTATCTAGTCTGACTGCCGGCTCCAGCCGGAGGCATGAGGCCTGGCAGGGCGCAGAGGGGAGAGGGCCAGGAATGCAGCCGCTGGCACAGCCTGTCCTCGGCATGAGGAGGGCGCCCAGCGAGGCTGGCAGAGGAGAGCAGCCAGACAAGCACCCAGGCCAACAGAGGGGCTTCTGCGCTCCACCAAGCCTTGATGAGCACCGAGCCCTCGGAGCTGGCAAGCAGCCATTTAGCGAATAGACGGGAAGCATTCTGGACTGGCTTCGGGTTCGCTGAGGGACCTTCTCTCCCCAGACCCAGAACATCTTCTGGCCTCGGAGAAGCGGCTGTTGTGGTGAAGGGGTGGAGCCGACGGTCTTTGCAGGCTGAAGGTCACCTGGACGGTGAATGTGCCAGGCGGCCCGCAGCGAGCCCCCACACTGAAGCCACAGGGTGGACAAGCGCTGTCGGCCGGAAAGGGGGTCCCGGACTTTTAGGAAGCAGGTGAAATCATGTTATTAGGTTTGCTGAAAAGACTGCTCAGAAGATGCTGGTCCAGCACTGATAACAACATATCTTAATATAAAACGCAAATTCAAAATCCTTAAAAATAGACAGTTAAAAACTTAAAAGTTGAAACAAATTAGTAATTGTATTAAAGCAAGGGTGTCCAGCCTTGTGGCTTCTCTGCACCACACGGAAAGAAGAATTGTCTCAGGCTGCACATTAAACACAGACACTAACAAAAGCTGATGAGCAAAAACAAGTTTGCGCATAATTTGCGCAATATTCACTACCACAGATGAGGAAAAAAGTCCTCACATAATACTCCTAATTATGTGGCACCCCATTCAGAGAGTCTTCTAAAACCTTCAAGCAAGTCCCAAGTTTGCAATCACTAATATAGAAAATCAACAAATCTAAGTAATAAAATTTCATTTTAAAAATATTTTTTACTATAAAAGAGGGCAACATAAAACTAGTGGGATATTTGACATTGTAATTGAGAAACTAATCCAACAGTATCTGGTTCAATGGAAGTAGTTGAAATTCTCAGTGAGTTCTCAAGGTGCTCATCAGATGCTCTGGTTCTAATTTTACTCTTAGTCAGCTTCATTCTCTAAAATAGTTGCTCACAAATGTAGGTGCTGCCAAAAAGCGAATAAAGTGTAATTGTGAAGCAAGGGGTATTTGTCTCTGGGACGATAGGACCGTGATTGAATTTTTCTTTAAGCTGAATGTCAGTTTGCAGCTCTATGCATTTCATTTGAAAACTGGCAGGTAACATTTATGTCAACTGAAAATGAAGTTGCAAATATACCAAGACAATGATTATTTCCTGGAAATCTTGAAATCTGTTTTAAAATTCCTGTATCAAATCAAAAAGAAAGGCTGCATATTTTCCGCTGTTCACAAGACAGAGTTTGGCCTACTTACCGAAATGTATAAAACTGTTTGCAATGGTAGGCTGAAATATTGATAATAGCTGCGTTTCACATGCCAAGTCACCACAAGCACATGTCAAGTCTGATGGTGTCAATGTGACTGACTGCATTTGGAAAACAACACACTGGAAGCCACGCATACGTACAAATAGCGAAAGCATACATATGTTTATTTGATGTGACATTGTGAGATGACGTTGTCAGCTACAAAGTTCATGCTCAGGAACTGCGCAATTGAGTGACCAAAAAATCCACAAAAAAACTCTTAATGCTTTAAGTAAGTTTATGGTTTTGTGTTGGGTCGTATTCATAGCCGTCCTGGGCCACATGCAGCCTGTGGGCTGCAGGCTGGACATCCCTGGTATTAAAGGCAAGATTGCACAAGACTGAAGCAGCTTTACAGTAAATACTTAAATACTGGTTTAAAAAATAGTTGCCAAGATCACTCTTATATGCAGATATTTTATATGTTAAAATATATGTTTTATATTTTGTATGTTTTATATGTATATTTTATATGTTAAAGACATTTATAGACTTAGGTTTGATTTGCAATTTTTGAGTAAGAAAATATATCTTCATAAAATTGATTTTATGCAGCCTGAAATGCCTAAGGGTAACCAAAACAACAAACAAACCTCTGGCAAACCTCTAGGGTTGGGTTAGGGTTGAGGAGCAAGAATGGGGAGGTGACGATCCCCAGTGCCACCCACCCTGCCCTTCACTGGAGTTCAGGCGCTTCCAATTACTGACCAGGTAATCAATGACTCAAAATGGCAGGGACCTAACAGAGGCAGAAGAGATTAAGAAGAGGTGGCAAGATTACACAGAGGAACTATACAAGAAAGAGCTTAACGTCCCTGATAACCACGATGGGGTGGTCACTGACCTCGAGCCAGACATCCGGGAATGTGAAGTCAAATGGGCCTTAGGAAGTCTGAGCAACAACTAAGCTAGTGGAGGTGACAGTATTCCAGCTGAGCTATTCAAAATCCTAAAAGACGATGCAGCAAAAGTGCTACACTCAATATGCCAGCAAATTTGGAAAACTCAACAGTGGCCACAGGATTGGAAAAGGTCAGTTTACATTCTGATCCCAAAGAAGGGCAATGCCAAAGAATGTTCAAACTATTTATTTATTTATTTAAAACATTTTTATGCCGCCCCCATCGCAACAAAGCCTCGGGGCGGCTCACAACAAGTACATAATATAATCGTTCTACAAACACACTTTATAAAGTACATTAATGCAAGATCTTCCATTTTAATAAAATTTTGGCGTAGTCTGCCCCATTTCTTCTTCTTGTATTTTGGACCTTTGCTGACTCTGCAGATATCGGGTCTGTAACTGGTAGATAAAGACTGCCAGGAGAGCAGGAATGAATATCATTACTACTGCACCATTGCACTCATTTCACATGCTAGCAAAGTGATGCTCAAAATCCTACAAGCTAGGCTCCAGCAGTATGTGGACCAAGAACTACCAGAAGTACAGGCAGGATTTCGAAGAGGGAGAGGAACTAGAGATCAAATTGCCAACATACACTGGATCATGGAGAAAGCTAGGGAGTTCCAGAAAAACATCTACTTCTGCTTCATTGACTATGCTAAAGCCTTTGATTGTGTGGATCACAACAAATTGTGGCAAGTTCTTAAAGAGATGGGAGTACCAGACCATATTATTTGTCTCTTGAGAAACCTATATGCGGTTCAAGAAGCAACAGTGAGAACTGGACACTGATTGATTCAAACTTGAGAAAGGCGTTCGGCAAGGCTGTATACTGTCGCCCTGCTATTTAACTTATATGCAGAGCACATCATGAGAAAGGCGGGACTAGATGAATCACCAGTTGGAATTAAGATTGCTGGGAGAAATATCAACATCCGGCCCTATCACTTCCTGGCAAATAGATGAGGAAGAAATGGAGGTAGTGACAGATTTTATTTTCCTGGGCTCCAAGATCACTGCAGACAGGGACTGCATCCAAGAAATTAAAAGACACTTGCTCCTGCGGAGGAAAGCTATGGCAAAACTAGACAGCATACTAAAAAGCAGAAACATCACCCTGCCACCAAAAGTGCATAAAGTCAAGGCTATGGTTTTCTCAGTTGCAATGTATGGCTGTGAAAGCTGGACCATAAGGAAGGCCGAGCGACAAAGAATTGAGGCCTTTGAATTGTGGTGCTGGAGGAGACTCCTGAGAGTCCCTGGGACTGCAGTCAATCCTAGAGGAGATCAACCCTGACTACTCTTTAGAAGGCCAGATACTAAAGATGAAGCTCAAATACTTTGGGCACCTAATGAGAAGGAAGGACTTCCTGGAGAAGAGCCTAATGCTGGGAACAATAGATGGCAAAAGAAGGAGGGGCCGGCAGAGGATGAGGTGGCTGGATGGAGTCACTGGGGCCATCGGAGTGAACTTAAGTGGACTGGGGGGGGGGGTGGAGGACAGGAGGGCCTGGAGGAATGTTGTCCATGGGGTCGCGATGGCTTGGGCACAACTTCGCAACTAGCAACAACAACAAAATCAATGGCTCTGTCCCAAGACTACGAGCCCTGTTTTATGGGAGAATAGAAAGTATTACCATATGTGTTAGAAGCCCTATCTTTACGCTACGTTAGTCGTGAAGTCGTATCCGACCCACCACGACCCCATGGACAACATTCCTCCAGGCTCGCACCTTGTTACAGGCTCACTAGGCTCAAGCACCTATCGGCTGAATAGGCCAATCAGGCTTCAATCGGGAATCTGGGACTCAGAATACGGCCATTTCTTTTTAAGCTCTTAGGACAAAGAAGGAAAACGCTTGGGAAATTCTATTTCCCGCTGAAGCGCTAAGATTTAAGAATCCTAACAAAGTTCTGTTTAAGAACGGAACAGCTCAATGTCACTTTATGCAAGTTCCATTTCGACCTGATGTTACAAACGTATTTCTAGTTAAAGTAGAACTGCATCAGGTATTTTTGTTTTACCAGTTCTTGTTAGCACAAAACCAAAGCTCTCCACACTGGAGACACTCGAAAAGAAGCCGGAGCGCCACCGGGGTGGGGTGGGGTGAGTGGGGGTCCGCAACACCGGGGGGGGGGGCTCGATGGCTTCGTGGCCCCTGCAACTCTGCTCTTCTGGGCTTCTAAGGGACTAGAGCCCCGCCAAAGCCACTTCCGGAGGATGCTCCGCCTGAAGCGCCGCGTCAGGCCGGGCCGCCACCGCCGGCCGAACGGTTCGCGCGCGCCGAACGACCGCGCGCCCGCAAGCCCCGGCCGCGCCGCGAAAGGCGCCCGCCTTCCGGGCCCGCGCCTCACCTGGGCACCTCCGCCCCGCCGCCAGGTAGGCCTCGTGCTGGGCGTACAGCGCCGCCTCCTCCTCGTCCTCCTCGTCCGCCTCCGCCTCCGCCGGCAGGCGCCGGATCAGGATCATGCTGCCCGGGGCGGCGCGGGAGGCCCGGCTCGGCTCCGGCTGCGCCCGCACCACGCGACCCCGCCGGGCGGAACCGGAAGCCGCGCGCCGCTGCCGGCGAGTCGCAGCGAGCGCCGCTCCCGCGCCCGCGCGCCCCCTCGCGCCGGAGGCCGCGGCTGCAGGCCGTGCCCGGAGTGGCCCCCGTGGCTGCTCGCGGGAAAGGCCCGGGCGGGCAACGGCCGTCCCCGCTGCTTGCTTGCCCGGCTGCGCAACGGAGGCGGCCCCCGCGCCCGTCCACCCTCGGGGCGAGCCGCACCTCCCGGGGGACGTGCCGCCGCGCGCAGCCCTTGCGTGGGGCAGCGGCCTGGGCCCTGCAGCCGCCTGCTGGCGCCCCCGCGTGGACCGCAGCCCTCCCCCGTGGGCCCCGGGGCGCCTGCCGGAAGGGGCCTTGGGCCACGCACACAGCCCAGCCCGGCGCCCCCTGGGCCGCCAGCAACGGGCCCGCAGTGGCCCCGCGGGGAGACGGGGCGGGCAGGTCGAGTCCCTGCCGCCCGAGGGCCTGGCTCGCAGGCGGGGCGCTGGGCTTCGGGCGAGCGCCTCAGGGCACGGTGCAGACCCCCAGCCTGGGCGGCTGCTGCGGCGGGGCGTGATCTGGGGCCAGCTCTGGGAAGAATCGGAAGCACTGTCCCTGGAGCCGGGAGGGAGGGAAAAGGCACGATGAAAGCAAGGGCAGGGAAAGGGCCAGGCGAGGAACCCTCCCCCCCCCCCCCGCCCGGTGGATTAAGGCCACGTCCAGGGAAGCCAATAAGCTAATTTCCTTCTGGCTCGCAACCTTCCTTGGCCGCAATGGCGGAGGAGGAGGAGGAGACAGGGGGCGCCTCTGCCGGGAGCTGCAAGAAGCCCTCGATGGAGGTAAGGCCTGAGAGGGGGCCGAGTCCAGCCGTGGCCAAGCAACTCCATGCTCCCCAAGGCCAGTTTGGGGGTGGCCGCTCTGTCCCAGAGGCCCCCTGAGGTCCCACGGAAAGTGCCAGAATTGCATTCTGTGAGAGGTGTGCCGAGGGCCCACGGAAGGGCATCCCACGACTCGCGAAGGTCTTTGTTCTCCCAAGGGCCCCTTAAAAGGAGCAGGAACTGTACTAGCCCTGGAGCTGGGGACGGTTGCAGGTGCTGGGAAAGTGCAGGAGAAAAAGAGCTGCGTCAGGAGTGAGGCTGCTCCAGGGCTCGGCAGCCCCCTGCTGAAGCGGCTTGTTCCTTCGCCCTCCAAGCTGCCTCGCCCTCATGAGAGGAGCTGGGGCAGAATCTTGAGCGGGTTTGTATCGGCCTCTGTGTGTTGGGACGGCCATCTGGATGGTGCCTCGCTGTGCAAGCTGGAGGACGTGTGCTGATGGTGGCCAAAGACTTCCCTGGAGCGCCTTTCCCAGCCTCGCGAGGAGGTCAGCCAGTGGCCAGACGTTGCTGGGAAGTGCTGGGAGGACCTGCTCCCTGTGCCCCAGGCTGGGAAGGGCGAGGGGAGCAGGCTCCTGGGCGAGGCTGCCCTCCCTCGTCGCGGCTGGATCTTTGTGCGAGCGACTCAAGGGATGGCTCGCCTGGAAGCCCACTTGTGGGGCCCAGGGAGCGGCAGGGCGGGCTGCGTGGAGGGAGGTGCGGCCAAGCCAGCACTTGGCGCTGCTGCAGGGACACCGCTTGCTCATGGCGCACAGACCAGAGGGCAGGGAGAGGAGGATGGTGGAAGGCCCACCCTCCCCGTGGGGAACTTGCATGGGATGGACATGTGGCACTAAACGCCTGGCACCTGGTGTAGCCTAGAACACGGCAGGTGCCCTGGGGACACCGCTGGGAATGTTGGGTGCAGTGCGCACCCGGGGCCTGTTCCCGCAGCAAGAGGCCCGCAGCACCGGAGGCAACAGCGCTTTGGCCTCTGCCTCGCCGTGCGCGTTCTGACTTGCCCGAGGCTGAAACAAGTGCAGTGTTGCAACATGTCCGAGGTGGCATGGAGCGGCGGGGGAGTGTCGGGTTTGGTTGTTCTCCAGCTCGCTTGCGTGTCTGAAACGGTTTGACTCCACGGATGGGGAGGATTCCTTGAGGGCCGCTTTCCTGATGCACTTGCACAGGCATGCCCGAGTCTCTCTTCGGGCATCTCAGGAGGTGTGGGAGCATGCGGGGAGCTTCCGCCATGTCCTGTGACTGACCCCACAGCCTGGATTGCCTTTGGAAAGGTTTGCAAAAGGTGGCCAAGAAAAAAGTTCCAACTAAGCCCCCTTTCCCACGCCAAATGTGCAGAGCGCATGCAGCCTCCCCGCACTTCCATACATGTTTAAGGAGCTGCCTCCTGAAGGCATCCCATAATCAATTCAAGCTGCGACACCCCAGATTCAGGCTAGATTCCAGGATAGGTTTCCTCACTGTCAGAGAAAGATGCCAGGGGAACCAGCTGCCTGGAGAGGTGAGGGGCTCTCCCACACTGGGGACATTCAAGGCAAAACTGGGCAGCCACCTGAGTGGGTTGGGGTAACTGGTGTCCTGCAACAGCAGGGGCTGCACCCGATGGCCTTCCTGGCCCCTTCCAACTCTGCTTTCCTATGATTCCTCACCAGACCTAGAAAGTCGCCTTATCTTGAGCTGTGCTGTTGCCCTGAGCCCAGCAACCGTGTGGGGCCCTCCTCCTCAGTCCTGCCCGGACGTATCATGGGGCTCGTAGACTGGTAGGATAGTAGAGCTGAATCGATAGTAGAGCTGAATCGTCACTTGCCAATTTGATGATCTTTCCTTGTACTTCCTCATCTAAATCATTGATGATGATGTTGGAGAGCACTGGGCCCAGGACTGAGCCCTGTGGCACCTGCCTCTATCCAGTCTGAGAAGGTGCCCTCGATGAGCACTCTTGGTGACTGATGAAGCAGCCAATTATGGATTCACTTAACATTTTTTCTACCTCGTCCCCTCTTTGCTAATTAGCTTATCTGAATGTCGTGGGGCACTGTGTCGAAAGCTTTACTAAAGTGGAGGTAGAGTATGTCCACTGTGTTCCCTCTGCCCATTTGGGAGGTTACCCAGTCAAACAATGAGGTTAAATTCGTCTGGGAGGAATTATTTTTGATAAATCCAAGTTGGCCTCTATTAATCACGGCATTTTCTTTAAGATGCTGGCACACTGATTTTGTAATAATTTGCTCCAGACCAGAATTTTTCCAGGGACTGATGTCAGAACATCTGGTCTGCAGTTCCCTGTTCGTCCTTTCCCCCTTTTTGAAGATGAGGCAGCGTTGGCCCTTCTCCCATCCTCTGGCGCTTCTCCTGCTCTCCAAAGTTTATTGACGTGGTTCTGAGAGCTCCTCCGCGGGCTCTTTCACGACTCCAAGATGGTGCTCGGCAGGCCCTGGAGACTGGAATGTGTGGACTCCCTCGAGGTGCCCCTACAGGAGTAGCCCCCTTCACGTCGCTCGGACACAGGCCGTCCTTGTGGCCACCAAGGCAGGGAGGGAGCTCAGAATTGCCGGCCTCCCGGAGGAGAGCTCTCCAGAGTGCTTGTCCCCGGCACCCAGGCCGTGCAGGCAAGCTCCGGCAAACGGGGGAACAAAGAGCGGGGAGGCTGCAGGCCAGGCTGAAGGTGCCACCACTTTAGCGCATTTCAAAATACAACCAGCGACAGATCAATGGTAGCAACAAACGAGTTGCTCAAGGAAGCGACTTGGCCTTCTTAAAAGTTTAAGAGGAATAAGAACCTGCCAGGGATGGCTAGGCCTTTCGGTCGCTTCTGGATGTTTGTTCCTGTGCACGGAGGCCCCCACGAGTGCTCAGGTTCTCCCTCTCGGTCACACGCACACGTGCAGGCACACGCACAACACCCCCAAGGATGTGCCGACACACTTCGCCTTTTCAGACCTGGATGCCCCCCGTAGCAACGCGAGCCCCAAGAGCGCAAAGCGCCTGGGTCACACTACCTTGTCTATGCGCTCTGCTCTCTCCCCGCTGCCCTCCTGCAGCGGACCCTTGGCTCTGGACGACAGATTGAGGCTTCCCAGCCTGGCCCTTCGAACCCTGGCTCCACATTTTGGAAAGTCCCACCCACGCTACCGTATGCATTTCCTCCTTACGTGCTCACACCACGCCAGCCACTGCGGGCAGCAGGCACCGTGGGCCGGTCCTTCCCCAGGATTGTCCCAGAGTGGCCCTGGCAGTGCTTCCCCTGCGCAAGCATGAAAGGGCAGTGGAGACACGAGGTGCAGGCCGGCAGCGCCCACCCTGGTTTTGCCTTAGGCCTGCCAGAGGCTTTTTGATGGCTGAATGAACGAACAAGCCCAAATCTCTTCCTGACCATAGTAAGGGCTGATCCAGCTGGACGTTTCCACAAGTGAGATGTTTGTTTATTTTTCGATTTATGTCCTGCCTTTTTCCTACCAAGGGCTCAAGGCAGCTGACATCATTCTCCTCCTCCATCTTATCCCCGCAACAACCCTGTGAGGTAGGTTGGGCTGAGAGTCTGTGACTGGCCCAAAGTCACCCAGTTGGCTCCATGGCTGAGCGGGGACTCGAACCCGGATCGTCTGAGTCCCAGTCCCACCCTCTTAACCACCACACCACACTGGCTCTGGATGTGAACGTCCAGAGACGCCTGGTGGCACCTCTAGGCCACCCTCCGGCCTGAGGCAGGCGCTGCCTTGGGGAGCACCCAGGACAGAAATTGGCCGAACCGGCACCATGCGCAAATGCATCCGCAGTTCTTAGGAAACGGGAAAATACGTGGAGGGGCTGCCTCCTGCCCCTTCTCCCTTTGGAGAGCGAGGCACAGAGCGAATGTTTATGAGGAAGGCTTCTGCAATGTCTAAACGTGAGGAGAGGCCACTCTGCGTCGCACGGACTGGTGCGGTTGATGCGAAGACTCCTGGTGCCAGCTGAGCAAGCCCACAAAAATGACTGGATGTGCTTAGAAACAAACCGAGCGAGTCAGGAGGGGCCTCCTGGGCCACCGAGTCTGACCAGCCAGCTCTGCTCACTGAATGTCCAACAGGCGGGTGTCCCATCACCCTTGAACACCCTCCCTGATGGGGCCTCCACCTCCTCCCTTGGAAGCCCACTCCATAACCTAGGGGTCTGTCAGGAGCTACCTCCTGAGATCCAACCTGAAACCTGGTTCCTTGGGCTTTGCTCCATGGGATCATTTACACACACAGAGAACAGGGTCATGACCCTCTTCCATGTGACACCCCTTTACATATTATGTATATGTCACTATAAGAGCTCCTCTGAGGCTCCTCGGGCTGAAAAGCCCCAGCTCCCTCCATCTCACCAATGTGGCATCGCCCCCAATTCGGCTCCCATCCTTGCGCCCCTGTACTGAACTGATTCCAACTGTGCTATGTCCCTCTTGTAATGTGGAGCCCATAATGGACACAGTGCTCCAGTTGCGGGCGCACCAGAGTTGCACAGAGCGGCATCAGCACCTCTCTCGATGTGGAAGCCACGCTTCTGGCTATGCAACGAAGGGTGGCATTCGCCCTCTTGACCACCGCATCACACTGCTGACCCTGTTCAGCCTGCAGTTGACCAGCACCCCGAGGTCCCTTTCACAAGCGCTGCTCTCCAGCCACTTGTCCCCTAACCTGCACTTCTGGCACCCACTCCTGATTCCCAAGTGCAAGACTTTGCGCTTAACTGCATTGAACCTGTTCTCCCACGCCCCTTTCCACAGTCTGTCCACATCCTTTTGGACCTTGAGTGGCTGCTCCTCCATTGCCTCCACTTTGGTATCATCAGGGAATGTGGTCAGCAGACTGGTTGCCCTCTCTCCAGGTCACTGATAAAACGGTGGAAGGGAATCTGTCCCGGAACAGAGCCCAGCCTCTCCACTTGTCACTGGCTGCAGTCCTGATAGTTAACCCCCTGCTTGCGGTCCATCAACCATGCCCTACTACACCAGACTGCATTGATCTATCTACCTATCTATCTATCTAAAATACTTATACCCTACCCTATACGCAAAAGCATCTCAGAGCAGTTTACAAAAATGTAAAAAAACAGATAAATCTAACAAGTTAACAATAATTAAATAGATGGTTAAATATACACATAAAACTAATAGCATTTCACAGGTGAAAGAAAAAACAAAAGCAAGAACAAAAGCAAAAAGCAACTGTGAAGTTAAAACCTGATTAAAATGCCTAACATTCAAAATGAGGGGCAAATAAAAAGGTTTTCACCAGGGGCCAAAAAGAATATAAAGTGAGCGCCAGGCAAACATCTCTGGGGAAATCCCAAAGCTCATCCATTTCTCAGCCAGGGTATCACGCAGCACCTTGCCAAAGGCCCTGCTGAAATCCAGGTAAACCACGTCCACCGCAGCCCCTCCGTCCAGCCACCTCGAAGCCTTGCTGCAGAACCCCACAAGGCTCATCTGGCAGGACCTCTTGTCGCACGGCTGCCAACCCCCCTTCCCTGTCTAGGGTTTCTAGAGCTTTGCCCATTGTCAGCTTTTCCATTGTCTCTCCCAGATGGGCGTTGAGCTAACTGGCCTGTATTTCTCCTCGGCCTTTCTGGTACCCTTTTTCAAGACTGGGACCACTGACACCCCCTCCAGTCCTCTGGAACATCTCCTGTTTTCCACGAGGCGTCAAAAATGGAGGCCAGCGGGTGTGAGAGGACCCCGCCAATTCCAGAAGTAACCTTGGCTGCAACCTGTCAGGGCCCGGTGCCTTCGTAGCGTCCAGGGCAGGGCCCCGAAGAGCTCCTCGGCTTCTGGGGAGCGGCTCTGCTCTGTGCCCCCAACGCCCCCTCAACTGCCCCCTTCTCGGGAAGGAGAGCCCACCTGTGCCACGCAGCCTGTGAAGGGGCTCAGAAGGCCCTGCCCTGCTCTGCGCCACGGCGTGGTCCAGCTGGCTGACCTCATGACACACGCTAAGTCACGTGTGGCTTAGCTGGGATTACCGTCAGCCCGGGCGGTCCAGCATCCCCGCCTCCCTAGCCCACGGGCTGCCATGCTGCGGCCCCTCCCCCGCCAGCCGGGCCGGGGGAGGGGCGCGGGAGCAGGAAGCTGCGCTTTGGCCGTGCGCAGTGTGCGGGGGGGGGGCAGCGGCCATGGCCTCCCTCCGCCATTTGGAGCCTGGCCTGATGGAGGTGGAGGGGACCAGGGGGGCCAGACCTGCTGCTCAGTTGAAGCTGGAGCCTCCCCCAGTGGCAGCATCCCCCCATGGGTGTTTGGTGGCACCCATGGGGGGGGCTGCCATCGCCCACAACCAGGGCATATGGAATGCGCCTGTGCACCAGCCGCTGGGCAGTGCGGGCAGGAGGGGGCTGGTGTGCTCATGCCCCACCTGTGAGTTTTGCTGGGGCCGCTGTCCATCCCGGCCTGGTGTGAGCAGAAGGCTGGACTGGATGGACACCCGCCCCCGAGCCCCAGTCTGGTCCATCGTCAGGGCTCCCCTCTTGTCTCCAATATGGGCAGAGCAGAGGGCAGGAGCCACCCCAGAGCAGGCCATGCAAGCTGCAGCGAGCAGCTGGCCTCTCCCGCCTTCAGCCCCTTTGGCTGGCAGCCCTTGGGCGAGGGGCTGGACCTGCGGCGCTGCCGGTGCACGGCGCTGCCTTCCCCGCCTTTCCTGGGCCGAGAGGGAGTCCTGGGCTGCCACGTGGAAGGCAAGGAGGCTCGGCCGCGCCTGCAGCCCCTCCGGCGGGACCAGCCCCGCTGCCGGGGCCGGCCAGGGGAACCGGCGACCTGCAGGCCACGCCAGGCCTCGCTGGGGAGCGACCGGGCCTGCAGGCGCGGCGGGCCCCGAAGCGCGCGCTCACGGTCACGGGGAGCAGCGCCGCTCCCGGCGGGGGGGGGGGGAGCGCGCGGCCGCGTCTGCGCCCCCGCCCCCTGCAGGCCCCGCGGAGCGCGGCAGCCTCCGGCCCGTCACGTGGCCCTGGCGCGCTCCCGCTGCCGTTGCTCCGGAGGCGAGGCCAGGCGGGGCGGCCCGCGCGCTCGGTAGGAGGGGGCGCCGCTCGTCGCCGTGGCCACGACCGGCCCGGCAACCGGGCGCAGCCGCGTGCGCACGTGTGGACGCGGCCGGCCCCGCGTGTCCTGCCCGCCCGCTCGCCTGCGCCGGCCTCCGCCGCGGGGGACGCGGCCCTGCGCCGGGCCGCCTCCCGCGGGGCTCCTGAGCGCGGCGGATCCGCGCCGGCCGGGCGCCCGGCGGGCGCGTTGCCTCCGGCTCCCGGCAGCCGCGGGCTGGCCTGCGCGAGTCGCGGTCCAGCACGTCGGGAGCCGGGCCGGCAGACGTGCCCCGTTGCGTGCGGGGCCGCCCGGGCTGAGCAGCGCGGTTTGGAGCGGGGCGCCGCGGGGAAGCTGCCGGCCGAGGAGGGGCGCCGACGGCGGGGCTGGAGGGACGGGGCGGCCGCGCGCGGCGCTGCCTCGCCTGCGCTCCGGCCCGGCCCGGCGGGATCCCGAGCTCCCCGCGCGCGCACGGCGGCGCTCTGCGTCTGGAGCCGCGGGGCCTCGGCCTTGTCTCCCGAGCCAGAGCGGGAGGAATGGCCGTCCGGGAGCCCCTCGGTCCCGCAGCGCCCCGTCCGCCGGGCCCCGCCGGCCTCGTCGGCTCACCGCGCCTGCCGCCCCCGGGGCGGCTGCCGCTGACGCCCCCGTCTTGCAGGTCATTGAGGCAGAAGCCGTCGGCCTGAACGCCATCTTCATCCTCCTCATGTCCCGCGTGTCCCAGGTCTCGGGGTCCATCCTGCCACCACTCACTTCCCTCGTGGGGCCCCGGAAAGCTTCACCGGCCCGGGCAGGGAGCCTGCGGAGGCCGCTGAGACAGGTAGGCCGAGGTGGGGAGTGGGCCAAAAGGCCCTGGAGGGGCCTGCTATGAAGGGGGGCTGCACACCCGCGGGGGGGGGCGCAGGGCAGGGCAGGCTCCAGGGAACGCGGTTGCCCAGAGGTGCCTCGTGGCGCTCGCCCTCGGATCATCGCTGCGGGCAGCCCACCCTCCCGCAGGTCAAGAGCAGCCAGGCCCAGGGGGTGCCGGGGGCCCTCTTGCAGCAGCGCCGGCTTCCCTCCTTGCTTCTCCCGCAGGGTCGAGCTCACTGATGACGCTGGCCAAGCCCTTCCAGAAGGCGGAGGCGCTCCTGCGCCACTGCGTCAGCCCCAGCCTGTGGCTCTCCCCGCGTGCCCGCAAAGGTGCCTACGACAGCGAGGAGGAGGAGGAGGACTCGCCCGGGGGCCTGGCCCGGCTGGCCCTGGTGGAGCACAGCTTCCTGGGGCTGAGCCGCTGCCTGTGCGTGCAGGAGAACCCACGCACAGAGACCTTCCAGGGCCGCGTGCGCCCGGCCACCCCCGACACGGCCCAGGGCGCCTTCTCCTACCACGCAGCCCGCAGCAGCGTGGCTCGCCAGTGCGCCGCGCTCCACGCCTTGCTGCAGCACCGGCACCACCTGCGCCTCTCCCGCCTCTACACCCTCCGCCTCAAGGCCGCCTCGGACTTTGTGCGCCGCTTGGCCGGGGCCGAGCGCTGCCTCCCGCAGCTGGCCGACGGGTGCCACGCCGCGCTGCGGGGACTGTGCGAGGAGCTGCGCACCCACACCTGCCACTGGGACGAGCTGCAGCGGTGCATCCGCGGCGACCCCTGGCTGCGGC
This sequence comes from Varanus salvator macromaculatus, assembly GCA_023646645.1. NCBI lineage: Eukaryota > Metazoa > Chordata > Lepidosauria > Squamata > Varanidae > Varanus > Varanus salvator. The sequence continues at coordinate 1,962,710 of JAIXND010000772.1, read as the reverse complement.
CCATGCTGCTGCAGCCGCGGCGGCAGGAGGTGCTGCAACACATGCGGCGGGCGCTCTCCTCGCTGGCCCTGCACGCGGCCCGGCTGCTGGAGCGCTGCGTGGAGACCGCCCTGCGTGGCCTGGCTCGGGCCCCCCCCGCGCACGCCGCCCCGCTCGCGGACTTCTTCCAGGGGCTGGAGATCTACAACCAGGTGCTCCGTGGCCCAGCCGTGCAGCAGGCCCTTGCGGAAGTGCGGCCCTCGCCCCAGCTGTCCGGCAGCCCCTGCGCCTTCCATGTGGAGCGGGTGCTGCGCATCTGGGCCACAGAGAGGGGTCAGCTGGCAGCCCAGCAGCTGCACTGGTTCCTGCACCCACCGCAGGCGGGGGAGCCCCTTCAGGAGGGCGATGCCCAGTCTAGGCCCCCCCCAGCCGGTCAGGCAGGCGAGCCTCCCGCCAGTCTCTCCGCAGGGCTGCACTCCCTGTGCCAAGGGGAGGACGAGGCGGTGCTGCTCCTGCTGCAGGGACTGGTGGCCTCCACGGACACGCTTTGGCACCACGTCCTCCACCGGCCCCAGCAGGAGAAGCCGCCCGAGTACCCGAAGCCTGCCGAGGGGCCCGGCCTGGCCCCCCTCCCCAGCTGGAAGGCCGTGCGCTGGCTGGATGCCTCCTTTGCTGAGGCTGCAGCGGCGCTGTGCGCACAGTACCGCCCGCTGCTCTGGAGCGCGACCGCCTCTGCCTTGGGCCACCTGCTGGAGCTCCACACACCTGTGGCCGAGCCCCATGAGGGGCTGGGGGCCACTCCGGGCCTGTGGCTGGGCCATGCCCTGGCTCAGGGTAAGCATGGCGGCCGGGAGTGTCGGCTTTCTCGCAGAGGGCGGGCTGTTGCGAGGCCTCCGGGGGGCGGTAGCAAGTGGGGGGGCACACATGCAGGCCCCCCTTGGGTCAGCCTCGGGCTGCTTGCTCCGGGTGGGGGATGGGAGGTGAGCAAGGGCAAGTGCTCCCCGCCGCCTGCTGGCGGAGCATTCTCCCGCTGGCGCTCAGCCCGAGGGAGCCATCGAGGGAGGCCAGCAGGAATGGGCATCCCCAGTCTCCAGGGAGGGCCCCGCACAGCTGGGGGCCATTTCTCTGGGGGAAGGGGGCCTGTCCGGCCACCCCCTTGGGCTGGGCAGCTCCAGGGAGACTCCCACTCCAGAGCTGCCCCGCACCCCGGGGCCTGCTTCGGGGATGGCTTTGCTCTTGGGCGGGAGGACTCAGTCCCCCAAGAGGTGCCCATGCCTGCCTGTGTCTGCTTGCAGCCTGCATCCCCCCGGACGGCACCAAGGAGATGCAGGGCCTGGCACGGCGCCTCCTCCTGCGTGACATCCAGCGCCACTGGGACCGAGGTAGCCTGGGGGGGGTGCGGCGGTGCACGCAGCCCCAGAGCTGCCACCGAGCTGCAGCGCCTGCGACCCACAGGGGCTGTGGGGGTGGCGAGGGAGCCGCTGGCCCTGGCCAGGTCCCGGCCTCTGCTGCAGAGTGGCCTTGGGTGGCTCCCCACCCCACCCCCTGCCTCCCCCTGCCAGGTTTCTGCTGCATGCTGGGCTCCGGCCTCGCCGACAAGTGCCTGCCCCGGCCGGCCACGGACACCGCCACAGCCTGCAGCCAGACAGCAGAGCGCCTGCGCAGCCTGTACCCACGCCTGGCCCACGGCCTGCGGTGCCTGGACAAGCAGCCCAGCGGGTGCACAGGTGAGCAGAGGGGCCGCTGGCCCGAGGGGTGCAGGGCCGGCCGCCAAGGCCACTCACTGCCCAGACGGGCTTCCTTCCTTGCAGCCGGCAGCCTCAGAGCCGTGGGCCCCCGCCTGGAGCTGCTCGCGCTCGTGGCCGCCACCAGCCAGCATGCCTGCTACTGGGCCATGAGCCGCGCCCACCAGTACCTGGCCTCCTGGTCGCTCGGCCAGTTCCTGCTCGTGACCCAGGGAGACCTGCAGGCGAGTGGAAGTCCCTGCGTGCGGCCGCCCCCCTTCCCTTCCCCGTGCCCCCCACAGGCAGCAACTGGGCCACCCCTGCAGCATTGAAGCCGGCCTGGCCGGGGCACTGGGGGTTGCCTGGAGTCCCACAGGGCTCAGTGTGTGAGCAAGAGTGAGCTGCCCAGGACGGCCAGCCATGCCCTCGGCTGCCCCAAAGGGGGCGGGAGGCGGGGAAAGTGGACCCCTGCGAGCCCCTCCTGACCTGGGCCCTAGGCGCTCCCCAGACCCTTAGGAAGCCTCTCCCCACAGCTGCTGAGGGCTGAGGCAAGCAGGATCTCTGCTGCAGTGGCCACGGCCTTTTCCAGGGGCGGGGAGCTGCCCAGCCCCCTCGTGGCTCATCAGGAGCAGGAGCTGGGCCAGCACGTCCACTCCGCAGCCACCAGCCTCCAGGTAAGCACCAGCCCCCCGGGCAGCAGAGACCCTCCTCGTGGCCGCCTGGTGAGCAGAGAAGCAGTGGCCCGCCAGGTGGCTGGGTTGCAGCCGGACGCTCATCAGGACAGACCTGGCTGGGGCCTGCGGGCTGCTTTTGTCCACCGTTGTGGGGCCTCTTCAGTGGTCGTGGCCGATGATGTGGGCCTGCTGTGGTGACGATGTGGCCTGTCGAGCATCCCCAGGCCCTGTGCGGGCCCTGCCCCCTCTGGCCAGTGAAAGCCCCCCCGCCCCCCAGGTTACGATCGGCTGGACCCGGGGAGAGTAGGAGGCCGAAGTGCCGCCGTGGGGACTCCTCACCCGAACCTGCCAGGTGGCTGTTTGACAGCAGGCACCCAGCGGCAGGTCCCCTCTTGCAGGAGCACTGTACGGGTGTGTGGCAGGAGAGCCACTGGCCCCTGGGGAGACTTGCGCTATCTAGACTCACTGCAGTCTGGTGCTGGCCCTACTCAGCCCTGTGGCCCCAGGTGGATGCGTTTAGCAAGGGGGCAGCGGAGCCCCATTAATCCTGCTGCATCTCTCCGCAGCCTCCATTGCCATCTACCTGGGCATCCTCCTGGAGAGGGAGGGTTCGTGGGGCCCAGTTGCAGGGGCTCTGGTCTCCCCTGTAGGGCCGATTTCGGAGAGTCACATGGGTGGCCATAGCTCAGCTCCATGGCAATTGGCCTGTGGGATCCCACGGGCAGCCAGCTTGTCCCTGCTGCTGCCTGACACCTGTACAAAGCCGCTGGGAACAGGCGCTCGGGGCCCCAGAGCAGGAGGTCATGCACGTGCTGCTGGCCCTGTGCTCTGCCCCCGTGACCGGTTGGCCAGCCGAGGCCGCACGAGTCTGGAGCCCAGGTGAGGGCCCGCAAACCGAAGCAGCCTCCTCACCGGACGGATGCCTCATGCTCTGAGCCAGGCGGATTGGGTCCCAGGAGCATTCGCTTCAGTGCAGAGCAAGCCGGTGCCCTCGCCTCAGAAACGTGGCCAGCCACAGAGGATTTGCGGCTGGAGAAACTCCCAGCCGGGCCCCTCCATGCTCGAGCCCCCTGCGTCTCCTCTCCTCTGCAGCGGTTTGCCGACAACGTGCTGGAGCTTTTCTCCTCGGACTGCAAGCGCATGTCTGCGGAGGTCTTTGGCCAGACCATGCCGCTCGGCAAGCAGTGGCGCCTCGCTCTCCAGACAGGTCTGCCTGCCAGTTGGAAGGGGCCGTGGCGGCTGCGGGGCCCGCACGTGGCCGGTTGCTCGTTTGCACAGCCGGCGCCTGGGCTGGCTTGGGCAGGCAGCTCCCTCAGGTGCCGGGGCCTCCCTGTCCCAGCCTCGGAGCAACCTGGGGAGCTCTCTGCCCCAAAGCATCGCCCTGGGAGCCTCCTGGGGAGGCAGGGGCCACCTGCCAGGGAGGAAGCCTCGGAGGGGAGGGCAGCTCCCGTGGCTCCGCCTTGGGGCCTTGGAGGGAGGGTGCAGGGCAGTGGGGCCCCTCTGCTCCCACCCAGTCCCAGGCTCCCCTGTCGTTGCCCCTGCAGAGCTGCCCGCTTCACCCAGCGAGTACGCCTCGGCGGCCACCCAGTCCGTCCTGGGCCAGGTGCTGCAGGGCATCCAGCACCTGCCCCGAGACGCCCAGGGGCTGGCCCTCAGCCAGGTCACCACGGCCTTCCTGGAAGCCTGGATGGACCACATCCTGGCCCAGAAAATCAAGTTCAGGTGAGCCGCCAGCCGCCAGGGGACAGGAGCGGGCGTGTGCGAACCAGCACCCCACCAGAGCAGGGCCCTGCAGCCAAGGGCCCCGGCCCCCCCGGTCCCCCCCCCCCGCAGCTGAGCAGCCGGTCCCGTGCGGCCCCCACTGACGGGTGGCTCTTCCCGTCCCGCGCAGCCTCCAGGGCGCCCTTCAGCTGCAGCAGGACTTCAACCTGGTCCGGGAGCTGCTGCAGGCCGAGGACTCGGGGCTCTCGCCGGAGATCAGGCAGCTGGTGTGCTCCCTCCCCGTCTTCCAGCAGGCGGACAGCGCCGTCGCCTGCCTCCTGCAGCAGCCCAGCAAGGGTTCTCTGCCCTCGCACACCTGGGACGCTTTCCACACTTGCTGTGAGTGCCGCAGGGCCCGGGCTGGTGCAGCAGGGAGCTCAGAGGGGCGGGCAGGCGGGCGCGCTGTCCGCAGCAGCACATGCTGCGTGGCCCAGGCTGGAACCGGCCAGCGTCACCGTCTCTGGCCTCTCCCAGAGGTTCCCTGGGTCCTGGGGCTGGAGCTGTCCTCTGGGGTGGGGGACCTTGTCCCAGCCCCTCCCAGCGGCTGGGGGTCTGCCCTGAGCGTGCGCCCGGTCTCTGCAGGCTCCTCGGACGGGATCCGCACCCCGGACGGCGGCCCAGGAAGCCTCAACAGCCTGGAGAGCCTGGAGGCGCTGCCCGGCCAGGCAAGGGGTGCTCTGGAGAGCCACGCGCAGGGGGCCGGCTGCGGCCCTGCTGCCTACCTCAGCCCCACGCAGCAGGAGTGGCTGGCGCTGCGGCTGCACGGGGGCCGCCGGTGGAAAGTGCCTGCCCTCCCCTGCATGAGCCGGACTGCCGAGCCCTGAGAGGACTGCCCTGGCCTGCAGCTGCCCGGCCTGTTGGGGACCGCTCCCCACACGCATCGGGTCGCCCTCCGGTGCCTCTGCCAGCGTGTGCCTTGTTCCTCTGGGCCGGCCTGCCTTCCACACCTGGCTCCAGGACGGGGACCACCCTGTGAGCCAGCAAGTCCTGTGGGCTTCCGCACCAGAGCCTCGTGGCCACCTCCGGGCAGCCATAAAGAAGAGACATTGGGCCGGCTTTTCTGTGCCTCTGCAGGCCCTCTAGGCATAGCCTTCAGAAGTGGCTTCAGGCTGACTGGAGAAGCTGCCAGATGAGCCAAGCATCCGTTGTGCAGCCGCCACCAAAGCAATAAAAGCACCTTGCAGGGTGTGGCAGGGCCACTGGTCCGTGCCACGGGGCAGCTCGTGGGTGCCCACCCCCTTTCACTGTTTTGTACTTAAATTCATACTCCCCAAGCAACCCTCACACTGTAGCCAGTAACTCCCCGTTTGCGTTTAGTAATAAATGCAATTTAACCGAATTACTCTGCTCTGCATTGAAGGCCCCGATTCAGAGCGTGCCATTCCGTGAAACAAGCCTCCAAGTCTCCACTCATGCAGAGCTCTTCATAAACCAATAACATCCCCAAAACCAACTAAAACTGGTTTTATTTAGTAGGTTCATACAGGGCTTACAATATTTGCAAGCATTAGCATAATCTACCAAGATTCAGATGATGCAAGAAATGCAAAAACTTCTCTGGACCTTTTAAAAAACATTAAAGCCACAAACTCGCACCCCCAGGTTCTCTAGCCTATATTATTCTAGAAAATCCTGAAGTGTCACGTTGGAGGCTTCTCACTAAGTCTTTGATTGAGAAAACCTCCCGGGTGGACAGGCGGAATGCTGTGGGCACCATCTTGACTTCTGGTACTCTGGCGAGTACCCCAAAAGGGAGAAGAAAGAGGTAAGGTGCTGATGGGCTGGGCTCTGCACGCGAAACAACAGGGAATTTCCCAGGGACGAAGGCTGTGTGAAACTGAATGCACTGTTACAGGAGGGGAGCACTTGGCTCAGCTAGACTGGAAGTGAAGAAGCATGGGATTGTTCATCACCAAGGCGATGTGGGGACAAAAAAGGCAAATGCCATTAGGGTGCATTAATGGAGGTATCGGTCCCAAGTGTCGTGACGTGCTGGTTCCCCTCCACTCAGCACTAGTTTGCCCCCCACCCCCCGGAGAGCTGTGTGCAGTTCAAGTTGCGGACAACTTGGAAAGAGTTAGGATGAGAAACTGGAAGAACTGAGCATGTTCGGCCTCAAGAAGACGGGGAAATATGGAAGCACTCTAGAAGAGCCTGAAAGGCTGCCGTGAAGAGGAAGAAGGGCGTCTTCGTCATCCCAGAGCGCAGGACAGTGACTGACAGGCTCAGGCTAGGTTACAGAAAGCCAGATTCCGAGTAGACGGCAGGAAAATTTTCCAGAGTTGCAGTACGACCAAGGAACAAATTCCCTGGAGAGGTGGTGGGCTCTCCCACTCGGAGTGCAGCTGGACAGCGGGCTGAGAGGGACGCTTTAGCCGGGAGTCCTGCGCGGAGCACGTGGTGGGCCCTCTGCAGCTCTGATCCTACAAGGCGGGTTGTGGCAACCCGTCTGGCTGCAGCTGGATCTGAGGCGCTGCCATGAGGGAACGGCCGGTGTGGTGAAACGCTCGGTGGCAGTGCGGGACACTCTTCATGGTCCCCGCACTTCTGCTGGTGCAGGTTGTGCCTACTTGTCGCAGCCACCAGGCTTCCTTCAGCTGCCAAGTGGGGCTGCACTTGTGCACAGACAGGTGCCCCCTTGTTCAGCCCCTGGAAGGGTCAGGAAGGCACAATGCTTGAAGCCCCGGAAAGCCACAGGTGCACTGGGTGCCAACAACGCAAGGAACACTGGGAGCAGCCGCGAGGAGCGCAAGGCTGAGAAGAGGCTTGGGGCCGAGGGGCTGCCTCTGGCGGACGGGCAACACTTGTTGCTTCACCAGCACCAGAAAGGCAGCTGGCACAAAGTAGGCCGCAGTGGCGCGAGTCAAGCGCAGCTTCTTGCCACCTTCCGGATCCACCTGTGAATGGATCAGGCCGCCTTGGGCACACAGCCGCCCCGGGTTGCGGATGCACGCATAGCGCGCCTTGCATTTCATTCCTCGGCCCGACCACGCTTACGTTTCTTCCCTGGCCATGTCTTCACCTGTGGGGCAACCTGGGCGTGCCACTGTATGCGCGCAAGGAAGGTCGCTCCTGCCCGTGACCGCGGCGGGCAAGGACATTGCGCCCTCCACGTGCAGCAAAGCGCCGAGCAAGCGCGGGACGCTGCCAGGCCCCAAGAAACCCTCCGGTTGCGACGGGCCGATGCTCGCTTTATCGAAGAGCGCCAGGCGCATCCTGAGTGGGGGGGCGGCCGCGCCTGGACCTTCCCCGCCAGCCCTTCCTGAGCCGCAGGTCCGGCGATGCTGGAGGAGGCGCCGGTCCTCCCCCCCCACGCCGCCCGCCCCAGGCGGAGAGAACCGAGGCTCCGTCGAGGCGCCAAGCTCGCATGGCCCGGCCGCCCCCGCCGCCAGCCAGCGGCCCACCGCACGGCACGCCCCGGCGTGCAGACGACGCGAGCCAGCGGCTCCGGCCCGGGCGCACGCGGCGACCCTCCCCGCCGCGCGACCCGTGGGCGCGCCGGCTCCGCGGAGGCCAGGGAGCCCCGATGCCGCGCAGCCTTCCCCGCGGGAGGGGCGACGAACCTCCGGGCACCTCGGCTGCCCGTTTCTGCCGCCCGCCCGCCTCTTGCACGGGCGCGGCCCCCGGCAGCCCGCGCGCGCTGCAGCAGCGCCCGCGCCTCCCGCTCCCGCCGCCCGCGGCGCCGTCCAGCAGCGTCTGGGGCGGAGCGAGCGCGCGCGAGCACTACGAGGCCCGTCCCGCCTCGCCCCGCCCGCCCGCAGCCGCCGCGCCGCCGCCGCCGCCCCCTCTGAGCTCACTTCCTCCGCGGGGCCAGCGCAGCGGCCAGGCGAAGGAAGGAAGCGCCGCGCTTGGGCTGCGCGGCTGGCCGGGCTGGGCGAGCCTCGACGGCGGGACAAGGGCGGCCGGGCAGGCGGCGCGCGCGCGCTCGCTCGGCGCCATGTCCGCCTCGGCCATCCCGGCCAGCGCGGGCGAGCTGCCGCGGGGCGACCCCGACCGCGCCCCCTTCCAGCCGGCAAGTACCCACCCGCGGCCGCCTGCGCGCTCGGCGGCCCCGCCAGCCCTGCGGCCGCGCGCCACGTGCTGCGCGGGCGGGCGGCGCGGGCAGGCACGCCGCGGCCGCTCGCCCCGCGCCCCACGCGTGCGCCGAAGCCCCTCGGCGGGCGGCTCCCCGCGCCGGCAGGCTGCGCCCCGAGTCGGGCCGGGCCTGCGCGGCCCTGGCCCCGAGGGCGTTCGGGCGCGGCGGGGAGCGGCTGCGGGCGGGACGTGGCGCCGCCGCCCTGCCCGCACGAGGCAAGCGGGAGGTCCCGGCGGGCCCGCTGGCCTTCGGGCTTCCCGCGGCACCGCGCCGTGCAGCTTGCGTGGCGCCGCGGCGCGGTTGCGCGCCCGGCGAGCGACAGGGCCGTCCCGCACGCCTCCGGGGCTCGCCCCTCGCTTGCCTGCCCCACGCGGGGACGGGAGGCGGGCAGTGCCCGGGGCGCCCCGCGCTGGCTGGCAGCGAAGGCGAGAGGCCGCACGCGGCGGGGTCGGGAGCGCGCCTCCCGCGGGGCGAAGGGGCGGGGCGGCGCTGGCGGGCGGGCAGCCCTGGCGTGGCAGGGCAGAGGCGCCGGGAACCCCGGGGCGAGCCCGGCTGCCTCCCCTCGGCCCCCCCCCGCGCTTCCCGCTCCCCTTGACTTCACCGGGAGAGTCGTCCAGCCCCCGCAGTGGCTAGCCTCGGTTTCGGGCTTGGGCAGCTGCGGACGTGGTTCCTGGAGCCAAAAGCTCCCTCTGGGCCCAGCCTCCCGAAACAGCGCCCTCTTGCCAGTCGCCAGCTCCTGGCTTCCCAAGGCTGGAGCAGTCCCGGCGGAAGAGGAGCCAAGGCCAAGGCCTGCCCTCGCCCCCAGGCTTGGGGTCCCGAACTCCTCCCCCAGTTGACCTTTCAGACATGATGCAACAAAACGAAGCCAGTCTTACGATGTGTTTCTAAAGCTGGAAAAAGCAGTAATAAGCAGAGATGCCCTCCGGCATGTGCAGAGGGCTTCCCCATCATGCCAGAAGAACTGGTATGGGTCCCGGGCACATCTTACTGAATAATCTGTTTCAAATGTTCGATGGGCCAACTTTTTAAGCATGGAGTCCTCCAAGGCAGCGTTGAGCACTGGGGGAAGCCGGGAGCTTTCCGGGAGTCCCACAGCGGCTGCTTATTCCTGTCTTTCCCTCGGGGCACATGCAGGTGGAGGGCCAGGAAGGCTATGAGGATGAGGACCTGGCAGAGGACCTGATGGACGGAGGGGACGAGGCCCGGTCCTGGACCCCGCAGGAGAAATCCTTACACGAGGCCCGGCTGAAGGCCAAGGCCAAGCGCCGGCTGCGGCGCACCTCTTCGCGGGACTCCAACCGGGAATCAGTCTCCGAAACGGGGGAGCCGAGCCCCGATCCCAGCAGCCCCCGGGGCAAAAACCATGACCGCAAGTCCCGCATGGGCAAAGGCCGTGGCCTGCCAAAGAAAGGTACCATTCCAGGACCGGGCCGGGCGTCGTGGGCTGCCCTCATCCCGCCAAGCCCCCTCCCGCGGGCCGAGCGAGGCAACCTGTGGGGAAGCGGGCCCTTGACGCGCTTTCTCCCCCCAGGTGGTGCCGGGGGCAAAGGCGTGTGGGGAGCCCCCGGGGTCGTCTACAGTTACCAGGAGCCTGACGCACGAGACCCCAACTATGACGAGGCAGCGCAGGTGCTCTGGGGCGGGAGGGGAAAGGGGCCGCTTCCAGGGCCCAGCCGCACGCCTCCCCGCCCTGCTGCCCTCCTCGCCCCCCTCTTGCTGCTGCTTGTGGCCAAGGCCGAGGGCTCCCCACAGGCTCTACAGCCACGCACCCCTCGTCGCCTGCCGGCAGAACCCACAGCCCTCTGAGCCGGGCTCTTTGTGCCACGCTGCTTGCGTGGGCAGGCGGGCCGGCCATGTCCATCCCAGGTGGCTTCCTTGGCTTCACCTCCTGTCCGATCAAGAGCTGGGCTGGAGTAGCAGTACGACTTTTGCCCCCTCACCGTGACAGTGGGGAGAGGTCCTCATTGCAGGGGACTGCTCCCCCCACCAGAAGGGGGAAGGGCTGTGGGCAGGGAGGCCAGCGTCTCCAGCATCTCGCCCTGAGGGGCCGCCCTCCTAGCCGCAGGGGAATTGACCCTTCAGGCTAGTGCAGATCTGGCCAGTGGCCGATCTTGGCTCAGCCACACCCCTTACCTGTTGGCTTCTGCAGGCATTCTGGTCCTGGTTAGCTCTGGAAGGGGGGTGCGGGATCACACCAGCGGCCCACCCAGTCTGGCATTCGAGTCCACGGTAGCCAACCCAGTGCCGCTAGGAAGCCCACAGGGAGGACGTGAGGGCAGGGGGGCTCCCGTCAGGTGTCCTCTCGCAGCCAGGGACAAGCTGCCTGATGGTGGAAGCGGCACATGCCCTTGCTAGCTCTATTCTCCTGCAGTCCCCTTTCAAGCCGCCCAGGCTGGTGGCCTTAAGCGCAACTCATGCAAGCCAACTCCAAAGTCAGGTCTGCTGTGTGAAGGGCTTCCTTTTATCTCTCGGGTCCAGGAGACCCTCTCAGCTTCTAATGTCAGGGAGAGAGGACTCCTCCGTTGCTTTCTCCATGCTACACGTCGTTTCATTTTTGTTCCAGAGGAGGCGGGGTGGGCATGGCCAGAGCAGGGGGGGGGGGCGGTCTTCATGGGACTTGGTACATTGCTGTGCTAGCAACCTGGATGCCCCGCAGGGTAAGACGGTCTATGCCACAGTGGTGCCCGAGCTGGAGGAGGCGGAGCTGGAGAAGACTGTGCAGCCCATGGTGCTGGAGTACTTTGAGCATGGGGACACTCTGGAGGTTGTGGTGAGTTCACGGGCAGGGGAGGGCCCCCCACGTGGTGGCAGCTTCTGCAGTCTCCGCAAAGGAGGGTCCGTTGGGTGGCCGCTGTCTGGGGCGAAGGGTGCAGCCCGCCTCCGGCGCGAGCCGTGATCCCTGCAGGCACGTCTGCATTTGTGGACGGAGTCGCTGCCCAGGCCACATTCCGCTGGCTGGCCCGAGGAAGCGCTCTGCGCGGACGGAGCCTGTCTGGGCACTTTGCTGGTAGGAAGTGATCCGACGTCTGGGAGTTTCCCGCAGTTGGGTCAGGTGTGCGCCTACCAGAAAAGAAAAAAGCACAGCAAGCTAGGCATTGGTGCTCTCTCTAACCCAGGTGAACTTAATAAGTTTTCGTGAGTTTACACACGTTAAGTGATTGTGCCACCGGGTGAAGATAAAGATGATTGATGCGATTTCCGTGGCCCTGCAGCAGGCCAGGCTGCGGCCAGAAAAGCCTGGACTGCGCAGAGCAGCCCGGCGCCTTCGCACGGGGGGGGGGGACTAGGGGGGCTGGGCAGTCCCGCAGGGCAGGCTGGTGCTGCCAGCCAGTTTCTGGTGTGTTGGCATGTGGGGAGTGTGGGTGGGGCTGGGAGGCATCTGCTGCTATACAATTTCTTGCACTGACTTGAGGCTTGACCCGAGCCTAGGAGGAAAGGACTTGAATGCATCACTGATTGGTAATTGCTGTAAAGGGAGCCAGACGGCCGCCTGAACAGATGGCGTGAGCTGGTGTCCTGCAGCAGCAGGAGTTGGGACCCAGGGGCCGTGTGGCCCCTGCCAGCTCTACTGTTTTTCTGTGATCCGGGTGAGGCTGACGGAACCAAGGGGAAGGGCCTTTTCAGTGAGTTATGGAACAAGCTCCCACTGAGGCCCAACTGGCATCAGGTTTAATATCATTTTGGTACCAGGTTAAGGCTGTCCTCTACCAGAGAGCATTGAATTGATTTACTGCTCTATTGGGGCTTACGTTAGCTGCTTAAGCAGACCTTACAATTTAATTTGTATAAGCTGTGGTAGCTGTTTGTGTTTGTTTTCAATTTGGCTTTTTAATTTTGTAATGTAATGCTTATTTTTTAATGTTGCCTGTATTTTATGTGCTATTGCCTGCTGCCCAAAGGTTTCAGCTCTTAGGCAGCACAGAACTAGAATTGATCATCGTCATAATGCTGCAAAGAGCATTGGGATTTGCCTGCTAATGTATGATTGTTCAGGGTTAGGAGAGCTCTAACTGATCTCTGGGGCACTGACCTCTGACCACCGTTACTGTGGGGGGAGCCCAAGCGGTCCAGCGGTTTGAGGCCTCTGTCAGCATGGAGCACATGGAGCGACTTCGGGTCAGTCCGTCAGTCACTCTCAGCCTAACCTACTGACCGGCTACCTCCGGTGTCCGTCCGTCCCCAGCTCTTTTATGACTGGGATGGAGTTCATCCCCCCAGCTCCAGGATCGGGCCCTGGAGATCTGAATCTGCTTATTCCCTCTAGGTGCTCCTTGGCCATCTGTCTGCCAGTCTTGGGCTGCCATGTCTCACTTCCAGCTTGTCCTTCTTCTTGGCTGTAGATGTTCTTGAGGGATAAGACGGAGGCGAAGGAGGAATCGGCCCCTCTGCCTTTTCCTTGCCGTCTGTTATCACTCCACCATCTGCTTTACCCCTAATTCCTTGCTGTTTGTTTATATTCTTCCTTTGTGGCCTGGCCCTGCTTCCACCTCCTGTACGTGAGTCAGACCTCACCTGGAATACTCTGTCCAGTTCTGGGCACCAAGATGCCCAGATTAGAAAGATGCAGAAAGATTAGAAAGGGTCCAGAGAGGGCAACAAAGATGATCCAGGGTTTGGAGACACTGCCCTGTGAGGAGAGACTGAGGAAACTGGGCGTGTTCAGTCTTGCAAAGACTGAAGAGAGACATGGTATTCCTCTGTAAGTACCTCAAAGGCTGTCACAGAGAAGAAAGTCTCTTCTTGCTGATACCAGACTGCAGGACACGGAATAATCAATTCAAGCTGCGAAAACCCAGATTCAGGCTAGATTCCAGGAAAGGTTTCCTCACTGTCAGAGCAAGACAGGGAAACCAGCTGCCTGGGGAGGTGGTGGGCTCTCCCACACTGGAGACATTAAAGAAGCTGGACAGCCCTCTGAGTGGGATGGTGTGACTTGGTGTCCTGCAACAGCAGGGGGTGGACTTGATGGCCTTCCTGGCCCCTTCCAGCTCTGCTATTCTGTGATTCTATGTTCTTTTTTTGCATTCAGGTTGTCACTTAACCTTTTCTGGAGCCACGTGGGCTTCCACACTTTTTTCTCCTTGGAATTGTTCGCAGTTGTGCTTGGAGAATCTTCTTTTTCAACATTTCCCATCCCACTTGGACCTTTCCTTTTCCTTTAAAAATGAGTTGCCATTGTACACTTATTATTGTTCCAATCAGCAAGCCAGCTAAAACGGTCGGGATGGAGTAACTGTTAGGCGGATCCACAGTTGGCTACGGAACTGGACTTGGAGGGCGCCCTTCAATGGCACCCTCTCAGACGAGGGGGGGGCATGAGTGGGGTGCTTGTGGGCTCAGTCTGGGCCCAGTGCCCTTCCATGCTTTTATTAATGACTTGGGCGGAGAGGTGCAGGGGATGCTGGTCAGATTTGCAGAGGACACAACACTGCACGGGAGAGCGAATATCCCGGACGACAGAACCAAGATTCAGGGTGATCTTGATAGGTTGGCGCGTTTGGTTGAAAGTGATAGAATGACATTCAGGAGGGATGAATGCCAAGTCCTGCACCTGGGAAAAGGGAACCGAAAGCACAGTTAAAAGATAGGGGGCACTTGCAGGCGAGAAGGGCCTTGGGTGAGCCTAGAGCTCTGCTGGCAGCAAGGAGAGGAGCAGCTGGGGCAGCCTTTGCCACGCTCACTGCCTGCACGTAGCTTGACTGGAGGCCCCTGCCAAGGTTCAGCCGCCTCCAAGGGCAGCTCTCCTCCCCCTGCACTCACGCAGTTCCCTTTCCGCACCTCACTCTGCTCCAGGACACACCACCAAGTCTGGCGCAGAGAGGGTGTGTGGGACCTGGGTCACCCCTGTAGTCTCCAGGTCAACCAGAGAGTCAGCGGGACCACCAGCCATCTCAGCGAGAACCCCAGGATCCGTCTGCTCCCGGGGCAGATCAGCACACTGGGCCTCAAGGGGGGAATTTGCCGCTAGATTAGCTCTCAGCAGGCAGTGATTTGACTTGAGGAAGGAACCGATTCCAAGCTGCCCACCCTCAGGCCACTGTCCCCATGCTGGCTGGAAAGAGCCAAGCCCAGAAGTGGCCTGCTGCATGCACTGGGCCAGTGGCATGTTGGGACAGTCCCCAGGTGGCCACAGAGCCCCTGAAGTCCTGAGCCAGCCCAGGCAGGCTGCTGCCCGCATGAAAGCGACCGGCCTGGGTGACCCATCAGCTCCACTAGGCTGGGTCACAGGCGGACAGCACACAGCGGAATCCATGGTTGAGCCTGCAGGCTGGGGCCTGGGCAGCAGTGGGATGCCAAGGCACAGCGCGACTCGAAGGCGCCCGAGGCTTGGGAGATGGATGGCCCTCCTCAACCAGGTCCTGCCCCGGGTGTGGAGGACCAATCTGGGCAGCCCGGGGTGCAAGGCCGGCCCCAGGGCCATGCCGGCAGCTGGCGGGCTCTGGCCGTGCCCCACAGAAGGCCCTACCAGTGGCAGCCGGAGAGGGCCAAGGGCCCCCCTTTGAAGCGGCAGGGCCCCTCACCCAGTATGGCCCCCCTTCTCCGACAGGAGCTGCTCCGGGACCTCAACTTGGGCAGCCGCAAGGCCGCGGTGTCCTCGCTGGCAGTGACGCTGTCCCTGGAGGGCAAGGCCAGCCATCGGGAGCTGACCTCCCGCCTGCTCTCGGACCTTGTGGGGAAGGTGCTGAGCGCCGAGGACATGGCTGCCGCATTCGACGGCATGCTGCGCGACCTCCCCGACCTCATCCTGGACACGCCAGAGGCGCCGCAGGTGAGCTGGCCCACTCTGGGCGGGGGGCTGGGCCCGGGGCTGGGAAGCCTGACCCCCCCACTGTCTGTCTGTCTGCAGATGCTGGGCCAGTTCATTGCCCGGGCTGTGGCGGACCACGCGCTGCCCCCCGACTTCCTCGAGCGCTACAAGGGGCGCGTCGACTGTGAGCATGCACGGTGAGGGCTGCTCTGCTCACGCTACCCACCCCCCCGGTCCCATGGACGTGCTGCGCGTGGCACGGCCGGGCCTCCCCAGGCAGGAGGGGGCACCCGTGGGCAGCGCCTTGGCTGCCCCCTGCTCCCTGAGGCCCCCCTGACTCTCTGCCTCCCCTGCAGGGCTGCCCTGGACCGGGCTGCCGTCCTGCTGCGCATCAAGCGAGACGTACACCGGCTGGACAACGTGTGGGGAGTGGGAGGCGGCCAGAGGCCCGTCAAGCGCCTGATTAAGGAGGTGAAATGCCTGCCTGGGGCACTTCCAGGCCACCTGCCGGGTGGGCGGTCTGCTTGTCCCTTCCCCACAGCGCTGTCCTGTCCTTCGGGGCTGCTCTGGGGCCAGTTTCCTTCCTGCTCAGGCTCAGCCAGTGGAAATGAGGCAAGAGTGCCCTGTTTGCATGCAGGGACCTCATGGCAGCCCCAGGGAGCTGAGCTGCCTCTGGCCTCACGAAGCAGTGGGCACCTCGGGTGCACCCGCCTGGTGCACCCGCCTGAAGGGCTCCTCTGGAGGCAGAGCCCGGCTCAGTTTGCCTGGACCAGCATGTAGCCATGCAGAAGCACTCAGACTAAGAACCGGGGGGGGGGGGGCGGCACTGGTGCTGGGGGCCCTGAATGTTCCAGGTGAGACGCCCCACTCCTGCTCACCCCACGGTGGCTGTCCCAAACGCTGGAGGCCTGAGCCAAGCGCTGCCCGAGGGTGCTGACCCCAGTACCAGGAAGAGCGGAGCGAGGCCTCGGAGTTCCCTTTGCAGGCGGCCTCGCAGATCCGCAGGAGGCCCGCGGCCGGAGCTGTGCGCCCAGGCCCCCAACCTCCTCCTCTCCTTCCCCCTACCAGATGAACCTGC
This sequence comes from Varanus salvator macromaculatus, assembly GCA_023646645.1. Lineage (NCBI taxonomy): Eukaryota > Metazoa > Chordata > Lepidosauria > Squamata > Varanidae > Varanus > Varanus salvator. Next base: position 1,946,671 of record JAIXND010000772.1, on the reverse strand, counting down.
TGCTCCGTGAATACCTGCTGTCGGGAGATGTGTCCGAGGCCGAGCGCTGTCTGCGTCAGCTCGAGGTGCCCCACTTCCACCACGAGCTCGTTTACGAGGTAGGGAAGGGATGTGGCCGGCGGGCGCTCGCTCTGGCCCTGGAGAGCCCGGGATCCGGTGGCCGCTCGCTGCTGGCCGGTGCCTCGCTGGCACCCCTTCACGGTGCTGCTGCCCCTGGCCGAGCCGGGGGCCTCGCAGCCACCGGGCCGCCCGCCTCCTCCCTCTCCGCCGCATGCTCAGACGCGCTTCTCTCCCGTGTCGTGCCAGGCCGTGGTGATGGTGCTGGAGTCTTCTGGGGACACGGCAGTCACCATGATGGTGAAGCTGCTGAAGGTCCTGTGGGAGACGGGACTGGTGACGCTGGACCAGATGAACCGGGTAGGGCCTCTCTCTTCCGGGTGGGATGGATCCTGCGCACGCAGGCACAGCTGAGACAGCTGAGAGGGGTCGGCGGCAAGACTGGCCTGTGCGGGCACCAGGGAAGCAGCAGTGCCCAGGGGCTGAGCCGAGGACGGGCCTCCCCGGGCTCTGTGCTGACCCACACTGCCACCTCTCCGCCCCCACAGGGCTTCCAGCGGGTCTACGGTGAGCTTGGAGACATCAGCCTTGACGTTCCGCTGGCCCACGGCCTGCTGGAGCACCTGGTGGACCTCTGCTTTGAGGAGGGGGTCATCACCAAGCAGCTGCGGGACTCCTGCCCTGCCAGGTACGGCCGGCGTGGCGCCTCCTCTCGCCTCCGTGGCCGGGAGGTCGGATGGGGGGGCTGCCCGTGTCCTCAGCACTGAGCTCCGTTGTGAGCTGCACTTCCCCCTCCGAGCATTTCCAGTCCCCCAGCATTTCTACAGGGAAGCAAGATTCAAGGTGGGTGGCAGGACGGGCTTCTGGATGGCCAGGGCCCCCAGGGCATGGGATGGGCTTCCCCGGGAGGTGGTCGAGGCCCCCTCGGTGATGGTGTTCAAGGATAGGCTGGACATGCTCATGGTGGGCATGTTGTGAGCGGAGCCAGCTGGTCAGACTAGATGGCCTGGGAGGCCCCTTCTGCCTGCCTCCGTTTCTGCTTCTTTGCTGAACACTGTTATTGTTGCATACAGGTCTCTGAGCATACACAAAGTGAAATGTTGAGCCATCCGTTACCCAAAACTCTCTTTATGAACCCTTCTGCATCTCTCCTTGGGGGAGGAGCGCTGTGAAAGTGGGCACTCCTGTGCTCTGCCTACAGCATCCCCAGTAGGACTCCCTATAGCGATTGGCCTCCCTCCTCAGGAGGCAGGAGTGGCCCATCAGAGAAGCTGCCCATCTTAATGTCTCCCCCTCAGGAGGCTGCAGCTCCCCACCACCCTCATGGCCGAGTCGCCTGGCCCTGTGCCTGCACTTCCTTCCCATATCTATTTGCTGTGGAGCCTCAGGAACATGGACTGCAACTGAGGCTGCCCCATTTCAAAAACACTCTCATCTCAACTCAGAATCTGAGTTGTGGATCCCGCCAGGATGAGTAGCTTCCCATGCACACATCTGGGAACTGACAGGACACATGTGCACAACATAGAAAGTGAGGCAAAAGGGACCTCCTGGGCCATCTAGTCTGACCCCCTGGCTCCAGGCTCTGCGCATGCAATCCCCACCATGTGGCTGTCCAGTCTTTCCCTGAATGCCTCACGGATGGGGCCTCCACCACCTCCCTCGGAAGCCCATTCTGTTTCCTAGGGATTCTAACCATCAGGAAGTACTTCCTGACATCCAACCTGAAGCCTGGTTCCTTGATCCTTGCCCCACTGGAATGTGTCCTGTCTTCTGCAGGCAAGAACAGATCATGGCCCCGCTCCACGTGACCTAAGTTGGTAAAAGATCCCCCGGAGTCTCTTCTTCAGGCTGAAAAGACCCCGTTCCCTCCATCTCTCCTCATGTGTCATCCCTCCCAACCCGGCTCACATTCTTGTGTTCCTGCGCTGGACTGATTCCAGCCTAGCTGTGTCTCTCCTATAATGTGGAGCCCAGAACTAGACACACTAATCCAGAGTCATGTGGAGCAGCACCAACACCTTCCAACACCTGGAAGCCACGCTTCTGGCTATACGTACAAGGGCAGCGTTTGCCTTCTTAACCGCCGTCACGCGACTGGCTCACGTTCAGGCTGCTGTTGACAAGTACCCAGAGGTCCCTTTCACAAGTGCTGCTCTCCAGCCACTTGTCCCCCATCCCACACCTGTGACACCTATTCCTGGGTCCCACGCACAAGACCTCGCACTGACCGACATGGGATGCCACCCTGTTCGAAGGTTCCCCTCAGCCGTTCACGGTACTTGTGAGGGCCGGGCAGGTGGGCAGGGGAAGTGTTGCAGGCTGGACTGGGAAAGGTGAGCATGAGCGTGGGGGGCAAGGCAGGTCTCCGGAGGCGGGGTGTCTGTTGCAGGGGGGGCCCCTGCTGTGCCTAACCCCCCTCCGCATCTCTTCCCAGGGGACGGAAGCGCTTTGTCAGCGAGGGAGACGGCGGCCAAATTAAGCAGTGATCGGATGCTTCGAGCCCCCTTCCCTGCCAGGACGCCCACAGGCCATCCAGGCCGGTTGATCGCAATGGGAGGCCGGGAGCCCCTCAGCCGACACCTCCCCACCCCGTACTCCCAGCAGCAGGGCCGGCCTGGCCGCTGGCTCACTCGTGCTTCCCGGAACCGGAGGCGAGTCGGCCGGCCGAGGAGGGATGGCTGCTTCCCTCCCTCCCCAGCCCTCGGCACCGCCACGCGCGCCTCGGGCGGCCCGGGACCGCGCCGGAGGGGCTTCACTCGCTTGGCGCCGGGCCGCAGGGCCCCCCCCCGCCCGCTTCTCCTTCCCTCGGGGCTCAGCAAGCAGAGCCGCGGCGCTTCAACGGGGCTCCGTGGCGCCGAGGCAGACCCGCGCCCCGCGGGAACACGGGGGCAGGTCGCCGGGGGGCGGCCGCGCCATGACGGGGCGGGGGGCGCGGGCACGGGCCGCTGTACCAGAAAAGCTCAATAAAGGCGCACCGGAGCGACGCGGCTGCCTGTGTCTTCCTGGGCTCTCGGGGGGCGGGGCGGGGCGGGGCGGGGGCGCTCCTCCCGGCGTGCGCCGCGCTCGGCCAAGGCGGGGCGGGGCCTCGGCGCGGCGCAGGGACACGTCAGGGCGGGCTGAGGGCGGAAGAGCGTCGCTGGCGCGGGGGGCGGGGCCGCGTGCCCGCCCGCGCTCGGCCCGCGGCGCTGCCGGAGTCCCCGCGGAGCGGAGCGGCGGGATGGCGCGCGAGCGCAGGCGGAAGGCCGCCGAGGGCGCCCGGCCGCAGGAGAGGGGCGCGCGGGCGGCGGCGCGCAGGGAGCGCGCGGGCGGCGGCGGGCGGCGGCCGGGGCTCGGGCGGCTGTGCGCGCTGCTGGCGCTGGCCTCGGGCGCGCTGGGCTGCGCGGCCTTCGCCTACGGCCTGTGCGCGCGCTGGCGGCTCGCGGCCCGCGTCCTCTCGCTGCACCCGGCGCCCCGCATCCTGGGCAGCAACAGCAGCGGCCCCGCCGCCGCGCCGCGCCTCTTCTGGGGCTCCTACCGCCCGCAGGTCTACTTCGGCATGAAGACCCGCAGCCCCCGCTCGCCGGTCGCAGGTGATGGCAGCGTCGTCCCGGGGGCGGCCCCCTGCCCGTAGCCAGCCCCGCGCCCTGGGGCAGAAGCGTCGCCCGGCAGGCCGCGGGCCGAGAGGGCGGGGGGGAGGGTTGGGGGCAAGCGCCCGTTAACTCGTTCCGGGGCCGCCCGCCCCGCGCGGCACCGGGAGCCACCGCAAGCCCCTTCCCCACTTGCGGAAGGGAGCAGAGCCGAGCCCGCGTGGCACGCGGCCCTGGGCGGCGGCGCCAGCCTAGGCTCAGATCTCCGCGCGGGCCGCCCTGGCCTGGGCAGAGGGAGCCTCTCCTCCTCAAGCGTCGAGCGGCATCCGGAGGGAGCGGAGTCAGCACCCGAGAACAGACGGCGCTGGCTCCCCGGCGCTCCCAGCCCGCCGGAGATCCGGTCCCGAGCCACGTCTGCCGCAGCTTCCCCCTCGCTCTCAGCTGCTGCCTGGCTTCCGGCTACCGCTGCAGGGGAGCCACCAGCCGCCTGCCCAGAGCTGCTGTCCCTTTGCAGGCCTGATGTGGATGTCCCAGCTGGAGGAGGACGTCCAGCTGCGCCACTCCTGCGAGCAAAGCGACAGGCTTCCCCGGTACGGATGGCTGCTCCACGACGGCGTCCATTTCGGGGTGCAGGAGATCCGTGACCGAGGCTTCAGCCTGCAGACGGAGTTTGTGAAGCGCCCTGGAGGGCAGCACGGAGGAGACTGGAGCTGGAGGGTCACCGCTCTGCCCGAGGTGACTGGCGAGGGAAAGGCTCTTGGCTCGTGTTTGCAGAGGGAGGTCTGGGTGCCGCAGCTTTTGCCCTGTTTCATCAGAGGTTGGCGTCTTCTAATCCCGCTTTTTCTACTTTCCTGCTTCTGAGCTAGAGGCGGGGCAGATTTCCCATTCTGGCTACTTGCTTGGGTGAGGCAGCTGCAAGATGGCCCTTCATTTTGTGGTCCCAGGGCCTGCCTGTTAGTTACCTGGTATGGGGAGGGTGTCAACACATCCTAGAGACTAAGGGATGCCGGTGTGTCCCCAGTTCCAAATTGTCACAACTCAGTAAGATGCGCGGAGCATTGCCCAATAGTTGGGACACCCAAGCCCCTGCGCATGTTTTTTTATCTGCTGCTTTGTTTCTGACCTTTGGACCGGGAGACACGTGGGGTGAGAGAGAAGTCCTGCCTGTTCTGCCTTGTGGGACAAACACTCGTTTTCTCTCCAGAGGACTGGGGGGCCGCCCCCCCTCATTTCCCTGCTCTTCTACGTGGCCACTGATGGGCAAGGCACTCTGCAGCCCCAGGTGGTGGAGAAGACCCGGATGGTGTCTCTGACTGGCACAACGGAGGAGCTGGGGCACTTCACCATCACCTTCCAGCAGCCCACCACAGAGACCGGCACAACTCCCCTCTATGCCAGGTACTCCTCAGCAGAAGCGCCCCCTTTTCCAGCCCCGCAAGTGCACAAACACACAAGTGCATTGATGATCCCTCTCTTTGTCTCTGTCTCCCCCCCACACCACAGTTACAATTACCTGCAGGCGAAGGCTGAGGGGGTGCACCACCTGAGCAACATAGTGAAAGGCAGCCTGACTCCCCGCTTTTCCTACGCTCCACCAGGGTCCTCCAAGCGCCGCTACTTCGGCGTGGACACCTACAGAGGCCAACCCGGAGAGGGCGAGCTGCGCAGCCAGCTCCTGGTCCACCAGGTGACTGTGGCGTTGCCCTGCCGCATGGAGGTGGTCTTCGAGTCAGGCAGCGTGGCTGAGCGTCCTGGGCGGCTGGTGGGAGAGGCCCTGACACGAGAGCTGGGCAGGCACGTGGCTGCCTTCGAACGGCGATTTGAGGAGACCTTTGGCCTCGCCGGCAAGGGCTACTCTCCGCAGGAGCAGCACTTTGCCCGGGCTGCGCTCAGCAACATGCTGGGCGGGATGGGCTATTTCTACGGGCACTCGCTGGTGCAGTCTCCATACGCGGAGCTGCCCCAGGCTTACCCCGAGGGCCCGCTCTTCACAGCAGTGCCCTCCCGCTCCTTCTTTCCCCGGGGGTTCCTGTGGGATGAAGGCTTTCACCAGCTGCTGCTGAGTCGCTGGGACCCGGCCCTCAGTCGGGAGGTGCTGGCCCACTGGCTCGACCTCATGAATGCGGAGGGATGGATCCCGAGGGAGCAGATCCTGGGCGAGGAGGCCTGCACCAAGGTCCCAGCGGAGTTCCTGGTGCAGCACAGCAGCGCGGGCAACCCACCAACCCTCTTCCTGGCCCTACGGCAGCTGTTGGCGCAGGGCAACCTGGAGACGAGCTACCTGCGGCGCCTCTACCCGCGCCTGCAGAGCTGGTACGATTGGTACAACCGAACACAGGCGGGATCGCTGCCCCACACCTTCCGCTGGCGTGGCCGGGACCAGGACACCCAGATGTTCCTCAACCCAAAGACCCTGACGTCCGGGCTGGATGACTACCCCCGGGCCTCCCACCCTTCCCCGGACGAGCGCCACCTGGACTTGCGCTGCTGGATGGCCGAGGCCTCGGCTGCCATGGCGGAGATTGCCACACGCGTGGGGGAGCCGGCGGGGGAGTACCAGCGAGCCGCCCAAGCGCTGGCGGACAACCAGCTGCTGGACCAGCACCACTGGGCCGCGGAGCTGGGCACCTTCGCCGACTACGGGAACCACACCCTGGCGGTGGCCCTGGAGCGCGAGCGGCCGCGCCCGCCCCCGCCCGGCCAGCCCCCGCCCGCCCCCCGCCTCTTGCGGGTGGTGCGCAAGCCCCCCAAGCCCCAGTTTGTGGGGGGGGCCTTCGGCTACGTCAGCCTCTTCCCGCTGCTGCTGCAGCTCCTGCGCCCGGACTCGCCGCGCCTGGGCAGGTTGCTGGAAGACCTGCGCAGCGAGGCGAAGCTGTGGACACCCTTCGGCCTGCGCTCGCTCTCCCGCTCCAGCCCCTTCTACCTCAAGCGCAACACCGCGCACGACCCGCCCTACTGGCGGGGCCCCGTCTGGATCAACATCAACTACCTGGCGGTGCGGGCGCTGCACCACTACGGCCAGGCTGAGGGCCCCTTCCGCAGGCAGGCCGCCGCCCTGTACCAGGAGCTGCGGGCAAACGTGGTCGCCAACGTCTTTCGGCAGTACGTGGAAAGCGGATACATCTGGGAGCAGTACAGTGACGAGACGGGCAGGGGCCAGGGCTGCTACCCTTTCACAGGCTGGTCGGCTCTGGCGGTGCTCATGATGGCCGAGGAGTATTAGGCGGGGCGGTTCGTGCCCCTGGGCCCTCGCCTGTGTCCGAGCCGCGGCAGGCGTGCGCGTGAGCGGCAGGCTGCCTGGGCTGCTCTTGGCGGCCGGCCGGCCGGCAGTGCTCCCCCGCTCTGGAAGGCAGGCTGGAGCAACTGGGATTCTGCCTCATCCCATGTGGACCTTCCTTGGCTCTGCCCCCTCCAAATCACTCTGGGATTTGCCTTTCTGGCTTTTTTAATGAAATAAAGCTGTGGAGCTGGAACGTGGGCTTGCTTTCTTCCCGGCGGAAGCTCGGCCATGGCAAAGAACCCCCGTCTCCCGCTGGGCTGTGGATATACTGGGATGCCTGTGGACTGGCTAATTGACTGGCATGCGGGATGGGCAGGTGGCTGCATATTTGGGCTTTAAGCAACTCAGGGAAAAGGCAATTTGGTTCTGCCATTCAGATGTTAATTTCCAGAACAGAAAAGGAGTTACCATCTTCGGGAGCACCTTTAAATTTACTGTAGCATAAGCGAGCATGAAATAGTTGTCTTCTCCAGATGCACGCAAGCATCCACAGTTGGCTTGCCTGTGTGCGTGCAGGGAGGGGACAGGCTTAGGCAAACCTCAAGTCTGTAGAAGTTCAAAAATGTATAGAAGCAGCACCCTTAATAGAAAACGGAGCCTGATCAAGGCTGAATGTGCTCATTGGCCAGGAATGCTGGCCAAGCTGCAGCTGGGAGAAAGGGAGCAGCAGGCTGGCGGGAGAGCCCCAAGGCCAGCTCCGCGGGGGCAGCGCGCAGGGTGGCTGGCAAAGCGTGTGGGGCAGCAGCCTTGCCTGCCCTGCCCTGCCGCAGCCTGGTTCCTGCCGCAGGGCCCGCTCACGTGCTTATCCGTCCTTTTGCGGGTGTTCGCACAAGCACTTACATTCATCCACAGCCAAAGAGCACTGCATTCAGCCCCTGAAGTAGATGCCGGTCTAGGGAAGCCCACGCGATAAACTGGCCAGCTCTAGGCTGCCCAGGACATTGTGAGGAGGAATGGCTGCTTGCGGGGAGTGCCCGAGCTCTGCAGGCAGAGGGTCCCAGCTCCAAATCAGGGCAGTTCAAGGCCAGAGATGGGGAAGGCGCCCTTCTGAATGCCCAGGACCCCCGTTCCGCCTTTACAGAGCAGTCGGGGGAGAGAAAAGGGTTGGCCATCTTGTTCCTCTGCCCAGCACCCCTTATAGGCCTTTTGGGGCAGGGGGGCTCCAGCCCCCGGAATGGATATTCCACCTTTCATATATGACCTGTAGCACTCGCACGTGGATCAGCCACGTTGCACGTCGTACGGCTGAAGCACCAATCATGCCAGCCACATCCATCTCCCCCATGCCGCTGAAGCCCTTCTGCCATTTTGTGGCAGGGCACGCTTGCTTTTCTGAATGGCTCCAGGAGCCTCTTGCCTCACACGCACCACTGTGACTGCTCCTTCCTAGAGCTCGCTCGGCTCGGCCGCTCACGTGTGGCACAGGTCTGCTCCAGCTGCCTAAAAGATGCAGTGCTCACGCCACGGCCCGCTCCTCCTCCAAGCCAGAACTGGGGCCTGGAGAAGTTTCCTGCAAGAGCAAGCAAAAGGCTGCCTGGGCTCCTGCCACCACTTCCGTACTTGGAAGAGTGAGGAGCAGACCCCTCAGAGGCCACGCGGGAGGCAAGGGGGCTCTTCGTTAACACCCCGGAAGGGAAGCTACGCGTGGGCAGAGAATTGAAGGGCAGTGGCCGCGGCACAGGCGAGGGCGCCATTCAAGGAACTGGCCTCGCCAAGCGGCTGAAGGCCAAGCAGCTGAGCGGGAAGTCCCCACGTTACGCCCCGCTGGCACGCCTCACTCTCCAGCCAGTCTCCAGCCATCCTGCATCTGCCACGGTAATGCCCTGCTGGCTGCTTCCCTGACAAAGCGTCCCCAAGAACACAGTCCAAGCTCTTATCAAAGCGGCCACCACAGAAGCGTGTGAGCAGGCAGCCAGCACCGGAAGGGCCAGCAGCACATCCAAACAGCTCAGAAAGGGAAGGCCACAGCCGGGCCGGGCCGGGCCGGGCCCTGTGCACCGCAGACTCGAGGACAACCCAGAGTGCAGAGAGCACCGCTTTAACGCTAACGGTCTGAGCAGGAAGCCTCCATGTTTGTTCTCGGCTCCCACACACACTCAAATGCGGGGCGCACTGGGGATTTTGCAGACCGCTTCTGCCCGAGGAGCGGAAATACGAGGAGCAGAGCAGGGAAAACACAATACAGACAGACCAGGGGTATCAACAGGAAAGACGCCTCCAAGTGCAGGATACATGCAGAACCCCCTTCCTGGGGAGAAGGGGAGGCTTTTGGACTGCGATTACTTTGCTCAGGGTCAGATGTGTTCATGTTTCCTGTGCGGCAAAGTCCCCATTGCTGGATCCTGCTTCCCACCCCACACTTTCAGCTCGCCCCCCCAAAGAAAATAGAATTGGAGCACTGCACACATGCTGCTCATCATCCACCCACCAAAACCACCGCACCCCCTTTTGCCAGAGTGCAATTCAGAGGCACCTGAGCCAAGAATTTCCGCATCTTTTTAATAAGCCAGTACTGCTGCCCCCAACTGCACATGTGGAGAGCACCTCTGCTCCACAGGCTATCAGGCACTGGGAGAGACCAGGCAAGCTGCTTCGAGCTGCCTGGAGGAGGAGGGCTGCTCCTTGATCCCCGAGTCTGGCTGGACCAGGGAGCAGGCATCAGCGAGAACCGCCTCACTCAGGCAGCCAGCACACCCCGAACCCAGTGCAAATGCTATGGGGAAAGGGCACAGGGAGTCTGCGTGCCACCGGCCCCCAGCCAGGGAAGAACCACACCTTGTTCCGAAGGTTTTGGAGTGCAGCAGGACACATGGACACAGAGCAGTGGCAGTGGTTATGGTCCAGCAGGCGGTCCTCCCTTCCCAGGCATCTGATGCCTCAGGATCGCAAGTCCACAGCAAGATCCCAAGGGGGCGGTGGGGGAGCAGAGCTTTGGTCACAAAGCCGGGGGTGAGGAGAGCTGGAGCGCAGCACGACACACTGTCTAGGCAAGGGGGGCGGAGCACGTGGTCTGGCGGAGGGCAGTGTTGGTGCTAAGGCGGCGATTCTCCGCAGTGAACCGCGCGGGCAGCATCCCTCACCAGAGCCCACTGCCTGGCATGAGGGAGACGGCGACCAAGTCTTGGAAGTGGTGCGACGGCAGACCCCGTAAAGCAAGGGGGGGCAGCCGCACGCGCCGGCTCCCCTTCAGACAGGCAACGTAGGTGAGGAGGTGGCCAATTCGTCAGGGTCCCCTTCAGCCTGCCCCGCATGCAGGCTCGGGGGCTCGGTGCTGGGGCATGCGCAGGGAAGGCCTTTGCCGAGCAAGTGGACGGCCTCTCCCTCGCTGTCGTCGTCTCCGGCAGCCACCGCCTCCTCTTCCTCCTGGCCGTGCCCCACCTCAATGCCGGAGTCCCCCGTGAGGCGGCGATGCCGGAAGTGCTCGCCCTCATCCCCAGCGTCAGGCCCTTCATCGCTGTCGGAGAGCCGCCGCGGATCCCCATCGAAGAGTTCCACGTTGGAGGAGAAGAGAGCGTGCTTGGGGGCTGGGATGGAGCAGGGCTCCCAGCTGCCCCCTGTGCTGCTGCTGCAGCTCCTGGGCCCCCCCTCGGCCTCCATCTCCCCCTCACTGGGAGTACTGGCCTCAGTGGCAGAGAGCGAGGTGCTGCTGGGCGACGTCAGGCAGCTGGACTCGCACGAGCAGCTGGTATAGTTCTCAGAGCTGCCTGTCAGCGTCAGGGTGCTGGAGCCCAGGCGGCTGACGGAGCCGCCCAAGACGGCACTGTAGGGGGGCGGTGGGGTGGTTGGGCGATGGGCCACCTCCTCGTAGGCAGGCAGCTTAAAGGAAGCCAGCATCCCTGCAGGAGAAGGAGAAGCGATCCATCAGTGTGGCAGGAGGCCCGGCCCCGGCTGCAGGGGGGCCTTGTGGAGCAAGGGGGCGACACCCTGCAGTCCCTCGCAGGGGCCTTCCCCACACCGTCCCGTGGCACCACTTCCTCCTGCAGAGGCCCACGGCCAGGAGGTGCTGCCACATGGGGCTTGGCACCCGCCAGACTCTGCCGGGGAGCGCTGCAGCCCCCGGGCTCCGTGGCCTTTGGCATTCGCGGGTGGCCTCGTGGAGGGCCGGCGGGCTTCCCGGAGCAGGGCCCGTCCGGTGCTCGAGGCCCAGCTTGGCCTGGGGGGGGGACTCCCCGGCCCACCTGCCCCCCCGACACCGGGTCGCCGGCGACCAGTCCACTCACTGAGGTCCATCATGGACGGGGGGTAGTTGCAGGCACCGTGGTAGGCAATGAGGTTGATCTCGCGCTGCCGCTGCTGCTGCTGCAGGCGCAGCTTGGCGCGGCGGTGCCTGTAGGCGCAGCAGCAGCTGAACAGGATCAGGACCGTCCAGAGCAGCCAGAACCCTGCAGGGCGAGAAGGGCGAGGGCCTGAGAGGGGCGCCCGCCCGCAGGGGCGCCGCGGGCGGCGGGCGGCGGGCGCGGGCGGGCGGCGGCGGCGGCGCCGCGCGGCTACTCACACCAGAGCTCGTAGTAGTAGATGCAGCAGCCCGTCTCGCCGCAGCAGTGGCCCGTCTCGCACACGTACGGCTGGTTGTTCACGCCGGCGCAGAACTCGCGAGCCTGGCCGGAGACAAGAGCCGCGCGTTGGCGCACGGAGGGGCTGGCGGGGCCCCGCGCGCCGCCCGCGGGCCCGGCCCCGCGTACCTGCCGCTCGCGGCCGAGCAGGGCGGCCCACCCGGCCGGCGCCTCCCTGCCCGCCGCGGGCCTGCGCTCCATGGCGCCGCCTACAGCCCGCCGGAGAGCCGCGCCCCCGCGGGCGCCGCCGCCGGCTCCGAGAACGGCCCAGCCCGCCGCCGCCGCCGCCGCCCCGCCTGGGCCTGGCCCGCGGCCCCCGCCCTCATGCCCCCGCCGCCGCCGCCGCCGCCGCCGCCGCCGCAGCCCGGGCCGGCCCCGCCGCCGCCGCCGCCGCCATCACTCCGGGCGCAGCGCCCGCCCCAGCGCGCCGGCCCGCCAATCGGCTTCCTGCGTGAGGCCTGGCGTCCGTCCGCGCCCGGGCGGGAGCCAATCGCCCGGTGGCTCCTGCCATAACAACCGCAGACAAAGAGCTGTGGTCTCGCCCCCAGAAGGACGGGCGCCGCGACCCACCAATAAATCGCACTGGCCTCCGAGGGCACAGATGACTGACACGGACCTTGACCAAAGACCAAAGAGGAGAGGTCGATTCAGAAATACTTGACGGGTGGGCTAGCCAATGGGAGCGGACCTTGCTCGCGGAGGTGGGCGTTTCGGGGCGCTACGCTCTGCCCCGAGGGTGGAAAGCGGGCCCGCGGGAACAAAGCCTCCCCGGCCGAGGCGGGAGCCGCGGGCGGGACCCGCCGCCCTGCAGCGTCGGCCGCGGCGCCAGGGCTGCCGGCTCCGCTCGTCTCCAAGCGGAGGGCGAGGCTGCCGCGTGGCTTCCCCGGAGAGGCGGGAGCCGCGGCCTTCCTGCCCCTCGCAGGCACCGGCGGAGCCTCCGCGACGGGAGCCGCCGCTGCGGCCTGCTCGCCCCTTGCACGGGGGCCGCCCGCCGGCCGCGGTCCTGCCTCCCCGGGTCCGCGAGCGAGCGAGCGGGCGGGCTGGCGGCGTAGGGCGCGCGCTCGGGGCCTGTTCCGAGGCCCGCGCCCGCCCGGCCCGTGTCCGTGCGCCGCCCGACCCGGCAGGTGGGCCGGGCGGGGAACGGCGCTTTGTGACCCGGGTTTGGCCCGCGGGAGTTGGGTTTGGCCCGGGGCGGCTGGAGCGGCGCAACGTCTCCCTGTCAGGCCCCGCCCGAGCGGCTGTGCAACGTCCCGCTTTTCCGGGAGCCGAAGCCGCGTTCCCACCGCCGTTGTTCGCCAAGTGCCTGTGTGGCCGCAGGGAGGTGAGCGGCTCGCCTGCCGCCCTCCCCTTATTTATTTATCGATTTATGTCCTGCCTTTTTCCTACCAAGGGCTCAAGGCAGCTGACATCATTCTCCTGCTCCATCTTATCCCCACAACAACCCTGTGAGGTAGGCTCGGCGGGGAGTCTGTGACTGGCCCAAAGGCACCCGGTTGGCTCCATTTACCAAGATGCATGGGGGGGGAGAATAAATAGGTTTTAAAGAGTTTGTTGTATGTTTTATATGTTGTGAGCTGCCCTGAGGCTTTGTTGCGATGGGGCGGCATAGAAATGTTTTAATAAATAAATAAATAATAAAATAAATGGTGGAGCAGGGACTTGAACTCAGATCCTCTGAGTCCCAGTCCCATGCTCTTAACCACTACACCACACTGGCACCTTGCCGGCATTCTCATGGCCGCAGCTCACCCGCTTCCACCCCGAGCCGCATGTTTCTCCCGCGTCCTTCCCCCTCCCCTGCTCGCAATCCCGTTCCCGGGCACATTGCCTGTTGCAAGCCACCCGCCTTCCCCCTCGAGTCCCTGCGGCCCCCTCCCTGTGACCTCTTCTCCATCTGACCTCCGGGTTCTCCCGCTGCCAGTCCCCCCCCACCACCATATGCCCACTCTAGTCAATGACACCCCTGCCGTTAGAATTCCTCCTCTCCCTTTGCATGCCTGCTTCTTCATTTTGCCTCGCCTGCCGAGCGTCTGCTTCGTTACGTCCTATAAATGACTCCCCGGTTAAGCAACCGGGCCTGAACCCTCCAAGTCCACGTGGTGGTTCAGCGCTCAGCTTGCAGCTGCTCAGTGCTCGACATTTGCAACGATGCTTCCAAGTGTAGAGGCTGAAGGAGCCGCTTGGGCAGCCACGGGTTACTGCAGGCGGCTGGTCAAAGCACGCAGGCCTTAGACAGGCCACTGAACTAATGGCTTGCAGTTGGACTGCACCTAAATGTAAAACAGCCAAACATCGCAAGAACTGACGTCTTGGAGAAACCTGCACACATGCGGCGACCTGGCACCGTTTGAAAATGGAAGCTGAGGAACAGCAAGCATAATGCCAGGATGGGCAGTCATGGCTACCGCACGTTCCATGTCAGTTCTGCTCTCAGAACTGCCTCTGGAGGATGATCTGAGCCGCCTTGTCTGAGGAAAAATTTCAGGGACTAAAGTGGATGAGGAAAGGGGGGGGATGTCATCTAAACTGGGAAGAGGAAAAGACTTGCTAAAAGGAGCCGTTAGCTACAGCATACATTTAAAGCAGGTCTGTAAACCCCAGAAAGCAGTTAAAACAGGATTAAATTTAATATAAACAAACCCGGTCTGAGCAAACATCACCCTAAGACAATACAGTAGAGCAGGCACCAGCTCAGGAGACGCTGGTGTGCGCAAGGTCTTGGGCAGAGTTGCTAACAAATCCGTCTGGGGCCCTTGGCAGGCCAGGCGGGGCCCTCTGGCTCCCTCCGCGCAAGCAGTCGGTGCGGTGCTGCGCCAGTCATTGCTCGCTGTGCTCGCATCGCCCTGGTGCTCTGCTGCCCGCTCGCTTTGTGGGCACGTCTGGCCCATCTAAGCCTGCCGCTTCCCAGGTGTCCTCCTTCGGACGAACACTGGGGGAGGGGGCCCCTCACGGTCCCATTCCAGCTGACCAGAGCTCACCCAGCACTTGTTCCCTGCACAGCGGGAAGTGAACTGCGGCCAGATGCCTTGGGAACGCATTTTGTACACAAAACAAAACCTGGAGCTGGGATGCTCCTTCCCAGGAATCCCCAAAAGCTCGTGCTTCTGGCCAGGCAATTCAACAGCTCAGCCCTCTGGACACCTTAACTGTGTCTTTAATAGCACAGTCCATCCATCAACCAACAATGAAGCCCTGGTTTTGCAGGGCCTTGCTGACGGGGCAAGGAACCCGAGAGCACCCCCATCGCTTCCCGTCTTCACACAGCAGCCCGCCATTGGATGAACTGCAGGAGAGGCCCAAGCTGAACAGCAGGGAAGGGTCTCCGCAGGGCCGTGGCAGGATCGCCAAAGCCGGCTCCTGCGGTTTCACTCGCGATCCCAGAGGCGTACCAGCAAGAGGTCAGTAACGCTGCTCCATGACCTTCAGGGCTGCTCCAAAGTGGCTGCGCCAGGCAGGCCGTGGGCCTCTACCGACGGGGGGCTGCAGGGCCCTCCTGGCCCCATCCCAGACACTCGGCCCGCCGTTGCCTCATGGCCCGGGAGGGCAGCCCCCCCAGCATGTCCTCCCCAGGACCAGCACCTTGGGCTCCAAGGAGCGAGAGCGACAGCGCTAGGCCCCCACCTGCTGGAGCAGCAGATTCTTCTTGTAGCAGGCCAAGCTGCAGAGCGGGACCCCCGTGCGGGAGCAGGAGTAACGCCTGAGGTTGGGGCAGCCGCTGACCCCGCAGGGGATGGGCGGGGGCACAGAGGGGGAGAGGGAGGGTAAGAGGGGCAGGGCAACTCCCGGGGGGAAGGACACGGTGATCCCATTGGCAGCGCTGCGGTAGCAGACTGTGGGAACGAGTGCCCCTTTGGCCTTCCGCTCCCGCAGCGTCTTCACTTTGGCTTTGCTGGTCTTGGTGAGGCGCTCAATGGTTTGGTTCTTGTTCTCCTCGGCCTTCTTCGCGGCCTGAAGGCGCCGCTTCCGGGCACGCTCCTCCCGCTTCACCAGCATCTCCTCCGTCAGCTCCTTTGCCTTGTAGCCCATTGGCAGCTCCAGCAGGGGCTGGCTCTGTTGCTTGTGCAGGAGCGCTTTCTGCAGCCAGAGGCAGAGAGAGAGAGAGAGAGAGAGAGAAAGGGGCAGGTTCAGAGACGGGGAGGACGGCAGCTGAGGCCTCCATGGGACCGAAAGAACTGGCGGGAAGGAGTCCTCCTCCAATCGTGTAGCCATGGATGACAGGAGCAGAGAGGCGGAGGTGCATGAAGGCTAGGGGTGACCCGGCCCACCTCTCCCGCCCGCATCCTCAGCTCTGTGGAGCCTAGCAACCTTTCAGCTTCTTTTCTGTCTTGGGGCTGACAGTTGCCTGCAGTGGGGAAACAGGCTGACTTGCCGAGAGTACAAGACACTAGAAAGCCCCTTCCCACTTGGGCAGTGGCACTACGATAGGAAAGCCTAGAGGGAAAGGGGGGGGCCTGTCCTCCCTCCCCCACCCCAGGCTGCCGCCACCACTTACAGCCTGAACGGAGAGACCCCACCTCCCTGTCAGGCTGGAAGCAGAGAGAGAACCAAAAATGCACGCCAGTGTGCCAGCAGGCCAGCTCCGAGGTCGGGCAGCCAGGAGAACCGCCTCGCTCATAACGCAAGGGCCCCAGCAGCTTCTACTCCCGTGCAAGCCACTGACCCTGCCACAGGTGAATGGGGAGCAGAGGCTGCCTCGAGGAGCAGGCCAAGGTGCTGTGCTCAATGAGGACCCTCCTACGCAGCGTCTCCAACGCGGCGCCTGCGTGACCTCTGCCAGTCAGTGCAGCGACCCCTCTGCTCCCCGCACACAGGGCCATGCCCAGAACAGCTGGAAGGAGATGACGGAGTGGCATGTTCCCCACGCAGGACTTGGGGGGCCAACAGTGTCTTTGGAGAGGGAGCAGCGTCAGCCTCACTCTAGCCAAGTTTCAGGAAAAGCCCTTCCTTTGCGCTTTGCAAGTGAATGAACAAATTGAGAAGTTGAGAGAGAGAAGGGAAAATGAGTCCGAGAGAGAGAGCGAGCGAGCAAACGCAGGAAGCCACACAGCAAAGCACTCATGGAGGGTACACAACATGCTCACACACAAACACAGGCAAGGGGCTTTCCCAACATTTTTGTAACTGACCCTCCACCTGGGCAGTGGCCAATTTGTGCTGGTGGCCAGGGCACTCTGCAAAATGTCAAACAGGCCCATGAAGCCAAACGGTTCCTGTTCCAGAGTTATCTGCAGACCTGAGGTCTCCTCTGGCCCCATCAGGGAAAACAGTCCTTCCAGGGTGAGAAGGCAGCCGATTGCACGCCCTTTTGGCTCTTCCGGGCCTCCAGGCACCACATAGCCCACTCCAGGGAAAGAGCAGTTAGACCTCCCCCTGGTCTCCTGCCCACACCTGTGGGAAGGCATCCCACAACAGCAACCTTCTGTCCTCACCTGCCTGGCTGTGAGCAGCGACTCATCCACCTCCTTCTTGAGCTCCCCGTTGTCATCCAACTCCCCTCGCTCCAGAGCATCCAGCCAGCGCTGCTCTTCCTCTTCCTCACGAGCTGGAAAGCCCATTTCTGCATCAAGCTCCGGCAGTGGAGATGGCTCCAAGTTGCTGTCCTCATCTAGGTGCAAGAAGAGTTGGCCTTTACTGGTGTTAATAAGGACACAATATTTTCTGTGGCTGTGCCAGCAAGCTTGAAATGCACTGGGATCATGGACAGAGAAAGAACTGTTATCGCAAGCACGAGGCTGGCCGCAAGGGTGTTCCTCATGTCTGAAGTGCTTTTACGATGCCGCTCTGTTCCTATGAAGCAGCCCTCTCTCCCAGGCAAGCAGCTGGCTCCCTCCTGCCTGGAGCCAAGCAACACGGGTTCTCTCCACCTCATCACGAGAACGGCCCAGTCGCCCGGCCCAGCAAAGCAACTCGGGGGCACCCTTCCTTAGCTGCGCTCTCCGGGAGCTTTCGCTGTACCAAAGAGGCTTCGCAGAAGACACATCGCCCACTCACCTAACCATGCTCGATACTGTTCAATGGGAACCCCCTCCATGGGCTCATCCTCATCATCCACAACCATGAGAGGCGAAGGGGAGCGCGGCCTCTCGGGGATGACCGTAAAAGTTGGCACACTGGGAACACAAGAGGAAGCCAAGGTCACAGCAGGGATGGCCAAGCCCATGGGAGGCGCTCGCAGGTTGACCAAGCCCGAGGCCGAGGACTGGGTGGGAACGGCCAAGCAAAGCCGGCTCGGAGCAACAAGCCTTGGAATGCATTCCGAGAAATCTGTTTTGTAGCTCAGGGAGGTCTGAAGGTTTGAACCTTATAGATGCAGCAGAAGAGACTGAGTCTGATAGGCAGGGCTGCAGTTTTGATCTGCAGTTTTGATCTCTCTTGATCTGCTTAGATTTTCTAAACATTGCTTTCACCAGAAACACTGAGCCAATCTGACCTGTAACTCCAATGCTTGAATGCACAGCGGACGCTCTCCAGGGCCGCCCTGCCCCGGGCATCTTCCCCAGGGCTGCCTGCTGCCCACCCGCTGCCAGGGGCTTCCCGGCGTACCTCTTAGTGCCCAGGATCTGGCCGCCGAGCTTGATCTTGAGCTTCAGCTGGGGCTTGGGGAGGGCCGCGCCCGGGGCCGCGGGGGCCGCGCCCGCCTCCTCCCGGTGGTGCCGCTTCTTGTGCTTCTTCTTGTGCTTCTTGTGCTTCTTCTTGTGGGATCCATGATTGTTGGATTCGTCCTCGTCACCTAAGGGGGACGGAGAGGGCAAGGCTGCCGGACCGGACTCGCAGCCTCGCGAGCCCGTGCGGCCCGGCTATGGCGCTGGCGGGCGGGCGGCGAGCCGCTCCCGAGGCACCCCGGTCGCCGCGGCCAGGCGTCCCCCGGCACGGGCCTCCGGAGTGGGGCCAGGTCGGCACAGGCAGGGCCTCCGCGGGGCCCGCCCAGAAACCGGCGGCCGGCCTGGGTCCGGGGAAGCCGCGCCGCCGCCCGCCCGGGGCCCCGCCGCGCTCACCCCGCCCGGCCGCCTCCATCGGCCCGCCGCCGGCCTCCGCGCGGCGCCACGCCTTGCTCATCGCTGCGGCGCCGGAGCCACGGCCGCCGGGAGCGCCCGGGACCGGCAGCGGCGGACGCGAGCGTGACGCGCTTCCGCCCGCGCGGCCGCCGGGACTTCCGGCCTGGCGCGGGCCCGCCCCGGCCCCCGGGCCCGCGCCCCCCGGCGGCCTCGTGGGGCAGGCGCCCCGCTCCCGAGGGGCGCGGACCCCGGGGGGCCTTCGGGCCGTGTGCTCCGCCCGACAGCGCCTGGCCGGGCTGATGCGGCCGCGCTCGCGCTGGAGGCGCCGACAGGGCGGCCCGGGGGTCAGGGGCCGGCGCAGCGGGGACGCGGGGCGCGACGGGAGGCTCGCCCGGGAGGAGGCGGCCTTTCGGGAGCGGGGCTCCGCGGAGGGCAAGCGTCGCAGCGCGAAGGCAGCCTCTCGGCAGGCGGTGCCGCCAGACCCGGGCGGTGCGGCCCGGGAGAGCAGAGCGAAAGCCCGCGGCCGGCGGCCCGCAGGAGCCAGCCAGGCGTCCGGGAAGCCCGCTGCAGGACGGGCGCACCCGTGTCCCGATTTTTGCGTTCCCACGGGTGGTTGGCCACTGTGGGCAGGAGGCTGGGCAAGGCCGTGGCTCGCCTGCCTCCGTTGAGCCCCCTCCTGCTGTGGCCCCCGCAGGCCGACCACCACAGCCCAAGGGCTGGCCCAGCTGGCGTGCGCCGCTTCCCCTGTCCTGACTCAGCCTGGAAGTCCCATATCACCCTCATCGCTGGCAGCGGCTTTCGTCAACGAACTGGGCTTGCATCATTTCCCTTCTCCTGCTCTCCATCTTATCCCCACAGCAACCCTGTGAGGTAGGTTAGGCTGAGAGCCTGACTGGCCCAAAGTCACCTAGTTGGCTCCATGGCTGAGCAGGGACTAGAACCCGAATCTCCTGAATCCCCACCCTGCCCTCCTCCCCACGGCACTGCCCTCCGGCTTTCCCATGTGTCAGCCTCCCGTCTTACTGTGGGAAATCTTGCAAACCCTGCGTTACGTGAAGAGCCACTTGCGTTTCAGCATAACCCTGGGCATGCCTACTCCGAAAGAAGCCTATTGCATCCTCTGTGAATCCTTTCTTAGTAAAGGAGTTTAGACTTGCATATTGCAAGCCTGCTTTTTCAAGAATTTACTGCCAGTTAAAGGGGCTGGATGATCCCAAGTTCTGAAGGACAGACCCGGATGTTCCCCTCGGATGTGCCCAGACGTGGGTTTAGAAAGGAAGGTGCTACCATGAGCCCGAAGAACAAGACTGCCAGCGCCTGCTCACATTCCTGTAAAATGGGATAAAGAGGGGAGTTGTTTTCCCCTCGTGGCTCCACTTTGCCTGCTTTGTGCACAGGGACCCTTTTTCTTCAGAATAAAGGTGTTGTTTTGTTTTGCCTCACACCCTCGCGTGTGTCTGTGAGTGACCATTGCACACACTGGACCAAATCCCACTTCTCTGGACAACTGTTCTAGCCCTGGCAAGGAAGACAATCCTGTGATGTGCTTCTTTCATGATAGATGGCGGGGGGGGGGGGAGTTTACTTGAGCTGTTTGCCACAGCCAGAGAACAGTCATTCGCTGGCAGCTCAGCTCATGCCTGCATGTACGTGAATTTGGGGCAGTGGCAGGTCCACGAAATGGCACTTGCTCAGACAAACTTGCCTTTGTCATTTTCATCCTGGTTCCCTCGTTTGGTGAGACAGTCTTGCGGCTCTTCTCAATTTCCTTTGGTCTGAATGAGACTAATTTGGAGCCATCGACAAACCTGGCTGCTCCACTGCTCCCCACGACTCAAATCGCTTCTGGAAGAGCTGAAGAACACCAGTCCCAAAAGTGGCCCTTTCAGACCCCACTCCTGGCATCCTTCCTTTGCATTAACTGATGAGCTGAGCTGACCCTGCTTTCTGTTCTCGAACTAGTTCCCGCACCATAAGAGGTGCTCCTCTCCTCTCCTATAGCTGCTACATTTAGCGGAGGTGCGTTGGTGAAGGACGTCAAAGCCTTTGTGCCTGTGTGCCCCGTGGCAGGGCCCGGGAGCCTCCGCACTGCGAGGCTTGCACACATCCGGCTGGGGGAACGAGGTGCAGCCGCCACGCTGCATGCCGAGCATTTTCTTTAGACGGTCACGCTTGGCCATCCAGGTTTAGTGCAAGGGAACAAGAGGAAAGGAAGCCGGGTGCCAGGGGACTGGCAGAGCCCCATGCTCCCAGCCTGCTCCTCTCCCCACCTCTGGCATGTCCTTGTTTTCCCCACTGAGGCCCAAGTTCGGGGGAGCAGCTGGCAAGCTGCAGGGCTGGGAGCTGAGCCTTCAGAGCCCCAGCTCCAGGACGGACGGTAAGATCCCACAGGTGGGATGCCCAAAGGCCGTGGCCTTGCAGGTATTCCTGGGGTGCTGCAGCAGTGGGCCCCTGGTCTGTCAAATTACTGCAGCAAACAAGGTCCGCAGGCCACCTCCCCGGCCCCTTGCTGTTCCTTGCTGACATTCAGAGTTGCTGAGGGACTGCCAAAACCTTTGCCGAAGAATTCTGAACGGCCCGCAAGACGGGGCTTGCCCCTCCGTTCTGGCCGTGCCACATGCCACAGGCACTCCTCTCCCGCTTAGTGCGCTGGAGGCCCCACCCAGTAAGCCCTTTCCAGTTTTCCCTGTAGTACAAATGCAGGAAAATCCCAGCACACCATGCCTGCTCTGCCCGTGCCCACCTCTACAACCAGGCCCTCCAGCTCCCATTGTGGCCCGAGGGTTCTGGCATTCACACAGGAACCTGTGTGCAGCATCCGTCTGTAAATGTGCATTTTCTCCCATTGCCCTTTTGGCTCCTTGACTGGCTGCCCATCCTGTTTTCCTGCATGCTGATAGTCCATCTCTACCCTGTCCCTATTTGGGCAATCCTCCTATGCACAGCGACCACCCGGTAGGCAATTTGCGTCTCTCTCTCTCTCTCTCTCTCTCTCTCTCTCTCTCTCTCTCACACACACACACACACACACACACACACACACACACGGAGTGGGAGGATCTTTGGAAGGTTTCTAACCCATGCAAATTGACATTGGATAGCATAGAAATGTAATAAAATACACAGGAGAAACAGAAATACGAAGCACGTGTCTTTGAGGCCTGTGGGGTATGTGCAGAGAGAGGCGGCTCTTCACGGTCCTGGTCCCAAGCCATGACAAGCCTTAAAGGCCAGTCCCAGCCCTCAGCCTGCAGGACCAGCTGGCGCTGCTGGGCCCTTTTGCAGGCCTGAGCCACATGCAGCCGCCGTGGTTGCTGACCAAGAGGCAGAGTGGCTCGAGCGTGTCCCTGCCTGCACAATCTCTTGATTCATGGATGCCTAGCCGGAAGCCGGCTGCGCTCTGGGCTGCCCTGCCCGAGTTCCACACGGTCCTTTTTGAGACCCAGCATCCGAACAGTGCATAGTCTTCCAATGTGGCCCATGTTGCAGATTGGTGTGACTGTGCTGGGGGACAGACCACAGGATCTGCAGCCCCCACCCGAGAATCCCACGGCTGGGGTGGGGCTGAGCAGAAAAGAGTCAGAGCAACTGCTCCCAAAGGAGGCTGGCGATGCCCAGGGCAGTGGGGCTCTTTATCCACTGCAGCTTCTATGCTGAGCTTGACAGGGCTGTGCCTGCAATCCATGCTGGTGATCCCGCTTTGGGATCAAGTGTCGCACCATGGATCGCTCCTACAAGGCTCCGGATAGAAGCTGGCTCCACCATGTCCGGAGGTTTGAATGCCGACCGGCGGCGGCTCCGCAGGATTCTGCACAGGATTCCCCCGACCCATGGCAGAAGGCGCTGCCCGGGATGGAGCCTGGGACCGTCATCGCACTTGGCAGGGCTCCACCCCACCCAGTGCCCAGTTCTTGGTCTGCTGCTCCACACTGCCTCACTGGTTTGCCCTTTGCCCTCTCTGGGGAGCCGCTGGGGGTGGAGGCCGGCTCCTGGTCCTGCACACCAAGTAGCACCATTTCCAGAACTCCTCACTGAGAAACCACCCTGCTCGCTTCCTTGCCTTAGGAAAGCTTCCAAGTTACGCTCTAGCAAGCTTTGTCCAAAAGGCTTTAAACTTAACTGAGGGGGGGGCAGTCCCCCCAGAAACTTGGGACAAGTGAGGGGAGAGAACCAGGGTGTTAGATGTACTGCAGGGGGTGGCGGGACTCCTACGAAGTGGGTGCCAGTATCAGGGAAGATGAGAGGGAGGAGGAGGTTGGGGATCCCAAAGAAAGGGATCTGTGGGAAGTGGCTGGGACGCATGTACACCAATGCTAGGAGCATGGGAAACAAGCAGGAAGCGCTTGAGGCTCCCCTGGGAATAGGAGGGTCTGACCTGATGGGGATCATGGCACTTGGTGGAATGAAAGGCAAGACTGGAAAGTAAACATAGAGGGGTATCATCTTTTTAGAAAGGACAGGAAGGGAAGGAGGGGCGGAGGCGTTGCGTTATATGTCCGGGAAGGGATAGGATGCAGTGAGATAGAGGGTGACGCAGATGGGGATCTGGTGGAGGCAGTCTGGGTGAAACTAAAGGGTTTTGACACAGGAAGGGATCTGACAGTGGGGGTATGTTATTGCCCTCCAGGTCAGCTTGAGACCCTGGGACCCGGACAATGTCCTGACAGGCCAGATTCTAAGGATATCTCGGGGGAGAGACACGGTAATTATGGGAGATTTCAATTTCCCAGATATTAGCTGGGAGTCTCACTTGGAAGCGACAGCCAGGTCATGTCGCTTCCTAGACGCTCAGAGGGAGGGTTTTTCACACAGAGGGTCCGAGAGGCAACCGGGGGGATGGGGATATCCTTGACTTGGTCTTGACCAACAGGGAGGAGCTGATAGTTGGGGTGCAGATTAGGGGAGCTCTGGATGCGAGTGATCACTCCATCCTTTGCTTTGAGATCAGGGGACTGGGGCCGTGCAGCAGGGCGAGCACTAGAAGCTGGGACTTCAAGAGGGCCAACTTTGGCCAACTGAAGGCCAGGCTGGGGAAAGTCTCCTGGGATAGGTTACTGGAAGGTAAGCGAGTTGAGGAGGGGTGGATGGCACTCAAAAGGGAGGTTCTGAAGGCGCAAGCCATGATGATACCTCTAGTTAGCAAGGTGGGGAGGTGAAGGAGAGTGCCCTCATGGATGAGAAGTGGTAAGAGGCATTAGGCCCAAGAGGAAATGGGTACTGGGGCAAATAGACAAAAGGGTCTACCGGGAGGAGGAGGCCCATTGCAGAAGGATTAATCGCAAGGCTAAGGCTGATTACGAGCTGAGACTTGCCAAGAATATCAAGAGCAACAAAAAGGGCTTCTTTCAGCATGTAAATAGGAAGAGGAAGGGGAGACAAGTGGTGGGACCGCTAAATAAGGAGGAAGGAGATCCAGTGACTGATATGAGGGAACAGGCACAGATGCTAAATGACTATTTTGCCTCTGTGTTCTCCCCAAAGCAGGACGGGGGAGATCCGTATAGGAGATTAGATGAGGCTGGGGACTTAGGGGCACAGATTAGAGTCACCCCCCCTTGAAGTTGAGGGGCTCCTCAGGGCACTGGACATTACAAAGGCACCAGGCCCTGACAGGTTACACCCGAGAGTAGTTAGAGAGTTGGCAGGGGTTCTCTCACGCCTGCTGGCCTCCATTTTTGAGGCCTCGTGGAGAACGGGTGAAGTTCCAGAGGACTGGAGGGTGGCATCGGTGGTCCCAATTTTC
Organism: Varanus salvator macromaculatus; assembly: GCA_023646645.1. Classification (NCBI taxonomy): domain Eukaryota; kingdom Metazoa; phylum Chordata; class Lepidosauria; order Squamata; family Varanidae; genus Varanus; species Varanus salvator. The sequence continues at coordinate 1,922,474 of JAIXND010000772.1, read as the reverse complement.
AAAAAGGGTAGTAGAAGGAACATGGGGAATTACAGACCAGTTAGCCTTACATCCATTGTAGGAAAGACAATGGAAAGGCTCATAATAGAGAGAATTCTAGTGATGCTAGATAGGGAAGGGAGGCTGACAGCCACACAACACGGCTTCCGCAAAAACAGGTCCTGCCAGACAAACCTTGTGGAATTCTATGACAAGGTTTCGAGGTGGCTAGATGCAGGGGATGCAGTGGATGTGGTACACCTGGATTTCAGCAAGGCCTTTGACAAAGTGCCCCATGATATCTGGGTTGAGAAATTGAGGTGTTTTGGGATAGACCAATGCACTGCCTCTTGCCTGAGGGACTGAAAGCAGAGGGCTACTATTAGTGGGGAATCACTGGGATGGCGGATGATGACAAGCCCTGGGACTGATCTTGTTCAATCTTTTCATCAATGACATGGAAGAAAGGGTGAACAGTCTGCTGATCAAATTCGCAGATGACACTAAAACTGGAGCAGTGGCCACAACTGAGGAGCAGGTACTCCAGATCCAAAAGGATCTGGACAGACTATGGAAGTGGGCAGGAGACAACAGGATGGCATTCAATGTGGATAAGTGCAGTTGGGGCATAGGAATGGGTGTCATAAGTACAGGTTAGAGCAGCACTTGTGAAAGGGACCTCAGAGTGCTGGTTGACTGCAGGCTGAACATGAGTCAGCTGTGTGATGCGGTGGCCAAGAGGGTGAACGCCACCCTTGGTTGCATAGCCAGAAGTGTGGCTTTTAGAGTGAGAGAGGGATTACTGCCACTCTATACGACTCTGATGCGCCCACAACTGGAGTATTGTGCTCACTCAGGGCCCCTCATTACAAGAGGGACATAGCAAGGTTGGAATCAGTGCAGTGAAGGGCCACGAAGATGGTGGCTGGATTGCAGGGAAAACCGTATGAGGTGAGGCTGAGGGAACTGGGTCTCTTCAGCCTGGAGGAGACTCAGAGGGGATCTGTTGGCTCCATGCAGGTATGTGAGGGGGTGTCACACGGAGGTGGGGAGAGACCTGTTCTCCCCTGCAGTGGAAGGCTGGACCTGCTCCAACAGAGCCAAGCTCAGGGAACCAAGATTTAGGGTGGATGCCAGGAAGTGCTTCCGAATGGTTAGGGCCCCTAGGTATGGAATGGGCTTCCACGGGGGGGTGGTTGAGGGCCCATCGGTGTGGGTGTTCAAGGAATGGCTGGACATGCACATGGCAGGCGTGTCATGAGTGGAGCTGGCTGCAGCTGGGGATCAATGACCCAGGAGGCCCCTTCTGACTCACTCTGTGTTTCCATGTAATTTCCATCTTCTGTTTTAATCAGTTACCAATTCCTGGGAGAACCCAGCCCTTTCTCCTGTAATGACTAACCTTATTCATGGCTTTGTCAAAGCCCTTTTGAAAATCCATGTATACAAGCGCTGCCAGATCAGCCCATCCGGCTGTGTGTTGACACTTCTCCAGCGTTCCAAAGGCAGGTGCAACAGGACTTGTTGCCGGAGCTGTGAGGGGCTTTCCCAGCAAGCGCCACCTTTAGACCCAGCAAATGGCGTCCGCTTTCCAGCCATTTGCCCAGGGCAATGCTGTGCAGAAGGAACATCTACAAGCCCTGAGGCTGGATCAGAGCAGGGTCTCTCTTGCCCAGCATTCTGCTCACCCAGTGGCCCAGCAGCCGCCCCCGTCCGTGTCTTCCAGCAACGGGTGCGCAGAGGCAGGGGGCTGGAGCGAGCGCCTGGCCCTCAGCACGGGGAGCCAGCGGTTGGCTCCTCTGCCGTGAGTGCGCCAACCCCTTTCACAGCCATGCAAGACAGTGGCCACCGCTGCTCGTGAAGCTGGGCATCCTCTACCTGCCCTGAACCGCCCCCACTCAGCACTGGAGGAGCCCCACCCTGAATTCAGAGGAGCTGAGCGAGACGTTGGGGGCATCCGGTCGTTCCACGGAGGGGCAAATCGCAAGGCCTTCTCTCCGCTTTCTCCACCGCAGGCACGGCTCCATGCGCCTCCCCCCTCCCCGCCCGGCCCAGCCAAGGGACCGCAGCGGCTGCCTTCTTCCCAGGGCGACGCCTCACCCCCCGGGGCCCTTTCCCGCACTTGCTCGCTCTGCAGTGCCCGTTAAGGTGTGGCAGCCAGAACTGTACACATCACCTCCGTGCGCTCACAGTGGAGGTGTGCAGAAGTGGAGGGCAACCTTGGCAGTGCTGCTTTCTGCTCATGCGCAGGAACGGATGTTGTCAGACAAGGCCAGCATGGCTGTTCTGCAGGTTGGTAAATTGGAGAAAAATTCGGGCACCTGGAAGATATCGGGCCCTTTCATACCCGCCCTCCCCCCCGGCCTGAAGGCAGGAATGCAGGCTGTGTACCCCATGCTAGCCCCACACGCGGCCAGCACAGAACCACGTTCTTGACCGTACGGGAGCACACAGAGTGACTGAGAGATTCTGGAAGAACCAGTGGGGCAGGTGTGGGGGGGAGTGTGGCGAAGGGCCCGAAAGGAAGGCCTTGCGACACTCCCGCTTCTCAGGTGCACTCGTTTGCAGTAGCTTCTCACCAGAAGGGAAGCAAGCGCCACAAGTAACTAATCGCACTGCCAGAAATGTGCAGACATGCGTGCATGTTAAGACAGGACGGGCTGCATGTGCGCCCAGATCCCGAAGGCCCGGCGGAGCGCGTTGCAGTCGTTCCCATTCCTGGGAAGCTGCAGCTCCAGCAAGGGCTCCAACAGCCCAGGAAGGCACCACAAGGGATGAATGCTCCCGACGGCCCCTGCGCAGAGCGCGTTTCTCTTCTGCCTCTGGGGTTGCAAGGAAGGCCCCTGGTCAGCTTGGCTGATTGTTGGTATCTCCCTCCAAGAGCTGAATCCCTGGAAGCCTTTGCTACGGAGAGGCAGTGCAGTGCAGTGCTTAGTGTCCCAGGCAAGGGCCAGCGGGATACAAGGTCAGTCCGACACTGAGCCGCTGAGTCCCCCGGGTGCCCGGGGGCATGTCAGCCTCCACCAGCTGCAGCAGGCCTGTGCCCCAAGTTGAGGCTGGGCCTTTGGCTCCTCCAGGCCTGGCTGAACTCCAGGTGCGCTCACATCTCCCTGGCGCCTTCACTGCCTGCTGGGGAGCGGGAAACGTGCTCTCTGCGCACGCCGGCCCAGCCACCGCTCTTGGTGCTCCTCTGGGCTGTTCCACGGGCTCCGCTGACCCCGGCCACTCCAGCTGATGGGGGCCTGCCTTGCGGGGGCCACGGTGGAAGCGACCTGCTGCTACACACTGTCAGAATGCTTGCCAGCTAACCTGAATTTTGCCCCACAAATACAGTGTCCTTGTGAGCGGGCCTGGAGCGGGCATACGCCTTCCTCGGAATCCCAAAAACCTTTTGTCCCCCCACCAGGGCTGCCTCCTTGAGCAGCTTTTTCTGCACTGCTCATCATTTCCACCCATTCTAAACACATTCGAACCATCAAAACCATGCCAGGACACCTCATTTTTCTAAGCCTAACCCGGTGATGGTGAACCTTTTAGAGACAAGTGCCCAAACTGCAACCCAAAACCCGCTTATTCATTACAAAGTCCCAACACTGCAATCAAACCTGGAAACTGAGGTTTTAGTTTAGAAGAAACAACTCATAGCCAGTCCAAGCAAATATGCATACACACACCCACACACACATGTATACATATATATACACATACATATATAAAAAGGTAAATGGTAAAGGTTTCCCCATGACATTAAAGTATTGGTATATGTTTTAACAATATATTTGTTTCATGCTGTAAGCCGCCCCGAGGCTGTTGCAAGGGGCAGCATATACATTTTTAAATAAATAAATAAAGTCCAGTCATGCCTGACTCCAGGGGGTGGTGCTCATCTCCGTTTCCTGGCCGAGGGAGCCAGCGTTTGTCCGCAGACGGTCTCCGTGGTCATGTGGCTGCATGACTAAACACCGAAGCGCACGGAACGCTGTCACTTTCCCCCAAAGTGGTACTTTTTCATCTACTTGCACTTGCAGGCTTTCAAACTGCAAGGTTGACAGGAGCTGGACGGAGCAATGGGAGCTCACCCCGTTGTGCAGAACTGAACTGGCGACGTTTCGATCAACCAGCCCAGCAGCACAGCGGTTTAGACCACTGAGCCACCTGCATCCCCATAGATATATCCTTGGCAGTGCACAGACCAGTCATGCAAAAGCTTGGACGAGTCACAGCTAATGAGTCGCCACTTGTGATGTCATCGTCTGGTGCTGCAACTCCTTTCCGAGCATGCACAGGGCCCCTACGTGCACTGTTATCCGATGTGCGGCTGCTGGGGCGATGCTGGGGCGACTTGGCTCGCATGCCAGAGGTTCGCCACCACTGCCCTAGTCATTTCAAGCTTCTAAAGCAACAGTAATTCCCTCTGCAAAATAGCTTTTTATTGCCACTTCAGAAATACTACAGCAACTGAATGACTAGTCCCTGCACATGAACAGAGTGACTAGTTGAACGTGAGCTAGCAACTGCCTCTGAACCCTCGTGGCCTTCGCCCCTCCGGGTGGGTCCCTCTGGAAAGGGACCAGCGAGAGGCAGCGAGCTGAAATTGGCTTGTGGGGGGCAGGGGGCAGGAAACCTCCATGTTCCTGGGGCATCCATGGGAGGACCCAGCACAGAGGACGAAGGGAAGGGGGGGCCCTTAGCCACAATGCACCTGACTGTCCCTGTGTGCATTACAGGTTGGGCACTTGGAGGACTCACCGCACCGCTGGCCCCACAGAGCGGTTTATTAGAACCTGCCCTGCAATGCGGATGTGGGGACAGCAGCAGCAGCAGCAGCAGCAGCACCCCCCCCCCCCGAGGCTGCGCCGTTCCAGGCTCTGCCTGGGGATGGACCCAGGGGCCTAACCCTGAGCCGGTGGCTGTGGCAAAGGAATGGGGGCTGGGTGGGGGGCTGCTCTCCAGCTCAGAGCCAGCATGGGTGGGCACACCATGAGCACTGCAGACCACTGAGCACTACATAATCTCAAGTCTTTCTTGGCAGCCCCCAGCCCAGTGGCCTTCAGAGGCCTTTGTACCGCAACTCCCAGAATTCCCACCCAGCAGCATCATCAACAGGGGATTCTGGGTGCTGCTGTGTCTGGAAGGAACAAGAATGGGGAAGGCCGGGCTGGATCGGTGATGCGCTCAATCCAGCGAAATTCTCCTGCTCAGTGGCTTCTGCGGCACATGAAGCCATTCTGGCTAACAAAATTCGGCATATTGCGTCCTGGTCTTGGCAAGCCGCTTGCGGGGGGGGCTCCCTTTGGCGAGGGGGGAGGAGGCGCCTCATTCCCACATAGCGGGCAAAGCATCAGGCCGGCGGGAAGCTTCCTTTGCCTCCACCGAACCTCGCGGTCGGAAGACGGGCCTGATGGGGGGTGCGACGAGCCCCGCCCCAGGCGCGCCGAGAGCCCCGCCGGCTTCCTCGCGGCCCAGCAGGCGGCGGGGGCGCCTCAGCGCAGGCGGCTCAAGGCAGCCCGAGGCGCGGGCGAGGCTCCGCGCACCCCGCCCGAGCCAGGCGCTCCAGCCCGGGCAGGGCCAAGGCCCGCGGCGGCGGCGGCGGCCGATCGGGAGGCGCAGAGGCGCCCGCGTGCGCGGTCCCTCCCGGAGGCCGCGGCGCTCTCCCGAGCAGGGCACGTGGGAACGCGCGCTCCGGGAAGCGCTCCTCCCGCAAGTCGCGTCAAGGCCCGTCCTCGGGACGGCGGTGCAGCGCTCCTTGCTCGGCCGGGAAGCGCCTTCCCGCAGCCCCGCCAGGGGGCTCGGACCCGCCACGCAGCCGCACCGGCTGCCCCCCCCCCGCCGGGGCACTGGAGGACACGGCGCCCCGCCGCCCCCCTCCCGCGCGAAAGCCCGGGAAAGGGCGGCGGAGGCCACGGCGCTCGCTCGCTCCCGCCGGCCTGGGGCGAGCGCCGGGTCCCGGGTCCCTCGAGAGGGCGCCGGCGGGGGCACCGCCCGCCTCGCCTGGCCCGGCAGCGGGCGGCGGCTCCGCGCTCCCGGGCAGGGCCCGCAGACAGCCGGGCTCGCGGCTCCCCGGCCCAGCCGCCGCCTCCCCTTCCTGGGAGCCCGGGAGCGAAGTGTCGGGATGAGCGAGCGGCCTCCGCCTGCCGCGACGAGGCGGGGCGGGCCGAAGCCGCAGCACCGCCCCCGCGGCGCAAACGCCGCCCAGGCGGCGCGGACCGGCCGTCGGAGGCTCTCCTGGGGAGCCGCCCCAGCCAAAGTTCCTCCCGGCGCCCAGCAGCGGCCCCGGCGATCCCGAGACAGCCCCCGCCGGCCGCCCCCGCGCGCCCCCCGCCGCGCACCATGTTCCAGCGGCACCACCGCAGCAGAGTGACGGTCGCGCGGGGCTCAGCCCTGGAGATGGAGATCCGACGGGGCCGGTTCCGTCTCAGCCTCCTTGGGGACACCGAGCAGGTAGGCCTGGGCGCCGTCCCCGCTCCGCCTCCCGCCCGGAGCCTCACGTGGCGTGGAAATCCCCCGCGGCGCCGTCTCCGTGGCCGGCTTGGTCCCGTGGCAGGCGGCGGGTCCGGCGCGAGGTCCGGGGCGGGGCGGGCGAGGGCAGGACCTGCCTGAAGCGTCGCGGGGCAGCCCCCTCGGCGGCGCCCCGCGTGCTCTCCCCGAGCAGGCAGCCGCCGGTGCGAGCGGGGGAGAACGCCGCCTGGCCGTCCGTCTCCCCGGCCCCGCGCCGCCGAGCAGCGCTCCGCAGCGGGGCGCGCCCGCGGGGCAACGGGCTTGGCCGCCAGGGGGCGTGAGGGGCCGCGCGGACCAGGCGCGGGCGCCCCGCAGGCTGGAGCAGGAGAGGCGGCGACGGAGCGAACGGGTCTCCCGTGCTTTGGGACTGGAATCTGTTCCTTCGATTGCATAGAAGGCTTTGGGGCAGGAAGGCAGGTTGGCCACTTCACTGCGCCCCCTAACTCCGTGTCGGAAAGTAGAAAGGAGCCGACCCACCACGTCTGCCCTTCGTGAGGTTAGGGCCTTCTGGGACACATGCATCCATAGGGTCCCCCTCAGACCGAGAGGTCGTGACGGCACCCAGCCGCAAATGCCGGGAACTGACCTTTTATTCCCACGCTGTTTCTTGTTGAACCAGCTGCTAATCCGTAAGAGGATCATCTTCTCTGTTGCATGGCTGCTAAATGCACCGAGGAGCCTTTGGTGCGGGCTGTGGCCAAAAGCCTGGATCCAAGGAATTCTGAAGGAGAGGCCAGTGCGCATGAGTGTGCTTGTGCATGGAATTATGAGTTCAGCACCGACTCAGCTTTCCCGTCCCTTATCCCCCCCCGCCCCCCCAGCCTGCTTCCAGGATCTTCCTTACGGCCAACACAGACACACATTCTCGTCTATTACTGTTTTTAGAAAGGCTGAAGAATGAGACTCCAAGTTCTTGCTCTGGAGCAAAGTGGGCAGTGGAAAGGCAGTGGGTGAACATTGAAGGGACCAGTTTGCCAAACGATTTGGGGCAGCAAAGACCTCCAAAAGGATCTTTTCACAGTGGGGGAACAGGCCTGAGAAACTTGAGTGTGAGCAAATGTGAAGTGATGCAGGTTGGGGTACACAGCCTTACCTGCCCACATGCGGATGCAGCCTGAGCTGATGGTGGCTGATCTTGGCATGGCGGTGGACCCTGCAGAAAGCAGTGGAAAATGCAAGTTCCACGTGGAACAGAAGTAGACACAGAGCTGAAAAGAAATCCGATGCAATTCTGTGGGGCAGCCACACGTGGAGCCATGATGTTTTGTTGCATGGCCGTACCTCCGGGAGATTAGGATACTGCTGCGGCGGTGGCGGGAAAAATAATCGAGGGGCAGTCGACCCCCTCCCGAGGAAAGGTTGCAAAGTTTGGAGCTCTTAGCTGGGGGTTTGGTGGAGGCACGCAGAATTATGCACAGCCTGGAGAAAGTGGGGAGGGGGAGCACTCTCATGCTGGCGTGCCCTGAACCTGGTGGGCAGGGGCCTGGGGGCAGCCAAGGGAAGGCCTGCTCCACAGGTGGCGCGGTTCTGCACAGAGGGCACTGCAGCCCTCACGCCCTCCTTGTGGGCTTCCCCGGAGCAGTTGCTCGCCACTGTGCACAGAATCCCGGGCAAGGAGGACCCCCTTCGGTCTGATCCAGCAGGGCAGTGACTGGGGAGCAGAGGCCAGCCTGGCTCCGCACGTCGGTCTCTGGTTTAACACCGCGTGGAGCTGCTCCGTGTTGCCTCGTGCTATTTTAGGTGCCCTTCCGGTGGCATGGGCAGTGCCCTGATGTTCGGGCAGCCCCGCTCCGCATAGCTTCCACTGCAGCCAAGATTATTCTTAGCACTGGAAGGTCAGCCTTTCTCGGGAGGCTGTGCAGAATCTGGATTGGCGGCCAAGCACGGGGACTGGCTAGTATATATATTTTTCTGGCAATTTTTATTAGAATTTGGACTTGCCCAGTGAGTGTGATTGTCAGAAGATGACAGGTAGGCAGCCAAAAGTCTCCTTCACACATGGATGTGTGTCCCGCTTCTCCAGATGGTGAGAAGCTTCCAGGGTACAGGGCCTGATCCCGGACGGCTTATGGGATCACACTTGATTTGCATTTGCTCACAGATGTCCAGGCGGGGCAGAGATGAGGTTCGTGGTGTAGAATCCCAAGCTCCTCTGCTCCCAAGTCGAATCCATGGGGGGGGGGGGCAGAGCTGCCAGAATGAACTCTCTGTCTTGTCCTGTCACCTTTCCTTGGAACTGCTGCCTTCTCACCCCTTCCCCAGCCGGTGGGCGCCCCTCCCATGCAAAGATGGGGGAGGAAAGGCTTAAGTTTGGGGAGACACAATAGAGGTGCACAGAATGATGCAGGGTGTGGAGAAAGAGAAGAGGGAAGCGATTGTGGAACTGGAACAGAAACTGCACCCCACGTGCTCTCGGGAAGAACCGGCTTCTCTGAGCAGCGCAGAGTTTATTTTATTTATTTATTTATTTATTTTCCAATGTCTATCCTGCCTTTTTCCTACAAAGGGCTCAAGGCAGCTTACATCATTCTCCTGCTCCATCTTATCCCCACAACAACAGCCCTGCGAGGTAGGCTGGGCTGGGAGTCTGTGACTGGCCTCAGGCCACCCAGTTGGCTCCATGGCCGAGCGGGGGCTCGAACCCAGATCGCCTGAGTCCCAGTCCCACGCTCTTCACCACCACACCACGCTGGCTCTTCCACTTACGCTGTGGAATTCACTGCCGCCAGGTGAGGTGGTGGCCACCCCCTTGGAAGGCTTGGAGAAGGGACGGGCAGATTCACGGAGGGAGATGAGGCCAGCACAGCACTGACCCCTGGCGGCTCCGGCTGCCTTCGGGGGCAGCGGCAGGAGCTCTGCCTACTCCCGTTGCTGGGGAACTTGGCGGGGGGGGAGGTCGCTCTGCTTGCAGCCTGTGTGTAGGCTTTCTGGGGCAGCGGGCTGGGGGGGCGCCAGGGTCTGATCCAGCAGGGCTTCTAGGGTCCACATGGCAGTCCCTTTCTGTTGTCACCATTTAAGGCAGTTACAAAAAGCCATCAGCCGATCTCCCCCGCAAAGAGAAGGCGCCAGGAGACGCTGCTGGCCACGCGCAGCTCCAGTTTGCGATAGCCGGCCTGCATAGATGGGAAGTGCATTCAGAAAACCCTGAGCCAGGATTTGGAAGGGTCACTGGCCCAGTTCCCCCCCCCCCGCCCCCATATATGCAACACCCATTTGGGAGCCTTCTGCGCTTCCAGGGTGCTGCCCACTCAGAGGAGGATTAGCAGGATGGGGGCCCCTCCAGGTGTGCTGGGTGAACCTATCGGAGGGGGAGGCTGAACGAGCGTCACGTGCTCAGGGGAGCCTTCAGTGGCCACATGGACTGGCCTGCTGGCGGGAGGACTGACGGCACAGCCCGGGGCAGCGTGGCTGGTGGCTGGAGCCAGCTCGGTGCCCACCCTGCAGCAGCCCCCTGCAGCCCTGGTCTTAACTGAGGCGCTTCCTGCCAAGGACTGGTGGTGGCAGATGGGTGGAAAGGCTCTGCAAGAGCATGGCATGCGCTTTGTGGAAGTGGTGGGCCGTCCAGCAGCGAGGTGTGCTGGCATGGAGGAGGGAGGGAGGGAGGTGAGGAGAGCCAGGGGACGTGGTGGGTCGCACATGCTGCGGTGGGTGCCTGGGGGGCCTCTGGCCGGCCACAGTGGGAAAGATCTTCTGGATTCAGCGGGCCTCCTTGGACTGGCGAAGCAGCAGGCCCGTTCGCAATTCGGCAAAGGCTGGCTGGAACAGCCCTCTTCTTTCTGGGCAGATGTGCTCCCAGACACTCCCCCTCCCTCCCTCTCTAGCTCGGTCTTGTCACTCTCTGACTCCGTTGCCTTTTGTGTGTGATGCTTACCCTAGATTGAGGTGCTGGCGGAAGGTGCAGACAGGCGAGCAGAAGGGCAGGACTGACTCGGTCTTGGATGAAGCGGCCGGCATGCATTTCGCTTGCACTCTGCATGCTTTGAGTAGCGCCTTAAGTAATGCTTTCCTTGTTGGTGCGCCTTAAGAGGAGGCGAGGGGACATGCGGCGCTCATGTTCTGCTTCTCCTGCAGTTCTTGAAGTCACAGAACCAAAGTGGCTGTGCTGCCCAAAGGAGGCGACGTCCATCGATGGGGAGGGTCCTCCGGGGCCAAGAATGCCTGGGGATGGAGCTCCCCCCATCCTAATCCTGCTGCAGAGAGCTGCTGGATCTGACTGCGTCTGCAGCAGGGAAGGTGGGTGGCGTTGCGCGCCCTTCGGGACTTGGGGAGACCAGAGGGAGCACGCGGACACGATCGCCAGTTATGGGAGACCTCGGGCGCATCTGTGGCAGGCCCAGTCTGAGCACCCGGAGGAGCCACACGAGGTTCGCCACTGCAAGAGGTCCTTTGTGCATTGTCCGGGGAGCGCCAGGCAGTGCTGGCCGGGCACACAGCTGAGGCGGGCGAGGGGCTGGACCGGACTGGATGAGTGCAGACAATGTAGGGAGCTGCCAGTCCCAGCTTGAAGCACGAACACAGCTCCTTTGAGAAAGCAGCGGGGGCTGGGGGCAGAGGAGGATGTGCCGGCCGCTTGTCCCTTGGTGTCTGAGCTGAAGCGTGCGCTGCGGAGCGCAGGTGGGAAGAGGGAGGCCCGTGGCGCACTCCGCAACGGCCCTGCACGGGCATGCCGCTTTGGGCTCCCAGAGGCTCGCCGCAGTAAGGCCTGCGGCGGAGTGTGTGTGGTTTTTGGCACTGGGAATGTGCTTTGGCGCTGCAGCGCTGGCTTTCGTGGACGGAGGTGTCTTGTGGCGAAACCCAGGAAACCGCGGCCCGCCCGCCCTTCGCTCCTCCCATCGGGGCTGCCTTCTGCCGTGCGGGCAGCAGGGGGCGGGATCGGGCGGTTCTACCTTGGCCGCCTCTTGCCAGCCGGGAGGCCGCCTTAGGCCGGCGCTGGCACCCCCTGGCCCGTCCGGCCCGTCCCCTTGACACCGGCAGGCGGCGGCTGCGGCTGCCAGGGCTCCGCGCGGAAGTTCTTCCAGCCCTGCCTGGAGATGCTGCAGCGTTGAACCTGGCCCGCCCTTCTGCCTGCTGCTGCTAGTCCAGCTCAGCCTTGAAACGCATCTGCCAACAGCATAAGAAAATGCTTCTGAGCATGTGCCGAGTCCCCTTTGTTCTCATGCCCAGCCACAGCCTCTCCGTGTGCCCAGGGAAAGGAGCCAGGAGTGGGGCAGGGCTGTGCCCCAGAGCGGCTCTTCCAGGCCCTGGAGGGCCACGGGCAAGGCGGGGCTGCCCTCAGGCCGAGCCTTCGCGTTCGCCAGGCGGGCCCGGTTCCCCTTCTGGCCAGGCAGGGCGGCCTCTTTCCCACCCGCCGGCCGCGGAGAGCGCCGAGCGAGCGATGCCCCGCGTGCCCTCGAGCCACCCGCTCGCCGTCGGCCTGGGCACGGGCTGCGCTGGGGAAGGCCGTCCACCCGCTCCGCACCTCGGCCCGTGTGCCGCGGGTGGGGGGCAGCGTGGCGCTGGCAGAGGGTGCCCGGCAGGCGCGTCCTGCGGCGCGGGGGCGGCGCGTGTCCATGGGCGCAGCGGACGCAGGGAGCCTCGCTCGGCTTGGAGGCTTGTCCCTGGGACCCGACGGCGGGGCTGGCAGCGCGCTGGCTGCGGAGAGCCCCGAGGCGAGCCCCGAGGCCTTTCCCATGAACGAGCCGTGCGGCGGGGGGGTGGGGGGGGGTTGGCCCGCCGACTGGCGCTATGGCCCTGCGGGGAGGGTCGGGGCCCGCGGAGCGGCGGGGTGGCTGCGCCGGCCTGCCCGGGGCCCCGCTGGCTCGCTGGAAGGGCCGCGCTCGGCCTGGCCGAGCCCCGCGCCGGGACGCGTGGTCTCCGGGCCGGGGCCGGGGCCGCTCCGCGCCACAGGCGTGCGCGCCTCGGGGCCGGCGCCGGCGCCGGGCGAGGGCTGGCCGGCCGCGGCCTCCGCGTCCCTCCCACGGGCAGGGCCGGGCCGGGGCCGAGGGCGCCGCCGGGCGCAGGCCCAGCCCCGGAGTGGCTGGCGTGGAGGGGCGGCCCTTGTAAGAGGAGCTGGGACAGGAATGCTGGGCCGGGGCGGGAGCGGCGCGGAACGGCGGCCCATTTCCGATTCGCAGACCGCGGGGGCAGGGAGGGGGCCGGGCGCCGGAGCCCCCAGCCCCCGGCGGGCAGCGCAAGTGAGCGGCCGGGCGCGGGGCGGGCCGGGCCGCGGGGCGGCGCGCGGCTGCGGGGTGGGCCGCCCCCCGGCGCTGGGGGCTTCGCCGGGGCGCGCGGGCCGCCGGGCAGAGCCGGCTGCAGCGGCGCGGTCCCCGCGGGGCGCGGCCGGGCCCGCCGGGCCTCTGGAGCGGGCCTCCCCCGCAGACACAGTGGCTGCTTGTTCGGCGGGTGGGAGCTGGGCGCGCTGGCCCGGCGTGAAGAAAGGGCCTCTTCTCTCCGCAGCTGGGCCGGGGGCGCGGAATCTGCTGACGGAGCGGCGCGCCCGCCCCCCCCCCGGCTCGCGCCCCCCGCGCCGGCGCTGGCTCGGCTTCCCGCGCAGAAGAGCCCAGGCGTCCGTCCGGCGGAGCGGGCTCCAGATGGGGGCCCGGCAGGGGGCCCCTGGCCCGGCCCCCGCGGGGCAGTAGCGGCGTGCACAGCCGCCCCGCCGCGCGGAGCCTCGCCGCGATGCAGGACAAGCTGCGCATCCTCGAGGACCTGAACATGCTCTACATCCGGCAGATCGCGCTCAGCCTCGAGGTAACACCTGCGGTGCGCCTGCCGGCGGCCCCCAAGCGCTGGCGCCTGGCAGGCGGGGGGGGGGCGCCCGGCCAGGGCCTCGGCGAGGAGGAAGAGCCTGGTTGCTCTGCTGGGTCCCCTGGGGGAGTCGAAGGCAGCAGGCTTCGTCCAGCGGACACCCTCACCCCCCTGCGAGCCCCCAGACCTGCCTCTGCTGTGGCAGCCGGCTTTGGCTGGGTGAGGGTGAACCGCTGGCTCCCCCACCGTGGGCTTCCTGAGCGTCTGCCTCTGCTGGCTGCCGGGTGCCCGGCAGTGGGCGAGGGAGGCAGCCATCCTGCCCGTCGGAAGGGTGGGGGACACAGCGGACACAAGCATGGCTGCCCCCCGTGGCTGGGGAGCTCGTGTGACCCGGGCCAACTGACAGCATGGCAGAGGACCCCAGAGGGACCCGAGGCGAGTGCACGGCGCTGTCATGGGCACCGTCCTGCTGCGGCGCTCCCAGCGCCCTGCCCCCCTCAGAGACATCAGCAAGTGTTCTGGGGTGCCCCCTGTGCACCGCTCAGCCTGGAGAAGCCCCTCCACACTCCCGGGGCACCCGGGGCCTTTCCACTCTGGTGCTGGGGCCATGGGAGCGTCCCGAGCACCTGTCTGGGGCTGCGTTTCAGGCTGTTCCGTGTCTGTGGTTCTTTGGGGGTTCCACATTTGCCCCATGACTCGCCAGGAAGGGTGCTGGCGCCACCACTTAGCCTGACTTTCCAGGCGGTGGCTTTGCGTGTGGCGGCTTTGTGCACATCCAGAGATGCGGGACGTGCGTCCCGGTGCCCCGGTTCTGCTTGCCTGCTGCGCGGAAGGGGACCTGCGGGGCCAACTGGTCGCCGGCGTCCCCTTCGACGCTGCCGCTCTGTGCCGTCGAGCCGTCTCCGACTTGTGGCGACCCCATGAATGGAAGCCCCCGAATGACCCACCCACGCCACCCCTGCGCAGCAGCTCTAAGTGGGGGGCTGTGGCTTCCCCGATGGAGTCGGCCTGTCTCTTGCTCGGTCTCCCTTGCCTTCTTCTGCCTTTGACTTTCCCTGGCGGAGGCCGAACAATGAGGGCTTCCTGCCAGAGCCTTCCAGCAACCCTGGTGCCCATGTGGGTGTTTGGAGCGGGGCCAGCCCCAGCAGTGGAATGAAGTGGCCCGGGGAGGTGCCCCTCCTGCAGCTGCTCCTTGGCGGGCTGGGGGTGCCCCTGGACTGGGCGACTGACCGGGAAGCGGGGTGCCTGCAGGGACCCTGGGGCCCTGCCGGCCTGCAGTGGCTGCACATCTGGGGGAAGCCGGGTGGCTTGTCTGGGGCCTCTGGGGGTGCCCTGCTCCCTCTCGGATTGCGCCTGCTGGACTGCTGGTCCCTTCTGGTCGCTGTGGATCGCGTGCAAGATTGCAGGACCACCAAGCGGGTGTCGCACTCTCAGAGAGCCCGCTGGCCCCACATGGCTCGGGCAGGCAGAGGCCGCTGGGGCCCTGGGTCGCGGCTGCAGCACGGAGCTGCCCTGGCCAGGGGAGGAGCCCAGCTGCTCGTGTCCCGGGAGGGCCCCCAGGGGCAAGGCTGGGCATGTGAGGTGGGGAGCCGGCTTGGGCAAGGCCCCCACATGCCGTGCAGGGCGGCAGAGGGGCAGACGCCCCGGGCCAGGGGCGCCACTCAGCAGGCAGCTCTCAGCGCGCCCCCTCCCCCAGCCTCCCGTCTGTGTGCCGGCAGGGCGATTGGAGGATCCCCTCCATCGCGGTGGGGCCGCCCTTCGTGTGTTGCCCATGGGCGGTGGCGCGAGGACCCCCTCCACGCAGGGCGCCACGGAGAGGCCCCAGGGAGCAGGTCTGCCCTCCCCCCCCGGGGGGAGCACAAAAGGGCTGGGGCTGGGGCTGTGCAGCCCCAGGGCAGCCCCCGCCATGGGAGAGCTGCCGTGAGGCCAGAGCTCCATGCTCCGGGAGGACACTCATGCCGAGCCGGGGCTGAGCTTGGGGCACGCAGGCCTGCCGAGTGTGGAGACCGCCGTGAGCGGTGAAGGACGTGGCCAGGACAAGCAGGGAGGTGGGAAGGCCTGCAAATGGACACAGGCCAAGGGGGCAGCCCTCCAACCCACCTGCCCCCCAGCTGTGCCTCCTGGGGATGGGACTGGCAGTCCCACTCAGCCCCTGGAAGGCTGTCTGCCTCATCCCAGGGCATCTTGGGCAGGTTTAATGGTCAGGGGGTGGAAGGAATGGCACTTTGTCTACGCTCAGGGGCACTCTGGTTTTTATTTCATGTTGGCACCGAGGGCACAGAATCTGGGCTGAGTTTAAGCTGCATGGTGGAGGCCGGAGGACCTGCGCCCCTTCCAGGGTCCCCCCCCTGCTGCCCCTGGGAGCCTCAGCATCTCAGCATGATCTCCTGGAAGGCCTGAAGGCCCCAGCCGGGGAGGGGCGATGGGGCAGTCGCATGCCTCGTCCGCAGGGGCTCCTCCACACCCCGTGCCTTCCTTTATGCTTCACGTTATGCTGTCATTTATCTTGGTTAATTTCCGTGCTTCCCGATCGCGGAAGCGCTCTGGCCGTGGTCTCCTGCCTCCTGTCAGAGTGAGGGAAGCGCCTCACCCTGTCGGAGGGGGGATTCCCTTCCCGGGCTTGGGGAGCCCCTCACAGGCAGCCCCCACCCGAATCCGCAGGCCACCCCCCTGGCGGGGGCTGCGCTCAGGGGGGTCCAAGCCTCCCCTGGGCTGGGCCCAGAGAGCCCCGGTGGCTGGGAGGCAGCCGAGATGCCCCCACGGAAGGAGGAGCTCCCCAGTGCAGCTGTGGGGGGAGCCACGACCCCCTCGCCGCTGGCTCTGAGGAGTGGAGGCCGCGGGGGCCGTGCCGCTGCCCCCTCCCCGGCCGAGCTATTTCGGGCAGCCAGTGATGTCAGCACCGCGCTTGCTCGCTCGCTCGCTCGCTTCCTCACCCGCCCGCTGCTGCCGGTGCGGCCCCCGCCAGGCCGCCTCGCCTCGCCTCGCCTCGTGCCCCCGCCCCACTCAGCCGTCGTCCGCTCAGCCATCGTCCGTGTCTCACCAGGGCTGGGCGCCCCACACCCGCTGGACCCCCGCCCCCGGCCGGCCAGCTGCAGCCATGGGCAGCTCGGGCAGTGGCGCCGGGAGCCTGGAGAGTGCACGGATTGTGCAGGTGTGTGTGGCGGGGAGCCCCCGGCCCCCAGGGGCGGCGAGGGAGGGGGGCGCTGACCTTTGGCCACGGCGAGGGGCTCAGAGCCCACAGGGGCTGTCTGCCGGCCCCTGATCTCTGCAGAAGGAGTGCCGTGCCCGGCTGCGTGTGCTGCTCGTGGGGGGGCGGCAGGGCTGCAGCGCTCTGTGGACGTGGCCCCCGTGCCCCCAAGCATTTCTCCCTGATCCCCAGGTGGTTCTGCATGCTGACAGTGAATGTGGGGGCTCAGTCTGCACGTGCTCTTGCACGATCATTTTCGCATGAGGGAGGGGCCTGCGCCCTGTCTGGGGTTGCTGTCGGGGGGGGTCTCTTTGGGATGTACACAGAGCCCCTTTGGTGGGTGTCTGTGGCTGTGTCCCACTCTGGTGGCCATGGGAGCCGCCACACCGGGGCAGGCAGCCCCTGACCATGTCCCATGTCTCTTTGCGCTCAGAAGCGGGCGAGGGTCCCTCTGCCCCACACACCCCTCTGCTGCAGCTTGTGGGGAAGGGGAGTGCCTGCCGCCGGCACAGGTCTTGCGCAGGGCATGGGGCGGGCACTGGAGCTGTGTGATGCGCCGCGGCTCAGCCCCCACAGCTGCCTTACTCTGGGAAAGGAGGATGCGCTTTGCACATGCTCCAATGCATCTTTTCCGAAGGGAGGGGTGCCCGCTTGCTGCATTGGTCTTGCCTTAAAGAGTGGCTTCCTGGACCAGGTTGCAGAGGCGTGCTCTGGAGCCTGTTATTGCTGGGAGCCATGTTCCCCTGGTGGGGAGCTGTGGATGCTGGGATTCCAAATCTTCTCCACGTGTTCCATAGGATATTGGCAAAGGGAGGCTGCTCTGCATTGTTCCGGCTTTTAATATGGTTCTACTCCAAAGCCCCTGAGCTCTGCAGGGCAGTTTTGAATTAAGGGGTGCGAAGCCTCGGGCCCAGGGGGTCCTCCTCCGCCTCCAGGCATCGCTCACTGGGGCCATCCAGGTGCAGGTGCAAATTTTTCCAGGGCTCAGTTACAGCAGAGTGGTAAAATCAATGCATACATGAAGCGAAAATGCTCCGGTTCAGGGGTACTTCTGCTCCCACCGGAACGCAGCCCCAGAGGAAACCGAGTTCCCCAGGCGGGGGCAGCTGTGCCCTCCTGGCCCAGCTGAAATGACGGGGGTGGAGGCAGCAGGCAGGAGGGGGCCGGTCCCACCGGAAGGCCTTTCCTGGGACAGAGGGATGAGCGAGCGAGAGCCCTCTGCACATGCTCAGTGCACCCACCTTCAAACATCCCTTTTCCGGAGTCCAGCTGCGAACAGATGGGGCTGCGCCATGGCTTAAAAGGCGCTTGGCTCCGGGGCCTCAGCCTGCTGGACACCAGGCTCCCCGCTCCGCGTTTCTGCAGCCAGACTCAGCAGGGCCCCCCGTTTCTTCTGAGTGCCCCCCAGGCTGCCCGGAGCTGCCTGTTCTCCCAACAGGAGCGGCCGCACACACTCCTGCTGCATCTCCCGGAGCCCCTGGGCCCCCGCCCCGCCCAGCACCCTTCATGCGTGCCCGTCTCCCCGCAGGGCACGGACATCCAGAAAAAGATCGACCACGAGATCCGCATGCGCGAGGGAGCATGCAAGCTGCTGGCCGCCTGCACCCGGCGCCAGCAGGCGCTGGAAGTCACCAAGAGCCTGCTGGTCTGCAACAGCCGCATCCTGGCCTACATGGCGGAGCTGCAGCGCATGAAGGAGGCGCAGGTCATGCAGCGCATGGCCCGCCGGTGAGTGCAGCGGGGTGGGGGCGGGCCGCTGGGGAGACCAGAGGAGGGGTGCCGGGCCTGTGGCCTGCCGGGAGCCGTTGTGGCGGAAGAACCTGGGGAGAGTAACTGTAGGGAGCGCCAAGGAGGGGTTGGGCGTCTGTGAATATGCGGAGGATGGGAAAGGGCCAGGCTGGAGTGTCCCTCGGAGTCTGGAAGGTCAGACGGGCTCATCCTTGAACACAGTCCCTTCGCCGTGCTGCTGTTTTTGAATTCAGGCTCGCTGGGCTGAGCCGTGCCTCTGCTGGGTTGGCGCGTTGTAACAGCCCTTCTCGCGTGTTGGCGTTTTCTTAGGATGGAGGTTTATTCCCTGCTTGCACTTAGCTGGCTGCTTCGAACGCCCCTTGCAGAAACGAGGGCCCTGATGCGGCCACACGGTGTTCTGGTGCCTTCTGAGAGCATCTTCCCAGGGGTCCTTCTGTGGCCCGGCCAGGCGGAGTGGCGCAGGGCACCCCTTCCCTGCCAGCCTGAGCCGGATCGGGTCCTCTGTGCATGGCTTTGTGCTGGCAAAGAGCCGGGAGGGCTGCCATCTTGGCCGTCGCATCTCTCGGCCGTCACAAGGCTCTGTGGAACAGGCAGCACATTTACATAAAATACCTGTACATACACAGCACAAAAAGCTAATATGGCTTTATAAGAGCCGTCATAAAGTAGAAGGAATAAAGCAATAGCACCCATGGCTATGTACATTGTACACTTTAAAGAGCAAATTATGTCGCTGTCCGAGCCAGTGGTCTCAGAATAAGGCGTGCCGCTGTCAGATAAGGAGCGCTCAGAACTCCTGGGCCGCTGTTCCCCCGGAGCACACGCCTGGCCCGGTTTTGGCTGCCATGGGGCAGCTGAGCGAAGGCCGGACGGCAGACCCACGCGACCGAGTGTGGCTCGCGCTGCTCCCAGAGCGACTCGGTGGCTGTGCCAGCAGCCGGCAGAGTCGTGTCGCCCTGAACCACGTGGTGTGGTGGGCGCAATGCGGCTGCCCCGGCCCCCCTTGTGGCCCCCAGGGCAGGTCCCGCGGTCTGCTTGGCCAGCTCTGCCCCGACTGGGACGCTGAGCTGTGGCTGCACAGCGACCCCAAAGAGCTGCCCCTCCTTTTGGCCTGAAGGTGGTTTGCAGGGCTGTGGCGTCCAACAGGCACCTCCACACAGTCATCCTGTTTCTTTCCTGCGACACTCGCCAAAGCTTCGGCCTTTTCTTTTCAGAAGACCTTTGAGTAAGTTCTTGTTGCTGCTTCTGCCTTCTGTCGTCCCCCCCCCCCCCCCCCGTCCCATGCAGCCCTTCGGATGCCGGTCCCTTGGACGACCGCTTGCCGTGTCGGGGCAGAGTCTGCATCTCAGGTGAGAACGCACCGACCGGCTGGCTAGGACAGGCACGGCCGACTCAAGCCCCGCTTGTGTTGGCGGGGGGAGAAGCCACGCCAGGCCTGGTCCCGGTCCCAAAACCGGAGCAGGAGGAGCTTCGCCAGTGGCAGTGCCAAGTTGCCACTGGCAGACGTTCTTGGGCAGCGGGCGTCTGGAGCTGCGTCGGCACCCCACAACCAGCGCGTTGCAGCAATCCAAGCACAGCGTGTGGATAAGTGCAGCGAGCTGATCTGTGTGCAGAGGCGGGTGCCAAGCCGTTTCAGGGGACAGGTCCGGATCGGTACTTGGGGAACTGCAGGTCCGGATGGGTGGCCCTCGAGTGCGGCTTCTGGTGCCGATGGCTCAAAGCAGGATGCGTCCTTTGGGTACGCCTGCCGTCCCGCTTGGGTCTTCGTCGCTGAGGAGGCCGCTTCCCTCCTCACCCCAACTCGCCTCTGCCGTCGCTGCCTGGGCTCCCTGCAGTACCGTTGAAAACACCCGATGATCAAGCACATTCACGCCTGTCCTGCCCGGAGCAAAGTCTCCCGTTCGCATGGAACTGGGCGCCGGCAGCTGGATAGAGCGACAGCTCAGAGCCAGGAGCAAGAGCGGCTCGGTCCTGCCTGAACCGGCAGGGGAGAGGCCATGGCTGTGTGGATGGCTGCTGTGCAGCATGTTCGACTCCGAAGCCCTCCCTGGCGCATCAGGGCCTGCAGGGTGTTCTCAGGGTTGTGTTGCGCACACGTAGGAGTTGTGTCAGTGTGGATTGTGTAACCAGTGCTCTTCAGGGGATGGCAAGCTTTCCCTGGCTTTTTTTTAGATCTCCGGATTCCCCTGATGTGGAAGGACACGGAATACTTCAAGAACAAGGGGGGTATGTCCTTGGTGGCAGTCGCTCACGCACTGCGGCTGGTTCCAGCCCGTGCCTCCAGCCGCGCCTGGGCCATGGCAGGTGGCGCACGCCTTCCGTGCACGCCAGCAGCCCTGGGACGGAGGCCGTGGCATGCCTGGCCCCGTGAGCTGGCAGGGAGGCGCACACTAGTGTGGCACGGACTGGCAGTGCCCGTAAGGACACGCTGGCCCTCCTGCAAGTCGCGCTGCGCTGTCTCCCCGCCTGACGGGAACAGGGAGAAGGGGGTGCATGGAAGTGTAAACAAAGAGACGCACGCGCCGCGTCTTGCTTACCTGCTGAGGATGGAGGCCTGCCCAGGAGCAAGACCTGGGCCGGGCCGCCTCCGGGGCTTCGGCACACAGCCTCTCCTTGTCCCTCCCTGGGCACTTGCCCTTCCGGGACCCATGCCCGCCCCTTGCGCTTCCCAGCCCGGCCTTCGAATCCCAGCGCTCCCGGGCACCCGCAGCACCAGCAGCGAGGGGGTGGGTGGCCGTCGCTGTGCTGCGAGCGGCCCCAGAGCAGAGCCGCGGAGTGCAGAGGCACAGCCGGCTGCTGTGCTGAGCGGCCCCTCTCCTTCCAGAGCTGCACCGCTGTGCCGTGTTCTGCCTGCTGCGGATCGGCACAGAAATCTATGACACGGAGATGGTGCTGGTGGACCGGACGCTTGCGGACATCTGCTTTGAGAGCACGATCCTCTTGTAAGTCAGTCCCCACCCGGCCGCCTTGCCGTGGCGCTGGAGGCGATCTTCTAGAAGCCATCGGTCGGTGGGCAAACGCTCCTGTGCTCCTCCCTGTCCTGCTACTGATTCATGTCACAAAAGCTTGGCTTTCGAAGTAGAATTCGGCTGGTCTGGGCCTTTGCAGAGCAGGGAGGATCGGAGATGGGTACTGAAAAAGCCCCGTGGGACAGGACGCCCAGGGCATGAGAACGCGGTGCGGGATCGTGGTGACGAGCATGGCGGTCTGGCCTCCCGTCCCCGCTCGGCCATGGAGCCGCCGGGTGACTTTGGGCAGCCCCAGACTCAGCCCAGTCTGCCTCACAGGGCTGTTGTTGTGGGGATGAGACTGAGAGCAGCAGGAGAATTCGGTAAGCTGCTTTGAGTTCTTTGTAAGAAAAAAGATGGGGTCTAAATCTACCAAACAAATGAATAAACGGGCACCTTCCAAATTAGCTTTTTCTAGCTGCTGCTGCTGCTGACACTGAATTTGTATCCCTCCTTTTCCCTCTTGCAAGGAACCTGGGCAGCTGACGTAGTTCCCTGTTATCCGCACAGCTCCGTGTGGCCGTGTGGGCCGAGAGCTCTCGACTGCCCCCGTGTCACCCGGAGGGAGGGGGCTTCCTGGCCAAGTGGGGAGCAGAGCGGCTCTCCCAGACCTCGCCCCGCACTCCCACCACCGCCCCTCCTGAGCACTCCAGCTGCCAGTGGAGCACTCTGGGGCGGGAGCCGGAGCCCCTCTGCCCCCTTGCGCTGGGGGAGGGGAGGGCCTCTGTGTCGCAGCTTCCAGCGGGGGCAGCTTCTTGCCAACACGGCTAGTCAGGACGGTGGCCGTTTCCCAGGGTTGCTCCACTGGGGGCTCGGCCGCCTGGCAGGTCACTTCCCCTGTCAGCAGTGTGCCTCCCGAGACAGGCAGGAGTGCACTCAGGACAGGCGGGGACGGGCCTCTGTGGGGTGGCCACAGGAAAGGCTCATGCGTCGCCCCCACTAGTCTGGCCGGGCCATCCACTCCACCCACTTGCGACTCGCCCTGGAGCAGCCACGCTCCGCTGCTGGGCAGCTCCGGCCGGGGGCACCATGGGACTCCAGGCCCATGAGGCGTCTTCTCCGCCGGGCAGCAGGAGCACCCTCGGGTGACCCATCCGCGACTCTGCAGCCAGGAAGGCCGCCCCCTCACCTGCTGCCCAGGCGGCCTGGCGCACCTTCCCCACGGCTGCTGATCTCTCTCCCTCCCCCCCCCACAGCACGGAGGCAGGCCCGGACTTCGAGCTGAAAATAGAGCTGTACAGCGCCGGCCTGGAGGAAGACTCCGCGCTGGGCAACGCGCCCAAGAAGCTGGCCAGCCGCCTGAGCAGCTCGCTGGGGCGCTCGTCCGGGAAGAGGGTGCGAACGGCCCTGGAGGGAGCAGTGCCCAGCAGCCCTGTGAGCAATGGCGGGAGCAGCCCCCTGCTGCTGCCCGGCCCCAGCATCACGTGAGTGCCCACCCCCGGCCCCCCGCCCAGGGCCCGCACGTGCCCCGGCCCCACCTCACGCGCACCCCCGCTCCCTCCCTTGCAGGGGGCCCAAGTACCAGCTGCTGGCCGGCACCTCCCTCCACCTGGCCGACGTCCAGGACGCCTTCCGCACCCACGACTTGGTCATCGCCGGCAACGGTACACGCGGCAGGGCGGTTTGGGGTGGGGGCGAAACGGCTCCCTGCCAGGAGGAAAGCGAGCCCCTTCCCTTTGCCTGTGCTGCCGGGAGAGCTTTGCCGACCGCCTGGCAGGCCCAGCGGGAAGCCTCCCCGGAGACGGTGGTGGCGCTGCCAGGGCTTCGCCCAGCTGCAGCCATGCGGCTGGCGGCGTGGGGCCTTCTCCCCCAGGCTCTGCCTGGGCTGTGCCTGGTCCTTCCAGTCCCACGGCAGCGGCTGCCGCTGCTGCTGAGTGGCCCTTTCTCCCCTCTGCCCCAGAGGAGAGCTCCTTCTGGCTGCCCCTTTACGGGAGCCTCTGCTGCCGCCTGGCAGCCCAGCCCACCTGCCTGCTCCACCAGCTGATGTGCGGCTTCCTGAAGGTGCAGGTAAGGGCTCCGCTAGGGGCAAAGCAGGGCGGCTGCCGAGCAGGACCTTGGCTCTGGATGCACGGGGCCCCCGGGTGCCGCTGTGGGGTTGCTCGCGCCTGGACTGTTGGGGAGCCCCTGTGCTGGGATGCGGCAGCTGGGGGCAGGGGGGCCCGTCCCATGCTGGACAAAGGTGCCTCGTCTTGGGATGCCTGGGGGCGATTGCCGAAGGGCGAGGCGGCGACCCTGGAAAGAGTGAGGGCCGGGGGGGGGCGCTGAGTGGGCCCCGGCCAGCCACCCCACTCCGGCTTCCTCTCCCAGCAGTCAGTGCAGCAGGGGGAGCCACCCGGCTGGCTGCGGCTCTTCTGCCTTCTGCGAGGCTCCAACCTCTTCTGCTACCGGCACCCCCAGGACGCGGACGCCCAGGAGGAGCCGGCCTTCACCATCGCCGTCAACAAGGTGCGTGGCCGGCGGCCCGAGTCAGACGGGAGTGTCTCCTGCCCCTCAGCTCTCACGGGGCTGCCCTCTCGCCAGGGTTCTCGTGGCCCTTGGGCGGGCCCCTTCGCATTGCCCGCACGCTGCCCTGCGCGGCCCCGGAGGCCTCAGGGGCTGCCTCTGCCCCTTGACTGCACACCTGCTGGTCCTGCGGTGCAGAAGTGGGCGCAGCCAGAGCACGGGCGGTGCAGGGGGCGTGTCCCCGCAGCCTCTTGCCAGGCCCGCGCTCCAGGTTTGCCTCCGAAAGGCACGCGGGGACCCTCGTACACGCAGCCAGCCTTGCCGCAGGACGCCTCTCGGGGCACCGCTCCTCGGGAAGGGGCCGGGGCCACCGTGGAAGGACACGTGCCGCGCTGCATGTGCTGCCATCGGCATGGGGGGCTGCCAGGCGGGCAGAGCAGGAGGCCCCATGCGCTCGGCCCCAACATTGGGAATCCCACTGCAGCGGACGTGGCCACTTGGGAGTTTCTGAAAAGCAGTGGCTGGGGCTGGCGCCAGTGTCCCCCCCACACCGGTGCAATACGGTCAGCGCCCCTCCGCCTCGCTGCTTCCCGGCCCGCAGCCGTTTGCGGGATGGGCAGTGGGGCTGATGGCCGGAGGGAGGCCCCCCCCCCCCAGCGAGGACCGCTCTGCCTTCCCCAGCCCTGCCTCTCGGCCGCGTGGAAGCCCCTTCTCTCCGCACACACTGAGGGCTCCTGACGTGGCGGCGGCCATTTGCGAGCGGCCGGCCAGGGAGGACCTCGGAGAGGCCCACGCGGGTAGCGGCTGGGAGTTGCCTGGCGTGGAGGGCTGGGGCTGCCGCAGCACACTGGGCTCGAGGGGGCCTGAGGCTCGGCCACTTCCCCGCCAGCGCTTCACGTGCCAGGCGGTGCAGGGGGCCTGGTGGGGGCTCCTTCCCACCCGGCAGGGCGTTCGGGGCTTGCCGGGACACACGGCCTCTCCCCGCAGGAGACCCGCATCCGGGCCACCGAGAAGGACCCCAAGAGCCGCCTGCACAGCATCTCCGTCACGAACCGCTACGGGGGTGAGGAGGTGACCCACACGCTGCTGGCTGAGTCCCAGGCAGAGACCCAGCGCTGGATGGAGGCCTTCTGGCAGCTCTTCTACGACATGAGTGAGCATGGGCAGAGCGGGGCCGGCATCCCGGCTGGGTGGGGGCTGGCGTGGGGGAGCACGGAGGTGCTCCTGGGATGGGCTTGGGGTGCGCGTCTCGCCGCGTGTTGAGAAGCTGAGAGGGGGAGAGTGGAGGCCCGGGGGGGTGACGCTGAGGGCCTGGGCCTGAGCTGGGGCTCGGCTGTGCAGCACTCTTGTGGGGGGGCGGACTGCCACGGCTAGCCTGGCCGACCCCACAGGGCTGGTGCTGGGGGGCCTTTTGCGTGCAGGCAGAAGAGTCTGTGGGTGCTGCCCGAGTCCTTGCTGGGGGTCTGACAGGAGAGGCCTGCCCTGCTCTCTGAAGAAATTTGCACCCACTCCTCCTGCGGTGCCGAAGTGGAGCAGGGTGATGGGGGGGCTGGGAGTGGGGACCACCCCAGGCCCCTCGTGGCGCCTAATCCGCTGTTTCCCTTCCCTCTACCCTGCCAGCTACCCACAGCTAATTAACGTGGGGTAAGCCCCCCAAGTTTCCACCATAGGGGCAGGGCTACTCCAGAGCCCCGCTCCTCAGGGTGCCCCCTCACCTGCCAGGTGCCCCCCACTGCCCTGCTCTCAGGATACCCCAAACTCCCCCAGCAGCAGCTCCTGCTGCACTTGGTTAAATGGTCCACAGGTGAGCTTAAGGTGGAGCAACCCCCCTTCACCCCATATATGCCCCCCTATTTTTGCAAGTTTCATCAGTTCCCCCAGAGGGGGCGCCCTGGAAGGGCCCAGACCTTTTGCAGGGACCCCCGGGCCTCGACGCGTTGCCCAGCCCGGCTCCTGTGGGGCCTCCCTGCCTTGGGCGAGGGAACCTGGTGGGGGCGGGGGCCTTTCTTTCGTGCGCGGCCCGGCTCGGCGATGTTGCACCCCTGCAAACGGGCAGCAGCACAGGTGGCGCAGGCCTCAGGCGTGCAGCCCCTGTGCCCCCCACCCAGCCTGCCCCTCCCCACAGGCCAGTGGAAGCACTGCTGCGACGAGCTCATGAAGGTGGAGGTGCCGTCACCACGCCGGCCGCCGGCCCTGCTGCCCAGGCAGGGCTCCCTGTACCACGAGATGGGTAAGAGGCCGGTGGGGGCTCGCGGGGCCGAGGGGGCCCGGGGCCCACCACGGCAGCAGTCTTGGAGCCACTGCGGTGGCCACCTGCAGCCTGGGGCGCGGAGGGGCGGGTGCATGCCAGGTGGGGCGAGGGGACTGCCCGTCTTCAGGGGAATTGCCCTGGCCGCCTGGCGACCGGGCCGCCTTCTCTGAACCCGGCACGGCGTGGAAGGGGCACAAGGGCCCCCTGGCCTTTCCAGCTGCTCTCCCAGCCGCCCAGCCCTGGGGTCTGCGAGGCCCCGGCCCCCCTCCACGGCCCCCGCGCTGCCCTTCTCCACCCCGCGGTCGGTGTCTGTAACTCTGCGCTCTCCTGCTGCTCTCTCTCTCTGCACGCCTCCCTCTTCTGTCTCCTCCTCTCCGTCTCGCCCTCCCTGCCCACCCCAGCGCTCCCCGGCCCCGGGGGGCCGCCCCCCACCTGCGAGGGGCTCCTGTTGCAGGACAACGCCGTCTCTGCGGAGATCCGGGCGCTGCTGTCCTCATATTACAGCGACAGGTGACGTAACCCAGCGAGGGCGGAGGCGGCCTGGGCGCCCCGGAGCGGAGGGCTGCAGCGCCTGGCTGGTGGAGGGGCCGGGGGGCGGTCCGGCGGGGCACGGTGCCCTCTGTGTGGGCCATGCGACGCTCTGTGGGGGCGCTCTGCTGGGAGCAGTCGGCCGGGGAAGCGAGGCGCCCCGTGAGGCTGAGCCACGGCAGCCGCTTGGGGCGCCCCCTCCCGGCGGCCCAGTAAGCCCGGCCTCTCCGTTCCCCAGCTATTGAGCCCGCGGACGACATCGAGGCCGTCACGGAGATCCTGGCGCGGCGCGTCTCCGGCCTGGGCTGCCCCGCATGGCTCTCGCTCTTTGAGGACTCTGCGCACGCCCCGGCATCCGACACCGACAGCAGCGCCAGCCCCGGCCGCCCACACGCCCCACGGGGCCGGCCGCGCACGCTATCCCTGGACGCCAAGCTCAGCGCGCTGAAGGGACGTGCAGACCTCCGGGGCCCTGGGGCCCGTGTGCCGTCCCACTCCAGCTCGGGCTCCTCCAGCAGCGGCAGCCCGACCCCCGAGCCCGAGCGGCCCTCCCTGCCCCACGGCCGGCCCAGATTCGACCCACACCTGTGGCTGCAGTCCCAGGTCTGAGAGGGGGCCGGGCAGCGGCAGGGCAACTGCGGCAGCCGGATCCTTCCTCCCAGGGCGGGAGCCATCGCCCGGCCATCCTGTGCTCGCAGCAGGCAGGGCCCTGAGAGGGGGCGCCCCTACCCCACAGCAGGAGGCAGGGCTGGACGTGCCCTGCAGGACGTTCCCCAGAGCCAGACCTCCTCCCACGGCGGCCTCTGGGGCAAGTGGGGCGGCCGTCTCTGCGTGGGGCCAAGCGACGCCTGGACTTGGAGCTGCTTTGTTGGAAGGGAAGGGCAGCGTCCTCTTCAGTGGGAGGCTGCAGTGCTTCGGGCTTTGCGGCGTGGGGCCTTTCGGAGCGCCCAGAAGCAGGCGGCTCCTGCTTGCCCCTCCCAGGACGGGGGTCCAGCCTGGCCCCCGTCCTCTCGGCCCGCCCCCCGCTTCTCTAACCATCTCCCGGAGCTGCCATCCTCTTGCCAGTGCAGGAGGCAGTGGGGTGGACGGGCAGCCACGTGCGGCCCCTTCCCCACTTGTCCGAGGCAAGGGGTGGGCCGCCCCCTCCATGCACATTAAAATGTATTTAACACTGCCTGTGTCAGTCCAAGGTGGGGCTGGGGGCTGGGCAGGGGGCTTCCGGGTGCCGAGGGTCCCTCTCCCCCTGCTTGTATTGGGTTGCGGTGCTGGTTCTCAGGGAGGCTGCCCTGCCTGTCAGCCTGGATCGCCCGCCGGAAGTGGCACGGCCACTCAGTGCCGTCCTGGGAGCATCTGCAGGGGGAGGGCTGGAGTGGAGGAGCCCGAGGGGGGGCGTCTGGCTGCATCAGCCCGGCCCCTCCAGCCACACGCAGGCCAGCCGGCGGACGGAGGAGACACCCCTGCCCAGCCCGCCCCCCAACCAGCCTGCGCCAGGCAGTCCTCACGGAGGGCAGCTGGGAGCGCTTCCCGGAGGCAGGAGGGTCCTGCCCGGGCTGCCCACCCTCAGTGGCGCTGGCTTTGCTGCAGGCTGGGCAAAGGTGCGCATGGCCCAGGACAAAACCAGCAGCCCTTTGCCCAGGGGAAGCCGGAGAGGGTCAGGTCGGGTGAGGTGAGGCGGCACCAGGGACAGGCATGCTGCTGGGCGAGCCAGCAGGGGGTGCCGTTTTCCGGCAGCCGGCGTGGGCACAGCGGGGAGTGCTGCGGCCTCTGCCTTCCCACACGGCCCCCCACCTCTCTTGCCTCTGGTGAGGAGGGGGCTTCGCTGTGTCCAGACCTCGCCCCCTCCCTTGCCCTGCATCCCACTGGGACCCAGAGGGCCCCTCCACACCTCTGGACACAGAGAGCTGCAAAAGTGGCTGCCCACTTGGGCTTTATTGTGGGGGGCTGCCATGGGCAGCGAGGAGTGCTGAGTGCCGGCTGAGCGGTGGCCCCGGGGGCAGGTCGGCCCGTCCGGGTTAGGCAGCCGTGGTCTCCGCTGGGCACGGTCGCCCTCCGCCTTGTGACACACCGTCCCGGCTGCTGCTGTGCGGCTGGCCTGCTGGAAGGAGAGGAGTCGTCACCCGGGGACCCCAGGCGGGGAGGGGGGAGCGGGGGGGCACGGGAAGGAGAGTACTTGCGCCGGGAGGGCCCCCGGCAGCCTCCGGGAGGGGGGCCTCAGCAGCCAAACCGCCCTGCAAAAGGAGCCACGGGTCACTCAGCCGCTCGGGCATCTCAGGATGAGGCTTCTTGGCCCGCTGACCGGCAGACAGTCACCTGCTCTGGGCCGGGTCCTCGCCCCCCCCATGGCCATTGCCCCCACTGTCGTCTCCGGGTCACACGGATGGTTTGGCATGGCTGGGAGCAGCCTGGTTGCCTGGGCAGCAGTGAGCCTTCCATGGGGGGGCAGCCCTGCCCCCCTTCCCAGCCCCAAGCCAAGGCAGGGGCTTCCGGCAGGCCCCCTCCTCCTCTGCCAACCTGCCCCAGGCAGCCGCCCCCTTCCCCAGCACTACAAACCCGACAGGGGACAAGGGCCAGGAAGGGGGTGGGATGCGGGGGGCCCCAAGAGGTCTGTCCCCACTTCAGGCCCACAGTGGGGCAGGGGAGCCTGTTAGGAAATGCAGGCGAGTCACATACCTCTTGCAGGACCCTCTTCTGGCGGTGGGGCGCTTTGGAGGGGGGAACTGTGGCTGAGCCCCCGAGGATGGTCTGGGCCTGGGCCGCAGGAGGGGTCTGTGGAGCCAGTGGGGGGGCAGGCTTCCTCACCAGGGGCAGCGAGGGGAGAGCAGGGGGAGGGCCCGGGGCTGGCCCCAGGCTGTGGGGGCTCAGTGGGGGGGTGGAGCAGGACAATCATGGGGCTTGCTCCAGGGGGGCCTGGGAGGCTGCCAGGGGGGGCTTCAGGGGGGCCCTGGGCAGTCTGCTGCTCCCGTGAACAGACGAGCCCTGAAGTGCTGGGCAATGGCTCCTGGAGGCCGGAGGGGTGCTCCCTGGCCCCGGGAGAGGCCCCCTTCTCCAGTGGAGGGGCAGGCAGTAGGCCCCCAGCTCTGGATGGGGGGGAGACACTGGGGGGGCTCCCCACTGGCTCTGGAGTGGGAGGCGAGGCTGGAGCCCCAGGCCCCGGGTCTGTGGCAGGTGGGGCTGGGGGCTGAGGAGGGCAGGGCGAGGCTGCAGGCAGGAACCCCCCTGGCGAGGACCCAGGTGGGGCCGGGTGCTGGTGGCGGAAGATGTAGGCCGATTCTGTGAGGCTGCGCTGGTGGCGGAGGAACGGTCGCCGCGGAGCTCCTGGTCAGGGTGGGGAGGAAAGAGCAAGAGACGCGGAGAAGTCAGGCCACGGGCTGGCAACGCAGAGCAGCCTCGGGAGGCATCAGCAGAAGAATGACTTCCAAACCACGAGATGTGGCGGACCCTCTCTACTCACTAGTCAGACCCACCCCATCTGGAATACTCTGTCCAGTTCTGGGCACCAAGATTCAGGAAAGATGCAGGTAAATTAGAAAGGGTCCAGTGGACAACCCAACCAAAAGGATCCATGGTTTGGGGACACTGCCCTGTGAGGAGAGGCTGAGAGAGCTGGGCATGCTCAGTCTTGACATGGGGGGACATGGTATCCCTGTATAGGTATCTCAGAGGCTGTCACAGAGAGGAAGGTCCAGATCTCTTCTGGCTGATGCCGGAGTGCAGGACACGGAAGAATCAGTTGGGTTGTGGCAACCCAGGTTCAGGCTGGACATCAGGAAAAGCCTCCTCACTGCCAGAGCAAGACGACAGGGGAACCAGCTGCCTGGAGAGGTGGGGGGCTCCCCCACACTGGGGACATTCAAGGTGAAACTGGGCAGCCACCTGAGTAGGGTGGTGTGACTGGGTGTCCTGCACAAGCAGGGGCTGGACTTGATGGCCTTCATGGGCCCTTCCAGCTCCACTGTTCTATGAGTCTATGAAATGCCCCAGCTGTGCTTAACTGTTGCGCTTCCTGGGAGTGAGAAACCTGGCAGTGCACCTGGCCGGCCATGGCAGCCGGACCTGCACGGCCTGCTGGGGGGGGGGGTGCATCTCGCCTTGGCACATGGGTGGAAAGAGCTTCGTCTTGCAGAAACAGCACTGCCCCACTGAGCTCGCTGTGAGGGGAGGGCCCGTCGGCACCTCTGTCTCCCCCGCGAGATGCCCCTTCCGCAAAGGGGAGCTGAGGCTCAAGGGAGGCTCCCTCGGCTGCAGGGGCACGGAGGCCATGCCCCCCCGGCTTCTGGGGGACCACCCAGAACGCTTCCCAGCCCCATTAACCCGGATGGGGGGCAGGTAGCCGAACCATGGCTGCCCCGGCCCACAGAGGTCTGCTCACCTGGCCACCCCTGCACAGGAGATGGAGGCTCTGAGGCCCCCCCGGCGGACCCCGACCGCTCCCTCTGCTGGGGATCGTCCCGCGGGGCAAGCAGCTCTCCCGCCTCCTGCTGAGGGGAGAGCAGAGACCTTCTGACGTGCCGGTCATGTGTGCGGCGGCAGCCGCTGTCCGGCCCACAGCCAGCCGGGCTCTGGGTGAAGCCGCCTGCTCCCGTTCTCTGAGACCCTAAACCGTCTTGGCACGACGTTGCCCCCACGGTCCAAGGCTGCGCTGCTGGTGTGGGAGCCCCCACCGGGCCAGGAGCCCTCAGTGCTTCCGGCCACTCGACCTCGGCTGAGCCAGCCTCGTGCCGCGCCCAGGCCAAGCCACAGAGTCCAGCAAGGGGCTGTGGGGGGCGGAGCACAGCTCGCCCAGCTTTGGCCCCAGAGCCGCCCAGGACCAGCAGCGGTGGGTCGGAGCTGGCCCCACAGGCGTGGCTCAGGGCTCCCATCACAGGCAGCCTTCCCGCCAGCATGCCGGCCACTGGGGACACGAGGCCAAGGCCGGGGCAGCCAGGTCGCCCCTTGAGCTCCGAGGGCCTGAATCGGCCCTCCGGCCCTCAACCGCAGCAGCTCTGCCGCAGCATCCCCCGGCTGTGCCACGGGAGACGGGCCGGGAAGCCTCCGCCCCGCCCCGGCCCGGCACAGCTCCCCCCCTCCTGCGTGCCCCCCCACAGCCCCCGCTGCCCAGCCCGAGGACTCCCCGCTGACTGGGCTGATCCCGGGGCAGAGCCGTGGACCCACTCACCCGGCGGGCCTCCTCGCGCCGGCGCTCCTCAGCCTCCCGCGCGGCCTGCTGCTTCCTGCGAAGAAGAGCAGAGAAGCCTGCACTGACCATGGAGCAGGGGTGGCGGGGCCGAGCCGCGGCTGGGCTCGGGGTGGCCGAGGATCGGCATGGAGGGAAGGGTGTGAAGGGGGCCTGGGAGAGCGCAAGTCGTGCGGCCCAGCTGGCACGGGGGGCGGGAGCCCCTCGGCTCCCCCGTGCACCCGCTGCACTCGTGCTGTTGTGTGGCGTGCCAGAAAGGGCACGGGGGGGGGGCCCGGAGGCCACCCGGAGAGCCAGAGGGGCCCTGCGCAGGACGTGTGCCCTGTGCTCTTGGGCCAGCACACCGCCTGCCGCCTGGGAGCAGCTGAGCGCCTCTGCGGGGCTGGCAGCCAAGGGACCTGCCCGCCGGCCCTTTGCCCAGAATGGCAGGGAGCCACGGGGACCTCCCACCCACCAAGAGGGCGCTTGCTGTGGCCCTCCAGCCCCCTCCCAGCGCCCAGGGACGCGGGGCGGCGGCGGCCACAGATGCTGCGCCACTAATCCGGGGGGGGGGGCGTCCTCGCAGGTGCTGCAGAAGCCAGCCGGGCACCTGGCCAGAAGCTGCTCCCATCAGGTCCCAGAAAGGTCCCAGAGAGGGATTTGGACCGTCCCTAAGGGGCACCCTGCTCCCTCGAGGGGTTGGGCACCTGCCTTCAACACTGCGGAGGGGAGCACCTGCCCAGGGCAGAGGGGGCCGGGCACGGGTGGCAGCTGCCCCTCAGCCTTCCTCTGGCTGGTGAGTCCAGAGGGCTGCTGCTTTTGCCCCCAGCTGGGCCCCCCGCGCGTGCCCAGAGAGCCGCAGCACCACGCGGGCTCGGGACCGGCTGCCTGCCCGTGGAGAAGACCCACCGGCCTGTTCGGCACCGTGGCATGGGCCACAGCTGCAGCCCCGGCAACGGCCCCCACTCACCGCCAGGCCTCGATCTGCTGCTCCCTCGCCTGGACCCGGCGCTCCCTCTCGGCCGCCTCCCGCAGCTCGGCCTCCATGCGCTGCAGCTCCCAGCGCCGCCGCTCGTCCTGTGCCTGCCGCCGCTCCGCCTCGCGGCGCTCTTCCTCCTCCCTCTAGGGGAAGCACAAGAGCGAGCGTGCTGGGCAGGGGGCGAGGGGGCAGCCCCCCAAGACGTGCCCACGCGGCTGGGCTCATCCTCACCTCCGCCTGTGCCCAGAAGGAGCCCCGCTTGCTCCGCAGAAGCTCCAGGGCAGGGTTGGTCTTCCTGTAGCTGGTGCCCTGGGGGAGAAGGCCGGCATCAGGGGCTGGGGGGTCGCAGCCCCTTGCACACAAGCTCGTCTCGCAGTCCACTGCCCCGTGGGGAGCCCCTCTGCCTGCCCACGCCCCCCCGGACACTGGAAACCGGAGTGCTTGGCAGGCCCGGCAGCAGAGGAGAAGGGCCCCAATCCAATGTCGCACGGCCCCATAAGTGAGTCGCTCTCCCTCCAGTGGAGCCTGGATTGCAACTCCCATCACCCCAACCTCTGGGGCGGAGGCAGGCGGAGGGCAGGAATGCCTGCAGGGCCACGGGCCCCACCCTGCCGCCCGCTTGTGGCACGGGGGTCCTGCGCAGAAGGGGGGCTGCCCCCGCCCCGGGCTGCTTACCACACGCTCCTGTGGGTCGCCGGGCTGCGCCTGCTTGCCGCCACTGCCACCCCTGGGAAGAGCCCGCAGGGCCACCGTGCGCCTCAGCCCCTCCTGGGCCACCTCCCCGGCCCGGGACGCCGCCACCACGAGGGCCGCTTCCTGCAGAGGGAGGGAGGGAGGGAGGGAGGCCGCTGCTGCAGCCGCCACTGTGGCCAGCCCCACGGCCCTGGCAGCCCCACGGGGGCACGTCCAGCATGGCAAACCACGCGGATGGGCGCTGCCTTGCCCCGTGTCCGTCCCCCTCGGAGCCGGTCCACAGAGCCGCCCGTGAGGCCTGGGGGCTTGTGGGGATTCCTGGGGTTTCTGGCTGTGGGGAGCCGACCTGCGCCCCAGCCCGCAGAGCATGCAAGAGCAGGAGGCTGTGCTGTGGGGGGGGGGTACGGGGGGCAGCCAGCGGGACCTCAGAGGCAGTGTGAGTGGTGGAGCAGGCTGGAAGCAAGGGACGAAGGGGGTGCTCCCCAGGACCCAGAGATGCTGTCTGTGAAGCAGGAGGAGGCCCGGCAAGGCGGGCCCCTTGCTGTGGGGCAGGGGAGTGGGGAGAGGGCCCGAGAGGGAAATGCAGAGATGGCTCGGCATGGGGGGCGGGCAGCCTAGCCTGGGAGGGGTGGCCTGGCTCGGAGGCACAGGTGAAGATTCCTCCCCACGGCGGGCTGGTCAGGGCGGGGCGGACTCACCTTGAAAAAGGCCCGAATGGCTGGCAGGTGGCCAGCACACTCTTCTCGCTGCTGCTCGGGGACCCCCTCGCCCACCTGGGGGCACACAGAAGGCCCGCTCAGCACCCCGGCCTCGCCCCCAAGGCCCACACGGGCCCCAGAGAAGGGCATCCAGCCAGTCTGCCGCGGGGAGCAACGGAGCCGGAAATGCCCCGAAGGACAACCAGGGGCTCAGTGGCAGGTGCTTGGGGGGGGGGGGTTGTGGCACAGGCGCCATGGCAGCTCCCTCCCCTGAGGAGCAGCAGCTGCCCTGCTGAGGGCCGAGCCCCCACGGCCCCCTCGGGAGGAGCAGGAAGGGCCTCGAAGCGGGGGAAGGCAGGTGTGTAGGCGATGCCGCCGCGCTACGGGAGCTGCCCCCAGCAGGGCAGCAGTGAGCAGCAGCCCCGAGCCGCCCGCCGCCCCGGGCTGGCAGACCCTCACCCAGCTGATGAGGATGACGTGCGCCCGCCCCGTGGCGGCGTCCGGCAGGCGGCAGAGCCCGTACATCACGCTGCCGCTCTGGAGGCGCTTGGCCAGCTCGTCCGGACCGCCCGCTGTGGGAAAGAAAGGCGTGCAGGACGGCGGGGGTCACATCCCGCTCCCCAGCCTGCGACCCAGAATGGCACGTGCCCCCGAGGGCCCTGGCACCACAAGTGCAGGCGGAGCAGCCTCGGCCGTGCTGGGACCCCCTCGCCCCGTTGGGCCCCCGGGGCTGCTGCCCAGGAAGCCCGGCCGGTCCCACTCCGGGGCCAGCAGGAGCCAGTCCAGGGGCCGGAGCCACTGATCCTGCCCGTGGCGCTGGGGCAGCTGGGGAGCCACCGGGCCGAGGCCATGGGGGTGGGAGGGCCGGACTTCCGTGCTGCACCACGCAGGGAGGCCGCTCCAAACCCAAACCAGCTGCCACCGCCAACCCTGCTGCGGCCGCTCACAGCGCCCCCGTCTCGCTGGTGCCCATCCGGCCGAGCCGCTGGGGGGCCCCGCTCAGCATCTCACCTCCAGAGTCCAGGAGCTTCAGCACATTGGATTTCTCATATGCGAAGAGCGCCCTGTGTGGGGGATGGGGGGGAAGAAGGGCCCATGGCATGCTGAAGGGAGGGCTGGGCACGGCACCCTCTCAGCCCCCTTGCCCCCCACAAACCTCCCAGGGTGGTGTCACTCCCCAGGCCAGGAAGGTGCCAGGGTCAAGCTGGGGCTCCCCTCAGGGTGGAGGCCCCACTGTGCAGCACCCAGAAGCATGCGAGGCACCATGCAGTCTGCCGGCTCACACCAGCTTCACCAAGCCGCCCCCCCACCCCCAGCAGAGCGTCCCACCACGGGTGGCTCCAGCCAGTGCTCGTGCGGGTCCAGGCACTGGGACCCATCCTCGGGAGCCCTGCAGGGCTCTGCCCCCCGCTGCCCTCATCCCATGGCCAGGCCCCGCTGGGGCCGCCTGGCACTCCCCTCACCCAGCTGCACCAGCGGAGGAGCGGCGGCCTCCACTCGCCAGCCCACGGGGGCCACGGAGGCCGGCAGGAACACGCGTGGCCGTGCCCAGACCCGGGAGGGCTGCCCCGGCGGGAACACTGGTGTACGCACAGCCCCTGCCCACAAGGACACAGGTGTGCCCACACCCAGTGCACGCCTTACTGAAGCCCACCGGGCACCGTGGGCATGCGCGAGGCAGCCGGGCCCCCTCGCATGGCTGCCGAGCCCAGGGCCCCGCGGCTCCCCGACGCAGGTCGCTTCCCTGCCCCGCAGGCATCCCCTCCACAGACAGAGGCCGCAGCTCAGCCGCCACACGCCCCCTCCCCACCTGCCCAGCTTCACCCTTCCTGGCAGCCCCCAGCAGTTTTGGACAGCAGCTGCCAGGGCCCTGGCTGAGGCTGATGGGAGGTGAGGTCCATGAGCTGGAAGGGCACCAGCCCAGGGAAGGAAGGCTGGACGCCTGCTCAGGTCTCTCCCAGCTCCTGGCAGGTTTTCTCCCAACAGACCAGGTGACAGCTGAGAAGATGCGGGAGCCAGTGGGGGGGGGCACAAATCAATGGGGCTGCATCAGGCTGTGGGTGGAGGCTGCCCTTCAGGGCAATGGGCTGGGGGGCGGGAAGGAATCTGACCCAAATTAGGGCAAGTAGTAGAGACAAAAGCTGGAATTCTCACCCTGCTTGGCAAGCCGAAAGTCAGCCAGTCACCTGGCCCAGGAGGGATCCATCCTCGAGTTATCCAAGAACACAAGCATGCAATTGCCAGCCTAATTAGCAAAACATTTAACACGTCCCTAAACTTAGCCCTAGTCCCAGGGATTGGAGAATGGCCAATTTAACACTTTTTTTAAGGGATCCAGGGGATCTATGAATTTACAGGCCAGTTGGCTTAACAATTATTCTGAGTGGCCTGTTTGAAAGCAAGATTAAAGACAGAACGGGTGAGCACATAGAGGGACAAGCCCTGCTGAAAAAACCCAGCATGGCTTCCCCAAGGGGAAGTCTCGTCTCACTAAACTCCTGGAGTTCTTTGAGAGGGTCAATAAGCGATCCAGGGACTTTGCTTATGTGGATTTACAAACGGCTTTTGATCGGCTCCCCCACCAAAGGCTCCTGAGCAAACTAAGCGGTCGTGGAAAAAAACTCTGTGTGTGTGTGTGGGGGGGGGGGTCCTCTTACAGAGCGCTAAATTGTCAACGAACAGGAGACAGAGCGTGGGAGGAGCCAACCATTTCTCCCAATGGAGAGACGTCATCAGCGGAATCCCAAGAGTTTTGGATTGGGGCCGATGCTGCTCGACCTAGTCATCAATATTTGGAGTCAGGAGTGGCTGCTGGTGTGGCCAGGTGTTCTGATGACACCACACTGATTAAGGTGGCAAAGACCAAAAGAGCTGTGAGCAGCTTCAGAGGGACTTCTCAAGGCTGGCAGGACCGGCTCCAAAATGGCAAATGCAATTCCAGATAAGCAAGTGCGAAGCAACGCAGGTTGGAACTAGACACCCTGACTCCAAGTATACCCTGACAGGACCCGAACTGGCAGTGTCTGAGCCAGGAAGAGATCTTGGGGTACGGGGTTAGGGCCCAGAGCAGGGCTGCGGCGAAGAAGGTGCACTCCACACTAGGGATATAAACTGGAATGCAATAAAAAATAGAACTACCAAAACCTTACTACCCTTATACAAATCTTTGGTGTGACTGCACTTGGAATATTGCGTTCCGCCTGATCTCCTTACCCTAAAAAGGACATTGCTGAGTTGGCAAAAGGACAGAGAAGGGTGACAAAAATGCTCGGAGGGGAGCAGCTCCCGTGTGAGGAGGGGCTGTGACAACGGGGGCTGCTCGGCTGAGGAGGAAGGGGAGGCATGAGAGGGGTTTCAAGTCATGCATTTTTCTCCTGTCCCACAACACTTGAACCCAGGGTCATCCTGTGAAGTGGCCTGGGGAGGCCTGGGGCAGATGCCAGGAAGTCCTTCCTCGCATGTGAACTGGAATTCACTGCCATGGGGAGCAGCGAAGGCTGCCCATCTGGGCGGCTTTAAAAGGGTGGGCAGGCTCATGAGGGAGGGGCTACCGGGCCGCTAGCCTTGCTGGCCACATGCCCCCACTTCCCCAGAGGTGGCCCGCCAGCACACGCCAGTGGCTGAGGGGCTTGGGTGGGGGGAGGCCTTGCCCCGTCCTGCTGGAGGGACCTGGGGGCAGCCAGTTTGCTGCCATGTGCGCGGAGGGCCGGGCTGGATGGACCTTCGGCCTGATCCGGCAGGGCCGTCCTTATGACTCACTGGAAAGATAATCCTGCTAGGGAAAGTCGAAGGTAGAAGAGGAGGAAGAGCAACGACGAAACTGATTAACTCAGTTAAAAAAAACAAGCCCTGAACTTCAAGAACGGAGCAGGGCTGCAAAGGACCGGGCTGCCTGGAAGACCCGCCTTCGTTTGACCGAGTGCCCCCCCCCAGAGGCCTTGATGGCACATGACAGCGGGGCGACACCTGGCGGGGCAGCACTGAGAAAGAGAAGCGAGCGAGGCCCTTCAGCTCAGGGACGGGCCGGCTGGGGCGCGGGGTCAAGAGCAGCAGAGGGGGCAAGCACGCCCCTCCCCCCCACCCGGATGCCCAGCTGTGCCTGGCAGAGCCAGAGGGTGCAACCCGCCACGAGCGCTCGGAATCCGCTGCCAAAAGTCCAACGGGGGGCAGTCTATGGTGCCCCCCCCGGATGGGAAGACCACGCCTGAGGCTGCTGCCACCACTTTCCAACCCGGCACCTCTCTCGCCGCGTCCAGGAGCACCGACCTGCTCTGAGAGGCCACGCTGAGTCCTGCTGCAGGAAGCGTCCCTCCCCCTGCAGCCCCCCCAGAGCAACTGGGCTGCCCCCACCCCTCCAGCTCAGCTGGGCCACAGCAGGCCCAGGAAGGTGGCCAAGCACCCCGCCACACCCCACTGGCATCCTCCCCTGGCAGAGCAGAAGCCCCTCCCCCTCCCCGGGGCAAGGGAGCCGTAGCTCCTGCCCCACACCTTGGGCTCAGCAGGGGGGATGCTGGGGCACACACCCTCCACACCTGGGGAGACTGGGGAGAAGGACCTGGCCCAAGGCCCACCTCCGGGCTTGGAGGTGGCTCCCAGCCACCCCGACATGCCCCCGGACCAAGCCACCTGCCCCCGCGCCTCGCTCCCCACAGCGCACCACAGCCTGCGTCCACCGGCCACCAGGGAACTTGGCGCACGGCTACCGGGTGCTTGGGGTGACATGTCAGAGCTGGCCCAGGATAAGCAGGTGGCTGGCTGCTTGCCCACCTCCAAGGGGGTCCCCCCCCACAGCCCCACTGGCCGGCTTCTTTGTCTCCCCAGGACTCCACCACACCACTTCGCCACATGTGGACCAGCCCCACGGCACATGCCTCCACAGCGCAGGGTGCTCCTTGCTGAAATGGGGCCCAGGTGAGGCCTCCAGACACAGGGGCTGCAGGAGCCCTGTGCGGCTCCCCCCCCCCCAGGAGGCCGTGCCATGGGACCCCCCCACGACCCTGCAGCCAATGCCAGGTGCCCATGTGATGCAGCGGCTCAGGGGAGCTTCTCTGGTCCTCCCGCCCTGCCCTGTCCTGCCACGAGCAAACCGGGAGACAGCCAGCGGGAGGCAAAGCAGCCCTGCCTGGCAGCGAACCAGATCTGGCTTCCACATCTATGAAGTGGGTGGAGGGAGCGGCGGCAGCGGCTTCCCGGCTGGCGAAGCCCCTTCTCCTTGCAAGACCCCTCGGGCTTCCTCTTCCCAGTCCCCTCCTTTGCTGGGCTGGCAGGGCGCCTGAGCCAGAGCAGGGCAGCCTCAGGCCGGGGCATTTTCCAAAGAAGGCTCCTTCCGGAGCGGGAAGACCAGGGCCGCCTCCCTCCTGCTCCTTCCAAGGGAGGGACGGCCTTCCCTGAGCTCCCTCATAAGAGAGCAGGAGAGAGAGACACTCTGGACATGCTCAGGGACATTCAGTCCTGGATGGGTGGTCTCCAAACACGGCGTTCTGTTCACTGGAGAAGACCACCCCTGGATCCCTGCTGATCCTAGGCAGATGCTCCATGGCTTGGATAGCTGGCAGGTGAGGGAGCCAAGGGCGTCGCACCTTCGGGCCAGGCAGGAGGGGAGCACGAAGCCCCAGCCCAGGCCCCAGCCGTGCCACACGGCCCTCCATATGCATGTCCCTACCCAGTCCTTCAGACACGCATCTCACAGGCACCGCGCTGCGCAAGCCACACAAGACATGCCCTTTGGGCTTGTTCCTTCCCCCCCCCCCGAGCCCCCACAGGTCCGCCTGCACTCACTGCTGGAAGCTGGAGGCCCCTCGAGGCCAGCTGGCTGGGACGCCACGACCGAACCCTGGCATGGCCACTGGTTGGGCGCATCAGGGCACTGAGGTGGTAGCCAGGAGTTCCCCCTTCCAGGGGGGCAGAGGGAGCAACGAGAGCTTCTTCCTGCAGCCGCCTCCCTCCTTCAAAGACCCCCACGCCCTCCCTGGGCACCCGGGGGGGACTGGGCCTGCAAGCGGGTGCAGGAGCCTCCGGCAAGGCGGGGCAGGACGAGCTGCCCCAGCGCCCTTCTGCCTGACTCTCCCGCCAGGGCCCAAGGGGAGGAGGGCGGGCAAAGCCACCCGGCCGCCCACCCTGCACGACTGAGAAGTGGCATGCACCTCCCGTCAGCCTAGCCGGCACGGCTGCAGCCCTCCAGGCACCGGTGCCTCACAAGGGGGCCTCCCGGGGCCGGGGGAGCAGGAACCACGGCGGCACCCCACCCGGCTGGCCGCCATCCCCCTGCTGCTCCCCCTCCTCCTGTTCTTCGGGTCGCTGCGGAATGAAGCGCGAGTCCAAACTCCACCAATGTTTTGCAATCTCTGAACTGCCGGCCCTCGCCTCGCCGCTGGCTCAGCCTGCACGACGCCCGGTTGGCGGGGAGCGGGACCGGCCCGATTTCCCCGGGGAGCGGAGCGGGGGCTGCCAGCGTGACGTGGCTGTAAGCAGCGGTGAGGGCTCTCCGCCGCAAAAGGAAGCGGACAAGCATCTGCCTGCGGGCAGGGGGCGGGCGGGAAAGTTCGGGGGGGGGCACAGAATCTCCTGCTCCTGGATGCAAACGGGCCTGGGGAGGGGGTCCAGGCAGCTCCTGGTAAGCTGGCAGTGCCCCCCCCCCCACGCATGCTGCTGCAATTACCCTCAGCAGCTTGGGAGCCTCTGCACAGAGGTGCACGCAAGGAGTGGCGGGGGAGCCACGCGAGTGCGCGGGCTGCAGGCTGTGCCCCGTCCAAGCGCAGCGCGGCCCAAGGCACCCCACAACCTGGCCGGGACGAGGGCCGCGGCCCCTGGTCTGGATCCCCGCGGAGAAGGGGCAGCTGGACGCCACGCGCGACCGCCCCTCGACTCCGCAAAGGCTGCCTGGTCGCAAGCACTTCTATTCTGCCGCAGGGTGTGGGGAGCGCGCACGCAGGCAAAGCTGGGGGAGCCGCCAAGCCGCGCCGCGCCGCGCCCGTGCTCCGGGTCTGACCCGGCGCACCGCGGGCGAAGAGGGCTGGCTCGCCCCCGGCTGGCCAGTCGGAGCGGGAGTGGTCGCCCCCCGCTGCGGGAAGGAGGGCCGCCCCGTCGCGGCTGGCAGAGGCTGCGGCGGAGGGTGGCGAGCGCGCAGCCGGGCTCCGGGGCGGGTCCCTGCGTGCGCCGCGCTCGCCGGGGCGGCAGCCCGTTGTGGGCCGCGGCGCCGCGCATTCGTGCCCGGGTCGACGGCGCTGCGGAGCGTCGGGGCGCCCGGCGGGGAGGGAGCTGTCGGGGAGGGCGCGGGGCCCCGGGCCGCCTCCCCGCCCTACTCACCAGCTGGCCGCCGCTCGCCCGCTCACCACGTCGCCCTTGGCGGCCAGCAGCGCCAGGAGGTGCTCGTCCAGGTTCACGGCGCGGCCGCCCATCCCGCGCCCGTTCCGGTCCGCGCCCGGCTGGCTACGGCCGGGAAGGGAGCTCTCCTGGGAAGGACGCTCCGCGGCGGGCGGGCTCCGCTCCGCCCGCCCTTCCCCGGTCGCAGCCTGCTTCGGCCTGCCCCACCGGGGCGTCGACGGGACGGGACGGGGCGGCGCCGGGAGGGGGGCGGGCTGGACACTCCCAGCTCGAGGAGGTCGCCTGGCCGCGGCTCTGCCGTGGCCCCCGAAGCGCTGGCGGGGGCGGGGCTGAGCGCGCCGAGGCCCGCGATCCCTTCCCCCTTCACACGTTCATCTTCTGCTTGGCCCCGGCACGACACGCCAGATGGGCCAAACAGAGCCAGAGCGGGACACCCCGTGCGCCTCTCCGGCCGGCCAGCTGGCCTGCCTGCCTCCTCTGGTGCTGCTAGTCCTCACCTTCCCTGTGCACACGTTTCGAAGATCTCTGATCATGGTCCCTGTTACCCAGTCAAAATCTGAGATTAAATGACTCTGACAGGTTTTATTCT
This sequence comes from Varanus salvator macromaculatus, assembly GCA_023646645.1. NCBI lineage: Eukaryota > Metazoa > Chordata > Lepidosauria > Squamata > Varanidae > Varanus > Varanus salvator. The sequence continues at coordinate 1,880,672 of JAIXND010000772.1, read as the reverse complement.
TGATTTTGTAGTAATTTGCTCCGGAATTATTCCAGGATTGATGTCAGACTAACTGGCACGTAGTTCCCGGTCCATCCTTTCTCCCCCTCTTGAGGGTGGGGACAATGTCGGCCCTTCCCCAGCCATCTCGCACGTGGAAGTTTATCACAGGTAATGGCCAGTGGCCCCGAGAGCTCCTCCGCCAGCTCTTTTCTGACGCTGCGATGGAGTTCTTCGGGCCCTGGGGATCCGAGCGTGCTTATTCCCTCTCGGTGCTCCTTGGCCATCTGTCTGCCAGTCTTGGGCTGCCATGTCTCACTTGCAGCTTGTCCTTCCTCTTGGTTGTAGGTGTTCTTGAGAGACGACTGAGGTGAAGTAGGAACTGAGTGCCTCCACCTCTCCCTTGCCGTCTGTTATCACTGCCATCCGCTTCAAGTGGCTGGGCACCCTCCCCTTTCTTACGCCTTTTGTTCTGGATGTGCCTGAAGGAGGCTTCCTTGGTGCTTAGCATCCCTTGCTGCTCTCAGCTCGTGTCCTGCTTTGGCCTTTCTGGTGCCGCCCCTGCAGTTCCTTGCTGGGTGTCTCTATGCTTCCTCTGTGGCCTGGCCCTGCTTCCACCTCCTGTACGTGTTCTTTTTTTTCTTCCAGGTTGGCAGCTTTCTGTGGAGCCTCGTGGGCTCCCTCTGTTCTTTTCTATCTTTTTTCTTGTCGGAATTGTTCATGGATTCCCCACCCCTCTTGGGCACCTTCCCCCTTACGCGTGAGTCGCCACAGCACCTCGCTGATCATTGTTCAGAGTTTGCCAGAGTCGGCTTTCTTGACGCCCAGGGTTCGTGTTTGGCGGCAGTTGGCCCGTGTCCTTTATAGCTGAGGATCTTGGGACCATTCAGCAGCGGTGCAGGAAGGGGCCCGGAAGGTGCAGGGCTCGGTGCAGGGCTCCCGCATCTAAGCCTCCCAACAGACGGCTGTCCGAGGGCATTTCGAAGACTGCCAGGGTGCGATCATGGGATCATCAGATCTTTTCCCGTCCATGGTTTTACTGTCCCAAACACCCACTAGTGAGCATGTTGATCTTGCCCCCTCAATGAGAGCCCCTTTTCTAAGCTGACAATGCTCCGGTCAGATACTTCTTTGCCAAGTTGCTCGGAGGAAAACTGAGAGGCGCCTCTTGGCCCTGCACTCCCTCAGCTGCTGGCGACCACTTCCCGGCCCTGTCCAGCTCGTGTCCTTCTTTCTTGACTGGCGAAGGACCAGGAGACTGCCTGGAATCTCCCCTTTTCCTTATTTGGTCACTGAAACTCACTTCCAAGCCCCAAAGCCCAGAAGAATGAAAAGACTCTGCCTTTCTGGAGCCGGCCAGGACGTGCGCGGTCAGCGCCCATGTCTTGGCTCCGATCGGTGGGGGTGGCCAGGAGGGTAACTCGCCACTACCATGAACTGAAAAAGTGTGGGCCTGCTGGAGGGCTGAGCCAGAGCACAGTCCTCGGGGCAAGTGACCTTTGGTTCTCCCATGGCCCTTCCGGAGCCTCTCACAGAGGAAACAGGGATGCCGCGACAGCTCCCCATTTGCTGCCCCTGTGCCCCTCGCTTGCCTGGCAGCGGCGGGCGCCGAGAACACGGGCAGGCAGGTGCCAGCAGACGCAGGTCCTGCTTGTGGGGCTCCCCCTCAGGGCAGCTGCGGATTGCTGTGCAAAGCGAGGGCCAGGCCTGCCTGCAGGGCTGGCCTGTCTGTCCACCGGCCCACGGAAGAGATCCCCTCCCTGGCGCTGCCCTCCCTGCGCAGGGAAGGATGCCCAGAAGTGAGCAGAAGCCTGGCACAGCTCCCCTGCCGGAACGGCTTGCTGTGCTGGGATCTCACCAGCCTGGAACAGGGGCAAGTGGCGAGGGGCAGGCAGGGGTCCCTCTACACAGCCATGCCTGATGGTGAGGCAGTGGAGGAGGAGACGTCGCTCTGCCTCTCCCCAAGGGGTCGTCCCATGAAGCTGACTGGCAGGAGGTGCAGGCCAGAAAGAGGAGGCCCTTCACGCAGCACAGAGTGAGACCATGGAAAGCGTTGCCCCCACGCGTGGCGATGGCTGCCAGATTAGATGGGTTAGATGTTGTGAGCAGGGCTGGCTGGAGCCGGGGGTCAGACTAGATGGCCCGGGAGACCCCTTCTGACTCGCTCTGTTTCTATGTTTAAAGGGTGCTCAGAGGAGGTTTTTGTGATGGTCCTGATGATGAGCAGTGGCCGCGGTCAGATGGGCTGCCCTTCTGTCCTGCTCGTGGACACCCCAAAGGCACTTTTTTGGTGAGATGCTAGACCAGACGGGCACTGGAGCCAACGCCACTGCTGCCCTGAGCAGCTTTGCCCAAGATCCGCGCCCGCAAGAGCAGCACTGCACCTCCAGGACCGCCTCCTGTGCCCAGTGCATGCCGCCTGCACCCACCAGGCTCCTACGAGGAGTGGCCTCCACTGAAGCTTCATGGGGTCCAGCGCAGAGCCACTGCAGCACCGCCATCCTGAGCCTGCAGCTTCTGGTCACTGCCGTGCCGCAAGCACGTGATGCTGGCCATGCAGGGACGCTCCGTGCCAGAAACCACCATGACCTCTAGCTGTGTTATCGCCACCTGGTCCCAGAGCATGTCAGAGACGCATGAGCGGGCCACATCCTCCATGCTAGCAATACCCCAAGGCCAGCTGGGTGCTGGTCCGGCCAGCACGGAGCAGCCACCCTTTGGCCCTCTGGGCCATCACTGTTTTCGGCCTGGCCTGGCTCCTCAGGCCCTGCTTGCTCTGTCCTCAAGTGTCCGAATGCCCCCAGAGCGTCTTGTCCTTGACAGACCTGCCTGGCCTTGGAAAGAGGCCCTGCTTCCATCAAGCCTTTCCTTCTCCAGGCCGGGCACCCTTGGCTCTGTGGCACCGCCAGGACTCTCCCGGAAGTGTTTGCGTCAGTGCCCGCCCAGCTACCTCAGGTGAGAAGATGGCAGGACGTGCCCCAAGCCAGTTAGCAAGGCCTGCCGAGCCGGAGACCCCCCGCTGCTTTTGAGCGTGCAAACCCCAAAGGAAGGGCGTGTGGGGCCCTTCTGGGCAGGCTGAGGGCGGCTGGGGGTGTGGCGAGGCTTGGGCCCGGCTCATGGCTCTTCCCCTCTCCCATGAGGCAGCCCCGTCCGTCCCTTCAGTTCCACAGGACTCGCTCCACATGAGTCTGGGTTGGACTGGAGGCCCCTTTCAGGCCCCTTCCTCCTGGCACTGTGCTGCACTGGGAAGGAGCCAATTCATGACTGTGCTTTGGCATCGCCCGAGGGACAAGTCCAGTTGCCTCGTCAGGCAAAGAAGGCGGAGCCCCGTTGTTGGTCTGATCCAAAATCTCCCTCTCGGCGTTGCCATGGCTGGATCTCTGCAGGGCCTGCTGGTGAAGGCGAGGACGGCTGCAGCCTCTCCCGGTGACCCAGGCAGCACGGCCACTGGCAGGCCACCCCGGCAGAGCCTGCTTGGATCTCCTGAGGCTCCCAGGAAGCCATTCACATTCCCAGCAGAATTCCGAGCCACCCAGCAGAAAGGGCTCCCAGTCGGGGCGGGCAGAGCCTGCTCCAGTCCCACGGCCCAATCATGCATGGGGGCCTCAGACAGCCCGCTGAGGGACCCTCCCCACAGAGCAGTGGGGCTACCGCTCCACAGTGTTGTTCAGGTGCCACAGCTGGCCCAAGACCATTGCAATCTGGGGAGCGTGGCAGATGGCTTGCCCATCAAAAAGATGCAGGAAAGCCAGAGAGGGTGCAGAGGAGGGCAGCAAGGATGGCCCGGGGACCGGAGGCAAAGTCCTGCGAGGAAAGACTGAGAAATGGGCACATTCAGCCTTGAGAAGGGAAGACTGAGGCGAGACTCTGCAAGTGCTGGAAGGCTGTCACGAAGAGGAAGGACACGATCACGTCTCATCCAGCCCAGAGTGCAGGACCCAGAATAACAGAGTTCAGTGAAAAGAGACCAGACTGAGACGAGGCACCGCAGGGACTTCCTGAGAGTCAGGGCAGTGCGGCAGTGGGTTCTGCTTCAGAGCAGCTCGGGGGCGCATATCCCTGATGAGCAGGCACTTAGGGGGGCAGGCCCACCTGCGAAGCCCAGCCTAGTCTCGTTTCAGCCTTTCGGAACGGAACAAGTTGCACAAAGCTTGAAGGCGACCCAAAGAGGGTGGCGAGGGAACGGCTGTGCGGATCAGGACCCGCGGGGGCTGGACTGGGCAGGGGCTGAGGTTCTGCACCCCTGCTCAGCGTCACGGCCCGCTCCTTCCTTCCCTTCTCCTGGGCACCGGGACTGCAGCAGAGCGGCAGCCTGAGCGCACCGGCGCCTGGGCGGCCCTGCCGTCCCCCGCCGGGCGCGGCGGCTGCCCTGCCGCCACGCGTGCGGGCCCCTGCGGAGCCGCGAGGGCCAGGTCCGCAGGCTGCGCCGCTTCCGCGCTCGGCGCCCCAGGCAGGCGCAGCGCCCCCGCGCTCCCCCTGAACGAGCCGCCCTCCGCCCCGGGACGCTCTGGCGAAAGCGCCCTCCCCGCGGAGCAGCGCCCTCGCCCCGCTTTCCGGCCGGTGCGGCCCCTCCAGGTCGAAGGCGCTCGCCGCGCGCCCGGCCGGCCCTTGCCGGCCAGGCGCGGCGGCTGCCCGCGCTGCGGGGCGGGGGGCTGGATCGCGCGCGCGGGGCTCGCGGGGCGCCCGCTGCTGCCCTCGGGCGCGGCGAGGCGAGGGCGCAGCAAGCGCGGCGGGGGACGCGCGGCGGGGCAGAGCCGGAGCCCTGCGAGGCGGCCCGCCTCGCCTCAGTGCGCGCCCCGGGGCGAAGTCCGGACCGGCGCGCCGCTCCAGGGAAGCAGGCAGCCGCCGAGGCCGCGCCGCCGCGCCCCGAGCAGAGCCGCCCTTCCCGGCGCCGCCCTCCGCCCTTCCCCGCCTTTCAGGCAGAAGGAGGCGCAGGCGCCCCGCTTGCCGCTGCCCGCGAGGAGGGCCCGGGGCCAGCCCCCGCGCTCGCTCCATCGGGCCTTTGCGCCGGCCTCGCCGGCGAGCCAGGAGTCCCGTGGATCGCAGCGGCTGCCCCGGGCCCCTCGCGGCGTGGGGGCGTCGCGAGAGACACGCCGCTCCCGAAGCGGCCGCCGAGCCTTTGCCGCCCGCGCTTGCAGGTGCCCCGCTGGCGCAAGGGGCCGCACTGGCCAAGCGAGCCCCTGGCTGAGGCAGAGCCAGCGGCAGCTCCGGAAGCCCGGGGAGGGCCGCAACCGAGTCTGCCGGCTGCCGTCGCAGCTCTTCTCATCCTGCCGAACAGCAGGACGCCCCCTGCCCTCGGGTGCCGGAAGGGGGGGGGAGACCGTGGCCGCCCCTCCACTTGGCAGCAGCAGCAGGCTGCCCCCCAGGCTGGCACCACTTGAGGGTAGCTGGGGTAGAGTTGGGGGCCTGCTTGGTATTCCCATGGGAACCCCAACATCCATGTGCCAGAGCGCAGAGGTGCAAAAGAATTCAGTAACTCTGAGCCCAGGAACCGGAGCGTTTCCTCTGCTCACCGGGACTCGAAGTCTGCGCCCGGTGATGGCAGACCCTCTCGCCTCAGTGGCTGTGCATGTGCCAGCCCGTTCTGCTAGGGAACGCCTGGGCCGCGGCATCCCCGTCATCCTGCCATGTCACCCAGAGAGCCACCTGCTGCCCTCCACTGCCCCAGGAGATCCCCCACCCCATCTCTGTCTGTGCCAGATTTCAGGAGAGATCAGAGGCAGAGGGGCAAGGCGCCTTTTGGGTCTCGGTCTCCCAACCTTCCTGGACCGAATGTAGGTGGGAACGGAGCCTCGGGGGAGCTTGTCCCTCTCTGTGGATCTCCCTTTGCCAGGCTTTTAAAGGTTCGAGCACCTGAACAGGTGCAGCCTCTTAATACAGGTAACCCGATTTAGGCATTGATTTTTAAAGGATGCTGTCAGCTGGGGTAGCCCCAGACTGCCTCGCCTGCAGCAACCCTTGATGTGGTGGAGAGCATCTGTGCTGGCTGGCTGTCCTTGTGGCACCGCGCACTCTTTGGTGTGGCTGAATTCCCTGGTTTTCATTGTTCCAAGGACATCTGATTACTCGGCAAGATAAACATGGTGAACAAATCCAAAAATTGCTGTGTGCTGATCTGGGCCCGCGCCTCAGAGGTCTCCTCCTGCCTGCCTGGTGCCAGGGCAGTGTCGGATCGTGTCCCCCCACTTGGCCGATGTGCTTTGGTTGGGCCCCACCTGTGGCATGCTGAGAGAGGCTCCGGGCACCCCCCCCAGCAGAGTCCAGGCTCACTCCGCTGCCCTGCCCCCGCCACCACCGCTGCCCGCATGGAAAATCATGGGGGGGGGCAGGGGCAGAGTGCCACTCAGCACTCTGGGCCCGCACACTGCTGCCTCAGCAGCCATCACAAAGCAGGGATCAGCTCTGCTCAGCAAGCCCCAGGCCCCGCTGGCCACGCTCCGGAGGCTGGCCAGGTCCCCGCTGGCGTTCAGGCTCGGCACATGCTCTCGCTTGCGACTGCCTGCGGGTGCACATCTGAAAGGCGGCGTGAGCGTCAGAGGACACCTCCTTGGGGTGCCCAGCTCCAGCATGGCGCTCTGTGCCGATCCCAGGGTCGCAGCACGTCCAGGCCGTGGTGTGTGCCGAGGACTGTCCACGAGGAGGGCGTGAGGTGCCCAGGAGAGCCTGAGGATCCTCCCAGGACGTATAGCCAGGTAGAAGCCAGCATGCCGCGAGCACAAGGTTCCCCGCGAGGGCCGCTTGTCCTTCCCCGCTTTGCCTCACGGCACAGAGTTGAAGGATCCCGTGGGCAGCTGGGGGAGTGGAGTGCTGGACTGGAAGGACCACAGGCCCAGCCAGCAGGGGTGCGCATCCGTTTTAAGCGCAGCCCGTGCTGCTGTGTGGGCGTGTGCACACTCAGTGGCAGGACTGCACCGGCAAGGCCAAGCGCCTGCCTCCGAGCGGGCACCCCAGATCCGGTCTGGCCTCCCTCAGGAAGACAGGAGGCCGGGAGCATCTCTGCGCATGAGCCAGAAGGCTGCAGGTGCTGAGTGGGAAGGGGCACGCAGACCAGCGTTGCTCTCAGCCAGACGGGGGGCGCTGTGCCCCCCACGCGACTGAGAGGGGGAGGGCAATCCATCGAGCTTTGACACTGCAAGTCTCCACCAACGCTTGGACTGCATGTAGGCGTCCTCGTGAAACGCCACTGGCCGAGACCTGGCGGTCCCATCCTGAAGGCGGAAGCAAGCCCCTCTGCCACTCAGACTGCCCCCTGCACCGCAACTGCCCATCCTTGATGCTTCCCCATCCTGAAACACCAAGCGCCTGCCCCAGGCTGTGGGACCGGCAGCGAGGGCCTTGCGCCCGCAGCCCACCCCGGAACGCAACCCCTGGCTGTCTAAAACTGAGCTTGGCCCCGGGCTCTGCTGGAGCCTCATTTCTGGTTGTGGAGGCTAGAGGCTGTGGGAAGAAGCCCGCTCCTAAAGGGACGCCATCTCCCCACTGCGAAAATGGCCCAGAGTCCAGTGGCAGATGCTCAGCACCATCCACGGCTGGGTTGAAGGCGAAGTCCAGTGTTGTGCTGGATCCAGAGGCAGCTAAAAAGTCCGGACAGATCTCTGGAAGGGGGCTGTGGGGCCTGATGGGGAGGTCAGGGGCTCTCGACAGAAGGGGGGTCACACTGTCAGAGTAGGTGGCCTGAGAGCGCAAGCCGGACCAGGGGCCAAGTCGTCCTGGTTGCTCACGCCGCGGGGCCTGGGCCAAGCAAGGGGCAGGTGGGGGGACAGGGGAAGAGCAAGGCCATGCTGAGTCCGGCCGGTGCGGCAGGAGGGCCTCACTGTCACAGCATGAGGGGGGGCGTCATGCGGGGGGGGCAGCGACTGCAATCCTTGTGATCCTTGGAAGGTGTGCTAGCTGCAGACTGGCAGAAAAGCCCTGGAAGTGCTCGGAGTGGCGTCGGAAGGGGCCACAAGGCCATCGAGCGCCGCTCCCTGCTTGGGGCGGCGCTGCCCAGCAGCATCTTGAGGGCCTCCAGCGAGGCCGCGCCCTCCCGCTCCCTCGGGCACGGCTGCGCTGTCCTGTCGCCCTGCTCCAGTCTGCAAAATGTTCCCGGCATCTTCCCAGAATCTGGCGTCCTTCACGTGAGGCTTATTTTGTGTCCCACACTCTGGAGTGATCGAGATGAGACCTTGACCTTCCTCTTTGTGGCAGCCTCCCAAGTACTCACAGGGGGCTCTCCCGCCTCCCCTTCACTTTCACTTCTCAAGGCTAAATATGCCCAGTTCCTTCCACCTCCCCCCCCCCCGGGGTTTGTTTCCAGGCCCTGGGCCAGCCTTGCTGCCCCCTCCTCTGAGCCCTTCCCAGCTCGTCCGCATCTTTCTTCAACTGTGGCGCCCAGAGCGGGACACGGGACTCCAGTGAGGCCCTAGCAGTGCCAGGTTAAGGGCAACCAGCACCTTCAGGTGATACTTCTATTAATACCGCCCAATTTAGCATCACCTTTTTCGCTCCGGCCACATCACATTGTTGCCTCCTGTTCGTCTGGTGACCCAGGACGATCGCAAGCAAGCGCCTTCTCACTGGCAGAGCTGTTGAGCCAAGTATTCCCCTTTCCCGTCCCTGTTGAATGTCATTCCTTTGCTCTTTACGCGACGCTCCACCTGATCAAGACCACACTGAATTTTGCTTCTGGCTTCCGGGGAATTAGCTCTCCCACCCAGTTCTGTGCCTGCTGCCAGTTTGATCCACACTCCCTCCACCTCTTCTGCCCAGCCACCGACAAAAACGTCAAATGCCCTGAGCGCGCCCTGCACTGCCCCACCTCAGTCCGGTTCTGCGGCCAACTGGGGATCCACTCGATGGAGGTTCCATTCAGCCCACATTTAGCCAGTTTGCTGATCAGGACATCATGGGGCACGTTGCCAAGAGCTTCGCTGCAATCCTTACGTCCAGAGCAGGGAGGCGCCCCCTCAAAAAATGGAAGATTCGTTGCTCTTGAGGAGTCCATGCTGGCTTCTAGTCCTCACTGCATTGGAGTCTTCCTTTGCAGCCTGACCTTCCTTCCACCTCCTTTTTGGCTTTCAGATCATCTCTAAGCTTTTTGTGAAGTCACGTGAGCTTCTTCTGTTGCCTTCTACCTTTTTCCTTGTTGGAATTGTTTGTAATTCTGTCTTCAGAATTTGTTTGCTAAAATCCCACCCTTCTTGGACTCCTGTTCTCATTGGACTCTCTTGCCATAGACTGCTCGGCATTGTTCTGAGCTGCTGTCCTGAAATCCAGGGTAGAGGTTGGGCTACACTCTGCTGTTGCTTCCCTTACAATGAAGACTCCAAGTCTGGCCAGGTCACCCCCAACCCCAAGTTCCCCAGGCTGCCCTTTTGTCCACCAGGTCTTCCCTGTGGGAATGGAGAGCTGGCCAAATTCCCAGGGGGAAGAGAAGGCTGGGGGGCTGCAGGCCGTGCCCACCACGAAAGGCCAGGGACCCGCCGGTTGCTGGGGCTCGAGCCGCCCACCCTGCCGCGGCCTCCCCCGCGGGCATCTGCGGGGTCTGGGCAGAGGTGCTGGCCTGCGGGGGGGGGGGGCTCCTCTGGCCGCCTCGGAGCAGCGCCGAGCCGCGCTGAGCGGTGGATTTGCTGAGTCGGGAAGACCGTGGCGCTGGGCCGCCCCCCCCCCGCGGTCTGCCCTCCCCCCCTCCGCCGTCCCCGGATCCGCACCTCGCGCCGCTGGCGAGGGGCTGGACCGGGCGCGCGGGGAAGGGAGCGCGGCCCGCCCGCCGGGCGCCTTTCCTGGCCGCCAGGAGGGCTCTGCGGGGCGGGCGTTCAACTGCCCCCCGCCCGCTGCCTCCGGAGACGGGCTTCCCAGCTGCCAGCGCAGCGTGGCCAGCGCCTGGGTATGGGGCCCCGGGCGTTAGCGCGTGGCCACGGATCGGGGCCCTCTCCGGGCTCAGCGGGGAGCAGACGCCCCCGCCAGAAGGAAACGGGAGGCTGCAGCGGCCGGCGCGCCGGATGCCTCCTCCGCTCCCGGAGGGCCGGCCCCGAGGCGGCCCTGCGCCCAGGCGCGTGTACCCGAAGTCAGGGCAGCGGCGCCCGCGGGCCGAGCCTGCAAAAGAGAAACGGGGCGGAGCGCGCGCGGGGACCCAGCAAGCCCCCGCGGGCCCAAACCCCGGGTCCGCCGGGCACCCCGCTGCCCGCTTCCAGGGGCGCACAGCCGAGGGACGGCCCGCCCGCTTCGAGGCAGCCTCCCACAGCAGCCCTGCTCCGGGGCGCGGAGGGCCGGCCCGCCGAGGCGCGCCGCGGGGTTGCAGTGGCTCCGGTGCCCGTCTCTGCGGAAGCGCCGCGCGCCTGAAAGCGGCAGAGCGGGCGGGGCGGGGGGAGCAGGGGAGAGTGCGCCAGGGCATGTGCAGAGCGCCCCCCGCGCACACGCCCCGCCCCGCCCACGCGGCCTCGCGGCGGTCACGTGGCGGCTCGGGCGGGGCGCCGCCGCTCGGGGCGCCCCGCCAGCCCCTTTGTTCGGGCGGGGGGCGGCGCCGCGCGCTCATTGGCGGGCGGCGGGCGCGCGGGCGGGGCGGCGGCGGGACGTGTTGGCGGCGGCCGGGCGAGGCCGGAGGGGGCGTGGCCGGCGGCCCGCGGCGGAGAGCGGCGCTCCGTGCGAGGGGCGCAGCGGGCGAGCCGCGGCGGCGGCGGCGGCGGCGATGGCGCCGGCGTGGGACCCGGGAGACGCCCCCGCGCGGCCGGGGGACGCGCCGCGCCGGGCACCGTGAAGGGGAGCCGCGCGGGCAGGGCCGGTGAGCGGCAGCGCGGGCCGGGCCCGGGGCGGGCGGGGGCTGCTCCGGGGCCGCGCCCGCCTCCCCTCCCTCCCCTCCCCTCCCCTCCCCTCCCCCCGCTCGGGCTGGCGGGGCGGGCGACCCGCCGGCCCCCGCCCGGGCTTTTGTCCACGAGCGGGCGGGCGAGGCGGGGCTCGCGCGGGACGCCCGCCGCCCGGCCCGACCCTGCCCCGCCGCGCTCACCGCCGCGCCCCCCCGCAGCCGAGCCCATGGACGTTGACCTGGACTATGAGCGCCCCAACGTCGAGACCATCAAGTGCGTGGTGGTGGGCGACAACGCGGTGGGCAAGACGCGGCTCATCTGCGCGCGGGCCTGCAACGCCACGCTCACCCAGTACCAGCTGCTGGCCACCCACGTGCCCACCGTCTGGGCCATCGACCAGTACCGCGTCTGCCAGGAGGTGAGCGCGGGGCCGGGCGGCGGGATGGGCGGGCGGGCTGGGGGGGGCGGCACGCCCAGCACTCCCCGCTGCCTCCGCAGGTGCTGGAGCGCTCCCGCGATGTGGTGGACGAGGTCAGCGTCTCCCTGCGGCTCTGGGACACCTTTGGCGACCACCACAAGGACCGGCGCTTCGCCTACGGCAGGTGAGCGGATCTCCCAGGCCCGGGGCTGCGCCGGCCCTCTGCTCCTCCACCGGGCACTGGGCGGGCTCCCCGAGGGAGGGCGGCGAGAGCGGGCTCCTGGGCAGGGCAGGGATCCCTGTGGCGCACCCGTCCTCTGGCCGACGAGGGGCTCCCGGCGGTGGGTGCGCTGCCTCTTGCTCCGGCCAGGCGCTCCTCGCTGGCCCGGCAGGTGGCATCGCAAGCCCCGGGGGGAACGTGGGTGCCGCAAGAGGGCCTGCCTGTGGGCAGCGGCAGGGCCCCTTGGCCCTGCTGGCCTGAGCAGGGACGGCGGCAGGACGCGGTAGCCCTGGGGGCAGCGGCTGGGCCCTCCGGCTTGGAGGCATGCCCTCACGGGACACCGGAGCGCTTTCCCGGAGCAGGGCTGCTGGGAAGTGTCAAATGTGCCAGGTGGGATTGGAGGTCTCCTCGCATGGGAGACCGGCAAGGCCGCCCGTCCGCCAAGGGCCAGCAGAGCTGCGTGGCTGTGGTTGCCGGCTCCTGAGCCCGGCTGCCCAGCCCAGGGCTTTGCTGGCCCCCACAGCTGTGCTGAGGCGGAGGTGAGCATGCTCCCGAGGCGAGGGGCCGGGGGCGGCCCGAGCCCTGCCCAGCCTGCTGTTCCCCCCTCAGGTCCGACGTGGTGGTGCTCTGCTTCTCTCTGGCCAACCCAAACTCGCTGCGGCACGTGAAGACGATGTGGTACCCTGAGATCAAACACTTCTGCCCCCGTACGCCCATCGTCCTGGTGGGCTGCCAGCTGGACCTGCGCTACGCCGACCTCGAGGCCGTGAACCGCGCCCGCCGGCCCCTGGCCAAGTACGCCCGGCCCGCCTTGTCGGCGGGGGCCTCCAGAGACTCCTGAGGGGGGCCCACAGGCCCGGACAGGGAGCACAGGGTCCCCAGCTGCTTCGGGTGGTCTCTCTGGGGCCATCTCCCCTTGAGGGCTCGGCTGTCTCTGGGCCACTGTGTGTGTGGAGGCACTGCGGGGCGGCCCTTGCGAGCTGCAGGATGCACCCTGACTACAGCTCCCTCCCCTCTCTCTCTAGGCCGATTAAGCCTTCCGATATCCTCCCTCCGGAGTGTGGGCACGAGGTTGCCAAGGAGCTCGGTGTCCCGTACTATGAGACCAGCGTGGTGGCCCAGTTTGGCATCAAAGACGTCTTTGACAACGCCATCCGGGCAGCCCTCATCTCACGCCGCCACCTGCAGTTCTGGAAGTCCCACCTCAAGAAGACGCAGCGCCCTCTGCTCCAGGCCCCCTTCCTCCCACCCCGGCCGCCCCCACCACTCATCCACGTCCCGGAGCCGGCCTGCCAGGAAGGCCGGGGCCCCACTGCCCTCTTCCTGGAGCCCCTGTGCGCGGACGTGGTGTTCTGCCTGCAGGGCGGCCCCCGGGTCTTCGCTCACCGGGTCTACCTGGCCACGTCGTGCTCCAAGTTCTACGACCTCTTCACGCTGGACCTGGCAGGGGAGGGCGCTGGGGCGAAGGAGCCCGCCGGCAGGACCAGGAGCCTGGGTGCCGACCAGGGCTGCTTGGGGGCCGTGGGGGCAGCGGCGGCCACCTCGCTCCGGGCCTCGCAGAGCGATGACCCCCTGCGCGTGGCCGAGCCCCCTCGGGAGCTGTCGGGCTGGGGGCGGGGCTTCATCAGCATGCGCCAGGAGGGGGTGCGGGACCCCGTCACGCAGCGCGAAAAGCTCATGACGGCCGTCTACATGGACGGGTCTGTGCAGCCGGGCCCTTTCCGGGCGGTGCTGGAGTACCTGTACACGGGGCACCTGGAGCAGCCCCGGGCCGACCTCATGCAGGTGGCCGCCATTGCAGAGCTGCTGGAGGTGTTCGATCTGCGCATGATGGTGGCCAACATGCTCAACAAGGAGAGCTTCATGAACCGGGAGATCACCAAGGCCTTCCACGTGCGCCGCGCCAACCGCATCAAGGAGTGCCTGAGCAAGGGCACCTTCGCGGGTACTGTGGGGGCTGGGAGGGGGCCAGGGGGGGCAGCATGTTTCCAGAGGCTGGCAGTCTGCCAGGCCCACCTTGCCCCGGGCCGCCTCAGCTCTGAGCCGGCCTGCTCCCTGTGTCCCCACAGACGTGGCGTTCGTGGTGGATGACGGCTCGGTGCCGGCGCACAAGCCCTTGCTTCTGGCGGGCTGCGACTTCATGGTGGCCATGTTTGGGGGTGCCTTCCGGGAGAGCTGTGCCACAGAGGTGAGGAGCAGGGGAGAGTGGGCCGAAGCGGTGGGACGGGTGGTGCTTCCTGCCCCGGAGGGCCCGGGGCGTGAGACCTGCCGCCCGCCGGGTCCGCTGCTGGGGTCCAGGCACGCTGGTGGGGTGAGCTGGCTCTGCAGCACCGTGGCGTCGCTGGGCTCTTGGGGCCGGGCGGCATCTGGGCCCGGGGGCCTCCCGGCTTCGTGTCGGGAGCTGTCTGGGGTGGCTTTGCGGCCGCAGGCGTGAGGCTCCTGTGGCTCTGCCTGCCCTGACAGCTGAGCTGGGGGCCGCCGGGTCACAGGCATCAATTGCAGAAGCGGCCCAGGCTGCGGCCCAGAGGTGAATCCAACTCCCCGCCCTCCCCTCGGCCTGGCGCAGGCGAGCGCCCCCCTCCCCTCCCCTCGCCCAGACCCTTTGGCAGCAGGACGGCCAGCTGGTCCCTGGAATGCGACCCCACAGCCAGTAGCGGCCGGCCTCCCGGGGGAGGGGCCCCTGCCGCCTTCCAGGGCTCAAGATACTTTGGGCATTTCAAAAATAAAGGGTCACGGGGCTCCGCTGGGCCGTGGCAGGGGCCCAGGCAGGCCAGCCCAGCGGCGCGCCAGGCCTCCCCCCCCGCTGGACGGAGGCGCCTTCGCCTGCCCTCTGAGACGCTGCCGCTGCTGAATTCCTCGGGGAAGAGGCGGCTGGCCTTTCCTTCGTCCCACGCCCTGGCGGGGAGCCAAGATTGGGCCTTGGAACGTTGGACGGGGCGGTGAACGTCCCTGAACTTGTGCAAAGTGCGTTTCCTTTGAGCCGGCGTTCCCTTGAAGCCCAGAGAAATGGGCCCGGCTCCTGGGAGGCGCAGCCGCAGAGACGCTTGCGGGCAGAGGGCTCGGGAGCGAGGCGGGGGCGTCCTGGGAGGCAAAATGTTGTACTGTGCCAGGGCCTGCGGGTGGCCACAGCGATCGGGACTGCACGATCTAGTGGGAGGAGCAGAGGGGGCTGGCCGTGCCCTGGGAGCAGAGGGGAGCAGAAGCCGGGCCGGGCCAGGACCCTCCTCAGCGCCCTCTGCACCCACACCCCCAGGTCCCTCTGCCGGGCACCAACTGCGCTTGCCTGCGCGCCGTGCTGGAGTTCCTCTACACGGGGCTCTTCGTCCCCCGGCCAGACCTGGACGCCATGGAGCTGCTGGTGCTGACCAACCGCCTGTGTCTGAGCCGCTTGCAGGCCCTGACCGGTGAGTTCTCGGCGGCTCGGGCACCCCCCGTCTGCCGGCCCCCCCCCCCGGCCAGCGCCGCCTCGAGGCCTCTTACATAAGCTGCCGATAAGATCGTGAGGCTGCAGGGACACCGCGTCCCGAGGATCGATGCGTCCCCAGAGCCTTGGTGGCCTGCCAGCGGGAGACCGAAGGGGCGGGCAGCCTCGGGGGAGGCGGAGCGGCTGCCCACCCTCACCCCACACGGGGGGAAGATGAGGGCCCGCTTCTGTCCCAGGCATGGCTGTGGGGAGGGGTACCGACTCTCCCAAAGAGCCTCGGAAGTGGTGGTGGGCCTCTGAGCAGCTACAGAGTACATTTCTGAAAACCCTGCTGCCAAGGACAGCCAAGAGTCCCCCTGCCTGCCTGCCTGCCTGCCTGAGACCCTCCCTGCTCTTCTGCCCACAGAGCAGTATGCAGTGGATGAACTGGTTCATGCCAGCCTGCAGCAGGTGGAAATAGATGCCCAGGTTATCCTCTACCTGGAGATGACACAGGTATGGCACAGCCCTGAGGAAGCCAGGTGCAAAATCCTGCTCTTTGCCAGAGGCTGAAGCCCACCCCTGGGTGGCTCAGAGCTGTGCAAGCGTGGGCAGGTGTCACCTCCCAGAGGAGGAACATGACACCTCCCGGGGCTCACCTCCGCTGGCTGGGGCTTCCCTGGGGCACAGAGCAGGGGGGCAAGAGGCTTCCCTGCTGCCGGAAGCTGAGCGCCCTATGCCTGCCTGCCTGCCCCTCCACGGCAGTGGGGCAGTGAAAGCCCCCAGGGACATAGCCAAGGGCCCCCTGGGGGCGGCACGTGCGTGGGTAAGCGCCTGCCGCCTCACCTGCCGCCGCGCCCGCTCCGCAGTTCCACAACGCCCGCCAGCTGGCCGCCTGGTGCCTCCACCACATCTGCACCAACTACAACGGCGTGTGCCGCCGCTTCCCCCGGGAGATGAAGAGCATGTCTCCAGGTAGGGGCGCCCCGCCAGGCCTGCGAGGGGGCTGCACGCCAGCGGGGTTGGGGTGGGGGAGGCTGGGGACAGTGCGCGTTTGCACTTGGGGCGGGGGCAGCCCTTTGGCCTTGCGGGGGCACGGGCCTCCCCGCTTCTGCAGTTCCTTTCGCACCCCTCGCAGGAGCGTGCAGGGCTCCCCGGGAGCTGCCCCTGACCCGGCTGCTCCTTGCCCCCGCAGAGAACCAGGCCCACTTCGAGCGCCACCGCTGGCCCCCGGTCTGGTACCTGAAGGAGGAGGACCGCTACCTGCGCTCGCAGAAGGAGCGCGAGCTGGAGGAGGAGACGCTGCGCAAGCAGCACCCCCGCCGCAGGTGGTGCTTCTGGCGCCCGCACCACGCCAGCCCCGTTTCCTGAGCCCGTGCGCCCGTCCCCCGAGCGGGGGGCACGCTCGGCTCCCCCATCCTGCTCGTGCCTTTGCTGGGAGGGAGCTGGCCGGCCAGCCGGCCAGTGCAGGTGCCACCTTGGCAGAGTGAGGCGTCTTGCCCGCCGCCCACCAGGCAGTGCCTCTGCCTTGTTTACAGCCTCCCCCCTGGCTCCGTGCCTCTGGCCGCCACTGCCCACCTCTGCCAGCACCCGTGCCTGTGCCCACACCTGGGCGGGCCAGTGGGTGCCCGGCAAAGCGGGTGGCCCTGACCAGCCGTCTCTCTCGTCTCTACCTCCAACCTGAACAGTATTCTGGGGACAAGGGGCTTCTCCCGCTGCGCTGGGTGGCTGCAGGCGGGCCGGGCCGGGCAGGTGCGGGAGGGCGAGGGCTTCCAGAGCTGCTCTGGCCACCCTGCTGGCCATCGTGGCCGGGCTGCCACGGGACGTGGATCGCTGAGCCGCCTGGCTGCAGTGGGGGGGTAGGTCACGGACAAGGGCGGGGGATACGGTGCATGAGGGAGCCGGTGTCGTGTGCCCGGGCCAGGGTGGGGTTTCTTCTGAGGCATCTCGTTTTGTGCTTGTCCATGGGTGGAAGAGGAAGGCGGTATGGGGGGGCTTATGGCCCCCCCGGCCACATCTGTGCCTTGGACGCAACGGACACCTGACTGGCGTTCTCAGCACAGGGCGAGCTCCCAGCCGCCCCTCCCCATTAGTCACGCCCTCGGGTGCGTTAAGGGAAGTAGCTGGGTTTGCTTCAGTGAGAGGAGGGTCTTCCAGGCACCCCCCAGATCTGCACAAACATTTTTACACTTTTTCTACGTGTTCCAGTTTTCCTTCTGAGACCTCTGCCAAGCACAAACCTACCCAGGGTGGGGCCACGCGTGGCACCCACCCTACCGAAGGGCTTCGATGCGAGCAGGTGCCGAGCGGCCCTCGCGCATCCGTGTTTCTGACCACTGTGAGCTGGGCCGCCCCACTCTTTCTTACACACTGCAGTATTGGCCTGTTTTAACCTTTAATAAAAGCCTTTTGTATTGTGAACCTGTGTGTGAGTCTGCAGCTGGGCAGCGCAGGGTCAGGGCGACGCATATGGTGGTCTCTCGGTCAGGGTGGGGGGCATTACAGGTCCCCCCGCTGAATGCACAGCCATTGGCCCGTTCTTCCCGCTGCCCTAGGAGCAGAGCTAGAGGGATCCTGGGCCGCTGCAGCAGGTCCCACCTCTTGGGCAGTTGTGGCTGGGGCCGGAGGGGGGAGGGTGGCTGTGAATTCTCGGCGTATTTGCTTCACCTGGTGTGGCAGGGCGCCTTTTTGGCCTGCTGGCAGCTTCCTGGGCTGTGGCCGGGTTCTTCTCCATGCAGCCCTGCCTACTTTCAGCCCTGCCTGCACGTTCAAAGAGAGGCTGGACATGCACATGGCAGGCATATCGTGAGTGGAGCTGGCTGGAGCCAGGGGTCAGACTAGATGGGTCTGGGAGACCCCTTCCGACTTGCTCTGTTGCTGTGTTTCTATTTGTGCCCATCAGCTCTGCTGCAGGAGCGGCTATTTTCCAACTCGGTGTTTGAAGCTCTGTTGAGGGGACATCGCATCACCACCACCACCACCGCCTACTGGCAGTAGGAGTGTGGGTGGCCCGAGTGGTGTGTGGCCTGGAAGTGCTGCTTTGAGGCCACTGCAGGGAAGCGAGCCAGACTTCTCTTTGGTCCAGGCCTTTCTGATGTGATGCAGGGCACCTCTGGGACGCACAGCCACCGAAACGCCACTCCAGGGAGCAACCTGCCCCCTTCCAAGGCTTGTCCTTTCTCCCGTGCCCCCATGGGCTGCATTCTTGTCTGTGAAGGGCCTCCTCCTCTGGAGGGGGGAGACATGCACAGGGGCCCTGGGGAAGTCGCAGGCCCACTGAAGAAGTCCCCTGGCCAGAGCAGAAGCCGTGCGAGAGCACATGGGCCGCCTGTGCAGAGTCCTCCACGAGGAGGGGCTCCCCTGCTGGAGCTGAACGTTCCCGGGCAGCTCAGGCACGACCCCAGAGGCAGCTCTGGGAGGTTGTGGGTCGGACCAAAGGGCAGGTTGCCTTGTCTGGGATGCGACGGGCAGGGGCTGCTTGTGACAGAGCAGCACAGGGAAGCCGGGCCCCACGCCTGAGACATGTGCCGGCCCAGTCAGGCAGCCTTTGGCCCACAGCTCCTTGCTACTGGCTGTGGCCACGAGGTGCCTGTTGCACAGGACCCTCCACGGGGCAGCACTGCAGTGTGCGGCTCGCTAATGCGGACAGGCTCAGGGTGTGTCAGGGGAGTCCGTGCTGCAGCTCCTCAATGCCTCCCCCTCCTGGCAGCTGCAGCAGCACTGGCAGGGAGCTGCCCCTGCCCCCAGCACACTGCAAAGCTGCGGCTGGGCCTGCAGGGTCTGTCTCCCTTGGGGCGCATCAGGGTGTCTGTTCCCGACAATGAGGATGGTGGAAAGGCAGAGGGCCTGCTTCGTCCTGAGCTGCCGCAAGCGGGGCCTGCCCTGCCCTGCCCTGCCGCTCCCGCTCCTCTCGGCTGCAAGACGACGCTGGCACACAGCAGGATCGTCAATTTTTTTATTTATCCAGGAAATACGCTGCAGCCTCCTCGCCTGGAATGCTGCAGTAGTCGGAACGCTCCCTTGCATGGAGCACTGGCCCAGCTTCCCCCCAAGGGAGCCTTCGCGGGGCCCGGGGCCACTTGCAACGCTCTGCTCTCTGGCCCAGCCCGCCAGTGCCCTGTGGCGCCGCGGGAGCTGGGCGGCTTGCGGAGCCTCAACCCTGCGGAACCACCGCAGCCTGGCTTTGTCACAGGCGGTTTTTCCCCTTGGCCTTGTCAAAGGAGGGAGCCCCGAGGGGCTGCAGGGCGAGGCAGCCCCTACGCAAGAGGGGCCCTCCCAGCAGTTCTGTCACATCCCAGAAATCGCTAGGTGCCAGGAGTCATGCATCAGCCCTACGGGGGGGGGGGGTGCTGACCCGCTGGAGCGAAAAGGAGCCCCCCCCAACATGCCCCCCCGGCAGGGAGAGCCAGACCGCAGCCTGGCGGGCTGGTTGATCCGTGTCCAAAAGCCCCACATTCAGTCATTTGGCCCAACCAGCTGGGTATTAATGGTTCCTCTTAAGAGGAGCCGTTCTGACGAGAACAACCCTCTAGTCCTCCTCCAGTTCGCACATCCTTCCTTGTTTGGGGCCGTTTCAGTGCAGCTGTTCTGTTCCTGCTTTTCTGGAGGGCAACACTGGCAGCAGAGTGAGCTTGGTGAGCTTCCTTCTGGCAGGATGTGTGGGGGGCAGAGGCTCATTCTGCAGCGGCCTGGGGCTGAGGGGGCTCCAGCTCTAGAAGAAACCTCCTGGCAGGCCGGTGCAGGGAGTCTGGGAGCTGTGTCCCTGCCCCATCGCTTGGCAGGAGCTGGAGCAAACCCCAGGGGTTGTGCCAGCACTCCTGGGCATGCCCCGCTTCAGAACGGAGGGCGGTGACCCTGCCTGAGCAGCTGGAGAGGAAGAGCAGCCGCATCGTGGAAGGAGGGCTGGAGAGCCCCCACCCCCATCTCCAGGGAGCCCCGGGAGGGCTACGCCTGCATGAAGCGGATTATCTCGCTGAGCTCGAAGCCGGTGACGGCGAAGGTGCTGCCCTCGGGGTCGCAGAAGCGGGCACCACAGAGCAGGGTGTCGGCCACACACTCTGCGTGGCAGTGCTCCACCTGCAAGGAGACGGTCGGTGTCATGCTGGGGGCGTACTCCTTCGCACAGGCCAAGCCAAGGCAGGGGCTGTGGCTGGGGCGTGGAGGGCAGGAAGGAAGGGCCCATCGGGATAGCCTGGCCCAGACGCGTCGGGATCCCACGCTCTGCCCTATTTGTTGTCGCAGTTCAAAGCAAGCCAGGGCCTTGGCTCCAGATTAAGCACCCAGCACAGCGGAAAAGCCCCCTTTGTGTCTCGTGAACTGAACCAAGGTGGGCAGAGCAGCCTGTCTCCCTTCTTCTATGGCTACAGCTCCACTTAGAAAATGGCCCTCCGGTTTCCTGGTGCTTCTAATGTAGCCCTTGTTCTGAATTCAGCCCAGCCCCAGCGCCACAGTGATCGGGGATGTGTGCGCTCTGCGGACGCATCCCACTGGAGCAGCAGGCCAGTCAACGGCCAAGCACTTCCAGCAAGCTGCAGGACCAGTGGGGCAACCAGGCAATGGCGGGGCACCCACAGCCTGGGAGGTGGCAGGAGTGGGAGGGCCCGGCTTGAGTTGCCCCGGAGGCGGCACACTGCCAGTCCCTCCAGCGGGGGGGGGGGGGGGCAGTCCAGGAGCAGCCCTCCCAGCAGTCTCACCTCAATATCCCGTGTGTCTGAATTGCGGCTCAACTTCCAGACCTGCACAAAGGAGTCTTCAGCAGCAGACAGGAGCTGTGGAGCAAAGAGGAGAGAGAAAAGCAAGCTCTTCTGAAAACAGGCCACCCCTTTTTTGCCTTGGAACTGTAGCCCAAAGAGTCCTCTGTGCCATCAGTCAGCTCTCCCAGACTGCGAGACAGCAAAGGCGGCGGGGTGGGGGTGGGGGCGATCAGCAGACAGGAGGTGCACAGGCACAACAGAAACAGAGCAAGTCAGAAGGGGTCACCCGGGCCATCTAGTCTGACCCTCGGCTCCTGCTGGCTCCGCTCTTGTCAGTCACCTTTGAACTCCCTCACTGATGGGGCCTCCAGCACATCCTGTGGAAGCCCCTGCCACCTCCTAGGGGTCCTGACCCAATGATGGGAAAGGGTCCTTGGGGCGCTCCAGCCAGGGGACTCGGCCCACTGACCGATGCTATCGCAAAATTCCTCGAACCCGTCCTGAAAGACGTCACAGTGTCTTATGGCGGGCTGTTCCTTGGGAAACATCTGTGCATGAGTGGACTGGTCCTTTTTTCCACGTATCTTAAAACGGGCTGCCGGAGCCGTTCCACACACGCCGGGTGACTTGTGCTTCCTCCTGGGCTTCTCTCAGGCCCACAGGCACTCTGCGCTTCCCCTTCCTCTGAGTGTAATTACAGGCAAGGACCGGCAGGATATAACAGCCAACCTCCTGTACAATCGAGCCACTCGAAGCAGGATGGACTCACCTTGCCTGAATGCGGGGCGAGGTCCAGGGCATAGATCCAGCGTGCATGAGCACTAACCTCTGCCCGCAGGGTCCCACTGGCTGCCTCATAGAGACGAATCTGCCCATTCCCATAACCAGCCGCGATCACCCCGTTCCACAGCTTCACCGAGGAGCAGGTGGACCTGGTGCACAGAGAAGATGTGGCGGCTGGCGCTGCCCAGGAGTGGAGCACGTGCTCTGCCTGCAAGAGGCTCTCGGGGCTGGGCTGGGCTGGGCAAGTCCCCCTGCCCGGCACTCCGGAGAGGCGGTGCTGCCGGTCAGCACGGGGAACGCACGACTCACGGCCTGACTTCCCCTGTTGCCGGTCTTCTGCCCTGACCCGCCCTGACCCACCACCCCAACGGGGCTTCTGCGCTCTGCCTCTAACGAGGGGCAGGAGCAGGTGCGCCCTTCACCCTCCTGCAAGCACCTGCTAGCCCTGGTCACTGCTGCCTGAGGAATGCTGCAGGAGCCGGATCTCGGGGCCTGCGCGCACCTCCTCACTACTCTACACCTTGCAGGCGACCCGGGTCCTCCACCTGCCCCCCTTACTCAGAAACAGGGGCGATTCTGGTGATCAGCTTGAACTTGTCTCCAGCACACCAGACACACAAGGCTCCGGAGTCATCTGCCGTCACCAGGTCAGCACCTCCCTCCTGCAACAGGGGAAGGAACGGCACGGTTAGCCTGTCCCACAAGAAACTGAGCGGGCACGTGATGCAGCAAGGCCTCCGACGAACCCCTGGGAAAGTTGAGGACGTGCCAAAAAGGGGTCCCTTCGCTCCCCGCGCACAAGGCAACTCTGGCACAGCACACGCAGCCCATTCTGGTTGCCCGGGGGCAGTGGGGGGGTCCAGCACAGGTAGCCACTCGTGCGCCTCAGGGACACAGCAGGCCCAGCGTACTCTGCGTGCCCTTACCGGCTGCTCACACAGCTCCGCGCCAACGTCGGTGATGGAGCTGCAGTGCTTTTCCAGGACTTCGCTCAGCATGATGTTGGTGCCTTTGGAGGGGACGTCAAAGACAAGGACTGACCCAGAGGACGTCCCTGCCACAGAAGGAGACGGGAAATGCTCAGCGCTCGGGGGCCGGCCTCCACCCTCCCTGCCCAGCCCCCCATCCGCACCAGCACCTACAGCACTGCCACAGTGGGGCAGGACAGAAATTAATCGATCCATCAGACAGCCCCACATCCTCCGAGACCAGCCTTCAGTCTTGCAAGCCACAGTGAACCCTCCAGCCACAACTCTTCCTGGGGCCTCACCTGCTGAACTCCACCTTTGCATCAGTCCTCTGAAACAGACTGGTGTAGCCCTGGCCCTCTCCCCAAAGATGACTCCTAGGAATCCAGTCACAGCTCCAGGAATATGACCCTACAACCTTCCCTCCATAACTGGGCCTCTCAGCACACCGTGGGAAGCTGCCACAGCCAGTGGGGGGCTTTGCCTGTCCTCAGCCTTCTGGTCCTGCCCTCCAACCTTCCCCTCCCCTTGACTTCTAACTCATTTTCTCACCTACACAAACAAAGCGCTGTCCAGATGCTGCAATTCCACGAGCAAAAACTGCCTGCCCTGGAAAGAGAGACACACCCATCAGAGAGTGAGGGCTGCACAGGCCACTGGATCAGACCCTCTCTGGGTGCACCTGCAGGGTGAAAGGGGGGCACCTGCCTCCATACACACAGCAGGACAGCCCAGGAGGCTCTGGAGCACATGCCCACTCTGCGCCCCAAAGCCTGGGAGGAGTGCACAGGAGGAGCTGCCCTGCACAAGCCTGTAGGGGACTGTGCCTCAGCGAGAAGCTGGAGCGCCAGAGCTCTGCCCCCTAACTGCCCTGCTCAGGCACACACCCATGAATGTGGGAGGCAGCAGAGCAGCGGGGAGAGAAAAATGACACCCACCAGCGTGAAGGAGCAGTGACAGGGGCCTGGAGCTGCTCTGGCTCTCAAAGCAGCCACAACCCACAGAGCCCCTGGAAGGAACAGTGGGTAGCACAGAAACCTATGCGTTCTATGGAAGAGTACCTGGCAAAGCCTCCATGCCCTCCAGAGCGTGCCAGTACACCATGACGGAGCCATCCGACTCATACATCTCCAAGGAAGGCGGAAAGGAGAAAGAAAAGAGACGAGGTGACTCCAGCAGGCAGTTCGACCCACATCTGCTCCTGCCCAGAAGGGGACAGGAACAAGTGAGGAGCCTTTCTTGGTCAAAAGGCTCTGTGGCCTATGCAAACCCCTCAGCTTCCAGCACTGACCCTCACCTGGACACCCTTCCGTGAAGTCAGGACCAAGAGGACCCTAGAAGGAAGGACACACCAAGCAGCCTGGCGGGAAAAGCAGAGGGATGATCAGCGGGCAATTTCCCTCCCTGCTCGAAGGAGGCAACTTGCAAATGAAACATCCCGAGGGAGCGTCAGACCCCATGGCAGCACCTTCCTTCCCTCCTCATGTGGGGGCCTGAGCCTCTTTTTTAACATGTTTTAATGGGGCATTTGATACTGCTTTTAAAAATGCTGTTGGGAACTGCCCAGAGAGTTTTGGCTACTGGGCAGTATAGCAATCAATCAATCAAGTTTGAAATTTTGGGGGCTAATTGCACAAGAGTGGAATTGCACATCCAAGGAGGGGAATCCGGAAGCGTCACCCAGCTGAGCCAGCGCAGGCACAGGCGGCTCGCCAGTCCCGAGGTCGAGAGCTGCTCTCTTTCCCCAGCTCCGCTCCCCGCGCAGTGAGGCAGGCATGCAGCACACAACCAGAAGCGCGGCCGCCTCCATTTCCACTTGTGGGCCCAGTGCTGGAGCCTGCAAAGGGGCTTCAGGGCTGAGCCCTGCATGTCGGGCCGCAACGAGCGCTCTCCCCGCCGGCCTGTTCTCGCAGTTCATTCGCCAGCGCGTCCGGCCTGGCCAATGTTTACCCCTCAGGGCGCAGCATCGGCTCTTGGGTGTCGGGAGCGGCATGGGAGATCGATCGATCGGGTGATGGGTGGCCGCCCGGCAGCGGCCCAGCCCCTCCGCCTCCGTTACCTGGGTGATGATAGCGGCGCCGACACCCAGGCTCCCCTCCTTGGCGTGCAGCTGCCGGTGCGAGACGCCGAGCCCGTCGTCGGAGGCGCTCACCAGGTTGACGGTGCCGCCGTGCACGCAGGCGAAGTAGGCGAGCTGCTTGGCGGGCAGCGGCAGCACGCTCAGGTTGTTGTAGAGGGCCAGGGCGCTCTCCTTCAGCAGCACGCTCTTCCCCTTGCGGTACATCCTGCGGGGGGGAGCCGGTCACGGCCCGCTCCCGCTGGCGGAGCCCCCGCCCCCCCGCAAGGCGCAGGCAGGCGCGGCCCGGCACCGGGCGGGCCCGCAGGCCGCCTGAGGGAGCGGCCGGGCGCCGCGGCCCCCGCCCCACCGCCGCTGCCTGCGCTGCCCGCGCTGCGCGGGCGCCGCCGGCCTTCCCGGAGCGGGAGGGGGGCTGCCCGGAGACACGCGGCCCGGAGCGAGCGAGCGAGCTCGCGGCCGATGCGCCCGCCCCTTCCCCGCGGAGGCGCCATCGCGCCCCGGCGCCCGGCAGGGCAAGCTCCGGCTCCGGCTCCCGCCGCCGCACTCGGCGCCCGGCCCCGCTCGCCCTCGCCCTCGCCCTCGCCTCGCCGCCGGCCGCCTCACCTCCGCCGCCGCAGCCGCAGCCGCAGCCGCAGCCATGGAGACGGCGCGCGGCGCGCTGACGTCAGGCGGCGGGCGCGTGGCGCGGGGCCGTTGCCCGGGCGACGCGGGGAGCGCCGCAGGCGAGCGGAGCGGGCCCCGGAGGCGCGCGAGGCCGGTCTTGCGCCGCGGCCCCGCGGCCCCCCGGCCGGGTCAGTGCGGGCGGGCGGGGCGCCGCCGCTGGGCGCCTCCGGGGAGCGGGGACCCGCCGGGCACGAGCGGGCGCGAAGGTCGGGGCGGCCCGCCTGCAGGGGACCGCGGAGGGCCCGGCAGTCTCGCTTCCCGCGGGGCGCGCCCACAGGAAGGCGCGCCCCTCCCGGGAATCCGCCCGTCCCCTGGAGGACCGGCTCGCGGCCGCCCTGCCCCGGCCTCCCGGCTGCCCGCGGCTGTTCCAAGCGCGGCCTAGCAGGGCTTTCCGCGGGCGCGGGGGCAGGACTCCTCGCCGCCCCGGCTGCGCCCGCACCGTCCTCTTGAGGCCCGAGCCCGTCGGCCGGTGCTCGCTTGTGCTCGGCTGCACTGGGCCGCCCTTGCCGTTGGGACGGCCTTCCCCAGCTCGGCCCCCCCCCCCCCCGAACGCGCCGGTGCCTTCAGCACGCTCGGTCCCTCGGCTGCTCGCTCCGGATTGCAGCTGGTTTACCGCAGAGCACTGGCCCTGGTGCAGGCGGCAGCGGGCGGCCCACCGGTTAAGTCCCTCCGGGAGAAATTGCCTCCGTTCCCCGCCTTGTTCTTTAACCACTGGCGGATTCAATAGGGCTACGTTTGTTCAGCCTCTTCGCTGAGGGAGTTCATTAAAGGCCTCGTAGAAGTGCAGGGAAATGTGTATGATGTTTATTAACTCCCCGAAAGAACACGAACATTTGCCGAAGCTATGATGATTCTTTTTCTTTTGACCTTCCCATTAGCTTGGATTTATTTATTTCAATGTATTTGCCACTGCATTGGCCCACGCTTGGGCTCTCATCTAGCTTTAATTTTATTTATTTATTAGAAAAATTTCTATGCCACCCCTTGCCAACTAGCCTCGGGGCGGCTCACATCATACTTTCAACTAATCATACTTTCAACTAATTTACCCAGAAAAGATGTTAAGCTAACTCACCTGTAACTTCCCAGATCCCTTCTGGACCCCCAGCCCCTTTTAAATGGGCTTACACTGGCCATCCTCCAGTCCTCTGGTATACAGGCTGGTCTTAGGGAGCTATGAAAGATTTTGATAAGAAGGTCAGCGATTTTTTACTTGGAATGGGTCACCTCAGGCTTCTACGCATGCTCCACACATTGCTGCCAGGCTCCCCGTTTGTCGAGGGCGCCCTCTGAACCCCAGGCTGAGCCCGCTGACAGGTTGAGCCTGTTTGTGCTCTGCACTGACCCAGAGGGTGGCAGGAGCTGGGCAGCCACCTGTGCCGTCGGCCTTCCAGCTCTGGGTTGGGAAGCTGCCGCTTCTGTATCAGTAGAAATCACGCAAGACAAGGCTTCTTGGAGAAGGCGTCACGCTAGCAAAAGTCAACGGCAGAAGAAGGAAAAGAAGAGCAAACAGGAGCCGGAGGATCCCATCCGTGAAGTCCCATTTGACCATCCCGGCTTCCCGTGTATCTCCACAGGAATGGAGCCTGCAGGCAGGGCTGCGGCTGCATTTTGCATCCCTGTGCAGCAGCTGCTCACCTGGGCTGCCCCGCAGCATCCTCTCCTAGTGCCAGGGCAGAACCGGCACTCTGGCCCCGGCGCTCTGCCAGGGCCCTGCTCGAGAGCGGGGAGTGGTGCCCGGGGTCCTCTGTTTTGGAGCCGGCCAGCCAGAGAGGCTTCCAGCAGTTTCTCCTGATCCTGACATGGCCTCTGGGCAGGAGGCCAGCACAGGAGGGGTTCGCAGGCTGCCCCGGTCCCCTCTCAGACCTCGATGCTGAGAGGTACGCTCTGTTTCCTGTGCAGAAAATGACATCGCGAGACCGTGTGGCCCAGGCCAAATCCCGGGCTGAGAGGGCCCGCCCTCCCACCATGCCCGTTCCCCAGGTGGAGATCGTCCCGGGGCGCTTGTCAGAAGGAGACTGGCTGTCTCTGCTCTCTTGCGAGGAGGCTGAAGATGTTGTGGGGGACCTCCTGGCGTGGCTACTGGACCAGGTCCTGGACGAGTGCTACAAGGTCTATCTGGCCCGGCAGGTACTCCCCCACCCTCGCCACCAAAGGCCGCCTGGGCATGGAGCAGGGGCAGCCCCTGGCGGGAGGCTGCGGGGCCCGGCTGGCTCCGCATTGGTGAGGGGCCAGCCAGGTGCCTGGGAGGGTGCCTGGAGGCACGCCATGCCGTCCGTGCCAGGAGCAGCTGTGGCTCTGAAGACGCCCAGGCAGGGAAGAGAGCCGGGCGGTGGCCACGGAGGGGCTGCTTGGTCCTGGGCCTGGAGCGCAGCTGCAGTATGAACGGCAGCTCCCGTGTGCCCCTGCCGGTGCCTGCCCACCCGCTGATCCTGCCCCCTCCGTCTGCCACCCAGTGCATCCCCTACGTCATCAACCAGGCACGGGAGGCCATGCTGCAGATCGTGGAGTGGCGCTTCCTGGTGCGGGACGAGGGCGAGGCCGACGTGCCCGCAGAGCCCACCTGGCAGGAGGATGAGGAGCCAGCCATCAGCATCACCGACTCCTGGGCCCAGGGCTCCGTGCCGGTGCTGCAAGCCCTGCCCAGGCTGGAGGAGAGTGAGGTATGGCACAGCGGCCTGCGCAGGGGCTGCCCGCTCCACACGAGCCACAGCACATCCTGGGTTTGCGGGGGGCGTGAGGAAAAGTCGGGAAGGAGTTGAGGGAAAGCTGCCCAGGTGGGTGATGACAGGTCTCAGGGAAGGCGGAGGGGACCGGCTGCAAGCGAGGAGCTCAGCCCCACCCGATTCAGTGCGACCTGCCTTGGCCCAGACTGAGCGAAGCACAGTTGAAATGGTGCCGAGGGGAGCCTAGCTTCTCACCCTGGGTCAAGGGGGGCTCAGCCTTTGTAGGTATTAGGGGAAAGGTATGAGCACAGTTTGGTCAGAATCATGCCTGCCAGTATGTCAGTGACAAGTGGCACCGACAGAACGGGAGGACTGGCCTGTGAATGGCAAAGCAGGGCCTGTGCATCTCACGTCACCACAGCAGATGCCTTGGGGCAGAAGCGAAAGGTGGGTGCTCCGAGGTGCCCCTCGCCAGCCCCAGGCCCGCCACGCATGGCAGAGTTAGCGACCGCGAGCTGCCTCCGAGCACGCTGGTGCCTGTGCAGCTAGGCCCGTGGCCCCGTGAATGCCACCTCCTGGCCTGAGCAGTGTGCACATCCTGCCCTTCTGCCCCAGTGACATCTGGAGGGGCACGCGCTGGTTCCCCCCTTCAAATCACCGCTTTCCCTGAACACGTCTCTTCCCACCCCCCCTTTTGAAGGCAGCTTTTTCTGCCCCAACTGCAAAGCCTGGACGTGCACAGGCCGCCTGCTCACAGAGGCCTTCCTGGAGCCAGAGCTTTGCAATAAGTGGGAGGGGGCTGGAGTGTCTTTGGGCCAAGGCAAGACTCTGCATCAGAGTCTCCCGGACAGAAGGCTGCCCAACTGCATCTCGAATGCCTCAGTGTGAGAGAGACCACAGCCTCTGTAGCTAATCCCCAGGCAGGGCTGTTGAGCGGAATATAAAAGCAATGAATGACGGAACGATTCATTCTCTTACAGCAGACTGTTCTGTCCTGACACCCAGCCAGGATCTGGCTTCCTGGAAGACGAGCTCATTATGCAGTCTTCCACCTCTCCTCCCAGGGCTTTGTTTCAGGTACATGGACCACCTCGGGGGCTTCAGTTTCCCTGATAGATGCTAGAAGAGAAAGAGATTCCTGACCTGTGTTGCTGACAGCTTCCTCTAGAGGAAGGAATGAGAGGGTCAGCCACCCTCAATTTAATACTAAGAGGGATGAGCTAGTGGATGGAATAATGGTCAAGGTAACGCTGGGGGGAGTGACCAGGCAACACTTGAATTCTCAGTTATGAAGGAGACAAAGGTTAACCGCAGCCAAACATGAACCCTGGGCGTCAAGAAAGCCGACTCTGGCAAACTCTGAACAATGATCAGCGAGGTGCTGTGGCGACTCACGCGTAAGGGGGAAGGTGCCCAAGAGGGGTGGGGAAACCATGAACAATTCCGACAAGAAAAAAGATAGAAAAGAACAGAGGGAGCCCACGAGGGTCCACAAAAAGCTGCCAACCTGGCAGAAAAAAGAACACGTACAGGAGATGGAAGCAGGGCCAGGACACAGAGGAAGCATAGAGACACCCAGCAAGGAACTGCAGGGGCGGCACCAGAAACGCCAAAGCAGGAAACGAGCTGAGAGCAGCAAGGGATGCTAAGCACCAAGGAAGCCTCCTTCAGGCACATCCAGAACAAAAGGCATGAGAAAGGGGAGGATGCCCAGCCACTTGAAGCGGATGGCAGTGATAACAGACGGCAAGGGAGAGGTGGAGGCACTCAGTTCCTACTTCACCTCAGTCGTCTCTCAAGAACACCTACAACCAAGAGGAAGGACAAGCTGCAAGTGAGACATGGCAGCCCAAGACTGGCAGACAGATGGCCAAGGAGCACCGAGAGGGAATAAGCACGCTCGGATCCCCAGGGCCCGAAGAACTCCATCGCAGCGTCAGAAAAGAGCTGGCGGAGGAGCTCTCGGGGCCACTGGTCATTACCTGCGATAAACTTCGAAATGCGAGATGGCTGGGGAAGGGCCGACATTGTCCCCACCCTCAAGAGGGGGAGAAAGGATGGACCGGGAACTACGTGCCAGTTAGTCTGACATCAATCCTGGAATAATTCCGGAGCAAATTACTACAAAATCAGCCTACAAGCACCTTGAAGAAAATGCAGTGTCTAATAAGAGCCTGCAGACTAATTTAATTTCATTTTTTGACTGAGTAACCTCCCAGATGGGTAGAGGGAACACTGTGGACAGAATCTACCTGGACTTTAGCAAAGCTCTCGGCACAGTGCCCCACGACAGCCCATGAAGCAAACTGGCCAAACATGGACTAGGTAGGAAAGCTATCAGGTGGATCAAAGGCTGGCTGCTGAGTCAGACACGGGGTGCGCATCCGTGGCACCTCCTCAGACTGGAGGGAGGGAGGTAACTAGTGGGGTCCCGCAGGGTTCAGCCCTGGGCCCAGTGCTCTTCAGCGGCTCTTAAAATAAACTGGGTGGAATACCCTGGAAGACAAAATGACAATCCAGGGCAATCTCGATAAGCTTTAAGTTTGGCTAGAAAACAACAGCATGAGATTCAATCCGGAGAAGTAGTACAAGTTCCCCTCCACGCCTCTCTCTCCAGACCTCGTCTGCCATGCTGTATCCAGTTCTGGCACCAAGATTTAAGAGAGATGCAGAAAAGTTAGAAAGGATCCAGATCAAGGGGGAAAGACCTGCAAGCAGCTCATTCTCGGCAGAAGCGCCTGGATAATGGAATTTCCTCCCCGGCGATATCCGCCTGACGCCTACTCTTCTTCCTTTTAGGCGCGAGGCGAAAACTTTTTAATTTAAGCAAGTTTTTGGTTGATACAATTTAATACTATTATATTTTGTTATGGATTTTTAATCTTAATTTTTTGTTAAGTTGTTGGTTGTGTTTACTGGTGTGTGTGAGTATATTTGAGGTGCTATCATTTTATTTTTTAATCTTATTAATAACTTTTATTGTAATTTATGCATGTTTTTATGCTCTAGCACTGTAAGCTGCCCAGAGAACCTTCGAGTTATGTGACAGCACTGACATTGAATTAAACAAACAAACAGATTTTATCTGGGATTTTGAAACACTGCCCTGTGAGGAGAGACTGAGGGAACTGGGCATGTTCGGGCTTGAGAAGAGAAGACGGAGGGGGGGACGTGAGATCCCTCTATTAAGTAGCTAAAAGGCTGGCACAAAGAGGAAGGTCGAAATCTCCTCTCACTGATGCCAGAGTGCAGGACATGGAAGAATCAGCTCATGTTGTGACAGCCCCGCCATTCAGGGTAAAAGTGCACAGCCTCTGAGTGGGATGGTGGGAATCGGTGCCCTGCCACAGCAGGGGTGGACCTGATGGCCTTCCTGGCCCCTCCCACCCTGCTGTTCTAGGAGGCTGTGCTCATATAGCTCATTTGCATCCTTCTCCTCAGGTTCCTTTAGCTGAACTCCAGGAGGACTCACCGATGGTTGAGGAGGGGCCTGGGCAGGCGGACGCCTCGCAGGTGTCCCCGGGAGTCCCTCACCAGGAGGAGGAGCAGCAACTGCAGCCGTCCGTAGGCGACACGCAGCCCTACAAGTCGCGCAGCACCAGGGTGGTGTTCCAGGGCCAGGCGGAGCCTGCGCCTGTGCCGGCGGCTCCCTCGGCAGCCAAGTGCAGGCTTTTCCATCAGCCCTACTATGGGCCTCGGCACTCGACCCGGTTCGACTACACCAGGAAGCTGCTGGGCAGTTCAGAGAAGGCGCTGCTCTTGCATGAGCTCTCCCAGATCGCGCTGGAGGACGGGCTCGGCCTGCCGCTCCTGCCGCCTTCCTGCAGCAACCTGCTGCGCATCCAGCTGGGCCGGCCGCCCAACATCAAGGACGTCTTCTACGATCAGTCGGGCAACGTCACCCTTGTCCCGCGCCTGGACCCCGCACGTCTGCCCAAGAGGTGGGTCAAGCCAGCGGTGGAGGTCGTGGACCCCGACGTGGAGATCCAGCGGCAGGAGGCTCTGCAGACCGTCTCGGGCCGCCGCAGGCAGCGTCGCCACCCCAAGCTGCACGGGGTCCGGAGGGACGCCATGAGCGCAGGCGGCATCCAGCCTCTCGGGACCCCCCACCTCGCGCCAGGGGCGGGGCCGGCCGAAGCCCCGGGCAAGAGCCTTCCCGAGCGGGCGGCCCATGCCCCGCCCCCCCCTGGAAGCGTCCTCCAGCCCACCAGCCTCATCCTCGTCGAGCCCACCTTGCTGGTAGAGACTGTTGAGCTGGCGCCCGGCGTGGCCATCAAGGGAGGTGGCAGCCCGCACCGGCACCTCCCGCCGGATCAGGAGGAGGCTGGGCAGGGGCACCGCGCGCTGCAGCCCCTCTGCCCGCTGGGGCCGTTCCCTGCCAGCACCGCAGTGCAGCCCGGCCCAGAAGCCAGGCGCCTGCTGCAGATGCGCCCCGGAGCCACGCTGTGACCAGATGCCCTGCCTGGTCTCGGCCCCTCGAATTTGCCCTCATGTAATAAAAGGGAGGCCTTTTGCCGCTGCTCTGTCTCGTGGGCTGCCTCAGGTTCGCTCGTTGGGGTGGATGCTCTCCCACAAGCCAATGAGGCCAGTAGTCCAGTATAACCAGTGGTCCAGTGGGGAGGTGCTGGACACAGGCCTGCCTTGTTGTCCCATGTTCTGGCCCAGAGGGCCCGCCCCAATCCCAGGTATGCGTTAGTGGAAAGGTGTGGGGGCTGCTGAACTTCCGGAAGGTTTCTGCCAAAGACTCCTGAGCAAGTTGAGCAGTCACAGAGACGAACTTCTGGGGTGGGAGGTCAGGGCGGATGGGGCAGGCCCTGGAAGGCAGGCAGGCTGGAGATGAGGCTGGGGGTAGGAACAGGCTGGGGCTGGGCAGGCATCGGGCACTGGGCACACTCTGGAAGTGTAGGACTACAGGCTCCAGCATCCCCACCCCACCCCTGCAGGCTGGTGCGAGAAGAGGGGCTCCTTCAGGCAACGGGAGGTCTGGGGCGAGGTGGGGGCAGCTGTGCTCCAGATGGCAGGACAGGAGTGTGGTGCACGGGGCAGGCTCCCGCCAGGGCTCGAGGGCCGGGGGCAGGAGGTCGCCTTCGAGCAGCCCGGAGTCGAGCCAGCGAGGCCGGAAGGCACAGACCAGAAACAGGCCGAGCGCACAGGCGAACGGTCGGGGCAGCAGGACGGGCACGTCCAGGAGCAAGGCGTGGGCAGGGAGGGTGGGCAGGCACCGGAAAGGCTAGAGCAAGGCCAGGGGCTGGGGCTGGGCAGGCGCTGGGCAGTGCGTGCCGGGTGCCCGGTGTGGTGATGCAGCCAGAGCTGGCGGAACCGCTCCTGGTGCTGCGGCAGGAGCAGCCGTGCGGTGAAGCCTCATGAGCTGCTTTCTGGGGCTTCCGGCCGCACGGCACAATGGCCCGTGGCCACTCCCTGCCGGTGCCTGCACACGCTCTGGGTCCTGCAGGCCCTCGCGGGGGGACCAGGCTCTGATCCTGACACTGAATCAGAAACTGAGCCTTAGAGTTGCAGGTGCGGGGTCTTGTGTGAAGACGGCCATGCAGGCGAGAAAAGCCAACGAGCGAGATGAGTAAGAAGGCGGCCCGCCAGGCGTCAAGGGATGGCTGGGTGAGCAGGCAGAACAGCCTGGAACCGGGCAGCGCTTGCTCAAGGCCAGGCTTCCAGGGTTTGCCTCCTCCTCAGACAACTTTCTTAGAGCTCCGCTTGCTTCCCAAGGCCAGAAATTTCTCTCCCTCTGATTGAGGGCCAGCCCTTTCATCATGCAGCCCAAAGACTTCTCCTTGGCTTGGTTCCTCCTCACTCCCTTATGGGGGCGGAGGTGCATTTCCCTCTGACCTTGTTTCTCAGAGCAAGGGAGGTGTGTCCTTCACATGCAGGTGTGACGTCAACCCCTGCCAGGTGCCGGGGTGTCTTGCACTAGGCTGGCCAGCAAAGCCGGTGGCTGCCTTCAGCACCTCTGCTCTTCACATCTTTGCACAAGCTGGCCTTGCAGCTGAGGAACAAGCCCCTCTGCCGGCTTCCCCGAATTTTATCCAGCGGACGACTGCTGGGCTTCATCCCTCGGAGGAATGCGCCTGGACATCTGAGCTGGACTTCACCCCAGCTCATTCATTGGCTGGCCTCTGCCCATATCTCTGCACAAGGGCCTGGGTGGCAGAGGGAAGTGGAGCAACCGCCAGCAAGAGCGCCTCCCAGCAAGCTCTGGACCAGCCCACAATGTCCCATCTGGACAGCATGCTTGCCATGGGTGCACTGGGCCTCCTTTCCCACCCCGTCTGGTTCCTCTGTTCCTTGGCCCTGTCCGTGGTGCTCTGGGCAGGGAGGCGGCGGCGGTGGAGCCCTGAGGGCTGCCCCGTGGACCTGAGTGGCCGGACAGCCATCGTCACTGGAGCCAACTGCGGTGAGTCTGCATGCTGGGCTGGGCTGGGCTGGGCTGGCAGGTGTGCCCGGGGCTTCCTGGCGATGGGGCAGGCGCTACCACCCTGTCGTGTGACTCGGACGAGCCTTACCTGGGGAATTCAGGTTCTCTAATCATTTATTTACGATTTTATGTCGGATCTCCCGTTGGTGATTGTGACTGTTTCTCATTTCCTGTCTACTGAAATGCGATGTGGGCCAGGAGAGGTGGCTTGACACCAAAATTCGCTGACTTCTAGTCACACAGCCCACAGCTTGCGATAGAATGTTTTCCCTATGATAGAAAGAAGCACGCACACACAGAATGGTAGAATAGCAGAGTGGGAGGGGGCCGGGAGGCCCTTAGGTCCATCCCTGCTGTGGGGGTGTTGACACCAGTTTACCCCATCTCACTCAGAGGGCTGCCCAGTTGCTTTTTAAATGTCCCCAGTGTGGGGGAGCCCCGCCACCCCTCCAGGAGCTGGTCCCACTGCCGCATTGCTGTGACAGCGAGAAGCTCTTTCTGTGTCCAGCCTGAACCTGGGTTGCTGCAACTTGACTCGATTATTCCGTGTCCTGCGCTCTATCAGCAAGAAGAGATCTTGACCTTCCTCTTGTGAAATTTCTGTGTCCTACACTCTGATATCAGCAAGAACAGATGCTGACTTTCCTTCTGTGATAGCATGTTCCCCCTCGACCATCTCTCCTCAAGGCCGAGCATGCCCACTTCTCTCCGTCTCCTCACAGGGCCGCAGCGCTTCCAGACCCTGGAGAGCTTTCTGGCCCTCCTCTGGACCCATCCAATTGCTCTGAGCAGGAAAATCGTTGGGCTCACCACCAGCCTTCCTGCAGAGCAAAGCCTTTGTCCTGCCTCCTGCTTCTGCCCCTTGCCTTCTGCCCCTCGCCTGTCCCCCATACCTCACTGCACTGTGGCAGGTCCAGATAGCCTCTGCCCAGAGCAGCTCCACTGCAGGGCCCTTGAAGCTCTCGCACCTGGTGCGCCAACCAAATCCTGCCGGGCATGAACAGCCTGGCCCTCGCTGCCCAGTTGGCCGGGGGAACGGGGAGGGGGACTGCCCGGTCCACACAGCCAAACATTGAGGCCCAGCGTGCTGTGCCTGATCTTTGCCCAAAGGCCTTGCAGCCACGTGGCATCTCAGCAAACAAACTTTTGTCCCCGATGCTGCTGGGGAAGAGGCCTCAGTGGCAGCCTAGGCTCACACCTGTGCCCGGTGCATACCCTCGTGCCCATGGGTGGGACAAGTGGTGCTGGGGCTGGGAGCATGAGTGGGCTCGGGGTTGTCCAGGATGCTCAGGCCACTGCCAAGGGCCCTGGCCTCCTACGAAAGAGGATCAGGCTGGCCAGCGCTCAGCAGCAAATAGGCAGGTGCCCAGCTCCTCGGTTTGAATCAGCCTTTCGCAAATGATGCCAGCCGCTGCGCTTAGCCACGCTTCCTTGCCGCTCCCGGCCTTGTTGCACAGTGCCATCAGGCCCCACGGAGGGGGGCTTCTGTTTCCTCCCCCGCCCCCATTTCTTGTATCGGGGGCTGGTGTGGGGAGGAGGGGAGAAGCAGAGGATGGGGGCACAGGAGGGGCACAGTTCCTGTCTCTGAGCACCAGAATCGCAAGCATCGATTTTGAAAGCGCACAGCAGCTCTTCTGGGGGAAAGGTGTTGAGCGGAGTGAGGGCTTCCCTTTGCTGCTGCGTTTTTGGAGGAGGGACTTTCTGCAGGCAGAAGCAGGGGAGGGAAGCGTTCAAGTGCCCCCTCTGTGCCTGCCCCGACCCCAAAAGGACCAGCTTCCTCAGCAGATGTCATTTCTGTCCCTTACCATATCACTTTAAATGATGATGATGATGATGAGGAGGAGGAGGACACCACCAGAGCTCATGTTCCCATGTCCCACTGTGATTCAAGATGTGAGGGCAGAGCCCACAGACTGGAGCCAACCCCTGGTTCTTGTTGCCTGGGCAGAATCCAACATCTATGCCCCCCCCCAGGCCCCTCCAAGAAGCGGGGGGCGGCAAGCGGGCAGCTGCATTTGCTCACCGCTGGGTGGGCTGCCGGACCCCTCTCCTCTTGGGCCCAGTCGAGGGGGCTCTGACCCCCAGGCTTGGCGCCCTGCAGGGGCAGCCCGGCCCCCTTCCGCCCCTCGGCGGGGGCACTGAATCAGCAGCGGCCTCGCGAACGGCCCCTCGAGGCATTCGCTTGCCAGGCCGGCCGCGGGGGGGGGGGTGCGGCCGGCGGGGCGGGCCCGGGCGGGGCGGGGAGGGGGCGGCGCCCGCGCCCGCCCGCCGGCCGGCCGGCCGGGACAGCCACGCTCGTGCCCCGCTGCAGGGATCGGCAAGTGCGTGGCGCTGGACTTGGCCCGCCGGAACGCGCGCACCATCCTGGCGTGCCGCAGCGAGGAGCGGGGGCGCGCCGCGCTGGAGGAGATCCGCCGCGCCACGGGCAACCCGCACGTGCAGCTGCGCATCCTGGACACCAGCAGCATGGCGTCGGTGCGCGCCTTCGTCAGGCGCTTCCAGCGCGAGGAGCGGCAGCTCCACATCCTGGTCAACAACGCGGGCGCCTCAGGTACGCGGCGGCGGCGGGGGGGCACGGACTCAGCCGGGCAGGGGCGCGCCAGACCCCCCCCGGGCGGCTTCCCGGTGCCCCGGGCAGCCCGGCCGCCTTCCTTGGGAAACGCTCGCCGGCAGCGCGGGGAAGGGGAGGCGGCCCCCGGGCGGCGGCGAAGGGGCGGCCCGCCGTGCGCAAGGCGGGCCGGGAACGGCGCCCCCGCCGCGCCCCACTCGCTGGCCGCCCCAAGGCGTCCCGCCGCGCCTCGCGCGCTCCTGGCGGGGCAGCTGCGCCCTTGCTCGGGCAGGCGCCCCGGGCTCCCCGCGAGGCCTGCCCGCCGCGGCCACCCTGCCCCTCGGGGCTCTGGCGCGGGCGCCGCTGCAGCCGCCAGGCCCGCGCAGCCCTCCTGCGCCCCGCGGCCTGTCGAGCCGAGCGCTCGGCGGGGCAGCTCAGCGACGAGCGGCGCGGTCCCGCTCCCGGCCCCGCTCCCGGCCCAGGCAGGGCGGCATCGCGGGGCCCCCCTCGTGGAACCGCCCCCGTGCGGGCTGGGCAACGCGGCCCCCTTCTCGCCGGCAGTGCCCGGCCCGCCACAGGCAACTCAAGAACAACTTAAACACGCAGCAACCCAGCAGATACATGAAAACAAGTATCTGTCTGCAAAATTAGCAATTCAAATCGTTGCAGAAGAAGTTGTTTTTGCCTGGTGCAGGCAGTTTCCAGGGGGGGCGCGATCCATTTTGGAGCGTTTCCACATCACATGCACCGCTCGGCCCCAGTTCTGGCTTTGAGGGTGGGCTTGCATAGAAACATAGAAACATAGAAACAGAGCGAGTCAGAAGGGGCCTCCTGGGCCATCTAGTCTGACCTCCGGCACCAGCCGGCTCCGCTCACGACATGCCCACCATGTGCATGTCCAGCCTATCTTTGAACACCCTCACCGATGGGGCCTCAACGACCTCCCGTGGAAGCCCATTCCACGCCCTCGGGGTCCTAACTGTCAGGAAGTGCTTCCTGGCATCCAAATTGAACCTTGGCTCCCTGAGCTTTGCTCCATTGGAGTGCGTCCTGCCTTCCTCTGCAGGGGAGAACAGGCCTCTCCCCATCTCCATGTGACACCCCCTCACATACCTGTATGTTGCCAACATATCCCCTCTGAGTCTCCTCTTCTCCAGACTGAAGAGACCCAGTTCCCTCAGTCTCGCCTCATACCCCATCCCCTGCAAACCAGCCACCATCCTTGTGGCCCTACGCTGCACTGACTCCAACCTGGCTATATCCTTTCTGTAATGAGGGGCCCAAAACTGAACACAATACTCCAGTTGCGGGCGCACCAGAGTCATGTAGAGTGGTAGTAATACCTCTCTTGATCTAGAAGCCACACTTCTGGCTATGCAACCAAGGGTGGCATTCGCCCTCTTGACCACCGCATCACACGGCTGACTCATGTTTAGCCTGCGGTCAACCAGTACCCCGAGGTCCCTTTCACAAGTGCTGCTCTCCAGCCACTTGTCACCTAACCTGTACTTATGACAGCTATTCCTATGCCCCAAGTGCAAGACCTTGCACTTCTCCACATTGAACGCCATCCTGTTGTCTCCTGCCCACTTCCATAGTCTGTCCAGATCCTTTTGGATCTGGTGTATCTGCTCCTCAGTTGTGGCCACTGCTCCAGTTTTAGTGTCGTCTGCGAATTTGATCAGCAGACTGTTCACCCCTTCTTCCATGTCGTTAATGAAAAGATTAAACAGGATCGGCCCCAGGACAGAGCCCTGGGGGACCCCGCTTGTCACTGGCTGCCATCCCGACGATTCCCCGCTAACGGTTACCTTCTGCTTTCGGTCAGTCAGCCATGCCCTAATCCACCGGACAGTGCTTTGGTGTATCCCAAAACTCCTCAGTTTCTCCACCAGGATATCATGGGGCACTTTGTCAAAGGCCTTGCTGAAATCCAGGTATACCACATCCACTGCATCCCCTCCATCTAGCCATCTTGAAACCTTGTCATAGAATTCCACAAGGTTTGTCTGGCAGGACCTGTTTCTGCGGAAGCCGTGTTGTGTGGCTGTCAGCCTCCCTTCCCTATCTAGCATCACTAGATCTCTCTCTATTATGAGCCTTTCCATTGTTTTTCCTACAATGGACGTAAGGCTAACCGGTCTATAATTCCCCATGTCCTTCCTACTACCCTTTTTGAAAATTGGGACCACCGATGCCACCCTCCAGTCCTCTGGAACTTCACCCGTTCTCCACGAGGCCTCAAAAATGGAGGCCAGCGGGCGTGAGAGAACCCCTGCCAACTCTCTAAGTACTCTCGGGTGTAACCCATCAGGGCCTGGCGCCTTTGTAATGTCCAATGCCCTGAGGAGCCCCTCGACTTCAAGGGGGGTGACTCTAATCTCTGCCCCTAAGTCCCCAGCCTCATCCAATCTCCTATACGGATATCCCCCGTCCTGCTTTGGGGAGAACACAGAGGCAAAATAGTCATTTAGCATCTGTGCCTGTTCCCTCATGTCAGTCACTGGATCTCCTTCCTCCTTATTTAGTGGTCCCACCACTTGTCTCCCCTTCCTTTTCCTATTTACATGCTGGAAGAAGCCCTTTTTGTTGCTCTTGATATTCTTGGCAAGTCTCAGCTCATAATCAGCCTTAGCCTTGCGAAGAATCCTTCTGCAACGGGCCTCCTCCTCCCGGTATACCCTTTTGTCTATTTCCCCCAGTACCCATTTCCTATGGAGGCTCCTCTTTCGTCTAATCCCCCTAACCACATCCTTTCGCATCCATGGCGGCACTCTCCTCCGCCTCCCCACCTTACTGACTAGAGGTATTGTCAGGGCTTGCGCCTGCAAAACCTCCCTTTTGAGTGCCATCCACCCCTCCTCAACTCGCTTACCTTCCAGTAACCTATCCCAGGAGACTTTCCCCAGCCTGGCCTTCAGTTGGCCAAAGTTGGCCCTCTTGAAGTCCCAGCTTCTAGTGCTCGCCCTGCTGCACGGCCCCAGTCCTCTGATCTCATAGCAAAGGATGGAGTGATCACTCGCATCCAGAGCTCCCCTAATCTGTACTTCATCTATCAGCTCCTCCCTATTGGTCAAGACCAAGTCCAGGATGTTTCCCCCCCTCGTCGCCTCTCGGACCCTCTGTGTGAAAAACCCACCCTCTAGAGCTTCTAGGAAGCGACGTGACCTGGCTGTCACCGCCGAGTGAGTCTCCCAAGTAATATCCGGGAGATTGAAATCTCCCATAATTACTGTGTCTCTCCCCCGAGATATTCTTAGAATCTGGCCTGTCAGGACATCATCCAGGGTCTCAAGTTGACCTGGAGGGCGATAACATACCCCCACTGTCAGGTCTCTTTCTCTGTCAAAACCCCTAAGTTTCACCCAGACTGCCTCTACCGAATCCCCATCTGTGCTGCACTCTATCTCACTGCATCCTATCCCTTCCCTGACATATAAAGCCACACCCCCACCTCTCTTTCCCTTCCTGTCCTTTCTAAAAAGGTGATACCCTTCTATGTTCACATTCCAGACTTGCCTTTCATCCCACCAAGTTTCTGTGATTCCCACCAGATCGTATCCTCCTATTCCCAGGAGAGCTTCAAGCTCTTCCTGCTTATTACCCATGCTCCTAGCATTGGTGTACATGCACCTCAACTCCTTCCCACTGCATTCCTGCCCAGCATCCTCCTTGGAGTGCCCAGCATCCTCCTTCCTCCCATCCTCCCTGGTACCTGGCCCCTCTCTGTAGAAGTCCTGTCAGTCCCTGCAGTATTTCTAAAGCTCTGCTCCCAGAGCCCCGATCCTCCCCGCACACTTGTCCAGTGCAGACACGTTACTGGGGGGCCTGAACCCACCCCCCACTGGCTCAGTTTAAAGTCTTCCGGATGAAGCTCGCTAGAGCATCTCCAAAGGACCTTTTCCCCATCCTCGTGAGGTGTAACCCATCCCTTGCCAGAAGTCCATTGGCAAGAAAACGAGTGCCGTGGTCGAGGAACCCGAAGCGTTCCTTCTGGCACCACACCCTAAGCCAGTCATTCACCTTGGAGACCCTCCTGTCCCTGCCTGGCCCAAATCCCCGGACAGGTAAGATTGACGAGAAGGCCACTTGGGCCTTCAGCTCCCTGAGTTTCTTCCCCAAGGCCGAAAAGTCCCTGGTGGTCCCGACCACCCCCTGCCTGGCCACGTCGTTTGTGCCCACATGGATCACCAGGAGTGGCTGGTGACCCCCGGAGCGAACAAGACGCTCCACTCTGTCCTTCACGTGCCGGATGCGTGCGCCCGGCAGGCAGCAAACCTCCCTTGTCTCAAGGCTGGGGCGGCACACCGCCGCCTCAGTGCCCCTCAGCAGGGAGTCCCCAACAACTATCACCCGCCGCCGTACCTTCTCGGTGCTGGTGGGCAGCCGTGCCCTGGTCCTCGCCTCTCCTGCAGTGGCTCCCTTGCCTCCTGATGTCCCAGGCTGGGGATCCTGCTGGTCCCCCGAGGCCTCATCAGCCCCAGCCTCCCCAAGTGGAGAGAACCTGTTTCCCAGCTCCAGATCGGTGCCAGGAGGAGGAGGAGGCCGTGCTGGCCTCCTCCTCCTGTGGGTGACATACCTCCATGTCTCCGCAGCTGCTCCTCCCGTGGTCTCTCC
Organism: Varanus salvator macromaculatus; assembly: GCA_023646645.1. Classification (NCBI taxonomy): domain Eukaryota; kingdom Metazoa; phylum Chordata; class Lepidosauria; order Squamata; family Varanidae; genus Varanus; species Varanus salvator. The sequence continues at coordinate 1,839,429 of JAIXND010000772.1, read as the reverse complement.
CTCAGCCCTCTGTCGAGAGGGGGGCTGCTGCGGGGGGGCCTGAAGAGCTCTCTCGGCCCTCAGGCACCTCACCTCCTCCTCTAGCAGGGTCACCATCTTGCACCGAGGGCAAGTGTATCCCTGCCTCTCCTGGGGGAGAAGGGCGAACATGTCGCAGCTCTCGCAGCGGACAGCAACACCCGTGACTCCCGCCAAGGCCATCTCCTGGTCTGCCATCTGTAACCCTTCCGAGACCTTACCTTGGTCCCCTGCCTTGTTAGTCCTGCAGTTCCTCTCACTCTCCCAGTTCTCCCAGGCAAAAACCCCACTTGCACACACACACAAGGAGAAAATAAACTTAAATTTAAATTGGAAGAAAAAAAAAGCACAAGAAAGCAAAGCAAAGTGCAAACAAAACAAAACAAAACAAAAACACACAAACAAACAATCAAACAACCTCTGTGTCTCAGGGAAGGGAGTCCCTGGACCGCCCGGACCGCAGCTCAGGGACGCAGACGAGGGACGATGCCCGAGCTGGGCCTGCTCAGTCCCTCCGGCCAGTGGCCCTGCCCCCTGCTTCCCCCTGGCTGCTCTCGCTCTCTGGCCCACCCCCTCCCTCTCTGCTGCTCCTGGACCTCTGCTCCCACCTGCCCAGCTCTGCCGCCTGCCTTGCCTGTGCCAGTCCTGCTGCTCCACCCAGCCCAGCTCCTCTCTGTGCCAGCCTGGTGCCTGTGCCTCTGCTGCTCTGCCGCTCTGCCAAGAGGCCAGAGCCAAAAGGGCTTGCAGTGGCTGAGCTTTGCATGCTGGTGCATGTGCTAACAGGCAGCGTTAACAGTGCTAACAGGCAGCAGGGCTGACACCGACAGCAGACAACCGCTGGCCCCTTGTCTCCTTTGCAGGCCTGCCGTACGGGGTCACTTCCGAGGGCTTGGAGCTACTCTTTGCCACCAACGTCCTGGGCCCCTTCCTTCTCACCAACTTGTTGCTGGGTAAGAGCCAACATTTCTGCCCCCGGCATGACCCGAGGGATCCAGGCCCAACCATGCATATGGGCCTCCCCCAGGACCACGAGGAATCGGCACTGCTGTCCTTCGAACGGGGGCTGGAGGGCAGCCTCTGCTTCCCATGAGCACGCCTGTGCCAGGCCAGAGCCAATCCAGCCCTGCGTGGAGAAAAGAATGCAGGTTCTGGGGAGCTGAGCCCTGCGAGTGCACCCACAGAGTGCTGGCAAGGGCTGTGGGCAGGGCCTTTTGGGGGGCTTCCATTCAGAGGGTCTCTGAAAGGTGGCGAGGACTCAAAGCACGGAAGAGCACCAACCCGCCCTCAGGGCAGGCCTGTTTCCTGCTGCTCAGCTGGGAAAGGCCAAGCCCCCTTCCCCTCATCTCCCCACCTGCTGCTCAGCAGAAAGAGCCCCCCGCGCCATGCCGGTCTGTCCTGTGCTCCCCACCAACCCCTGCAGGTACCATGGCAGCTTCCGCCCCCGCCCGCATCGTGAACGTCTCCTCCTTTCGGCACTACTGTGGCAAAGTGAACCTCAGGTTCCTGAATGGGGAGGAGCAGCCCAAGTCCAGTGGACAGGCCTACAGCAGCTCCAAGCTCATGAACGTCGTCTTCTCCGTGGAGCTGGCCCGGAGGCTGCAGGGCACAGGTGAGCTCGCCTCTGCCTCGGACCCCCAGAGCGGGTGAGGCAGGGATGGTGACGCCTTGGCAGAAGCAATGAATTTAGGAGATGTATTTAAATCATAGTGGAGAGACAGGAAATTAGGTTTATGGATTGTAGGTGCAGTGCCAAAACAGTGAAATCAAGAATGGGAGTGTACGCAATTATACAATCAAAAGAAAAATGTGAGGAAGCTTGTTTGAAAGAATAAGGCATTTACTTATTTATAAAATGTGTATGCTGTCCAATTACTAACGTCTCTGGATGGCTAACAGCATGAATAAATTGATGACCCACTCTGGCTGGAATTAATAAAATACAGTAATAAAATTAAATATTAAAACTGATTAAAATATTGATTAAATAAAAAGGTCTTAACCTGGCACCGAAAAACATATAATGACGGCACCAGGCAGGCCTCTCTGGGGAGTGCATTCCACAGTCGGGGTGCCACTGCAGAGAAGGCCCTCCTCCAGGTACTCTGTCTCCTAATGTCTTTCACGGAGGGTTCCCGGAGGAGGGCCTCTGCTGCCAATCTCAGGGGGCAGGAGGGCAAATCGGGAAGAAGGCGTTCTAAATGCAGGACTTGCTGTGTACGGAATGCACTATAATTACCCCTCTATTCGCCCCCATCTTCAGCTAGTTCTAATTCTCCGGATTCCCAGTTGCGTCATACTTTGGTCTATGTTTTTAATAAGTGAGGGAAGAAATCTTGCACAAGAAGGAAGAAACAACGATCGGAACCATGCAAAGAGTTTCTGCAGAAACTCAGCAGAAAACCAACTCAGTGGAACAGGAGGGAAAGTGAGGGGAACACAGCCTGAAGGCACAGTTCTCTCTTCTAGAGGGGGCAGAAGCCCCAGCACTCTAAAGCCTCCCCCCACCCCCACCCCGCAGGGATGTGACGGCCACTGTGAAGTGGGGTGCAGACCGAACCCTTTCGATCTGGAACTTGATCTTGTCGCGGCGCCCAGGCTCTCTTCCTGGACACGTGTGCCCCCGTCAGAACCATCTGGGGTTCTGCTCTGAGGGGCGGAGAGGCACCCGCAAGGACGTCCTCTCAGGCCTGCCGATGCGGGGAGACGCTTCCTCTGTGCTTGGGTGACAGCCATTCGAGCGCTGGCTGCCAGATCTCGGGCTCTGGAGCCCGTTTGCTGCGGGGAGGAGAGGTTTACTGCTCCCACTGAGCACCGAGGCAGCGATCCTCGCGTTTGCTTGGCCATTCCCCCTGGGGCGCTCACAGCACTTCTGCGAAGCCTCACCTGGCAGCTGCCACCCTGGGCCATGCCGCCCGGCCTCTCTGCCCACCATCCCCATGTGATGCCACAAGAAAGAGGGCCTGCTCTGCGGGAGCACAGCGCAGCGGCTTCCACGGAGAACCCAGATGCTTCCAGCCCAGCCCCTCCTCTGACGGTGTCAGCCGGCCAGGGAGTGACTGCCGTGCCCTCCCGCAGGGGTGTCGGTCAATGCTCAGGAGCCCGGCATCGTCTGGACAGAGATCATGCGCCATTACAGCTGGTGGGCCCGGCTGCTCTTCAACATCTGCGGCATCTTCCTTAAGGTGAGTCTCAGTGGAGCGGTGACCATGTGGGCCCCAGGGGGCTGGGCAGCCCGCTGCCCCGTGTGCTGCCACCCCTCCGGAGACACGGGAGAGGCCCACCACGGCTGCCTGCGGCTAGTGTCTCGCTCTGTTGGACTCGTGCGGGCGACGCGTTCCTGTGGTGGGGCTGAGAAGTGTGGGGTGGCTCCTGGCGCCGACCTCCTGCCTGTGCTGACCCCCACAGGCCCCATATGCCCGCTCTGTGCCACGACCCCTCAGCACCCCAGCAGGCACTCCCTCCTGCCCCACCAGCGCCAATGCCCAGGACAGACTTTGCTGCTGAGCAGCAACCAAGCGGGAACTGGGAAGGATGGCGCGACCAAGCACCAGCGGCAGCAAGAAAGCGCAGCACGAGGTGGCACTGCCACCCACAGGGGTGGCCCAGGGAGGGGTGCGCCCCCTTCCCCCACACGTGGCAGCAAGGCATGGGGAGGCCTCCCGGCCCCCGGCCTGCTGCATCCGCGATGCACCCAGCGGGAAAGCGACGGGGCCTCCCCTGCCGGCGTCCGGCACCCATCCTGCACACAGGATGAGCCCGAGGCCCAGCCGGCTCGGGGTGTGTGAGCCCGGCAGTGGCCACCCTGAGGATCCCGGGATGCCTGCGGGCAAGGGCAGGGCAGTGGGAGGGAGGGTGCCCCGTTCACTTGAAGGGGAGCCAAGCCCTCCCCGCCCGCCCGCCCGCCCACAGGGGCCCTGCTCGCTCGCTGCTGCTCGCAGTCCTTCCGTCACCAGGGAGAGGCCGCCCATGCAGAGCCAGGGCTGCTTTGGTGGGCAAGGCCCAGGGGGCACCGCAGGGGAAGTTGCCCGAGTGGCATGCGTGGTGGCATGTGTCACGGGAGCAGGAGCGGCAGGACCCAAGCAGCAGCCCCACGCCTGGCCCGGACCCTGCGCGCAGGGCTTGCTCTGGGGAGGGGCAGCGTGCGCCCCCTGGCACTTCCCCCCTCTTCCCAGAGTGCAAAGGACGGCGCCACCAGCACCCTGTACTGCGCCGTTGCCAAGGAAGCGGAGGGCATCTCCGGCAAGTTCTTTGACCACAACTGCAGCCTGAGGGCGCCTCTGGCCCTGGCCGAAGACGCGGAGGTGGGACGCAAGCTGTGGGACGCGATGGCGGAACTGACGGGCCTCGAAACGAGCGCGAGGGAGTGAGCTGCTGGCAGCCTGGGAGGAGCGCCTCCCCTGCGGGAGCCTGTAGGGCGGCGTGCTGAGCGTCGAACCGCAGAGGCAGCCCCACCGCGCCGGCTTTGCTTCCCTGCTGGACCTTGCAGATCGTTGATTGAGCTGCTGCCATTCTGCTCTGGGCCACCCTACATGTACCTGTTGCAAGAGAAGCCGGGGGTCAGACTAGATGGCCCGAGAGACCCCTTCTGACTCGCACTGTTTGTATGTTTCTAAATAAACGTAGCTGTCTCTTCACCTCAGTTGCTCAGTGGAAATGTACAGCCAGCACCACGCGGTCCATAATCACGTACGAGCAGAGCGGGAAGGGCCAGAAGGCCTCGGGTCCAGCCTGCTCAGTGCAGGACTCCAGCAGGCCACCCCTTGCAGGGGCCTCCCCCTGGGCACACCCCTCGGGTGGGAGAGCCACCCCCTCCCTGGGCCGCAGGTTCCACTGCCAGTGCTCTGATGGTCGGGGTGTTCTGTGTCCAGCGGGAGCCCAGCCTCCTGCAACGTCAGCCCGTTCTTCCATGTCCCGCACCTGGGGGCGACCGAGAAGAGGTCCTGGCCTTCCTCGGTGTGGTGGCACCTCCTGGGCCGCTCCCGGCAGCCGACGCTCCGGGCGTGTGGGCTGCTGTGAGCAGAGGCGGGGCCGAAGGGCCGGCTGCTGCTCTGGCCCCGTGTCAGCAGCACCATCCTGGCCTTGAGCCACCGGGGAGGCTGACCGGTCACCCGCACAAGCAGCAGGTGGGGGGCTGGTGGCCAGGGATTAGCATTCCTTGCCCCGCTGGGCATTGTGAGGACAGGGAAATTGGCCTCTCATTACCAGCTCAACTTCAATCGGTGGCAATATGAAATCAGGCAACTTGGCCCTCCAGTAGTTACATAATGCAAACTTTATTAACTTGGCCCGGCCCCAGTGCAAGTGCGTTGCCATTCCTGTACGCAGGGCGAACTGGTCACTCCCACTGGACCTGCAGCTCAAAGCCCTCCTTGCTGACTCTCCTGAGGAGCTTATCATAATCCTTCCGGTGGATGTCTGGGCATCTTTCCAAGTGGAGGGAACTCAAAAGATTCTCTGAGGACAGGAGCAGATGGATGGTGCGGCTGGACACCTTGCACTGGTGCAGGGAGAGATCGCAGAGCCGAGCCAGGGCGGCGCCCCGAGGCTCCAGCACCGCCTCGAACACCTCGTCCAGGCAGAAGGGCAGGCAGACGAGGTGCAGGTTTTCCAGGCAAGGCGCGTTCCTGAGCAGGGACACAAGGCTCGCTTTCAGAGTCCCTGCCTGCCGGGAAGGCAGCCCATCGTGCAGGTCGGAGAGGAGCAGGCTGAGCTCACAGAGGTCAGGAAATGTGAGGGCAGCGAGGCTGACAGCACGGCTGGGAGCCTCCTCTGCACCCCGGCGGGGCATCATGGTGTACCAGAGGGAAGCGCTGAGGCGCCGGAGGTTTGGGCAGTGGCCCAGCAAGGTGTGGAAGGAGAGTTCGTCGTCGACAGAGAAGCCTTCGATCGAGAGGGCCTGGAGCTGGCTCCCGAGGCTGGCCACCACCGGAAAAAGCTCCCGCAGCGCCCGCACCTCTGCGTTCTCCAGGGTCAGGTGGGTGAGGTGTCTCCACAACAGGAAGCTCCGACTCGGGAACGGGCCATCCGCATCGAGATTCACTGTCACTTTTTCCAAGTCCGGGCACATGGCGGAGACTATGGGCAAGGCCTCTCCATCCACCTCAATCATTTCCCTGAGAGGCAGTGTGAGCCAGGAGCGGGCCTTGTCAGCACAGGCGGCCATCCGTCCCTGCGCCACCTCCTCCAGGGAAGGAAACCCGGGGGTGACAGGGGCCCTCTTAAACTGCTGCTTCTGGAGCAGGCACAGCGCCTCCGTGACAAACTCATTTACCAAGGACCTGAGGCTGGGCAAGGCCAGCAGCAGGAAGGCCAGCATCCAGCACAGGTCCTGGCTGTGAGCAGTGGGACAGAGACCGTCCACCCAGAGGAGCTGCAGTGCCGGGCAGCAGAAGGTGCCCACCGTGGGGTCATAGGCCAGGTGCAGGAGGGACTCTGGAGAAAGCTTCTTGCAGTCGGAGATGTCCAGTTCACGAAGCTGCCGGCAGGAGGAACCCACAGCCGACAAGACCTGTGTGTTGCACTGGGTCTCTGAGAGGTCCAGTTTCTTGAGACAAGTCAAACCCTCCACTAGGTCGACCAGAACGTCTGTGGGGATACGGCTGCAGCCCTGGAGATACAGCGTGGACAGGTTCTGCCTCAGAAAACAGAGAGAGTCAATCAGCAAATGCAGTGCTCAGCTTGCACTGACACGGCTGGCCAGGCTGCACTGCAGGCCGCAGAAACCTGGCGGTCCAGGAAGGGGACACCCACGGACCTCCGGCTTTCTGCATTCTCCTCTCGCTTAACGCCTGTCCTGCAGTCACTTCTGTAACACACGGAGACAACGTGAGGGAGAGGCAGGCCGTCCTGGAGACAGGACCCCCCTGGACACCAGTTACGGACAGTGCCGCTGCTTAGCCAGAAGTGTGTTGCATGGCCAGAGGTGTGGCTTCTAGATCGAGAGAGGTGTTACTACCACTCTGCACGACTCTGGTGTGCCCGCAACTGGAGTATTGTGTTCAGTTTTGGGCCCCTCATTACAGAAAAGATATAGCCAGGTTGGAGTCAGTGCAGCGCAGGGCCACAAGGTTGGTGGCCGGTTTGCAGGGGATGCCGTATGAGGCGAGACTGAGGGAACTGGGTCTCTTCAACCTGGAGAAGAGGAGACTCAGAGGGGATATGTTGGCAACATACAGGTATGTGAGGGGCTGTCACATGGAGATGGGGAGAGGCCTGTTCTCCCCTGCAGAGGAAGGCAGGACGCGCTCCAATGGAGCAAAGCTCAGGGAACCCAGGTTCCATTTGGATGCCAGGAAGCACTTCCCGACAGTCAGGACTCCGAGGGCGTGGAATGGGCTTCCACGGGAGCTCGTTGAGGCCCCATCGGTGAGGGTGTTCAAAGACGAGCTGGACATGCACATGGTGGGCATGTCGTGAGCAGAGCCGGCTGGTGCCGGAGGTCAGACTAGATGGCCCGGGAGGCCCCTTCTGACTCGCTCTGTTTCTATGTTTCTACCCCTGCACTCCCCATAGGATCCCAGCCGGCCTCTGCTGTCAATGGAATGCTGGAGCCCTTGTTGTGCTCTTCGCCTGCTGGCCAGGCAGCAGCCTGCTTATCATGGCTTGTGGTGCTCCAGGCTGGAGGCCCAGTGGAGCAACCCCAGGTCCATGATGTGAAAGCAGCCTGGCGATACCGTGACACACGAATGGATTTATGCTAGGCTTCAGGAGAATCAAGTCCAGCTGAGAACACTACTGGGGAAAATCTGATTTACTGGGCTTGAGCTAGAGGTATTGGGAAAAGCCACAGTGGACTTCAATGAATGCCACTGAGATTCTGACCTGTAGATCCTGCAACAGCGTAGCTTTTCTGGAATCATACAAACTTGCAAACTTTAGGAAAAATCCCATAATTTAACTGTACAAGAATACATATAAAAACATTAACCAAAAATGTGCATTTCCCCCCACAGACAAGAGCAGGACAAAACACACTGGGGGATTTGCACGTTTCTGGAGAGTGCAAGCGTGTATGAGCAGGCTTGTGCAAAATCTAACTCTGTCGACAAGGGGACAACGGAACAAAACACCGGACAAGCTGCAAACTGTAGACAGAATGGATTGTACAACATCAGTACATCTCTGGCACAATTCACCTGCTCATCATTAAGGTGGCACAAAGATGTTTGTTTGGCTGTAAAGGGCTCAAGGGTTCCCTATCTGGAACGTGTCCCTGCAGAAGGTGCTCTCCCTATCGGTGGGCTGAATGATACACGAGGGGCCATCCACCCTGTCTGTATTGTTCTACACAAGAACCTGATTTTATTTTCTTCCCAATCAAAATATTTTTCCTAAATAACACCCCTGCTGAAATCTACTCATCTGGGTCACAAGAAGCTAGCAGTTAGGAGCCGGGGCCTGCAGAACTAATCTTGATCTATTGTCAATAAGCCATATGCTACAAAGGGGGGCAAGGAACCCAAGCCACAGGGAAGCTCCCGTAGTGAGCCAGAAGGAGCAAGAGTGGCATGTAAGAGAGAACAGAAGGGTAAGCCCATCTCAGAGACAGGAGCTGAAACCACAACCCCCCGCCCCTTACCTTGCAGCGAACTGTTATCATCTGGGTGATGGTCTTGTTGACCAGTCTTGAGCAGGCACTCAAGTTCAGCTCCATCAGCTGAGGCACAACAAGCAAGTGCAGCCCGGCACGGGTCATGCGCCGTTTCTCCCCCATCAACAGCAGCAGCTCCTGGACCAGGGAGCCAGCTGAACAGGTCAGGAGAGAATAGCGAGCGGTTAACTCATGGCATGGCAGAGGGAGTGTTCTGCTCCGAAAGCTGGGACCCAAGAGCTGGGGTGGCAGAAATCAGGAGAGTCATCGCTAGGACAGTCCCTCATGCTATTCCACCTCTCCTCTAAAGAGCTCAAAGCAGCATAAACACTCTTCCTTCTTATCCTCACAACAACCCTGTAAGGTAGCTGTGGGCTGGAAAAGATAGCTGGCCTAAGGTCGCCCAGCTAGCTTCATGGCCAGGGGTAGATTTGAACCCAGCTCTGATCTCTGCAATCCTATTTTGACATTAACAACTATACAACAATGCAACAGCCTTATGGAGCAGGGGGCTGACAAGACAACCCAAAGGCAGGCAGCCATAACTCAATCTAACAGACCTCTCTCTCTCCCATGCCTCTTACTTCCTCTCTACCCGAGGACAAGCCTGGAAGGAAGATGGGGACCCCCTTTCTATGGTATGCCTATCCTCCTCCCAGCCGCACTCAGATTTCTCCTGTAGTATGGAGAGGAACAGAGGGAACAGCAGTGGCGATCCACAGGGAAGTACAGAAAGATCATGCTAACTCTGTGCTACATTTAAGCTACCCACTTAAGTTTCCACTGAGCTCCTCTTTGGGGACCACATGCCAGTTGAAAATACAACTGTCTGGTTTGCTTTGAAACTCTGGGCTGAGTTCAACTGGGCACGTGGCAAACCAGCCTGCTGCCAGGCAGGCTCCTCTTCAGTGAGGGAGCCAGGAACCAGGTGCCTCCTTTGGCACAGACCCAGCAGCAGTGGGCATGCCCTTGGCGTCATGGTGCTGGTGGGCTTTAACTGTCCATCAGCTGGAAGCTTCTCACCCAGCTCACTGAAGGGCCCCATGATGTAGCGGAACTGGTACTCGTCCAGGTAGTTGTCTGTGTAGTCTTTGGCCCAAAGGAGGTGCATATTCTCAGCAATGTTTTCCAGGCACAGCCTTTGCAACTGCTGGACAGCCTTTCTCTTAGGCATGGCACTGATGGAGACAGAAATGTTAACAGAAACACCCTAAGTGTAAAGAAGAAACATGTAGCACACACCACACCAACAAATGGCTGTTACTCATTGTTATATATTTTATCTGCTATTTTTTATAGTTTTAACTGTGCCTTTTGGCTAACAAACCTGTTCGCTTTTACGGGCAAGAATAAAGCACATATCCTAAAAGAAATCCTAAAGGTTTGTTGAACGCAAACTTAGATATGAACTGGTCTGTAAAGAGTTCCTTGCCAGTGGCCTCCCCGCTCCTCTGCGTGTGCTGGAAGGTTGGGGCCCTGCTCAGAGGGGGAGACTGCGGCGCAAGCGGTCCCAGAAGCCCTAAGGAGGCCGTTTCGGTGAACGGGAGGCAGAACCGGATAGCCCGAGCGCCCTGGGACGCTTCTTCCGCGCCGCTCGTCTAAGTCCTCCTGTGCGCAACGCCGGCCAGGGGCTACTGCCGGGCCCGGGCGTCGGAGGCGCCCTTGGAAGGCCGGAGGCGGCGGCCAGGCAGAGCTCCCCCGGCCCGGGCAAAGGGGCGAGAGGGGCGCGCGGAGCGGCCCACCACGGGCAGCCCCGATGCGCCCGCCCAGGGAGCTCCGGTTCCGGGCGCTCCAGAAATGGCGCACGATACAGGTAAGGAGCAAGCGCAACCGCAGCAATGATGCGCGCGCTGGCCGGCGGCCGCCGCCCGGGACCGACCTGCCGCCTGCGGAGGCCGAGCCTCCTGGGCGCGCCCGCGTCGCCGCCGCCGCTCGCTCGCTCACTCGCCCGCTCGCCGCCGCCCGCTCGGACGCAGCCAGCTGGGCGTGTCCGGTCGGGTGCCGCGCTTCCGGAAGCGGCCGCCCAGCATGCCCCGCTCTTCCGGAACCCGCGCCGCAAGGCCTGCCGGGATAGCCGCCTCGGCCCCGCCCCGCCGCCCCGCCCAGGCGGCCGAGGGAGGCCCCGAGGCTGCCCGCGCGAGTGCCTGCGCCCGGCGCCCGGCGCGGCGGCACCTCCCCGGGGCGGGGCCTCGTGCCTGGGCGGGCGCGGCGGTTGCTGGTCCCGGGCGGCCCGGCGGGCGGCCTCGTCGCGTCCCCGAGGAGCGAGTCGGGAGGGCCGTGCGCGGACGAGCGCGAGCCCGGCCTACCTCGCAGGGCTGTAAGGTCTGCCGGAGCAGGGCGACGTACGTGAGGCGCTTTCCCCGGCGGGCGGCGGCGGCGGCGCGTATCCTCAGTCGGGGCGGCCGCGGGGCCAGCGGCCTCTCGGCGGGGAACTCGCGGGGTGGCCGGCCGGGCCGGGCGCCGCGCAGCCGGGCTCAGGACCCAGCGCGGGCCGCGGGCAGCACGGGCCTCGGCCCGCCGCGCTCCGGAGCGGGCCCTGCCCGGCGCCCAGCCCCGCCTGCCGCGCGGAGGCCCCTGCGAGCAGTGCGGGAGGCCCTGCCCCGCGGCGGGCGGAGAGGGGTGGGTGCCGGCCCTGCCCGGCACGCCTCGCTGCGGAGGACTCGCTCGAGGGACGAGCTGCCGCTTGCCGGGCTGCGGGTGGGGGCAGCGAGGGGCTCCGGGGTCGAGAGGAATGAAGCGGGGCTGACCTGGGTACGCGCACCGCCGCGTGCGAAGGGCGGACACGCGGCCGCAAAGCGGGTGTGAATGCTGGGTGCATCGCCCGCGGACGAGTAATGTGCGAATGCCATGTCACAGGGCGGCACATCCGCAGAAGAGTGAGCTGACGCGTATCGGGCAGCCTGCCTGGTGGACTGTGGGAATGCTGGGACAGAATCCATCTTGGCTTCAGCAGAGCTTTTGACAAAAGAGCCCCAGGACATCTGAGCAGCCAGCTGGCGAAAAGCGGGATAGGTAGAGCAGGAATTAGGTGAATCCACAGTTGGCTTCAGACTCAGAGAGTACTTCTCAATGGCACCTTCTCAGACTGGGGAGGGGTAACAAGTGGGGCACCGTGGGCTCAGTCCTGGTCCCAGCGCTCTTCGGCACTTTTATGAATGACTTCATTCATGAAATGAATGCAGGGAACAATGCTCAGATTTGCAGGAAACAAAACTGGGTGGGATAGAATACCCTGAAAGACAGAAACGAGATTCAGAGTGATCTTGATAGGCTGGAGCACATGATTGAAAACAACAGAATGAAATTCAGTAGGGAGAAATGCCAAGTGTTACACCTAGAAAAAAAAAACCAAGGGCATCATTTCAAGATGGTGGACCTATGGAATGTGCTCCCCAGAGAGGTCCGTCTGGCACCGTTGTTATTTGCTTTTCGATGCCAGGCCAAGACCTTTTTATTTAAACGTCATTTTAATTGCTGATTTTATTTATTGATTTTAATAACTTTGGCCAGGATGTCTCCAATTTTATATTATTATATTGGTATATTTATTTATGTTTGTAAGCCGCCTCGAGGCTTTTGGTGAATGGGTGGGGGGGGACATATAAGTTTGCTAAATAAATAAATAAGATGGGGAATGCTTGCCTCAACAATACTGCAAGTGAGAAAGATCTTGGAATTGTCCTAGATCACTAGAGGGAATGAGACAACAATGTGATGTAGCTGCAAAAAAGGCTATTGCTATGTTTAGTTACATTAATTGGGCTTCAAGAATGATACAAAAAACTGGAAAACGTTCAGAGGAGGGCAACAATGATAGTCAGGGGACTGGAAACAAAGTTCTGTGAGGAGAGATTGAAAGAGCCGGTCATAGTTAGCCTCGCGAAGATTGGGGGAACTATGATAGCACTTTTCAGATGCTTGAAAGACAGCCGTACCAAGGAGGCCTAGTATCTCAGTCATCCCAGAGCGCAGGATGTGGAATAATGAGCATAAGCTGCAGGAAGTCAGATTCCAGTTAGATAACAGGAAAAATTTCCTGATTGTCAGAGCAGTGCAGCGATGGACGTGAAGACCTAGAGAGGCGGTGAGCTTTCTCACACTGGAGACAATCAAGAGGCAGTTGGACAGGCAGGGATGCGTTAACTGGAGTCTTGCACTGAGTGGGGAGGGTTGGACTTGATGGACTGACGGGGCCCTTCCAACTCTCTTCTTTGAGCCCGAAATCTACAGTTAATGGTATATTCCTCCTAATGGTATATAATTAGAAGAGAGGCTGTCCTTCTGTATAGGCTCAGCCATTTATTCCGAAGTCAAATAGAACAAACATAAATTTCAGTGTGGTTTGGAAATATCCCAACACTGATACAGTTTCTCACTTTGCACAAGTCGGTTGCTGTGCTTGCTGCTGCTTGCACGTCCCACGTTCCCTCTGCGTGCCGTTTTTAAGAGAAGCAGCAACAGTGGCTGACTTTCTCAGGGCACTAAAGGATTTCATGATCTCTGCAGTCTTTTGGAAGGACTGGCTCCTGGGGAAACGCTGTGAGCATCCCAGAGTGTCATGAGGACAGAGTTCTGTTTCTGCACGATGGACAGGATTTCTGGTGGGCTGGCTTTCTATTCCTCAGGGCCTGGAAACTTGAATTAAGAAACGTCTCAGGGAAGCATCTCACAGAGGTATATTAGCAAAAAATCAATAGTTGTGAAAGCTACATAATTGGGAATTTGGAGTCAACCAATGAAACTGGATTGAAGACAGGCAAAAGGAAGGCCAAGTCATAGGGGCAGAATTTGCTGCCCCAGTGTAGGAAGAAAGCTGGCGGCTTAAATAGCTTTAAAGTGACAAATTTGTGGAGGATTTATCAGTCAGTATGAAAGAGAAGTAGAAACATAGAAACAGAGTGAGTCAGAAGGGGCCTCCCGGGCCATCTAGTCTGACCTCCGGCACTAGCCGGCTCCGCTCATGACATGCCCACCATGTGCATGTCCAGCCTGTCTACATGTAGACATCAGTGCCACTTCCCTGCCATGCCAGGCACAGAGTGCAGACTGGAGAGGTGCTGAGCCTTTTGCAGCAGGGCTCCTCTGACATTCCAGGCAAGCAGCCGCTGTGAAGGTGCACCTCGTGGGCCACAGGTGGAATCCTCTCATTTGCAGGGAGTGGGAAGCAGCAGCAGAGGGCTCTTGCCTGCCTTCCCAGCTATGGGCTTTCCCTGGGGAACAGGAGTGGGATGCTGCACTCGAGGGACCTTTCAGTCTGACCCAAACGAGCTGGCCTGATGCACTTGTATAAGGTTGATAGGAAGTAATAGTTGCAAAAGTGACCGCGTGCTGCTGACTGCCATGGGTCTGCAACAGGCGCACTGCTGGCATCCCCTCAGCAGAGTCTCCTGTTGGGGCCCCAAAGTGTGCTTTGACGCCCCCACCTCTGCCAGCACAGAGCAGCCGCAGCAGCAGTGCTGACGGCAGAAGGAAACGCGAAAAGGGAAAAGGCCCCCATGGCTTCCCAGCCGAGATGCTCGTGCCTGTTCCCGTTTGTGGGGAGGAAGGGCTGTCTGTCAGGCTGCCATGGTGCGCACCCTCTGCCAAGGGCCAGCATCATGCAGGTGGTGTCCCTGGCCTACAGGTTATTAAGCCACGGGGAAAAACATCATTTCCTTTGGCTCTGTTTAGGTGCCCCTTCATAGATGATCTAGTTTTGTAAATGCTTGATAGCTGCATGTAATTGGCCAGGTAGAGGGGCAAAACCAAGTTTAATTCCAAAATAAGAGTATTATCTTAAAGAACAGGAAAACTGCTCTTGCTACTGAGAAAACCAGAATGAAGGAAAAAGGGAGAGGGAGCACAGCTTTAAAACTACATGATGGACGTGCAACCTTGTAGCTGATGAGCGGCTTTGACTTGCATCGATGCAGAGAGTGAAGGTGAAATGGGTCATGGCAGCGGAAAGCAGAGACAGTGAGCGGGAGGCACGGGAAGGAGTTTCGCAGAGGAATAATGGAGTTGTGGGTGACTTACTTGGATGGATATGATCTTGCCACCAGACAGCAGGATCCTCAGCTCCGCAGTGAGTTGCCATGGTTACCCTTCCAGTGAACTGCTTCAGTTATATCGATTTGCAGTTTGGGTTGCTCCATTTCAGCCTTCAGAGAGAAAAGCATTAGATGGGTGTCAAGAGGCATCTGTGTAAAGTAGCCCCTCGCGCTCCTGCGGGGTCTGCAGACCTGCCTCCTTGGGGGGCTGCTTCAGTTGGTGCTGAAATGGTGCAGTTTGGAAGTGCGCAGCTGTGCGCGGCGTGGCTTGTGCAGGGTCCTAGTGCTCGGTGGATCCCAGCTCTTGAGTGAATGGCCAGACCCGAAAGCAGGAAACCTCCTCCTGGTGGATTCCTGAGTGCTTGAGGGCCAAGTGGCGGGGCTGCTCCTGGTGTCTCATGAATTGTCAGCATGTTTGGTTCAGTAGATGAGTGCTAGACGCTGATCGTCAGCATTTTGAATGGTGTTTCCCTCCCCCAGCCACTGCTTTCCCCAGCTGAACTGCACTTCACACCCTCAGGGAGAAGCATAGAAACAGAGCGGGTCAGAAGGGGTCTCCTGGGCCATCTAGTCTGACCTCAGCTGGCTCTGCTCATACAGTACCCAAAATTCTTTTCAGGGGGATGAGGCATTTGGTGGGTGGAGGCTCAGCATTGTCTTTCCTGGCTTGGCCTTTGACAGTCTTGTTCAAAAAACTCCTGGTTTTCTGGGAGCCTCATCCTTTGTACAGGTCAGTAAATATGTCATTTGCCTTGAGTATTTTATTGGAAGCCTGGATATAAATTTCCGTGAATAAATACTTGATAACAGTAGCACATTTCCAAGAGGAGGGCTTTGGTTTGACTATCAAGGAGTTGGTAAGATCAACATTTCATTTGCTCTTGCTTGACGTGTCATCACATCCTTATACACTCTATGACTGAATCTGGAATAACACCCCTCCCCCATTCCGTACTCATTGTGTACAGAATTCATTAAATGGGTAAGAACACCTATTTGCTCTGGAACCCCAGATGGAGACCTGATTGTGAATATTGCAGGATGTTTTAAGGACGTCAAAGAGCAAAGGTGGCTTTATAGTTACTTTTTCTACTTCTGTTCATACGAAGTTCTTCTCTGCAAGTTTAACAGTTTACTCTTCATTTCCAGTTACACTAAGTGGAAGTACGTGCCTCTGTGTGCACTAGAGTGCAGGCCCCCAGCCCTGGTCTGCTCATTGCCCCTTTTCTGGGCTGCCTCTGCGGCCCTTCTTGTAGTTGTTGTTAGCTGCAAAGAGGTACTTTGCCACCTGCGCCCTGGTTCCCTAGAAATAAGGCACGGGCCCCTGGAACGGGGGAAGCAGCCTGCGTGGAGGGCCACTGCCCTCGAGGGCCAGCTCCTGCACCTCAAGGGGCAATGAATGTTTAAAGCAGCCTTGGCTGGGCTGACTGGACAATCCCCAAACTGAGGAAGAGAACAAGACGATGTAAGTAAAACGTTTAGCTTATTCACTGACAAAGACGTAATCTGAAATGCTAAACTCTAGAGGTCTTCCGTCAGGTGCAATGGCCACTGAGCCACTTCACTGCAGGAAGTACACTCTTCCCCGATCTTGCATGCCCCTGTTTAACTTGGAGAACAGAACTTCTCAAGTAACGAGTGACTGAAGCAGATTGTCTAGGTCCGTTTCAGTCGGGCTTCCAGCTGGGATTTGGGAAGGAGACTGCCTTGGTTGCCTTGTGGGATGGCCTTTGCTGGGAGAGAGAGGGGCAGTGCAGCCCTGTTGGTTCTCCCGGACTTTTCAGTGGCTTTTGACACCGTTGGCCATGGTGTCCTTGTGGACAGGTTGGCTGGAATGGGAGTTGGGGACTCTGCTTTCTGGAGGCTCCACTTCTT
The DNA here is from genome assembly GCA_023646645.1 of Varanus salvator macromaculatus. Taxonomy (NCBI): domain Eukaryota; kingdom Metazoa; phylum Chordata; class Lepidosauria; order Squamata; family Varanidae; genus Varanus; species Varanus salvator. The sequence goes on along the minus strand of JAIXND010000772.1, from coordinate 1,822,917 downwards.
TCTAGTGGGCCATGTCCCGAAGGTGGTCCTGGGGCATACTTGCTCTGCCCCATGGCGATTGTGCCATGGGGTTGCACGGGGCTCCATACTATCCCCCATGATGCTTAACATTTACATGGAACTGCTGGGAGAGGCCCTTGGATGGTTTGGGTTGAGGATCCAGCAGTATGCTGCCAACACTCTCTCCGTCCTTCGTTACATCTAATTCAAGGGAGGTGGTCTTTGCCCTGAACCTGTGGCTGGCCTCCGTAATGGGCTGGATGAGGGCCAATGAACTGACGGTCAGTGCAGGCAAGGCAGAAGTGCTGTTGGTGGGCGATGCGTCTGGCAGGTTGGAGGACCATTGCCCTGTCCTGGACAGGGCTGTCCACAGCTTGGGGTGCTCCTGGACTCGGGACTATCTCTGGAAGCTCAGGTAGACTCAGTGACCAGGAACGGCCCCCTTCAGCTGTGTCAAATTTGCCAACATACCTCTGCCTGGATAGACAGAGCCTTGTTCAAGTTAGGTATGCACTGGTAACATCCAGGTTGGATTTCCGTAATGTGCTCTCTGTGAGCAACCTTTGAAGACTGGCAAATTCAGCTGGGCCAGAATTGAGCCACGCATTTACTAGCCTCGTGGGCTCACATTAGCCCAGTTCCTCACAATCTTCATTGGTAATCGGTTGTAGCCTGAGCTCAATTTAATGTGCCTGTTTTGACATAAAGCTGTAAACGGCTTAGGACCTGGCTACCTAAAGTACCGCCTTCTCCTGTGTATACCTGCCCAACCACTGATATTTGAGCCGGAGCTCCTTCTAAAGGAGCCATCCCTCAAAGAGGTGAGAGGGATGGCAAATAGAAAAAGGACCTTCTCGGTGGCTGACCCACACTTGTGGAATCAGCTCCTCGGAGAAATTCTGGTGCTGATGCTACTCTCTTCTCAGTTCCAGGCAAAAACATTTCTCTTTTTCTAGGCATTTTGACAATAAATTTTAATAATTTAAACAACTAATTTTAACATTTGTAAGAATAATTTTATGGTTGTTCCCCCATCGAGAACATATAACCTATTTATGTATTGCTGTGTTGATGATAATTCATTGCTTTTATGGAATTGATTGTTTTTATTAGTTTTATTTTTTTAATGTGGATGTAATTTCAAATGCTGTGAACTGCTCAGAGACTCCATTTGGAGTAGGGGGCGGCATGCAAACGTCAGAATAAATAAATAAGTAGAAACTAAGCAGCCTCATGCAAATGGAGTTAGCGTGTGTGTGTTGGCCATGTTTTCAAAAGGCTGGGGTTTGGAAATGAACTGCTGAGACCTCCCGATCAGCCAGATGACAGAACCACAGAGCAAGAAACAAGGATGTCCTAGTGTCCTTTCTGCATGGGCATGTTCAGTGTGCTGATTCTTTTGCATCTGCATCACTCCCTACTCAAAAACACAGAAGGAGCCCTTAGACTCTGAGCTCTTCCTTTGGTTTTCACTGAGTATCTGGTACGAAGGCTGGTGGAGATTGTCAGGCCTGGGCTGGTGCACAGAGCACACGCCGTCCCTCTCCACGCCTGGACTTCCGCACAATGTTGCGTAGCTCAGCCTGTGAGGAGCCTTGCAGGCTTTTGTGAATTACCTGTGGTAGCATCCAGATTTTTAGGCATCCTGGTTGTTGTATTTAATAACACAAATCTTGTGATAATCTGTATTTCCTCCTTGCTGAACATAACTGAGCTAAAAATTCTGCGAAGGCTTTGAGGCTGTTCCTGTGGCCAGGGCTCTGTGAAAAAGCCACCGCGAGCCCAGTTCGCTGCTGCTGCTGCTGCAGGGAGCTCCCTTGGTCACTGTGGGTCACTGTTAGGCCAGCCTGGGCCCCTCCTTTGGGAACCCTCCAGGCAGCAGATTCAGCACTCCCGTTCCCATCGACTCCCAAGGATTTTAGCTGGGCTTACTCTCCAGTAAGTGAGTACGAGAGTTCAGCCTTCAGCCTTTTTTGTTTTACAATGCCTTCAGTGGGTACAGTAAAAATAATGCCCTTCCATTTACTTCTGGCATAATTTATATTACACATTCTGATATTTTCTTGTCTCCAGCATTCCGAATATTGATTTATTAATTTGCATTAATTAGCCACCAGCAAAAAATGAAAAATTGACGAACTGAATGGGGGTTGTCCCGACCTGAGCTTTCATTTATGGGGTGCAATAAGTCAGGGATGACTTGACAGCACACAGTCGCTTCAAAGCCCTTTCTTGTCTCTCCACAAGCCCAAAGAAAGGCTTGTCAAAGAGCTCAGAGAGTTCAGTCTTGAGTCTGCTCATTAACAACAGCATCAGGACTCTCAGTAAACAAAATTCCGACTCTCTCTGCCATCTCATATGGTGTTTCCTTGGATAAATGGGTCGTGCAAATCTGTCGCAGCAGTTTGGGTGTCTGGACCACACACTGCACAGCAAGCGAAGCTGTGGGTCAGGCTGCAGCGCAGAATTGTAGCATCCACTGGACTCGAGTTGAATCTGCAAGTTGGAATGGTCCGCAAATGAGCATGAGCTTTTGCACATCTTGAGAGCAGGGAAATGCATGTGCGCCAGAGAAGGCGCTCCAGGAGTAAGAGTGTTCTTAAAGCCTTTGTACTGGTTTGGCATTTGCGGTTCCGAGGCAAGTTGATTATTCTGCCTTGAAAGAATGTTTTCCTGGCCTCTGAGCAAGTGCAGTTGATGGAAGTTGCGACACTCTGGGAACACGGTGTTGGAAGTAACTCCGGGTGCCTGCTGGGTATGGCATGTGTGCAGCTGCCCTTGTTCCCTAGCAGCTGGTGGACACGGGCATTTTGCCTTTGCTGTTGGTAGTAACATTCATCCATCAAGACACGTAACCACAAGACGCGCTTTCCTTCTGGCACAAAGCAAACCGGTACATCTTGTAGAAGGGAACTTCACAATTTTCACGGTGCAGCCTGTCCTCCTCACCTGTTCTCAGACTTCTGGATCACCCACCAGTCCGCTTCATGGGATTCTAACTGTATGATACTCAGGGCATCTGGAAGAGTCTCTTGGCAACAGAGAGGCAGATCCACTGAACCAGGAGGAGATTTGTAGAAGTGGATTTTGTGAAAGGACGGTGGTTTGGCAGCCTCTTAAACTGGGAGGGTGGGCAGTGCATTAAGAGCAGCGTGGCAGAAAGCCTGAAGGCAGGAGCAAGAGGCTGTGCAAGGATGGTCGACTCCAGCAGCAGCCCAAGTAGAGACGAGCAATTTTTAGAAACCTCTGGACCGTTTGCAATGTTGCTATTTCATCAGCAAGTACTAAGGGGAGTCACTTCTCAGAGGAGTCTTGGTAAGGCCTGGAGGATTCTGTTTACCATTCGGATGCCCTCCGAGATGGTTTGCCTGGCCTGATTTAAAGGCCTCTGTGGCGCTTAATGTAGGGATGGCCTGCCCGGTTTCCTCCCAGGTTCACAGCATGTTAGAAATCCGGTTTTGCTGGAATGTTTCAGTCCTTTCTCCTTGCACAAGTTTTCCAAGTAGCGCAAAATGCAGTCTGGTGGGTTAAGGGGCTGATGAGCTGTGGAAAGGATAATTACGGATTTCTAAGCAGCTTGTGGTTAACCCTTATGTCTCCTTCCGTTTCTGTCCTGTGTTGGTCAGGCAGTGGAATTTGCCAGCTTGCAAGAGGTCTTGCGGAGAGTCTTGGCTGTAAGACTGTACTCGTTCCTGAAGCGAGCAGCAAGTTCTCTGTGCAGCGCGAGTGCTTTCAGTTTTTCTCCTCCCTTTCAGCCTGTTGATGGTAGCAGAGCTTCACGGGGACACGACAGAAAACAGGTCCAGGAGAGGTGGCCTGGAAAAGAACACCTGTGTTGGGTTTGTGCTGTGGGTGCTCACCTTGGGGGGACTCAGGACTGCAGCCCGAGCAAGCTTCTGTGTCACGCTGGTTCGCTCCCCAGGCAGAAAAGAGCTAAGCAGAGCCCCAGCCGCCAGGCGAATCGAGGCTGGCTCCTGCCCCATGTGGGCGCCTGGGGTATGCCTCCCGCTGACCAGGAGAGCCTGTGGCCTCCCCTTCTCTCCACTGCCTCGCCAAGCCTCTTCTCGTGCCTTTCCTCTCTGAGCTGATCAGTCTAGCATTAGGACCCAGTGGACTCGCCGAGTCTGTGACAAGAGTCTGGAGCAGCACTGGCGCAGAGTGAGTCTCCATCAGCTGGGCAGGATTTTTGTGTGCTGGAGGCTTAAGGACCTCTCAGGAAAAGGGCTCCCTCTGTTCTGCCCCGTGGCCGGGGAGCGTGGCTCGAGGAGGGGGCGACCGCCTCTTGCAGCACAGGGGCAGGTTCCTTGCTGGTCAGCCCTCACTGTGCGCCAAGAGCTGCCTTTTCAGGGATAATAAAACAGGGCAAAGGCATCAGCATGGCCCAGACCAAGCGGCACACGTACAGCCGGGTAAGTGACATGCAGGCGGCCGCTGGGCACTCATGCCGGGGCCGTGGTCAGTGCCACGGTCCGTGCAGTGTCTCTCGATGCAGTGATCTGTTGCAAGAAGGCCCGTGTTTATGGGGAGGGAGAGGGGGAAAACTGTGGATGGTGGTTGGATTGTGCCTCCTTGTCGTGGAAGTGAAATGCGGTGGGGTTGGCTGATGGGGCCGGATTTCTCTGCCAGCCAAGGCCTTCAGGCTGGAATTAGTCACCTATTTCTTGGTAATTGCTGCTGCTGGTGTCGCGAGGTGTCAGCTGAGCTGCTGGTGAAAGCGAATTCTCCTGTGCTGGGCTCTCAGTCCCTTCCCTGTCTCCTCCAGGAGCTGCTTCTCTCCGTTCCCCACCTTCCCTACTTTGTCCCCCCTCCTCCCAGTTACACAGCGTGAAACGGGGGTGGTTTAAGGATGGTATTTGGGAGGCCAGACTCCCACCGTGTTGCATTTGGGCACCAGCTGCCAACCCAGCAGAAGCGCTCCAAACCGGCCTCACCGCAGGGCCCTCTCCGGCCTCTTTGGCTCTCGCCTTCTGGGCCCACCTCTCCTCTGGGGACAGTCGGATGTGGGACTACCCAGGCAGTGCGTGAGCACGTCTGCAACTTGACCAAGCGCTTTCTGTGGCCTGGGAGAACTGGGCGTGCGGAATGACCGTGCTCGTCCCCCTTCACCTTTGCAAGCCCTGGAAGGAGCCCTGCCTGTCTGTGAGGGTCTCTGCAGGTGCCCCGTGAAGGAAGTGTGTGTAATTCCCAGGTGCTCTGGCGATGCCTCCCTTGCCTCTGCTTCCTCCTGGCACTTCCCTTGCCAGTTCCAGTGGAGACATTCAGGGGAGTGGGAGTGGATGTCACTGCAGCCCAGCCGGCAGCTGGAAGCGCAGTACGCTTGCTCCCCCGAGGCTTTGGACGGCTGAGACCTCTGCCAGGGTTCGTGGCCAGTGGCTGCCCTTTCCCTGAAGTGTCCTGCAGCTTCACGGCAGAAGCTCGTTCTTTGCTTCCTTGTGGCAAGGCGGTTCAGTCACGGGGCTGTGGGTCTGGTCTCGAAAGGTCCCACATTCATTCCTACAGGCAAAGCTTCTTGAGTCTCCAGAGTCTGAAGATGGAAGGAATCCTTCCCTGAACCTGCCTGCCCAAGCGGAGTGGGTCAGTTGCTGGAGAGCAGGTCCATGGAGGGTCTATGAAAAGGTGGCTCTCCCATGTGCGTTCACCATCTTGTCTGGACAGCCCTCCTTGGACGCACAGGCCTTTCTGCTCGCTGGCTGGGGAATGCGGGGGGGGGGGGGCTACTGCTTGCCCATGGGCCTTCCCAGGCTCCGTCCCTGGTGAGCTCCCCAGGCAGGACTGGGAAGACAGACAGACCCAGCTGGGACTATCGAGAGCCTCGACAAGTCAGGACAGACCAGGGGTAGGCAACCCAGTGCCCTCTGTATTTTTTGGCCTACAGCTCCCCAAACGCCCGGCTTCTGACCAGGTTTTTTGGGACTGATGGGACTTGTAGTTCAGTACATCTGGAGGGAACCAGGTTGTCTGCAACTGGTCGACTAGGCAGTCCGCTGTGGTGCTGTGTATGTTGCACGTGTCGTGCAAATGCTTGTGGAATATGCAGGCTGCGCTGGGCAGCTGGGCAAGGAAAGGGCACTGGAGGGGCCTTCCTCTGAGAACCGTTCTTCTGGCCTCCACACGTGATGGTGGGATTCCCCTCTCGCCTTCTCTGGGCATCGCAGCTCTGCCTGATGAGACGGAGCAGTTCACAGTTGCTGTGGACATGCTCTGGGTGGCCTGGCCTGGCCTGGCCATGGAGAGGGGCTTTCCTGTTGCTTGCCCTTTGGCGTGTTGTGTGTGGGCCTCTGACTTGCCCCATCTGTTCAGATCTGCCAACTGCCCACCGCAGAAGCCCTGTTGCTTTCTCCCCGCAGCCTCGCTGTAATGAGCGCTTCATCCTTTCCTTCATACTGGCTCACTCCTTTGTTTTTAAAAGTCGAGCAGAATGACCGCTGCAGCTCCTTGGCCCTTGAGCGCAACCGCCCGGCTCGTTCCTCTCTAGCCGACGAGCAGCAGAGCATCCGTGCTGCTGAGAAGGCGTGTGGTGAGGTGGCCGCCACCCCGTCCTGCCTTCGGAGGACGAGCCTTCGATTCATCCTTGGGTAATCGGCTTCTTTGGCGCGAAGGGGCTGTGGCAGCGTTCTGGCATCGCGTGGCGGGCTGGTGGTGGAAGGGCTCTTCCTCCTCCTCCTCCTCTGCATCAGTCTAGTCATGACTGAAATTGGAACTTGGCGTACTTTTATCCTGCACCCGTAGCTCCGTGAGATGCAGGCAGTGGGACAAGCTGCTGGGCTTGATTGCCTCCCCAGGCAAATCAGTATTTGCAGTGAAGGCTGAAGGGGCCCCCAGATAGCGTCTTCTCTGGCCCCGTGGGTCCAGTGATTGCTATTTTGGATGGTTGTCCCATCGAAAATGCACTTCTGTCTCTGCGTGTCAGAAAAGAAGGCCTGTGGCGGGGAACCAAGGCGGCAGCGGCAGGCGCTTGCTGAAGCTCGCCTGGGCGGCCTGGAGCGTCTCGCGGTGCTTTCTGTGGGCTTTCAGCAGGAAGGCAAAAGCTCGCCTGCTTCAGCAGTATTAACGCGGGGAAGGGTCTGCACTGGCAGCCCTGGAAGACGGGGTCCGTCTGAACGGAGGCGGCAGGCAGCTCACAGGCAGCCGCTGTGACGCGAACTGTGCCGTGCCGTCGGGCGAAGGCCGCTCTCCGTGATCCACGGCAAGCCTTGAGGCCGCCTCCTGTGCTTGGCAGCGTGGGGGTGCATGTGTTCGGGGGGCGGGGTTTGCAAGAGGATGAAAGGAGGAGGGCCACGCGGCCTTCCCTGGCTCCAGAATTTCGGCAGTTCTTCATTCCTTGACCGGGGATAGGAGGGCAGACAAACGGGGCTCTGCTCCAGCTTTCAGCCTTTACAGGTGCCCTGTGCAAGCGGGGGGAGGCTGCAGCTGTAGCAGGAGACGTCTGCCAAATTCCTGATGCAGTGTTTCCATGCAGTGTTCGGAAACTCTCGGAGCTGTCATTTACTATAGTTCGACACCCTCTCGCTCTTTTCAAAGCTTCCTTCAGGAGGTGCCGGTGGTTGAAAAGGAAACGGGCCTGTAGCATCCCACCCACTCCCAGCAGGGGAAGTCAGGAGAGCTCACAGTTCTTGACCTATAAGCAGGAAGCTCACAAATTAAAGTTCCTCTTTGTGGTCTTTGTGCATCTCACAAATGGGCCCTGCTCCTGGACAGGGCCTGTTGTTGGGAGGGTTTTCCTAGCTAACGTTGCTCTGGCAGGAGCCCCCCCTCCCCCCCCCGTTGTATAGGAGAGGATCCCACCATTTTCTCCAGTTCCATTTTGGGTGCCTTGGGTCTTTCTTAGCATTTCTACTATATGTATTACCTTCTAGATTTTATTCTTATCTTCCGCGAGTCTTTCTCCTGTTTTATTCTCTTTTGGAAACCCCGCTCTTTTCCCCCTACTGTGGTTCAAAAAACAAAACAGCCGCCCCTCGTTCTCGCTCAGATTTTTTGGCCACCATCTCTCCTTGTCTCTTTCTCCCCACTGCTGTTCAAGACAGCCTTCAGGAACTGTGTGCCCCGTGGGAGCTGTTTGCCCACAACCAGTGGGGCACTCAGGTGGCTGCCCAGTTTCGCCTTGGATGTCCCCAGTGGGGGGGAGCCCCCCACCTCCCCAGGCAGCTGGTTGCCCTGGCGTCTTGCTCCGGCAGTGAGGAAGCTTCCTGATGTCCAGCCTGACTCTGGCTTGTCGCAAGTTGTCCATCGGAATTTCGCTGATGGTTCTCTTTACATAGAACAGCTGTAGAAGCGTTGTTTTCCCTACTTTGTCCTCTCATATCTAGTAAAGGGAAAATCGAGCATCTAGGAGGTCAAGTCCTGCTGACAAGAAATCAGTATGGCTTTGGCAAAGGTAAATCACGCGTCCGTAATCTTTTAATGTTCTCTGAGAGTGTCAACAGATATGCATGGGACAATCTGGTAGACATTGTTGACTCAAGTCTTTTAGTGATGTTCCTCATCAAAGTATCCCGAGCAAACTTGGCAATCCTGAAATAAGAGGAGAGGTCACCTCACGGAACAGTAATTATTTAAAGAACAAAAGGCAGAGAGTTGGAATAAATGGTATATTCTCACAAAGGAAGGATGTCAGTGGTGGACTTCTGCAAGGGTCTGTGTTACGGAGGATACCTCAGTGAAGTGTTGGCTCAGTGTGCAGTTGCTATGAAAAAAGGCCGTTTCCATGCTTGGCATAATTGGAAGAAGAATTAAGGCGGTAACTGCCAATCTCATACTGCCCTTCTGCAAAATGATGGCACAGCCATGCTTGAAATGCTATGTACCATTCTGGTCACTTCGCCCCAAAATGAGAAATTACAGTGTTGCAGAAGGGGCAGAGAAGGAGAAGTAACATGATAATGGGAACGGAACACCTCCCAAATTCAGGAACGCTGCATTGTTTGTGCCACTTTTGTTTAGAAAAACGGCAGGGAAGGGAAGACGTGATGGACGTGTGGAGAATTATGCATGTTGTGGAGAAAGCAGATAGGGAGGTATTTTTCCTTCTCTCATGATGCTGGTGACCAGTGGGGTTATTCTTTCGAGGCGAATTGTGGAAGATTCAGGACAGAAGTCTCCACGCAGTACATAATTAACAATGGAATTCACTTCCATAAAATGGAGAAGTGGCTCTACCTGAATGGCTCTAAAATTCAGAGAGCAGGAAGAGGCTATCAGCAGCTGTGCGTTATCCCCAGTGCCAGAGGCAGGCTGCCTCTCAGCCTGAGTTGCTGGAAAAGGAGAGCAGGAGGGGACTCCTGCAGCAGCCCTGTGCGCTTAGCAGGTCCTGGAGAGCCACCATGCGCATGGAGAGGTCCCCTTGCTCCGGTCCTCAGAGGCTTTTGGCTTCCTGGCTGCATCCTACAGACAGCTTCTTCTGCATTGAGAGGACAAAGATGTTCCCCAGAATACGTCTGGACAGACATGATGGGATGGACACCTAATGCAATGGGAGGTGCATGTGAATGGAGACGGTTTTCCGCCGTGTCGCACTTTGTGGGGCCGTCTTGGCAGTTCAGCCTTCCAACGGTTGGGATTTTTGTCACTTGCAGGCATGGCCCCGTTGCCTCCCAGGTTGCGCTTGTAGGCTTTGCTGGCGTTCTGGTGGGCCCTGCTGACGTAAACCTCCTCCTTGCCCGAGACCAGCAGGAGCAGCTGCCTCCAGCTTCAGTCACATGAACTCTGTTGTTTCCCAGGACGTCTGCTTTGGTGCCACGATGCAGAATCTGCCCATGTGCACTTGTGAATTCTCCGTCTGTTGGCAGCCGTCATAGTTTGCAGTATCAGTGCTGTTTGTTGCAGATGTTGCTGCTTCTACAGAACAGGTTCTTTCATTCTCTCCGTGTCCTACACTATCTTTTGGCGAGAGTTCATTATTTATTGTATTAATTACAATATTTTAAAATGTTCAAGGTGGTTTACCATAGATTAACAGTAAAGTGCAACTAGTTGCAAATGTAGAAGATAAAAGGGTGTAGGCTAAAGTGCTAGGGAGATGAAAATGGAACTGATTTGAACATGGAACACCTGCCAAAAAAGTGGTGGAAGTCCATCAGGGGGAGGGGGCAAGACTGGCCCCGTGGAGGGGAAGTTCTGTGGCGTTGGCGTGGCCATGGAGAGGCCTTCTCCCCTCTCCTCACCCGAGAGGGCTCAGCTCTTCGGGAGGAGTGAAGGAGAGCCTCTCCAGAAGGCCGTAACAAGCCAAGCAGCTCATGGGCAGAGGCCATCTTTTCGGCATTCCAGTCCTCGGCTGTCACTGAGCCTCGAAACAAACCCGAAGCCAGTGGAGCTGCTGCGCTGAATCACTCCTGTGCTCAGTGGCAGCTTGAAGGAAGGTCTCCTCCCAGTGACACCTGCCCACGTTCTAAGGTCTCCCATGGAGGTCCTTTGGGAGCCTCTCTGAAGCAAGGTGGAAGAGTGGCTCCCTGGGGAAGGGCCTTTTCGGTGGTGGCTTCACAGCTTCACAACACGCTTTGCAGAGTGCTGTGCCTGGCACTGATGTGATGCTTTATTTTTGGCGTCGGGCCAAAACCTTTCTAGTCGACCAGTATTTTAAGGTTGATGGCTTTAGTAGATAATTGGGGTTAATTAACATTATATTATTTTATTTTTATATAAGCCAGCCCAGGTAGCCTTTAGGCAGTAGGTGGACCGCTGCAGGGAGGGACTGTGTGCGCTGCGGCCTTATCTCTGGGGTCTCCCACACGGCTGCCCACCGCCCTGTGCAAGTCGTGGGTGGCCACTGTGGGATGGGAGCTCCCGCCACCCTCCCCACCGGCTGTCCCAGCTCGATCCTGGAAGTGGCAGCCCATCAGCTGGCCGACTGGCCGCCCTGTGAGAGGCGCGTAGTTCAGCTCTCCAGGAAGGGCTGCCGGTGGGGCCGGTGCCCCGGCAAGTGCAAGACCGGTGGGAGGGGGCCACCAGGCGTGCGGACGCGCCTCTGCTGTGGCCAGTTGAAGTCTGAACGCCCTCAGGATGCCCTCACTCGCCTGCCCAGGGATGCGCACAGCCATCCTCCCGAGGGGATGGGGGCGTTGCTCGTGGTGGCCCCCCAGCTGCTGAGCCAGCCCGCCTGGCGGAGCGCGCATGGTGCCTGCGCCCCCCTCCCCCCACACCTGCATCGTGCTCCTAGCTAAGCAGTGGCCAGAAGTGCGCGCTCCACAGGCAGCCGGCGGGCCCTCCCCACTGCAGTCCGCCTCCCCCCAGAGCCGGAGTGGGGCGGAGCGCCTGCAGGGAAATGAGCTGTTCATTTTGGGGAAGGGTCCTTTCCTGCGTGGATCCCAAGTGGCGGCTCTGAGCACAGCGGCACTGCTGCTTGCACGCTTTGGGCTAGCCTCGCTCTGGCCGCCTCTTGCCGGCTTGGGGGCAGTGCCATGCGTGCACACGGGGGGGGGGGGTGCCAGAACGCGGGCGGCCGGTTTGCCTCCCCCGCGGAGACGGAGGTGCTCCAGGATGCCAGCGGTCGGCCGTGTCAGACCAAGGCCAGCCAACGTCTGGCACGAGGGGGCTTCTCCAGCTGGTGAAGGTGGAGGCCGGCCGGCCATCCCGCCGTGGCCCAGCAGGAGGTGGAGCTGGCGGTGAGGCTACGGCGGCCTGCCAGGGGGCGAGCGGGGGTGGACCTGGGATTGGGCCAGGAGTGCCCCACGAGTGGGTCAGCCGTAGAGGTGTCCCCCCCGAGGAGGAGATGCCGATTGCTCAGGGACAACACTGGCAGGAGATTCGGTTGCTGGAGCAATGGGAGGAGCGCCCGCAAGCGAGGTGCCACGGTGCCCCACCTCTGGGTGGGCGTAGGAGAAGGGGTCATGGGGGACACACACACCGAGAGGTGTTAGAGAGGGCTCAGTACTACGCTCTGGGTGGACTCGGAGGGGTGCGCCGATAGGGACGCGTGGCAGTGAAGCCTTGCAAAGGAAACGAGCAGCGGGGTTACTCCAGAGGAGGACCGTGCGTGCCTCCTGACGCACGGCCCTGTGGCGGCGCCTGCCAGCCCCCAGTCCCAGAGGCCTTGGGGCATCCTGTGCAGAGTCGGGGGAGCAGCGGAGGTGACCTCCGCCTCTGTGTCCTCTTGCCCGTTGCGTCTTGCCCGTCTGGGCGGCGCATGGAGACGGAGGCCAGAGGGGCTTTCATCCTGGCCTCTCCAGGCATCTCCCCTCGCAGCCCCCCCTTCTTCCCTTCTGGGGCCACTGTGCACCTCAGCCCGGTGCCGCCCCTTCCCTGCTCCCCTGCTGGGGTCGACACTCTACTTCCAAGGGCCGAGCTCCCTCTCCAGTGTCAGACTTGGGAAGCTGAACTGTCCTCTGACCCCTCCGCTGCTCTCCAGGGACCATGGGATCGTTCCCTCGGCTGCTGGTTTTCCAAAAATAAAGGCCCACTTGCTGTCTTTCCAAGAGTTTAATTAGTGATACACGCTCCTGTCCTGCACCTTTAAACAATCTTGTGCGTGCGACAAGAGGCCCGTTCTTGCGGTGAGCCTGTGAATTGCATCCTGCACTGGGTCATCGAAAGGTCCGTTTCCTGTTCCTCAGGATGACCCACACCCGGCCGTGACTGGCCGCGTCACTCCTCACTCGTGATGATCGTGCCAGGGCGGCCGTTCTTGTCCGTTTCAGCCTGCCCGCAATGCATGCATGGGAGCTTGTTCGGGGTGGGGGGGAGGCTGCCTTTGGAGGTTCCTCTGTCCTACCAAAGAAGAGTGTCGGCAGGGGCGCCGAAATGGCTTATTACGACTCGGTCCGTGTGCACATCTGGGTGTCTGTGCCTCACTGGATGAGCAGCATTTTAGTGCCTTGCAAAGAGGGCTTTGATGCTGCCCGTCGACAGCACCAGATTTGGATTTTGATGCGTGGTGTAGTGGTTACGGGCATGGGATTCGGACTCAGAGGATCTGGGTTCTGGTCCCCGCTCAGCCATGGAGCCACCTGGGTGACTTTGGGCCAGTCACAGACTCAGCCCAACCTACCTCACAGGGTTGTTGTTGTGGGGATAAGATGGAGGAGGAGACGTAAGCTGCTTTGAGCCCTTTGTAGGAGAAAGGCAGGATATAAACTGAAAAATAAATAAATAAACGTGCCTTTTATGAAATTTGGAAGTACGTCGGTCTTTTGCCCTTGACTTCAGAGATCTTCCTGGCTCGATACTGGCAAACAGCAGTGCCATTTGGCTCTCAGCTGGTGGGGTGAGCAGCTGAGGAGGTGGAAGCACAGCCTGGGGGTCCCTAAGGGATGTGGGGCCTTGAATGAAGCTGCAGAGGCAGTCCTTGCTGCGGTGGGGGGCCAGCTCCCGCACGGTACGGCCGGCTGGCTCAGACAGACTGGGCTGGCTCCAGGGAGGAAGCAGGGGGGCAAAGGTGGGCAGAGGATGTGGCCGCTTCAGGTTGCCAAGTGAGGATGCTCCGGCGGAGTGGGAGAATGGGCCTGCCTGGGAAAGAAGGGGGCATTTCAGCACGGAGGAGCCGGAGCCGGAGGGGGCTCTCTCAAGAGGCGACTTGAGGGCACAGAGCAACAAGCCCCCGTTCAGCTCAGGAGAGGTAGAGCGAGGGAGAGACTTGCTCTCCTGGATCAGCCTTCCAGTTCTGCATCTGCACCCCCAGGGCCCTGCTGGGTTGCGGAGGGGGCTGAGGCCCCGCCGGGTCACCTGCGCCCTGCCTGGGGCTCTGCTGGTCCCCCCATGACCAAAAGCCCTCCAGGTTGTCCTGTGCCTGGCTGCCCCATTCAGCTCTTCCAAGGTCAAGGCTGCGCTTCCTTTATGGATTCACCATCTCATATTTGGTCTTCCCTCCCGTCTCCGGCCTTTAACTTTCCCAAACGCGATTGTGCTCTCCAGGGAGCTTTGCCTCCTCACGACATGTTTGAAGTATGACAGCCTCAGTTTTGTCACTTTTGTTTCCAGGGAAAATTCTGGCTTGATTTGAGGTGGGACCCACTTGCTTGTCTTGCTGTCAGTCCAGGGTATTCACAGAGCTCTCCCCCAGTGAGAAGCTTTGCAAGTCAAGGTTTTGCAAATGAATCGACCCAGCCTGGTTTGAGGTCTTGGGGAAAAGGGTTTGGCTCTGCATTGCCTATCTCAGTGAGGAGGAGGCCTCGCTCCAAGGCTCCAGGTGACCTTCCCCACTGGCTTCCTACACAGGTGCTTGAAAGCCAAAGGAACAAAATAGAGAGCCGGGAGAGCACAGGGCCCCACGTGGTCAGGGGGACCTGCTACTTCCTGGGCATGTTCAGCCAAACGTAGGACCCGGTCAGAGCAGCACCCCCCAGTTTGCCCTGCATGTGCGAAGCCCTCAGTGGGACCAGCCCTCCTTGCGCGGAAAAGGTGTGGAGGGCCCCCCCCCCGTGGTTTCAGACAAGGTTTCCTGGAGATGTGTCCTGCGGGGGTCGAGGACCAGCAGCTAACTTTGACTTTTCCCTTCTTGGCTGCCTCTCTAGACCTCAAGCAGCAGCACCAGGATGAGTGTCGAAGCGAGCAGCAAGCCCCTGAAAGTGGGGTCCAGAGTGGAGGTCATTGGGAAGGGGCACCGTGGGACAGTGGCCTACGTGGGGGCCACCCTGTTCGCCACTGGGAAGTGGGTCGGCGTCATCCTGGATGAAGCGAAGGGCAAGAACGACGGCACCGTGCAGGGAAGGAAGTACTTCTCCTGCGATGAGAACCGCGGCATCTTTGTGAGACAGTCACAGGTGAGCTTCCCCTTGGTGGCCACTGAAAGGTGTGGCCGGATCCTTTCCAGTGTTGTGCCATGTGTCGCTCGCTCGCAGCATCCTGGTCAGGAGAGAAGTTCTACTAAGCCGGCCGTGGCCGGGAAAGTGGGAGAAAATGTATTTTTCCCTGCATTGCACACAGTCTTGTGGTACTTCTTGCATGTTCACACCATTGTGGTGCACCGAGGAGATCGCACGGCCTTGATTCCCATCTCCACCTCCTCTCAGGATGCAGGTTTCCCCTCAGGGGTACGTCGTAGTGTCTGGAAAACATTTGTGGGATGCCACTGCATAATCAGGTATTCACTGTTTTGCAGCAGAATAAAGGCTGGAGGTCCATCTGGGCGATGCTTCGTGCAACATCCTCATCTCAGTGGTTCCACCCCACCTGTGGAATGGCCATCTGAGCACAGTGTGCCAGGCGCCTTCGCCACAGTCTTTTTGGCGCCGGGCCAGAACAGCCTTATTCGCCAGGCATTTTAATAACTGATTTTATACTGTATAATTTTAACAGGTGTTTAGTTTTACATTGTTCTTCATTTTAACATTTCATTTTAACCTATTCACACCTAACTCTCAGCCTTGTATTGTCTCTGTACATCGTTATATGTTCTGCATATTTTTCATTTCATTGTTGTTATTTGACTGTTACATGCATTTTTATTCTGTTTCTACTGTTATAAATCGCTTGGTGTGATCCACTTAGAGAGTTCTGTGGGACTAGTAGCTCAGCATATAAGTTGAATACAAAAACAAAGAGAAAGTTGGACTGCTGTTTACTTGCAGCCAGTCCAATGAAGCCTCCCGCAGCCAGATATTTTGCACCATAACTCCTGTGACTCTGTGCCCGCGTGGCCAGTGGCCCCATTTGCGAGGCTTCTTGGAAACGGTGTGTGGGTATCTTGTGGATGCGCAGATGGGACAAGTGCCTTCGCTGTGCTGTGTGTCAAGTGCAGAATTTCCACGAACGACTTGCATATCCTCAAGAGTGCCCTTGGGCTAATACAGCAGAATGTAAATTTAATAATAAATAAAAATAAATTGAAAATAAATATTGCACAAGGAACAGCACTGGTGAGGTTTATCCTGTTCAGCCTTGGCCAGGTGCAGTTTTCGCAGACTGGAGAGCCTTCCTTTCAGGCGTGCTGTAGGCTTGATAGTGCTTCCGTGGTGCGGATGCATTTTCCGTCCTGTTGGGGCAGGAAGAAACTGTTTTGACTGGGCCCTGCCTGAACAGGAGTAAAAACTAAAGGTAAGTCTCAAGGGAACCATCATGTTTTTCCTTATTTATAATGTCACTGCATTTTATTTCCTTCAGATCCAGGTTTTTGATGATGGCGCAGACACAACATCCCCAGAAACACCAGAGTCTTCCACGTCAAAGGTCCCCAAGAGAGGTAGGGCTTGGAGACGCCACCTTCTTATGGGCACTTCTTAAGATCTGTCCAGTTAAGTGTGGAGCAGGAGGGCCCAAGGCTGCATCTGCCCCCGCCCCTGCAAATTCCCAGCTTGCATGCTGCAGCCACAGGGAGGAAATGAGCCACGTTTTGCTTTGCCTTGTGAGGGAAGGCTCAAAGACCATGCCTTAGAAACAGAGCGAGCCAAAAGGGGTCTCCCGGACCATCTAGTCTGACCCCCAGCTCCAGCCGGCTCTGCTCACGACATGCCCACCATGTGCATGTCCAGCCTATCTTTGAACACCGCTAATGACTTAGCGGGAGAGAGACTCCTACAATCTGCCCACGCCTCTGCGCTGGCAGGCACCAGCGTGCCGAGGAAGAGCGCACTCCTGCATGCTCAGCCCCGACTCGCCTGGTGACCCAGCGTGGGAGGCCGTGCTTTGCCAGGCCCTGGGCACACCGCTTGCGTGAGCCTCGCAGCAGAGGCCTGAGAGGCTCAGAGCAGCGTGAGCGTGGAAGAGGGGCAGTGCCAAAGAGCCCTGAGGAATGGCGGGGGGAGAAACGGGGAGATGCAGTGGCTGCCCTTGGCTCGCCCGTTTGTGCACATCTGCAGCACCGCTCCGTGCTCCTTGTGCGCACTGGCAGGGGGAGCTGAATGGCCGACGGCTTTAGGGGCCAAAAATGCTTCTGGGAGAGGACGCTCCATAGGTCTGGATGCTGCAGTGAGGGAGCGACTGGGCACAGAAGGCAGTGAGACTTACCCCGCGTTAAGGACCAAGGCCAGAGCACAGCAAGGGTGTGAGCTGATAGGGATGGGACGCTAGGGCTGGCGCGGGGCAGGGCTGGCAGGTGAGGAGTGTCAAAGCCGCAGGGCTTCCCACTGCCTTTCGCTCTGCAGCCTGCGCAGCAAAGCTTTTGCCAAAGCTTCCATGGCACAGGGTTGCCATGGAAACTGTTTGCCACTGCGACGTGTGACGCGGGGTGTGTGTGGTCTGTTCAGTTGCTACAGGCTTGGCAAGATGCGGGTGCGGGGGAGTGACAATCTTGGCCTGAATATAGAAACAGAGCAGGTTAGACGGGGCCTCCCAGGCCATCTAGTCTGACCCCGGCTCCAGCCGGCTCCGCTCAATATGCCTCTGCGCCTCAGTAGGTCTTGGCTTCCGTGGCACTCGGGTAACAGTAGCTGTCCCAGGAAGGTTGGGTGGCTCGGAAAGGGGAGCAGGTAGCCCGGCTGCTCCATCACCAGCTTGGTGGCAAAGAGGGGGCTGGTGCCACATGCCAGCCAAAGAGACTGCATGCAGGCGCCGCTCATCTCTCTGGGACACATGCGCATACCGCGGGGCTTGAACAGAGTGCGCCACGTTTGGCCTTCAGGCTGCGGCCACTGCGCTGAGCTGTGAGGAACGGGATGGGCTGCGGGAAGAGCTGGGCTCTCGGGTGGCCTTCCGCAAGCAGCCTACCTCCCCTGCCCACCCCTTTCCCTCAGTTAAAGCTAAGGGGCGTCTGGGGTTGGTCACAACCTGAAAAAATGCTGGGCAACTAAACCGACTTATCAGCTGCTGCTGGAAGGAAAGAAGCTCCTCTGGGGGACTGGCTCATTCTGAGTCCCAGATAGTGCAGCTCCCGTGTTCCAGTTAGATCAGGGATGGAGAACCTTTTAGAGACGAGTGCCCAAATTGCAACCCAAAACCCACTTGTTTACCACAAAGTGCCAGCACTACATTAAAACCGGAAAACTGAGGGCTTTGTTTAGAATCATGCCAGGACAGCTTGTTTTTGCAACGCTAACCCTACCCTGGTGCACACCCCTAACCCTAATATAGAGGGAAAGTTCCATTGAAAAGAGGGCGATTTTGAAAAAGGCTTCCATGAGTAGCTTTTTCTGCATTGCTCAACATTTCTGCTCATTCTTAACCCGTTCCAACCGCGAGACTCATGCCAGACCACCTCATTTTTGTAACCCTAACCCTACCCTGGTGCACATCCCTAACCCTAATAGAGGGGGAAAGTTACATTGAAAAGTGGGTGATTTTGAAAAAGTTTTCCTTGAGTATCTTTTTCTGACCTGCTCATCATTTCTGCCCATTGTTAACCCATTCCATCCACCAGATTCATTCCAGGACACCTCGTTTTTGTAACCCTAACCCTACCCTGGTGCACATCCCTAACCCTAATAGAGGGTGAAAATTCCATTAAAAAGAGGGCAATTTCAAAAAAGGCTTCCTTGAGTAGCTTTTTCTGCACTGCTCAACATTTCTCCCCAGGAAAAACACATTCCAACCGTGAGACTCATGCCAGACCACCTCATTTTTGTAACCCTAACTCTACCCTGGTTTGCACCCCTAACCCTAATAGAGGGTGAAAGTTCCTTTGAAAAGAAGGCGATTTTGAAAAAGCCTTCCTTGAGTAGCTTTTTCTGCACTGCTCATCATTTCTGCCCATTCTTAACCCATTCCAACCGCCAGACTCATGCCAGGCCACCTCGTTTTTGTAAACCTAACCCTACCTAACCTAATCCAGTGGCCACAGGATTGGAAAAGGTCAGTTTACATTCCGATTCCAAAGAAGGACAATGCCAAAGAATGTTCAAACTACTGCACCATTGCACTCTTTTCACATGCTAGCAAAGTGATGCTCAAAATTCTACAAGCTAGGCTCCAGCAGTATGTGGACCAAGAACTACCAGAAGTACAGGCAGGATTTCGAAGAGGGAGAGGAACTAGAGATCAAATTGCCAGCATACGCTGGATCATGGAGAAAGCTAGGGAGTTCCAGAAAAACATCTACTTCTACTTCATTGACTACTATTTGATTGTATTGATCACAACAAATTGTGGCAAGTTCTTAAAGAGATGGGAGTACCAGACCATCTTATTTGTCTCGTGAGAAACCTATATGCAGGTCAAGAAGCAACAGTGAGAACTGGACACGGAACCACTGATTGGTTCAAACTTGAGAAAGGAGTTTGGCAAGGCTGTATACTGTCACCCTGCCTATTTAACTTATATGCAGAGCACATCATGAGAAAGGCAGGGCTAGATGAATCACCAGTTGGAATTAAGATTGCTGGGAGAAATATCAACAACCTCAGATATGCAGATGATACCACTCTCATGGCAGAAAGTGAAGAGGAACTAAAGAGCCTCTTGATGCGGGTGAAGGAGGAGAGTGCAAAAGTTGGCTTGAAACTCAACATTAAGAAAACTAAGATCATGGCATCCGGTCCTCTCACTTCCTGGCAAATAGATGGGGAAGAAATGGAGGGAGTGACAGATGTTATTTTCCTGGGCTCCAAGATCACCGCAGACGGGGACTGCAGCCAAGAAATTAAAAGATGCTTGCTCTTGGGGAGGAAAGCTATGGCAAATCTAGACAGCATAGTAAAAAGCAGAGACATCACCCTGCCAACAAAAGTGCGTATAGTCAAGGCTATGGCTTTCCCAGTTGCAATGTATGGCTGTGAAAGCTGGACCATAAGGAAGGCCGAACGCACAAGGATTGAGGCCTTTGAATTGTGGTGCTGGAGGAGACTCCTGCGAGTCCCTTGGACTGCAAGGCGATCAAACCTGTCAGTCCTAGAGGAGACCAACCCTGACTGCTCTTTAGAAGGCCAGATCCTGAAGATGAAGCTCAAATACTTTGGCCACCTAGTGAGAAGGAAGGAGTCCCTGGAGAAGAGTCTAATGCTGGGAACAATAGATGGCAAAAGAAGGAGGGGCCGGCAGAGGATGAGGTGGCTGGTTGGAGTCACTGGGGCCATCGGCGTGAACTTAAGTGGACTGGGGGGGGGAATGGTGGAGGACAGGAGGGCCTGGAGGAATGTTGTCCATGGGGTCACAATGGGTTGGACACGACTTTGCGACTAACAACAACAACAACCCTGGTGCACAGTCCTAACCCTAATGGAGGGTGGAAGTTCCATTGAAAAGAGGGCGATTTTGAAAAGGCCTTCCCTGAGTAGCTTTTTCTGCACTGCTCAACATTTCTGTCCATTCTTAACCCATTCCAACCATCAGAATCATGCAAGGACACCACGTTTTTGTAACCCTAAATCTACTCTGGTGCACTCCACTAACCCTAATACAGGGGGAAAGGTCCACAGAACAGTGGGTGATTTTGAAAAAGCCTTCCTTGAGTAGCTTTTTCTGCACTGCTCATCATTTCTGCGCATTCTTAACCTGTTCCAACCGTGAGACTCATGCCAGGCCACCTTGTTTTTGTAACCCTAACCCTGCCCTGGTGCGCACCCCTAACCCTAATACAGGGTGAATGTTCCATTGAAAAGAGGGCGATTTCAAAAAAGTCTTCCTTGAGTTGCTTTTTCTGCACTGCTCAACATTTCTGCCCATGATAAACACATTCCAACTATCAAAATCATACCACAACACCGTGTTTTTCTAATGCTATCACAGTGTTGGTGAATCTTTTAGAGACCGAGTAGCCAAATTGCAACCCAAAACCCATTTATCTATCGTAAATTACCAACACTGCAATAAAATCTGAAAACTGAGGTTTTCCTTCAGGAAAAACAATTCAGAGCCAGTCCAATCAAATATATATATCCTTGCCCGCCACTGTACTTGCAAAAGCTCAGACGATTCTTGCCCAATGAGTTGCGGCTTGTGATGTCATCCACTGTTGCCGCAACTCCTTTCCGAGCATGCGCATGGCCCCTGTGTGTGGTGTTATCCGATGCTCGCCTGCTGGGGCGATGCTGGGGCGACTTGGCCCGCGTGCCGACAGAGAGGGCTCTGAGTGCCTGCTGTGGCACACGTGCCATGCGATCGCCGCCACTGGGTCAGATCCTTAACTGAGAGTAGCAGCAAGGTACTGCGGTTCCTTTCCAGGCAGTTGCCTGCTTTGTGTGGCACCCTCCTTCACATCTATTTTCAGGCCAGGTTTAGCATCCACCTGCAGGACGGTTCCGTCCCATGTGAAGGAACCTACATGCCCACATGCCCCCCGAAGAGCAGGGGTGCGACTGTGCCAGCCCCCTGATCCCGGGGAGGCAGGTGCCCCTGCGGCCCGTGCTGGGAAACTGGTGAGGACGGCAGAGCCCTCTCACTGTGAGGGCCCGGCGGGGTCCCCTCGCTGCTTGATGGAAAAGCTGCCCTGAACTTTCCCATTGCCTGCCCCCTGAGCCGGAGGAGCAGGAGCTGTGGGGGGCCCGGTTGCGCCCTCACGCAGCGTGCTGCTTGGGATTCTTCCCACAATGTTGCGGGCTTCCTTTTGAATGCTCCACTGGGGCCTCCCGCAGCGTGTCACCTCTCTTCGTTGTGGGTGGGCCTGTCCTGCTCCCGGGGCCGATTGAGTGATGGCAGAAACTTTGCCCTGCCCGGTCAGGCTCAGTCCAAGGGCACCGTCCTCTTGCGGAGCCCGTAGGCTCCTGAACTCAGAGGTGTGCAGGCGTCCGATGCAGAGCGGGAGAGTCGTGGCGACGTTCCTCTCTCTGCTTGTTCTGCAAGCTGGGGTGTCTCGAGGAGGGAGGGAGGCTGGAGGGGGTCAGGGGTCATGCCCTTCCTCTTCCAGGCTTCTCCGTGTCACCTGGAACCCCTTCCCTCCCCCGAGTCCCTTCCCTGCCCTTGGGGGGCTGCCAGCCGACATGGGGGGGAGTTGCCGGTCATGTCTCTGAGGATGGACCCATGCTCCTGCTCGTGGCTCTGGGCACCCGGACCAGCGCCCCCGCGCTCCCTCAGGGCCGTCAGGCGGCTCCCTGCGTGGCTTGCGAGGGTCATACAGTTATGCTTTGCCCAGGAACAATTCTGTGTTGTTGCATTCTTTGCTTGCCTGCTGCCCCAGATCCTTCAAGGATAAAAGGCAGGGCAAACAAGTTTTAAAATAAGATACGAGTAAGTAAAGACGGATGCAGTAAAGGGCGATCTCCCAAGTCCAAATAAAACATTACTTACGGGGGGGTAGCGCTGGGGCAACCGGAGCCCCAGGGCTGAACGTCAGCAGCAGTAAGGCGGCCGCGTCCGATCGATGCCTCTTTGGGGGAGCCGATCGGGGTGGTGACGAAGTCCCGCCATCCCATGTCAGAAATCAGGGGCGCCCCAGCAGTGTGCCAATGCGGGCACGGGGAGGTTGCGGGACGCAGGCGCTCGGCGGCGCTGCGGCTGCCAAGGAAGCCCGTGGCTCTCAGCTCAGGGCTCTCGCGAATGGCTCATCACTGGTGTCCTTTCTCTCCTCCAGATTCCTCAGAAGGTCCCAAGGCAAGCAAGCTGGTGAGTACTTTGTCCTTGAGCTTTATGAGAAATGGCTCCTCCCACGTCCATCTTCAGGTCTGAAGGAGAGGAAGCCGTGCCCAGGCAGCCACGGCGTGGCGTTGGCTCTTCTGCGGCTGGGCCTGCTCTGTGCCGTGCGGAGGGGCAGGGCTCACCCGACAAGCGTGTTCCTGCAGTCCGGCCTCGGCGGCCCGAGAAACAAACCCCAGCGGGGTGACCGGTGCCGGGCACGCCTGCCGCAGGGGCTCCCGCCGGACCGCTGGCTCAGGTTGCCCAGTCGTGGCTGAGCGGTCCTGAGCGTGGCGTGTGTAGCAGCAGTCGCCCCCTCGGCCGGGGCAGGAAAACGGGTCGGGCTCACCAGCCGCTGGCGCTCGGCTCTGCCTCTCCCTCCGCCATCCGAGCGCCTTCAGCTTCCCGCCAGATACTTCTGCTTGGGTTTCACGGCCGTTTCGAGCCCCACGGTTTGGCTATATAAAAAGATAGTCAGGCTTAAGTCCCTTTTGTATCGGTGAGACTTTACTTATTACCTGTTACGCCAATTCTGGGGAAACCCAAAATGGGATCTTGTGGCTTGGTGTGTTTTGTTTGCTTTTATTTGCATTTTAATTGTTTTCTTCTTCCTTGTAAACCACACGAGGCGTTTGCATAGAGGTGCTATAAGAAATAGGTAACTGAGTATTTATAGGTCCAGGACGGAGTTTCTCCCAAGCCCTTCTCTCGGTTCTCCCTGTTGGCAACACTGTCCCCTGTCCCATGGGGGGGCTTTCCCTCGATCCCCCCCCTTCTCCGCCATGCCTCCTATTTGATTCCCCATCCAACCCAGAGCCAGGCTGTGCTGATTCTCTGCAGCGATGCAGCTCTGCCTCTCCATGTCTGCCAGGAAGTCTCTGCTTCATGCTCTGCTCGCCCCGCGACTTCTGTGCCCCTCTCTCCTCCCTCCTCAGTCTTCCGGGGACGCTCCCCCCACCTCTGTCCAAACCCTCCAGCTCCCTCCTCCCTCTGGCCAGCGCATGCTGCCCTCGCCCCGCACTGGACCGGACCGGGCTGGATCTGGCACGAGCCCCGTTTGCCTGGTGCGCCTCTGCAGCACATGTCCCACATGCTCCGGCCCGTGGCCTCACTGCCCAGCCCTCCAGAGCACTGCTGCTCCCTCAGAAGGCCGCACCCTTCTCCGCTCTCAGCGGCCCCCGAATGCCCCCTGGGGCTTCTGCGCAAGGCCCACCTGTGAATCCTTTGCTCCCCCCACCCCCGCCCGGCTCTGAGCCCTGTTCCGAGTGAGTCTAGTGTGCACTGAAGGTGAAGGCACTGCATTGTCGTCTCGATGCACATGCCCCTTGCCCTCTGCTCTGCCTCCTCGTGTCCTCCTGCTGCTTTGCACACCTGCGTGCCTGTTGGCGGAGTGCGCAGCCCTGACCGCGGGCAGGCAGGGAAGGCATGCTCGGTGCAGGGGCCGGGGTTGCTGTCCTCCCGCTCCCGGCCTTGGGCTTCCGCCCCTTCCGCTGCTGCCCGGCTTGCCTCCCCACATTTCCGTCCGATTTGCGCCCCCTGCCACTGGCCAAGGTGCCTTCTCCCTTCGCTCCGTGGCTGCTTTCTCGTGAGAACAAGGCAGGTGAGAGCGGGCAGGTGCCACTGCCTTCCGCCCCACTCTGCCCAGAAGGGCTCCTGCCCGCGTCCTGCATTGCTCACTGGCAGTCTGGCTTAGTCCGTTGCTCCACCAGATGTCAGTAGAGGCAGGGGATCTTGGAGAGCGCAGCTGCCTAAGCCCTCCTGGGCATCTAACGTGGGTTTGCAAATGATGCTTTGCGACAGTACTTAGAACCCTTGAGGAGAATGTCATTCCATGCATGTTTATCCTGTCTGCTTTTACAGTGTCGGGGCACAACAAAAGGCTGTCTGCTCATAGATTAACAAATGTGCGAGGGAAGGCCATCTTGAAATAGGCTTCTTTCTTTTAGTCTTCTGTGGAAACAACAGTGCTGCTGTGCCACATCCTTCTGGGAGTTTCCCCACTTGCTCTTGGGCCCTCTGAGTGCTTTTGCTCCCAAACGGGAATCGGAGGAAGCATTCATGAGGAGGACCCTGTGGCCCTTTAAGCCGGGGCCTTGCCTGCATCCCACAGCTGCTCGGGATGTGGCTTGATGCCCCAGCCATTCATAAGGCCAAATAACTGTACTTCTCTGGAGCATCTCCTTGAGATCAGTGGTGCTCGCTTGCAAGAAAGTCAGTTAGGGTCCTGCTGTGTGTGTTCTCCCACTGAGCGGGGTGAACAGCCCTGGAGCTGCAGGGGCTGGGACCCGATGGCCTTCTGGCCCTTCCGGCTCTCCCGTGACCATCTGCCATCCTGCAGTGGAATCACAGGGTCCTGGGGAAAGGCCGCGGTGTCTGTAGCCCTTCTGTTCCTCCTTCCTGGGCTGCCACGCAGAGCCTTCCTCTGCGAGAGATTTGCCAGGCCTGCATGTTGTCAGGCTTGTCCTGGGAAACAGCAGGTCCCCCTTTCCCAAAGAGGGCGGGGGGGGGGGCTGAAGGATGCTTTGGTGCATTCCCCCCAGGAGGGGCCCTGCCTCACTGATGCTCCTGGGACAGCGTTTCCCTTGGGCAGCGTTTTCTTACTGTTTTGTTTTTCCAATAGAATCGCAGAAACAGAACAATAGAAAGCACTAGGAGCAGCGGCAACAGCACCGCCTGCTTCTTGCTCAGAACTGCTGGTGATAGGAGTGGAGACGAGGCGGTGCCCGCTGGCCTGCTCCATACGTGAGGGCGGCCCGCCAGCCGGCAAAGCGACGGGGCGTCACACCAAAGTGGGTGCGCCACTCGCAGCGCGTCCCCCTCTGTGGCTGTGCTGTGTGCAGAATGACAAGCGCATGTTGGTCCCCTCTGCAGGTTGCGCTGGGTGGCGTGCAAACCCAGCCGTTCCCACCGCACAGCCTGCGCAGGGAGGGAGGTGGGTGGGGCTGGGCGACGGGGGCCTGCAGGGCTGCCTCAGCCAGCAGGTTGCCTCCTGTGCAAACGGGAGAGGGTCGTTGCGGCAGAATCGCAGTGGCCTTCTGCAGAAGTGCCTTCACTTGACACGTGGTCTCTTTGCTTAACATACCTCTGATTTAAGACCTGTACCTGGATCAAAACGTTGTCCAAGCCATTTTGCCTGGGAGAAAGATGGGGCTGCTGCTGCTACTTAGGCCTGCTGTGAGAGAGGCTGCTCCCTGGAGTCTAGGCCGTGTGCCAGGCGGCTGCCAGGCGGCTGGCCCTTTTCCTCGCCTTTAGGTGCTGCAGGCAGTGCCTGCTTGCTGCCAGCCCGTGCCCACTACTCTCCATTTGCCCCTCAGAGTGCCTGCCCCTTCCTTCATCCACACAAGCAGAAGGTGGCGCCGGGGCTCCTTGGGCGTGCCGGGGGCCCTCCCGCTGCTCTTCTGTCGCCGGGCAGGGCCTTCCTGCTCTCAGGGCCCTGGTTGTGGAGCTTTGGCACTTTGTCTGGAATGTTTCAGGGGTCTGGAGTTGCCCTGCCTTTTACTGACTAATAAAATAAATGTTGCTGTTTGGTGGCGGCGGCTTCACTATGGTCTGCTGTGCAGCTAATTGTAATGCTTTAAACTGATTCTTTAATGTAAGCAGCCTTGAACATTTTTAATTCAAAGGTAGGATGCTATTTTTGCTCCTGCCCGCAGGGCTTCCAAGATCTTTGGCTAGTCTCATGAGGGAGCAAATGCCTCCTGGGAAGCTGGCTGTTCCCTTGGGGTTCAAGGGACTTGGGACATTTGCAATGGCAGGAGGGGGAAGCCATTGTCCCTGGGCACCCATCCCCACATGCGCTTCGGAAATGCCGCCGTGTGCTGGGCGGGGGCTCCTGGAGGTGGCCAGGGGTGCTGGGGACTGGCATTAGCTGCCAGCCTCCCGACTGCTCCTGAGCCAGCCCTTCTCATGGGGAAGAGCCAGTTCCTGTGTGGCGTAACCGCTCTGTCTAACCTCTGTCCTTTTGTCCTCTTTCCATGCAGCGTGGAGTGAAACCTAAAAAGGTGGTGGCTGTTTTTTCTTCTGGCAGAACCCCTCTTGCGCATGAGACTGCTCTGAAAGTGGCGGGGCTCGTGGCTGCGGGGCCCTCGTGACATGCGCACGCGCATGTGTCCCCCTTGCATGTGTGTTCCCTTCTCTGGTGCCACAGCGCGTCCCAAGGCACCAGGCTGCACCAGCCTCCCACCGGCCAGAACGCCGTGGGCTCTGCTTGGGCCGCGGGGCACTGCTCTGAGGGCACGTCCTGAGCCGGCTGCGGGAGCCGTGAGCCGCCGCGCCAGCACCATGAGGGAGCATTTCGGTCTTGCTCCCTGATGGCTTTTGGGAGCACGCACAGAAGGGCTGGAGCGCAGCCCGGCAGCCGTGCCCCGGCTCAGTGGGCCGGTGGAGCGCGGACTGGTCAGCACAGGGCTCAGCAAGCCTCATTCACACAGCCACGCCGGGCACGGGGAAGCCGCAGCCCCACCTTGCTGGACTCGCTCTCTTTCCCTCTCTCGTGCGGGGGAAGAGAGAAGCCAGTGCAAAGACAAGCGGCCATGGTGCTCCTTGCGGGGCGCGGCTGTCCAGCACCAGGTTTCCTTGCCCGGCCTCGCTGAACTGCAGAGGGGCTTTTCCATGCCAAGCCAAGGAATGGGCAGCAGGAACCTGCATCGAAGCCCCTCACTAAAAACAGCACATGAAATACCCTCATCGTCCCTGCTGTGCGGCAGGAGCAAGTTTGTGCCGGGGAGAGTCAGATTTGGAAAGGAGGAATGGCACAGTCGGAGTGCTGCTCTCCTTCCACTGGTTGCCGCTGCAGCCAAGATGGGGGCCCAGTGGCCGCTGCAGGGTGCCGGCCTGTGCCAGGAGTCCTGGCCATGACTGCCCTCCCTCTCCTCCAGCTTCACCTGCTAGGCTTCCTGGGAAGAGGCCTACTAGAACTGGCGCACCCGTTCGCTCTGCAGCGGCTTGTGCATTCTGGTGGGAATGACACTCGGGTGCAGAAGCCGCGGCACGGCGGCCCTTTGAGGAGCGGCAGTCCAGTGAGAGCTCTGTGCCCCGGCCCGACTGGTTGCGGCCCCTTCCCCCCCTCCCCCGCACTGCATGTGCCTGAGGCCGCCTCACCTGCATGCGCTCGCCCCTCGCCCGGGCCCGTTGCTTGCAGAGCGCTCTGCTTGTGTCTGCGCTTGCCGCTTCGCATGGGGCTCGCGTCTGGGTCTGGCTCCGTCTTCGCTGCGCCTGCAAACGTATCTGGAGGGAGCAGCTGTGCGGGCGGTGACTCCCCTCGTGTTTGGCTCCTGCTGGCAGGTCTCAGCTTGCCCGATCGCTCGAGAGTGGAGAGGCCGTGGCGCTGGCGGTGCCAGGCAGCCCCATCCCAGGGGGTCTCCTATGGGCAGAGGGGCCAGAGAGCCCGGTCCTTTGCCCTGGTGGGCAGCGGGCACCCCCTGGCCCCCTGCGCGTTGCTGGGGCTCTGGCGCTCACGTCACCTCAGTGCCTCGGATACTGTCCCAGACTTGCCGGGACGCTTTGCTCCGCGTGCTAAAAGCAGAGCAGTGTCTGGAACAACTTAAGGTGACCGTCGGGAATCCTGAATGATGAGATTAGGGGGCTCTGGCAGAGCCGTGCGCAGTTCACGCAGAGCCACTAATCGGGTTACAGGCTCGCTCCGGCTGTGCTTTTGGTGACAGATGGTCCTGGCGGGAGGGTCACGGAGGTGCCCCCCCTCGTGGGCTCTGCTCACTATCCCAACCTGCCACCCATCTGCCGGCCAGGAGGGAGGGCGGGCTCCCTGCCCCTCAGGCGGGGGCAGCCCCCTTTCAGTGTCCCGGCCTCTCCGTGGTGCTGGGTGGAAGAAGCGGGCTCGCCAGAAGGAAAGGATGTGCATGGCGGAGACTTGTGCTGCTTGTCACATGCAGCGGACGCCCGCAGGGGCTGCACTGGGGGGTGGTGCAGGCAGGCCTGGGCTGTGAGGAGCCACAGAAGCCATGCGGGGCGGGTGGAAATGATCCCGGGTGACTGTGGGTCCTTGCGGGCTGGTATCATCCCGACAATCTGCTTTTTCTGGAAAGGAATGAGCTGCTGCTTAGGGAGCATCTCTGGGGTGGGGGCCCCGGCCCCTGTGTGCCTCCCCCCCAAGGGACAG
Organism: Varanus salvator macromaculatus; assembly: GCA_023646645.1. Lineage (NCBI taxonomy): Eukaryota > Metazoa > Chordata > Lepidosauria > Squamata > Varanidae > Varanus > Varanus salvator. The sequence goes on along the minus strand of JAIXND010000772.1, from coordinate 1,794,452 downwards.
GTAGAAGAACTGCTCCGGACTGGACCGCTGGGTGGGATTGCCCCCACTGAGCCAGCAGTCCGCAGGTTGACGCCCGGCCTGGCAGGGTTCGGGTGCCGCTGAGGCGTCCCCAGAGCCAGGGCACCTGTGGCCTGCGTGCTCCTGCTCCAGGGGCTGCGATTCGGCAGGGTGGGGGTAGGGGGGCAATGCTCCCTCATTAGGCTTCCTCTCCTTGGGAAGCTGCTGCCAGTCAACAGGCTACAAGAGACGGGCCAGCAGCCTGATGTGGCCCGTGACGCAAGGCAGCAGCGGTGGCCGCCTTGTTTGTGTTCCACACCTGCCCGGGCCCTGCTTCTGCCTGCAGCTCTGCCGCCCTGGGACAAGGTGTTTTTCCTCGTGTCCCAGGTTCCCGCACCTTCTTGCCATGGAGGGCCTCGTCTCCATGTTGCCGCCTCCCTTGGCGCTTCTCCGCTGTCACGCTGGGTCCTCCGAGGCTTGCTGTCATCTTGTTTCCCGAGCGTCTGGAGCACTCTGGCTCCAGTCACAGCCCCTTGGCTTGAAACGGCAGCTTTGCGGAGCACCGTTGACCCAGCGAGGGAGGCGAGGGGCACATCCCACAGCTCAGAGCACGCTTCTCAGTCACCCTCGATCCGTGTCCAGGCAGACTTTCAATCCTGGGTGCTTTCCGAGTGGAACATGAAGTGAAGCCACGGCTTCAGCCCCCGGCCCAGCTAGAAATGGGTGGCTATCCCAGACACAATGGTGAGGAGACCCCCTCTGGGCCCCTGTGCCACTTATTATCTTCTCCCGGGGAGGGAGGGATGGGGTGGCCTGCCTGCCTGCCTGCCTGCCACACTCCGTGGCTCTTTACAGCCACTGAACGGCCAGTTCTGGCTCTGCTTTGGCCGCTTTCTCTGAGGAAACGAGAGCTCTGCGTGCAGAATACGGAACCACTCTGTTTACCGCCTCGCCCAGGCAGGGCGGGACCTAGCGCCTGTGGTGCCAAGCCCCCCAGTTCGGCAAGTTGGCTGTGGCCATTGTAGTGTTGCCCCACACCAGAGTGACCCTGGATGGCATTTTTTCCAGCTGCAGAAGTTCCAAGGGATGATTTTTGTCTATCTTAGAATGCAATTCCCAGAGAGCCTCCTGTAATCTGTAGAATAATTTGTGTTGAGAACAAAATTGACCACTCTCAGTAGCTCACTTTCCATTTTAGGACAGTCTTGCTAGTTTTTGTCTCTAAGAACTCAGGAGGCAAGTGTGTAAGCACTCAGAAGGCAGAGCCCGAGAGACATCTCTGAAGCAAAAAGAAAAGCTGCATAATGTTTTTGCAAAAGCAGGAACTAATCTAGATTAGGAATGCTAAAAGACAAGCAAGGAGGCTCACTACCTGACTAGGAGAAAACAAAGAGAAGGTGGAAAAAATATGCAGAAGGACTTTATAGAAGAGGGGAATGATGACACACTCCTTCAAAGAGCAGTATGAGGAAGAGTCTACAATTTTAAGAAGCAACGTGAACGCTGCTGTAAAAGCACTTGGAAGGAACAAAGCACCCGGAGTAGGCAGGATGCCAGTAGAACTGTTCTAAACTGTGGATACTGAATCCATCTGAATCCGAACAAGAATACGCCAACAAATATGGAAGACAAGACAACAGACCGTAGACCGGAAACATTCGGTATACATCCCACTCCCTAAGAACGGAGATGCAAAAGCATGCCCCAACGTGGGACCAGTTCACTGATTCCCTGGCCAAACAAAATGGCACTCAAAAGTGTTGCAGCGAAGACTGTTACCTTGTATGGAGTGAGAAATGCCTGCTGTCCAGGCTGGATTCCAAAAGGGAAGAGGCGCTCAAGAGTGTATTGCAAGTTTATGCTGGCTACCGGAGAATTTCAGAAGATCAGCCCGTGCTTTATGGACTGCAGCAGGGCCTCTGACTGTGCGAGCCTGAAGGTCCTGATGCGCAGGCTGCATTGTGGCCTGGAAGCTCCTCTCGGGACAGAGTAGGAGGAGCAGAGGCGGAGCCGTCCGACAAGGGTGCATTTTGCCTCCCTCTTTGTTCAGTCAGCGCACAGAATATCTAATAAGGAAAGCTGGGTTAGGATCAGAGGAAGACGAAGTGCGCATGGGTGGAAGGCCCATCACTAATTGAAGGGATGCAGGCGATACCGTGTGACTGGTAGAGAGCAACGTCGGCTGACTCCGGATGGAAGTGAAAGTAGCAAAGGCAAAGCGGGGCTGCAGCTGGACGTTAAAACTGAACCAGTGACTGTGAAAGATTTACAGACCTTTACTTTCACAACGAAGAAATTGCGAAAGGCTTTCCATACCTCGAGTGAGTCATCAATGAACATGGAGAAATTCTGAGAAATTCTAAATTCTTCATCTAAGGAATTCAGATAAGACTGAGACTGGGAAGAGAAGCAATGAGGGAACTGGAAAATACAATCAAGCACAGGGATGCGTCACTGGAGACCAGGACCAAGATCATCCCCATAGCTGTGTTCCAGTTACTCTGTGTGGATGTGAAACCTGGAGAGTGAAGAAGGCCGACGGGAAGAAATGGATGCATTCGAAACAAGGTGCTGGAGGAGAGCTTTGCGAGTTCCTGGGCTGACAGAACGATGAACGAGCGGGTCCTAGATCAGATCAAGCCAGCACTTTCCCTCGGAGCAAAACTAACAAAGCTGGAGCTGTTGTACTTTGGGCTCATTATGAGAAGGCAAGAAGACTCCCTGCAGAAGGCAGTCAAGGGCAGCGGAGGAGGAGGAGGCCCAAATACGAGATGGGTTGACTCCGAGAAGCCACCGACCCGAATGTAGAAGAGCTGGGAGGACTGCCATAGACGGGGTGTTTGAAGAGCTTTTGTTCATTGGGTCGCCGCAAGTCAGAGACAACATGGCAGCACATTCCAAGAAAAGCGACATGTTGGAGTCGATAAACTACATGCTGGTGTAGATAATTTCTGTGGAGTGCCACTTTTCCTGGCACAAAGCTGTGGCTCTGTATATTTCTGTTTTAGCAAGAGCACAGCCGCAAGTGACAGTTGCCACGGTCAGACTTCCAGCTTGGCACCCAGTTCCTGGGCTGTTCTCAATCTTCTCGTAAGAGTCTTGCTGTTTTAATCCTCTGGGTAGCCCTTCGAGTAGATTCCTTGTACATCCCAAAGGTGCAGAAATGTTGGGAGTAGAGTGGCCCTCAGCCAAAAGGGTATGAGTGTAGATTCAAACAGTAGGGACCCTGTGCGTCTTAGGATAAAACAGGAAGCTTCCACCCATGTGTGGATTTGTGGACTAGGCCGTGTTAGATGCTGCCTTTTCCTACTGAGATCCTAAAGGTTGCTTCAGAGGAATTCCCAAGAATGGGAGTTGGAGGCCTCCTTTGGTTTTCGTTGTGACACTGAATTTTGCAGGCAGATGTTCAGTCAGATAAGAAGATTTGCTTTGGTATTGAACACACGCTTTTGGTGTCCTTGAGGGCGGGGTGGAGCGCTCATGCATGTGTTGGATAGAGGGGCTGAAAGTAAAGAGGAACGTGCTTTTCGCCCTACTCCTTACTTCCAGAAGAGGCTTCCAGCAGATCGGAGCAAAGGAAGGAACATACTGAAAACACAAGAAGTTCAACATCTAACAAATTGCAACTTACAGAGCCTCAGCTAATTATAGGCTGCTGTATGGTGAGGTGTGTGAGTGATGGCCATCTAATACAGCATGCAATTCTCTTCGAGATAATCTGCTCGTAATACTTACGGTAGTAAACTTGTAGAAATCAGAGTCAGACTTCCTCAAGATCTAAATTTTCGGAAATATCTTCCATACATGCAGCTGTGGTGCAGCTGCAAAAGGGCAAAGACTTTTTTGGACTGCATTAACAGAAGCATCACTTGCAAAACACGTGAAGTGCAGAAAAACTAGGAAAGGTCCAGAGGAGGGCAGCAAGGATGGCCCAGGGACCGGAGGCAAAGCCCTGCAAGGAAAGACTGAGAGAAATGGGCACGTTCAGTCTCGAGAAGGGAAGACTGAGGGGAGACTCTGCAAGTACCGGAAGGCTGTCACAAAGAGGAAGGACATGATCTCGTCTCGTCCAGTCCAGAGTGCAGGACTCAGAATAGCGGAGTTCAATGAAAAGAGACCAGACTGAGACGAGGCACCGCAGGGATTTCCTGAGAGTCGGGGCAGTGCGGCAGTGGAGCCTCTGAGCTGGGGAAGTGGCGGGCTCTCCCTCGCTGGAGGCACTCGGCACGTGCCCGGACAGCCCCCGAGTGGAGTGGGGTGGCTTGGTGTCCTGCAACAGCAGGGGGCTGGACCCGAGGGCCTTCTGGCCCCTTCCGACTCTGATTCTATGATACGGGGTCTGTATTCCACAGTGCCGTAGAGGCTGTGCCTGGTGTGAGGATGGTCAGTTTGTCCATTGCATAAAACCTTCCTCACCAACGTGCAAGTCCTCTCTTTTATGTCATTTTATTTGTGCAGAAAGACTTGGATATACATGAGCAGCTGTCTGAGGGGGATGGTTTAACTGGGTGTCCTGCACTGAGCAGGGAGTTGGAGCTGATGGCCTTCTGGCCTCGTCCAGCTCTGTGATTCTACAGTTTACCAGTAAGATTCCACAATGAATAAGGTTCGAGCTGAAGCAATGCAGTGTATAGGCTGCACTGGCTTAAGTATGTATGTTATAGTGATTTTTTCGTGTCTGTGTGCGTGTTTTCTCCTGCATAGGACAGTGAGCACAGGGGCTGCACTGGTTGATGAGCCCCTCGGCAGCATGGGGTCGGTTCCCGTGAAGCCAAGCAGCCAGCCAGGGAGGCTCCGAGGGCGCCCAGGCCAGGTTCCAGGAGCCATGGTGGCACAGCGAAGCTCTCCGGGCTGTGCCTGCCTCCGAGACTAAGCCAAGCCCATTTGCTGCGGGGGGAGGGGGGAAGGAGCCTAATTAGCCAGAGAGACAGCTGAGCTTAAGGCGTTGCTAAGTGACGAGGAGCACCTCGTGTCCCCGAGCGAGCGGTGCATCCCTCTCCTCACTTTCCCGAAGCAAAGGCATCCATCCTCTGGTCCCTTGTGCGACGTCTGGATCAGATCAGAGAGCTGCCGGCGAGGAACTTGGGGAGGGGAGGGGAGGGGAAGAAGATCCAGGAGCGGTGATGTAATGAGCAGCTGGGCGGTGGTTGGAGGCCAGTGGCGGAGGAAGGGATGCGCGGGCCGTGGCTCCGGCAGCTCGGATGCTCCCGGGCTCTTCGGCCCCAGTGATCGGTCCGGATCCAGGAGGTGCTCGGGGGTCGCAGGAGGACGGAGCAGAGGAGGCCCAGCGGACGCCGCCTGCGAGATCTCCGGGACCGGCTGCGCTGCATTGTTGTGACCGAACGCTCTAATCTTCTGCCTGCCTCTCTCTCATTCTCTCTCTCATTCTCTCTCTCTCCCCCCCCTCGCCTCTCGCGTTCCGCCTCTGCCTCGGCAACCATGAAGCAGGCCGCGGCCGCACGGAAGGTACAGTCTGCCGGGCGCTCAGCCTCCGCGGCTGCTTCGCCTTGCGCCATTCGCGTTCGCCTCCTGGGCTGCCTGGAGCGGTGCGTGCGTGTCGGGTGGGGGTGACAGGCTGGACTCCCTCACGCCGTGCCTGCAGCTCGTTGCCCATCCCGCCTTTCCAAGTTTGCGTTTGCCTCCCTTGCATCCCACCCGCTGCCGCATGTGCATTTCCAGCTCAGAGCAGCGCGAGTGGCGGGGCTGAGGGTCCTCACGCCCGGGAAAGTTGCACGCAGGCTGCGCTCCCCCCTCTCCGGCCAGGCTCCCCGGGCAGCCATTTCCTCGGCCTTGGGCACGTCCAGCGAATTGACAGGCTCGGCTCTGCTCAAGGGAGTGTGCCGGGAAGCCCCGGCTCCCCCAAGGCACCTGGCTGTGTTGGCCGCAGATCTGCCGTCTGGGGCTGCTGGGGCGGGGGGCGGGGGGGGCTTCAGATGGAGCCCGTGTGTGTGAGCAGCTTGGAGGCAGAGGGGCAAGTTTCCTGCCGCAGTCTCGCTGATGTGCCCAGAAATGCTGTGCTCCCAGGGCTCCAGCCGAGCAGACGGTCCCGAGGTGCTGCCTGCCTGGGGTGATCCCAGCTGATGCGTTTGGACGGGTCAGGAGAAGTGGGTGCTTGCATTGCCCTTGGGTGTTGGCAGGCCTGCTCCTCTGGCCCGGTCCAGAAGCTGGCGTCTTCTTTGGGTCGCTTCTGCAAGCCTCACGCGCCGCTCTGGTCGTGGGCTCTCCCACACCGGAGACATTTAAGACAGAGCTGGGCAGCCCTCTGCGAGGGGTGGCGTGAGCAGCTGCCCCGCACCAGCAGGGGCTGGACCAGGGGCCTCCGTGGCTCCTTCCAGCTCTGCTAACCACAATTCTGTAAGAGAGGACTTTGCTGGCTACGGTGGCGGCATTGCTGCTTCTCTGCATGGAAGGGAAGGGAAGGGAAGGGAAGGGAAGGGAAGGGAAGGGAAGGGAAGGGAAGGGAAGGGAAGGCCCTCGAAAGGAATGGCATGCACCAAGCCCCGCCGGCTTTCTTTTTGGGTGGAGATAGGTAGAAAGTTTGAAGGTGGCACAAAGATGTGGACTGGGGATCTGTGGGCCTCTTTGGGGGAAGTGCACCGTTCAGCCACCAAAGAACCGTTGGAAGCCAATTCCTGCAGCTTTGATCTTGAGCAGACGTGAAGATGGTCCTGCAGCTGTGGTGGGTGGGAAGGAGGAAATGAGCTGGGATATCTGGGTGCAGGGATGGAGACTCCCTTCCGGAGCACAGAACCCTTCCGGGGCAGTGCATGGGGCTTGTCCTTGCGACCGGGACACGAGGCCTCAGCAAGGGCACCGGGGAGGTTGGGCTTGCTCTAGCAGGAGTCCCTGGGCGGCCACAGGCCCTGCTTGGCTTCGGGGTGCACTGAGTCCGCGCATGTGGCCCCGGGCGGCCATGCTCCATCTGGGATCGGCACCAGAGTTAGGGCAATTCTGACCTGTAGGCTAAGGCTGGGTACCCACACTGTCCATGTTTCGAAGCAAGCAGGCTCATGGCGGAAGTGGGAGCTCCTGCTGGTGGGGCCAGTGCAGGCAGTCCGGGACTGAGCGGGGTTGTTGGTGGCCCTCGGGACGGGGCCAGGCCCTCGCCGTGGTTGCCGCTCCTGCTCCGTGTGGAGAAGGCACACTTGGCCGATGGAGTGCTGGCCTGTGGCAGAGCCGGGTTTGTGTCCCATGCAAGCACTTTGCACTTTAATGGTTCCTTTGCAACAAGGGAGGGAATGTAACCAGTTTCAGAACAAACCTTGTGAGAATGTTGACTTTGGTGGGGGAACTGATACTAGGGAAGCCTGAAATGCAGGGTGTGCAGGATGCAAAGGTCCCGCAGGAGCCCGTCTCCCTTGTGCTCCCCACGGTTCCTTCCCCCACCCGGCCCAGCCGAGGCAGCGAGCTGGGCCAGGAGCAAGCCCACAAACGTTGGGGACGCAGACAGCCCCCTTCTTGCCCCGGGTCCACAAAGCCCGCAAGAACCCGGCTTTGTTGGGCATGCCTGTGCAGCAGCTTGGCTCGTTTCCTGCCAGTTACCAGCACAAAAGTCTGGCACAAGCTGGACGTAGAGCAAAGAGGAAACAGGTCAGCGTCTGGAGAGGTGAGCTAAGGAAATCTAAGGATCCCCGTCCCCACACTGCTGATATGCCACGCATAATGTAATTATCAAAGCTAATCCTAGGATACTGCTTTAACAACAGACACCATGTGTTGTTCATTCGCTATCGTATTAAATCATGCTACTTGGCATGTTCATGCAATTTATAGTCCGTTCTCATCGGAGTTACTCGCAGCGAGATGCTGCCACTCTGGGCGAGAGCTGGTTTCTCAGCCAGGATTTCTGATTCGGATTTGGTATCGGTCTGCAATAGTCCCAGAAATTACCGAGCGGTAGGTGGTCCGACGTGGGCACCTTGCTGCACACTTTGCATGAGTGAGAGAGTTACTGGGGTCACGTGCCACACTCGGCCACAGCATGAGCCCCGTGGGGCTGGCCAGGGTGGCTCGGATAGGGCCCTGGGCTGTGCTGAGAGGCCACAGCCCAGAGTGGGGTTTGCCTGATCCACGGGGGGGGGGGGGTGTTGCTGTGCCATCCCCACCTGGGCCGCACAGCCCTTGGCAGATCAACGCAGATCATGGTGAGCAACGAGGCCGGGGCAGAAGGAACGCTGCTGCTGCTGCTGCTGCTGCTGAGGAACAGCTTCTGGGCAGGGCCGTGCCAGCCACCCCCAAAGAGCTGAGCAGCAGCTGGCAGAAGCTCCCCCTTGTGCACAGAGAAGAGCGCTCCATGGCCGGAGGGGGAACACGCCAGGGCCTTGCCTCTTGCCCGTGGCCCCGGAAGTGATCAGCAGAGAGTGCCCCCCATCCCACAGATGCCCCCTTAATGGTTTGCCTCTTGGGGGAGATTGCGGGAGTAGATGGTCAACTTTGTGCACGTCCCGCTGTGCAGAGAGGGCCACCCCCGCTGCCACGGCACTGGGCTGCAGAAGGCAGCCCGGGCTGGGCCGGCTCTGGGACTTCGAGCAGGCTCGGTACTAAGACCCCCAGGCTGGGAGTGCAGCCCTTTGAGCCGGGAGCCCAGGCCCATTCCAGAGAAGCTCGGTGTGGGGGGCACCTCACAATGGGGGGTGCAGGCAGAGGGCATGCCTAGGAGCTTGGTTTATTTTGTGATTTTCCCACCCAATAGCAGAGACTCTCTGGGCGGTTAACAAAAGTTGAAACCACAAACAACAAAAATTAACATAAAACATCAAAACCACAGCAATTTCAGTACAGGATAAATTGCAATATTAAAGCTCAAGTTAAAAAGTAAACCTGTTAAAATGCTGGAAAAATAAAAAGTTTCCACCTGGCACCAAAAACAGTAGAAAGTCGGTGCCAGGTGCAGTTCCTTGAGGTCATGCCAACCCCCCCCCCCCCGTAGCCACGTGCCCCACTTCCTTGGAAGGGGCTTCTGGAGAAGGAGCCCCGAAGAGGAGCTCAGGGTCTGAGTCGGATCATCTGGGAGGAGGCTCTCCTTCAGGTCCGGCCCCAAATCGTCTGGGGCTGGCACTGTTGGCACTAGCACTTCGAACTGGGCCTGGACTGCACCCAGCAGTCAGTGCAGCCAGAAGAGGACTGGCGCAACTGGTTCCCGTGAGCCAGACCCCTGCTGCCCTGCCTGGGTGAGTTGGCGTCTCCGGACACTGGAAGGCACCCCGTGTGCCGTGCGTTGTGGCAACCTGCACGAGGGGCTCTCAGAGCACGGCTCACGGCAGCTAGGCTTTCCCTGCCAGGTATGCACCTTGCCTCTGGGGGCAGCACAGCCCCATCCAGGACAGGTTGAACATCCCCCAGTGGGACAGGTGGACCACCCACTGACAGCACCTCCGTGGAGTCCCCCTTTGCTGGCCCTCATCCAGCCCTTGACCCCGATCAGGATGTGGCAGCTTCACTCCGGCTGGAACTTGGCTTCAGGAGAGCCCTTTGGAGCACTGCACAGAAGGGGGGCCGCAGGAGCGCCAGGGAACCCCCACCGTGTTGGGGGAGCCTGTGGGTGGCCCTCTGGGCCAGAGTAGGACTTGGATGTAGCCCCTGGGCCTGATGTTCTGCACCTCTGCGCTGTGCTCTCGGCACGGATAGGAGCCTGGCTGCTTCTCAAATTGCTTTCGGCCCCTGAAGGCTTTAGTGGGGGCAGGGGGAGCATCCTGTGCGTGCAGCTGAGCTTCAGCCTGCCTGCTCTGGAGCCTCATTCTAGGATGCGGGCACTTGTGGGCCTTCAGGTGTGAGATTGGTAGCTTGCATGCTTGGCCTTTGTCCTTCCTGGCTGATTAAAACCGCAAGGAGGCTTGGCGGAGGGAGTGAAGACAGTGGGAGGGGCGCGTGGCTCCTGTGGGGAGGATGTGCTTTCATCCACCTTGGCATCAGCTTTGCGAGACCTTTGTGGGGAAACCCTCTGTGGGTCCCACTGCTGGATACTTTCTGGCCAGTCTCGCATCTTGCATTTTTGAACAGGCTGCATTGGCAAGTTGTGGCATCTGAGTGTCAAACATCCTTGAATGACTCGGCTCATGAGAACCAGTCTTAACCTGGCCCAGATCTGCTCTTGGGAAGGAGGCTGCTTTCGTTCCCTGGACTGGCACAGAGGGGCGATGCCTTTGGGCAAGACTTTCTGGCCTGCCTCATTCACTGCTGCTCAGCGTCCTCCCGTGCCATGCCAGGGCTGCTGCTGCTGCTTTCTCCAACCCCGTCGGATTTGTTAGGAAGGAAAAGGTGGAACGTCTCCTGGCATTCTTGGGGGCCGCAGCCCCCCAGTGGTGCCTCTCAGAGATCCTTTAAGTCTCGTGTGCAATTAGCAAAGTTTGCCCCACTGCTGCCCTCCCTCCTCACAGCCCTTTGTGGGCGGGGGGGGGGGATGCTGCTGTGCTCCACTTGAAGTCCTCCCTGTGCTGCTCTGCTGCGGCTTCCATCTTTTCTCTCACTGCAGAAAATTAGTTAAGGAAGTCAAGAGAGGGCGTCTGTGCGAGGCCTTCTGGCGACTTGCACCAGGGGCCGCAGCTTGGCTGTGCCCTTTGTCAGAAACGCTCGGGTGCTTTGTCTCAACAGGTCATATGGGCTAGAAACATGTGCTTTCAGAGTGAGGCTGAGATCCGAAGAGGCTGAATTCTGTGCCGTGTCCCAGCCACCAGTCCTGCATGGGAACGCTGCGGCTGTCCAGCTCGCATGTGCGCATCCACATGCCTGCGCCGTTCTCAGAGCAGCATGGGTGGGTTCCTTCCAGAAGGCCAGCCATTCATTTCCTCTCTGGGGCAGAAGCTCCAGCTAAGCAGGCTCTGAGATCGCTCTCCCAGTGGGGTGACTGTTGAGTTGGCTGCCCCGGAGTTGGCGTGGATTTTGCTCTGACTGTCAGGGCAGTGTTCAGAGCAGCCTCCCTCTTCCGACAATGGGGGCTTTGTCCACTTGCTCTTTGTAGTCTGCCCTGGCATCCTTGTGCACTGAGCCAAGCCCCTGTGGGCTGGCTGTGTGGGACAGAGGGCAGTGTTTTCTCAGAACTGACCCAACTCTGGGGGCTCCAGGGAAAGGGACTGTCCCAAGTCCATTGAGAACAAAGTCCTAGTTTTCTGTCAGAAATGGGCAATAGAGCTGGACCTCCTGACACCCACTGTTTGCCTGGCATCGCCTGCCCCTTTCCGAGAAGCAGTCCTGGCCAGTCCCCTGGTAAAGCGCGGGCTGGTGATCAGACGCTGGCACAGACCCCTCTACGCTGCCTCCTGCGGGCCCGTCTGCACCAGCTGTGTGGGACGGACTGCTCCTCTCCCTGCGCATCGCAAGGCATTTTGCAGACCTTCCCTCTCCTCCGTTAATGGGCTTCTGTTAGTGAGGAAAAAGATGGAGGAAGCGGTGGGCAAGCATGGGAGGACAAGTCGAGGACGTCGGTGCCTGGAGGCTGCCTCCCAGGCTCCGTCGGTGAGCCAGGGCGACGGCACAATAGGACCGTAAGAAGAGCCTCCAGATCAAGGGTCTGTCTAGGCTGGCCAGAGGACCAGAGGGTGCTGTTGCCCATGGGCAACAGCACCCATGCTCCCCTGAAAGTGGTGTGCACGGGCATCCTGCTCCTGATGCTGGAGGCAGCGCACAGCCGTTGGGGTTAGTAGATGCCGACCGTCTCCACCATGAATGTGTCCAGCCCGCTTTGACAGCTGTGCCAGTGGGCGGCCGCTGCTGCTTCTGGCAGCACATTCATCACTGAGTTGCGTGCTCTGTGGAGAAGCCCTTCTTCAGCAATCCCGAGTCCCCCAGCCAGCTTCACGGGATGAGCCGGGACTGTGACATCATGAGGCAGGAGGAGGAGGTCTGCCTGCCCATTTCCTTCTACGCCTTTCGCAGGTCGCCCCGACTCATCTTTCTTTCCGAGAGAAGGGTCCGGGCAGAGAGCACTGCTCCAGCCCCTTTTCCCAATTCTGCAATGCTTGTTTCAGTGCAGCAAGTGTGGTCATGCCATGGATTTGTGTAAGAGGGTCCTCTTACGTTGGCAGGTTTCTTTTCAGTTCCTTTCCTAATTAGGCCTAACATGGAGCTTGCCTTCATCGCAGCAACTGCGCACTGGGTTAACATTTTCATCAAGCTGCCCATCCCCCTCCCCACAAGATCCCTTCTTGCTCAGTCGCTGTCAGATAAACCCTTTCAGTCTGTGCTTGAAGCTGGGACTTTTTGCCGGCGTGCACTCCTCTGCACTTGCTTACACAGAAGCGCATTTGGCATTTTGATTCCCTGCTGTCCTGTTTGGAGAGATGCCTTTGCAGGTCCCCATAATTAACAGTCCGAAAGAATTCGGTGTCGCCAGCAAACTCGGCCACTGCACTGCTCAGTCCTAATTCCAGAGCATTTGCGAACAAGTGGAAAAGTGCTGCTCCCAGTGCAGATCCTGTTGGGACCCCCTTGCTGGCATCCCCCCATGGGGAGGATGTGCCATCTATTCTCACCCTGCTTTCTGTCCTTTAATCGGTTATGGAACCATAAGAGGACCGCTCCTCTTAATCCGTGACTCTTCAGCTTGTCCAGGAGTCTTTGGAGAGGGACTTCTTCAAAGCCCCTTTGAAGGGGCAAATGCCCAGTGTCCACGGGATTAACCCTTCCATGAGGTTGCCGTCTCTCAGAGAACCCTGAAAGGTTGGTGAGAGAAGACTTACCTTCATGGAAGCCGTGCTGCCTTTTCTCGGCAGGGCTTGTCCTTCCACATGCAAACTAATGTTATCTTCAAGATGATTTACCTGGAACAAACTCTGAGCTCACAGGCCTGTAATTTCCTGGGGGATGTGCTGCTTCAGGAGGGGAAAGGAGTAGCTGCGCTCCCCAGCCCTGGCTCGAGTCCTGGGTGGAAGGCTCGCTCCAGGTGCTGGGGAGAGGCCACCGGCCTGCACTTTCAGGAGCACCCAGAGAGCAGCGGGCTGAAGGTTCTGGCTCGGCTGCAGCCCCTCAAGGTGGGCAGGGAGTGTCTCTGCCTGGGCCCGCTGGCCGGCCTGAGCAGATGCCTAGCCCAGCTTCAGCCTCCCCCGCTCACGCAGCCGCCAGGGGCCCCTCCCAGATCCACTGCTCGGGGGCTCCCCAATGCGCTCACTGGCTTCGGCTCCTGCAAAACCAGCCGTGCTCCCAGTGCTCTTCACCACTGGGGCCACTCGCAGTGTGATTTTGGACAGGCTCAGCCAACGCACGTGGCCAGTGGCCGCTTTGTGGTGACACGTGTGCTGTGGGGTGCTCCTCAGCCGGCCCCTACAGGAAAGGGGGGGTGCACTGTGTTGCCGACCGCCGTCCAGGAAAGCTCGCCTTGGGAGGAGCGGGAGAAGTCAGTGCTGCGTTTTCTCTGTTGCCTCAGACCTGGGGGAGCAGGCCGGCCCCGAAGCTCCTCTGGCGGCGGAAGAGCCCCCAGCGCCTGCCCCTGAGTGGAGGGGGCTCCCGGCCAGCCCGCCACCCCCCTGGCGGAGTGCTGCTGCTCGTGGGTGCCGTGCCCACTGCCTGCCCTCTCGACCGCTGGGGCAGGGAGGGGCGGGGGGCCCTTTGGCGCACTCCTGGCCTGAGTGGGGGGGAGCCGGGAGTGGGGGGGCCGCCCTGCGTGCCGGTTCTGCGCTCGCGGCGCGGGCGCATGCACACTAACCACACTTCTGTCTTGTCTCCCCTCGCTTGGCGCTCTCCTTCGGTCGCTGCCACTCTCTGTCTCTCTGCTCCTGTCTCCCTGTGTGACTGTCTCTCCTCCTTTGCCTTCTGCTCCTGCTGGGCTCCAGACCACCACCCGGAGGCCCAAGGTGAGGACGGGCGGGCACCGGGCTGCTGCGCTGAGCGGGGGACGTTCTGCCGGCCGCCCACCTGGAGTTAGCATGCCCCTTCCCCCCTTCGTGGCCAGCGGCCTCCGCAGGCAGGGCAAGCAGCCGATCTGCAGCCGAACCGACTTGGACGGGGCCTGCAGTGGTCCCGTGCAGCTGGCGCCGAAGCCGAGACGGATGCTGCTCCTTGAGGAAGTGCCACTCCTGCCCCCCAGGAGCCGGGCAAGCGAGTGGCGGCGGGGAAAGGAGCCTCCGGAAGGGCCGGGTGGAGGGTTGTCCCGCCGCCCTTCTCCGAGGAAAGGGTCCGGAGGAGGTTAGCAAACGCGATCCAGGGCTTGGAGACACTGCCCTGTGAGGAGAGACGGAGGGAACCAAGCAGGTTCAGCCTTGAGAAGAGGAGACTGAGGGGGACATCATATCCCTCTGTAAGCACCTCAGAGGCTGTCGCAGAGAGGAAGGCCCAGATCTCTTCTGGCTGACGCCAGAGGGTAGGACATGGAAGAATCAGCTCAAGTTGCAACAGCCCAGAGTCAGGCTGGACATCAGGAGAAGCTTCCTCACTGTCAGAGCAACACGACAGTGGGACCGGCTGCCTGGAGAGGTGGGGGCTCCCCCACGCTGGAGGCATTCAAGGCGAAACTGGGCAGCCCTCTGAGTGGGGTGGTGCAAACCGGTGCCCTGCCACAGCAGCGGGGTGGACCCGATGGCCCTCATGGCCCCGTCCAACTCTGCACTTGTGTGATCCTACATGCAGACGCTGCTTGCTCATGGTGGGGGAGCGGCCAGGCACCCGGGGTCACGTCACCCCCAGTTGCTGGAAGTGGCACGCTAGGAGAAACGGGACGGAGTCCAGGGTGACGTGACGTTCTGTGCCGGCATCGCGGGCCATCTGCTCAGCCACAGCAAGCACCGGGCCTCACTTCTTGCTCCGCAGCTGCCCACTCGCCAGGCACATGCAGCAGGCTGGCAGATGGTACGGGCTGCCTCCTGGAAGAATTTGCTCCACTCCTGTCTTGCCAATAGTTCTTTGCGACGTGTGATCTTGGGCAAGGTTGCTGCCCCTCCTGCAGCTGTAGAAAAATCGCTGCTTTTGGGGTGCTAATGTGTTTGATTTTTAAAAAATAATTAAAAAAAATTAATTGCACTCAAAGCAGCACCTGCAAACACAGAGATGCGCCTGAATTTGGGAGAAGATTCAGGAAGTTGTGCCAGAGGCAGTTCCCACGGTTGACTTTTGGTTCTTGAGGTGTTGCGAAGGCCAGTGGCATCGAGCATCACTGGCCCTCCCCGCCTTGCAACGTTTTCTCATCAAAGAGCCCCGAGGCAGGATCAGGCCAAAGGCCAGGCCTCCCCCCAGCCCAGCGGCTGCTTCCCCCGGGGAGTAGCCACACCGGGATGGCTGCTTTGGCACTGGGGCTCGGCAGCCGGGGTGTCGAGGGCTTGGTGTGAGCCAGGGCAGACTGCCGGCACCAAGGTTCCACCTGTGCAGAAACCGTGTCCCTGAGACCATGTGCACAGGCCGCCCCACTTGCTGGAGCGGATCCTGGGCCGTCCTGCCACAAGTCTGGGCTCAGGCCCTGGACCCGTTGCCTCTCCCAAAGGGGCTGGCTCCCCGGGAGGCTCTCTGCCCCAGCACGCTCCTCGAGCGTCCAGACGCCCTGCTTCCCTGCCTCTGCTTGGTGTGAGCTCTGGCAGCGGGGCAGGCACCGACCCTCTCCAGCGACAGGATGCGTTCGCCCTGTTCGAGCGGCACTGCTGTGGATGTGGCACCAGCTGTGCCAAGTTGGACGTGCACGTGGTGGGCATGTCGTGAGCAGAGCCGGCTGGAGCCGGGGTCAGACTAGATGGCCTGGGAGGCCCCTCCTGACTCGCTCTGATTCTCTTGTTTCTGAGTTGCTGCAGCTGAGAGCCAAGTCTAGGCTCAGCCTGGCAGACGTCTTGCGAAGCAAGGGCCCTACTAATTCCCTTGTTCTCCCCACACCCTATGACTGTCTCGTAGCCCACCCGGACAGCCAGCGCGGCGGCATCATCCAGTGGCACTGTGGGACTCTCTGGCTCGGCCTCAGCCTCAACAGGCGAGATGAGCAGCAGCGAGCCAAGCACGCCTGCCCAGACCCCTCTGGCGGCCCCTGTGGTTCCCACCCCGTCTCTGGCCTCTCCGGTGGCTCCTCCAGCAGTCCTGTCACCCACCAAGGTAAGTGGGCGCCCGTGCTGGCTGCCTCTGGGGCTGCTTTGCCGCAGGCGCAGGCTTCGGAAGACGTGGGCTTGGCCGGGAGGCGTCCCCGGCACTCCGCCGCCGGGTTCTTGGACGCCAAGCCCAGGTAGGACCCAAAAGCTGCAGCGCAGCCCCCGGGCGACCTGTGCACACGTGAAAAGGGGCATGACAGGGTGCCCCGCCTGCCTTGGCGCCAGGGGGCCTGCGGAGGCCTGCTGCTGCGGCCTGCTCTGCTTCACAACCCGGCAGCACTGCTCCTTCCGCGCCCTGTCAGAGGCAGAGCAGGGGGCAGGGGCTGCCCACAGGTGGGGGGCAGCGGGTGCCGCTCTGCAGGGGACCCAAAAGTGGAGCCAAGCCAGCCCGGCCCCTCGCTCCTCAGCCTGGTTGGTGGGGAGAGGATGGGATCGCCCGGGCTCTCTGCAGGCACGGACGTGCCCCTCCCACTTGGGGGCATAAAGTGCCAGAGCAAACTCGGCATTTTGCCGGGTGGAAATATCTAAGGAAAACCTCTGACTGGGAAGGTTTTGCTCACAGCCCGCCTTGATGCACTGCCGTTCTTCTTTTGCACTTTGTTGGGGTCCAGAAGTGCAAGAGCGGCGGGAATCCGCATCCTGCCTGGTTGCCGCTGCCAGAATCGGGTGTGCGAGTCACAATCAGGGTCCTTCATGCTCTGGCCCTGCTCTGTGGTGCCTCCTCTGCCCTGGCCAGGCTTGCAGGGGAGCCCTCTTGCGGCGCATGCGCCGGATCCCTGCAGCAGTGGAGCACGATCCCCAGAGCCCTGCGTGGACAGCCTCGGGCAGTGCGCCCCCTGCTGAAATGAAGCCGCCACTGCAGCCCCGTCTGGGGCCTGCCTGAACCTTGCTGTGCCCCAGGTGACCCCCCCACCCCGGCTGGGCCTGCACAGGTTCCCTTCAGCTTTCGTTCACACGCGGGGCAGGGCTCGGGCTCGGTGGGGCTGGGCTGGGGCCGGGGCCGTGTCCCTCCCCATGCAGAGAGCGGTTCGGGGCAGATGTTCCTCCAACTTCGTGGCTAAGAAGGGCAAACATGGCTGCTCGCTTCCGGCCTTGCTCTACTGCCCTGCTGCTTCCCGTTGATGTGTGACGCCACCACAGGGTGTGCATTCTGCTTGACGGAGAGCCCGGCCGTGGCGGAACCCTTCCCGGTCGCCCCGGCCAGCCAGACTGCCATGCTCCCCTGTGCCGAGAGACTGGAATAAGGGACCGTGAGCGCCCCCGGATCGAGTGGACCATCCGCAGGAGGCTGGCGAGGCGTCTTGGCCTGGGCTGGGGCCCCCTCCGCCTCCGTCGCCTGCGCGCCCCGCTTCTTCTTCAGCAGCGACTTGCGTCCTGCTGGACGCCCTGCCACTTCCTCTATGTTGAAGGTGTCAGAGTCCCCCCGCCCCCCGCTGTGACCCCAACTCTGCAGAAGAGCATTTGGCCTCTTCTCACCTTCCGGGAGATGCGAAGCATTGCCCTGCCAGGCCGCTCACTCTCCGGCGCTGGCCCAGAGCTGAGCAGCAGTTCTGCTGGCCTCACAGCAACTGGTCTTCTGGGAAGCTTTGTCTCGAGGGCTCTCCCTCCTTGCTGGGGCCTTTCAGCTGCGTGGTCCATCAGACCCTGCATCTTACAAGCAGATTCGACTCGCGCCATTTCCCACACAGGCAGGGGTGTCCTGTGCTCTGACCAAACTGAGGCTGGCTGTGCGGCCTTGACGCCGATTCCATATCGCTGTGGATGATGATCTGCTCTTCCACTGGAACACCCTTCATCAGTCCCAAGGAGCTGAGGGGCAAGGCGGGAACCTGCTAGGGACGCCGGGGGGCTTCCTGCCCGAAACCCTCACCTCCGCCCACCCCGTTGCTCCTCACGGCGGTGCCTCCCTTGCGCTCCACACCCGACGGGAGTGCCAATTGAGGGCCCGTGGGCGAGGGCGGCACTTCCTGCCCTCCACAGAGCTCCTGCTGTGCGGCTCCCCGTCCTGCAGCCTGCTTGTTGCCGGTGTCAGCAGGTTCTCTTCTTGCCAGAGGTTTTCCAAAGCTGGAAATGCAGCTGCGCAGGGAGGACAGAGCCGATCTGGGTCGCTTCAGGCGTATAGTGCAAGCCCTGGCCTGGAAGGGGATCTCTTCGTGCGCCCAGGGGCCTGCGCCAGGCCAGGCTGCTGTTGCTCCAGCTCTGCCTTTGCCTCTGGCAGACTGTTTTCGGGGGGGTGGGGGGAGCAGTAAACAATAAGCCACTCGGTGCAGCAGCATCGGTGGGCACGGAGAGCCCAGTGCCGTTGCCCCCGTCCGCCAAGACCTTTGCCTGAAGGAAAGTCGGGGGATAGCTGGCCGTTTGCAGAGAGAATGGGACGAGAAAGGCCTTAGTGGGCGACACACAGCTTCCTGCGCGGCACCGCGGGCTGGGCTGCCAAGGGAGCGTGGCGTCGCGTCGCGTCTGCTGAAAGCCACTGCAGGCGGTAAGAACACCTTCTCCTTGGCTTGCAGGAGGAGGAGAATTTGCGCAGCCAGGTGCGAGATCTAGAGGAGAAACTGGAGACCCTGAAGATGAAGCGGAACGAAGACAAAGCCAAGCTGAAGGAGCTGGAGAAGTACAAGATCCAGCTGGAGCAGGTCCAGGAGTGGAAGAGCAAGATGCAGGAGCAGCAGGCCGAGCTGCAGAAGCGCCTGAAGGAAGCCAAGAAGGTGAGCCTGTCCGTGAGCGGGTGGCTCTGGCAGGAGGGGGCAGAGCCTCTGGGCGGGTCGGCCTCACCTCCCTCCCTGCGGGGCTGCCTGTGCCTGTGGCTCCCGGTTGGAGGGCGCGGTTCCCGTCCCCTGGAGTGCGCTCGCTTCCTCGCCTCCTGTGAGGAGGCAGCCACAGGGCCTGGTGGGCGACCTGACCCCCCCCCCCGTTGTTTTGGCTTGCGACCCCCATCTTCCCTATGCCAGCTAGGGCTTGTCCAGGCCCACAGGTGTTCCCCCACCCCTGGGCAAGGTGTGGGGAGGGTCCAGGGCGGGAGCGATGTGACTTGCCCCCCGCGACTAGTCAGGCGTGGCTGCCTCTTCTCCCCACAGGAGGCCAAAGAGGCCCTGGAGGCCAAGGAGCACTACATGGAGGAGATGGCTGACACAGCCGACGCCATCGAGATGGCCACGCTGGACAAGGAGATGGCCGAGGAGCGGGCAGAGTCCCTGCAGCAGGAGGTGGACTCCCTGAAGGAGAAGGTCGAGGACCTCACCATGGACCTGGAGATCCTGAAGCATGAGATCGAGGAGAAGGGTGAGGGGGGCAGGGGGCTGGGAGCAGTGGGAAGAGTGGGGGCCTTCTCTGGGGGGCAAGCACTGTGTGGCTGATGGGCCCGGCCGCCGCTTTGCACTGGAGGCGAACTCTGGCAAAGGAGTGGCATCCGGCCCCGGAACTGCTCCAGCCAGGGAGCCGCCAGCTCCCCGTAAGGGCCTGTTCTGCCCCCAGGGTCTAGCGGCCACCCACGTGGCAGGCATGCCGATTCCCACGCCTGCTTCTGCTTCCCTCCCGGAAGGGGGAAGAGAGGCTGCTCTGCTTGGGGTCTCTGGGCTCGTCGCTCAGTCTCTAGGCAGCTTCTGTAGCCCTGCAGGGACGGGGGGCAGAGCAGGAGGGGTTTTCTGTTGCTGTGACATGCCCCCAGTCCTCTCTCACCTAGGCAACCCCGCAAATGCCCTCCCTTCTCCCCCTGACCACCTTTGCTGCCCTCCTCTGAGCCTTGTCCGGTTTGGCTGCATCTTTCTTAAAGTGTGTCACCCTGAACTGGATGCAGTACTCGAGATGAGACCCAGCCAGTGTGGAGTGAAGGGAACTAGTGCGTCATGCGATTTCGAAGTGATGCTTCTATTAATGCAAACCAATATAGTATTTGCATCTTTTGCAGTAGCACCGCGATTGCTGAGCTCAGCATCCCCCAGCGTGTAACTGCATTTGGTTTCTTATTCCTAGGTACCACACCTGGCATTTGTCTCTGTTACATTTTATTTTACACTTCTCAGCCCAACACTCCAACCTGTCAATGTTGCTTTGAATTATGTTTCTGCCTTCCAGGAGTCCCACTCAGCTAGCTATCCCACCCAGTTCTGTGACATTTGCAGATCTGACAAGTAGGACTCATTCATCATAGAACCACAGAACAGTAGAGTTGGAAGGGGCCCGCATGCCGTCAGGTCCAGCCCCTTCTCAGAGCAGGACTCCAAGTTAAACCACCCCTCTTGGATCAAAATGTGGAGGAGCCCTGGGCCCAGGACTGAATCCTGCTGTAACCTGCTCCTTACCCCTCCCCAGTTTGAGGAGGAGTCCTTGAGGAGCAGTCGCCGACTCTGTCGACGACTGGGGGGGGATCTGCCGGAGAGGTTTTCCCCTGAGCTCAGCAGGATATCATGGGGCGCTTTGCCAGAAGCTTTGCCATATTATGCCCACAGCATTCCCACAGTCTGCCAGGGAGCCTGCCTGGCCAGGAAATGAGCCCGGATCGGTCCGGTAGGACTTGTCCTCGGCAGCCCATTTGGGCTCCTAGTAATCGCTGTGCTGCTTTCACGGGGCTCGTGATCTCCAGGACTTTCACAGTACCTGATATCAGACTGACTGGTCTGCCGTTTCCCACCTGCCCTCCTTTTTTGAAGACGGGACAACCGTCATCTGGCACGTCGCCCATCCTCTGTGATTTTTCAGAGTAATAGTTCTTCAAGTGCTCCTGCCAGTTCCTTTATTACTCCAGAATGCAGTTCTTCTGGCCCTGGAAATTTGACCTGCCCGAAGTGACGGGAGCTCCTTGGCCATTTGACTGTCAGTCTCTGGCAGCAATCCTGCCCCTGAGCTCATACGTCACCTTGGCCATGGAGGCTGCCCTCACGGATGGGGCCTCCACCACCTCCCTCGGAAGCCCATTCCATTTCCTGGGGATTCCAATCATCAGGAAGTACTTCCTGACATCCAACCTGATGCCCGGTTCCTTGAGCTTTTTCCATCCTCAATGAGTAGTTGAACCCCCACTTCTTCCTCCCGTCTTGTACTGTGCATGTCTCTGAAGAAGACGTTTCATCGCTTTTATCATCTGCCACTGATCTCTGCTCATTCTCCGCTGTAGCCTTCCTGATGCCATCCCTGGAATTCCATTGTGCTTTCTTCCACTTCCGAGGTGCATCCCTTTTCATCTTCAGGTCATCTCTGAGCTGTTGGTGAAAGCCTCTCTAGCTTTGTCTGTTGCGTTCTATCATTTTCATGAGAATTGTCTCTAATTTCACCTTTAGAATTTCCTTTTAAAAAAATTCCTATCTTATCTTGGACTCCTTATCTCAATAGAGTTGCTTCCCATAGCATCTTACTTATAACTGCTCTGTGTTTATTACAGCTGACTTTTCTGAAATCCAGAGTACAAGTCTGGCCACGCTGGACTTTTGCCTCCTTCAGAATCCAGAATTCAAGTGTCATGTGGTCACTTTTCCCCAGAGTTCCTGTAACTGCCATTTTCTCCAGTCGGTCATCCTTGTTGGTTAGAATCTAGGCAAGGATGGCCGATCCTCTAGTTCCTTCCTTCGCTTTAGCTTCATCAGGAAGTTATCGGCAGTGCAGGTCAGGAGTTCCAGTGATGGGAGTCGTCCCACCAAGTCACAGTTACGCCTGCCAGGGCACGTTCCCCTCCAGCATGAAGAGTGCGGGCTCATGCTGCTTGTGTCCTGTTCTCCAGGCATTGATAGGCAGACGTTGAAGACCGTGTAGCGTGGTACCTCGCCTCATGAACGCTTCATTTCACGACCACATCTGGTCGTGAACGGAAATTTTGGAAAAATTTTGCCTCCGTTTGTGAACTCCACATCGGGTGATGACCATGATCGCGGCCATGTTCCTGCACAAACACGATCGCAATCATGGCCATCTTCCCTGCAAGAACACTCTTCTCCCTTCTCCCTCCCTCCCCAATCTAAAGCCCCCTGAAGAGTTTCCTCGTCTGGGGGCCAAACACCTTCTTCCCAGCTCTTGTCCAGCTCAAGCATAGCCCCATGGTCCCAGAACTCGGGTCGCTGCGCCAGCATCCCTTTCATAGCCAAGTATGTCCTCAGAGTATTTTGCTTAGCGTTGCTCTTCCTCTTCCACGTGCTGGAAGGATCCCCAGAGTCCTTGAGTTTGGCTGGGTAACGAGGCAGCCACGGTGGGAGTTCCGTCCTGCCTGAGCATGGCTGGGAATACCCCCGGGTTGGGCAGCTGGCGTGGGGGCACCTGCGGGTGGGTCGGCGGCTGGTGCTGGAGGCCGTGCCTCGCGACCGCGGGGTGGCTTGCTGGGGGCAGGCGCCCTGGAGAGCTTCTGCATGTGACTTGCTGCCTCTCCAGGTTCAGATGGGGCTGCCTCCAGCTACCACGTCAAGCAGCTAGAAGAGCAGAATGCCCGGCTGAAGGAGGCGCTCGTGAGGTAGGAACACACACGCACACCCCACCAGAGGCAGCCTCCCGCGGCCTCGCCGGTGCGCAGGATTGGGTCTGCCAGTTGGGCTCGCGGCGCGCATGGTTCTGTGTGGCCGGCCCCAGAGACTGAGCTGGGCCTTTCCTGGGGACCGGGAGGGGAAGGGGGGGGTGCCCTTCCCGGCCCAGGCTCTGCCCCAGCCGGCGGGGGTGGGAAAGGCCGTGCGAGTGACGCCAACCGTGCTTTGCCTCGAAAGAATGCGGGACCTGTCGGCCTCGGAGAAGCAGGAGCACGTGAAGCTGCAGAAGCACATGGAGAAGAAGAACTTGGAGCTCGAGTCCCTGCGCCAGCAGAAGGAGAAGCTGCAGGAGGAGCTGAAGCAGGCCGAGAGGACCACGGATGAGCTGAAGGAGCAGGTGAGCCGGCCCGCGGCACCCGGCCTGGGCTGCCCCGCCTCCCAAGGGACAGCCCGTCCTGGGCAGCGGGCCTCGTCTGCTTGCTTCCCGTGGCGCAGCCCCCCACCCCCCCACCATTGGACTCAGCACCCTTTGTCCAAACAGGTGTGGAGGAAAGGCGGCTCCGCAAGACTTCCCCGTGCAGGCAGCTGGCGCCTTTTCTGCCCGGGCTGGGCTCTGCTGCACCTGGATGACCCCTAGCCCAGCCCGAGCCAGCTGCCAGCCGCAGGCGTGTGTTTGCAGACGAGAAATAGGAGAAAGAAGGCAGGGCTGGGGAGCGGAACAGGAATTGGCTCCTTCCTCACTGTTAGGATGAAGACAAAAACCTCGAAGGGTCTCAGGGCAGCTGCCGTCCCTTGGTACCTTTGCTGCCTTAGGGCCTGGATGGGCTTCCCAACCCGTCCTGCTCCCTTGGGGGCCTGCGTCTCTCTGCATGCCATGCTTTAAGCAACATGGCTCTTCATCGCCGCTGCTGCCACCACAGAGCTGCTGGCGTGGGGACCTCAAAGCAGCTCGGGGGGGGTGGCGGCTAGGTCCCCCCGTCACAGCCACAGCCGGTGACCGGCCGCGACTTCTGCCAGCCGGGTCAGAGGGTAGCAGGAGCAGCGGGGAGTCTGGAGGCTTAACGTTTTTCAAAACTCAAGGCTGGATGGGAAAAGGCCGTTGTGGCGCCCTGCTCGGTGCAGGACTCCGGCACGAAGCCTCCCGGCAGGGGCTGTCCACTGCCTCTCGAACGCCTCCGGTTGGGAGAGCCCACGGCCCCATGTGGCACTGCGCTCACAGTCGGGGAGCTGGGCCTGGCTTCCCGGTGCTCGAGCCTGTTGCTGCCCCTGCCCCTGCCCCTGCCCCTGCCCCAACCTTTTCCAGCAGCTTCCCCGTCCATGGGGCCTGCTCCGCCACAGTCCTGACCCCAGTTGCTGCTGCAACATGCGCGTGGAGTTGAGCCCACCAGCTACGGAGGGAGCCAGGGGCGCTCTGCAGCAGGAGCCCCTGTTTGGGGGGTGCCCAGCTCCTGGGGGGGCACCCAGCTCCTGGGAGGGTCCCTACGCAAGCCAGGTGAGGAGTGCCCACTTCTCCTCGCCATCGCTTTCTGCCTGGCACAGCACGAAGGCGCGGCACCGAAAGCCCTGCCTTGCGAGGCCCATGCACAGCCAGGGGCAGCAGCCCACGGTCCCTGCCCCCAGTGGGGGGGGCCCTCTCTGCCCCCGCTCCCTGCCCCCGCTCCTTGCCCCTGCTGCCCCCACGCTGGGAGGGGGGCGCTCTGCCACCAGCCGGCCCCGCCCTCTGGCAGGCATGTCAGGGAAACGGGGCTCACAAAGGGCGCCCTTGTGTCTTGCGGGTGTGGACCCTCTCGAGGGATGGGCTGCCATGTTCAAAAGGGTGCCTGAAGCCACTTGGTGGGGGCCGTGGGGGGGGAGTGTCCCTCCAGGGCCAGCAACCCAGCCGTCCTCAGTAGCTGGAAGGGGGCCACGAAGGGGCCTGGTTCTGTGCTGGAGCCACAGCGAGCTGTGACTGTCCTGCAGACCATGGAGGGTCCCCAGGCGCTGCTGCGGCGCGAGAGCCGGGGTCGCCTGCCCCACGCCCAGAGTGGCAGCAGGAGCGGGAAGAATAGAAGCGCAAAGACTTTTACTGGTTTGCCTTATCAAGGAAGTGATGAAGCAGCATCTTCATTCTCCTTGAAAGAGGAGAGAAATCCCAGCGTAGCCGGACAGGCTGCTTCTCGTGGCTTGAGATGGGCCGTTGGTGCCTGGTGGCCTGTTGCTGGGAGGGGGGCGCTCGTTCCTGGTGCCGACATCCCCTGAACCCGGCCTGTCTGGGGTGGGGACTCAGCCGGCATCCCCACGTGTTCTTCTTCCAGGTGGACGCTGCTCTGGGGGCTGAGGAGATGGTGGAGACGCTGACCGAGAGGAACCTGGACCTCGAGGAGAAGGTCCGGGAACTCCGGGAGACGGTTGGAGACCTGGTGAGTGAGCGCTGGAGGGGGGTGCTGTGTGCCGAGGGGGAGGCAGAGGCGGAGCAGCTCGTGGCAGGCCGTCTCCCGACAAGCCTTCCAGCGCCCCAACAGGCCGTGACCAGTGGCGGGAGGCTCACCCCTGCCCCTGGCAGGGAGGACACTGCCTGGTCCGTGCAGCTGCCCTCCGCCTGCCACGCAGCCCCGAGCGGCCACCTGCGCCCCCACCCGTGTCTCTGAAGGCGGCCTTCTGTGCTCCCCGGCCAGGAAGCCATGAATGAGATGAACGACGAGCTGCAAGAGAACGCCCGGGAGACGGAGCTGGAGCTGCGGGAGCAGCTGGACATGGCCACGGCGCGGGTTCGCGAGGCGGAGAAGCGCGTGGAGGCCGCCCAGGAGACGGTGGCGGACTACCAGCAGACCATCAAGAAGTACCGGGAGCTGACCGCACACTTGCAGGTAGCGGTGGGCCCCGGCCCCTTGCTGGGGCCGTCCCAGGCATCCCCCGCCCCCGCCTGGCATCTGAGATTGAGCCTGGGAGAGGGAGCCGCACTCGGGGCGCTCTTGGCCGGCCATTCTGCTTCCAGCAGGAGCCACCTGGGGCTGCTGGGCCCTGTGCGTCGGAGCGGGCGAGAGCAAAGCGGGGGCTTCAGGTCCTCCTCCCCAGGCCGCTCTGCTCCTCCTGCAGCATAGGAGTTCTGGCCATGAAGGCGGAGGACAGCGTGGCCGAGCAGCTCCTGGTCCCGGTCGTTTAGACGTGTCTTAGGCTGGATGATAACTTTCTGTCCCGAGAATCTCTGCTTTCACTGTCCTTTTTTAAAGCAAGCCTCTTGCCTGCGGTTTGGGGAAGCGGGGCTTCTGTGGCCTTGCACTGTCCCTGCCCCGTTGCAGCGCAAGTGGCGCCAGCAGCCCTTCCTGTACTTGTTTCTGTCCTGTCCAGTGGCTGAAGCCCCCACGGCAATAAGCAAGATGGGCCACTTCGTCCGGTTTCCGTGGGTGGGAGAGCTTGGGTGACCCGGGTCCGTTTACTGCTGATCTGGCCGGTCAGAAGCGCGATGTGCCGCCCTGCTCCGAGCCAGCGCAGGGGGAGGCCCTCCGGGCCAGGAGAGCAGAGGGAACGTGCTGCAGAGGCGGCAGCCCCTGCCCGCCTTCGACCGGCATTTTGGCCCAGCAGCCAGAGGGAGCGGCCGGTGTGGGGAGGGCGTGGCAGGGCTGCCGGGCCGGCACGGCCTCCGACACGCGGTTCAACGTGCCTGAGAGTGCCGCCCCTGGTCCAGGACGTCAACCGCGAGCTGATGAGCCAGCAAGAGGCGTCGGTGGAGAGACAGCAGCAGCCTCCCCCGAGATGTTTGACTTCAAGATTAAATTTGCAGAGACCAAAGCCCATGCCAAGGTAGGGGCCGCGTGCAGAACGGAGAGGGTGGATGCACGGAATGGGGCGAGGCCGGCCTGCTCGCCGCAAACGCGTCCTTCAAGCGACTGCCCGGGCACACGTCGGGCTCACCCGCGGCCCCACGCAGGAATCCAGCGGACTGTCATGGAAGCCCAAGGCGGAGATGCTGCCTGAACGAGGCCGGCAGCAGGCCATGGCCGGCAGCTCTTTATTCGAAAGGCCGAGTCAGGCTAAAAATACAGTGCTGAGCATAGTGCCAAAATATAACGCAACTTAAGTCATATTATAACATTAGGTAACGTCACTTGGTGGACTTCGGGGGTAGCGGAGGGCAGGGCGGCCCGGCTGCTGTGGCCGCGGGACACGACCTTGCGGCTGAACAGCAGCAACGCACCTCGAGGCCCTGCTAGGGCTGCTTGGCTTTGGGGCGTTTTGCGGGCTCCGTCGGCTCCATGAGGAGTTGCACAGGGCGCCCAGGCTGGGCCGGCTGCCGCTCCCCTGAACCCCACCAGCCGTTCGCCATCCTCAGGCAGAGTCCGGCTTGGCGAGGGCCCCTCCCTCGTGCCGCCTCCCCGTGTCCAAGTGACCCAGGAGAGGGACTACAGCACGAGGAGGGAGATGTAGAAGCGCCATGGGGTGGTGGGGCAGGTGCTCCGGGAGGGAGGGGGTGCAGGGGCACTGTGCGCTCGTGTCCGGGGGTGCCTGCCCCCTGCGCTGGTCCTGTGGACCCTGCGGCTCACCCGGGCCCTGCTCGCCCCGCAGGCCATCGAGATGGAGCTGCGGCAGATGGAGGTACAGCAGGCCAACCGGCACGTCTCCCTCCTCACTGCCTTCATGCCGGGCAGCTTCCTGCGGCACGGCGGGGATCACGACTGCCTCCTGGTGCTCCTGCTCATCCCACGCCTCATCTGCAAGGTAGGCCGGCCGGGCAGCGGGACATCGGGGCCCTTTGCCGCCTTTCTTCGGGCTGAACTCACGGCTCGAGAAGCAGCGACTCGCAGCGCCCGTTCCAGGACGCTTCTCAGGCGCTGGAGGGCACTGGCTGACACCTCACGCCTTCCTCCAGCCGCTCTGGCGGATGTTCCATCTTACCGCGTTGCCACCCGGCAGCAAGACCTGGAGCATCAAGTTCCGCACAGTGCGCATGCACTGCTTCCGCAAGAATCTCTCGCCCCTCCCCTTTCCTTGCCCTTGCAACTCGAGTTCGCTTAATCCGGCGCCAGGCACCTCGTTCTGTGCAGGTGGAGATGGAGGCGGAGCTGCCCTTTCCCAAACTGCAGCTCTTGGCCGCCCAGCCGCAGGGAGGGCTCTGCGGGATCCCACGCGGCCGGGCTCCCTTTCGAGGGTGCAGCAGCGACCCGCCCCCTCGTTCCTTCTTCATGCTCAAGGCCTGGCCCCAGACCTCAGGGGGCTGAGGAGGCTGGGGGTGCTGGGGCGGGGTCTCTCCTTCGCGGCGGGGGGCTTGCCTCGCTTCAGGAGAACAGCGAGGCGCTTTGACCAGGCCAAACTGCACAGGACTCGAGCCGACAGAGAGGGCTGTGGGTGGCCCGTTGGGTCCCAGGACCCAGAGGGCTCTCTTGCCCCCTGCCCTACGGCGGCCAGAGAGGACGCTCGCGGAAGGGCAGCAGCACCAGTGGGTGAGGGGGGGTGCGGGGGGGGTGCCGCACTCTGATGGGCCCTCCCCCTGGAACAGGCCGAGCTGATCAGCAAGCAGGCCCAGGAGAAGTTCGAGCTGAACGAGAGCTGTGCAGAGCGGGCCGGCCTGCGAGGGGCGCCGGGGGAGCAGCTGAGCTTCGCCGCCGGGCTGGTGTACTCCCTCATCCTCCTGCAGGCAGCGCTGCACAAATACGAGCAGTGAGTGGCTTTCGGGGGCCCCAGGGCGGCCGGCGGGGGGCTCTGCAGTCCCCGCCGGTCCTGACGGTGCCGCTCCGACTCAGGGCGCTGAACAAGTGTGACGTGGACACATACAAGAAGGTGGGGACGCTTTATCCCGAGATGAGTGTGCACGAGCGGTCCCTGGACTTCCTGATCGAGCTGCTGCACAAGGACCAGCTGGACGAGACCGTCAACGTGGAGCCCCTGACCAAAGCCATCAAGTACTACCAGGTGGGGCCCGGGAGTCACAGCCCCTGGTGGAGCCCCACAGGGCTGCCCCGACCCACGGCCGTGTGCCAGCAGTGCTGGGAAGGCGGGGAGCCACACGGAACCCGAAGCCGCACTCTCAGCTCCTGCCCATCCAGCGATCACCCCCTCTGGTCGTGCCCCTTGGCCTGAGGCTTTCCAAAATCAGCCGCCTGGGAGGCGGCCGCAGAAAGTCACATGCCCCACCCACATCAGCACCCCGAGTGCCACGTCGCGCCGGCCTCCTGCTCTCATCTACGGCCTGGGCCCCGAACACCCATGCCTGGGCCCCGCCGGTCTCCTTGCGGCAGCCGGGCCGGCGAAGGGTGAGGCTGGCCGGCACCTGGGCCGCTACCGGTAGAAAGGCAGCTGATGGCCAGGCGCCTCTCCCTCCCTGCCTTCTCCCTCCAGCACTTGTACAGCATCCACCTGGCTGACCAAGCAGAGGACTGCACCACGCAGCTGGCGGACCACATCAAGGTGCGCAGGAGGGGCGTGGCGGGCCTGGAGCGTGGCGGGGCGTGCCAGAGCCAGTTGCTGCGCACCCGCCAGGGCCAGGCAGAGAGGGTGGGGGCTCCGCTGGCGGGACGCTGCACAAAGGCCTCGGGAGAGCGGAGCTTCCGTGGGGGCCCGAGTGACCATGCTTCTGCTTGCTCGCAGTTCACCCAGAGTGCCCTGGACTGCATGAGCGTGGAGGTGGCCAGGCTGCGGTCCTTCCTGCAGGTGAGCGCCGGAGGCAGGGCGGCCCAGGGCAGGGCAGAGGCTGGCCTCTCGGGGGGCCGCCGAGGGTCCTCGCCACAGTGGGCTGACGCCGCCTTTCACCCGCAGGTCGGGCAGGAGGCCTCCGACTTGGCCATCCTGCTGAAGGACCTGGAGACCTCGTGCAGCGACATCCGACAGTTCTGCAAGAAAATCAGGCGCCGCATGCCGGGCACCGAGGCCCCCGGCATCCCTGCGGCACTCAGCTTCGGACAGCAGGTGGGAGCCCGGCCCTGGGGTGGCACACCGCCACCCGCAGAGGCGGAGGGCTGGTGTGGCACGCCTCCATCCGCCCTCTAACCATCCTTTACCCGGGCAGGTCGCAGACACACTGCAGGACTGCCGCAAGCACCTGACGTGGGTCGTGGCAGTGCTACAGGAGGTGGCGGCCGCCGGGGCACAGCGGATCGCTCCCCTGACGGAGAACGAGGGCCTCCAGGCCGCCAAGCTGGAAGACCTGGCCTTCAAGGCCAGCGAGCAGGCAAGCCACCTCCCCTTCTTGGCCGCTCACGGGTCCGGGGTTGCTGCCGCCACCCCCTCCCCTCCCCGTGAGTGGTGGGGGGCAGCAGCTCTTCCCCCGAGGCTGCTCCTTCTGTCACCCAGGCTGCTCAGTCTCACGGCACAAGGGCACCGAGCCCAGGCAGCTGCCGCCGTACAGCACCAAGCGGGATGCCAAGCTGAGCCCAAGCGGCCGCCCTTTGCAGTCCGTGGGCTCCCTGGTGGTGCTACAAGATGGCTGTATGGCCAGGCTTGCACGCAGGGGCTCCCTGGGGGCTCGGCCAGCCGGCCTTCCCCCCTCCAATTTTGGGGGGCTCGCGGCACGGGGCGAGCTCTTGCAGCCTGCTGCATCGGCGGTCTCCCCTGCAGATCTATGGTGTGCCGGGCGTGAGCCCCTACGAGTGCCTGCGCCAGTCGTGCAGCATCCTCATCGCCACCATGAACAAGATGGCCACGGCCATGCAGGAGGGCGAGTACGACGCGGACAAGCCCCAGACCAAGGTGAGCCCCTGGGAGCCGGGCGGCCGTGGGCTTGGCGCTCAGGCCTTGGGCCAGGACGGCAGAGCGGCCCCTCGTGGTGCGTCTCACAGCCAGGCCCACCAGGAGGATGGGCTCCTGGATCTCGAAAGACCTGCGGAGGAACGGAGGCAGGGCTGCGCCCCGGGGCTGCGATGGGCTCCCCAGACCCGTTCAGCACCCAAGCAGGCGGCCCGGTTCTTTTTGCAGCCCCCCTCTCCCGTGGATCTGCGGGCGGCTGCGCTGCGGGCAGAGATCACAGACGCCGAGGGCCTGGGGCTCAAGCTGGAGGACCGGGAAACTGTCATCAAGGAGCTGAAGAAGTCGCTCAAGATCAAGGTCAGACCCCGCACTCCGCAGGCTCCTGGCCTGCCCCGCTGCCCCCCGCCCCCCCGCGTTGGGCCCCCTCCATCCCGACTGGAGCCGGGCTGCGCTAGAAAGGGCCGGGAGAGGGCCTGTCCCTTGGGTGGCTCCTCCAGGCGCTTCTCTGCCAGAGGCCTCAGGCCCCCTCGCTTGCCGTGCTCTGCAGGGGGAGGAGCTGAGCGAGGCCAACGTGCGCCTCAGCCTCCTGGAGAAGAAGCTGGACAGCTCCTCCAAGGACGCGGACGACCGAGTGGAGAAGATCCAGACCAAGCTGGACGAGACCCAGGCGCTGCTGCGGAAGAAGGAGAAGTGAGTGGCGCTGGCGGCGGCTCGAGGGGCGGCCCTTCCTCGGACGTGCACCGACCCCACGCCCAGCCTCTCCCCGGAGCTGCGGGCGGCTGTGCTGTGGGGTGTGCTGCTCGCATCGGGGTGTGGGCCGGGGTTGGGCTCGTCCTCCTGTGTCCGTGGTCTGGGCTCCAGGCCAGAATCGGACCCTGTCACTCAGCTTGCTGGGAATCTGGGCCCCCTCTTTGTGGGGCAGGAAACCTCTCGTCGTGCCCGAGTAGCTTGGGGGAGGCTCAGCGCAAAGGCCTCAGGCACAGAGGATCCGGCTCGGCACTTTCAGGCTCGGAGAGGCGGAGGTGCCCCCGCCGGGCAGGGGGAGTTCAGGCTGGGCAGGCCATCGGCTGCACCCAGCACCCCAGGCCTCCCTGGCTCTGCCCCGTGCCCGCTTGCCCTCGGGGTCGCCAGCATGGTGTGCCCACACCTGCGGGAGCCCTCCTGGCCGGTGGTACTTGGCATCAGCGCTGCCTTCTCCCCACAGGGAGTTCGAGGAGACGATGGACGCCCTGCAGGCAGACATCGACCAGCTGGAGTCGGAGAAGCTGGAGCTGAAGCAGCGGCTCAGCAGCCAGTCCAAGCGCACCATCGAGGGCCTGCGCGGTGCCCCCCCCTCCGGCATCGCCTCTGTCATCTCCGGCATCACGGGAGGTGACTCTGGGGCTGGGGCCTGCGCCGGAGGGGAAGTCCGCGGGGGACAGACGGTCCCTGGCTGGGTGCCAAGCTGTGAGGCGGCCTTGCCAGAGGGAGGGCACCACCACACGACTCCCCCGTTCACGCGGGGCTCTTCCGCCCCTTTCCTTCCTGCCCGGGCAGCGGGGGGCGGGTGGCTTGCGAGCCAGCCTTGGCCCCCGGGGCTTCGGCCCCCGACAGGCCGAGCGCAACCCTCGTGCGTGGCCGGGGCCACGGGGCGCTCTGCTTCCCGCCTTGGGGGAGCCGGCCGTGTGGCTCCTCCTCTCGGGGGCACGCCGGGCTCACTGGATGCGTGCACATGCTCAAGAGGGCTCGGGAGGACCAGCCCCGTGGGCCCTGCTAGCCAGCCTCCCCAGGCGGGCGGCCCCTGCAGCTCCCGGGAACGGGGCCTTCCCAGCAAGCGAGAGGCCAAGCGGGTCAGTAGGGGCCCCGCAGGACATCCCCCCCCTCACGGTGGGCGTCTTCTAACTGCCGCTTCTCCTCTCTTCCACGCTCCCCCTTCAGAAGAGCAGCAGAGAGGTACGGTGGCAGCCGCTCCCCCGGGCCTCGCCGGGCCTCGCGTTGCCCGATGGTTGCAGGGGCCAGGCAGCGCGGCGGGGCTTGGAGATGGGCCATGGGCACAGGGGAGCTTGCAGGACTGTGGCGGGCTCTGGGCAGGGCAGAGGGGGTGGGCTGCACAGCCCCCGCCCCGAGAATCCTGTGCTGGCGCTCGCTTGGCAAGTGTGCCCACAGCCTCTTTTGCCCTGGTTCGAGGAGGGGGAGGCTGGCGGCTGCGCCCGCCCCACTCCCCAGCCTCCAGGGCAGCCCCTTCGTTGGAGGAGTTGTACGGGGGGGGGCTGTTCCCCGTCCGTTTCCAGCCCTCCTGAAATGCCCCATCCTAGCCAGGCAGACGTTGGCTTGGGGCAAGGCTCGGGCTCCTTCCTTCCGAGCTCAGCGGAAGGCGCTTCAGCTTGCTGTGCCTTGCAGAGTCCCCGGCCACGGACCCCCGGGAAGCCCCCAGGCAGCCAGCCATGCCCGGTAGCAGGCGGGATGGCCGGCCTCACTGCCGCCCGGCACTCCGTCCCCGTGCCCGCAGCACCGAGCTCCCTCCCAAAGGCCCTTTTCCTGAGGGCGCGTCCTTTGTCCTGGGCAGGTATGGCTGCTGGCCAGGTGATGATGGGCGCGGCCGGCCCCGTGCAGGTGAAGGACTCCCCGCTTCTCCTCCAGCAGATCGACGCCCTGCAGCTCTCCGTCAAGCACCTCAAAAACGAGAACAACCGGCTGAAGGTGTGTGGGAGGGCCCTTTGCGAGCGGTTGCAGAGGGAGGCCTTCCCTGAGAGGAGCAGGGCCCCGGACTGGGAGCCGCAGTCCCTCAGAAGGCCCCCCCCCACAACATTCCCATTCCAGAGAAGCTCCTGGCAGGGTCCACGCCAGTCGTTCTGATCCTGACCTCCTCCTGCCCCCATCCCATCCCACCTCCCTCCACTCCCCCGTGTGATTCTGCATTTCCCTGCAAGTCCCAGTCCGCTCTGCCCTTGGTGGGAATGACAGGGAGCGCCAGGGCATGGGGGGGGGCTTCCTTTCTTGGGGGCGCCAGCTCTGAAGTGCAGCGAGCACGGGCCTCCAGGGCCGGCCACGCACTCCTGCGCCTCCCTCCTTCCCCCTCCAGGGAGCTCAGATGCGGAGGGAGCTGGCCTCGCTCTGGCCGCTGCATGTGCCCAAGCTCTCCCTCCCCAAGGACAGGCAGGGGGATGAGATGGTCTCCAGCTACCTGTACCGCAAGACCAGCCAGCTGCTGGAGACCCTCTACCAGATGAGCGCCAACGCCACGGTGGTGGACATCACCCGGCAGAGGACAGGTACGCCCGGCATGGGGCCGGCGGGGTGGGGCGGGGCCTCGGCCCCCTTCGCTCCCTCACCGCTCTGCCCTTTGCCTTGCAGCAGCCAGCCCTGCAGCCCAGCTCCTCGAGCAGACGGCCCGCCTGAAATCGCTGAGTGAAGCTGTCGATAAACTGAAGGTAGCCGCAGAGGCGGCGGCAGCCGAGGAGCGCCCGTTGCTGCTGGCAGAGCAGCGGCAGCCGCCCCCCTTCCAGGGGGCCCCTGCCGCAGAGGAGGGGCATGTGCCTCAGGCAGGCCCTTGGAGCTCAGCCCCGCTCCGCTCGGGTTGCCCCACACTAAGCGCCTCCTCTCCCCACCCGCAGGACGAAGTCCTGAAAGAGACCGTCCTCCAGCACCCCGGAGCGAATGTCCCCTCTGCCTTCGGCACCTTCCCGTCGGCACCTTTCCTGAAGGTGAGGGGCCGGGCCGGGCCGGGGCCATGGGGAGGAAGGCCGCGCTGGTTGTTCCCGGCGCGGGCAGCCCACTCTGCATCTCTGATCCCTCGTCCGCTGTGCTCCCTCTTGCAGGCCAAAGAGGAACAGAAGAGCGACACGGTCTATGTCGGCAAAGTGACCTTCCCCTGCCAGCCAGGCCACGGCCAGGTGCACAGGCTGGTCCTGACGCCAGAGCAGCTGCACAAGGTCCACGCCCGCCTCATCTCCTAGGCGCCCCCCCGCTTCCTCTGCCGCCTGCTTGCCGCACCCCCCCCCCCACACACACTCCTGTGTTTCTGCACCTGCGCGTGTTCTGTGCACCCGGATGGTGCCCCCACAGCTGGGCGGGTCAGGGGCCCTCCACCCACTCGCTGTCCCTCTCGATGCCGAACGTGGCCGGGCCTCAGGCCAGGCCCTCCTCTCTGCCGCGCGCCTGGTGCTTCCTCCGCCGCCGCCTGTCCTTAGGCAGTCATGGGGCCAGATCCAAGCAAGAGGCACAAAGCACGGGGAGCACCCTGCTCTTCCTGGGTTTGTTTGGGCTGAGAGGAAGAGGCGCCAGACCGCCCTGCTCCGCACAGTTCAGCAGCAGCTGCCCATGTCAACCACTAAGCGCCCCACTGCTGCTGCTGGGCAATGCCACGTGGGGCTGCACGGCGAAAGGACCGAGCGTGGGAGAGCGCCTCTCTGGGGCTGGCTGGAAAGACCGGTGGGTCTGGCCTCCTCTAAGCACGTGTCCGGGCAAGGGAGTCCCCTCCTGCCTCAACACTACATACGTTGCAATGCCGAGCTCAGCGCCTCTGTCCCTGCGCCAGCGCCAGCCCCTCTGGGGGCCCGTCTTCAGTGCTTTCAGGCAGAGGGAGCGAGAAGCACCTCCTGCTGGGAGGAGAGGGATCTGGGGCCCGAGACCCATAAGCCTTTTGGGACTGAAATGCTCTTGCATGTTGACTTCTGTGAGCTCAAGACAAATAAACTAACTTAAATTGAACTTGTGTGATGTCTTTCCTCAAGCAAGCTGGAATGCCCCGTGCTTCTCCCATAGCCCAGTGTGCTTCTCCCATAGCCCAGCGGTAAGGCAGGGATAAGCGACCGTCCCGAGGGTGGGGTGGGGCTGCAGACCCGTTCTCGGCTGGCAGGCCGGTGTGCGGCTTTGGCTCGCCAGCACCTGCACAGCAGTTCGGAGGGTCCTGCTTCCTTCTACCCCCTCCTGCTTGCCTTTTGTCTCAGAAAGGGTTTGCGGCATTTTAGGCCGTGCCACTACAAAAAGGGGCACAGCTGAAGCGAAGCTGCCTTCTTGGCTACTCGTGCAGAAGCCCCCCCCCCCCCCCGGTCAGAGCTGGCCGGTGCCCGTCGCCGCCTGCGGGAGGGGGATGGCGAACGCCCAGGAGGAGAGCCAAGGGCGGCGATCGCCTGCGCCCAGGCGGCATCCTGCTCTCGCACCAGGGGCAGCCGCCCACCCGCTTCAGCCCCCCGGGCCCGGGCTCGGCAACCGGGCCGGGCGTGGGAGGGCGGCTGGGCCCGCCCGCGAGCGGCAGGCCTCGCCCCGGCGCAGGTGGGCAGCCTGGGCCCGGCTCTCCAAGGGGGCCCGGCTCGCAGGGAGGGCCTTCGACGCTGCCCGGGGATCTCCACGTGCCCGGCTCAGGCGCGCTTGGCGGACGCGGAGGCGCGCCGCCCGACGGCGGAGGACGCCGAGGGGGAGCCGCGCGTGCGCACCAGCGCGGCGGGAGGGGGGAGCCGCGCCCGGGACGCCGAGGGGGAGCCGCGCGTGCGCACCAGCGCGGCGCGCGGGCAGGGCGGAAGGGGCGGGCCGCGCGCGCCGACGGCGGGGCCGCCCCTTCCGCGGGCAGTTCCGGCTCGTCGCGCGTGGCGGCGGGAGCGCGAGGCCTGCGCGGGAGCCGCGCCGCAGCCATGGTGAGCCCCGCCGGCGGCCGCCCGGCCCTGCCCGCCGCGCCGCGCCCGCGCCCGCTCCCGCGCCCCCGCCGCCGCTCACGCGCCTCTCGCTCGCCCGCAGGTGCTGCTGCACGTCCTCTTCGAGCACGCGGCCGGCTACGCGCTCTTCGCCCTCAAGCAGGTGGAGGAGGTCGGGCTGCTGCTGCCTCAGGTGAGCGGCGCCCACCGGGACCGGCCGCCCCCGCGCCGGCCTCGCCGCCGCCCCGCCCCGCCGCTGCTGCCCCCCCGCGCGGCCTTCTCCCCGCGCGCCGCCGGGGCGGACGTCGGGCGGGGCCGCGGGATCCGCCGGCGCCGCCGGGCCCGCGCGGTCTCCTGGCCGAGGGTCGCGCGAGGAGTCGGTGAAGGGCGCGGGGGGGGGGCGCGGGCGCGGGCGCGGCCTTAATGGCGGCGGCGGCGCTTCCATGCAGTAAATGGCGGCGCACCCGCTGGCCCTGCAGGTGGAGCAGAGCGTGCTGAACCTCGGCAAGTTCCTGTCCGTGGTCAAGCTGGTCGCCTTCTTCCCGTTCAAGTCCGCGCAGAGCGCCTTGGAGAACATCAACGCGGTCTCGGAAGGTGGGCCACGTGGGCCGGGGCGGAGCACGTGGGAAGGGGTGGCGGGCCGCGACGCGTGCTGACGGCCGGCCGCTCTTCTCGCCGGGCTCAGGGATCCTGCACGAGGACCTCCGCCTCTTCCTGGAGACCAACTTGCCGGCCAAGAAGAAGAAAGTCCTTGTTGGGGTCAGCGATGCCAAAATCGGGGCTGCCGTCCAGGAGGAGCTGGGCTACCAGTGCCAGACGGGCGGCGTGGTCGCTGAGATCACCCGAGGTAGGGAAGCCCGGGCAGGCGGGGCTGGGATGGGCTGTTCCTTTCGTGTGTGAGCACTAAGGCTAGGCGGAACTCCTGAGGACTCAGACCCCGTGAAGATAACTGAGGTAGGGCCAGGGAAGTGGAGTCGCCTCTTGGCTGTAAGCACTCCCATTTTTGCCTTTCTGGGCTCCCTCTAGGTATCCGGCTGCACTTCCACAGTTTGGTTAAGGGTTTAACAGCTCAGTCTGCCTCCAAAGCCCAGCTGGGACTCGGGCACAGCTACTCCCGAGCCAAAGTCAAGTTCAACGTGAACCGGGTGGATAACATGATCATACAGTCCATCAGCCTCTTGGACCAGCTCGATAAAGACATCAACACCTTCTCCATGCGGGTCCGGTGCGTACATCACCTTGCCTTGAGGCTACCCGCCGGTGCTGCCCGTGTCTCCCCATGCTTACCACAGGCAGCTCGCTTGCAAACGCTGCCTGTATAGAAGTGGGAGATATAGAAACAGCGGCCCTGCATACACCTCAGCCAGGCTGTCTTCCCCTGGACTGTATTGTTCGCAGGGCCACAAAACCGTTGCCTGTGGGGAAAGGTTCCAGCAGGGCCTCTGCTTTGAAAATACAGAACTGAGTCAGTCTCTGGTGGAGAAGGCTGCACCCTTCCTCTCTCAGGGCGTGAGAAGAGGATGCTCTTTGCTTCCTAACGCCGTGGTCTCTTTCTGCTGCAGAGAGTGGTACGGGTATCACTTCCCGGAACTGATCAAGATCGTGACTGATAACTACACCTACTGCCGCCTGGCCAAGCTCATTGGCAACCGGAAGGAGCTGAGCGAGGAGAGCCTGGAGGGGCTGGAAGAGGTGGTCATGGACAGCGCCAAGGCCCAGGCGATCCTGGAGGCCTCCCGCTCCTCCATGGGTCAGTAGCACTGCCAGGAAGGGAAGATGGAGAAAACGAGCACAGCACCAGGTCGCCCAGTGGCACCCAGAGGGGTGGGGTAGAGTACACTAACTTGGCTGCGGCCCGTGGGAGGGAGCACGGGATAGCAAAGGGGAGGGTTTGAAGGCACCTGCGCTGAGGCACCCTGCCTTGGATGTAGTGTTGTCTGCGTGTGGTTTGATCGGCCTTCCTGGCTCGGGGTAATCACATCCTCGCTTAGGTCTCTCTAAATCTTTGTGCGGCTTCTTTCCCGGGAGACATCGCTGCGTCCAGGTCCGTGGCGATCTGCTGGCCTGCTCCGAGTGCCTCCCCCATCCCGGTGCTGCTGCTCTATTCTGCCTGCTCCGTTGCAGGTATGGACATTTCTCCCATTGACCTCATCAACATCGAGAGCTTCTCCAGCCGCGTGATCTCTCTCTCCGAGTACCGGAAGAGCCTGCAGGAGTATCTCCGCTCCAAGATGAGCCAGGTGGCCCCCAGCCTTTCCGCCCTGATCGGAGAAGTGGTGCGTAACGGGGGGGGCTTGTGGGGGGTGGGGCGTTCGAGTCCTCCCTGGCAAGTGAGATGATGTGCTCTGAATCTGTCAATCCACTGAGCTCTCCCTGCTGACAGCCACTCACTGCTGATCCGTGCCAGGGAGGGCTGGGGCCACTGCATGCTGCCTGCGAAGGCAGCACCAAGCAGCTCCATCAGCCCCAGGCCTGGTGGCCCGTGCGGGTTGCCGTTTCGGGCTGGGGAGTGGGGGGCTCGTATGTAGGACGCCCAGCAGCAGGCACCCCTGCAGTGGCACCGCTGCCAGGTGGCTGGGCCTGCAGCCAGAACCCAGGGCAGGCCACGGCGTGGCTGGGGGCTTTGTCCGCCCTGCATAACCTCCTGGCCTTCCCGCAGGTGGGTGCCCGCCTGATCTCGCACGCCGGCAGCCTCACCAATCTGGCCAAGTATCCAGCCTCCACGGTGCAGATCCTGGGTGCAGAGAAGGCCCTCTTCAGGTACAGCTGTGGGGCGGCTGCAGTGATGGCGATCCTCGGGGTGCCGTGCTTGACGAGGGGCCAGGGCTGCCTGGCCTGGCCACTCACGTGACGGACTGGCCCCCGGCCTCTGAGCAGCCGCCCGGCGCATTTCCGTTCCCCCTTGACCTTGCAGGTTAGCTGACTGTGGTTTGGGCTGGGATGGGGGGAGCTGGGGGAGAAGGGTGGCAGGGGGAAGCGGGGGGCTTGCTGGCGGCCGTGGCCACGGACTGCCCCTGCCCCGGGGCACACTGTTAGCTACTCTTGCCCTTCCCACCCCGCAGGGCCCTGAAGACCCGGGGCAACACTCCCAAGTACGGCCTGATATTCCACTCCACCTTCATCGGGAGGGCAGCCGCCAAGAACAAGGGGCGCATCTCCCGCTACCTGGCCAACAAGTGCACCATCGCATCCCGCATTGACTGCTTCTCAGGTGAGGTGCTGGCTGTGGCCAGGCCAGCCTTGGGGCTCCTGGGGGTGTGGGGGGCACGCGGTCTGCCATGATGGGTACATTTTTCGTCAGCAGCATTTCACATAGTGAATGTTGAAGCATCAGAGCTGAGCAGAGCCGCTGTGAACAAGCAGAGGGCGGTTTGCGGCTCCCTCCCCAGCACGGGGCCCTCAGCGTTGCTTGTTCCCCCTCATCTGCAGAGGTCCCCACGGCTGTCTTCGGAGACAAGCTGCGGGAGCAGGTGGAGGAGCGCCTGGCCTTTTACGAGACCGGGGAGCCGCCGCGCAAGAACCTGGACGTCATGAAGGAGGCGGTTGTGGAGGTGCGTGCCGGGGCGCATGGGACAGGGCGGCCCTGCCCGTTGGGTCGGACGTGTGCCAGTGCTGGAAGTGATGAGCGCTTTTGTGCCTGACGCGTCCAGCCATGGAGGCCAAAGCTGATTTAATGAGCCTGATCCCGCAAGTGGCCGGCGGGGGCTGGGGCCAAGCAGGTGGGGCCATGCCAGCACTGACCGAGGCTCACCTCTCCTCAGGCAACAGAAGTGGCTGCCGAAATCAAAAGGAAGCTGGAGAAGAAAGAGAAGAAAAGGCGGAAGCGGGAGAAGAAGCGCCTGGAGGCACTGGCGGCAGCCGAAGAGGCGGAGGAGGCGGAAAACTCCGTGGCAGAGGCCACGGTAACACTTCCTTTTGGTTCAGGGTGGGAGGGAAGGGGCTTGTCTGGCAGCTTTTCAAGGTTTTTGTATGAAAGGCAGATAGGAAGGAATTGGAAGCGCGTTGGTCTTTGTGGCTGTCGTGGCCACTCCTAGCCAAACCCGTGGCAGGGCAACATGCGCGCTCACACAGACTCCCTTGCACCCCAGGAAACGGAGGCTGAGGCCGAGCCCAAGAGGAAGAAGAAGCGAAAGCGTCAGGACATGGAGAATGAAGAGCTGGAGCCGGCCGAGAACGGCCTGGAGGAAGAAGCGGCCTCGCCGAGGAAGAAGAAGAAGAAGGTGGCCGCTGTGGAGCCGCTGCCGCTGAAGGTGAAACGGACAAAAAAGAGCAAGGTCCCGGTGGAGGATTAGTGGGCGAGCCGCTCACCCGCCAGCAGCCGGCCGAGGTGGGCTGACTCCCTGCGCGGCTTTCCTCTGGCGGGGGCCCGGAGCAGCCCCGGGCTCCGTGTCCGGCACTCTCAAGGCAAGTGAATGTACCCGGCCAGCCTGGAAGGCCCGAGCCGCTGCCCGGACTCTGGCTTGGCTCTCGGGCCCCTTGCGGAATGGCAGGAATGCCGGCGGGGTGGGCTGGGGCCTTCTGTGCCTGCCCTGAGGCAGGAGGCGCTCGTCTGCCAGAGCCCTGCGGAGGAGAGAAGGGGCCCGACGCTGAAGCGGCTGCGTCTCCAGCAGAAGCCGTGGCTTGTCAGCCTGCCATTTTGTGTACTCAACCTGCCGATACAATAAAATGAGCTCTTTTTTTTTTTTTGAGTATCTTCTGCTTCTTAGTTGTGGTGGGAAATGCCAGGGAGGGAGCGGCAGGACTGCTGTGACCCTCCTGGGGGTGGGGGACTGCCTCCGGCACGGGAGTCTGGCCCCCAGGCAAGCCGGGGGTGCCCCTTTCGTGCTGCAGGGGCTGCAGCTGGGCTTCGGCCAGGGACAGGCGCTTGCAGGCAGCCACAACCTCGGATCTGCAAGCAGCAGCCACTGCAGCTGCCCACGAGGACCAGAAAGGCCCCATCGCAGGCATGAACTGGCCGGCACAGGTGTGGGAGCATCATCTGGCTCAGTCCCTTGGCCTGCAGCCACCAGAGCTGGAGCATGCCTGGAAACGGCCCCTGCTGCTTGGGCACCTCCCAGCCCGCCAACGTTTGGGAATGCCCAGAATGGCTGGAGCTGCTGGGCAGGGGGTGAAGTGCGGCTCGTGTGCCACTCCTAGGCGTGCTCTTGAGGAAAAGTGGCGATGGATGTGGTGCATGTGCTTGGTGGGGGAAGGGCTCCTGTGCACACAAAGCCCACGGCACAACCAGCAGCTTGCTTTTTAATAGCGCAACACAGCAGAGCGGCTCCCCGGAAGAGCTTCGGCTCGCAATAAGTTAGGCGGCAAGAGCGAGAGGCCCCGAAGCGGTCCCCACATGCACTCCCCCCCCCCTTGTGCATTCGGCGGTTCGCCCTACTCCACGAGGGCTGTGATCACGGCACGAGTGAAGTCGTGGGAAGTGGCGTAACCGCCCATGTCTGGCGTCCGCACCTGCAGACAGAAAGAGAGAAGTACAGCAGGCGAACACCTTCCAGTTCCGAGCCAATGCGGTTAGGAAGCGCCCGGCCTGCTCTCCACGTTTAGCTTCATTAGCTATCAAAGTGAAGACTTGCAGTGTTGCCAAAAGCGGCTTGCTTCCTGAATCGCACGTTAAGGCCTGTGGCGGATCAGCATCCCCGCCGTCCCGCCAACCACCACCGAGCCCGGCTGGACCACCCAGCAGACGAGGCAGGACCGGGGGGGGGGGGCGCTGCGCCAACGCGGGCCACGCCGCTCTGCACCGGTTGGGTGGGCGGCTGGCAGCTCTGCTGCTGCTCTGCTCAGAAGCACCAAGCCTTGCCTTCAGGGCTGGGACATGTGGCTCGTTCTCCCAGGAAGCAGGGCTGCTTTTCGCAGGGGCTGCGAGCGCCATTCTGCAGGGGCAGCTCTGCTTGGGGGCAGGCGCGGGACCTGCTGCCCACCCTGCTCCACAGCACCAGGGACGAGCCGCACTGGAAGTGCGCACTGAGTCATGACTCTGGCCAACGGCCAGGGCAAAAGCATCAGATGTGTGCGCACAGGGGACAAAAGGAAGAATGTCAAAGAATACAAAATATAAATAAAATATATAAAATAAAAAAAAATATGTGCAGAGAAATCCATCTTAGCTGAGCACTAAATCTCCAGTGCCCTTCATGGCAGCCGGGTGCGCCCCCCCCAGCAGCCTCCCAAGGGGGCTCTTTCGAGGAGCAACGGCAGCACCCGCCTAGCACTGCGAGCCGGCAAAGCCCCTGCTGGAACTGCTCTGCCCCACGTGCCCCGTTTCCAGCTACCCAGGCAGCGCCCAGCTGCCTTCCCTGGGCGAGGCGAGCCACTCGCTGGGGCAATCGGCCGCATCGGGGGCCGGGAACTGCAGTGCCGCCCCGAGTCCAGGCTCCTGCGGCCGCCTGGCTCAGCGGGCAGGGGCTCTCTCGAAGGCAGGCCAGCTGCAGAGCAGGCTGGCAGCACCCCCCCCCCCCCGCACGAGCTGTGGCCAAGCCCAGGGGGGCACCCTGCACACTGGCTGGCCACAGGTGCCGAGCACCACTCCTCCGAGCTCAGCGCCACGGGCCCTGCATGACTCTGGGCCCGGGCACCTGTGGGGCCTCCCGCCCTGGGCCGCCTCGAGGCCTGTCTCCGGGCACCCTCGCGTGCGCAGTGGCGGCCTGCGGGGGGCGCCTTTGGGGTGGCCTCCTGGCTCTCCCAGCACCAAGGGACAGGACACCTGCTGCTCAAGGTGTTCCAGTGTGCAGCGCAAAGTGCGCCAGCCCCGTGCACACTGGCCTCCGCCACTGGGGGCTGCCCGCATCCTCTGCCCAGCGCAAGGCGTGGCAACATCTCCAGCTGCTGCACTCTGCACTCACTCTGTTCCCTGGACATGCATTTTGGCCAGCTGCACTGGGTGCTGGGAAGGGGCAGCGAGGGAGGAGGGAAGCGCGCAGCTGGCCTGACTCCTCGGCCGTCCCCTCGCCTCTGCGCTCCGGCACGCCCTCGCCCAGGCCCGGCTGAGCTGCGTGGGGCCGAGCCGGTGCCGTCCTTCCTGTCCCCATTGCCAGGCTCAGCCCCCCACGACCACCAGCCCCGCTGGAGCAGGACTTGGTGCTGAAGCGCCAAAAATGCCCACGGGGCCCTGGAGGAGACAACAGGACCGTGCAGTGAGATGAATCCACGTAGAATTCAAATCCGGACTCAAGTTTGGCTTTTGCCAGCTATTTAGGAGGACAGAAGCTGTTCCGCTTTGCTCGCCTCCCGAGGCTCTTTTCTTAGCCGAGCAGGTGGGGCTCCAAGGCGTTTGCTCGCCTCTTGCCGCTCCGGAAACAGACGCGGGTGTCAGACCAAGCAGATCATGCGCAGCCAGCAGGACGGGCAGCGGCATGAAGGGCTGAGCCGCCACAGCTCCTCGCTCACCGCCTCCATTATTCCCACTTCTGCTCCAGCAAAGAGGCGGTGGAAGGTGCCCCTGGAGCGTCCACACGAGGAAGAGCGATGAAGAGAGGCGCGCTCGCCACTGCCCCGGGCCTGGCTGGGAAAGCCGAGCTGGGCGAAGCCCCCGGGAAACTCTCCCAGAGCTTGGAAAGACACCCTGTGGCAGCGGCTGCTTTTGGACAGGCCGTCCCGTCTGGCAGGTGCCCAACAGCCCGGCGGGCAGGCGGCTGCCACGGGTGCCGGGGGCGCACAGCCAGTGCCCGGGGACTGGGAGAGGGACCGAGCGGGCTGCTTCCTCACAGGGTCTGGAGTGCACAGGCCGGCCGCCCGCAAGGCCAGCCAGACTCGACCAACCAGTGCAAGGGCCGAGGGACGCTGTGTGGCCCGGGCTTTCAGGCCAGA
The DNA here is from genome assembly GCA_023646645.1 of Varanus salvator macromaculatus. Lineage (NCBI taxonomy): Eukaryota > Metazoa > Chordata > Lepidosauria > Squamata > Varanidae > Varanus > Varanus salvator. Next base: position 1,750,955 of record JAIXND010000772.1, on the reverse strand, counting down.
TGCGGCATCGGGGCGATCCCGAGTGGCGGGCTGAAGGCCCCCAGGCAATGGCTGTGTGTGGGGGGGTCAGGCCAGCTCCTCACGGCCCGCCCCACGAGGAGGCTGCTCGGCACCGCGGCCAGCGCTGACCTTCGCCGCTGCACCCTCCCGGGGGGGCCGTCCCTGCCGGGTGCTGCCCCGGCACAGAGCTCGGTGTGGGGGGGCCCCAGCGGGTCTTCCCTCCACACAAAAGAGCAGGGAGCCCCAGCAGCTGGGCACCTGTGACCAGAGAGGGAGCACAACCTGCGGGGAGCCGATTCACAAGTTTATTCAGAATTAGTATGGGTCATGATTGGAAAGGATTTCTTACAATGTTCTGCCCACCCCAGTTCTCGGACTCACTTGTGCTCTCGCTCACACGCACACTCACTCACACACACAAAGCAGCCAGCAGCCTCTGCTCCGGGAAGCCTAGGCCTGCCTGAGGGCCAGGACAAGCCCCCACGTGCGCTCTGCACGCCCAGAGGCACATTCCTCAGGCAGCTGTGACTGACTGCTCCACACGGCCTCCGGCTGCAAAGGATCGTGGGTGCTGCAGAAGCCCTTCCTGTCTGGCCAGGCAGGGAACGCCCAGCCCGGCCCATTCCGAGTCTCGCAAGAGCCAAGGAAACAGCTCTCCCCGGGGACACATGCGCAGAAGGGGGGCCACAGAGCACTTCCCGCAAAGGGGGAAGCGCAGTTCTGAGTGGGAGCCTGCCAGAGTGCGCATGTGCCAGGCTTGAGGAGCCTGGGCTGCGGGGGGCTTGCTGCTGCCAGCCAAGAGAGCCGCGAGGGGAGGGGAGCCGGCAGGGCGCCCAGCACAGCCCCAGCCTCGCACCCTTTGCACCACTGTGCCCACGAGCAAACCTGCAAGCCTGCGAAGGACCGGGTTGGGCGCGAAGCGGCTGCAGCCGCTTTGGGGCTCAAGGATCCAGGGGTCCCCTGGCCTCAGGACCAGCACGCCCTGCTGTCTGGCAGGGCCCGGCCTCCACGGCAGGCCTTTCGGAGGGTCCGGGCGGAGGGCCCGGGGGGTGGACATGGGCGTGAGGAAGACCTGCTCCCGCCACGGGGGCTGGGCTAGCCGGCTCTAGGTGTGGGACAGGCGGTGGCGTGAGCCAGGATCTGCCAGGACGGGCAGCCGAGACGGCTCTTGCAGGCCGGAAGTGTGTGGCGGGGAAGGGGGCAGAGTCCCGCCCGGGGCAGCCCGAGCCCTAGACGCCATAGTGCGGGTGCAGGTGATCAATCACAGACTTGACGAAGTCAGAGGTGGTAGAGTAACCGCCCATGTCCTGCGTCCGCACCTACAATCCAACACAGGGGGGGAGGAGAAAAGGGGCTGTGAGCACAGGGGCCGAAGGAGCCCAGCGACGAGGAGGCGGCGCGCCAGCCTAGCAACCAGCCTAGCGACAGCTCCCGGAGAGGCACGCAGGCGCTCAGGTGCACGCTCCCTGGCACGGGCCGAGAGCGCCCTCTGGAGCTCTGTAGAAGTGCAGGGGGGCAGAGAAGACACGGTGAGAGGCTGCAGGGGCCCCTCCTGCTCGCTCTGCCCTCGCCAGCAGGCAGCAGGAAGGGGGCAGACCCAGAGGGGACTGACAGGAAGCAAGACCGCGCGGCAGGGCAGAGCGAAGCGGGAAGCCCTGGGGGGGGGCGATGCTCACCTTCCCGGCTTTGATCACCTTCCGCACGGCATCCCGGATCATGGCCGAGTGATACTCCAAGCTGCTCGGAAGCACAGGAGAGACGCTTGGCAGGGCAGCCACAGCCTGGCAGGAGGCCCTGGGGCACCGGGGCGGGCCCAATCCGCCCAGGGAGCCCGTGCAGGGACGTGGCCCGCCTGGCCCGGGGGGAGGACACTCACTTGAGGTGCCGCAGCATGTTGGCGGAGGAGAGCAGCATGGCGGTGGGGTTGGCGATGTTCCTCCCCACGGCTTGGGCGAAGGGGTGGCGCGCCCCCTGGCAAGAGGAGGCAGAGCGGAGAGAAGCGCCTCAGGACATCGCCCGGCCCAGCTCCCCGCGGAGTAGGGCAGGGGGCCGCCAGAGCCCGCCCCGAGGGCCCCTTACCATCTCGAAGACCGCGTACTCCGCGCTGTAGCTCTCGCCGGGGACCACGCCGGCCCCGCCCACCAGGCCGGCCGCCAGGTTGTCAATGATGTTGCCGTACAGGTTGGGCATCACCAGGACGTCGAACTGGTAGGGGTTCTGCACGAGCTGTGAGGGACGGGCTGGAGTGGAGCAGGCTGGGGGGCCCGGCCCAAGGCCGGGGGTGCCATGCCCGCACAGACTCCTTCAGAGGCAGCAAGCTGCCTGTGTGCCTGCGGCGCCCAGCCCCCCCCCCCGGGCCCACCCGGCCCCCCTGGCTGGCCTCCAGCAGCACGGGCCGCACTGCCCACTCTGCCAGATGCAGGCGTGGCAGTGGGGCCAAAGGCTGCCCGGCCGACCTCCACCCCCCCAGGGCCGACTCAGCTGCCCCGCCGAGAAGGCTGCAACAGGGTTGGGGGCAGCGGCGCCCCCCGCCCCAGCTGCTCCGGGGTCTGCCTCCGGGCCTGGTGCGGATGCGGCCGGCAGGGCAGTGGCCTCCGCGCACACGGCGGCAAACCGGTTGCCCCCAGGTCCCTCCAGGACGGGGCAAGGCCTCCCCCCGCCCGAGCCCCTCAGCCACTGGCGTGCTGGCGGACCACCTCTGGGGAAGGGGGGGCACGTGGCCAGCAAGGCTAGCGGCCCGGTAGCCCCTCCCTCATGAGCCTGCCCACCCTTTTAAAGCCGCCCAGATGGGCAGCCTTCGCCGCTCCCCGTGGCAGCGAATTCCAGTTCACGTGCGAGGAAGGACTTCCTTGCATCTGCCCCAGGCCTCCCCGCAGGCCTCTTCACGGGATGACCCCGGGTTCAAGTGTTGTGGGACAGGAGGAAAATGCATGATTTGAGGCCCCTCTCATGCCTCCCCTTGCTCCTCAGCCGAGCAGCCCCCGTTGTCACAGCCCCTCCTCACATGGGAGCTGCTCCCCCCCGAGCGTTTCTGTCGCCCTTCTCGGTACTTTTGCCAAAGCAATAATGTCCTTTTCAGGGCAAGGAGACCAGGCGGGACGCAGTATTCCAGGTGTGGTCGGGCCACAGGTTTTGATTCAGTTCTCCGGGCTGCCAAGGTGAGGGGCTGCAGCCTGGAACAAGCCAGAGGAGCCCCAGAGCAGGAGCAGCAGCTGCCTCGGTAGCCACGCGGAGGGCCTGCCAGCCGCCTCTGCCGGTGCCAGGCTGCCCCTCCTTGCTTCAGGACGGGTGAGCTCCTCCGGGGGGCCCGCGCTTGCGGGCCGGCCTACCTGCATGCAGCAGTTGTCAATGATCATGGTGTCGAACTTGATCTTGGGGTACAGCTCAGCCACCTCCTCACAGCAGCGCAGGAACAGCCCATCCCCCAGCTTCCTGAGAGAGAGGGCGAGCCTGTGACTCACGGCGGGGCCACAGGAGGCATCCTTCCCGGGACTGAGTGGGCAAGGGGGGAGCAGGGCCTGGGCGGCGGGGTTTCCGGCAGCAAGTGGAAACGGAGGCAGCGGGGGCTGAGCACCCCGAGGGGCCTCTGCTGACGAACACCTCTGGACTAGCCCTCCGTGCTCCCGGCGGGGTGATACCCAGAAATGCCGCGCCCGTGGAGAGCGCCCGCCTGGGTCAGGCAGATGGGGCAGGACGAAGGGGAGGTCGGCAGAGCGCAGCAGCTGCGGGCCGGGGGGGCCCAGAAGCCCCGGCCGGCAGCATCCCCCAAGAGCAGCCGTGGAGAAGATGAGGCCGGCGGTTGCACTGGAGGAGGGAGAAGCAGCCTTGTGGGGGGGCGCTCAGGTCTCTGAGACAGGAGTGGACGGAGGCCGAGATCCGGCACGGCTCCCCCGCAGGACATGCAGTGAAAGCTCTGCGCCAGGAAAACTGGACCCCCACCCGAAAAACGCTTGCACAGCCTTCGAGCCACAGTGGGCCCCCTTTTTCCCCACCCAGCAGCCGAGGGCTCGAAACCGTCCTCTCCCAGCTTGTGGAGGAGCAGGGAGGAGGAGGAGCGACTGCCCAAGGAACGTCAGCGAAAGATCCACCCCGTCCAGCCGGCCCGGCAAGTCCCTGCACAAGGACGCTGGCGCTTCAGGCACAGAACCGAGGTGCCAGTGGTGCACTTCGTCGGGCAGCGCACACAGGCCCACCGCCCCCTCCCCGCTCCTCTGCCGCAGAGGCCGTGGCTTCCGGCTGGGCTTCCTAGGCCCGCAAGAACTGTTTTCTTGGCGCCGCGACAAGCCGGGCGCCTGCTCTTGGCTCTCCGGGGGCGCCGGCTCCTTCAGCCACTGCCAGCGCTTGCAGGCGAGGAATGCTGACCCCCCGGTGCCACAAGACTGGGGCCTGCTGGGGAGGGGAGCAGCTGCAGCCCCAGCTGGACGGACGGACGGCAGAGCCAGCACTGGGTGCAGCAGCAAGGAGGGGCAGGGAGCCCCGAGGGGAGTCCGGGGACAGCCCCCCCCGCCCAGCTGCTCTCCACTCACATGATGTTGGCCTTGTGCACGGCCGTCACCTTGGAGCGCCCCTTCTTGGTGGCAAAATCGAAGGCGAACTTGGCGATGCGCTGTGACTTGGCCCGAGTGATGATCTTCAGGCACTCGATGACCCCCTTCGCGCTCTAAAGGCAGAAAGACATGCAAGCCGCCGAGGGCACTGGAAGGCTCCCCCCACTAGCCTCTCCAGGCAGCGAGCTCAGCCGGGCCCCATTCAGGTTCAGGGCACTGAAGACAGGCAGGCAGGCAGGCAGGAGACTGTAGGGCGCCCTCATGGGACTCTCTTCTCGCAAAACGCCCTCCTTTCAAGTGGGCCCTTATAGGAACACCTGCCCAGCTTGAGAGCTGACCGTTGCACCTGCTTCATTTCCTCTTCCCTCCCCACCCCCCTTTCCTTTGGTGGTGTACCTTTCGGAACGTCCATCTGGGGCCACGGACCGCCTGGTCTGTTACGAATCCTGGCCATGCTCCTCCAGATTCCTTGCTGGCCATGAGCGGCGTAGCAACGGCAGGGAGGCGGCGCCTGAGCCAGCTGCCCGTGTCCCACCCAAGACCCTCGGTGGGTCCTGCCCTCCCCACACCACTCCTGCTCTGCCTTCAAGGCTGACACTCCGCAGGCACAGAAGCCCCCAGGCCGGAGCCCCCTTCACAGCCACCCCGCACTCCCCCCGCAGCTGGACCACATGACGCGACGAAGAGTGCCAGGCTAATGCGCCTGGGTGGCATTCTGACAGAACCAGCAAACGTGGGGCGGGGGGGACTGACCTCGTGCTCCAGGGAGCTGTACTCGCCCTCGGTCTGCTCGCGGATTATCACCAGGTCCAGGTTGTTGTGCCGTGTTTTGTAGCCGGGCAGGCTGCTCACGTGGACGACATTTGCGAAGAGGTCCAGCTTGCGCCTGAGAGAGCGAGTGAGGCCATTCCAATATGACAGCTACTGAGCCCCACCGTCCCGCCGCCACCTCGCGCAGTGCAAGCGCGACTGCCCACCGGGCTCCAGCCGTCGGCCACTGGGCTCCAGCAGTCGGCCACTGCCCACCTCACATGGCACCGCCAGGAGCCAAGCCAGAACTGCCAAGAGGGGCCGTCTCTGGGGTGGCGCAAATCCAAGGACTTTGGCGCGGTGGTGCAGGCCGTGCGTTAAGGTGGCGTACGGCTCCAGGGCTCCTCCCACGGCTGGGGAAACTTACCTGAGCCGCATGTCATAGGAGGCGAGTTCCCCTTTGTACTCCATGGGAGTGTGGATCTTTCCTACAAGGACGAGATGGCCCCCCAGCGCACGCGTGAGCAGGGACATGGCACGGGGGGCGCCAGGGAAGGCGCGCAGCTCTGCTCCTCCTCGTGGCTTGTGCGGGGGCAGCAGGAGCACAGCCACCGACTGGCAGCCCCCAGCAGGGCGCCAGGTGAGTGGCAGAGGGGCCCCGCGTCCTTCCCCTCGGCCAGGCCGGCCTCTCCCGTACCTATGAGGGCCACTTTGCTCTTCTTCATGGACTCAAGCACCTTGTCCAGGATCTCTTCCGAGGCCATGTTCTGCACCTCGCTCAGGTGGTGCTCATCGAACTGCACGGGGACTCCGGCTGCCTGCAGAAGAGCAACGGAGGAGAGCGGGGAGCTGCTCTGGTTCTGCCAGGGGCCCGCCTGATCACGCGATCTTCTTCCAACCCGCAGCCAGCCACAGCTCGCCAACGGTCAGCCCCCAGGACAGAAGCATGAGCTGAGCGACCAAAGCAGCCGTCTAAATAATTTCCTCCCCTCCCACCACGGGGAAAGCCCTGTGAAGAGCGGCCCGCCTGCTTGGCCACCCAGCCAGCGGCTGCACTTCAGGCGGGAAGCGCTGCACAACCCGCAATCTCTCATTTGCGCTTCATTCGAGGCGGCAGCAGACAATCACTCCCAGATCCGAGGTGGATGCTGTGCCTGTATTTCGGCGCCAAGGCAAGGGGCGTTTTAACCGCCCAGTCCTTCGCCTCCTCCCAACCCACCCGGGGGGGGGCACTCCCAGGCCCAGCTCTTGGTCCAGGTGCTCCCTGCGCCCCCGCGAAGCAAAGCCTCTTACCTTGAACACTTCCTTGACGGAGTGCATGAGCTCTGGCCCCACCCCGTCCCCTGGCAACATGGTGGCCGGGAAGACGCCCTCTGGCTTCGTGCTCTCCACCTGGAACAGAGGACCGATTTACTCCCATCCGGTCCCCCAGAGCAGAGCGTCTGCTCAGCTCCCGGCCACAGCACACCAGCTAGAGGCTTGGGGGTGAGATCCAGCGGGGAACGGGGTGGGAATCCTGAGCGGGGCAGGGAGGGAGGGAAGGAAAAGTACACGAAGAGAAGGCAAGGCACAGCACAAGATGGCGTGCCCGGGGTCTGCCCCACCTTCCTTTCTAACCAAGCAAACATGCCGTGCCTCGGAGGAGGCCTGGGCAGCCACTGGGATGGGCAGCAACGACACGCCGGGCGGAGGACGGCCTGATCCGCCGAACTGGAGTGCCACGGAGAAAGCCTGCCACCCACGTACCCATCGGGGGCCACCCACGGGCCCTGCTCCCTCCCCATGCCGGGGGTATTTCAGCACAAGCCAGGAGCTTGTGTCACAGCGGCCTGTGCCAAGCCGGGAAGCTCCGAAGCACTCGGCAGATGGCCGAAGAACAAGCCCTTCTCCCGTCTTCCGAATAACAGGAAGAATCTCTCCCTGCTTTAAGCTCCTCTCCTCTGCGAAAATCTACGCCATGCTTCACCCCGTGTTAAGTCGAGCGGTGCAGCGAAGCGACTTCACAGGGGCATGTGCAGCAAACGCTGCTTTGCCAGCCGGAAGCCGATGAAGACACTCGCCTGGCCAGACAACCTGGGTTTGATCAGGGTGGCTGGAGAGCTCCCCACAACTCTGCGCACTGCCCGGGGTGCTGGTTCCATTGCTTATTTCATTTGTGTCCCCCTTTTCTACCCAAAAGTGGCACTCGAGGCAACGTGCACCGTTCACGTGGACTCAAGCCAGAGACAATGCAGTGAAATGGAATCAGACTGGACCATTACGGGAGCTGGGGAGGGAGGGTTAAAAGCGGCACTCAGCCAGAACGGCCAGCTGACAGGCCAAAGGCTTTCCTGGACCCAGTGGTCCTCGCCTGCCAGCAGAGCAACAAGAGGAGGGGAGCGGGCCTGGCCCCCCTCGGGAGGGAGGGGCACAGAACTGCCACGCAGAACTGTCAGAAGCAACCAGACGGGGCAAGGAGACCAGGGCTGGGGCAGGGGCAGTCTGGCGCCCCCAGGGGCAGCCTTACCTGAGTCCGCCTCTGGGGAGCTGCTGCCGAGGTGCCAAGGCTTCTCCACAGCACTCCATTCGGCACTCCATTTGCGGGGAACAGAAGGCCCTGGGGCAGAATCAGACCAGGGACACCGTCACTGAAAGGAGCCTGTTCGCCAGCCCCCGATGCAGAGACCAGGGAATCCGTCTGGGCCCCACCAGGCCCAGCCTCAGGCTTGACCTTCACATGGAGAGCAAGCGCCACGTCCACAAGCTTCCCTGTAGCCTGAAGCGTTTCATCCTGCCTAATCTTGAACGCTAAGCGGGTCAGGCACGGCTCGAATCAGGATGCCTGACCTCAGTCCGTGACTCTGTGACTACTGTTGCCAGACACTCGGAGCGTGGGCTACGCTACGGGCGGCGCAGAAATGGGACAACAGAAGCTTCTTCCTTTCCGGCTGCATTTCAGGGCCACCTGCAAGAGCAATGCAAGAAGCCAGCATGCTTTGCTCCCAGCAAATGGTCCCGGAGGGAGGGCTCGCTTAGTCTACCATGGCTAATCCATGATTCTGTCTCATCGAGCCCAATTTTGCAGCTAGACGTCCAGAAAGCTATTATGAGTTCATTGATAAAGTTTTTCCTCCAGAACGACCAAAACTAGTTTTCAATCCACAAGATGAATGATTCCGCCATTGTGAGGAATGAAGACCTTCCTCTGTCTATACCCCCCATAATATAAACCTATAGGTCTTTTCCCCAAAACTACCACCACCCTTGAGGTACAACTGATAGGGAGCCCCCAAGCTGGCAGGGTGGAAGGGGTGTAGCGGCAGTTCTGCCTCCAACCACTTTCACTAGACAAGCTTTTGAGTCCATCTAGTGAGAGCACTTTGGAAGGGAAGGGAAGGAAGCTGAAGAGGCATCAAGATGGCCTCAGTCTTACCCACTCCCTTCAAAATACCCTTCTCCCTCTCCCCCCTCCAAAGTTGCTTTTCTGGCATGGTTCTTCCTGTGCCAGGTGCAAAGGAAAGATCCAGAGTCAGATCTCGGACTTGCCCTTCCAAAGCAGGACCCCGTCTCTTGACATGAGAGGCGCTGTCATTTGCCCAGGGGCCACAGGATCGCCCCTCTTGCAGTGCCGGCCAGTGTGGCTGCTCCGAACCCAGAGGACTGCAGATAGCCAACATACGTCAGTAGGATGGTAGTGAGAACTGGCTCCGTGCTTCCCCCGCACTGCTGGCACGTGTCCCGGCAAGGTCTCACAGAATCACCCAGTAGTAGAATTGGAAGGGGCAGAAGGCCATCAGGTCCAACCCCGTCCTGATGCACTAAGTTACACCATCCCATTTAGATGACCGTCCAAACCCTTTTTCAACCTCTCCAGTGAGGGAGAGCCCACAACCTCTCCAGGTAAGAGGTTCCACTGTGGGACAGCCCTGCCAGCGAGGACGTTTTTCTGGGGTCTGGTCTAAACCCGGGCTCTTTCAACTTGAGTGTCATTCCATGTCCTTGGAATGAATGAGAGGCCAGCACAGAATCACAGAACAGGAGAGCTGGAAGGGGCCAAGGAAGCCCCCGAGTCCAACCCGCTGCTGGTGCGGGCCCAGTGGCCGCAGGATCGTGCCCTTACTGGCTGCTCCTCCAAGTTAAGCCACCCCAGAGCCGCTTCCTCCCGAGAAAATGCGCCGCGCCTGCGACCATTTGGCTGCCGCCGCCAGTTAAATCCGCCCCCTGCGTCGAAGGGCTGCCGGTGGAGGGAGGTGCCGAGGCCCCGGCCCTGGCAGCGCCCTCGTCCGGCCCGCCCCGCGCGCCACGGGCCCCAAAGGCTCTCCGGCGCTCGGCTCCGCGGCCGCCCGCTTCCCTCGCCCGCGGCAGCCGCAGCCCCGGCGCCCGGGCCGCCCGGCGGGAGGGAGCGAGCGAGCGAGGGAGCGAGCGGGGCCCGCGCTCCGCCGCCCGCTCCTCGCCGCCTTCGGCTGCCGCGCCGTGGCCGCCCACTGGCTCTGCGGCTCCCCGCGCCTCCGCCCGGGCAGCTCACCCTGGCCGCCGCCGCCCGCGCGCCTCCGAGGGCCGCCATCTTGCAGCCCCACAATGCCTCGCGCCGCCGCCCGCCCCGCCCCGCCCCGCCCGGCGGCCCGGGCACCATAGAGCGCGGCGGGCAGGAGCGGCTCCCCGGCGCCGCCGCGCGGGCCGCCTGGCCGCCCTGATCCGGGCCCGGCGCGGAGGCCCAGCCGCCTCCGCCCCTTGCGGGCAGCCCGGGGCCGCTCACGGAGGCCTCCCCGCCCCGCCGCGAATGCCCGCAGCGACCGCCCTGCAGGGTAGGCCGGGCCGGGGCTGCCCGGCCGTGCGAGGCCAGGCGACGAGGGCGCGGCGCCGCGGGCATTCCGGCTGCGGTCGCCCGGGCCAGTTGGGCCGCCTGAGGCTTTTGCAGGACGGGCGAGGCGGAGCACGGGGGCCATTTGCCGCCCGGCCCGGCCCGGCCCGGCCCGGCCCGGGTTCCCTCCGGGGGGCGGGGGGGTCCCGGGGGTCCCGGTGCCGCGCAGGAGCAGGAGCGCCGCTGGGCCGCCGCCACGTGCCTGCTCTCGCTGCAGGACTTCGAGGCGAGGGAGAGGCGCTGCCTGGGAGAGCCCCGCGGGGCGTCCGCTTTCCCGCAGAGAGGCTGGCAGGGGATGTTCGCACCCGCATCCTCCAGGCCGAGGGGGCCGCAGAGGGACGGTGCCCCCCGGGGCTCCCCGCATCCCGCAGGCCCTCCGGGGTGGCTTCTGGCCGGGGCTCCCAGGCCTGCCCGTGCTGGCAGGCTGCTGCTTTTGGGCCCCGGGAGGCTCGGGAACCGCGGCGAGGGCAGGCTGCCCGGCAAGAATTCCCCACCGAAATCGTTCCCTGTGCCACGCGAGCAGGACTCACAGGGGCACGGCAACTGCCACTCCTCTCGGGCACATGCGTGTGTCCAGTGTGCCCATCATTAGTGACCCCCTTAAATCCCAGGCCATTGCGGAGGAGCTAATGGCGTCCAGCTGGAAGCGGTGTTAAGGTGGGGAGGAGCTGGGCCCAGCAGGGGCTTGCGATCCCAAGCGGCTCTTCCAGGGGCCTGGGACAGCCCTTTGCCCAGCTGGCCATTGGGAGGGGCTGCCTTGCCCGAATGGCTGGAAGGTGCCAGCTGAAGACCCCTCCCCGTGGTCTCCCGGCGAGAGAGAGGTGCAGGGTCTCCAGCCCCACAGGGAGCTGTGGTCTATAGCCCCACATGTGCAGCACCGGATTCCTGGGCCCTTCAGCGCTGCATGGAGCCCATGCTGAGCTCACCTGCAGAAGGGGCATGAACAAGGCCCCGCGCAAAGGGATGTCACAAGCGCAACCCCCCGGGAGGGTCCCCTCGCCCTGGCAGAGGTGCAGCGGCCGCCTGTTCCACAGCCCGACTGGTGGGCTGAAGCCATGGAGAGAAACGTGGCAAGTGCAGCAGTGGCAGGAAGGAACCCGCAACCCCGATTGCCAACCCACAGCCCATCTTTTCTCTGTTTCACTCATTCTGGTTTAATTTCAGCAAGCGGAACGCACCCAGCGCAGAACGTTCGGGGATGCACCCGCCTCGCCCCGTGTGCTCCCTGCCCTCGTTCGTTTTCTGGAAGGTCCTTGGGGGCGTGTTCTCCTGGGGGCGGCAGTGGCCGGAGGGAAACGGCGGAGGGGCAGGGGAGCAGCAGGAGTGCCTGGGCAGAGGGCGGCCGGTGCGATGGCGAAAGGCGTGGGCTGGGGCGGTGCTGCCCGCCCCTCCCCGAAAGCCTGGCAGGGATCCTTCCGGCGCCATCAGATGCTTTGGGCAGCTGCATTCCCTGGCTCGGACTCTTGCGCTCGCAACAGCTGGAGGGAGCCAAGCCCCTTGGGCTGCAGTCGCAGGAGAGGGTGGGCGGTCTCATGGGCTGTTGGACACTTGAGCCTCGCGGGAGAAGCCGGCTCCCGAGGACTGCCCCTGGGCAGGGGGCCCTGGGGTCTTCTCCCGGCTGTGGAGCTGGAGCTCATGCAGGAGGGTGAGGTGTGTGCCAGCGAGCCAGGGCCACCCGGGGGAGGCGAATGGGAGGCAGGCTGCCTGGTCCCCTCGTTCCTCTTTGCTCTTGCTGGCCCCAGAGGTGCTTTCGGGCACTTGGGGGTCCCCAGCGGGCCCCCTGCCCATGTATGTCCTCTGCAAGCCAAGCGGGGAAGACCCGGCTCCTCCCGCACAGGCCCGAGCGGTCCCTCCTGGCTGCTTTGGCAGGTGTGGGGCAGCGGGGGGGCTGGCCTGCTCCCCCCCCCAGGGCAAACAGATCTGTTTGCGCTTCCCCTCTGCACCGGAGTGTCAGGGGGAGCTCCTTGGAAGTGCCCAGCTCACAGGGGGCTGCTGCTCCTCCACAGCGTTTGAACCTGTTTAGCTGCTCTGTGTGCTGTTTTCCACGGGGGGCAAGTCATGTTTGCAGAGCTGCCCCTGCCGACTCCTTTGAAAAGGGCCCAGCGGTGGAGGGACCGTCCAGGCGGCCCTCCCCTCCCCTCCCACCTTCCCCTTTTCTCCGGAGCCTTCCAGGTGGCTCTTTAGGACCTCATCAGGACCCTCTGTTTTACAAGCCGGGCCTTTCATCTCCATTCGGGTTGCCCCAAGAGCACATGCCACGTGAGCGCCCCCCACTCAAGGCAGAACCGTGCCGGAGGGCCGGTCTTCCCTCTGTGGGTGGCCAGCTCGACTTCCGTGGCCTCCCGCAACGCTTGTGGGCCGACGGAGCGGGGGAACCACGGCCTTTTGCTGCGGGGCTGCCTGCCCTTGCTTGGGGCTGCGGCACCCCAGAAAACACACGTAGCCACTGTGCAGTGGCCCCGGGGCCGGCTCCCTGCTCTTCAGCTCAGGCTGCCACACGAGCCCTGGGAAGGCCCAGCTGGCCCGCAGGGTTGCCTCCAGCCCCGCCGACCCCTGGGCCTTCTCCTCCCAGGCCTCCTGATTCTCGCACTGCAGAAAGTACTTGAATTCCTTGATGCCCTCGAAGTGCTGCCTGCAACACATTTCCAGAACAGCTCATGCAGTAAAGCCGGTTAAAAACAGGAGTGGTGCTAAGCATGGTTTTCAAAGCCTCAGAAAATTAAATCACAAAAAAAAAGAAACCCCAACCCCCTCCCCGAAAGTTCATTATAATCACTGCTTTCTGCATCACAGGCAGCATGTGTGAAGGGCTCACGTATCTGTCCCCCTCTCTGTGGCATTCAGGAGGGGTTCCGAGTCCTGCTCCCCTCACCGGCTGGCCGAGAGCCGGGCTCTGGCTCCAGGGGACTGCGGGCCCACCCCCCTCACACCAAGCCCCGGGCAAGCCGTTACACCACCTGATGGGCAGGCAGGGTAGTGGCATCCCAGGGTCGTGCTCGGCAGAGGCAGCTCCGGGCCGCGGCTCCCTCGCTCCTGGCCCTGCAGCAGTGGCCCAGCTGTGTCCCCAGTGGGGCATGGAGAGCCTGGCCTCAGTGAGGTGTGCTCTGATGACCCCTAATCTAGATTACTGCAGCACGCTCTCCATGGGGCTGCCCTTGAAGACTGTTTGGAGACTGCCACTCATGCAAACGCAGCAGCCGGACTAATAACCGGGACCGGGAGGTCCGACCATAAAGGACCAGTCCTGACTTGCCCGCACTGGCTGCCTGAAAGCTTCCGGGCCCCCTTCGAGGTCCTGCTTGGACCCACGGAGGGACCCCATCCTGTGGCCGACCCCGCCATCTTTTCGGTGCCGGCTGAGGCAGCCGTCATGCTGAGGCTTTTCAGGATGCATTCGGACCCCCGAGGCCAGAGGGGGCTGCCCATCCCGGGACGCTCACGGGGCCACTCTCTCCTGAGTGCCATTTCGGCTGTTTGCTTTGTTTTAAAATGTTTGCACTTTTGAAAAGCTGTTCTGGTATGTTGTTGTATTTGTTTGTTTTGTAAGCCACCCAGAGAGCTCCAGCTGTCGGGCAGCACAGGGATGGTGCTGTTGATGCTGATAAAAGGGGGTCCCCTCAGGTGGCAGATGCTGGGCAGGGGCAGCAGGGGGCGAGAGGAGAGGGCCGTTGGCCCTGCCACCTGCCCCATGGTGCTGCTGTGGGGTGGCGAGGGAATCCTCCCACCAGCCACATGGAGGACAGACCCTCCTGCTAGTTCAGGAACCGGAGAGCAGCGCCACGCAGTTCTCAGGCCGGGACACGCTTGGTCCTGCCCCACCCCAACCGCTGGGAACTGGGGGCACCAGTTTCGCGTGCCGCAGGCCTCAGCTGCTCTGGAGGAAAAGACAGGCAGCCCTCTCGCCTCTGCCACGGGGGCAGCCCAGTCCCCCCAGGCAGGAAAGGGGAGGGCACGCACCACACAAGTCCCCCGCCCTGCTGGCTGCCCAGCTGGGCTTGGGCGCATTTCCCACCGCTCTCCCCGCTCGCTCCGGGCCCGGGCCCTGTGGAACGCACCCGCAGCCAGGCGGGGAGCCGTGCTGGCCTCTCCCCACCGCTGCCCTGCCCTGCCCTGCCCTGCCCTGCCCTGGTCTTGCAGGTGTTCTGGGCTTGGTCCCGCAGGTCCCATTTCCTTGGCCATAAACCAGAGCCCATTCTGAGCACGGCGTGCTTCATCTTGCACCCACCCCTGCTGGCTGGGGCTCTGGCTGAGGTGTGACTTTCCCACATCATTAGCAGAAAGTGCACTTTTCTGAAGGCCCCGGTGTGCTAATGACCATCTGAATCCGATCAAGACCCCTCCCTGGATGAGTGGCGATCAAGACCCCTCCCTGGATGAGTGGCCCGGAGGGGCAGAGGAGCCAGCAACAGAGCGGAGCTGGTTCCTGGAAAAAGCCGGGCTCCAGCCGAGCCCAACTGGAGCAGGGATCCTCCGGCCAGAGGCCCACGCTCGGTCCCGGAGTGCACAGTCTACCGGTCGAGCCGATGAAGCCTTTTGAAGGGAAGAGGCCAGCACGGCCTGCAGCTGGGGCCGAGAGCTTGCCCTCACTGGGCGAAATCAGGGCGCCCACCCTGCGGGGGGCTTGGCTGCAGGAGCCCTTTTGGAGGTGGGTCAGGATGCACCTGGGCTGGCACGCGCCCTGGAGGCCAAAAGGAGAGACAGGGCCTCCCGAGGAGGAGCAGCACATGGCGGCCCTGGGTCACCAGCCAGGCTCGCCCTAGGCCAGGCACCCTGCTCCTCGTGGCTCCGGGGGAAGTGAGCAGCCACATTCCCGCTGCAGAGACATGGAGGCGCACATGCTGAGGTGCAGCGGCCCTTGTCTGTCCACAACGGCCTTTCCAGAGCCACATGCACCTACAGGCTGCATGCTGCTGAGCTGAGGCTGCCTTGCACAAGTCTGGCGGGGGGGTGCTTCTGGCCCCACTCCCACTGGGTCCTGTGGGATCACCCTGCCCGGGCCTCCTGCCCCAGCTGGCCTTGATCAAGGCAGGCCGAGCCGCCCCCGGCCCGGCCCGGCCCGGCCCGGCCCAGCAGCCTCAGTCCCATGGCGTCCCAGGGCCTTGTTCCCAGCGGGCCGTCCCTGGCTCAGCTCCAGCACCTGAAGGCAGGAGCGCCGCTTGGGCCCTTTGAGGCCGCTGCTAATCCCGGCTCAGCCCGGCCAGGACAAAGGGCAGCCCCAGCCGGGCCGGCCGGAGCTCTCCTCCCAGCACCGGCTCCTCCTCGCCCCGTAATCCAATTGGGCTGCCTCCCCTCCCACCTTTGATGAGGGGGATTTTTCCGCCCAGTCATTGTTCTGCTCAGGTTGGGCATTTCCTCCCGGTTTAATAAAGGGGATTAGCAGATCCCTACATGCTCCAGGATGTAATCCCAAATCATGCCCGTTCCGCATGGGACGTGCGTGCTGGGCTGCCCCCACGAGTTCCCAGGGCTGGGCAAGCCTGAGCGACCGTCCGAGGTCTCGGTGCTTGCGCGGCATTTCGGAGGGGTGGCCACAGGAGGGGGGGGTCTGGCACCGGGCAGGGTGGGGGGTTCGCCAGCCTTGGGCAAGGGCGTCTCAGACCTCGGATCAGTCTGACAGAATAGCAGCTTCCGTCCTGGGCCGAGTGCAGCAGGGCTCCAACGCACTCACACCCTGAAGGAGGTTGTGCTGTGTGCGGCATTTGTGGTCCCCGGCGATGCCGGCCAGTGCCGGAGGCCCGCTGAGCCTGAACCGTGCGGCGGGCTGTGCCAGAGTGTGGCAACCGGTCACCAAACGAACTCCCCGAAGACTCTGTGGAACGGCCCTTAAGGGCCCCCATTGCTGCTATCAAAGGGTTGGGAACAGTGTTTGTTGAGCAGCGGTGGCACATGCCCAGCGCTCTCTTGGCCAGGCTGGCTGGCTTGGCAGCCGTGCATCTTCCCAGAGAGAGTCCAGGGAGTGCCTCGAGCATGCTGCACTCTCACTGCCCTGGCCCCACCGGGCAAATACCCCGGACGCTTTGATGTCCCATCAGCTTTGGCGTCCCATCAGCTGGCAGTCGGTGCCAGACAAGCGATTTGGCACTTGTGGGAGCGGGAGCCCTGCCGAGACGGGTGGGAGCTCCCATGGTTGGGCCGGCCGGCATCTCCATGCCGCTGCCGCTGGCTCAGCCATCCCGACTGGGCCCCTCGCGGGGCTCTGCTTGCTTGTGCGGGCTCCGCAGAGGGGCCGTGAGGTCCCAGCCAGCAGCTTGCCGCAGAGTCCCTTCTCCGGGCAGCGTGGGAAGGCTGAGGTCCTGGCGCGCCTCGTTTCTCAGCCCTTCCACTTGACCGTGCTTGTGAGTAATATTTGGCCCCTCGGATCAGACGTGGCCTCCGCCAGGTCCAGTCATTCCATGCACTCTGGCCGTGGGATCCTCCATAATGCCCCCCCCCCATTCATTTCAGGGCCTGGGCTGTACGTCCCACCCCACGGCCTGCCACGCAGGGGGCGGCAAGGGGCAGAGCACACTGGAGCCAGGCTGTAGCATCTACGCAGCCAGAGGTTAAGGAGCTTGGCCAAGGCCGCTGCCTGCTCCGGCTCTCGGCAGGTAATCTTGTTTAATGGTCGGCCAGTTCTGTGCCTTAATTCCAGACTGGGATATCACAAAAACATGTGATTGCAATAGGACTGCCCGGCAGATCCAATCTGCTCTGTCTGAAGTCACATCAATCGTTACATCTGGCACCTTAGAAATGCCTGGGCAAAACGCAGGCCAACCTGCCAGCCGGCGATCCTGCAAGGGCTGTCGCCCCGAAGCACAAAGCCGAGCCTGCGACAGCCTCACAGGCAGGGAGCAGTGCGGGAGAAGGGGAGCCCCCGCCCCGGATGAGGCCACGCGTCTCGTGCAGAAGCGAGGCGCGGGCTGCCCGGCCACCAAGCGCCCCGTCTCCCTGTTCGGCGAGGCAGAGCGCCAGCTGAGAGCAGGGGCCAGCAACTGGCCTTGGGAGCAGCTCAGCGCGGAGGCCGGAGCTCCCGCCTCCTTCTCAAGTACTGGCGCAGGAGGCGAGGCGAGGCGGGAATGGGGAGGCTGCCGAGAGCCGAGCAGAGGGAGGGGGATTCCATCTCCCTTCCCCAAAAACTTCCTTTACCTTCCCTGGAATAGTCATTGCCCTGAACGGAATAGCGGGGGGCTGGCACAGGGCAAGTGCTGCCACCCCGAACTTTGCTTTCCTGCGGTATCCCACGTCCGATGGCTGCTGCACCCGCTCACGGTTTGACCAGCCCCCTCAGGCCGTTTCGCTGCTGCACCTGATTGATTGATTGCTTTTATCCTGATGTTGTTACTGTTGTTTTTTGCTTTTACGCTTTAGCTCTGCAAGCTGCCCAGGGGGCCTTCCCAACTAGCAGGCAGGAGAGAAAAGCGATGGGTAAATAAAAATCCGGGGCACGCGGCCTGGGGGTCGCTTCAGGTGCAGCCCCATCCTGTCCCGCTGCTTCCCCTCGCCTCTTTCCCGTGACCCCTTCTGGGCCTGCTTTGGCCCTGCAGCATGTGCTCCCTGCCGAATCCAGCGCAGGCACCCGAGGTCTTGCTCGCGCCACGCGACTCCGAGCGCGGCTACGGAAGGGAAAGCCTGTGCGATGAACCGGCCCCGCAACAGCCGGCTGGGGCAGCGGCTTCACACGCAGAAGCCCGTGTCTGAGAGCCCTTTGGGATCCCGCCTCCGAGGGCCCCCATTTGGAGAAGGGGGTAAAGACAGGTGCAAAAGGCACCTGAGGGCAAAAGCAAGCCCAGGGAGGCAGCAGGGAAGCACCGAGGGTCCCGCAGGGGACCTGACCCCGCAGCGATCGGCAGGGCCTGGCCCCCATCCCAGCAAGCCGCGCTCTTCTGCGGTGTCACCAAAAGCAGCACCCTGCAGAATCGCCTTCCGGACAGGGCGCAGGCCCGCTTTGCAGAGGGCAGCCCTCGGCTGAAGGCCGCCAGAGGCAGCTTGCGCCTGGCCCGCAGAGCAACCGCAGGTGCCCCGAGACGCATGCGCCCCGTGCGTGCCACGCTGGCTGTGCGGGCCTCCATTGCTCTCTGCAGCGCAGGGACACCCCCTCCAGCACACCGAGGGCAGCTCGCACGACTCCCCCCTCAGCCTGACCCTCACTCCAGCCGCCGCGCAAGGGAGTTGCGCCAGGAGCTGGCAACTGGCTCAGGGCCACCCGGAGGCTCCATGGCGGTGCAAGGGCTGGAAGGCAACTTGCCGCCGTGGCCCCACACGCTTCGCCCCACACCGGGGGCTCCCTAAAGCTGCATCGGCGCATGCGATGAGCAGGGGAAAGCGCTTTGCAAGGGGTGCTCCTGGAGCCGCGTTCCTGGCGGCCCCGAAGACGGAGCAGCGTCGCCGGCACCCCACTGCCAGGCGGACGGACGCAGCTCCAGGTGTTCATGCCCCGCAGTCGCTGCCACGCTGCAACTTTTCCACCCAACTTTTCCACGGGGCTGCAGGCGGGTCCCTCTGGGGCGGTGGGGGCAGTGGCCGGGCCACTGTGGTCCCCCTGGAGGGCCCAGCTGGGCCGGGCCGGGTCCTGCTGCCCCCTCCCTGCCCCTGGCCAGGTCTGTTGATTTAATAAGCTGGGCAGGACTAATGGCGCAGGGCATCAAACGGAGGAGAGACAAAAGCCGGGCAGACAAAGCCGTGGCGGCTTTAACGATGCCCGGCCGCCCCCGCCCCTTTGCTGTGCCGCTGATTAAGGGCGGGCGAGCCGCGAGCGGCATTGTTCGCGGGCAAATCCGCGCACCCTCCGGGGCAGCGCTGATGCGATTCCTCCGCTCCGTTTCTGATCCTCCTCCGCGAGCGGGAGGGGGAGTCTGGGAACCCCCTCGGAAGGCTCTCGCGGCCATTAGCATCCCAATTAGGAGAGGACGATGCAGACAGGAAAAGATAATGGGCTCAGCTCGCTCTCCGCTCTGCTCAGGCCCCATAGATGCCCTTTGTTCATAATTCCCAATTAATTAAAAGAAAGTTGGGGGGAGGCTGCTCTGCAGCTCCAGGACATGCTGCGCCGCATCCCCACGCACCCCAAGCGCCTGCACGTGCTTGTGGCGGAGGCGCAACAGCCCTGGGGCTTGGGGGCCGGGCCAGCAGGACCCCACGCAGGGGGCTTTTCCCGCCTGTCCCAAAGTGGGTGACTCCGGGCAGGGCGGCACATTCCCCACCCGCCACGCCCTCAAAGATGCTCCAGAAGCACCCAGGGCTGCGGTCACATGTCCTCCCTCCGCGCATGGTACGGGTGGGCAGCCGCTCTGGCCCTCGAGCCCCGCACATGGCCTTCTGTGTGCGGCAGGTTGGCTGCTCCGTGGGCAGGATTCCAGACCAGACAGACTCGCCGGGCCTCACCCAGCGCCAGCGCTCTTCTTGCACTCATAGGAAGACTGAAAATGGCTTCGGTTGAGGAATTGAGGAGTTGTGGGTTAGACCGATGCACTGTTCAATGGATTAGGGCATGGCTGACTGACCGAAAGCAGAGAGTAACCATTACTGGGGAATCTTTGGGATGGTGGCCAGTGACAAGCGGGGTCCCCCAGGGCTCTGTCCTGGGGCTGATCCTGTTCAATCTTTCCATCAATGACCTGGGGGAGGGGGTGACCGGTCTGCTGATCAGATTCGCAGAGGATACTAAAAAGTGGGCAGTGGCCACAACTGAGGAGCAGGTATGCCGGATCCAGAAGGATCTGGACAGACTATGGAAGTGGGCAGGAGACAACAAGGTGGCGTCCAATGTGGAGAAGTGCAAGGTTTGCACTTGTGGCATAGGAATAGCTGTCATTACAGGTCAGGTGACAAGTGGCTGGAGAGCAGCACTTGTGAAAGGGACCTCGGGGTGCTGGTTGACTGCAGGCTGAACATGAGCCAGCAGTGTGATGCGGTGGTCAAGAGGGCGAACGCCACCCTTGGTTGCACAGTCAGAAGTGTGGCTTCAAGATCGAGAGAGGTATTACTACCACTCTTTATGACTCTGGTGCGCCCGCAACTGGAGTATTGTGCTCAGTTTTGGGCCCCTCGTTATAGGAAGGATATAGCCAGGTTGGAGTCAGTGCAGCGTAGGGCCACAAGGATGTTGGCCGGTTTGCAGGGAAAGCCATATGGAGAGAGACTGAGGGAACTGGGTCTCTTCAGCCTGGAGGAGAGGAGACTCAGAGGGGATCTGTTGGCGACATGCAGGCATGTGAGCGGGTGTCACATTGCCCCTTTGCCAATGCACTGTAGGGGATGATTGTCTCTCCAAAAGACAGGAACCCGGACTCAGACAAGGTAAGTGCATGGCCTCATCACTGACTGAAATTATCTGTCAGTCGCATCAAAGCGAGAAATGACAAGCGACGTTCCAAAATGAGTGGTAAAAGAGCATCACTAGAGTGAATAATGGTGAATTCTGCACAGTTATACAGAAATCTTTGAATGCTACTATTTTACCTTATAGCACAGGCCAGGAATTCCAAACATAAACCAAGAATCAAGGGAGGACATGGCCATCCCTGTCTAGGGCTTTCGCCAATGAATGAATGAATGAAATAAAGAACCAGAAGCCGTAACTCTAGCTCTGGATGTTATAGAATTTTAGCCCATTCCAGAATTCTACCAGAATAGTGGTATCTCAGTGTTGCAAGACTAAATCCGCCCGCCCCCCAGCCAAAGGTCTTCTCAGCACCCAGAGGAACAATGGCAGCGCTATCTATGCCTCCCTCTTTACAGGGATCAGGTCGAAGATTAGCAGGCCCCCTTTCAGTTCGGAAGAAAACCCACCCCTGAAAGTTTCAGTAAGGTGTCGCAATCTGTCACTGCCAATGTTTTAATGTCAATCGTAATTAGTTAAATAGGTTGAGAGTCAGCACATCTGGGACGATCCTTGTCACGGCCTGCGAACTACCCTACCGCCGTTTACAACCATTGTTTACATTTTATTGTACAATTTCCACAAAACAAAACAACGACTGCGGGACAAAAATGCAGCTACATAAATTTGAATATAGTAATTTCAGCGTATGCATGTAAACTCTGTGTGTGTGTGTGTGTATGCGCGCGCACACGCGCATGTGTAATGACTTTCCAGGAATTAGAACTGATCTTCAGCAAAAGTAGACCAAATGCTCCATGTTAGGATCCATTGACAAGTGGTATCTTCATTCAACCAATGCAAATGGCGGGAGAATGGCTGGGTCCTCAATTTACTGCTGCATGGGAGTGAAGCACTGTGCTTGTGATGTTGGGATGTCACAGGGGGGCAGAGGACGCATCCGCGCTGAGGGCCCACAGGCTGAAGCTGGGAGACAATGTGAGATGACCGGTGCGTCAGTAAAGATTAGAGTGGTGTCTACACGGATAGATAAAGTTTATCCAGACAGCAGCCCCTCTCGAAATGGAGCGAAGACTGGGGATCGCAGACGGCGGGCTAAAGCACAGCACGCGTGCAGGAGCGCACTGCGAGGACAATCCCGGGCAAGAGCAGCCAGGGCCCGTGAGCCAGAGGACTCGAGCTTTTGTCCAGCGAGGTGCCGCGTGTCGTCAGAAGCCCCGGACACAGAGGCTGCCGTGGTGTCCCACTCGCCCGGCCCCACCTCGTTGTTCAGCACACAAGTATTTCTGATGCGACGATACTTTATGGTGCTTTAGTGCCTTGTTTTATGGATAGTCGTAAACTGCCCAGAGCGCTTCCTTGCTGTGGGGCCGTACAGAAATGAGTCCAGCGACGACGACGACGACAGCAACAGCGACTGCGGCTTTCTTGCATGGGGGCGAGGAGGCAGAGGTTCCGGGCAGGCCTGGATGCTCCTCCACTGTGCTTCCTAGCTCTGCTTGGAGGTAGCCGAAGACGGAGCCGAGCCGGTCACGTCACTTCCTAGAAGCTCTAGAGGGTGGGTTTTTCACACAGAGGGTCCGAGAGGCGACGAGGGGGGAAAACATCCTGGACTTGGTCTTGACCAATAGGGAGGAGCTGATAGATGAAGTACAGATTAGGGGAGCTCTGGATACGAGTGATCACTCCATCCTTTGCTTTGAGATCAGAGGACTGGGGCCCTGCAGCAGGGCGAGCACTAGAAGCTGGGACTTCAAGAGGGCCAACTTTGGCCAACTGAAGGCCAGGCTGGGGAAAGTCTCCTGGGACAGGTTACTGGAAGGTAAGCGAGTAGAGGAGGGGTGGATGGCACTCAAAAGGGAGGTTTTGCAGGCGCAAGCCCTGACAATACCTCTAGTCAGTAAGGTGGGAGGCGGAGGAGTGCCACCATGGATGCGAAAGGAGGTGGTTAGGGGGATTAGACGAAAGAGGAGCCTCCATAGGAAATGGGTACTGGGGGAAATAGACAAAAGGGTATACCGGGAGGAGGAGGCCCGTTGCAGAAGGATTCTTCGCAAGGCTAAGGCTGATTATGAGCTGAGACTTGCCAAGAATATCAAGAGCAACAAAAGGGCTTCTTCCAGCATGTAAATAGGAAAAGGAAGGGGAGACAAGTGGTGGGACCACTAAATAAGGAGGAAGGAGATCCAGTGACTGACATGAGGGAACAGGCACAGATGCTAAATGACTATTTTGCCTCTGTGTTCTCCCCAAAGCAGGACGGTGAAGTTCCAGAGGACTGGAGGGTGGCATCGGTGGTCCCAATTTTCAAAAAGGGTAGTCGGAAGGACATGGGGAATTATAGACTGGTTAGCCTTACGTCCATTGTAGGAAAAACAATGGAAAGGCTCATAATAGAGGGAGATCTAGTGATGCTAGATAGGGAAGGGAGGCTGACAGCCACACAACACGGCTTCCGCAAAAACAGGTCCTGCCAGACAAACCTTGTGGAATTCTATGACAAGGTTTCAAGATGGCTAGATGGAGGGGATGCAGTGGATGTGGTATACCTGGATTTCAGCAAGGGCTTTGACAAAGTGCCCCATGATATCCTGGTGGAGAAACTGAGGAGTTTTGGGATACACCAAAGCACTGTCCGGTGGATTAGGGCATGGTTGACTGACCGAAAGCAGAAGGTAACCATTAGCGGGGAATCGTCGGGATGGCAGCCAGTGACAAGCGGGGTCCCCCAGGGCTCTGTCCTGGGGCCGATCCTGTTTAATCTTTTCATTAACGACATGGAAGAAGGGGTGAACAGTCTGCTGATCAAATTCGCAGACGACACTAAAACTGGAGCAGTGGCCACAACTGAGGAGCAGATACACCAGATCCAAAAGGATCTGGACAGACTATGGAAGTGGGCAGGAGACAACAGGATGGCGTTCAATGTGGAGAAGTGCAAGGTCTTGCACTTGGGGCATAGGAATAGCTGTCATAAGTACAGGTTAGGGGACAAGTGGCTGGAGAGCAGCACTTGTGAAAGGGACCTCGGGGTACTGGTTGTCACTGGCTGCCATCCCGACGATTCCCCGCTAATGGTTACCTTCTGCTTTCGGAACTTCACCTGTTCTCCACGAGGCCTCAAAAATGGAGGCCAGCGGGTGTGAGAGAACCCCTGCCAACTCTCTAAGTACTCTCGGGTGTAACCCGTCAGGGCCTGGCGCCTTTGTAATGTCCAATGCCCTGAGGAGCCCCTCGACTTCAAGGGGGGTGACTCTAATCTCTGCCCCTAAGTCCCCAGCCTCATCCAATGTCCTATACGGATATCCCCCGTCCTGCTTTGGGGAGAACACAGAGGCAAAATAGTCATTTAGCATCTGTGCCTGTTCCCTCATGTCAGTCACTGGATCTCCTTCCTCCTTATTTAGTGGTCCCACCACTTGTCTCCCCTTCCTTTTCCTATTTACATGCTGGAAGAAGCCCTTTTTGTTGCTCTTGATATTCTTGGCAAGTCTCAGCTCATAATCAGCCTTAGCCTTGCGAAGAATCCTTCTGCAACGGGCCTCCTCCTCCCGGTATACCCTTTTGTCTATTTCCCCCAGTACCCATTTCCTATGGAGGCTCCTCTTTCGTCTAATCCCCCTAACCACCACCTTTCGCATCCATGGTGGCACTCCTCCGCCTCCCCACCTTACTGACTAGAGGTATTGTCAGGGCTTGCGCCTGCAAAACCTCCCTTTTGAGTGCCATCCACCCCTCCTCTACTCGCTTACCTTCCAGTAACCTGTCCCAGGAGACTTTCCCCAGCCTGGCCTTCAGTTGGCCAAAGTTGGCCCTCTTGAAGTCCCAGCTTCTAGTGCTCGCCCTGCTGCAGGGCCCCAGTCCTCTGATCTCAAAGCAAAGGATGGAGTGATCACTCGTATCCAGAGCTCCCCTAATCTGTACTTCATCTATCAGCTCCTCCCTATTGGTCAAGACCAAGTCCAGGATGTTTTCCCCCCTCGTCGCCTCTCGGACCCTCTGTGTGAAAAACCCACCCTCTAGAGCTTCTAGGAAGTGACGTGACCTGGCTTTCACCGCCGAGTGAGTCTCCCAAGTAATATCCGGGAGATTGAAATCCCCCATAATTACTGTGTCTCTCCCCCGAGATATCCTTAGAATCTGGCCTGTCAGGACATCATCCAGGGTCTCAAGTTGACGTGGAGGGCGATAACATACCCCCACTGTCAGGTCTCTTTCTCTGTCAAAACCCCTAAGTTTCACCCAGACTGCCTCTACCGAATCCCCATCTGTGCTGCACTCTATCTCACTGCATCCTATCCCTTCCCTGACATATAAAGCCACACCCCCACCTCTCTTTCCCTTCCTGTCCTTTCTAAAAGGCTATTGCAAGGGGCGGCATATAAATTTTTAAATAAATAAATAAATAAATAAAAAGGTGATACCCTTCTATGTTCACATTCCAGACTTGCCTTTCATCCCACCAAGTTTCTGTGATTCCCACCAGATCGTATCCTCCTATTCCCAGGAGAGCTTCAAGCTCTTCCTGCTTATTACCCATGCTCCTAGCATTGGTGTACATGCACCTCAACTCCTTCCCACTGCTTCCTTTCCTTGGAGTGCCCAGCATCCTCCTTCCTCCCATCCTCCCTGGTACCTGGCCCCTCTCTGTAGAAGTCCTGTCAGTCCCTGCAGTATCTCTAAAGCCCTGCTCCCAGAGCCCCGATCCTCCCCGCACACATGTCCAGTGCAGACACGTTACTGGGGGGCCTGAACCCACCCCCCACTGGCTCAGTTTAAAGTCTTCCGGATGAAGCTCGCTAGAGCATCTCCAAAGGACCTTTTCCCCATCCTCGTGAGGTGTAACCCATCCCTTGCCAGAAGTCCATTGGCAAGAAAACGAGTGCCGTGGTCGAGGAACCCGAAGCGTTCCTTCTGGCACCACACCCTAAGCCAGTCGTTCACCTTGGAGACCCTCCTGTCCCTGCCTGGCCCAAATCCCCGGACAGGTAAGATTGACGAGAAGGCCACTTGGGCCTTCAGCTCCCTGATTTTTTTCCCCAAGGCCGAAAAGTCCCTGGTGATCCCGACCACCCCCTGCCTGGCCACGTCGTTAGTGCCCACATGGATCACCAGGAGTGGCTGGTGACCCCCGGAGCGAACAAGACGCTCCACTCTGTCCTTCACGTGCCGGATGCGTGCGCCCGGCAGGCAGCAAACCTCCCTTGTCTCAAGGCTGGGGCGGCACACCGCCGCCTCAGTGCCCCTCAGCAGGGAGTCCCCAACAACTATCACCCGCCGCCGTACCTTCTCGGTGCTGGTGGGCAGCCGTGCCCTGGTCCTCGCCTCTCCTGCAGTGGCTCCCTTGCCTCCTGATGTCCCAGGCTGGGGGTCCTGCTGGTCCCCTGAGGCCTCCTCAGCCCCAGCCTCCCCTAGTGGAGAGAACCTGTTTCCCAGCTCCAGATTGGTGCCAGGAGAAGGAGGAGGCCGTGCTGGCCTCCTCCTCCTGTGGGTGACATACCTCCATGTCTCCGCAGCTGCTCCTCCCGTGGTCTCTCCCTCAGCCCTCTGTCGAGAGGGGGGCTGCTGCGGGGGGGCCTGAAGAGCTCTCTCGGCCCTCAGGCACCTCACCTCCTCCTCTAGCAGGGTCACCATCTTGCACGAGGGCAAGTGTATCCCTGCCTCTCCTGGGGGAGAAGGGCGAACATGTCGCAGCTCTCGCAGCGGACAGCAACACCCGTGACTCCCGCCAAGGCCATCTCCTGGTCTGCCATCTGTAACCCTTCCGAGACCTTACCTTGGTCCCCTGCCTTGTTAGTCCTGCAGTTCCTCTCACTCTCCCAGTTCTCCCAGGCAAAAACCCCACTTGCACACACACACAAGGAGAAAATAAACTTAAATTTAAATTGGAAGAAAAAAAAAAGCACAAGAAAGCAAAGCAAAGTGCAAACAAAACAAAACAAAACAAAAACACACAAACAAACAATCAAACAAACAACCTCTGTGTCTCAAAGGGAGTTCCTGGACCGTCCGGACCGCAGCTCAGGGACGCAGACGAGGGACGACGCCCGAGCTTGGCCCTCTCAGCCCCTCCGGCCAGTGGCCCTGCCCCTGCTTCCCCCTGGCTGCTCTCGCTCTCTGGCCCACCCCTCCCTCTCTGCTGCTCCTGGACCTCTGCTCCCACCTGCCCAGCTCCTACCTTGCCTGTGCCAGTCCCCTGGCCACCCAGCGCTCTCTCCCAGCCTGTGCCTCTGCTGCTCTGCCAAGAGGCCAGAGCCAAAGGGCTTGCAGTGGCTGAGCTTGGCCTTATCAGTCCCTCAGGCCAGTGGCCCTGCCCCCTGCTTCCCCCTGGCTGCTCTCGCTCTCTGGCCCACCCTCCCTCTCTGCTGCTCCTGGACCTCTGCTCCCACCTGCCCAGCTCCTGCCTTGCCTGTGCCAGTCCCCTGGCCACCCAGCGCTCTCTCCCAGCCTGTGCCTCTGCTGCTCTGCCGCTCTGCCAAGAAAGCAGGTCCGGGGAGGAACAGCTGGAAGAGCTGCGTACGCTTGACCTGGAGAAGAGTGGAAAGAAGGAGGCTCACATGCTGTTCTGGAGCTCCCTCTCTGAGGGCCGGCCCCAGATGGGGGCAGGCCATTCTCCAGCGCTCCAGAGGGCAGCACCGAACCAACAGGTGGGGATCCCAAGGAAGCGGCTTCCGGGGAAGCATGAGCGTGGCGAGGCGTGCCTGCAGCGGAGCGGACTCTGCCCCAGGAGTGCCCCTCTCTTGCTGGGGCATCGAAGCCGAGGATGGGCAGCCGCCTGCCTCCTGGGGGCTACAGGACAGATCCTGCACTGTGGGGCCAGCATGATGCCTGCCGCCCATGAGGCCACACATAGCACCCTGTGGGCAGGTAGACGCCTGGCAGTCGGGCAGGCTCTGGCGGCAGCAGGGCCAGGCCTGCTGGAGCGCCATGAGGCAGGGTTGGGGTCCTGGCACTGTGGGCTCGCTGTCATGCAGAGGCCCCACCAGGCCTGGGCCCGTCAGCTCACCTGCCATGTGAACGTGCTCCGCGGCACAGGCCTGGGTTGGCGTTCTGGGCCGCATGTCAGCTTGCTGCATAGAACCATTGAAGCCCCTCGGGGAGGATGCTCAAGGACAGACTGGACATGCACATGCACATGGCGGGCATGTCGTGAGCGGAGCCGGCTGGAGCCAGGGGCCAGACTGGATGGCCGAGAGGCCCCTTTTGACTCGCTCTGTTTCTATGTTTCTATGTTTCTGTTTCTGTTTCTGCATGGCGCATTTCCCCCTCCCAACTGAATGCATCAAGAACAGAGCAGCCCCCCCGGGAAGTGGGTTGGGCTCAATGCCCCCCCTTGAAAGAGAAGCATGTCCCAGAGAGGTTGCTGCTTGACTCTGCCTTGCAGGCATGAGAATGGTGCCGGCGTACCCACCCTCCCCCCATGTGCAATTTGGTGGAGGCACCATTTTGGTTGCTCTCTGACTCTAGGCAGGAATGGATCCGGCTCTTGCTGGCTCAGCTCAGCTCCTGTAAATGCACGGCTGTGACTTTCCTGGTGGAATCGGCCCCCCACTTCCTCCTCTTTTCCAGCTTCTTCCACATGCTTGGCCTCGCCAGGGACTCTTGAAGGGCCCAAGCCACGGCAGCCTCACTTTGTCACGTTCGCATCCAGGGCGAGTCCTGGCTTGCCTTGACCGAGGTACCCTGGCTTAATAACCGGGGCAGCGTCTT
Source organism: Varanus salvator macromaculatus (assembly GCA_023646645.1). NCBI lineage: Eukaryota > Metazoa > Chordata > Lepidosauria > Squamata > Varanidae > Varanus > Varanus salvator. The sequence continues at coordinate 1,722,787 of JAIXND010000772.1, read as the reverse complement.
TTGCATTTTGGCTTGCATTCCGGTCTTCACCGTGGACCCCTGTCCCGTCAGTCTGTTCCGGATGTGTCCACGAGGTGGGCAGAGCCACCCGCAACTGCGGAAGCGAGACTGAGGGGGCTGGAAGGGTGAGCCGACACCTCCAGGAGGGGAAGTGGAGCACAGCACCCCCTGGCTTGCAGAGGGGCCCTCGGAGACAACCTCTCAGGTACTTGAAGGGTGCTACCTGTTCTTAACACTAAACACACACAGTTCTTCCATTCTGTCCCCTGGGCTTTGTTTCCAGTGCCCCGATCATGCTTGTTTCCCGCCTTTGAACCTTTTCCAGTTATTCTGTATCCTACTTAAACTAAAGTGCCCAGAACTGGACACAGTACTCCAGGTGAGGCCTCACCAGTGCTGAGCGAAGGAGAACTGGTACTAGAATAGAGGTGGAAACAGTGCTTCTGGTAACGCAGCCCAAAATAGCATTTGCCTCTTTTGTAGCCGCAGCACATTGCTGGCTCACATTGGGCGTGTGATCTGCAATTCCAAGATCCTTCTCATTTGCAGTATTGTTGAGCCAAGCAGCGTTATGTGTCCTAAGGATGCGACTGGTCCCTTTTTCCTAGGAGCAGAACTTGGCATTTGTCCCTGTTGAATTTCATTCTGTTGCTTTCAGCCCAGGACTCCAAGTTATCCGGATTACTTTGAATGTTGTTTCTGTCTTCCAGGGTATTAGTTATCCCTCCCAATTGTGTGTCATTTGAAAATGTGATAAGTGTTCCCTGCACCGCATCATCCAAGTCATTAATAAAATCGTGGAAGTGCTCCCGGTCCAGGACTGAGCCCTGCGCTTGTGACCCCTCCCCAGTTTGAGAAGCGGCTACTGAGAAGCAGCCCTGAGTCAGTGGCCAGCCGTGGATCCACCTGGCAGTTGTTCCAGGCAGTCCAGCCCACTTGGAGCAGTTTGCCCACAGGCGTTTTGCCACAGTTTTGCTAAAGTCAAGGTATATGATGTCCACAGTATTCCCACAGTTACTTGAAAAAAGGAGGTCAGATTAGTCTGGCAGGGTTTGTTCCTGAAGAATCCATGTTGGCTCCTCGTCACCATGGCGTTGTTCTCCAGGTGTTTGCAGATGGATTTCTTCCTAATCTGCTCCAGAATTTTCCCCGGGACCGATGCCAGACTGACCGGTCTGTAGTTCCCAGGGTACTCCTCTTGCCCTCCTCTGCTCAGCTGGCACTTCACCCGGCCTCCATGATTGTTCAGAGGTAGTGGACACTGGTCCGGAGAGTTCTCCCGCTAGTTTCCTCGTTCCTCTAGGATACAGCTCACTGGGCCCTGGAGGACTGAACCCGTCCAGAGCGAGGAGGCCTTCCGTGCACATGTGCCCATCAGGCTCCAACCTCAGTTCTCCCTGCTTTACCAGGCGGTCGCGGAACCAACACTGGAAGAACTCCTGCCTTTGCTTTGGCATCCAGAGCTGCTGCGAAGCAAGTGCCGTCGTTTCCAAGCAAGCAAGCACACAGAATCAGTGGTTTATCTGGCCACTGCTTTTGTTGAAAACTGGTGGGAACCAAGCATGCTGAGGCTGACGGGCAGCTTGTTGGTTTTGGGAGGATTTTGACTCAGGTGGGCCACTGAAACGGCGTAAGAAAGGGCAGACCTGAAGTTGGCGCCTTCCTCCTGGTTTTAAATGGCATGTGAATGAAGAGCCCAGAGAGCTTCAGCTATTGGGTGGCAAAGAAGTGAACTACCACTACTACTCCACCACCAGCACGGCCCATTAATCAGTGTTTGCAGATTTTAATACCTAGTCATGTTAGGTTTTCTTGGTCCTCTGTATTTTACTTCTTGGTTTAATACATTTTGTACACCCCCTCTGATACTGTGAATAAATATTAAAAATGAATAAACAAAAAATGATCTCACATCATCGCCCTCAGTAGCCTCAAAAAGACAATGACATGAAAGCTATCACAGTATCCAACATGACATTAAATTAGGTGGCTTCTCTGTTGGTGGCTTGATGCTGAATAGAAGAAAAGTGTGGAAAGAGCAGCTATCAATGTGAGAAATGGCTCTAATTCTTCTCCACCCTCCGCTTCGCTTCGGGCATGATTGTGAGGAAGCCTCCGTTAAGCAGGGTCGAAAGAAGAGGCGTTAAGAAGGCATGGGTGGGAAAGGGAGAGCGGCGTGTTGTGGCCCCTTGGCCTTCTGGCTGGCTGCAGCCCCTCCGGTGCGCGGAGCCGGCCCGCCTCGCCCCGCAGCCTTGCGCGCCCAGACGGCCAATCCACAAACCCGGGCTGGCTCAGACACGCTGCCAGGGCCAGACAATGGGGCATTGTCGAGGCTGATGGCTGGTGATGGGCCGAGAGGGCTCGCCCCCACCTCTCATTAGCACCTGATAACCCCGAGCATCCTGCAATGGAATCCGTTCCTGTTCGCAAGATGGCCTGGGAAAAGAATGGCCTTTCCTGCCCGGGGCAGAGCCTTGAGCTTCCCCTGGGGGCTTAATCCCTGGGTGTCACTTTTCTCACGGCAGCACAACTCGAGAAGTGGCAGCGAGAGTCAGAACCGTTTCAGTCGCTGCTTATACTTAACCCCCGGCATGAGCGCTGCCAGTCACAGAAGCCTAAGGGCCCTATCCTGGGCACGTCTGCTCCGCAGCAAGCCCTGCTCAGTTCAACAGGGCTTCTTCCCAAGTAAGCGCATGGAATGGCAGCCCAGGGAGACGGGTGAGGGAACGAGCAACGCAGGACATGGGGCCCTTCGGATGGAAGGTGCTCAGCCACGCGCCTCTTCACGCAGCCCTTCGTCCGCAGAGGCCGGGCTGCTGCTCCGGCTGCTCCGGGACGTTTGTGACCGAGAGCAAATTCTCTCTGGCCCTGGATGCCAGAGGAGTCCCCTCATCCACCATTGCACATTCTGCATTACATCTGCACCCACCGCGGTCCCACACGCTCTTCCTCCAGGAGCCCACGGTGGCCGACTTGGTCGGCCACAGCTCCGTTTATCCTCCCAACACTGCGCAGAAAATTAGGCGGAGGCTGGCAGCCCTCCCGGTGAGCCTCTCCCTGTGCCCATGCACCAGCCTTCCACCGTGCCACACTCGGCCTCTGCGGGGAAGCCAGGTGGAAGCCCGGAGTGTTTTCCTTCCCCTTCTGCACATACTTGCAAGCCAAGCGTGTGCAGCCTGCCCGTCCCCCGAGAGCAGCATGTTGTCCTCAGAACACCCCTGCGAGGGAGCCCAGCCTGCATGTGCAGGCCCTCCGGCGGCTCGTGGCTGGGCAGGGCTTGTGCAGGCAGGGCATGTGCAGGCCCTCCGGCGGCTCGTGTCCGCAGCCAGCCCTTTGCTTCTGTGCCACGCGAGCTCATGGGACGGCTGGGGCTGCCAGCCTCAGGCATGACCCCTCCGCACGGAGGAAGTGCCAGCCGGCCCCAGGGCAAAGGCCAGGCTGTCGCCCGCTGCTGCCAGGTCAGAGGAAGACCCTCCCTGGGCCCGTGTCAGTGGCCTCCTGTGGCTGGTCAGGTGCTTCAGAGAAGCCCCCTGCAGATGGGTACGAGCGCAATGGAAGGGTGGGCCGTTGGGCTCAGAAGTCACTCGCCCCCTTGCAGGATGCCCTCCCAGCAGGTGAAGGGTCGCCACTGCAGCCAGTTTCATCTTTTGTGGCCACTCTTCCACTTAATAAAAACACCACAAAGCAGCTTCTCAAACACACAAATAATCCCATGCAAAGCGCAAAATACAACAATGAGAGAAGAACCGCAACTCTCAGAACTGCAGCCCCGGAGATCATCTGCCTGAGAGCAGAGAAGGCCCTCCCCGTGGAGCTGGGGGAAACTGCCCTTCCCATTCTCCACGGCATGCCTTTTGCACACCCCACGGTCCGTAACAGTTTGGTGATTCCCTCTGCAGAACCAAGAGGCCGTTGACCCTCAGCCAGAGCAGCCCACACCGGCTGGCACTGCCTCTCCAGGCGGCTGCCCTTGCCTGCCAGAGAGGCCAAGGGCTGAAGAGCAGCTTCTGCGTGGTTGGCAGGGGCTCAGCCCCAGGCTACAGCCCTTCCGCTGGTGCTTGCGATGCTACACTTTGAAAGTGCAGGGAAAGGTAATCAAATGTGCAGACAATATGGAACTGGGTGGAATAGCAAACACCCCAGAAGACAGAATGAAGTTTCAGGGCGATCCTGAGAAATTTGAACACCGGGCTGAAAGCAGCAGAATGAGATTCCGTAGGGACAAGTGCCAAGTCCTCCACCCAAGAAAAAGAGACCAAAGGCATCGATACAAGATGGGGAATATGTGGCTCAGCAGAACTGAATAAGGAAAAGACGTCAGAGTGATTGTGGGCAACAGGCTAAACATGAGCCAGCAACACGATGCGGCTGCAGAAAGGACAAATGCTCTTTTGGGATGCATTAACAGAAGTATTAACTTCCAAATCATGAGAAGTAGTAGTTCCCCTGTACTCCTCACTAGTCATCTGGAATACTGTGTCCAGTTCTGGGCACCAAAATTTAAGAAATAAGCAGAAAAACTAGAAAGGCTCTAGAGGAAGGCAGCAAAAATGATCCAGAGTTTGGAAACACTGCCCTACAAGGAGAGACTGAGAGAACTGGGCGGGTTCAGCCTTGAGAAGAGAAGACTTGGGGGAGGGGGCATGAGATCCCTCTGAAAGTGCCTCTAAGGCTGTCACAAAGAGGAAGGTCAGGATCTCTTCTCACTGATGCCAGAGTTTGGGCCACAGAATAATCAAGACAAGCCGTGACAGCCCAGGTTCAGGCTGGACATCAGGAGGAGCTTCCTCACGATCAGAGCACATAGGACTGTGGAACCAGCTGCCTGGAGAGGTGGGGGGCTCTCCATACTGGAGACACTCAGGAAGACTGGGCAGCCACCTGAGTGGGGTGGTGCGACTTGGTGTCCTGCCCTGAGCAGGAGGTGGACCCAATGGCCTTCTGGCCCCTTCCGCCTCTACCCTTCCAGGACTGCATGACCGCAGGCAGTGGTGCTGCATGACTGCCCAGAACACCTTGGGGTGCCCCCAGCACCTTGGGGTGCCCTCCCCGCTAGAGCCCAGGTCTGTCCACCCACAGGGCAGTCACAGCCCTCGGGCATGGGGGAGAGGGCAGATCTGAGTAGCCAGCTGCTTACCCTGAGATTTTACGCACCTCGGGGTCCCCCCCCCCCCCGCTAAGCCAACGTGCTTCAAGCCACTGGATGGAGTGAATGCCGGGCTGAAGTCCCGCCCCTTGCATGGTGGAAACGCTGCCCTTTGGGCCGCACCCGCCTGCAGCTCTCTGCCCCGGGACGAGAGGGCTGCCCCTGCCCTGCCCGCCTGCCCACCCTCCTCCTGGGCCGATTAGCGAGCCCCTCTGCCCCCCATTAGCGCCGTGTGCCTGGCTAATGGGCCCTGCTTAAGGGCTGCGGGTTTTCACCCCTGGTAATGACTCGGGAAATCTCACACCAGCCAGCGAGGCCCCTGGGCTGGGCCGGCGGTGCGGAGCTTCCTGGAGAGCGAGGGGCGCCCCCCTCCCTCCCGGCCCACCTGTTGGCGGGCGCGGGCACGCCCACAAGGGAGGAAGGACGCCCCCCAGGCTCCCCGTCGGAAAGAGACGCGGGCGGGGCCTCGCTCCGCGCCCCCAGCCCGCCTTTATACGCCCCGGCCCGCGCCCCCCCCCCCGCCCGGCCCCGAAAAGCATTTCCTGGTGACTCTATTAAAGAGCAGCCGCATTAACATTCCAAGCACCTTGAGCAGAGATGAAAGGCGGCAGGGGGACGAGGCTCCCTCCCCGCTCCAGATGTTATTATTATGGGCTGCCTGAAAGGGGGACTCCTTTTCTGCCCGAGGACAAAGCTTGCTGGCCACTTCAAAGGTTTCTAATTGATGCTAATGACTATTAGAGGGAGAGGGTTCCCCACTGAGGAGAGCGAGCGGGAGGGGGGAGCGCCCGCATTTACAATCCTGGTCATACAAAAGCTCCTGCAGCCAACTGCCCCCCCCCCACTTTTCAAGATCTGCCTCTTCCCCACCCCGCGATTTTGGCAGCGCCTCCCCCCCCCCCGCGCACGCACGAGGCCCCCCGCAGACCTCATTGCGCGTCTTTGCCCTGAGAAATTTCGCACCCGGCCGGCCCCGCTCCCATCCTCCCCATGGGGAAGGGGCTGCAGCGCTTCCATGCCATGGGCGGGGGGGGGGGGCTGTGGAGGCATTTCCTCCCACGGTGCTGCACGGAAGGGGCAGGCCTGACCTGAGACCTTGCCGCTCCCCGTCCCAGGAAGAGGCTGCCAGGCGAGGGGCAGGCCCCCAAGACGCACACAGATCCGCCGGCACGCTTGACACGCGGCTGTCTGGCCACCGCTGGAGGCTGCTGGAGCACATGGGGGCCCTTTCTGGGGTCAGGCAGGCGAGAAGTGAGGGGGTGGCACTCACCCTTTCCAAAGTGGCTCTGGTGGGCACGAGTGCCCCTCTGGGTGCAATTCCGCCTGCGTGCCTCTTCCGTGGCCCACAGGGCAGCACGGGGCTTGCTCGGCCCACTGGCTGCCCGCTGCCAGCTGAGCAGACAATCCTGGGTGAGGCCAGGCAGGCGCTGGCTAGGCAGACCCTGGATAGAGCAGCACCGCCTGTCCCTAAATCGAGCTCCCCTCTAGGTGGGAACGGGCTGGAGGGCTCGAGGCAGCCCCCAAAGGACGGCAGGCCAGTGAATGCCACTCCCTGACCCACAGCATCCTGCCAGAGGCGGCCAAAGGCAAAGCTCCCTGAAGCGCCCCTCCCCAGCCCAGACAGCACAAATGCGGCAGCATCGATCATGGGCGTCCCACAGCCCTTTCGAGACCCCCAGAAACAGCCACTGCAGGGAGGGAACCACCCCCTCTCCTAACAGCAGGGCCAGCTGTGCCCCCTCCCCAGTAAAACAGGCGAGCCGAGCCTCCACAGCCACAACCCCCAGGCAGGCCTTGCATGCTGGATTCATGCCCCTCATTTCACTTCACTTCTATGCCTCCCAACGCCCACAAGGCTCTCTGGGCGCTTCAAAAGGTTAAAAGAACACATAACGAGAAGCAAGCACTCCAGAATAACCAAGCAACAATACCAGGGCCCCAAAGAGAACAGTGGCAAAAGGCCGGCAGCAGCCGTGATCTCTTTGGTCCAGAGGTCCCGGTGCAAGATAAGACGAAATGCGGTATAGAAGTTGAGAATAAAACTGAATGATGAAAACACCGGACAAGTAAAAAGGTATTTATCTGGTGCCAAAGCATCACAAGGCGCAAGCACCAGGCACCTCTTTGAGAAGCCACTTCCATAACTGGGTCGCCACAACCAAGAAAGCCTTCTGGCAGCCACCACCTTCGCTTCCTGTGGAGGGGACTCCCTGAGAAAGACCCCGGAAGATGGCCTCAGGTCCAGGCCTGGGTAGGTACTCATGGGCTGAGCCGTTCCTTCAGATAACTTGGCCCCAAACCATTTGGGACGATGAATGTTAATTTGGTGGGCATGTTGTGAGCGGAGCCGGCTGGTGCCGGGGGTCAGACTAGATGGCCCGGGAGGCCCCTTCTGACTCGCGCTGCTTCTGTGTTTCTGTGTGGTTTGGTACCCGCACTTTGAATCGAGCCCTCCTTCAATGGGCAACCAGCGCAGCTGGAAGAGGACTGGCATCACGTGCTCCAGCCTGTTCTCAGCTTTGCTGCCTCATTTAGAATTGGCCGGACTCTCCCGACTGCTTTCAAGGGCAGCCCCACAGGCAGTGCAGTGCAGCAGTCCAAACGGGAAGGTGGCAGGGCGCAGATGACTGCAGCGAGGCTCCGTCACTCCAGGTAGGGTCGCAGTGGGTGCCTCAGCTCAAGCTGACAAGACCTGCTCCACGCCCCTGAGCCCACCTGCGACTCAGGTGAAAGCTCTGGCCCAGGAGCTCCCCCACAGCAGGAACCTCGTCCCATGGCCTCATCCAGGACGGGTCGAGTGTCACCCAGCAGGCGACCACTCCCAGCAGCACCTGCATCTTGCCTGGGTGGAGCCTTGCTTGGCTGGCCCTCATCCAGTCTAGACACTGCCTCACCTGGGCGCTGGCAGGGCCTCCAGCGGGATGGCCCTGCGCAGGCGGGTTTCCGTTTGCCCGCTCCGGGCTCCAGGCAGGCGGCCTGCTGCGGGTCCTCCTGGAAGGAGGAGTGGATGAAACCTTCTCCCAGGCCACGCGTCACGTGCTGCACGCCGATCGTGCCCACCCCCACCCTCCCCGTGCCTCCTCTGAGCCCTGCAGTCCCCTTGCTGAGAAGGGGCCAGAAGGTGGGATGTAACTGCACTCAGCAAATATCCTTCTGTCCCAGTCCTCTGCCCTGTCGACCAGCCCCAGGCCTGTTCGGGGTGTCCCAAGGGGGTGGGGGCTGCTGCTCGCTCCCCCCGAGGCAGCACCCGCCCGTGTGCCCCAGCTCCGCCTCTGCTTCTTGGCCTGCAACCGGCCCACGAGCAAGGACTGTGCAGCTTCTGCAGCACGACTGTAGGCCACTCCGCAGGGCCCTCTGGCCTGGGCTTCCCGCCTGCCCCGCTGGTGCCATGTGCCCCCGCCAGGAGCCTCTCCCTCCCAACGAGCTCCCCTGGAGAATGCTGCTCCCGCACTGGTACCCGGCTCTCGCTGGAGCTTGCGGCCAGCCGGCTGGCATCCTCCAGGGCCCACAGCAAGGGCTGCGTTCCGTGCTAGAGCCTGGAATACTCTGTGGGAAGAGGGAACTGCACTGGGTGTTTTTACTTTAGCTTTTGTGAAACAGCCCGAGAAGGTTTGCTATTGAATGGATACAAAAACAAATAGCAAGCATGAAAATGCACCAACCATGTGCAGAGTGCCTCTCCTACAGCACTCAGTACATGCATTTGTGCTTTATTCAGCCGAATGCTGTAACTCGCGGGGATGTTTGATTAATACCGAAAGAAGCCTTTGTGCACATCTGGCAGGCGGAATGGGGCACCCGGCCCTAGTGGCATCACCCCAGTGGGGGCAACTGGCTGAGCCCCCCCCTCAGCTGCCACCCGCTCACCCCAGTACCCTCCAGGCAGGTCTCCTGGTACGGGTTCCACAGCACCCTCATCCCCGTGACCAGGCAGAGCGGGCTGGGCAGGGGCAGGGGCAGGGCCCGTGGGGGGGGCTTCTACCAGAAAGGCCCCCGGCTGCGATGAGGAAACCATGCCCTGCCCGACAGTTGCTCTCTCTGGTTTTGTTGCTTTAAAAACTCCTGCCATCATTTAAAGGGTGACTGTGTTTCACTTTGCCTTTGGATTGTTAAGGCTCCGCGTAACATTTCGCCACGCTCTTTTTTACAGCTCCGGTTGTCACGAGCCTTCTAGAGAGCCCCGGGTTTTGTGGGGTGTGCATATGCCACCAGCAAACAGATCCGTGCGTGCAAACCGGGCTCCTCAGCAGCGGACTCTGTCAGGCCCTCCCGAGCACAGCGCCCCAGATCCGGGGCGGGGGCCGTTCAATCTCCCGCTGGAGCCCCCTCCGCGGTCCCCCCAGTGGCACGTCGAGGCGGCTTTCCTTCCTCCCCGCTCGGCAAGCGTCCGACTGCGCCCTCCTCGCTGGAGCGCGTCCGGGCCCCCCTGCAACGCCGGAACGGAAAGGGCCGAGAGAGCGGGGTGGAGGTGAGCAGGTAGGTTGCTGCCCCGAGGAGCCGCCAGTCGAAGTGCTGCTTCGGCGAGAGGCAACAGGATGGCCGTGAGTACGCGAAGGGAAGCGAGGGCGAGGATCCCAAGCCGCGGGCGCCGACGGGGTGCACGGCCGAGCGGCCCCTCTCCGCTCTTGGGGCGCCGGCCCGTCCGGAGGCACCGCGGCCCCTTCGCTCCGCCTCGGCACTCCGAGCGAGCAGCAGCCGGCGACGACCTCGCCGGGGGGCGCACGACTTGTCCGAGGGCCCGCGAGCTTCGGACCGCCCGCTGCCGAGGGTTCAACGGCTCGCAGGGAGGAAGCGAGCCGGACGCCGCTCTTCGGAGCCGCCGGCAGCCACAGCGACCCGGGGAGCCGCCCGCCCGACGTTGCTCCGTCCGCGCCGCAGCCTTCGGGGGGCGGCAGAGCGGCCGGCCTCCAGGCTCCGCCTTCCCCCGACGCGGAGGACGCGAGCACCCGCTCCGGACACGCCGCCCGCCGGCTCCTCCTGCGCGCCCGGGCAAGCCTGCAGGCGTGGGGGGCGCCGCGCCCCGGCCGGCGTGGCGGGACGTCTCGCCGCCGCGGCCGGCGGAGGCACGCGCCGTCGGGGCGGGGCGGGGCGGGGCGGGGTCGCGACGGCCGGGCCGGCCCCGCCCCGGCACCCCCGCGCCCCGCCCGCCTCCCCGGCCCTATAAAGCCGCCCCGCCATGGCGCGGCCGCCTCCCGCCCCGCCGCGAGGATGCTACGCCGGCCAGCGCCGCCGCCGCCCGCCAAGGCCAAGAGGCGCTTCGACATCGAGTCCCTGCTGGCCGCCAGCGAGCCGCCCCGACGGCCCCCGCACGTGCTCGGCGCCTGGCCCGGCGCCGCGCCCTCGACGCCCGCCCTGCGCTTCGGCTGCGCCGCGGGCGCGCTGCCGTTCCCGGCCGTCTACCTGGCGGAGCCGCCGCCGCCCGCGCTCCTCTCGCCGGCGCCGCGCGCCTGCGCCCGCCCGGGCTGCACGAGGCCAGGTGAGAGCGCGGGCGGCGGGGGGCGCGGCGTCGGGGGCGCCCGGGCGTCTTCGCGGCCTCCGACCGCGGCCGCTTCCCGCCGGTGCGGGGAACGAGGCGTCGCGCACCGGCGTCCCCGAGGCAGAGGAACGGAGCCAAAACGGTCCCCGGAGGGAAGGCTGGAGGCGACCCCCTTCGGAGCTCCCCAGTGCTGCGGGGGGTGCTCGGCAGCCTCCGGGGAGCTTCCCTGCACCTGATTCTGCCCTGCGCGGGCGCCTTTCCCGGGACTTCGGCGTTACCGCGCCGCTCGCTTCTCGGGAGGCGCCCGGGAGCCCCGTCGCGCTCAGCTTCCTGCGTGCGGACCGCGTTCCGCGGGCAAGAAGGGGACAGGCGGCCGTCCCGGCCCTCCACGCGTCCGTGGCGGCCGCGCGGCGTGGGCTCCGGCTCCGGCTCCGGCTCAGGTAGGCACCGTTTGGGGCGCGGAGGCGGAAAAGAGGCGGCCGGCCAGGGCTGCCCCCTGCGCGCGGGCTCCTTCCCCGAGCGAGCCGGGCGGCCGGAGCGCGTCGAGGCGCAGGCGATGCGGGGCCCGGCGCGCCGCCCTCCGGACCAGGCAGGCAGCGCGCCTCTGCGGACCGGCCCGTGCGGCGGAGACCGGGCGACGGTAAGCAGGCCTGAGTGCGCTACGTGGCCCTGGAGCGGGCGAGCGGCCCCCTCGCAAGCGCAGCCGGAGGCCGGCAAGGGGCCTGGCGTGGAGGGCCGCCCGCGGGCGGGGCGGTCCCTTCGGGGGGGCAGTGCGTGGGCCAGTGACACGCACTGCCGGCGCCGCAGACCCCCTGCCCGGACACGTTGGCCCGGGCGTCGCACCTTCACTGGCCGGCAGCAGGCTCTCAGTGGTCCGCCTCCTGGGCCGGGCCTGCACGACCGAAAGTGCCGTGGCAGCGCTGTGCAGGGGTGGGCCAAGCCTCGCCATGCAGACGATGGGTTGAATTAAGTTGGGCTGCTTAGTATTCCTGAGCGGGTTTTGCCCGCTAAATGGCACCGGCTGCTTTTCTTGCTGCTGGATGTCCCCCTGCTCCGGCGGCGCCGTCCCACCCCACGGATGCTGCGCACCTGCCCTCGGCCTCCAGCCCTTCCTGCTTCCGGCTGCTGTTTCAGGGACCACTTGCTGGATTCCCTCCAGTCAGCCAGAAAGCAAGAACATTCCTCGCTATAACTTGGTTTGCTCATAAAATTATCGTGCCTTGTATATTACATTGAACAATATCCTTTATTCTGACAGTGGCTACAAACGGCCTACTTTAAACAGTTTTAAGTATGATGACAGTTACGAGGCTGCCAAGTTATGCAATTGGGGAACATGGAAGCTGCTGGTTTTGGACTACAGCTCCAAGCTTTGCCGAGCATGGGCTGTTTGAGGCTGGGCAGCTGGTGCTCCGGGCACCTGGAGCGCAGCAGGGCACGGGGGGGGGGCTGCCCCAAAGCGCCAGAGTGAGCTCAGAGTGGCATGAAGTGCAGTGGCAGCAAAAGCCCCCCTTTTTCATTGACCCATTTTCAGTGGGAAAAATGGGAAAACAGCCTTGGCGTTAGACGTTCCGGAAGTGCTGCGTGGCCAGTGCTACAGTGCCCGGCCTCCAAGCCGCATGCACGTGGCAGGCTTTCTCTCGCCTGCTTCCCACAAAAGTGCCAGGCAGTGTGGCTTACATCCCTCGGCGGGGGGGGGGGGATGCAAGCGCAGGGGAAGGGCAGCGGAAGACCAGGCCGGCTCAGGCCGTGTCTGGAGAGCAGCCGACCAGCTGCCCACAGGCTTCCCCCAGCAGGACAGTGATCCCGGCAGCCGCGTTTCCAGTTCTGCTCCCAAGCGTGCCTGGTGCAGAGCGCCTTCCCCAGCACCCGTGTGCTGGGCCGGCGTTCTCACCAGCTGGCTGCCTCTTGCTCGGGCACTGCCAGCACAGAGCCCACAGCCGATGCATGTGGGTGGGACTTCTCTTGCCCCGACATGCATGGCGTTGCGCTTGCTTGCCCCGAAGCACCTTTGGCATTGGGTGCCCCTTTTGGCAGCATGGGGAGATCCTTGGACTCCCTCTCAACCCCTTCCGGTTTTAACCACCCTGAACGTTTTGTGTCCCCAGCAAACTGCCCATCACTTCTGGCTCCTGATGCAGCGCGGTGCAGTGTGGGGTGGGGTCCCGGTGGCTGGGGGTCCAGGCCCCGCTCAGCCAGGGAGCTTGCTGTGGAGATACAGGCCACTCACAGGCCCTCAGCCCAACTGACCTCAAGCAGGATTTCTGTGGAAGGGGAAAAGGCGGGATTTAAATACCATCAGTAGATAAAGCCACGTCCTTTAGGAATAAATGAAAAGCATTGTTCTTAATGCAGATCCCTGTGGGACCCCGCAGGTTACCCACAACCCTCCGTCAGGAGAAAGTACCATTCATTCCTCCTCTGCTTTTTGTTCTTTAATCAGTTGCTGGCCCTTCCCTCTTATCCACAATTGCTAAATTTGCTGGGGGGACTTTTGGTGAGGGACTTTGTCAAAAACCTTTTGGAAGGTGAGGTAAACCGTATGTGCAGGATCGCCTCGTCCATGCGCTCGTTGACACTCAAAGAACCCAACAGGTTAACGGGACCGGACTTCCCCTTGTGGAAGCCACGCTGACTCTGTTCCGGCAGAGCTTGTCTCTCTGTGTGCATACTGATGCTGTCCTTAGCAATGCTTTCTTCAGTCGATTTACCCAGAACAGACATTAAGCTAACTGGCCTTTGCTTCCCCAGATCTGCCCCTGCCATGTCCACTTTGTAAAAATTAGTGCCGCGCAGGTTCTGTTTTCCATCTCAGCCATGCTGGGTGTGCTGCTCTGGGGTGATGGGAGGTTCCGGCCATAAGGCAGCTTTGTGGGGCTCGTCCGCAACACGTCCCCCCTTGGAAGCTTTCTGAGCAGCTCGACATCTTTATGATCCCCTTGGGCTTGAGTGCCTCTATAAGGGATGCCATGTATGATGCATTTGGAGAATTGAATTCTAATTTTAATACGTTTGAGGAATGTGTAAATCGTTAGGGGCACCATCCTGTGAGTGCTGAGGCAGAGCAAGACCCAGGGCCCGCGGCTGGGGCAGGCTGGGAGTTGAGGGCTCCACGCATCCACCTGTCCCCCAAGGTGCCCCCTTTCAGAGAGCTTCCCCGTGCCGGGCTTGTGCCTGGGTGGACAACGTGGCTTAGCAGTCACGTCAGATTCGGTTTGCAGGGATTGGCCTGAAGTTGAGCGCATGCTTTATGTGCCTGCTGGAACCTGTGGGATTCAAAGGGGGTTCTGCTTACCTGGAAGTAAGTCCGCTTGCTTTGCATGAGGCTTCTTCACCAGTAAGTGCTCCAGGAGTCCAGCCTTGTGCGTGGATCATGCCCTGTTTGTACTTGTAAAATGTGGGCGAACATTTTTCAGAAGCTGCAAAGGGGCTTTGCAAAGAGATACACTGGCACACGGGGTGAGTTCGGAAGCCCGGATTTTGCAGTGGGATCTCACAGCTCTCCAGCTCATCTCTGTGGCCGTCTTGGTGCACGCCCTACCTGGAAGTGTCCTGGGCCCTGTGGGACCTGCTTCCATAAGAACTGGGGAAGAAAGACTCCCGCGGGGCCAGCCCATCCGGTGCCCCAACGCGGGGGCCACGAGGGTGCTCCACGCTCCCAGAGGCTGGAGCGCCAGCTGTGCACACAGCTGGGGGAAGGTGCTCCGGCCACGGCAGGCTTCCTCCCCGTTCCTTTCCTAACCATCCCCTGAATGCACGTTGCCTCTTTTGCGGAGCTGGCTGGTGCCGGAGGTCAGACTAGATGGCCCGGAAGGCCCCGTCTGACTCGCTCTGTTTCTCTGTTTCTGTGTTTGGAGCAGTTGCACCCTAGATGGGACCAGACGGGGAACCCCTGGGGTAAGAGGCTCCCCACACCTGCTGCAGGAAGCCTTCATTGTACCTCTGTCATTGCTTTCATTCCCGCGCTGCCCCACGGCCTGTGTGCTCTGGGCAGTTTGCAACAGGCAGCAGAAACAGACCAGAAACACACAGCAAAAATACTACAGGAGCCACTGGGGCATCCTTCGTCCCTGCCGCGACGCCATGCTGGCATCCCTGTGGGGGGCGGGTGCCTTCCCGGGGGGGATTCCAGCCACACTTCAAGGTGGTCCTAAACAGCCTCCAGGTGTCTTGGAGATGTCTGATGTGCTTGATCTTTTAACTCCCCTTCTCTGAGGAGATTCCCTTTGGAAGCCAAACCTGGTTGCGCTGGGCGGATTTCCCGGCAGCGGCCTGCGTATTTACGTGCCGAGCTGGACAGCAGGACAAAGGCTGTTCCCACAAGGCTCTTCAGCACTTGCATTTCGAACCAAGGCCTCTCTTCTCTGAACTTCGGCACGCCCAAGGCTCTGCCCCCCCACCCCCCCGGACCAGCGTGCTGGGGCTGCGGGCAATTAATGCCCCCACGCTCCGGAGGGTTCCCTGTCTAAGGCCGCCTTGCCGTCTGCAGCTTGGGCCCCTTTGGCTGGGGCTGCACCCTCTGGGCTGCATCTGACGAGGCCTTCTCTGTTCTGCCAGGACTGGAGGTGTCCCACTGTGCCGGTGCCACCCCCCTGGGGGGCCCCTTTGCTTGGCGGTCGGGGGGCCCCTGCAAGATGAAGCGTGTCCGCACCGTCTTTACCCCGGATCAGCTGGAGCGCCTGGAGAAGGAGTTCCTCAAGCAGCAGTACATGGTGGGCACCGAGCGCGTGGACCTGGCCGCCACCCTGCACCTCACAGAGACCCAGGTGAGCAGCGGCCCACAAGCCCACGTGGCGCTGCACGGCTCCTGGGGTGGGGGCCTGTGGGGAGGTGCACACAGCCTGCCCCTTTCCTTTCGGGGCGAGGCTGTGGCAGAGCTGACCTGCCGGCCCGCGCCTCCCACTGCCCTTGTCCTTGCCAGCAGGCCACGGCGCTGAGTGGGGACAGGAGGCCGGCTGTGCGGTGGCCTGCTGGAAAGGCGAGCGTGTTCTGCCTGTTCCTCGTGCCGCCCCTTCCCTTCTTCTGGTGTCTTGTGAGGTGGTGAGTCTGTAGGCGGGGGCTGTCTTGCTTGGCTGGTTGTTTGTGAACTGTTTCCGGAGCTTTTTGCCAAGGAGGAGCATTGTTGTTGTTGCTAGTCGCAAAGTCGCATCCAACCCATCAAGACCCCATGGACCACACTCCTCCAGGCCTTCCTGTCCTCCACCATCCCCAGAGTCCACCTAAGCTCACACCGACTGCTTCAGTGCCTCCATCCAGCCACCTCCTCCTCTGCCCTCCCCTCCTTCTTTTGCCCTCAATTGTTCCCAGCATCAGGGTCTTCTCCAGGGAGTCTTTCCTTCTCATTAGGTGGCCAAAGTATTTGAGTTCATCTTCAGAATCTGGCCTCTAAAGAGCAGTCAGGGTTGATCTCCTCCAGGACTGACCGGTGTGATCTCCTTGCGGTCCAAGGGACTCGCAGGTGTCTCCTCCAGCACCACAACTCAAAGGCCTCAATCCTTCAGCACTCGACCTCCCCGAAGAGTAGCATAAAAACACTGGAGTTGGATGTACTTGGCGAGATGGCTTGTGATGAGCAAAAGCATTCCAGCAACTCGGCGTGGCCCCTGTGGCCGGGCCGTGCTGCAGAAGGCCCGGGGCAGCAGGGCTGGCATCCGTGGGGGGGCGCAGCTGCGGGGGCGCAGTCCACAGGGGAGCCCCTGCTATGCAGTGGAAGGCCCAGGACTGAGCTGCGACAGCGTCTGCATCCCGGGCAGGCGAGGAGGAATCCCGGGAGAGCGGCAGCTGCCAGTCAGTGCCAGCACCACTAGGGCTCTGTGGACCAAGGTTCCGCAGCACAGTTGAGGCCCTGCAGGCACGGGGACCCAGGAGGCCGCATAAGAAATGCGGGATTTGGCATTCAGCGCGGTATTCCCCGTTCCTCCCAGGCCCCGTCCTTGAAATCCCATTTCTGGCCATTGTGCCTGGAAGGATTGATCCACTCCAAAGCGTACGGACGAGGCTCGCTGAAGCCTCATCAGACGGGCCGAAGGAGACTTCTGTGGCCAGAGCTTCTGTGCCTGGCCGGGCCCCTCGGCTGCCCCCCGAGCGAGCGAAGCCAGACCCGGGGCAGGTCTGGCGGGGGTTACGAATCCCGGCTGGGCGCCCATCACGCTTGCTCCAGAGCGGGGCGATGGTGTGGAGGCATGGAACTGCAGGGATGCACTTTCAAACACCAGGGCACCCCTTGCCAGCTTGCCTCCGGCTCCTCTCCCCCTCAAGGAACAGACGGATGTTCTGGACTGGCGTCCAGCGCAGGGCAAGCCCTCTGCATTTCCTGGCCCCCCTGCCCCCCCCCCCCCCAGCCAGGCCTGAAGAATTGTACTCCACCAATGTTGTCTTGTTCTGTCCGCTTGGAAAAATCCCTCCCACACTGAATGCCTGGGAGCGGTGCGAGAATAGGATGAGTGCAGGGGACCTCTTGGTCAGCAGGGGCAGCCTGCACTTCCCTCACACAGTGAGGTCTAGAAACTTGCCCTCTGCATGCCCGCACAGCAGGACGGGTTACCTTACGATGGCACAACAGGGAGCCACTGAGGAGTGGCACAGGTGGGATCCCCCAGAGCAGGAACGGAGGCGTGGCCAAGCCCGAGGAGGGGGTCCCGGCAACCGGGGGCACAGCGGCTGGGCAGCCCTGCAGGCTGCATTGGTGACGGCCTTCTCTGTCTCCTGCTGCACAGGTGAAAGTCTGGTTCCAAAACCGGCGCATCAAGTGGCGGAAGCAGAGCCTGGAGCACAAGGCGGCAAAGCTCTCGCAGTTGGGGGTGAGGCCCGCGACTCCCCCCCAGAGATCAGAAGGGCAGGACAGTGACGAGGACGACGTGGACATTGAGGTCTAGCCTCCGGGGGCGTCCTGCTCACAGATGCGGCTCCCCCCGTCCCAGGCACGCAGCGTCAGCACCCGGCTCCCCAGACGAAACTGGCAGGTGGGGGGGGGCTGGCTTGTGGGGGGCTGTGGGCTCTGCCGGGGTTAGGGGCTGCTGTCACATTCACGGGACACGTTTTTAAGCAGACGGCCGTTCCGAGGGACACGTGTGCTGCACGGATCTGCCAGCTTCCAGCGGGCTGCCTAGGAAGCCGGGGGCAACGGACAGGCACCCCCTGCAGTCGGCTGCACCCGGCAGTCAGAGCTGTCCCGCCTCGCAGTGCGGGCTGCGTGTCCTCGGCTGGCGTGGCCAACGTCTCTTCTCCTAGTTCTGTGGGGACACCCTCGCCCCCGCCCAGGCCACCTCCCTCGCCTGCCTTCAGGGGAGCTCACGGCCGCCAGGAGTGTCCGCGCTCCTCCAGCGTTGTGGTTCCCTTGGCTCTTGGGGCTGGGCGGCGAAGTCGGATGCTGGGCTGGGAGGCGGCACGCCGAACTCCGAGGTGCTCTCTGGGGTGAGGAAGGGCCTCCCCCGTGCAAAGATCTCCCGCAGCTTTGCTTCCCCTCCGCAGCTGCCCTCGTGAAAGCAGAGCGGAAAGGAAAAGGCCACCCGGAGCTTGTCTGCGTCACTGCCTGGGGACCGGGACCAGCAAAGCCCCACCAACGTTGCTCAGAGAAGTGCCCCTGTGTGGGCCGAGGAAACTGTGGCTTTGAGGGTGTCAGAATACCAAAAAGGACCTATTTGGGTGCATTTTTCGAAAAGGGAAATGGGGGGGCCAGCCAGATGGCGGGCGCATGCATCTGACGGCGCCCTGCCTGGGTTACTTGTAGGCCACGTATAAATTCCGTGATTTGCAAAACCAGAATCCTGCCCAGGCAGCGTGTCCTGCAGGGGCCGATGCGCCAATTCGCCAGGTGCCTCTGGCCTGGGCTCCCCAGTGAGGAGGCAGGGCTGGGCAGTGAGCAGCCGAGGGGGCGGGATGCTGCAAGCCCCGGCCCTGATCCAGGAGGAAGGCCTTCCGGCCCCGGGTGGGCCTGGCGCTGCCCTGCCGGGTCGTGCTCTGGTTTTGGGGAGGGGCAGGCTCCTGCCCCCTGCCCAGGTCGTCACCAGCGCATCACAGGTTCTTCAGGCCAGGAGAAACGCGACGGCCCCGGGCTGCTCACAGTGCTTCCTTCATTTATTTTTAAAAGGCGACATGAAAAGATGGCAATTCTGATATTTATTTGCATAGAAATAGATCAATATCTGTTGTTAAAATAGTAGAATTGAAATGTTATTTATTTTTTATCTTGAAAGTTTTGTATCAGAATAAAATCCAGTTTATAGAAAAAAGGAAGGAGAACGTTCACTTGGAGGCCGCACCTTCTGCAGCGCCCAGCTCTTTGTAGTTCTGCGCTGGGCAGCGACGGGGACGGGAGCGCAGGGCTGCGGCCCGCACACCACACAGCCGCGGGGATGGGCTGCTGGGTCTGAGCCCACAGTGGCTGGCCGAGTCGCATGCGGGGCTGGACGGGAGCGTCAGCCTGGGGCGCAGGGGGCACGCTCCATGTTTGCCTCTCATTCCGCAGAACTGGGAAAAGTGCTGGAGCAAGACAGCCCGCCTCACCCGGCCCTTGCGCGGACTGATGGGGCAACGCGCAGGACCCCCTGTACCGCTCCAGGCGTCGCAGACTGCCCAGCTCAGCTCAGAAAAAGGCTGAGGCGGAGGAGGGCACGGGAGAGGAGCCCAGAGTGCTGCCCCGTGCACCCCTGCTGCCTGGGGGCCCCTCGGGCTGCCGTTTGCCCCGGCTGCCAGCCTGGGCCATCCCAGCTTCAGGGCCGCCTTGCCTTGTGCGAGAGCCGCCCAGGCGGCGGCTGCAGCAGCGCCTCTGGCCAGCAGAGGGCGGCCTCGCCACTGCCTGGCGCACAGCTCTCCCTGCTGCAGGGGGGCTGTGTGGGCTGGTGGGGAAGCCCCCCCACTGCACCAAGCTCCTGCCTGACCCAAGACCCCGCACGGCCACAGGCACCTGGCTCATCGCGCTGGCTCCTCCACAGCGGGAGCATTTGGTCGCTGCAACAGGGAAGAAAGGTGCATTTTTCTCCAGCAAACGCTGGGGAATTAAAAGCAACCGTTCTGTTTTGCAGTTCACTCGGCCTGCGTGCCCCGGTGGCCGGGGAGCACTTGCCCCCTTCCTGCTGGGGGGCCCTGTGGGCAGCCGGCTCGCCACGCTGTGAATGTGGGGCTGGGCCGGACCAGCCATGGGTTGGACCCAGCCAGGCCCTCCGAAGTTCTTCCGTAACGCTGCCACTCACCCCTCCTCTGGTGCTGTTGCTTGGCTGGCTGGCTTGAGTGACTGCTGCTCCCCCCGTGCATGCTCCCCACTCCTGCGCCCCCACACCTGGCGTTGCCTGGGCTCGGAGGGCCACCCTCTGTGGCCAGTTGCCACAAACTGGGCCTGGGAGCTTCCTCTAGGACGCTCCCCCAAGCAAGAGCTTCCCACTGCGCCATTAAGGCTAGACGAAGCAGGCCTTGACTGGGGGGAGGGGGGGCACGATCTCAGCACCGCTGCGGCCGACGTTTGCCTGACATGGCGAGGCCCCAGGAGGCTGCGGGCTCCGTGGCTGCTCCGGGTGTGGGGTCAGGATAACCACAAACCACAACGCAGTGATTTGGGATGGGCAAGCGCTACCCTCACCTTTTGAAAAAAAAAGTGACTTTTCCGGGAGGTGAGGAATTCTCCTGCTTCTGCTTGTGCCCAAATGTACCCCGAGGGCTGGCATGCATGGCAGGACTGGGGCTTTTGCAGGCAGAGCCGCTCCCCCCACTGTGCCCCACCTTTGCCTGGTCGCGGGCAGGCAGGGTTTCTCCAAGTGGCAGCTCTCATGGCAGAAAGTGAAGAGGAACTAAAGAGCCTCTTGATGCGGGTGAAGGAAGAGAGTGCAAAAGTTGGCCTGAAACTCAACATTAAGAAAACTAAGATCATGGCATCCGGTCCTCTCACTTCCTGGCAAATAGATGGGGAAGAAATGGAGGGAGTGACAGATTTTATTTTCCTGGGCTCCAAGATCACCGCAGGCGGGGACTGCAGCCAAGAAATTAAAAGACGCTTGCTCCTGGGGAGGAAAGCTATGGCAAATCTAGACAGCAGACTAAAAAGCAGAGACATCACCCTGCCAACAAAAGTGCGTATAGTCAAGGCTATGGTTTTCCCAGTTGCAATGTATGACCGTGAAAGCTGAACCATAAGGAAGGCCGAGCGCAAAAGGATTGAGGCCTCTGAATTGTGGTGCTGGAGGAGACTCCTGCAAGTCCCTTGGACCGCAAGGCGATCAAACCGATCAGTCCTAGAGGAGATCAAGCCTGACTGCTCTTTAGAAGGCCAGATAGTGAAGATGAAACTCAAATACTTTGGCCACCTAATGAGAAGGAAGGACTCCCTGGAGAAGAGCCTGATGCTGGGAACAATAGATGGCAAAAGAAGGAGGGGACGGCAGAGGATGAGGTGGCTGAATGGAGTCACTGAGGCGGTTGGTGTGAGCTTGGGTGGACTCCGGGGACGGTGGAGGACAGGAAGGCCTGGAGGAGTGTCGTCCATGGGGGGCGAAACAGCAGCAGCAAGAGCAGAACGAGGAGGGCGCAGGGAGGCGGCGGGCTCTCCCCCCCCAGGCATTCAAGAGGCAGCTGGGCAGCCCTCGCCCTCCGGCCCCTTCCTGCTCTGCGAGCCTGGGAGTCCGGTGGTGCTCGCAGAGCCGCCTTCCTGGCTTCGGGTTCAGAACTCGCACATCACCGGACCCTCAAGTCCGCGCAGCCCGCCGTGGCAGCAGCCTGGCCACGCCAAAAGGCCCACGAAAGCCCGCGAAGGCGCAGAGGCGGCGGGGGGCGGCTTTCCCGGGGCGGCGGCTTCACCGGCGGGGAGGAAGCGGCCTCGCGGGCGCCAGTCGCAGCCTGGGGCGCGGCAGCCCAGCCGGAGAAGGGCGGGGGCGCGGCGATCCCCAGGGCCGCCAGCAGGGGGCGCTGCTCGCCCGCCGATGCGGCCGGGCCGGGCAGGGCAAGACGGGGCCCGACGCCCCCTCCCCCAGCAGCGTCCGCGGCGCCTGGCCGCAAAGCGCCCCCGGGGTCCGGCGGCCGGGCAGCCCAGCCGGGCGAGCGGCGCCGGGGGCGGACGGCCCGTGCCCGGCATCCCCCGCTGCGCGCCGAGGCCGAGCAGGCGCGCCCCGGAACCCGCGTCTGGCAGCCCGAGAGCGAGGCCGCGGGAGCGGCGATGAGAGGCCGTGCCGGGGCGCGTCTGGTCTCCTCTAGAGCAGGCGTGCAGCGAGAGGAGTGCAGCGCTCCCGGGACGCCTTTAGCCCTGCCGTAAGCGAGACGGGGCGAGGGGGCGCGTGGCGGATGCGGGCAGGGGCCGGGCAGGGCGGCGAGGGGGACCCGCGCCTGGGAGGAGAGCGGGACGAGCTGCGCACGCCTGGCCTCCAGGAGATTCCCCGAGGAGGGCAGGGGGCAGGCGGCTCTCCCACAGGGAGGCCCCCGGAGGGACGGTCCCCAAGCTCTCTGCCCCCCCCCCCCGGCAACGGCCCCGCCATCCAGGAGCGGGGCTTCAGTGCCAGGCCTGCCCGCGGAGAAGCAGAGCGAGGAAGGCGGGATGCAGAGAGCGGTGGCACGCTGAAGCTGGCAGGAGAGGAACAAGCGACCCATTGACCCATTGCACGTAGGCACGAACTGAGGCCGCAGCCCAGCTGCCCAGGCTGAGCCAGTCCGGAGGGGGCTGAGCCCGGCCCCCACGCCCAGGCAGGGCCCACGCGGACCCAACGCCCCCCAGAGCGCCAGCCTGGGCACCCCGCGTCCTGGCACTCCGCTGCGGTGGGGCGTCCCGACCCCTCTGCCGCGGCCCACCTGGCCCAGGGCAACCCCACTGCCCCGGGCCCCCCCGGGCCGGCCAGGGGCCACGCTGGGTCCATCTGTCCGGCCTGGAGTGTCATTGCCGGAGGCGGCGAGGAGACGCCCGCGGAATTGATGGCGGGGGATTTCCGCAGGGCCTCGCCGGCGGCCCCCACCCCACTAATCTCGGCTACAATTGCAGTTCGCTGTGCAAACAGACGTGGCGGGGCCTGCATCCGAAGCAGGTCATTTAAAGCTGCCCAGTGGAATGCTGGGTAATCTAGCAAGTGAATCGCGGCATCACTAAAGCAGGATTGAGGCGATCTGCGGAGCAATTGCCCTTCAGGATCCCTAATCCCGAGCACTGAATGGGGCTCTTAACTCCCTACATTATTCCAGGCTTATTATCTATTGATTGACTTTTAGAGAGGGCGAGAATGTCAACAGAATTACGTGGGGAAGGATCGCCTGCCTTGATTGCTTTGCTCCAAGGGCAGCCTCCCGCCTCCTGCCTCCACGTCCGCGAGCGCTGCCGGGAGGGCGGTGCCGAGACGAGCCCCGTGCCCTTCCCAGCCGCTGACGGGGGCACAGAGCGGAGACTCCCAGAGGGGGGCAGGGGAGCCTGCTGTGCCGTGGGGACCCAGGCGGGAACCCGGGCCGGCAGCAGCCACGGAAGCAGGCCGGTGGGGGCACGTCCGGCTGGCCCGGAGCCCGGTTCCGGCCCCTGATAGCCAGTGCCGTCCCTGGCAATGCCCGTTCTCCAGCCAGGGATCCTTTGGCCGGTTTTTGCTGCCTGTGCATTTCCCCCTCCTGCAACCGAGTTGCGGCGTGCACGAGCAGAGAGTTTGGCCCCCCTGCCACAGGCCTGCCTGCAGCTCCTCCGGTGTTGAACTTGGCCCTCTGCACAAAGTCCCCCCCTCCGGCCACGTTCTTAGCCACGTTTTGGGCCTTCACGGGCCTTTCGTCTTTCCTGACCCGCATCTTTGCTGACATCCTTTCTCCTGGAACTGCACGGCAGGATCCCCTCCCCAGCAGTCATGTTGGGAAAAGACCCGGGCCAGGCAGTCCGGAGGGCCTCCCTGGAGAGCTGGAGCGGCTGGGGCCTTCCAGGCACCCTTCCCTTTGGCACACGAGGAGGCTCTGCTCTGCCAGCAGCAGGGGCTGCAGGATTAACCAGGCGGTGCCGCTCAGTGGGAGGACAGCTTTGCGCAGCGACCAGCTAGAACTGCATGTTGCACCTTCGCCGGTCAAGCCAGGGAGAAGCGGCCCGGTGGCGGGCGAGAGTTCGGGCAGGTGGAGTTCAGAAGGGGCCTCTCCTAACTTGGTCCATGGACATCAAAGCGCGCATGCTCCCCTTAGTAGTCCACAGTCGGCACGGCGTTTGCGCCAGTGGCACTGCAGTGACACCCATGTGCCGGGAGCAAAGTGCCGTACGGTAGTGTCGTCGTCGTGCTGTGCCATCAGGTGATCTCCAGCGTGGGTGACCCTGGGAATGGAAGCCCCATGGTCAAGGCGAGGCTGTAGCTCCCTTTCTAGAGCTGATCCGCCGCATGGTCGGTCAGCCTCCTCCTCTTTTTCCCTCCTCTTCCCCTGCCACGATGGCTCCTCCAGTGAATCTCGCCTCCCCATGGTGAGGAGCATCAGTTTTGCTTCCAGGGGAAATTCTGGCTTTGGCCTCTAGTGAAGAGCACACCTTTTTCAAGTTCCTTCACTGCTGCCTTCCAGTTTCTTGGCCAGAAATGCCCTTTAACTTTATGGCTGAGCCTTAGAGATGCAGAATCTTTCACGATGTCTGTTCCTTCCTTGCTGGTGTTAAACGTCTCTACTTCTGCAGCCGTGATCTTCGCTTCCTTCACGCTCCGATTCAGTCCCGCCTTCGCACTGTCCCCTTTCACTTTCTGCAGGAATCGTTCCGCTCCTCTGCAGAGACGCCATCCCTCTCCCAGGTCACCCGTTCACGGCCACCCCATGGTTCCTGGCTGGACAAGTGCCACTGAGTCCTGTTTGCGGCAAGGGAGAACGAGGCAAGCGCTCTCCCAGCTCCGTTCCTGCTCCGATAATTCCTGAAGGACTTCCTGAAAGACTCCGGTGATGGTTCCTCGCCGACCTTTCAGTTTCCCGCCCCCGGTTCAAATTTCCCCGCGAAATCAGCTGAGTGCGTCGCATGCTTGGAGGCCCGTGGGTGCGGCACCGAGAGAGCATCGCATCGCTCCCCTTCTGCACCTGCAGGCAGCTCCTCCCCTTCTGTGCAATGCGGCAGAAACGCAAGACACTCACTTGCAGACCCCTCAGCGCAGGCGCATCTCGCGGACACAAGAGGCAGTGCAGCAGCCGCGCTTAGGGGAGCGGCCCCGCTGCACTGGATCTGCTCCCGCGCGAGGGCCGGGAGACTGTGCCGCTGCCACGGGAAGGCGCTCTGCCAGGCGGAGGCCCGCGGAACAGGGGCTCTTCCAAGCCTGCGGATGAAGGTCCTCAGCCCCGAGTTTTGCTCTGACGTGCTCTCATGGTCCTTTGCTGCCCAGCCCTTGCACTGCGCCGACGTGGAGCTTGTGTCTCAGCCGCCCCTGGGCTTGTCCTTGTCCAGGCTTGGAAGACGTGGCAAGCCCAGCGGTGGCCACAAACCTCTCCCACAAGCCGTGCCTCTCTGGGTGGGCTCCCGGGCAGCATCCACGCAACGCAGAGGGTTCCCTGGCCAGCCACCGAGGCTCAGTCCCGCCTGCCTGGCGAGCACCCCCGGCCAAGGCACCCCCGCGGCCTGGCATGCGGCCTGCTCCCACGGCGGCCATGCCAAGCTCTGCGGCCACAGAGGCTCCGTGCGACGCCCGGGCCCTGGAGGGTTTTGCCGGGCGATCAAAGTTTGGGCCATGAGCCACCCTGGCCAGCTCTCCTGACGGCAGCGTGCTGTGCCATGCCAGCTCCAACAGCATGCCCCCGCCGGCAGCGAGCCGGATCTCTGCAGAGCTGCTGGGCAAGAGCAGCCAGTCGGACCAACAGGCCAGCCCTGCGGGGCTGGGCGGGCACCCAGGACCATGCCAGGCAGGGCAGGTGCCGCAGGATCCCGGAGCTGACCGGGCACGCGGGGCAGGGTGCCCGAGCCCCCCTGGGCCATGCAAACCACGCTGCGGCCACCCTCCCTGGGCCCCCACCCACTTGTCCGGGTCGTGGGGGGCCCTCCCTGGTCCGCACGGGCCCAGCCTCCGTGCCGCATCCCGCACGCCTCCGTGGCCGAAGGGGAGCGGTCCTCTTTGCCGCCTATTATACCTTTATGACCACGAAATGAGGCCTCATGAATGACTAATCAGCGGTTTCGAATAAAGGAGCAGGTCTCTCTCTTTAAAGGTCAGAAGCCGCCCGCTCGGGGGAGGGGCGAGCAGGGGGTTTGTCCCCCGGTGAAAGAATAATAATAAAAATATTTCCTCCATTTCCTTTTGCGAGATTAATGATAAACTGTCCATCCCCTAAAAGAAGCCGATAACACTTCTAATTTTACTTCAAGGCCAGGAAATGCCATTTCTACGCAAAGCCGAGCGCGAGCTTTTTTCCCAGGCTTGGCTTTGATAGGATTTTTTTATTATTATTATTTTGTTTTAAACTGGAAATGCCCCTGGAGCTACCGGCAGCCGCACAATGAAGCAAAATCATATTTTAGTCAAAACAGGCAGAACGGCGCTTGCAGCCAACTTTCAAATTAGCATTTTGAGGGCAAATATGCAGCCAATTTGAGATAATGAGGCCTGATTATTCAATCCAATGAATGTTAAATAGGGAGCCGGGGCCTGGCACCTTATCTCGCCTGCCTTCACTGTAGTTTATTTTATTTTTAATCGTTTCACATTTGAACTCTTCATTTGTTCTCCGGCGCCCTCTCCCCCGCCCGGCCCTCTGCTGAGTGGGGGCAGCCGTGGGTTCGGGGGCACCGTGCTTTGCATGGGGAGATCGCGGCTGCTGCAGCCTCCCGGGGAGGGCCCAGGATCGTGCCCGGGACCCCTCTGCGGCCGGGTTGGGGCGGAGCGTTGCCCGGACCACCCTTCCCGGTAGGGGCCCGTGCGCCCCGGCTCCTGCAGCGGCCTCCCCACTTACCTCTCGCGCCCGACGTGCGCTTGCCGGGACCTCTCCAGACGGGCCTCTGGAAGGGGGACCAGCTCGGCCACAGCTCGCGCGCCCCACGGCAGGCTGCCCACACCTCGTGGCGGGGGCCGAGTCCACACGCCGGAGGCCCCGCGCCATGGCCACTCGCTTCCAGCCCCCGGCCCGGTCCAAGAGGAGCAGCGGCAGGCGCGTGGCTGCAGAATCTGCGGGGCAGCTCCCCAGCCCCATGGCACTTCCCCCACAAGGCCCGGTGCGCCCTCAGGCGAGAGATGCTCGCCGGCAGCCTCCCTCCTAGGCCCCAGCCCAGCCCCAGAGGAGAGGGCAGGGCCACCCCGGCTGCTGCCCACAGCCTGCCCCGCTCTCAGCAGGAGAGGGGATGGGGGCAGTGGGGCTGCAGGGGAGGG
Source organism: Varanus salvator macromaculatus (assembly GCA_023646645.1). Classification (NCBI taxonomy): domain Eukaryota; kingdom Metazoa; phylum Chordata; class Lepidosauria; order Squamata; family Varanidae; genus Varanus; species Varanus salvator. The sequence continues at coordinate 1,695,921 of JAIXND010000772.1, read as the reverse complement.
GGCCACATGGGGCAACCTGGAGCGGGGGCTGCTCCTGAGCCCGGCACGGCCCCTTCCTTCCCGAGGCCTCTGCGGCCCCTGTGGCCTCACGCAGGGCGGGGGAACGGTGCCTTGTGCATGATGCGCGCTTCCCTAGAAGCCTGCCTTGATGTTTCCTCTTTAATCATCCGAGCATTTAGAGCACTTAGGCGTGTGGTGGATCTGCAGGCAGAGCCAGGCCTTTGGCGGGCTCCTTGCAGAAACAGCAGGCGGGCAAAGGTGCCCCGGCTCGGCTCGGCTCGGCTCGGAGGCCTGTTAGGGGGCTGCTCCGGGCAACCCCAGCCTCTTCCTTCTGCCCCAGGGCCTGCCGCTGGCCGAAATGGCGCCACTCTGGGTGCCTGGCCACTCTGGGCGGCTGCTTTGCTCTCCCTCCCAGCCCCCCACCTGCTGGGACTCTTGCCCAGCAGGCTGGTCACTCGCTGCGCATTTGGGCGTTAGTGGCAGAAGATGGCAGAGGCAGGCTTGTCCCCCCCCCCCCCCCGACCACCAGTCTCGTTCTTGGAGGTGCCCGGCCAGGGGACCAGCGAAGAGGTCTGTGGGGGCGCTTTAACTGGCCCCCGTCACGCCAGATGACCGGCGCTCTTAGACCCGCTTCCAGCCCCAGCTGTGCGGTGCTCCAAACGCACAGTGCCCCCGAAGCTTAGTGCTTCCACCAAATATTCAGCCCCCTTTGCAGTGAGCATTCTGGCTTGCTGCAGCCCCCCAGATCCAGGGAAGGGCGGCCGCCCATTTGCAATGAGGCAGAGAAGAGAGGCCTCACCACCAGGCGGGGCGCCCTGCTGGGGGGGGGCACAACACCCAAGGTGCTTCCAGATGAGCTCCCTTGGGGCGAAAGAAGCGCTGCGGGTCGCCCCTGGCGTACACTGGATCTTTCCCCGCTGTTGTGACATTTGTGCCCAGGAGCTCAACTCCGCCGTGGGACTGCCCGCCCCCCATTCTGTCCACAGGGCTGGGGTTGGGCAGGGGGTCGCGGTCGGCTGCGGGTGGGCGCCCCACCTCCAATGCAGGCTCCCTTCCCGCGGCCCCGGGCGGCCTCTCCCTCGCAGGCGCCTCCTGCCAGGCCACCGGTGCCTGCGGCCGGATGGCGGGAGCCCCTCCTGCCCCGGCCCCTGCCCCCTCCCCATCTCTCCCGCAGCCACCTCTGCTGCCAGGCAGGTGGGTGGGCGGGCCGGGGGCTGGACGCAGTGGAGGGCCCCGTTCCCCCTCCCTCTGGTGTGGGAGAGGGCTCCTTTGAGCGGAAACCAGGCCAAGGAGGGGCCCTCCACGGAGGCAGGGGGCTTCCAGGGGAGGTGGTCGAGGCCCCCTCGGCGAGGGGGTTCAAGAACAGGCTGGTCGTGCACATGGTGGGCATGGCGTGAGCGGAGCCGTCTGGAGCCGGGGGTCAGACCAGATGGCCTGGGAGGCCCCTCCTGACCCACTCGCTCGCTCTCTGGATGGACGGATGGACAGACAGGCCAAGGGGGCCGGAGAAGGCCCTGCTGGGGCTGGAGGCAGAGGGCAGCTTCTTGCTCTGCCCCCACCAGCTGCCTCTGCGCGTCCCCTTTGGACTGGGAAGGCGAGGGCGATGCGGCAGGCGGAGGAAGCCGGGAAGGAGAAGGCGCGTGACGGGAGGACATGGCCGAGACCGGGAGACAGAGAATGGGAAAGATAATCAGAGGAGCGGGGAGGGCGAGCGGAGGGGTGCCAGGCACACAGTCGAGAGGAGGGGAAATGAACGAGAGATCCTGAATAAGATACCGGGAGGCAGCCGAGCCGAGCCGAGCCTGAGTGGGAAAAGCACCGGGTGAGATGCGGGCTGTGGTGCGACGGAGCCCACAAGGCGTCGTGAGAGCTGTCCGGATGGGACCAGTGTGGTGTGGTGGTGAAGCGCGTGGGACTGGGACTCAGGCGATCCGGGTTCGAGTCCCTGCTTGGCCATGGAGCCAACTGGGTGACTTTGGGCCAGTCACAGACTCTCAGCCCAGCCTACCTCACAGGGTTGTTGTGGGGATAAGATGAAGGAGGAGAATGATGTAAGCTGCCTTGAGCCCTTTGTAGGAAAAAGGCAGGATATAAATCGATAAATAAATAAATAAAAACCAGCCTTGGAAACTATCCAAGGGGAGGGGGCACCACCCTTAGCGAAGGGAGGCCGGGGGGCCCAGCTGTGCTGGGGGTGGTCTTCAGGGGACCCTGCTTCCCTGCGGGGGCCTTTCCGCGAAACAGCGTCACAGGTGCGCAGACCCCACTGAAAAGCCCCCTGCCGGAGACGGGCAGCGGAGCAGGGGCTTTCTCCGGGCCGGGGGCGTTGCTCCCTGGAAGCTGTGGTGCGGATGCCCCTCAGTCTGCCAGCCCGGCAGCCGCCCCCCACCCCCCGCGTACCGGAGCCAGCAGCCGCTGGCAGGCCCGCAGCCCACGAGGAGCACCCGGGCAAGGGCCGCTCGCGTGTGCAGCAGGGCCGCCCAGTGCTTCGGGCCGACTTGCTCCGGGCTGCTCCTGCCCGTGCCCCCAGGCCACACGGCGTGTCGGGGGGCACAAGGACGTCCTGAGCTGCTGCCATGGTCGCCTACTGGGGGGCGATGTGGGAGTGCTGTGAAAGAGAGGACAGCTCCCCCCCGGAAGGAAGACCTTAGCTCCAGGCCCCGCTGGGACCCGCGGCTTCTCTTCAGCTTCGGCGAAGAAGTGAAGGACGCAGGCTGCGCGGCGACCCGGGCGCTCAGCGCCACTCAGGCATTTGCATTCTGGCGGGGCTTCATCTGGCATTAGAGAAGGGATTACGGAGATGAGCGCAAACACGGGAAGGAGACCGGGGCCGGCGTCCTGAATAAAACATGCGGCGTCCGCCGGCCTCGGCCTCGCTCCTCTGGTGGGCAGCAGCGAGGGACTCGGCGCAGAGCTCCCCGAGGAGCGGCCTCGTCCGCACAGGCCTGGCACACGCCGTCTCGGGCCCGCCGCGGGCAGCCAGCGGGCTGCGGGACCATGGGAGAGCCGGCTGGATGGCACATGGCCCCCGTGGCTGCATCCTGCTCCCCGGCGGCTCACCGGCTGCCTGTGCACAGCCCACGAGCAGGACGGGTGCTCAGCTGGCCCGGCCTGCTCACATTCCCCAGCTGCGGGGGCAAAGGGCACCCTGCCCGTGGTGCCGGAGGTGGCAGAGAGTGCCGGAGCCTGGAGCCCCTCCTGCCGGAGCGTGTCCCACGCCCCTCGCAAGCCGGCACGCATGTTGTGGGCTAACGGGTGCCGAGAAAGGGACTTCCCGGTATCCGTCCGGAATCCCCACTATTCCTCCGGCTGGGTGGCCCTGCTGGCGTCTGGACCCTGGAGGAAGGGAGGGAGGAGCCCCCTCCACTCCGCACGTGCCACGGGCCATCTCACCTGCACCGATGCATAGCTGCCCTCACACCCCCCCCCCCCGCTGCAGGAAAACCTTGCGGCTCCGGCCCCTTCGCCACTTGGGACCCTCTCTCGGCACAGCCCCCGCTCGGGGCTCCCCGCAGGCTCCTTTGGTCTTAAGCCGCCCAAGCAACGTGGGCTCTCCAGGCAGGCCAGGGCTGAGGGGAGAGCCAGCCAGCGACCTCTGCGCAGGACGACCGCGCCTCTCATCCCCATCTGCCGCAGTGGCTGGGAGCGGGGCCTGCTCCTCCTCCCGGCCTGCCTCGCCAGCCTTGGGGTAGAGACACGAGGCCCAGGCAGGGCCACGTTGCGGGCGGCCCCCTTTCCCGGGTAAGCTCAGCGTGCTGGTTGTCACCTGTAGGCCCACGTGGCTCGGGGCCACGGTGCCCTGGGAAGAGCAGAGCTCTTCCCCGTGGACCTGCTCCCTGGAGACTGGCCGGGGTGGCGGCCGGGAATGGGCTGCGTGCGATGGCCTCGCGTTGTGGAGCTCGCCAGCCGGCTCGCCTGCTCCCCGGGCTGGGCCGGAGTCGTGCGGGGTCCTATGCGCTTCCTCCCCATGCTGCTCTAGGCGTGTGTCTGGGGCCTCCCTTTGTTTGCTTATTTATTTAATTATTTAATTATATCGAATTATATCCTGCCTTTTTCCTACCAAGGGCTCAAGGCAGCTTACATCATTCTCCTGCTCCATCTTATCCCCACAACAACAGCCCTGTGAGGTAGACTGGGCTGAGAGTCTGTGACTGTCCCAAAGTCACCCAGTTGGCTCCATGGCCGAGCGGGGACTCGAACCCGGATCGCCTGAGTCCCAGTCCCATGCTCTAAACCACTGCACCACGCTGGCACCACACTGCATGATCACCCGTTGCTCCCATGTCTCGCTACTGGGATCATCTTTGCACCTGCGCATGGCGAAAGTCGTTCTGAGGCTGCTGCAGCGACGGCCGGTGCTGCAGAGGCCTCGCTTGTTCAGGGCTCGACCGCCCCTTTTGCGACTGAACGTGATTCTTATGGGGCTGCTAATGGGGGGGGGGGGTCCTGCAGTAATGTGCAGAGGTGCTGACAGTGCCCGGTGCGGTGGGGCCCGCCCTCTGCGCAGGTCTGAGGCCGCGGGGGCGGTGTGGGCAGCCTGACCAGGGCCAGGGGAGGCCGGGACGGCAGGCGGGGGAAGCCCTCTGCTTGGGAGAGCCACCAGGGGGCAGCAGCCGCCCACCGGAGAAGCGGCTCCTGCTCCTCCTGGGGCCGGTGGGGGGGCCGGTCAGGTCAGGGAGGGGCGGGCGAAGCCCGGCGCTTTGCCCCCCGGCAGCGGAGGCGGAGGGTGCTGTGGAGCACGGCAGGGGCCCCTCCGGCCCACGACTCTGTTTCCATGCGGCTGAGCCGTCCGTCGCCCGCCTTCCCCGTGCTGACACAGTGCGACCTCGGCTCCCTCCCTCGCTCCTGGCGACTGGAGCCGTGCAGCGGCCAGGCAGGGTGGGCGGGCGGTCGGGAGGCTGTCGGAGGCTCCGTGGCACCGTCCTGGCGGACGCATGCATGGCACGGCATGGCCGGCTCCCAGGGGCCGTGCAGGCTGTGCGTTCCTCCACCAGCCCGCGCCATCCCATGGGATAGCCCGGGGCGCCACAGCCGCTGGCTGGCTTCCCATGCTGACTGTGGGGCTGCCCATCGGCAGAGCCCACATGGAGCACAGAGCTGGGCTGGGTGCCTGGGGTGCCCCGCTGTCCCCAGAAGGGGAGCAGAGAGGCCCCGGCTGGTGTCCCCGTGCCTGAGCTGGCTGTTCTGGCCCAGCCAGACGGGACAAGGCATCCCTGCCCATGGGGGACCTCTGGGGCCCGGAAACGGCTCTGGGGCCAGCGAGGGGCCGTGTGTTGTGTGCTTTGCCTGTGGGGGGCCGGGTCACGACCCAATGCTGACAGCCAATCTGCCCGGTTCTGCCAGGGACAGTCCGCCAGAGGCTCCGTGCCCTGCGCTGGGCGGTGGCGGCAACACAAGCGGCTGCTCCCCGGAGGAGGGAGCCTTCCGCTGCCGCTGTGCCAGTCTTGCGGGGGGCCTGTCTGGGTGGAGGGGCTTGGCCTGGCCTGGCCTGGCCTGCTGCTGGAAGCTGACGGAGCTCAGCCCCCGTCCCAGGCCCCCCGTCTGGGGCTCCCAAGTGGAACAAATGCCCGGCTGCCCCGGGGGTGGAGGGACGAGTGGGAGGGGGCATTCAGCACAAACATGAGGCCGCAGCTGAACTCGGCGAGATGGAGGAGATAGCACAGCTCTCGGGGCTGCCCATTAGCCCTGGCCGTGGAAATTGCTTGGAAAGCCCAGCCTATCTCGCTCGCATCAGGCCTCTCCGTGCATCAGGCGCCTTGTTTTCCACAGAGCGCAGATCTGTGTGAGATAAGAGCGATGAAGGGAGAAACGCTCCGTGCAAAATTTGCTGGAGAATGACCTCTAATGGTCATGGCCTGGCCAGGACCCGATCCTGCACTTGCTCACAGGGGCCAGGAGCGGTGCGGCCGCATGCCAGGGGTCCCTTGTGACCTTGCTGGGGGTGGCTGTGAGCAGCCAGGGCTCGGGAGACCTCGGCCCGCTCCAGGGCCCCATTATGCTCTTTATGCCTCATTGGGGAGGTGCAGAAGTTCGTAAGCGGTGCCCCCTCCACCACTGGCCGTTTTTCAGCAGCACCTGCCACAGGCGATCCCTCCCCACACTGCCCAGCAGAGCACCCCTTGGCGAGGCCGTGGACGTGTACCCAGGGACTGCGCTGCGAGGGGGCGGGTGCCCAGAGGCCTCTTGCCCCTCCGCTGCTGGGCAGAGCTGGGCTGCCATGCTCCAGGCGAAGTGCTGCTCAGGGGACCCGCTCCATTTCTCCAGTGGCTGCCAAGAGATGCACCGCTGCTGCTGGCGCAGAAGGGTGGAGGGCCACAGGCAGCACCAGGGCCGGGGCTGGGCAGGGGACCCCCGTGGTCGGGCTTGTGGAGGTGGGGGGGGGAATGTGCAGCCCGTGGGGTTGCTGGACTGCGACTCCCACCTGCCTTTCCACTGGCTGATCTGATGGATCTGCAGCTGCTCCTCCGAAACCCCAGAAAGGTCATGGCGCCCCCTGGCCCGGGGTGCCTTTCCAGACACAGGTTCCTCTTTCATCGCAGCAGGTCTGTGCTGCCTAAAGGATGCGCTCCCCAGTGGTTATGAACATTAGAACCGAACCGGACAGCGCCAGCGCCATGCAGCAGGGTCCCTCGCGGAGCGCCTGCGCACCTAGGCAGGGGTGAGGGCCTGCTCAGCCCCCACCAGCCCGCTTTTCCGTTTGGTGGGTCTTTTGTGAAAGAAGACAGACTGCAGTGGGGGGACAGCTGGAACCTGCTCGGGGTGTTGCATGTCCACGATTCCTTCTGCGGGGACCCAGCCACCATGTCTCAAGCACTTAAGGCACCGCCCCCATTCCTACCTTAACCCCCCCCCCCCGCATCACTTCCACAGGTGAGCCTGCAGTGAGGGAGGCAGCCAGGGGATTGGGCACGTGAGGATGTGTGAGCTGGCCTGCAGCCTGGGAGGGCTGCGGTGGGTCTGCAAAGGGGCTGGCCGGCTGCTCCCACGGGCCCCTCTGTGCAGGGACAGGCCTCGCCTCGGCCCAGGTGGAGCCTGGCTTGGTCCTCCTGGGGGCGCTCTCTTTTGGACCCCACCTGCTGTGGCCCCGGGCGTCCCTGGCCCGTCCTTCACGTGCGAATGCTTCCGCGCTGCCCATCGCCTCCGAAGCAGAGAGCTGACTGCGAGCACTAGAAGCTGGGACTTCAAGAGGGCCAACTTTGGCCAACTGAAGGCCAGGCTGGGGAAAGTCTCCTGGGATAGGTTACTGGAAGGTAAGCAAGTTGAGGAGGAGTGGATGGCACTCAAAAGGGAGGTTTTGCAGGCGCAAGCCCTGACAATACCTCTAGTCAGTAAGGTGGGGAGGCGGAGGAGAGTGCCGCCATGGATGCGAAAGGAGGTGGTTAGGGGGATTAGACGAAAGAGGAACCTCCATAGGAAATGGGTACTGGGGGAAATAGACAAAAGGGTATACCGGGAGGAGGAGGCCCGTTGCAGAAGGATTCTTCGCAAGGCTAAGGCTGATTATGAGCTGAGACTTGCCAAGAATATCAAGAGCAACAAAAAGGGCTTCTTCCAGCATGTAAATAGGAAAAGGAAGGGGAGACAAGTGGTGGGACCACTAAATAAGGAGGAAGGAGATCCAGTGACTGACATGAGGGAACAGGCACAGATGCTAAATGACTATTTTGCCTCTGTGTTCTCCCCAAAGCAGGACGGGGGATATCCGTATAGGAGATTGGATGAGGCTGGGGACTTAGGGGCAGAGATTAGAGTCACTCCCCTTGAAGTCGAGGGGCTCCTCAGGGCATTGGACATTACAAAGGCGCCAGGCCCTGATGGGTTACACCCGAGAGTACTTAGAGAGTTGGCAGGGGTTCTCTCACGCCCTCTGGCCTCCATTTTTGAGGCCTCGTGGAGAACGGGTGAAGTTCCAGAGGACTGGAGGGTGGCATCGGTGGTCCCAATTTTCAAAAAGGGTAGTAGGAAGGACATGGGGAATTATAGACCGGTTAGCCTTACGTCCATTGTAGGAAAAACAATGGAAAGGCTCATAATAGAGAGAGATCTAGTGATGCTAGATAGGGAAGGGAGGCTGACAGCCACACAACACGGCTTCCGCAGAAACAGGTCCTGCCAGACAAACCTTGTGGAATTCTATGACAAGGTTTCAAGATGGCTAGATGGAGGGGATGCAGTGGATGTGGTATACCTGGATTTCAGCAAGGCCTTTGACAAAGTGCCCCATGATATCCTGGTGGAGAAACTGAGGAGTTTTGGGATACACCAAAGCACTGTCTGGTGGATTAGGGCATGGCTGACTGACCGAAAGCAGAAGGTAACCATTAGCGGGGAATCGTCGGGATGGCGGCCAGTGACAAGCGGGGTCCCCCAGGGCTCTGTCCTGGGGCCGATCCTGTTTAATCTTTTCATTAACGACATGGAAGAAGGGGTGAACAGTCTGCTGATCAAATTCGCAGACGACACTAAAACTGGAGCAGTGGCCACAACTGAGGAGCAGATACACCAGATCCAAAAGGATCTGGACAGACTATGGAAGTGGGCAGGAGACAACAGGATGGCGTTCAATGTGGAGAAGTGCAAGGTCTTGCACTTGGGGCATAGGAATAGCTGTCATAAGTACAGGTTAGGGGACAAGTGGCTGGAGAGCAGCACTTGTGAAAGGGACCTCGGGGTACTGGTTGACCGCAGGCTAAACATGAGTCAGCCGTGTGATGCGGTGGCCAAGAGGGCGAATGCCACCCTTGGTTGCATAGCCAGAAGTGTGGCTTCTAGATCAAGAGAGGTATTACTACCACTCTACATGACTCTGGTGCGCCCGCAACTGGAGTATTGTGTTCAGTTTTGGGCCCCTCATTACAGAAAGGATATAGCCAGGTTGGAGTCAGTGCAGCATAGGGCCACAAGGATGGTGGCTGGTTTGCAGGGGATGGGGTATGTGGCGAGACTGAGGGAACTGGGTCTCTTCAGCCTGGAGAAGAGGAGACTCAGAGGGGATATGTTGGCAACATACAGGTATGTGAGGGGGTGTCACATGGACATGGGGAGAGGCCTGTTCTCCCCTGCAGAGGAAGGCAGGACGCGCTGCAATGGAGCAAAGCTCAGGGAGCCAAGGTTCAATTTGGATGCCAGGAAGCACTTCCTGACAGTCAGGACCCCGAGGGCGTGGAATGAGCTTCCACGGGAGGTCGTTGAGGCCCCATCGGTGAGGGTGTTCAAAGACAGGCTGGACATGCATATGGTGGGCAGGTCATGAGCGGAGCCGGCTGGTGCCGGAGGTCAGACTAGATGGCCCAGGAGGCCCCTTCTGACTCGCTCTGTTTCTATGTTTCTATGTTTCTATGCAGGGGGCTTCCAGAGGGGCTTCGTGGCTCCGCTGAGTTTGGCCACTCGGCCCTTGGCTTTCCTCTTGTGAGCCTCCTGTGTTCTCGCTGCGGGAAATCCGTAGGGAGGAAAGAAGGGGGCGTTGCCCCCCCCCCCCGCTGCTTGTGCAAGGAGCCCGGGGAGCGGGGCGCCGGGGCCGCCGAGCTTGTAAAAGCGGGCGAGTTCCACGGGCGCGCCAGAGCCCCTCTCCTGCGCGCAGCACCGAACTGCGTGGACGCCCCCCCGAGCTGCCAGGCACGCGTGGCGTGGCCGGAGGCTGCCGCGCGCTCTCGGGCGCCGTCGCGCACCTTGCGCCGCCGCCGCTTCGCCGCCGCCGGGAGCCCGCAAGCCGCGGCCCGGATCGCTCGGCGGGGAAGGGCGAGGCGGTGGGCGCGAGCCGGCTCACGGGGGGGGCACGCCTTGCCCTCGACCCCCCAAAGGAACCTCGACGTGTGACCAGGAGGGGCGCGGGCGGCGGGGACAGAGCCCGGCGGGGGTTCTCCGCCCGCCGACGCGCCGCGCCTCTGCGGCTCGCTCGGGAAACGCGGGGCGGAGGCGGCAGGGGGCGCGCTCGCCCTTCCCACGCGGCGCTGCGGGGCCGGCGGCGGCGGCGGCGGCGCTGGAGGGGGGGCGGACCGCGAATCCCGCAGCCGCAGGCGCCGTCGGCCGCGGCCCCCGAGCCCTCTCCCCGCGCTGGTCCCGGGCACCGGCGCGCAGGAGAGCCCGCCGGACCGGGCCGAAGGTCCGGCGCTGCTCCGCGCACACGGCGGCCGCTCTGGAGGCGGGGTCCTCGGGAACTCGAGGGGGACCCGGCGGCCCGTGACGCGTCGCTCCCCTCTCCCACCCGGGCGGCGGTTGCAGCTGCGCCAAGGCCTTTCCAAGGGGTGTAACCCTCCTGACTGCTCCGTTCAACTTCCTTTTTGCCAGTTCCCTCATTTTAGAGAAGTTTCCCCTTTCGAAGTCGAAAGGGACCGTGTTGGACCTGTTCGGCAACCTTCTGCTTAAATATATATTAAATCTGATAGCTCTGCCGCCGGCCGTGTTTCCAGCTGGATCAGCCACACGGACACCTCAGGCGGCCTGGATGACACCATTTCCAGCTGACGGTTCTGTGGAAGGATCTCTCCGCTGCAGGTTTTCTGGCCTGCTCAGCAGGAGTCTCTTTGACATGCAAAGCAGCCCATCCAGCAGGCCCTTCTGTCTGGTCCTTCCTTCTGTCTGGTTTCGGTGGAGGGATGATTCTGCTTCACGAGTCTCTGCAGGTGCCCGAGTGGCCACTGGACCCGGATTCTTGGCGAGGCGCTCCGGATCCCCCATTTGGCCTGCAGGCTTCCATACTCACCCAGGCACTCTGACCCACGGCGTCCCTTCCCAGGTGTCTCTGGCACATGCTCCTCCTGCTATGGGACTTAGACCCTTTTCACTGGGCATCACTGTACCCCAAATGGCCAAGGCCTCTTTCCTCGTCTTCATTCTCCAGGACTAGAACCAGATGCTTCCCAGCTCCTGTCGGCCTTCCTGCCACCTCCCTGATGCCGGCTGTCTGGTCCCATTCTGGATCGGGTGGAGCCCGTTCCTCCTGCCCAGGCCTGGCTTGCTCCAAGATGCTCCCCGTGCCTCACAAGTCCGAACCCCTCCTCTGCACACCCCCGTCTCATCCCGGCACGGAGACGCCTCAGCTGTGCCGGTCTAGCTGGTCCCATGCACGGAAGCGGAAGCATTTTGGAGCAGCGGCCGAAGCTTGACCTCCAGGGACTCACGACCACGTTTCCCCACATTGCGGGTGCCAGCATTTATTTTATTTATTTATTTTATTTATTAACATATTTGTATGCCGCCCCCTTGCAAACAAGCCTCGGGGCGGCTAACAACAAGGCAAAAATAATCTAAAAACAATACACAATATTAAAACTGGCCCATCTCAAGGTCAAAATTTAAAAACATATAAATATAATAATAAATAACAAAATTAATAACTTAGCAATTAAAATATTTCTTAAAAAGGTCTTCACCTGGTGCCGAAAAGCAAATAATGACGGCGCCAGGCGAGCCTCTCTGGGGAGCGCATTCCATAGGTGGGGCGCCACCGCAGATAAAGCCCTCCTCCGGGTACTCACCCTCCTTCTCTCTCTCACGGAGGGTTCCCGGAGGAGAGTATCAGCTGCCGATCGTAGGGGGCAGGAGGGCATATATGGTTGGAGGCGCTCCTTTAGGTAACCAGGACCCAAGCCGTTAAGGGCTTTATAGGTAAGAACCAACACCTTGAATTGGGCCCGGACTTCAATGGGAAGCCAGTGTAGCTGACGGAGAACTGGGATGATATGAGAACCACGCCCAGTCCCCGTCAGCACCCTGGCAGCTCTATTCTGCACCAATTGAAGTATCCGGACCGTCTTCAAGGGTAGCCCCACGTAGAGCGCGTTACAGAAATCTAACCGGGAAGTCACCAGTGCATGTGTCACTGTCGCCAGGCAGTCGAACTCCAGGAAGGGACGCAGCTGATGGATCAGCCGAAGCTGATGGAAAGCGCTCCTCGCCACCGCTGACACTTGGGCTACCAAGGTCAGCTCCGGGCCGAGGGGCACTCCCAGCATGGCCACACACACTGGCTCCACCCCTGCAGGATCTACAAGATGCTGTGTGCTACCCGCAGCCCTTGCACCAGGTGGGCAATGTATCCACCTATCCACCTGTTTTCTATGCTGCCCAGCCAGCACTGCTCTCTGGAAGGTTCTCAACACCACTGTGAAAATGCAGTTTAACATCAACCGGTTTCCCACCCAGTCCACACACCAGCCACAAACCCAGCTGGCAACGTGTTGAAGAGCGACTCCCCCCCCCCCGATAATTCTAGACTGGTTTGGTGGGGAGAGCGCAGGCTGCCTGACAGCTGAGTTGGAGCAGAACACTTTTTCACAGGGTGGGTATTTTGTATGGGAGGGTTTGCTCTGATGTCAGAAGGGGGAGTTGCGGGGGTCTTTGTGCTCCTGCGTGCTCCAGGTGTACATCTAGCCCGACTGCAGGGCTACGAGGGTCACCGCCTTCCAGGTCCGTCTGCTGGGTGGAACCGCGGGGAGTGGGGAGTCGGGGACTCGAGCAGCTTCTGGGTGGGCTTCGCCTCAGTGGCTGCCCTTTCAGAAAGTGCCGACGTTCTTGACAAGCCTTCGGGGTTGCCCTCTTAGGGGCAGTGAAGGATGCCACGCTCGCCGGCGGTCCCAAAGCCGGGGGGGGCTGCTTGGAGGTGGACAGGATGCCGCTCGGGCCGGGGGCAGCAGCGGCTCGGAGCACGGGCTGCGGAGCGGAGGCGGCCGACCCGCGAGGAGCACCGCTGCTGTGAAGATGCTCGTCCGTGGTTTGCGTGGGCGGCTTTCGGCGGGCCGGCTGCTCCCTGCTGGCACGTGGGCTCGCTCTCTCGGGGTGGGAGCTGGCAGACACAAGCCTTCCTAGCCATGGCGCCGTTTATGAACCAGCTTCCCAGAAATGTCCGCCAAACCCCTTCCTTCTGTACATTCCACTGGCCAGGATAGGACGCTGTCATTTGCAGCGCATTTGAATTGCGGATTGTTTTAGGTTGAAATTTTAAATTCTGACTGGCATTCCAACTAGTCAATTTGGCATTGTATTTGTGATCCTTTAATATTTATCCAATCTATTCTGTTAATGTATGTTACTACCCGGTGCTTTGCTGTGATGGGGATGTTGTAATGTTTTATTGTTTATTGATATTGATGCTTTAATCATTTTATTCCTGCAGTTTTTATGCCTTGTTATGGCTTTATTATGTGAACTATCCAGAGAGCCATGAGGCTTTTGTGAGGGTATACAAAAGTGTTAAGTAAAAGAACAAAGAAATCTGTTTTACTGATTGTACTTGTATCTGCTGATCTGGCATTTTGTAAGCTGTCCAGAGAACCCTTGGGCAAGGGGCAGCAGAGAAGAGGGAGGGAGGGAGGGAGTTTTCCTCCAGCACCCTTGTCTGGACACATTTATTTCCTACCTTTCAGCTTTTGTCCAGCTTTTCACGGAAGGATTGGGAAGACAGTAGTCTGGATGATCGCCCCTGAAAAGTCAGCACATTGGATCATCCTTCTTGCTGCCCTTCTGAGGCTCGGTCTTCTTCGAATTTCTTGGCAGCAGCCTCCCTTTGACGAGCCGGGGCAGGTACCTTCTTTCTCAGTTTCAATTTCGTAATTGTTGATGGCAAAGCTCTGTAATCCTACGGTGGTCGTGATGAGAAGACTGCAGGACATGGGGACTGCACTCACTGCCCTGCGAGATGAGATTGAGGGGCTGGCTCAATCTCTTTTCAGCTGCAGAAGACGAGACTCCGTGGGGATCTTACAGAGGCATGCGGGCATGTGCAGGGGGGTCCCATGGTGCAGAGGCATGACGGGTTCTCCCCTGTGGTGGAGGGAAAGATGCAGTGCAATGAGCAAAGCAGGTTTCAGGTTGGATGCCAGGAAGCACTTCCTGACAGTTAGGACCCCAGGTATGGAATGGGCTTGCACAGGAGGTGGCGGGGGCGTCTACTTTCTCTCCCTTCTCCCTATGTTTCCCTGCTGGTCTTTCAGTGTTCCTACACTAGGTTCCACGTTTCCTTTGATGGCTTGGATTTTCCAGAAGTTGTCTTCTGTTTTCCCCCTTCTGTTGTTTTCTTCAATTTCTTTGCACACGTTCTGCCTCGGTGTGATAGCCACTGGAAAGCCGCATCCAGGATTCTGGTCCTGTTTTTGTCACCTTTCGCTTCTGGCTTGTCTGTAGCAATTGTGAGAGTGGAGAATGTATTTGATTCCAGTCCACAGTTCTTCTGGCTCATGGTCAACTGAGCTTGGCAATGAAATCGGTTCTTTAGAGTCACAGAACAGCAGAGCTGGAAGGGGCCAGGGGGCCACTGGGTCCAAGCTGCTGCTCGGTGCAGGACTCCCAGTTAAACCATCCCTCTCAGATGACTGCCCAGTTGCACCTCGAATGCCTCCTGTGTGGGAGCCCACCACCTCCCAGGGTCATGGGTTCCACTCTCCTACTGCTTCCAGTCAGGCTGTTCTTCCCGATATCTAGCTCTTGTAGCTCGAGCCTGTTATTCATGTCCTGCACTTGGGGGTGATCGAGAAGAGACTGGCCTTCCTCTTTGTGACAGCCTTTCATGGACGTGAAGAGTGCTTTCCCATTCCCCCGTCTTCACTTCTCAAGGCTAAACACGCCCAGCTCTTTCCATCTCCCCTCACAGAGCTTTGTCTCCAGTCCCCAGGCCATCCTCGTTGCCCTCGTCCGAACCCTTTCCCGCTCGTCTGCATCTTTCTTCAACTGGGTGCCCAGACCTGGATGCAGGACTCCAGGTGAGGCCCGCAGTGTGGTGTGGAGGGGAGCTGCCACTGCACACGATCTGGAAGTGTGCAGATACTTGCATGAATGCAGCCTAAAGTTGCATTTGCCGCTTTTGCAGCCACATCTCATCGTCAACTCATGCAGATTTGATAATGGCTCCCCGCATGTCCTCATCCAAATCATTGATCAAAGTGTTGAACAGCACTGGGCCCAGGACTGAACCGGGCAGCACCCCACTGGCTGCCTCTCCCCAGTCCAGGAAGGTGCCATCGAGGAGTGCCGGGGTCCGGTTCAGCAACCAGCGGTGGATCCGCCCGGCCGTTGCTCCATCCCGCCCACGTTCAGCCAGTCCACTGCCTCCCGGGGGCCTTCCAACCCGGGGTCTCATCTCCCGGCACTCACTGCTGCTCCACCTTGGGAGGTTCCTCACAGGTTTCCAGAGCAAGATGGTTCTGAGGTGCTTTGCCTGTTTTCTCCCGGGCCGTGCAGAGAGCAGCACTCCCTTGCTCTGAAAGGGCTTTCATCATGAGAGCTGGAGGACCTTCCTCCCGAGAGGGGCAGTGGCTCGGGTTGGAGGTCGAGCCTCTGCTTTGCAGGCAGGGGGCCCCGGGTTTGATCCCCGGGGGATTCCCTGGTGGGGCTGGCAAAGCTCCTGCCTGCCCCGGGAGGGCTGTGGCCACCGCCGAGGCTTCCTCACGTGAGCAGGACAGGCCAAGGGCGCGACCGGCTCTGTGCTGGCTTCCTCTGAAGCGCTGCTTTATCAGTGTCACGTCCCGTTTCCCTTGCAAGCTGCCTCTCCATCTCTTGCTCTGCCTTAACTCAGATAATGCTTAGCTGGAGCGGCTGGAAGGGCTTGTGGAACCGGAAGGGAGGTGCTGGGAGGTGGCCCTCTGGGCACCACGTCCCCCCGCCTGTGGTCCCCGGGGGAGCATCTTGCCAGGCCAGGAAGGTGAGACGGGGGGGTGTTGGTGCCGCAGCGGGTGCCCCCGGAGCAGTTCTCTCTGGGGACAGATGAGCGGAGCGGCTGGTCCTGAGGAAGGGCAGGCGCAGGGCTGCTCTTACGGCAGGTACAAGGGCAGCACCTGGGCCCCCTTGGGCAGATGGATTCCTGTCCAGGACCCCCCAGCAGTGGGGGGGGGGCACCTGGAAGCCCTGCAGGGCTGGAAGGGGACCCCAAGCAAGCGCGACGGGGGCTTGTGCTCAAGGTTTCAAGACCCCCGTCTTACAGCAGGGCCACTCAGGCAGGCTCTCCAAGCAGTCCTCCGTGCCAGGTGAGGAACCGCTGGCAGGGCAGAAAGAGGCAGGGGAGGAAACACTGGTCCAGGCTGCCCCATTCAAGCAGCCAGTCTCCCCAGGAAGCAGCTCTCCGGCACCGCATGCCGTGCCTGGCCGAGCAGCGGTGCACCGGGCCTCTGGCTCCCACTCAGATCGGAGAGAGGGAGAACCTTGGAGTCTGGCTCCAAGACTCAGGTGGTGGGGCAGAGCAGGCGTGCCGTGTGGGACACCGGCACCGGTGGGGTCGCCAGCTCCGCAGCCAGGCAGAGGGACCCGTGCGGCCTGCCCAGGCTCAGCCGGCCCCTGGCGGCGATGAGGCCGTGGAGGGGGCGGCAGGCGAGGCCAGAGGCTGGCCGGGGCAGAGGGGCAACTGCTGTGTGCTGAGCTGGGGGGAGGGAGGCAATGGTGGCCGGGTGGGGAGAAGGCTGAGCACGTGGAGCGGAGGCGCATGCCTGCGGCCAGGAATGCCTCCTCCTCCGCGCTCAGGTATTCGCGGCATGCTTTTCAACCTCCTTTGAAAGAATGCAGCATCCTGTGGGAGGGATCAGCGTCCTGCAGATCCCTGAGGAAGGGCTCCTGATTTTGCCGGGACTTCCATGCTAGCTATCGATGCCCTGCTGCTTGTCCGGAGCCCCCTCCCTGGTGGCAGCTCTCCCAAACCCGGCTCCCTCCGAATGCACCCCAACCATCACTGCTGGGGTGTGTGGCAGGGGAGCAGGGCAGGTTGGGGGGGCTGCTGTGCCGCTCCTTCCCCACGGCCTGCCGCCCGGTGCCCGAGGAAGGGAAAGGATGCGACGACATGCCTGCTCGGCACATGGCGGGGTTTGCTTTGAAGTGCCCCCTTGGCAAAGGGGTGCAACTCAGGTGCCCAGAACTGGACACGGGGCTCCAGGTGAGGCCTGACTAGTGCCGAATCGAGTGGAACCCGCACTTCATGTGCTTTGGCAGTGATGCTGCTGTTAACGCAGCCGAAAGCAGCGTTTGCCCCGTTCAGCAGCATCACACTGGGCTCACATTTAGCTTGTGGCCCCAAGGTCCTCCTCCGTTGCGACATGGTCCAGCCACGTGCTCCCCATCTCGTCGAGGTGCACCTGTTTCAGGCTCCGCAGCGGAGGGCTTGGCATTTGACCCGGCGGAGTTGCACTCGCTGGCTTTCCGCTCAGCGCTGCAAACGACCAAGATCGCCCTGCATCTTGGCTCTGCCCTCCCAGGGGTCTCTCTTCCGCCCAGCGGGGTGCCGTCCACAAATGGAATCACATCTCCCTGCACTTCCTCACCTAAACCATGAATAGAGCAGTTGAGCGGCACTTGGCGCCTGACCCCAGGCTGCGCATGCGCCGAGGAGCACTCTCCGAGCGCAATTTTGCAGCTACTTGTGGATCCAGGAGTGGTGGCACGATCTAGTCCACCTTTTGTTAGTTTGCTAATCAGGACGTCCTGAGCACTTTGCGGAGGCTTCGCTAAAGCTGAGCTACATCGTGCCCACAGCACTCCCACAGTCTGTATGGGAGGTGACTCCGTCAACAAATGGAATCACATCGGTCAGGCAGGATTTGTTCTTGAGAAATCCATGCTGGTTTCTAGTAATTCCTGCACTGTCTTCAAGGTGTTTGCGGACTGTTTGTTTCATAATGTGCTCTAGACCAGCGATGGTGAACCTTTTAGAGACCGAGTGCCCAAACTGCAACCCAAAACCCACTTATTCATCGCAAAGTCCCAACACTGCAATCAAACCTGGAAACTGAGGTTTTAGTTTAGAAAAGTTGTAAGCCGCCCCGAGGCTTGTGGCAAGGGGCGGCATATAAATTTGTTAATAAATAAAATAAATAAAAAACAACTCACAGCCAGTCCAAGCAAATATATATATATATCCTTGGCAGCGCACTGACCGGTCATGCAAAAGCTCGGATGAGTCACAGCAAATGAGTCGTGGCACGTGACTCACGGCCCCTGTGTGCGCTGTTATCCGATGCTCGGCAGCTGGGGTGATGCTGGGGCGACTTGGCCCGCGTGCCGACAGAGAGGGCTCTGTGTGCCCGCTGTGTCACGTGTGCCATAGGTTCACCACCACTGGCCTAATGCTACCCTGGTGCACACCCCTAACCCTAATAGAGGGTGAAAGTTCCATGGAAAAGAGGGCAGTTTTGAAAAAGCCTTCCTTGAGTGGCTTTCTCTGCACAGCTCATCCTTTTTGCCCATCCTAAACACATTCCAACCATCAAAATCATGCCAGGACACCACGTTTTTGTACCCCTAACCCTGTAATGGTGAACCTTTTAGAGACCGAGTGCCCAAACTGCAACCCAAAACCTACTTATGTATGGCAAAGTGCCAACACTACAATCAAACCTGAAAACAGCCAGTCCAAGCGAATATCTATATATCCCTGGCAGCGCACTGACTAGCCACGGGAAAGCTCAATGAGGCTTGTCTAATGAGCCGCGGCTCGTGCCATCGTCGCCTGGCGCCGCTACTACTTTCCAAGCATGCGCATGGCCCCTATGTGAACTGTTATCCCATGTTCAGCTGCTGGGGCGATGCTGGGGCGACTTGGCCGGTGTGTCGACAGAGGGCTCTGTGTGCCCGCTGCGGCACGTGTGCCATGGGTTCGCCACCACTGCTCTAGAACTTTCCCGGGGGAAACACCCAGGTCCCGCTCACTCATCTGCGCTTCCCAGGGTCATCTGTTCCTCCTTTCTTGCAGACAGGGGCCGCGTGAGCCCCTCCCCAGCCACCGGCCAGCCTCACTGGCCGGAAGCATCGGGGTCTGGCCACAGCCGCCAGGAGGGAACCCCCGCCTGGGACCCCCCTCTGGCGTGGCTTGCACGTGTGCCCGGAACTGGACCGCGGGAAAATGGCTCCGTCAGGCGCACCCCCCACCCCCCTCGAAATCCCCGGGAGCCCCTGAAGCCGATGGGCGAGCGCGGGGCAGCGTCCCGACGGACCGCGCCCTGGCCGCCGTCGCCGCTCCTCTCGCCCCCCCCCCCGCGCAGCGCAGGCCCGGAGCAGACCTGCCCCCCCCGCCAGCCCGGCCAAGGAGGAGCGGGCCGGAGGGGGGATTCCCGCCCCGCGCCGCAGCTCTCCGAGGCAGCCCCCCCCCGGGCTGGGGGGAGGGGGAGGTGCAGGGGGCCGCCACGAGGACAGAGGGCGGGGGGCGCCCGGGGCCCCGCCCGGCTCCGCGCCGCTCCCGCCTCTGCGGGCCCGACCGGCGCGGCGCCTGCTCAGCCCCGCGCGCGACCCCGCGGCAGCCCCGAGCGCGGCTGCGGCGGCCCTTCAGGACGCCGCGGAGGCGCCGGCCGGCAACCCGAGCGGCCTGGGCGAGGGGGCCCCGGGCGGGACCTGCCGAGCAGCGAGCGCCGCCTGCGGCCGGCGTCCCGCCGCGGACCGGCCCGGCTCCTGCTGCAGCCGCAGCCGCAGTTGCCGCCGCCGCCGCCGCCGCCGCGCTTGCCAGGCCGGCCGGGGAGGAGCCTGCGGAGGGAGGGGCCCTCCTTAGGCGGCGGGCGGGCGGCGAGCGCGGGCGAGCGGCGATTCCCTGCTCGCAGCGGCATCGGGGGCGGGGAGGCGGGAGCGGAACGAGGCCGGCCAGCCAGTCCGCCAGCCGCCCGGCCCGGCCCGGCCCGGCCAGCGCGGCGGGCGAGCGAGGGAGCGAGCGAGGGAGCGGCGCTGCCCGGCGCGCGCCTGCGGGAGGAGCGAAGAAACTTTGCGGCCGCCACCGCCGGCCGGGCCCGCGCGGGCGGCTCGGCTCGGCTCGGCCCGCCGGCGGCGCGATGAGCCTGGAGCGCGGCTGGGCGCCGCGGCCGCCGCAGGACGAGGCCGAGGACGGGGACGGGGCCCCGCGCGCGCCGCCGCCGCCCTGGCTGCCGAGCCACGTCCAGGTGACGGTGGTGCAGGCGCGGGGGCTGCGGGCCAAGGGCGGCCCGGGCGACGCCTTCGTCGCGCTGCAGCTGGGCCGCCAGAAGCACCGCACGTCGGTGGCCACGCAGAAGGGCGGCTGCCCGCGGTGGGCCGAGGAGTGCGCCCTGGAGGTGCCGCCGCCGCCCGCGCCCCACGCCGGCCCGGACCCCGAGGCGCTGCTGCTGCAGGTCACCGTCTGGCAGCGCGCGCTCGTCGGCGCGGACCGCTTCCTCGGGCGCGCCGCCGTGCCGCTGGCCGCCCTGCTCGAGGGCGGCCGCTCGCACCAGGACCAGTAAGTACGGGCGGGGGCGTGCTGGGGTTCGGCCTGGTTTCGGGGCGAGGGCGCCCTTGAGCGTGCGCAGAGGGCCTCGGGCGGCACGAGCCGCGCGGACGGCCCGCGGCGGCGGCGGAGGGCGGCCGGGCTTTGCAGTCTTCACGCCGAGTGCCGCTGAGCATGTGCAGAGGGCTCGAGGGAGAGGGGCGCCTGGGAGGGGGTTTGCGGCAGGCCTGCCCTTCTGCGCCCCTGCCCCCGGCCTGGCGCTCGCCGTCCGTCCCGCGGGAGGGCTAGTTTTCGCGGGAGAGTCTGGGGGGGGCGCGCCCCGGGGCTGCGGGGCTGCCAGGCGCAGGGCCAGGGCTGCGCCCCAGGGAGGCCGCGCAGGGCGGAAGGCGGCCCGTCCCCGGGGCGGCCTCTCCGGGGCTGCGGCGCCGGGGAAGTGCGGAGTCATGCCCTGCTGCTCCTCGGGCCGGCCTGCTGGGCGGGAGGAGCCGCCGCCGCCGCCGCCGCCGCCCGGGAGGGGCCCGGATTGGCCGCCGCGGCGGTGCCTCCCGCGCCCTCGCCGCTGCCCCGGGCTCCCCGCGTCCGCCTCGGGCCTCCCGAGTTGGGGGGCTCCGCCGGCACCTCCCCTCGAGGCGCCACCCCTGACACGCTCCGGGGAAGGGGGGGCGGCTGTGTGCGGGAGGAAGGGAGCGGGCTCGGGCCCCCTGGCAAGGGGTCCCAAATGCTGGGCCGGGGTTCCCTGGGGCAGGAAGGCATCAGAGCCGGCCCCGCAGCCCCTGCTTCCACAGGGGCCGGCTGGCTCCCAGGAGCCCACAAATGGCAGGAGGGGCGCCGAGCCCCCGGTCCCGAGTGTGCTGCACATCTGAAGAAGAGACCCCCCCGCCTCTCCTGGCGCTCCCTGCCCGTGGTGTGTCTCCATGGCCTTTGAGAGCCCTCCTGGGAAGTGCACTGGGGCTGGGGCTGCCCCGGGGCAGGGGGGGCAAGTTTCGCCGCTCCGGCTAATTGCTGGGGTGCGCTGGTCAGGGCCGCTTTTCGAGTGAGTGGGGCAGCCCTGGCGCAGTTTGCCATGCCATGCCATGCCATCCCGGGCACGGGGCTGGGCTCGTAGCAGCTCCTGCACGGGGGTGGCTCTGCCAGAGCCAGCCTGGCCCTCCCTGTGGGGCCGGGCCCCGTCCCGTGCGTGGCAGCCTTGTGAGGCTCCTTTGGGGAGGGGGAGAAGGGGCCTTTGCCCTCAAGCCACTCAAGGAGCCCATGGCAGAGAGAGAAGTGCCCTGGGACAGAGGGCCCAGTGCGGCACCCCCTGACTGGCTGGGCCTTCGGGGCATGTGTGGCTTCCCCCACTGGAGGAGCCCCACCAAGGTGGGCCTGTGTGGGAGGGGGCCTCCTGCCACTGCCTTGCGGTTCCTGCTGCGGGGGCAACACATAGGCATTTCCGGGGGACGCCCTCCCTGCTCACGTGGCACGATGCACAGCATGGTGTTGCTCCAGGTGCCGTGCTGAGAAGAGCCTCACCTGTCTGTGTGTGCCCCATGGGGGGGGAGTCGCCTGGGAACTGAGACGGCCTGAGCCCTGCTTGACGGGCTCCCGGGGGCCCCCTTGCCCCGGCAGAGGGGTGATGTGCGAGCCCAAGGGGAGGGCGAATGGGCAGGGGCACATTCTCGACCAGCGCCCTCCAGATGGGTTGGGCTACGAGTTCCATCATTCTCAGCCAGTGGGATGGGATTGTGGCAGTTGTAAGCCAAGGGGGCGGAAGTAGCCTGGTTGGGACAGACTGGCTCGCTCGGTTCGACGCCTGGCGTGTGGCAGGACACGGGTGTTCCTGCCCTGCCCGGCTGGGGCCTGTGCTTCTGCGCATGTCTGTGCGCCTCTCGCAGTGCAGCGCGGCAGCCCCGCACCCGACGGGAGCCCATGGGCTGCAGCCGCGCACTGCTGCTCTGCCCACCTCCTGAACCGGGGCAGCAAGCGAGGCCCTCCTGGGGGCCACGGGCTGCCCTGGTGCCACCCTCCAGACAGCCCGGCCCGTGCCCCTTCCCGCTGCTGCCGCTCTCGCATGGAGGTGGGAATCCGGTCTCGCTAGTCTGAGTCGCCCGTCCTGCGCCAGGGACTTTGCTGCTCTCACGGATGCCCAATTTGACACCTCGCGGCTCTGCATGTGGCACGCCCGCCTGTGTCACCGAGCGCTGCACGGCTGTCCTTGAGATTTAATCAGGCTGACAACTGAAATTTGCCCCGTGTCTCCTTTGGCCTGGTCAAATCTTTGCTCCGTCTGGATTGTGTTTGTGGGGTCGGACGTGTTTTCGCGTCTTAAAATTCTTTTATCCTGAGGTGTCGCTTCCCATTGCTGAAGGTGGCCCCTGGGAGGGCTTGTAGTGGCCTGGAAAGGCCAGCAGAAGAACCCTTGCCGTAAACGCTGTCCCGGCACCAGCACTCACTGAGGGAGCTGCCGCTCACTGGGGCGCTGCAGGGTCGTTTCTCCCCACAGAAGGTGGAGCTGGAGCTCTGGTCGCAGACGGGTTTCTGCTGCTCGAAACCTCCGGGAAGCCTCTAGCCATGTCACTGGGGACGTGTGGACACGGCTGGGGCTCCCCCTGGTTTGTCACAGGCCGGCCTGCTCCCTTCCCCCAGAGGCACCCGCGTGAGCCCTGTGAGAGCAGGCCAGCCGTCTGTGGCTCCGGTCCGTCGTGCCCGGTCCTTACCTACTGGCAGCTGAATGTAAACCCGGCAGGCTGTGCTGGTGCCGCTCGGTGCTCTGCAGAAAGGTCGCTCCATCCCCTGCCATCAGCCTTGGGCTGGGGCCCACAGGAGGGGCTGCATCTCTCGGAGGCGGCGCGGTGCGTGTTCTCTCTGGGCAGACGGCCAGCTCCGTCTCTCGCCAAGGATCGTGCCTGTCTGAACCCAGGAAGACTCGCTGCCGGTCCGTGTTGGCAGCTCCGCACGTGTTTGCATGGGGAAAAGGCCTGCAATTCCCAGCATCCCCAGCCAGCTTCTACGTCGCAGGCAGCGCATGCCCCAATTCCGTGCCTGCGCACTCCAGCCTTGCTTCATCTCTCCGCTGCTTAACAACTGGGACCGGAAGGGAAGCCACTGCTGCAGAGTTGCCAGGGTGTCTCTTGCCCGCCCCTGGATTGATGTTCCTGCAGCGTCGTGCAGAGTGCGCTTGCCTGGCCCCCGGGGCCGGGGGGGCAAGGCTGGCTCAGCCACTTCCCTCGTGTGGGAGAAGAGCTTGGTTTTGCATGGCGAGGCTGTGTTTGGACTGGCTTCCCAAGGCAGTCCCGAGATGGAACAAGCTGCCATCGCGTCTTCCCAAGGGGCTTCCAAATAAAATAGGGTGGTGGCAGGAAATGTTTCCGCCGTATTCTGCTTTGGCGTCGCTTGCCGTTCTGAGCACCGCGATGGAGAAGCACAGCGGAGCCGGGAGCACCACGAGCCCCGCGCTCTCTGCACGGGCAGGCCCTAAACAAACATGCAATGGCGAGAATAAGGAAGAAATGGGGGTGCCCAGGTGAAGGAGGTGAGGGGCTCTGGCAGCCAGACCCTGTGAAGACGGTTGAAGGAGCTGGGCCTGCCTGTCAGGAAGGGGGCGCGGAGGTGACACGACAGCCACCCCCCCCCCATGGTGGGCAATGGATGGAGGGGCAGAGCCTGGGCTGTCCGGCGGGAGGGGGCAGCTGTTCCTTCCCAGAGTCCAGCTGTTTGAAAGCAGCAGCAAGAAGGGGCTTTTTCTGCCCAAATGCAGTGGCTGGAACAAAGGAAGGCTGGAGTGAGTTTGTTGCTGGTACGAAAGGCAGTTTCACAGAAACAGAAACAAAGCAATTCAGAAGGGTTCCCCAGGGTCATCTAGTCTGACCCCCCAACAAGTGGCTGTCCTTGAACCCCCTCACTGATGGGGCCTCCACCCCCACCCTTGGAAGCCCACTACATATCCTAGGGGCCCCAGCAGAGGCTCCGGATGCCGTCAGAGGCCTTCAAGCAGAGGCAGGCAGAGCAAGTGCCCAGTTTTTGCACATGGCTCTGGTGGAACATGGGCACCTGGTTGGCAACAAGACAGGACTGGTGCTGCCCTGCAACCCCCCCCCCCTCCCGGGAGAGCCAGTTCTGGGCATGTGAAGGGCTGCCGATCCATCTTCTCTTCAGGCCAGAGGTCGGGCAGCAGTGACGAGGCCAGTGGGGCCGCGGACCAGCCTCCGTGCCGGGGTTGGGCTTGCCTCCTGCGGGGGCCTCAGGCCGAGGCGGGCAGCTGCCCACAGTGGATTCCTGGCCGTGGCTTCGCAGTCTTCTCCAGCTGCTGTTGCTTCTGGAGGTGCTCATGCTGAGTGCGGTGGGGCCATGCCCTCCCCAGATGTGGGCAGGAGCATCGGGTGCCTTTGCCAGCCCATGGCTGGAAGGTCCGCGTTTGCCTTGCTTGGCCTGCCGGAGCTCCAGCCAGGCTGCCTGCCGCCCCCGCTAGAAGGCCACCTGCTTGGCACGCTGCGAGCGCCGCGGCCGAGGCCTGTGGAGGACGGGGGGGCCATGGGGGGGCTTCACCCGCCGCCTGCACTGGTGGCCAGCTGCCCTCCCGCAGGCATCCGTGTCCCCTGGAGGGGTTCTCCGGGCGGTGGGGCAGGGCAGGGCGTGTGGCAGAGGGCACCGGCGCCTTCCCGAATCGCGCTGCGTGCCCCCCTCAGGGCTGGGGGTCGCCATCCTTCGGCCCCTCCCTGCTTACCGCCCCGTTGCTTTGCCCAGTGCAGGCTCTTCGGCGCCTTGCAAAGGAGCGAGTAGGACGGCGGCCCCTGAGCATGCCAGGAAGACGGTGGCGCAAGCCGCTGAGTTGCGCCACGTGGCAAAGGGGAAGCAGAGCATCCGGCAGCTGGGCAGGCGCCCCGCCTGCTGCAGGCCGGTGGCCTGGCTAGACCGCAGGTGCGAAGGGGGCCTCGCCGGAGGATCCCCCTCCCCGAGAGATTGGATTCCCTGGGAGCCCAGCCCCCCGCCCCCCACTCATGACCTCTGGTCAGGCCTGTGAACTGGTGCCCTGGAGAGTTAGAAACATAGAAGCAGAGAGGGTCGGACGGGGCTTCCCAGGCCATCTAGTCTGACCCCCGGCTGCAGCCGGCTCTGCCTGTGACATGCAGAGACGAATGGGGCGGAGCAGAGACTTGGCTTCTGGCCGGGCTTCTCCAAGCAGGCGCCCCCCGCAGGCCAGCGGGGGAGGGCTGTGGGGCTGCGAAGGAGATGCCCCTGAGCTGCCTCCTGGGCCCACCAGGAGGAACTGTGGGCACGCGGCCCCCCTGGCCCCACCCTGCCTTGTCTCCCCTGGGGCCTGACCACCCTATAGGGGGAGGGACGGGCCGCTGTGGCCATGTGCTCTTGCTTCAGCCATTGGGCGAGGCCCGAGGGAGCCCCTTTCTCTGGGGCCTGGGTTGGAAGAAGGCTCCTGACTCGCTGGAAGCCATGCCAGCTGCCCCCGGGGCAGATCCCTTCCTGCCCGGGACAGGAAACCTTGCTCAGCCCTCTCTCCGGTTCCGGAGCCCCCCACCACCCCACGGGACTTCTGCCCCTCCGTCCTTGGGGTCCGCAGAGCGGCTCAGGCCCAGGTGGGGACACCTCTCTTTGTCCCGGACCCCACGGCTGGCCCCTTGCATGGCGGGCTGGGCGGGGGAGGGCGGCAGCTGGAGGGGTCTCCCGGCTGTGCCGAAAGCCGCAGTGAGCAGGCAGCGATCTCGGGGGGGTGGGGGGAGCGCTGCTTTGTGGGTTCTCCGGGGTTCTTTGAAAGGCGCTGGCAGGGGGCTCTTGGGGTGTCCCGAATGTGGGTGCTTCTCTAGCGGGTCCTCTGAGGAAACCGGGGCTAGACGGGCAGCTCCTGCGAGGAACTGATGGCACCAGCACATGGGTTCTCCACATGATCGCAGACTTGTGCAGCTTCCTTGAGTGGGAAGTGTCTCTGAGCAGGTGCAGATGGCTTTGTGAGTGCGGTACTGCTGCTATTTCGGCTGATTCCAGGGGCAGGGCTTCCTGGTTGGAGGGCCAAGTGACAGAGCAGCTCTGGGCCCTCGGAGCTGCCGCTGTTCGCATGTCGGGCGCGTGGGCTTGCGCATTCGCTCCGGGCCAGTGGCCGCTGCGCACAAGCAGCCGTGCGCTTCCCGGTCCCTGGGGTGTCCGTCCCGCTCTGTGGCATCTCCGTCTGCCCCGGCCTGCTGCTGGAAGGCGAGGTGCGGGGGAGCTGCAGGCTGAGCTGGCCCCCACACCTTCCCTCGCTTGGTCCATCAGACCAAAGTAGCCTGGAGTGTCCCTGCTGCCTCTGAGCAAGGCCCTGGCCCGCCTTGCAGGGGCGTTTTTGCCTTGGCCGCTCCTTCGCGCAGCTCAGCTTCTCTGTGTGTGGCATGAAAACCGGTTGCAGTGCATGGCGCGCGGCTGTATGCGGGAGGCAGCGGCCCCGGCGTGGCTTGTGGCAAAGCCATGTCCTTCCCTGCTCAAGGCGACCCCACGCAGCCGCTGGGGGGCGGGCAGCAATGGCCGCAGGGAGCAGCTCCCCTGGGTGGGGCAGCAGGTGTGTACGTGCCCTCGGTGGCAGCCACCTGAGCGCTGCACACGTGGGGCGGGCAGGTTAGGACCCCTTGTGATGGCCTGGTCTGGGGGAACCCGCGGTCTCCCTCCTGTCCCCCCTCCGCTACGGGGAGGCTCCGGCCCCTTTTCTTCCTGGAGAATGGGGCGGGGGGTTGCAGCTCAGCTCGGCTCAGCTCCCTCTCAGCCCCATGTTCCACTTCCGGCGGGAGCAGCAGGCTGGCCCAGGGCAGGGCACTATGGGGAGGGCATGTGCACCAGCCGGAGGGCCCCCAGGGCGAGCTCCCCTGCAGTGGCCACTGGGGGCACCGGATTCCACCCGAACGAAGGCCCCCTCCTCGTCGGTCCTGCACGTGCCGCAGCTTCTTTGTGCCGGGGCCCACCGGGGCCAAGCGCGCATGGGGGAGCACCCAGGCTGCCCGTAGCCTCCCCTCCTGCCTCTGGAAAGGGGCGCCCTGCTGGGTGCTCTGGGTGAGCTGGTGGGTACTTCGGGATGTCCGGCCCCGCTGGCATGGGGGCCTCACATGGGGTTCACTGAGCAGCCTTCCCGCATCCTGGGAGTGTCCTCGGAGGCCTTCGGCCGCGGCCAGAGCGATCTTTGCAATGCCAGCAGACATCTGGTGGGCAAGAGGGGAGGGGGAGACGGGAGCACGGACGCCTCCGCGTGGGCACGGGGTGAGCTGCTGGCGTGAGGCTGGGCGGCCCCGCCTGCGTTCTGGGGCCCGTGCGCACCCCGCGGTCAGCGGAAACCCCGCAGTTGTGGAGCAGGATGTGACTTACCAGCTCCTTTGACGTGGGTGCCAGGGGTGTGCGTGGGGGGCAGGAGGCCCCCCCAACATAATGCCTCGGACTGGGGAGGGGCGATTGCGTTACTTGCAGTGCTCTTCGCTGCAACAAGCAAGTTGTCCCCCACAGCCTTCCGTGTGCAGAAGGGATGTGGCTGAGCAGGTCTTTCCTTCACGGTTCACTTCAGACCCCATTTTGCACGACCTCATTTAGAAACCAGCCAAACCGGCACATCAAAGCGGGTGCTTAAGTTCTGGAGGAGAGCAGCAGCTTCTCTCTGCCCCGATGCTGCCGGGGCTGGGGGGCTGGGATAAAATGACCCCGAAACCCCTCTTCTGCCTCCTCGTGCAAGACGGGGTCCCACCCGCTGGCGCCTCGGCCCTAAGCTGCAAAGCCCGACCACGTGAACTCTGCGGCCTGCAGACAATGGGAAGGCTGTTTGGGGCTTAAGCCCGAGCTGGGGGTTGCGCTCGGGCTCCAGGAGAGCCCTTCGGGGGACTCGGCTGCAGAGCCCATGGCTGGCTGGAAGGGCACCTGTGGCCTGCATCTGGGTGCCCCTGCGGGCCGCCGGCAGAGGCCTCCGGGCACCTTTTCCATGCGTGCTGTGCGGCCACAGGAAGTCCCGCAATTTCTCTGGGACCTGGAGGTGGGGCTTGCCGGGTGACATGGCCCCAGGCTGGGCTGCCTTCGCCAGTTCCCTCCGGCCTGCCGTGCTCCCAAGCCACTGGCGTGTGCAGGCTGCCAGCCCTCGCCCTGGCGCGGCATGTCGGGTCGGAATGATCCTTCTCTGGGATCCTCCGGCAGGGCCTTGGGCACCCTTGCTCTGCACCTGAACTGTGCGCTGCACGAGGAAGCCCTCCCTGCACCGCCTGCGCCTCCCATTGGCCTGCGCAGTGATCCCGTGGGGTCCCGGTACTACAGGATGGGGGAAAGGGTCTCGCAAGCACGCCGGGCACCATTTTATCACAGCCTGCTCTGTCTTGTGAAGCACCGCAGTCCAGGCACCCCCCCACCCAAGCTTGCTTTCTCCTTGTCTGGGGCCGGGCCAGCCTGCTGGGCGGGTGGGGGGGTGGCCTCGGCCATGTCGAAATGGCGGCACCCAGAGAGGAGAGCTCCTGCCGCCTGTTTTCTGCCGGAGGCTGTTGCCAATTAACCAGCCTGGGAAAAGCGCGAGCTGCGCTCAGGGGGCTGCAGCGAGAATGTGGGTCAGGGGAGCTGGAACCGGGAAGGGCCGGCGTGCCAAGGAGCTTTGGGGGTCAGGCTGCGGCTGGTCCCCGGGTGTGCCGGGGTGCCCCAGCTCCTCCTCCTGTGGTGTGCTAGCCTGCGCCCCCTTCCCCACTTGCCAGGGCTCTTGCGCGGCGCCCCTCAGAGAGCAGCCCTTCGGCTGCCGTGCGCATCGCTGCGCAGAGTGGCCCCTTGGGAGCAAACCCAGTGGGTGCTGGAGCCTGGGCAGGCCTGGCTTCCAGAGGCCTCTCCTGAGGAAGGGTGGGGGCGAGGCCCCCTTTGCCCAGGAGGAGCTCCGTGGCCCTCCAGGGCCGCGTGGCTGGAAGTGCCCCTCCCAGTGGCCTTGTCTGACTGCCACGCGTACCCGGGCCTCTCCCCGGGGGCTGGGGGCCCCCGTGGCCTCGATTCGCCAGCCCGGGCTCCGACCTGGGAAGCCCCTTGCTGTGGGAAGCAGAGATGTTCCGCCACGCAGGCTGTGCCAGCTTGCCCTGTGGATGGAGCAGGCCAGGGTGGAGGAGCGCTGCCTCTCCTGCCGGCAACCCGGGAGGCCCGCGAAGTGCTGCAGCTGGTTCCCGGAGTGCCCCCACCCCCTGCCGGGGGAGGCGTGCGGGAGCCGGCGAGCTGACTCTGCGGAAAGCGTGTTTGTGCCGAGCGCTGGCCTGCGGAGCGGCCCCTTGCCCGGCTTCCGGCGCTGCTTGCCCCCATTTTTGCAGCCCTGCGCAGGCAGCGTTGGGTTTCGCAGAGGGGAACTGGCGGTGGGAGCAGCTCGCCCAGGGCAGAGCCTGGTGTGGGCGTCTGCCCCGGCGTGCGCAGGTGCTCCCGTCTCCCCACACTCGCGCCAGGCCCTCCGTGCTTCCTGTGCTCCTGGGCCTGGCTGCATCCTGTGTGAAACTGGCCGATGTGTGAGCACGGCTGCTTGCTTTGGCAGCCGCTTCTCCCAGACGAGCACCCGCCCTCCTCTGCCTGACTCACTCCCTTTCCTCTCCGCCCGCTGCTCCCAGGCTGCTGTGGAGGCGGCCTCCGAACGCCCTTCCCTGGCGTGTTTTGCACCCCGCGGGGCTGGCCCGGCTCGCCTGCCTGCCTGCCTGCCTGCCTGCCTGCCTGCCTGCCTGCCTGCCTGCCTGCCTGCCTGCCGCTGGTCCCGGCAAAGGCTCTGCCTGCCTTCTCATGCCGGCTGCTGGTGTGGGGCTGCCGTACCCAGTCCCGGAAAGGTCCTGGGGCTCATGCGGCACACCTCCTGGCTGCGCGGGGCCCTGGTGGGTCCGGGAGGGCTGCCACACGGTGGCCTCTCCCATGAGTCGCGGTTCCACAGGGCGACTTGCTGTGCTGGGAGACCCCCTCAGCTGCCCGTGTGAATGAACGGCATGGTGGAGCTGGCCCAGCGGGTGCACCCCACGGACTGGTGGGGGAGGATGGGGCACTCGTGCAGCCGCGCAACACAGGGACTCTCGTGAGGCCGGGCTGCCGGGGGCTGGGCTGCTAACTGGGGATTTCTTGGCCTGTTGGAGCCGCGACCTCAGCAGCCTGCTTTGTTCCGGATTTGCTCTTCAGCTGTTATCAAAAAGAACACCATTGAGCTGGCAAAGGCGCAGAGAAGGGCAGGAGGAAAGGCTATCTCAGCTGGGATTGTTTTGCTTCGGAAAAGGGCGTGTCCGGGAGCCGTGGCAGAGGGTTGGGGCCACGCCTGGTGCAGAGCAACATAGAAACAGCGCCAGTCAGGAGGGGCCTCCCGGGCCATCTAGTCTGGCCCCTGGCTCCAGCCGTCTCCGCTCACGCCATGCGCACCATGTGCACGTCCAGCCTGTCCTTGCAGGCGGAGAGCGAGGCGGTTCCATTCTCCCTCCGCTGTCGTGCCAGAACTGGGGCTGCCCTGGAGCTGAGCTGCTGGGCAGGGGGTTCAGGGGAGAGCAATGGACAGGGCCCCCTCACGTGCCACAAAGTGCTTCCCTGTCCAGGAGGGGTGCCAGCCACCACCCGGAAGCGCTCGAGTTCCTGGAGGAGGCGGCAGTCAGTGGTCAGTGGCCTGGCTACACGCCACCTCCACCGCCAGGTGTGGCACACCTGCGCACACCCGTTGTGGAGGAACTGGGCAGGCAAACACTTGTGGTGTGAGCGGCATGCCAGACTGGATGGACCCTGGCCTGGTGCTCAGGCTGTGGGGCGATCGCCCCGTCCCCTGGACTGCTGCCAGCACCTGGGCTTTCTTCTCATTGGAAGCTCTCCGGGACAGTCGGAGTGCTGTGAGCCGAGCGGGCAGGCCTGATCCTGCTTCAGGCCTGACAGGAGCCGCAAGGCCCCCCCAGCGCTGGGGTGCCCGACGCAGCGCACGCTCCTCTCCCGCCTCCCCTGGGCTTGTGGGCTCCATGAGGCCCTGGTGCACCTGCACTGCAGGAACCGGCCGCTTGGCTTTCTGCTGATCCAAACATGGATATGGCGCCAGCTGGCCAGCAATGGCGTTTGTGGCAGTTAACAAACAAAATACCGGGACATGAAATGGGATCGTGCCCCATAAGAGGCCCGGAGCTGACAGATCGGAAGCAGCCGGTCCCGGGGCGCATTCCGCCCTTGAACTCGCCTGCTATCTGCTCCGCCACCGGTGGCTCCCGCCCTTCCTGCCTTCCCTGAGCAGGTGTTTCCTGCGCGCTCTGAGGTGCGGCTGGAGGGATGGGGCTGTGCCGAGGTTTCTAAAAATGCCCCCAAATGGTGCCGCATTGTGTGACTGAGGCAGAGGCCTCGGGCGCGGGCACCAGACTCGGGAACCTGCTGCGGGCCGGGCCGTGGGGGAAGGGACCGCCCGCTGGGCCCCGTGCCGCCACGACTGGCCTCGCCTGGGCAGAGGTGCTCTGCAGCGTTCCGGAGCGTGGCCTGCCCTGGTGGCAGTGGTGCGTGTGCCTCCATCTCCTCCCGTCTCCGCCCACAGGTGGTACAAGCTCCACTCGAAGCCCGGAAAGAAGGAGAAGGACCGCGGGGAGGTCCAGTTGAGCATCCAGTTCACGCGCCACAGCCTCACCGCCAGCATGTTCGACCTGTCGGTCAAGGAGAAGCCGCGGTCGCCCTTCGGCCGGCTGAAGGACAAGGTGACGGGCAGGCAGAAGTACGACCTGGAGTCCGCCTCCGCCATCGTGCCCAGTAGCAGCGGGGCCCTGGACGAGGACTTCGGCTCGGCGGG
This sequence comes from Varanus salvator macromaculatus, assembly GCA_023646645.1. Classification (NCBI taxonomy): domain Eukaryota; kingdom Metazoa; phylum Chordata; class Lepidosauria; order Squamata; family Varanidae; genus Varanus; species Varanus salvator. The sequence continues at coordinate 1,664,074 of JAIXND010000772.1, read as the reverse complement.
CAAGAAGGCCAAGGCGAAGGGCTTCTTCTTCAGGAGCAAGCTGCGCAAGTCCTCCCTGACCCAGTCCAACACCTCCCTGGGCTCCGACAGCACCGCCTCCTCGGCCAGCAGCGTGGCGGGCAGCAGCATCGGGGCGCCAGGTGGGATGCCACAGTCGCCCAGCCGGCACAGCAGCCTCTCCACTGACCGCTCGGGTAAGCGGGGGTGGCGTGGCCACAGCTGCCTTGTGCCGGGGCCGTTCCTGCAGGGAGGTCAGGTGAGGGGCATTGCTTTGGCCGGGCCGAGGCTGGGGGGGCACCGTACGGGCTCTGTGGGGAACCTCTCGTGGCACCGGCCACATTCCTAGTCTGCAGGGAGGGTCCCTCAAACCGTTTTCCTATTTTTGTAGCTGCCCTTTTCTGTTTTGCTTGGCTCGTCCTGCAGATGACTAACCCCAAAACACTGCGTAGTGCGAAAATGCCTTTTAAAGCTGAAACGCTCGCGGTTTTTAACGCTGGCCTTCTGGCAGATGTGAGCTGGGATGAAGCCGACTGCAGAGGCGATGCGAGCTGCCCACGAGGCCCTTGAGCTGCAGCGGCCTGACTTGGGCCGCAGCTCCGGGCTGGTTGGGGTTCTGGTCGCGTGCCGTGCGGGCCAGTGCTGCGCGGATGCTCCGCTGGAGTGCCGGAGCCCTGCCAGGGATCTCAGGAAACCGTCTGGAGCCTGGGTCTGGCGCTTGGAGTTGGCCCCCCCCCCCCCGCAAAGGCCGTGTGGCAGGAGGGCCAGCGTGGGCCAGAAGGTGGCTCGAGCGCAGCAGAGTGGCGTGTCAGGCCCAACCTGCGGGGACCGGCTGGCATCCCTGGCGCAGGGCTCAAAGCAGCGCAGCTTCGGGCTGCACGTTGACATCCCTGAGGCCGGGGCTCCAGGGGTCCCAGCCCGGCTCAGGGCTCTGGGTGCTCGGCGGGAGCGCGCTCAGCAGTGTGTGGGTGGCGCAGCGCCAGGGCCCCGGCCTCCCATGTGCTCACAGCACCAGTGTGCTGCTTGCGGCGGGGCGGCTGCCCTGTAGGGCATCTTAGCCAGGGCCTGGGGCCGGGCAGGGCCTCTCTCGGGACGGCACAGCTTGCCGTGGCTCAGGGCCGTCCAAGGGGGTGGGCGATGCAGGGCGGCGCTTTGGGGATGGCTGGTGGGTGGTCCTAACCGGCCCCCTTCTGCCCTTCCAGCGAGAGACTTCCTGCCCTCGCCGAAGCTGACCCACAAGCGGGCCTTCAGCGACGAGGCCTCCCAGATCGGCCTGCTGCCAGACGCCAGACGGGCCCAGGGCCTGACACCACAGAGTGAGCCCGTCTCCAGGTCGTCGCTCTGCATCAACGGGAGCCACATCTATTGTGAAGAGCCGGCCCCCAAGCCTGCCGGCCTCCCCCTGGCCCAGAGCAGTGCCCACCGGCCCAGCCAGGGCTCTGTCCCCGCGCCGTGTGTCCCCGAACCGGACCTGCCACCCTGGCCCGGCAGCAGCGCCGGCGGCTTCCAGAAGGGCCCCCCCAGGGACCCGCCCCGGTTCATCCCCTCACCCCCGATCCTGGCGGCTCAGGAGGAGGACAAGCTCTCTGTCAAGACCATCGCCCTCAACCGGCAGCGGGGCTGGGCCAAGGCGGCGGAGGGGCCAGGGGCGCAGAGCAGGCCCGTCCAGATCGCTGCACCCCTCGTCTTCTCTGCAGAGGTCCGGCGGGTGAGGCCCCGCGGAGGCAGCCACGAGGAGGAGGAGGACGAGGCACGGCGGGGCAGGGCAGGCTCCCTCCACCGGGCGAGCGGCAGAGACAGCAGGGAGAGCGGCGGGGCTGCCCACGAGGGGCCCACAGAGGGGCGGCGAGAGGAGGCTGCCGGGGAGGAAGAGGGGCGCGCCGGCAGCGGCCTCAGGCCTGGCTCGCCGGACAGCGAGGAGCCCGCCCGGGTACCCAGGTGAGCACGGGGGGTGCGTGTTCTCCCCAAGGGGGGCACCGGCTGCTGGATTCCTCGGGGCTTGTCGGGCTCCACTGTGGCGGTGGCCCCCGAGAGGGGCTGGGCTGGGGGAGGTGGGGCCTCTGCACTGCTCAGCGGCCTTCCAGTGGGGTGCCCCACTTCGTGTCCCCGAGGGCTTCTGTTCACGGCTAGGTGGGGGGAACAGATGGGGGTTTGGAGGCCAGGCGGCCACGTGGGCCAGCTTGGCCTCGGAAAAGGCTTTGCTGAGGCCGGCTGGAGGGACGGGCTGCAGTGGAGGGGGACCGTTTCTGATCTGGGGGCCGGATTGCCTCCTGGACCCCCTGGTGGCCTGGCTGCTGTCCAGCTGGCACGTGTCCCTCCACGGATGGCGTCCGTGCGGCTTCCTCTGTGCAAGGGTGGGTGGCGTCTGAGGCGGCTCGGCCGAGGAAGGGCTCGGCTGTGCCCCAGAGGAGCGGTGCTTGCGCTCCGCCGTCATCCCAGCCAGGGCGCTCGAGGGCTGCTTGCTCGGCACCGTGAGAGTGCACTCCCCGCCGTGGGGCATGGGGAGGTCTGAGGAACGGGGGCTTAGGGCCGGAGCTTGGCGGGGGCACGGTGTGGGGGCCAGGAGATTGGTGCCCCAGCAGCAGGGGCTGCTGGGGCCGCTGGGCACGAGCTGGGCCTGCCGTCTGTAAGCAGCCCCCTTAGTGGGCCGTGGTTTGCTGCCCCGGCTCTGAGCGGAAGGAGGGGAAGGCCAAGCCGCGAGCTCAAAGCACCGCCACATCCGCGCTTTGGGGGCTTTGCGGTTCTCGCCCAAACCAATTTTGCCCCCGAAGCGCTTCACCTTCTGCGTCGCCCGCATAGTCCTGCACACCAAATGGCCCATGTGGCAGAAGGTCCGTGGCCGGGAGGGACTCCCTTCCCGGCATGTGGCGCCAGGGAGCAAGACCCCTCTGGGGTGTAGTGGTGTGTGGCAAGGGTGGAGGGGAGTCGCCCTCCACCCCATAAGCAGTGGGGCAGGGCAGCCAGTGCCGGTCACCTTGGAGCCCAGGTCCCTCCACATTCCGTGCACTTTCTTTATGCTCCACGTTTTCCCAAAGCAAGGAAGGACCACGCAATGTGCGCTTGTGCTCCCGCTTGAGGTGCGACTGGGCAGGACGGAACCAGGCGCCCTCAGAGCGGAGCACCGCGTGTCCCTCGGCATCTGCCCTGGGGGGAAGCTTTCTGGTGCCAGAGTGTTTGCAGCCTGCCACGGGGGCCCTTCTAGGGGGCCGGTATGGGATGGGCCGCAAGCCGCTCTGGGGAGTGAGGAGGGGCGCCGGCAGTCGTGGGTCGGGCAGGGCTTGGATCCATGCTCTGGCATGCTGCAGGACCTCCCTTCCCGCTGGCCAGTGGCGAAGGGCCGGCAAAGGTGGGGGGAGCCCGGGCTGACCCACTGCTGGGGCAGCGCCTGCGTGTCAGCCGTGCTGCGCGGCACGCCCTGGGCCATGCATGGCCTGCTGCAGGCCCCCCAGTCGGGTTGCGTCCGCTGGCTGCGGGCGGGAGGACCGCGGCCCTGAGGGCACGTGCTCGCCTGGCAGCAGCACCCGGGACGTCAGGCCTGAGCCAGAGGCCGTGCCGGGCTCCACCAAGCGGTCCGCGGAGGCTGTGCGGGAAGCCTGCACCCTGCGGTGCTCCGGATGCTCCGGTGCCTGGAAGAATGCGGTCCCTGGGGTGCTGCAGAGGCTGGGCAGGCGGGACGGCGCCCTGCTCTCCGGCCGCAAGCACAGTGTGGAGCTGCATCGCCTCCCCCCCCCCCCCGCTGCCTGCAGGGGCCTGCAGGGCTGCGCCTGAGTTGCCAGGGTGCTTTGGCCGTTTGGCGCGGTGCAGACTTCCGCTCGGAGGCTCGATGGTGCTGCGAGAGGCCCGTTCCAGGGCCTGTGGCCTGGGAGCCCCGGGTCAGCCTGTGGCGGAAGGGCTGCCGTGGGGCGGTGGCAGCCAGCCGGCCCTTCAGCGTGCTGGTCGGAAGGCCTGGGCGGTGCTGCCATCTTCCCCCAGAATGCTTTCCTGCTTTCAGGCAAGATTGAAGCGCATGCGAGCACGCCCGGATCTCTGGGGCACTTCTCCCACACGGCAGCTGGGCTGGCGTGTCCGCGCCTCCCTCCGTCTTCCCCAGTTCGCCAAGCGCAGGGCAGCCGCGGCGGGCGAGAGCTCTGGGGACTGCAGGCCGCCGCACGGGCGGGAAGGGGCCGAGCCGGAGCACGGGGGGAGGGCGCCGCCATTCACCTGCTGCACCACGAGGGCCCGGCACCAGGGCCTCCGCCCGCGCTCAGCAGCACATCCGCGCTTCCGGGGGCGGGGGCTCCATGACTGAGGCCTGGGAATGCAGGCTGGTGGGGATGCACAGGAGAGGACCTGGGAGGCTTTCTGGCCCGTGCTGGCCCTGTGGGAGGGGTGGGCGGTGTGAGTCGCCACTCCGCCTCTGCTCCCTGCGCTCCTGGGCTAACCAGGCCCGGCGTTGCGGCGCTGGGCTTGGGATGGGGGACGGAGCCCGCAGGACGCCACCTCACTGACGCTCGCGATCAGGCCCTCTGCTGCGGGGCTGCGGCTTCCGCCCATCGAGGTGGGGCAACAGGCGGCTGTGGCGGGGGGGGGAGCAGGGCCGGTGCCAGGGGAGGGCCCCACAGCCAGCGGGGCAGCTGTCCGCGCGGAGCCCCATGGCGGCTGTGAGCCTCAGGCTGGGCCCTGTGCGAACCCATGCCATTCCCCGCACGCCTGCCGGTTTTGTGCTCCAGGAGAACATTGTGGCGCAGGAGAGGCCGGGGGTGGGGGCACGTGGGAGGCGGGGTCCCGCCAGGGCCTCTCCTGCTCCCTCACGGCCAGGGCGCTCAGCCAGCGCGTTGCTCGGCCCGCTGGACCACCAGCGAACAGGCCGCGCTGAATGAGTGGCCGCTGCTGGGTGCAGCCCCCCAGCTGTTTCCGTCCTGCTGGAAGGAGAAGGATCGCCCTGGCCTCGTGGTCCCCCGCCAGGGAGGAAGAGGGCGAGGGGGTATTGAAGGGCGGCCGCCTCTGGGCTGGAGGGGCATCTCGCCTTGCCTTCCGGGAGGGCTCCCCCTGCCAGGAGCTTGGTCTTCCACAGCAGCCCTCCACGAGACGACACCTCCCTTCCGCCACCCGCTGTACTCCCTGGGCTGCTCTCCGAACCAGCCGTAGTTCGCCGGCATACACACGACGCCCGGTTCCCTTCACTCAGAGGGCATCGCTTCCCGCCGCTGCTTGGACTGAGCTGTGTTGGTCTCCCGGCCAGGAGGTCCACGCGGAGCTCTTGCGCTCTGCTTGCTGTAGCACCCCTGGACTGGTGCCATCGCCAGCTGGGCCACGTGGCTGCTGCCTCCAGTGTTGGGCACTTGGCTAAGCAGGTGGAAAACGCGATCCCAGAGCGGGTCCCCCGAGACCCACTGCTTGCACCACTCAGTTGTGGGGGGACGGTGCCCCCCGCCCTCTGCTGCCTGCCCTCCAGGGATTGCTCCCTGCCTGTAGAACGGGCCCCGTGGCGCCTGCAGGGCCCCTCCCCAGCATGCCCCTGGGAGGGTTTTGTGCCGCGGCACTGCGGCCCCAGCCAAGCTGAGGGGCTGTTTCTTACACAGGCCCCGGGGTGGCGGCGAGGGGTGGGTGCCCCCCTTCCCTGGCCCAGGAAAGCGCTGTTGATGCATCGGCAGGACTGGGCACTTCTGGACGTGCCGCAGCCTGGGGGTGGTCAGAATCAGAGAATGGCGGAGTCGGAAGGGGCCAGAAGGCCCTCGGGTCCAGCCCCCTGCCGTTGCAGGACACCAAGCCACGCCACCCCACTCGGGGGCTGTCTGGGCACGTGCCGAGTGCCTCCAGCGAGGGAGAGCCCGCCACTTCCCCAGCTCAGAGGCTCCACTACCGCACTGCCCTGACTCTCAGGAAGTCCCTGCGGTGCCTCGTCTCAGTCTGGTCTCTTTTCACTGAACTCTGTTATTTCGGGTCCTGCACTCTGGGCTGGATGAGATGTGATTGTGTTCTTCCTCTTCGTGACAGCCTTCCAGCACTTGCAGAGTCTCGCCTCAGTCTTCCCTTCTCGAGGCTGAATGTGCCCATTTCCCAGTCTTTCCTCGCAGGGCTTTGCCTCCAGTCCCCGGGCCATCCTTGCTGCCCTCCTCTGCACCTTCTCTGGCTTTCCTGCGTCTTTTTGAAACTTAGGTGCCAGAACTGGAGACGGGGCTCCAGGTGAGGTCTGGCTGGCGCTGGGCGCAGCGGAACTGGAACTTGGCGTGCTTTGGAAGGGCTGCTTCTGTTCCTGGAGCCCAAAATAGCAGCTGCCGCTTTCGCACCTGCATCGCACTAGTTAGTTTCTGTCTGCTGTGCAGCTGCGTGGCAAAGGCTGCCGGGCAGAAGCGCCCGGAGGTCTCGTGACGGCTGCCTGATGGAAGGCGCCTGGGTTGTGCCTGGGGGCCCTTCTGGAAGGGGAGCAGGGCGCCACGTCCTTCGCCACCGCTCAGTCCCATGCAAGCTTCCAAGGAGGGTTCAGCTGCGGTCAGGCGTGTGCGACCCCCAATCTCGCCTCGGTGGTCCCCGCGCGTCTCACACGTGGCTCTGCTGCACGTCTACAGCCCGTCGGGATTCCAGCGTGGCATGGCAGGATTCCTCCTTGGCAGGAGCTCCTGGTGGGCCGTGCCCGGCACTCGGGGCCTCTTGGACCGCCATGGCGGCTGCATCGGAAAGGCCCCGCTCCATGCACCATTTCCTCCTGCAGCCTGCTGGAGAGGGGCTGGCCCTCTCGCTCTCTCCCAGCCCCGTCCATCCCTCGTCCTTGTCTTTAAAAGAGCCTCTGGAAACTCTTGTTCTGGCCGGCCGGCCTGGCCTGGCGAAACGGCACCAGCCTCCACACCGGGTCGGTGCTGCGGCTTTGAAGCGGCGCTCTGGGGGGGGGGCGATCCCGAGAGGATCACGTGCCCCCGGACGTGGGGACCCGGCGCAGCAGTCACTTGGCGGAGGAAGCGAGGCCGAGGGGGGCTGGGCGATCCCGGGTTCGGCAAGCGCGTCAGGCCAGAGTGGGTGGAGGCGGTCCGAATGCGTGGCCGCTTTGCTCGGGAGACCGCTTGCCGTGCCATGGCTGGAGGGAGGGAACGCCTGCTGCCCCCCTGGCTGGGCCTGGCCAGCTGCTCTTGTCCCGGAGCCGGTCCGGCAAGCGCCTGCAGGCGCTGGTTCTGCCCGGCCGAGTGGCAGCTGCAGGCCGCCCACGGAGATCCCACAGAGCCTCCCGCAGCCCAGAAGGGCCTCCAGCCGTCCCTGGGAAGCCTCCAGCGTTCACTTCGGGGGGCTGGGGCTTGTGGGGAGGAAGCTGTGCTTGCTTCAGCTTTGGGAAGGTGCAGGCTGACAGCAGAGTCCGAGGCTAGTTGGGTTCAGGGAGGTCCCGGATGCGGGTGGAGGGTTGCAGAGCTGATGTCCACCGCCGCCGCCCCAGCCGAGGCTGCAACGCACTCTCCGTCTCTGGCATGTGCTGAGCCCCTCGGGAAGCAGCGCTCCGCCCTTTGCTTGGCTTCTTTGGCATGGGAGCCGCCCCCCATCCGGGCGGCCGGGCTGGGCAGTGGCCAGCTGCTCGAGGGAGCCCGGTCGCGGGGGGCTTGCTCGGGCAGGGGCCGGGCGAGTGCTGTCCGCCGGCTCCTCAGCCCGGTACGCAACGCCCAGCCCTGGGAGCCCTTGGCCAGCCAGCGCTCGGCTGCACTTCCTCTCCAGGGCCTGGCTGCCCGTGACCCCACAAAACAACAAGGCCGCATTCCACAGGAGGCCTGGGGCGCCCAAGTCCCGGGGAGCGGGCCTGTGTCGGGAGAGGCTGGGCTGCCCCGGCTCCAGCGCACCTCCCCGCCCTCGGGGCCGCTGGCACCAAGACGGGCCTCTCGGAGGCTGGCTGACCCGGCTGCAGGGCGGGCCTCCGGTACGATCCCTTGAGCCTCAGGGTGGGGGGTATCTTAGGGGGCTGTGCCCCTGCCCTGCCTTCTGCGGGAAGCTGTGCGTGGGGCGGGGGGATGAGAGGCTGGCTTGACTCTGCACTTTGAGGGCTGGAGCTTCCTGTGAGTCACAGAGAGCCACGGGTGGGCAGAGGTCGCACATGGTGCCTGGGAAGCACCGGGCCCGGCCTGGGGGGTGTCTGCTCAGTGGGAGGGGGAATGAGGCCCCCCCAGCAGATCAGGGGGGCCTCAGACCTGTCCACTTGGTGGAGATGGGCTGGGTGGGGGGTCAGTCGATTGGGGTCCCTGCAGGTGGGGAGCAGGATGGGCAGGACAGGAGGGTCTCCTGGAGAGGCCTCAGGGAGTTTGAGAGCAGCTTCACGGGCACGGGGGGGCCCTGAGAGCGAGGGGTGGGGCCCGTTGTGGGAGCAGCAGCGCTCTGGAGGGCTGGAGGGGTGGGCAGCGAGGCCACGGGCACAGCGCGTGGGTCATGCACCATGGAGGCGCTTCAGGCAAACGGGCTTGTGCCAGGTCCTGTGCAGGCGAGGGCGGCATGGGCTGCCGGGGGTGGGGGAGCCGGAGCGTTCGGACGGGGAGGGGGCGTCCCCGGAAGGCTGAGGAGGGAGGAGCCGGGGGGTGAGCCGCCATGCTGTGGAGGGCGCCCGGGTCCGCAGCAGAGGTGCGCCTTCGGTAGAGGCAGCGGGTGTGGGGGGACGCCCGCCCTCCTCGCTGGGGCTCCCTGTCCCGGGTCCAGGCTGCAGGGCGAGAGCAGCAGCCACTTCTGGCACTGGGCACGGCTGGCCTTTCGCCTTTTGGGTGCCCTGGCCGGGCCGAGGCGGACGGAAGGCGTGTGGGTGGGCAGCGGAGGGGCGCAGGCCGCGAAGCACAGCCGGTCCAATGCCCCTGAGCCGTGGGGTGGCAGCCAGCAGGGAGTCCTCCCAGGCAGCTTGGGGAGGGGGGGACGCGGGGAGCACCTTGCTGGTTCGTGGCCGGATCCTGTCTGCATGGGACTTTGGAGGGGCCACTGGCTGTCCTGGCACAGGCACACATGCCTCCTGGGCCACGGCTGGGACAGGAGCCGCCGGAGGGCGTGGGAAGGCGCTCCTGGCAACGTTTGGGGGTGCACGCTGGCCCCAATGCCCAGCCCCTTCCCCGCGCTTCTGCTTGCTCTGCTTGCCTCGTGCTTTGAGTTCCCACTCTGGCCTCAGCAAAGCCTCGCTTCCCCAGAATGCACCGGGGTGGTTGCCGTGCGTCATGCACGTGGGGGGCACTGCGCAGGGGGGCAGCTGCAGGCCAGGCTGGGATGCCCTCCCTGTCCCATCCCTTGCAGGCTGAAAGGGCCTCCAGGGCGGCCCCAGCTGCAGGCTGCCCCCGGCCTCGTCCTCCTCCTGCAGCTGCCCCTCCCCTCTGCCCCCCCTGCCCCCCGCTGCACGGGGCAGCCCCAAGGCCCTCCCCTGCACACCCCCCTCCTCCGGCTGCTGCGAGTACTAAACCGCTTCCCCGCTCACTCTCTCTGCAGCTCGCCACCCGGCCTGCTCGCCCTGACCGAGTCCGGTGCAGACGCTCCATGCCCCGAGGACCGTGGCCCCTGCCCCTCCGTGCAAGCTGGAGAACGGCCGGCCGGGCCTGCTCCCCGGAGACCGAGCCGCCCGGAGGCCCCCGCTAGAGCCCCCCCTGAGTGGGACGACAGCTTTGATGCCTTTGCCTCAAGCAGACTCAGGCCTGACACGCCGAGGGAGCCCCCGGCCCCCCCGCCTGCCGCCGCGCTCGCGGAAGACCCCGCTCCCAGGGACGGCCCGTGGGACCCCGGCCCTGCTGAGGCCGCGGCCCAGCCCCAGGGCAGCGGCGGGGTGGCTCGGACAGGGGAAGAGCCCCGGCCCGGGAGCCCGCACCCGCCAAACTCCCTCCCCGAGGGTGGACAGAGCCCCCCTGGAGACGCCCCTCTGCCGGCGGGGGCCGCTCCAGAGAGCACGGCGACTCAAGGACGGCCCACGTGGGCGCAGCACCCTGGGGAAGAGCAGGCTCACTGGGGGCCCTGTGGGGAGGCTGCAGGCGCCTGGGCGGCAGAGCCGGGGCAGTCCTTGGAGAGAGGGGCAGCGGCCACCCCGGCAGCCCTCGGGTGGGCTCAGGAGGACCGCAGAGGCCGGCGCGCCTCCCCGCTCTTGGAGGACGCCTTCTCCCTGGAGGAGCCGGGTCTGCCTGCAGAGGCTCCTGGCAGGAACGAGTTGGGGGGGGCCAGGGAGGGGCCCTCTCTGCCGGGAAGTGGACAAGGCCCCGGGGGCGAAGTGGGGGAGGAGGCGGAACGGCTGGGCCTGCCTCCCCCAACCGGTGGCCCTCACATGGGGACGGGGCCAAGCCAGGCCCTCGAGGGGTCCCCCCGGCACGAAGGCCAGGATGCCGAGGAGGAAGGGCCCGTGGCCTCGGAGGCGGGGGAGCCGAGCGGGATGGGTGCGCACAGCACAGGGGGCCCCCCTCCGAAGCCCCCGCGGCGATTCACGCCCCTCAGCTTGGAAGAGGACGCCGGCGAGGCACTGGGCTGGCTGGGGGGCACATCCGGGCGGGAGGTGCAGGAGGCACTGGGCCTGGAAGAGCCCCCACTCGGCTCCCCCGGGGAGGAGGCGCCATCCCCTGCAGCCCCCGCCTCTGCGGCGCTGACAGCGATAATTGGAGCAGGTGGCGGGAGACCCTGGCGTGCCACTGAGGGCCTGCGCCTGGCCACAGAGGACGACACGCCTGCAGAAGCTAATGAGCTAAGGAGCCCAGAGCTTCCTCCTGGGGATACAGGGCTCTCGGCAGGCAAGGGGGCTCCGGGGGCCGAGCAGTTCGGAACTTGCCCATCCGAGCTCTCCTCGGGCCCTCCGGGGCCGCCAAGCGCCCGAGAGGAGTGTGGCCGGCCCCAGGGCACGGAGACCAGCGCCACACTCCTGGTGCTGGGCTCGTTACAGGCCGCGGAGGGGGGCCCTGAGCCCCAGGCGGGGGGGCCTTGGCCGTGTGCCGCACCCTGGGAGCCGCAGCCTGGCGCCACGGAGCTCTTCTGGGCAGCCGCGGAGGAGCTGCCGCCGCTGCCGTCTCCGGACTGCTCGGGCCTGCCGGCAGCGGCAAGCCGAGGCCCGGGCACAGAGGGACCGGAGATCCCGCTCGGCCAACCCTCACCTGCCCGTCCGTGGGTCTTGGCGGGAGGGATGCTGCAGCCGGGGGGCGAGACGGAGCTCTCCTCGGCCTGGTCTGATGACAGGGTGGAGGACTACAAGCGGGCCGACTTCTGGCAGGCAGGCAGCGAGATGTGGGGAGCCAGGCAGGAGGCAGCCCCGGCACCTGGCAACCCCTTTGCGCCCCACCCCGGCTCCCCTCTCCAAAGCAACCCCTTCGTGGAGAGGGCCCCGGGCGTGTCCCCCATCCAGCCCGCGGCCCATCAGCAGGAGGAGCAGGGCTGCAGAGATCACCGCGCCGAGAGGGCCCTGCGAGGCCTCTTCCCCGAGCTGCCCCCGGCGGCCCCCTCCCCACACGGCAGCCAGCCTCTGGCCTCGTCCACGCCGTTTCTGCAGGCTGCCGCTTGCCCCAAGCCATTCGCCTTCACTCCTCCCGCTGCGCCTCCTGCCCCTGGCGGGGCCTCTGTGGGGAGCAGCCCGGCCGTGGCCTGGCCATCCCTTGCACAGCCGCTGTCCGGCACAGAAGCCTCGGCGCCTTCGGTCCTGCCTGCGGAGAGCCAGCTGGCGGAAGAGGTGCCTCCCAAGCTGAGAGCCAGGTGAGCCCAAGGGAGAAGGCTGCCGGGGGTGGGGGGCCGTGGACGCGGTTGCCTGGGGAGCCTCCTGTCCTTCCTGGTCCCTCAGCCACGGTCTCTCCAGGCCGGGAGCCACACCGTGCCCACCAGTGGTGGAGCGCAGGCCAGCCGCTGGTCCGTGTCCTGGCAACTGCCCAGGCTGGCGGGGTGAGCTTCCCTTTCCTGCCCTGTGTGCTAAGCGTGGCCTTCCCCAGTGACGTTTCTGGGCTGGGCCGAGGCTCTCGTGGCAGGCCTCTGCCACAGAAGGTGGTGCACCGTGGCCTGGGGGCCGTGCCGAGCCCTGGCCAGGCCTCCCCAGCTGGGCGGCCACGGGACGGAGGTGCTCTGGGTCTGGGGTGGCATGGGGCGGGCAGGGCCCGTGCGTGTCTTGCAGACGTGGAGGTCGGGGAGGAAGTCCAGTAGCAGTCTGGGGGCTGCCTCCTCCTGCAGGGAATGGCACCCGCGGCAGCACAGCCGGCGGGGCGTTTCCGTGGCACCGGGTGAGGCTGCCCGGCCGACGGGCCTCTTCCGCCACACATGGGCCGGCAGCAGCGGCCCTTTCCCCAGCTGTGCTTGGAGAATGCCAAGTGCCTATTTGGGACCGTGTGGTGCCAACGTGGGCGAAAGCGCATCACGGTTGCGCCCCAGAAAGCGCACTCGTCTGCAGGACCCGCAGGCACCTCGCGGCCAAAGCGAGCCGGTGCCCTCGCTGCCCAGGCTGCCCGCCTTCCGCTGCCCTGGCCTGCCCCTGCCCAGGGCCCCGGTCTCCTCTAGAGGGGGAGGAGGCAGAGCAGCTCCCAGGGCTTCACCCGTTGCTGGGACTGGTCCCGGGTAATTCCAGGTGCCGGGCCAAGGTGTGCGGCTCGTTTGGAGGATCGGGCGTGCTGTGCTGTGTAACCTGCGGGCCTTCGTGGCAGGACGGCTTCGCCTGCGGCCAGCCTCCCGGTTGCTCCCCTGCGGTGGGGCAGGGCAGCCGCCACCCCTTCCCTCTGGGGTGCTGCGAACGCTTTTCCCACCTCTCTGGGTGGGGCACGAGGACTTGGGTGCAAAGAGACCCATGTTTCCCCTTCTGCCCACCCAGCAAACAGCCCTGCTGTAACGTGTCCACATGAGCCTTGTGGGCTCGCGCTGTGGCTATCGGGGAGAGTTAGGGTCTGGGTTCAGGAGCTCTCTGTGTTGCACAGGGCCGAATGCATTTCTGGGGAGTGCTGCTACGGGGCGGGGGGGAGGGAGAGGTAGCATTTCTGGAAACTCCCATCTAGCAGGCATTTTGGAAAGGTGCAAATAGAAGAAGGAATGACGAAGTTGCATAAAGTGCTTCGAGGGCGCGGGGGCGAGCTGCGTGCGCCTGGAGCTGCTTGGGGTTCGTGTGGCTGTGTGGAACCGCAGGGGAGGTGCAGCGCCGGGTTTCTGCGCAGCTCGGGCTTCAGCCACGACGGGGCGCGCTGCATTCGTGCAAATGCAGGCAGGGCGTCCCGGCTGAGGCGAGGCTGGGCTGCGGCGCCAGCGGCACAGAGTCCCGCTGCTTGCGGCCTGGCACCTCCGATCCTCTGCGGTGTTTCTGCGGTGCGCACAGTGGCTTGCGGACGTGTCCGACGCCGCAACGGGGATGCGGGTGGCTGCAGTGGAAGCTGCGGGGGTGTCCAGGAGGCTCGGCAGGTGAGCCCCTCCGGCCAGTGGCTTCCCAAGCGTGGAGGACCAGCCATGGGACAACCTGCTCCCAGCACTCAGAGCTCCCTTGTGGTTCCAGGGACTGAAATCCCGCCTGGAGGCCGGAGCGGTCCCTTTCAGCTGGCCGCTGCTAACATTCCAGCCGACTGCCCCGCTCGGTCCTGATCTCCCACAGCGGCGCTGGCTTCGTGCTTGGCTGAGCCACCTTAATTAACTGCTGCATTTCACAGTTTAATGCAGAAATAATGGGATGGATTAGGGTGGCTTTCGGAGGTCGAAGGCGATTGTGGTCTTGGTTCCTTGTTGCCTTGACATAGGAGCCACGGACCCCTTTGTGATGTTGGAGGGCCTGGAGGCGGAGAAGGGGATGCTGGAAAATCGGCCAGGCACAGACCTTCTCCGTAGACAGGCCAGAACTGCCCAGGTTTGGCTGCCTGGCCACTCCCTGCCTCCCCAGGAGGGCCTTGCCTGCTGCGCATCCCCCTTTCGGCTTCCTGCTCCTGGGATGCTCTTGATTCTTCCAGCAAGCGAGGCTGACCTGCCAGGCAAAGCTGCTTCCGAGGGAGGCTAGAAAGGCCACCGGGCTGTGGCTGGCGGATGGGGAGGAGCCGGGCCGGCTGGCACAGAGACCTGCATGCAGAAAGTGCCGGCCTGCCCGGGACGGCATCCAGGACGGGGGCTTGCGAGTCTTGGCGGATGCGGCTCGTGCCATGTGCTGCGGGGAGGAGCTTGCTCATGCGCCCGGCTTGCCACGGCTGTGCAAAGAGGGCCGGGCACTTGGAAAGGCCCTGCTGTGCCCGGGCTGCAAGTCTCGGCTGCAGAGAGGGCTTCTGCTTCCCTCGCTCACCGGCACGCCCTGCTCGGCCGCCTTCCTCTCGGAGGCCCCAGGCATTGTGTGGCTGCAGCGGGACCTGGCCGGGGGCGGCAGCGAGCTTGGCGTGAAGGGGCCTCCGCCGCTGCCTCGGGGCTGGCCGAGGGTGATGCGAGTCCTCCGCCACGGGCGGCAGCAGAGGATCGTGGCCCGCAGAGCAGTCTCTGTTGCTGTGGCTGCTGTTTTGTGCTGGTGCGTTGCCTGCGACTTAAGGGGACCCCGTGAATGGCGGCCCTCCGCTTGTGGCCGTCCGCTCGGCTGCTGCAACCTTGCACCAGCTGCTGCAGCTGGCCCTCCCAGCCGCGCACCAAGCCGAGCACCTTCCTTCAGAGGGCTGCCTGCTGCAGAGGAGGGTGTGTGTCGGGGTGGGGGCGGTCCTGTGGGTCCTGTGAACCAAGTCTAGCCAGTTCCGCCTGCATTGCTTTCGTCCTGCGTTTGCGTTCTCTAAGGGCTGCTCTTCAGAGTAAGTTCTCACAGCTTAAAATTCAGCAGAAAGCAAGTCTCGGAGCAAGCAGAATTCCCACATAAGAGGCAACCGGCTCTGAAAGGTGCGGAGCCACCCGGGAGCTGCCTGGCTGGGCTGGGACTCGTGGGGTACCTCCGGAGCCCCAGTTCAGGGCTGGGACCGCAGCTGCCCTGGCTCTCCCGCAGAAGCCACGCTTGGGGCAAAAGCCTATAGAGGCCCTGAGCCACGCTTGATTTTGGGGGCATCCTTCTGGTGCCCACTGACAACCCTCGTCTCACTTGTGCCGGGAAACGGACCGGAAGCCCCGGAGCCATTGTTCCATCTGGCCAGGCCCAGCTGTGCTGGAGTCCAGCGTCGGGTTGGCCGCCTGCAGTTCCCGAACAGTTGGGGAGCCGCTGTGAGCTTGCACAGCCACCCGCTTGTCCACATGCGCTTGCCAGCCAGCGTCCCGGAGGGAAGCGAGATGCTTGGTGCGCGGCTGCGGTGCGCAGGAAGCTTGCCGTGGCTGCCAGCAGAGGGCACCGTTGGGCCATGGATCGCCTTGGAAGCCTCGCCTGGGGGGCCGGGGGGGCCTCGTGGGCCAGCCTGCTGGAGAGGAGAAGCCCGCTGAGGCCGGCCGGGGGCTTTCCTCGGGTTTGCTTGTGGGAGCTCTGGGTGCGTGTGGCTCTTTCCCGCCCCGAACGAGCAAGGGGGAAGCTCCCGCAACTTGCGTGGTTGTGGGGCCAGCCGCCGAAGCGGTCCGCTTCCCCCACGAATTTGACCCACAGGCGGCTCCGGATGGGCGGGGAAAGAGTCCTTGCCGTTTCCCCCAACGGGGAATGGGCAGCACTGTGGCGGATCAGGGCCCACGGGGGCACTTCATGCGGGTTGCACAAATGCTCGTTCAGCCGGAGATGCGGGTTGTGGTGGCACTCGGTTCCTGCATCGCAGCGTGGAGACTGGCGAGAGGAGGGGTGCGGCCCGGTCGCAGCTGCGGGGTTGCGCGTGTTGTGTGGGGAGCGGCTGCCTGCCTGCTTGGGGCGTGAGACGTGAGGGGCCCCCACCTGGGAGGGGAGCTCAGGCCTGGCGGCGCCTGCTCCCCTGCCTCTGCCGTGTGGCTCTTCTAAGGGATGCGGGGTGGGAGTGGGGAGTGCTGAGCGAGCGGGCGAGTGGGGGCTCCTGCGGACTGGAGAGGCTGTGGGGGGCCGGAAAGGAGGTGTGGGGCCAGGCTAGCCCGGACAAGGCCACTGCATCCTCTTTGTGAGAGATGCCTGGGCTAGTGTGCCCCTCGAGTCGGTGGCTTCCCGCTTGGGAGCAGCAGCCTTTCCCAGGGGCTTGTGATGCCCACCTCCGACCGCTTCCTAGATGTGTGGGGGGGCATGAAGCTGCTTCTCCCCCCTCCTTTCCCCTCCTGTTAAGTGAGGCTTCCTCTTGTTCCGGAAAGGCTACTGCGGTTGCTTTTGGGGTCCTCCCCCAGCCCCGCCACCAGCGTCACGATCGCCAAGAACCCCATGCCTTGAGCAAGCAGCCCTCCTGCTGGGGTGGGGGGCTGTGGCTCCGGCCCCCCGTCCCCCGATGGCCGGTGGGGAGCGGAGCCTGACGCCGCTCGCTCGCTCGCTTGCCTGCAGCCCGCACCCGGTGAAGCCGCTCAGCAGCAGCGTTTCCGGCCAGGAGAGGCCACAGCACACGACCCCCGACCGGAGCGGCGGCAGCCAGGAGACCCGCACGCCGAGCGCCACCACGCGCAGCCGCGATTCAGCCAGCCCAACCTGGCAGCTGGGACGACTGGAGGCCAAAAAGGTAAGTGGGGGGGGGGGGCTCGGAGCTCCTGAGCACATGAGAGAACGGGGGTCCGGCTTTTATGTGCTGTGCCCCCAAGGCCTCCGCTTGGGAGATTTCCTTTCTTTACCACCCCGCCCCATCTGCCCCAGAAGACAGGGTGCCCCCAGCAGGAGCCGTGTTCCCAGGAGCGGAGTCCTGCCGTTCTTGCTTTCCCTGCTCATGGCGTCTACCCTCCACCCCACGTTGCGTGTCTAGCACCCTTTGTGTTGAAACAGGACCCCCATTGAAACATCCTAGGGCGCCACTGGCTTTCATGCCCCGGCTCAGCCTCTGCCTGCTGCCGGCCAAAACAGGCCAGGCCTACCAGGGAAGCCTGGACACGGAGCTGGAGGGGGCCAGAAGGCCTCGGGGCCACCCCCCACCCGGCTGCTGCAGGAGACCAGTTTGCATCCCCCCCAGAGGGCTGCCCTTCCACGCCTGGGCCGGGCGAGGCACCTCCTTTTCCGGGTGCTGCTTGGAGGAGGCTGGCCTGATGCGCTGCACGCGTGGTGCCTTCCGAGGAAGAAGAGCGCCGGCTTTCTCTTCATGCCACCAGCATCTCATCCCCTCGGCATCTGTGGGGTTTCAAGCAGCAGCAGCAGCAAAGGGAAACGTCAGGCGAGGGGTTGAACGCGTCGCTTTTGCAGAGACAATTCGGTTGATGCATACAGAAAATTAGAATGGGCTCCACACAAGCCGCACCCTCGTCTGCGGCCCGAGGTGGATGTGGGTCACCCCCGCCTCACCCTGGCGACCATGCAGCCGAGAGGTGGCGACCTCCTGGACTACCCAGCGAGGGTCATGACGGACCCGGGCCTCAGACCTGGTACTGGGGCAACGGCCATTTATTTATTTATTTATTTAAAAATTTATATGCCGCCCCTTGCAATAGCCTCGGGGCGGCTTACAACATATATCATTGGAGGTCAAGCTTCTGGTGGGAGGCTGGAGAAATGGGGGTGTTGAGTGGCTGAGCCCAAAGGGTCCCCGTGTTTTATGTGGCCTGTAAGGCCTGCTCCGCCCAGCTGCAAGCGATCGCCCTCGCGCCCACCCGCCTCTGCCCCAGCAGGTCCGCGGGTCACGGGGGGTTCGCCCACTGACTGGTTCCCTCTGCCCCCAGGAGCCTTCCGTGCTGGACCCCTCGGCCAAGTACTTCCACCTGACGCACGATGAGCTGATTCAGCTGCTGTCGAAGCGGGAGGCCGAGCTGCGCAGGAAGCAGGAGCACATCCAGGAGCTGGAGAACTACATCGATCGGCTCCTGGTGCGCATCATGGAGCAGTCCCCGACCCTGCTGCAGATCCCGCTCGGAGGGGAAGCAAAGGCTGCCAAGTAGCCGCCCCGGCTGCATCTCGTGCCTCTGCCAAAGCTCCCACAGCCCCCCCCCCGCAGTTCCTCACCCGCGCAGCATGCCCCTTGCTCCAGACCCCGGGAGAGGCCCCTCGGGGCGCTCCCCCACAGCCAGCCTCTCAGTCCGGTCCTGGGCGGCGGAGTGCGGCCCGGCCTTGTGCGCAGCGGCCACATGGGGCTTCCCACCCAAGATGCAGGATGCCACCGGGACTGCCGCATCGCTTGCGCCTCCTGCCAGAGCGCTGTGCCTGGCCTGCCACCTTGCGAGCCCGCTGCCTGTGTGTGACTGTCCACTGGGCCCCCGCCACCCCTGGAGCCTGGCGTTTCCCTTTCCTCGCGGTGAGTGACTGGCCCGCTGTCTGCTTCGTCATCCTGTGTCCCTGGGGGGCCTTGCTTGGGGGAAAGATGCCCCCGACACGGCAGCGGTCGAGCGGAGCAGAAGCCTTGTGGAGCAAAGGGATTCTCTCCCCTTGCCTCACTGTTCCTTGAGGACTAGTCACCCTGCCTTCTTGACTCCTGAAGCCTGAGCCGGCTGCCTGCCCCCGCAGCAGTCTGGGCCCTTGCCCTTGTAACCGCTGGGGCAAAGGGGGAGGGAGCCTTCGGCAGAATGTCTCCATTGCATGCTGGAATACGTTGCGCTCCATCTCCCTTTCGGAGCCTTTTCCCCTCCGTCTTTTCCCGCGCTTTGTGGAGGGCGCTGAGGGTGCCGCTTCGTGGCGCGAGGGCATCGCAGCCTCTGCAGTCCTGTGCAGGCGCTTGCGGAGAAGGCCCAAGGAAGGTGCCTTTGCACTGGGGGGCGGATCGCGCGCTTCTTCAGGCGCTGCAGCAAAGCCCCTGCGCGCTGAGGGTCCCCAGCATCCCACCTGTGGGGCAGGAGTGGAGGTGCAGCCACGTGCCGCAAAGCCAACCAGCCAAAGGCACCGTGGACCTGGCTGCTGGGGGGAGGGAAGGCACGGAGAGCGCGATTTGGGGGCTCGCACGTGGCCGCACTGGGTTGGGGGGGACG
Source organism: Varanus salvator macromaculatus (assembly GCA_023646645.1). Lineage (NCBI taxonomy): Eukaryota > Metazoa > Chordata > Lepidosauria > Squamata > Varanidae > Varanus > Varanus salvator. The sequence continues at coordinate 1,645,267 of JAIXND010000772.1, read as the reverse complement.
TGGTGAGTTTGGACACCTCCTTAGAGGAACGGAGGTCTTTTGTTCAGCCTTGAAGGGTGCGATTCCTCCGAGGTTTGCTTCTGGGGGGCTCCTGGTTTAACTCTAGTTTGCAAATGCGTGTTTGTCCCCCAGTCAGACACACAGGCGCTGCCTTCGAAAGAGGGCAGGGAGGAGTGGGCAGCGCCCGGCTTGCTGCCCGTGGCTGCCCCCTCCCCCTGCGAGAATTGGCTTGTGCAGAAGGAGCATAAGCAACTGCTCCCCTCGCACGGACTCGGTGGCTGGCGCGGAAGGCTGTGGAGAGGGCCAGGCTGCAGCATGGGCCATGCTGGATGCCGCCAGCCGTCCCTTGGCCCTTTGCTGGGCTGCGGGCACGGGGGCCTTGTTTCGCATGCCCCCCCCAGATCCCCGGTCTGCTGGTGCTGCCACTTTGTGTCAGATGCCGCAGTCCCTGCCCTGCGCAGCTTGGCATTTCCACTGCCTGCCCTGCTGTTGGCTTCATCCTCGTTAAAGGGGGGGGGGGCGGGACTGGCTTGCCTCTTGCGGTGTAGCGGTTGTACGCAGGGGGATCCTTGCCCTGCCTTGTCTGCCAGGAGCAGAGCCAGCCCGGGGGCTGATCCCTGTTCGAGGAGCCCTTTCCGTGCAGCTCAGCACCCACTCCCGGCTCCTCAAAGCCTGGCATGGCTTTTGCCAGCAGCCTTGGCTGCCAGCCACCTGCTCCCAGCCCCATCACACTCTGCTCCCCAGGGCTGAGGCTGCCCCAGCCCCTGCTCTGCATCCTGGGGGTCGCCTCCGGGAGCCCCGGTGCCTCCATGGCTTCAGCCCGGCTGCTCTCCTTGCGCCGCTTTCCCAGCTTCCATGCAGGACTCGCAATGGGCCGGCTCTGCCGCTTTCCTCCGTGTCTCCGGACCGGCCAGGTCCTCTCCCTGGAGCGACTGCAGCCCTTGGACGTCTGGGGCCTTTGAGGCTCGAGCAGAAGTGCTTGGGCAGGGAGGGGCGAGTCGGCTGGAAGCCACTGAGCAGGAAGTCGCGAGCCGGAGCGTTTCCCAAGGGGCCCGACTGGCCTGTGGCGCCTTCCACCTCTGCGGTGCTCCACGTTGTTCCCTGGGCCTCCTGCAGAACCTTGCGGCTGAAACTTCCCGGCCCCTTTTGCTCAGGATAACCGGAACTTGCCATCCCCGTTGACGCCCCACAGCCTGCAGGTGCTTGTGGGAGGCCGGGCGAGCAGGGGCGCATCGAGGGGGAGTAGGGGGGTTCGCCGGGCGCCGGACAGGAGTGACGGCAGAGGGCCGCTTCTGCTCCACCTTTTCCTCGGCCTGCCAGAAACGCTCACAAGCGACAGTGCCGGTAGGGCAGGGGCTCCTGCTCTCGCCCCGTCCGCGTCTCCCTGCATCGCCCGGGCGGGCGGGCGGGCGGGCGCTTGCGGAGTCTGCTGGCCGGGGGAGGGGCGGGCCAGGCCTCGCTCCTCTCCGGGGGACCGGCAGCCTCGCCCCCGGGCGCCCGGAGGGCAATGCACGGCGGGAGCCCCCCCCCCGCCCGTCAGCAGCCACGGGGGCGTTGGCCGGCCTTCGGGCGAGGTGCTCCTTGTATCGGGGCTCGTTGGATAATGTTCGTTTTCAAAAATAAAGCTTGTTCTGTTTTAAGCACTTTAAAGAGAAATAAACATGGTTGAACTTGTTGCTTAGGCATTTCTGGCTGGCTTCTTGCGGGCGGGCGGCGGGCGGGCGCGCTCCCCCGGGCGCGAAGGTGCGGCCGCCCGGCCCGGCCGGGCCGCTCCACGGCGGGCGGTTCCAGGGGTCCCGGCGCGTTGCGGGGCGGCCACGGCCGAGCTGGCGGAGGGCGCGGGACCGGGGCCGCGCGCCCGGAAGCCGGGCTGGGCGGGGGACCGGCCACCACGGCCAGGGAGGGCGCGGGGGCCTCCGGGGCCGCAGCGCCCGCTCCGGCCGGCCGGCCGGCCTACCTGCCTCCTCGGCCCGGCAGGTGGGAACCGGAGGGGAGCCGGCGCGCCTTGCGCCCCGAGACCTCGCGCCCTGGCGGGCTGGCCGCAGGCTGCGTCCCGGCCCAGGAGCCCCGCGGCCCTCGCAATCCCCGGAGCAGGGCGCCCCGGCCGGCGGACCCGGCGCACTTCGGTGCCGCGTCCCTGCGAGCCCCTGCTCGGCGCCTCTCGCGCGAAGCAGCGGCGGCCGGGAAACTGCATTTCCCGTCATGCCCGTCTCCCGCGCTTGCGCGGCTCGGGACACCGCCTGCCGGCCAAGGGGCGGAGACTACAAGCACCACCACGCTTTGCGGGAGTTGCGGATAGCCTCGGCCAATGGGAGGCGAACTTGGCGCTGGGCGGGGCAGCGTGGAGAAGGGGCGTGGCCAAGCGGCAGAGGAGACTTGCTTGTTTAAAGTGGAGCAGTGAGGGGGATGGCTGAGAGTCCCGGGTATCCGCCCTTCCAGCTGGGGAAGCCTCGCTTCGATCAGGTGAGCCGCTGCCTCGCGAATCCCCGGGAGCAGGAGCGGGGCCCGTCACCCTGCTTGCTGCCGCCGCCCCCGTGAAGAAGCTTCGCCGCCGTTCCCTTGAAGAAGCGCTAGCCTGAGCGAGCCACGCCCCTCGCGGCTGATCCAGCCCGCCCATTGGGCCGCGCCGTTGTCACTCGCCGACTCGGATTGCCGCCCTTTTCTGGCTGCGAAGGAGGGCTTCTGATTGGCGGGCGCGTTTGCCGCGGGCGGGCCTGGGGCGCCAGGGGCGGGGCTTCTCCCCCGGGCCCGAGTTCGAGTGCGACCCGTGGCGGGGGCCGCACGTGGCCGGCGGGGGGTCCGGCGGCGGCGGCTGGGCCGGCCCAGGGGCGCCTTCGCCGGCGTGGAGGCTCCGGGCTCGCCCGGCGGGGCCGGGCGCCGTGGGCTGCCGGACGGAGCCCACCGGCTCCGCTGCTGTGCGCGCAGCCCTGGCCAGGTGGTTGCCGGCGCCGCGCGCGCAGCCCCGGGAGGGTCGCGCGGGCCCTCGCCCCTCTGCGGATCCCGCGCAGCCGCCGGGCCTCTGGCGGAGGGAGCGCGGCGCTCAAAGTTCAGCCCGGGCGGGCCGCCTCGGCGGCGCTCGTGCGCCCTGCCTTGTCCCGCGGGGGCGAAGTCCGCCCTGGGCGGATCGTCCGCAGCGCGCCCCGCCGGTGCGACCTTGGCCCAGGGAGGGGCTCCTTGCAGCCGGAGCGCAGGCTGGTGCCGCCCGCGCTGCGTGGGCCCCCGCCTTGGCCCAAGCGGGCCCGCCAAACCGCGGCAGGAGGGCTGCGCAGCCTTGGCCCGGGGCCCCTCCAGCCCGCCCGCCCGCCGTCGGAGCAGTAGCAGGGCCCCAGGAGCCGGGCATGGGCGCAACTGCCCCCTCCCCCCGGCCATGTTCCCCAGGGATGGTGGACCGAGGCAGGCCTCCCATCTGGCTGTGGCACATGGCCATAGCCCGGATTTGCCGCGCTCCCTGGACTGGCTGGCCCGGCATTCAGATGCGGTTGCTCCCACGAAGCCGCAGCCCCTTCCTTCCACTGGTGCCTTCGGCGCTCTGCTGAAAGGGCCCCTGATTCTGGGGCCATTTTGGCGGGTCGCCAGGCGACCAGCAGCCAAGCACGTTCCCTTCTGGCCAGGCATTTCTGGAGAAGCGGAACCAAAGAAAAAGAGGCCGAGCCGTCAGTTGCTATGCTGGCCCAAGCGTGGTAGAACGACGGCTTTTTGCTGACAGGTCGTATTTTTCCTTGTGAAGAAGTTCCATGTTTGTGAGTAGCACAAGAGAAGATGGAGTGTTGTTGCTTAGTTAATGCCACCGAATCAGGTGTCTGTTGTTCTTCCGTGCTGTCAGGGCCTCTCCGACTTGCAGCTCCCCGGTGCACCAGTGACCTCCGGGAGGCCCTTCCTCGCCTGCCCAGCTCAGCGCTGTCACCTCCAGCCTCATGCAACTGCCCCACCCGGCATGGGCCTCCCCCTCCGCCCACCTCTGACGCTCTGCAGCCAGCCTCGCCTCCTCATGGCGCCTGTGCGCCAAGCACGGCGCTTCAGTGGCGTCCCTTTTGCTCCCAGGAAAAGCTCTGGCTCGATTAATCAGGGCCCCTCTTGCTCCTTTCTGCTGGTCCAGCATATTTGCAGCGCTCTGCGCCAGCACCATGTTTCAAGCACATCCATTTTCCTCCTGTCGGCCGTCACAGCCATGCGCTGTGACCGAGAACACGGCAGCTGGATGGCCCTGGCCACGGTCTCCCGTGAAGCGCCCTGACTCTGGAGGCCTTCCTTGGTCCCGTCACTGCTCCCTTTCCTCTCTCAGCCTTGCTTTGCTTTTCTGGCTGCGTCGCCCTTCGGATGGGTGCCTGAGCCCGGCTATGCAGAGTCTTTCGGGATTTCAATTGCTTCATTGTTGACTGGAAAGTTCTCTCTAGCTGTGGCGTTTGTTTTCTTAGTGTTCAGCTGCAGCAGTTCCACTTTTGCGCTGGCTTTTCCTTTCAACAGGAATCGTGTCGGCTCATTGCTGCTTTCTGCCAGTGACAGCATCATCTGCCTATCTTCAATTACCAATATCTCACCTGACAGTTTTCACACCTCCTTCCTCTGGTCCTAACCCAGCTTTCCTTCTTATATGTTCCGTGCACAGATTGAACAGACAGGGAGAAAAATGTGTCCCAGTCTGACAGGTTTGTCTGCACGCAGCCCTCCTGGTTCCTGTATCCTACCCTGAGAGTGGCTTCTCTGCGATTCAGGCTGTGCGTCAGGCTGTTCAAGGGCTGAGCAGCCCCACTTCTTTCAGGGCCGCACATGGCTTCTCATGATCTCATGGGCACAGCATGGCCTGGTCTCGCGATCGACGTGCTGCGGTTGCCACCACCTACCTGCAAGATGCTCCAGTGTGCCTCTCCCTTACCAGAATCCCGCTTGCACTTCCAGCATTTCGTGCTCCTTGAACATAAAAGGTTTTGTCGCAGCACCTTGGGCATCGCTCTGCTTGCAAGCAACTTTGTTCCTTTCTTGGTTGGTTGATGCTTTCATTTCTGCCGCCTGCCACCGTGGCCAGAAGGGGCCCGTAGTTGCCGCGCTCCTCGCATCTCCTTCCTCGGGACTGGGCTGGAGGTCGCGTGCTTCCAGCCGGTGGGCCAGTGCTTGGTTTTCCACATTTCATGGGTCAGCGAGTCCCAGGTGGGATGTGGCCCAGTCCAGCCCCTGCAGCTTGGGATAGTGCTGCTCGTTTTGCATCTTCGCCAGTTCCGTGAAGCAGCGGGCCACTCTTGTTCCCGCTCCACGGGCGGGGGCTGAAAAGAAGCGGTTTGGTGCATGGGGGAGTCGCACTGGGGCAGAAGGGAGTCCCCTCCCACCTTCCCACAAGGCTGCTGCTACGGGAAACCTTTGAGATGGTTGGGAGTTGCCTTCGGAAAAGGCGTGGGGGGAACCGCTTGGGAACTGGGGGGAAGTGCCGCAGCCCCAGGCCACAGCTGACGCGAGTTGGGCGCTCCTGGTCCCGCCTCGCCCCTGAATAACGGTGCCCCTCACAGTCCCCCGCTCTGCACTCGGTGTCGCTGCCGCGCATCTCAGCAGCCCTTGTGGAGCGAGCCATCTCTAGCCTGCTTTCTTTGGCGCATCACTGCGGTGATCCTAAACGCAGCCCCCTTCACCTGCTCTGCTCCAGAAGCTTCAGGCTGCAGCTCCCCATGTTCTTGATGGTTGGCTGTGCTGGCCGGGGTGCAAACCCGTCCCCGAAGACACCTAGGGGCACCTGGCTGGGAAGGGCTGCCTCCTGTCGCATTAATGCTTGTGAGCGGGCCTAAAAGAACGGCCGCTGCCTCAGTCCCCCCATTAGTTGTGGCTACAGTGGGCGAACGTGTCAGAGGCTGTCACAGAGAGGAAGGCCCAGATCTCTTCTGGCTGATGCCGGAGTGCAGGACATGGAAGAATCAGCTCAAGTTGCGACAACCCAGATTCAGGAAGGACATCAGGAGAAGCTTCCTCACTGTCAGAGCAATGTGACAGTGGGACCAGCTGCCTGGGGAGGTGGGGGGCTCTCCCACACTGGGGACATTCAAGAAGAAACTGGGCAGCCTTTTGAGTGGGATGGTGTGACTTGGTGTCCTGCAGCAGCAGGATTTGGACCTGAAGCCTTCCTGGCCCCCCTAACTCCATGATTCTCTGGTACTATGAGAACAGCTCGTATCGACTGTACCCGTGCTGGGCAGAACGGAGGCTCTGGGTTGCTGGCCCTTCTCGGGCAGTAAGAGGCTGCGGGATTCTCACTGGCAAGACCTTTCTGTGTTCCTGGACAAGAGCAAATATTCAGGATTGCTGAGCACGGCTGCTTCTGCTGGCTGCTGCGCATGGTGTCTTGCACTCAGCACTCGAGATACATGGATGGGCCGCCCTGTGGGCATCCCTGTGAAACGTGAAGGTGAAAGAGAGCGGGAAGAGCAGATGACATGGGACCAAAGGCACGCCACTCGTGCGATGCCTTCGCCGCCTCTCGTGTTCCCAGGGATTGCGTCTTCTCTCAGATCTTGGGTCCAGGATGTAACGAAGGGTCCGTTTGGTCTGGGATTCCACCCAAACAGTGAGAAGCCAACTTCTTGCAAGAAAGTCCCAACGGCCCGAGCACAGTGGTGCCCTCCCGGCCATGTTCCCCTACCGCTGCTGTCACGCTTCCTGTTTCTTTCTGGACGTGGCCGCATCGTCTCTCCCCCAGTCACAAACACTCTTCCCTGCTCAGGAGGACCGTTTGTCGTTTGCTTCGCTTTCATTGTCACAGTTTCTGAAATCGGGATTATTTGGCTTCTTGGGGCAAAGTGAGACCCACTTGCTGAAATTGCATTTGAGTTCCTGAGGCTGTGCTGGCCAGCCCTGAAAAGCCACTGTCCCGGCGGGCTGGTCTCCCTGTTGCAGCCGGGGACCAGCCTGCCTTGCCCTTTGAAGAGGTCGCCTTTCAAAGTTCCCCTGCAGGCATTCCTGAAAGGCGAATGGCTCACTTTGGCAAGCAGAAATGTTGGCTCTGCAGGCAGCTTGTGGATGCCTCTGCTTGCAAGGGGGCAAATGGGGCGGTGAGTACTTTGAGGGGGTGCCCTGCAAACAGAAGCACTTTGTGCAGGTCCAGGCCTCTCCCGAGTCAGGAGAGCTGGCAAAGCATTGCAAGGCTGTGGGGCTCTTGGCCGCTCCCACCGTGGCACCCGGGCCCGTGGCCACTCTGGCCTCTAGGCGCCACTTGAGGCTTTCCCCGGAATCGTAGAGGAGCAGAGTTGGAGGGGCAGACGGCCGTCGGGCCTGGCCCCCTGCTCTTGCCTGGATGCACCACCCCACTCAGTGGCCGTCCAGACGCTTCCTGAGTGCCTCCGGCAAGGGAGAGCCCGCAGCTTCCCCGGGGAATGGGGTCGTGTTGAACGACCTTTATTTTGCGCTTTCTCCAGGCATTTATACCCTACCTCTTGCAGGGAACGCACGGTGGTGAACGGCTGCCCCCCATAACCATTCACGGCGCTGCATTGCTCCGCGTTTCCTCTGCCCCTTTGCTTCCTTCCAGGGTCCGTATCCCCTCCGGGTCCCTGCGTCCTGGCCTGTCGCTGCCTGCTCCAGGGCCAGCTCTCCCAGGATGTGGGCGGACGTCCCCGCCTCGGGCAGAGGGCGGGGGGATGCTGACCTGCGCACCCCTCTCTGCCACGGGTCCTTTCCCTCTGGCGCAGGCCACCTGTTTGCTGAGCCCTTCCCACTCCTGGGGCCTCCCGCCTGCCTGACGGCCCCTCATTTCCTCACAACCTGCACAAGAGCCGCCTTTCCCGTTCCTCACAGCTGCGTTCTCTGGATGGCGCCCAGGAGGGGCTTCTTCGTGGAGGCAGCCGGTGTGTGGCCATGTGGGAGCTGGAGGGCTGGGAGGTTGCGCACGGTGCCCTCTGGGGTGGCGTTTCAGGGCGCAAGTCCGGCGAGGCCCATTTGGTCCAGTCTCCTGGTGCCAGGAAGGAGGGATGGCTCCTTCCCCCTGGGAATGCTCCAGGGTGTGCTGATGCGGGAGGCGCCCGGTGCCCGGCCCCAGGTCTGGCCCCGGGGCGGTGCTGGGGAGCCGGCATTCCACGTGTCCCGTGCTGGCCTGCCTTGGCCGTTTCTCGGCTTGCCGGGGAATTTAGGGCAAGGGCTGGGTGAGACGGACGGGCCGCTCGGCAGGCCTTTTCTGCGGCCAAGAGGCTCGCAAGGGGCCTGGAGCCCGGGGCCGGGGCTTGCGGGGTGCGGGGAGGGACGGGGCCAGGTGGAAGGGACCGGGCGGGGAGCAGGAGAGCCTGCCAGCCTTCGGGCTCCGCTTCCATCTGACTGGTGTCAGACATCCCTTTGTCTGTGCTGCGTCTCTGCCCAGAACTCATTCATTTTATGAAAAGATTTTTTAATTAGTTTCACTGTTTGTAAGTGAGCCAAGCCTGTCCATGTCGGGAAGAAGCTGGAGCTGTTTTGCACCAATTATAAGTTTTTTCAGCTGCTGATTAGCGGAGTCTCTCAACTCTTTCCATTCAGACTGGGGAGCGTGGGAGGGGATGGATTCGCTGCCGTTGCTTGTCAAGAAACGGGGTGACCGGCCCCGCCTGGCCTGGGAGTGGCCACACTCCCGGGTGTTGTGTGGACCGACCCGTGGCCCTCGCAGGGGCTGGGACTGGCGAGGCCGCCTCCACATGTCCTGCGTGCTGCGATCGGAGAGGCTGGTGTGCCGCGCCTCGCCCCCAGCTCGCACGAAGGGGCTTGGCGACGGGGCGGAAGTGGCCATGCCGCGCTCAGGCCATGGCGTCCTGACTCCCCCGGAATTGGGGGAGGTTTGTGATGCATGCTGCCCCCCCCACTTTCCTCGGTTTTGGACAGGCGTTTTAGGGACTCCCTCTCGGCCTGGTCCGTGTGCACGGGGCGGCCAGGCACCGGGGAGGCCGTTCCGTCCTCTTATGCTCTGTGCTCAGTTTGTGCATAGCGCTCTTTCTGTCCAGGGGGGCATTGCCCGCTGGCCCAGGCAGCGTGAGGTCTGGTTGGGGGGCTGCCGGGCTGTGCACACAGCTGGAAAGCAGACCATTCCTGCACTCGGCAGCCGGGAGGAGCTCCCTCCCGACTTCTTGCCGGTGCGTTTTAGGCACTGGGTGCCTGTAGCTTCTGACTTTGTGCGTGTTTCACTTGCTGTATTTGCCTGGTGGCATCGCCATTCCCCAAGAAGCCCCTTACTCTTTTATTCAAGTTCTTACCACGAAGGGTGTCTGCCAGCCACGGACTGCGGAGATTCCTGGACTTTGGGGGCTGCATTTAGCGTTTCCACCCGGAAGCCAAATGCAGCAGCCTTCAGTGGGGGGACTTTAGGGTTCTGGAAACGCAGAGCCATTTCCTGTCTCCTGGGAGAGACGCTTCTCCACATTCACTGCCTCCCAACACGCACGGGCTTTTTGCGCTGCTCAGCAGCTGGAGAGCTCAGGGTGCTGGTCGCCTGCAGGCTGAACATGAGCCAGCCGTATGACCCGGCAGTCAAGAGGGCGAGCGCCACCCTTGGCTGCATAGAAAGAAGTGTGGCTTCCAGATCGAGAGAGGTGCTGATGCCGCTCTGTGCGACTCTGGTGCGCCCGCGGCTGGAGGATTGTGCTCAGTTCAAGGCCCCTCATTACAAGACGGATGTAGCCAGGTTGGAATCAGTGCAGCGAAGGGCCACATGGATGGTGGCTGGATTGCAAGGAAAGCTGTATGAGGTGAGGCTGAGGGAACTGGGTCTCTTCAGCCTGGAGAAGAGGAGACTCCGAGGGGACCTGTTGGCGACATGCAGGTATGTGAGGGGATGTCACACGGAGGTGGGGAGAGACCTGTTCTCCCCTGCAGAGGAAGGCTGGACCTGCTCCAACAGAGCCAAGCTCAGGGAACCAAGATTTAGGGTGGATTCCAGGAAGTACTTCCTAATTGTTAGGGCCCCTAGGTTTGGAATGGGCTTGAGGTGGTTGAGGGCCCATTGGTGAGGGTGTTCAAGGACAGGCTGGACGTGCACATGGTGGGCATGTCGTGAGCGGGGCCGGCTGGAGCCGGGGTCAGACTAGATGGCCCGGGAGGCCCCTTCCGACTCGCTCTCTTTCCATGCTTTTCAGTTTCCTTGTTGGCTTGGACAGTCCCTCCGCAGAGCCCAGGCCCTGCTGGTCTTGCCTCTGGCCCTGCTGGGAGGAGGTGGGCAAGTGCGCCGATTTGCTCAAGGGCCAGAAGGAGTTGTGCTGGGCTTGGGACGCGCACAGGGCCAGTGGCTCAGCCTCCCTCGCATGTTGCAGCTGGAAGGGGCAGGCGGTCTGTCAGCGAATTTGCAGGCAGTTGGGGAGGGCAGGAGGGGAATAATCCCAAGGAAATGGATTCCCTGCTCGTTCCTGCCCGTGCGTCAGACTCGCTGAGAAGCGCCGGGCTGCAGCGGGTGGGGGGGAGCAAGTTAATGCCAGTGGCTCCCAGTGGGATACCTGGCTGGATCCAGGGGCCCTCCAGGTCTCCCGGACTCTCCAGCCACTCAGCAGCGGGAGAGAGTGACTCTCTTCTCAGTGGATTTCCTTCTCGGAGCCCTTTCTTCTGCAATTTCTGCAGGTCCCTGGTGGTTACAGGAAACATACAGAAAGTGTGCACACGTTTAATGGCGGAGAAGTCAATGCAGGAGAAATTAGCACGCTTTTAATGGTTGAGGAGTAAACGTGGGGGGATGGGGGGATCAGGCCTGCATTAAGTGCTGCATTGCAGCAGGTGAGTGCGTCTCCTGCCCCGGTGCATGGCAGCCGTCACGGGCACGTCCCTTTCCCGGTCCAAAAAGTGGCACAAAGACTCCGTGCAGGCAGCTTTGACAAGAAAGAGCGGAAAGGGGCTGCGGCTGGCCATCCTTGCGCTCCGTCCGCTCGGCTCTGTTCAGCCGCTTTTCCAGGTTTATGACTGCTGTGCTTTAGCAGCCTGGAATCCGCATGAACCGCAGCAGTCAGGCTGGGGGGGGGATTTCTCCCCGCACGGAGTAGCTGGAGGCTCAGGGAAGCATTCAGAAGCGGCTTCAAAGGACAGGATCAGGTGCGGGGGGGGGTCACCCTCCCCCCCCCCCGCTTCCCTCGGTTTGCCACTGCCTTTTGGGCTGGCCCAGAGGCGGGAGCAGCTCGCCTGTGAAAGGGGTCTCAAGCACTGGGACTGCTCAGCTGAGAAAGGGGGGCAGGGGGGAGGGACGGGGGTGCTTGGAGGAGCACAATTCTTCTCCCCTCCCGCAACCCTTGGACCCGGCCCCTCCCACGAGGCGGGGGGCTGTCGCAAGGAGGGAGGCCGAGGCCTCGGTGGCACCAGAGTGGGGCACGGAAGAGTCAAGCCACGCTGTGACAGCCCCAGTTCAGGCTAGAGATCGGGGAGCAGAGCGCGTCAGGAGGGGCCTCCCGGGCCATCTGGTCTTGCCATGCCCAAAGGCTCCTGGGGCCAAGATTTGCCGCAAAGCGAGGTGCCCGGGCCGGGTGTCCTGCAGGGGCCTGCAAAGGTGCAGCAGGTGCAAGGGGCTGTGGGTGTCCCGGCCCACCTGGAGGGGGATTCCTCGCATGAAGCAGGCTGGTGCGGTGGGTCCCGGCCACTCAGACGCAGGGGCCGTGGCTGCAGAGGACTTCCCTGTGGCAGAGGAGCGGCCGGCCCCCCGTGGGCACTCGCAGGGTTCCCCAAGAGCAGGAACTGTGGGCAGAGGGAGCTCGCTCCTCAGATGGAAGGAGGAGAGCGCCGCGTCAACAGGCCAGACGGGCTGCAAGGGGAGTTCTCTGCGCGGTGCTCATTTCCAGCTCGCACTGCTTTAGTTCAGGCAGAGCTGCTCTCTGGCAGCCGACAAGCATTGCCCTCCGTGGCCTCCGAGCTCGTGCGAACGGTCTGGCCTCAAGATCTCTGGCTGTTTGCTGGACATTCTTTCGGCTGCCCCCACCTGATGTGAAACTTCGGGCATGCACAAGCTGCAGCCTCCACTCTTGGACCGCGTGGCTATTCTTAGGAAGTCAATGCTGATGTGGCATTTGTGGGCTGGGGCAGGACAGGCTGGAACCGGCAGAAAAGTCGAAACATACAGAGTGAGTCAGGAGGGGCCTCTGGAGCCATCTAGTCTGACCCCCGACTCCAGCCAGCTCCACTCACGACATGCCCACCATGGGCATGTCCAGCCTGTCCTTGAACACCCTCACCGATGGGGCCTCAACAACCTCCCGTGGAAGCCCATTCCACGCCCTGGGGGTCCTGACTGTCAGGAAGTGCTTCCTGGCATCCAAATTGAACCTTGGCTCCCTGAGCTTTGCTCCATTGGAGCGCGTCCTGCCTTCCTCTGCAGGGGAGAACAGGCCTCTCCCCACCTCCGTGTGACACCCCCTCACATGCCTGTATGTCCCCTCTGAGTCTCCTCCAGGCAGAAGAGACCCAGTCCCCTCAGTCTTGCCTCATACGGCTTCCCTTGCAAACCAGCCACCATCCTCGTGGCCCTTCGCTGCACGGATTCTAACCTTGCTATATCCCTCGTGTAATGAGGGGCCCTGAACTGAGCACAATACTCCAGTTGTGGGCGCACCAGAGTCGTGTAGAGTGGTAGTAATACCTCTCTTGATCTAGAAGCCACACTTCTGGCTATGCAACTAAGGGTGGCGTTCGCCCTCTTGGCCACCACATCACACGGCTGACTCATGTTCAGCCTGCGGTCAACCAGTACCCCGAGGTCCCTTTCACAAGTGCTGCTCTCCAGCCACTTGTCCCCTAACCTGGACTTATGACAGCTATTACTATGCCCCATGTGCAAGACCTTGCACTTCTCCACACTGAACGCCATCCTGTTGTCTTCTGCCCACTTCCATAGCCTGCCCAGATCCTTTTGAGTACCTGCTCCTCAGTTGTAGCCACTGTCCTCGTTTCAGTATTGTGTCAGAAGGGGTCTCCCAGGCCATCTAGTCTGACCTCTGGCACCAGCTCACGACATGTCCGCCATGTGCATGATACCACTAGCGCTTTGAGTCTGGCCGGGAAGAGGCCCTGTGCAGCACGTTCTCATAAACTGGCCCCCAGTAACGGCCTTGCTGCCTGCTTTGGATCTGCTGATGTTTCCAGACTTTTTATTCACTTATTTTATTAGATCTACATCCCACCTTTTTCTTTTTGAACGAACTGCAGGTGACTCACTCTGTTCTTGTTCTCCTGCTCTCCATCTTCTCCTCACAACAATGGCCCTGTGAGGCAGGCTGAGCTGAGAGTCGGGGTCCAGCCCAGAGTCGCCCAGGGAGCCCCACGGCTGAGTGGGGACCGGAGCCCAGATCGCCCGGGTCCCCGGCCCGCGTCCTTCCCCACAGCACCACACTGGCTCAACGGCAGCCCCACGCATGGCACATTGCAGCCCTGCAAGCGCCTTTATGGTGCTGGTGAACCGGGACGTGCGGCGGCTGGGGGACTTTGCCGCGCTTGCCCTCTGCTCTGGCGAGGGGGCCTGCGGGCAGCCCATGATGATTGCAACGAGCCAGAATCCGCCACCCGACAGGAAACCCTGGGTTCTCCTTTCAGCCGTTTGCGGTGGACAAACCTAGTTTGCTCGCACAGGACAAGAACCCAGCGCTCATCTGGACGGGGGTGGCATCACGGGCCAAGCGGGTCACTGCCCGTGCGGCCTCCTGGCTGAACGCTCTCCTTCTCTCCACAGGCTTCATTCTATGGGCGCTTCAGACACTTCTTGGACATCATCGACCCGCGCACGCTCTTGGTCACACAGGTAAGGTGCATGTGTGCGCACGCCTTGTGTGCAGCCTCGCCAAGGCTGCGGGACGTTTCCCCTCTTCAGGGCTGCGCTGCTCTGTGCCCAGAAAATGCATTTCGAATTCCCCCGGCCTTCTCCCGGGATTCATCTTCTGCAAACGGGGCTTGGTCGCCTCCCCAGGAATGTTTTGGAAACTTAGAATCGCTCCTCGATTGATTCATTGATTTCCTTTCTGTAGCACCCAGTAGCTGAAGCTCTCTGGGTGGCTTGCAAAAGTGGATGGAGACAATGCCATAACATGCCATGAAATCTTATCAAAAGAAGCATAAACGTGTAGGAACAGCCGAACCCGTGCAGGTAAAAGCAGCCCTGTAGTATTAAAGCACCGCGTCGAGGCCCTGGGCAAAAGCCTAGGCATAAGCTGGCGCGAAAAAGCTGGCGAGGCTGGGGCCAGGGAAACTCTCGTGCAGGGGCGTTCCATGGATCGGGGCCTGTGGAGGAAGCCCTCAAGCCCCCCTTGGAGGTCGCGCTCGGGGGGGGGCTCTGGTCCGTTGCGGCGGGAGGAGGTGCTCCGTCAAGTATTGCGGTCCCAGGGGGCGTGAGGCTTCACGCCTCCAATCCCGAGATGCCGCCTGCCTTCTGCTGCCGTGGCGGAGGCCTCGGCGTGGCTCCCGTCGCTCGGCCGTCGGGTGGCAGGTGCGCCCAGCCCCTTGCCATCTCCGCTGCTTTGCGGCATGATCGCGTCATCCTGCGAGGCCTGCCAGGCTCCCTCTTGCTGGAAGGCTGCTCTCCTTCATCCCCCTGCCAAGGCACCTCGGTGGGCCAGACGGCAAGTGCCCCGGCTTGCCTGTGGGCTCTGGGGGAGGCGTCGCTCTCCGCCTGGGTCCCGGCGATCCTCCGGGAAGGGCCCTGGGGGCACGGGGGGGTGTGCCGTGCAGCTCTGCAGGCGGGTCCAGGGTTAGACGTGAGTGCCGCAGCTGCCCGGCAGCCGGCTGCAGAGACTAGCCTGCTCCGATCCCGGAGGGGCCCCCAGGCCTTCTCCCCCGCGAATTTGCCAACTGCTTTTGGAGCTGCCCGTGGTGGTGGCTGTGGTTCCCCTTGTGTGGTGAGTGCCGGCGCCAGGAGCTGCCCGTGGGCCCGCCTGCACATGGGTGAGCGGCAGCCGTGCTCCGCGGCCCCATTTCCTCGCTTATTCCTGCAAAGTTTCTGTGCCACCCACAACGGGAGCAGAATCGCGATGACGTTGCTCCTCGAGGGAAGTTTGCCCGCCCTCGAGGAGCAAGGAACGTGGCTCACTTTGGAGACTGGAGTTCCGCTGTCATGGGCACCCTCTGCTGAAGGCGAAGCTGGCGCTGCTGGAGTTTGATCCTGTCCCATGATCCGGGATGCTCCCTGGGCAGGCCACAGAGTTAAAAATATACAGTAGGAATGCAATTAAAAATAGCAGTTAAAATAACAATAAAATCCAGCAATCCAACAAACAAAGCAACACCACCATAAAACTTAATTTTATAAACCATAATTTATCCAAGGACGGTATAGAAGGTGCAACGGTATTAAAACCTTTATAATCATTCTAGCAAGTAAAGTATTGGGAAAATGAAAAGGTCCTTGCCTGGTGCCAGAAAGAGGACAAGGAGGGCGCCAGGCGAACCTCTCTGGGGAGCCCATTCCGAAGTTGTGGCGCCACTCCCAAAAAGGCCCTTCTTCTTGTAGCCCCCCCCTTGTTTCCTGAGGAGGGGGCTCCTTGAGGAGGGCCTCAGATGATGATCTAAGGGGCTGGGGAGGCGTCTGTGGGGAGGGGCACTCTTGCCCCACGCCACTTTGGCTTTCAACACAGGTGTTAACACCTTGAGCTGGGCCAGGCTCCACCTGGCAGAGTGGTGGCTTTATGTGGTCGTGTCTGCAACCTGTGTCAGCAGCCCCCCCGCCGGTTCTGGATGCCAGTGATAGTGACACCCGTGCAGGCAGTTTCCTCACGCTTGTGTTGCCATTAGGAGTGGGCTCCCCTGGGCAGCAGGAAGGCCCGGCTGGGGCGACTTTGCTCTCTGCTTTAGGCGGGCGGCTTGTGATCCCCTGCTGCCTGGAGCGTGCCAGGAAAGAGGGCCGCCTTTGGGAGGGGCTCCCAGCAGGATCCCTTTCCTTCCGCAGGACTCTCTGCAACTGCCCCCTTTCGTGCTGCGTTTGCGATGTTGTGGGGGCAGGAAGCACCAAAAAGCAGCCAGGGCCTCCGCAGGAAGGGGCTGCGGCTGAGCTGCTGAGCAGCGCTTGCACGCCGGGGCTCCGTGGCCAGTTGCCAGCTGCTCCTGCCCGTGTGTCCTGGCTGCGTGGGGCATGCGGTTTGGGAGCCGGAGTTCCCTTCCTGGCGTGCCTTCCCGGAAGGAGCTGCTGTGGTCCCGGTCCATAGCACTGCCGGGCTCCCACGGAGGGGCAGGGTGTCTGTCTCGCTCTCGCTCGGCTGGCTCCGTCCGGGTGCCTGCTCTGGTGCTCGGCTCGCACGCTGCACCTCCCAGGCGCTGCTCCAGCACGAGCCGGGCCTCACTCGGGAGGCAGGAGCGCATAGCCATAGACCTGCGCTTCACTGCGAGCAAACCAACAAGAACGGGGCAGCAGTGCGTGCCCAGGAAATGCCGTGGCAGGACGGGGCCAGGGCTGGGCGGGACTCGCCCCTCGGCTGTTCCCCTCCCGCTGCACCCCCCACGCCGGGCATTCTCCGGCACGCGCCTCTTCCGCTGCCGGGGCAGATCCCGGCGTGATCCCGGGCGGTCGGTTGAGGCTGGGCCCATGGCTGCTGGATGCCCCGCGAGACGGCTGAGCTTGCCTGCTCAAGAGCGACGCCGGGCGGTGTGGGGGGGCTTGTGGCATCAGCTTCGTGGCGGGGTCCACGTAGCCCGATGCCTCCGTCGGCGGAGGCGGGAAAGTGGGGACAGCCCCGCGCGCACAGCAGGAGGCCTGCCAGAAA
Source organism: Varanus salvator macromaculatus (assembly GCA_023646645.1). Taxonomy (NCBI): domain Eukaryota; kingdom Metazoa; phylum Chordata; class Lepidosauria; order Squamata; family Varanidae; genus Varanus; species Varanus salvator. Next base: position 1,628,627 of record JAIXND010000772.1, on the reverse strand, counting down.
CGCGCCCCCCGCGCTTGTGTTAACGCCTCGTTTTACGCAAGGGGAGCGCAGGGAGAGTGCGCAGCCACAGCCGCTGCCGAGAAAAGAGGCGCCTGCCTCGCCGAGCCCGTTTGCCACTCGTGGACCTTGGCCTTGTAGACCGGACTCCCACGCTCTGCCTGGCCTGTTTGCGAGCTCGGTGTCAGCAATTAAGCGGGACGTTCGTTTGGAGTGTTGCCGCCCAGTGTGGGCCCTCCCCACATCGGCCGCTCGGGGAGCGCTCCCCTTCCTGGCTGTTGCCCCCCGATGAGGTGCCGGCTGTGCATGGCTCACTCCATGACGCAGGATGGGGCCCCCCAGGGCAGGCCACGCTCCGGCGTGTTGGCTCTTGTGTTAATCTAAAGGTGGTTCGCATTTTGAACAAGGGACTTGCAATGGAGCCAGGGTTAAGAGTTAAGGCTTGGAGGGCGGGGGGGGGGGATATCCATGGTTTTTCCACTTTTGCGGGGGCACTGGGCCCCTAGCAACTGCGATGGATCCACCAGGCAGATCTGTGGCCATCTTTTGTGGGCAGCTGGGCTAGCAGATCTCTGTGGACTAGTGGCTGCTTTAAGTGGCTTATTACCGAGCTCAGGGGTGTGTGGAGGGGGAAGCACAGTAAGGAGAAGGCGAGCACCAGTGGCTGCCCAGGGGCTGGTCATGGAGCGACTCCCCTTACTCTGGAGGAAGTCCATAGCTCTCAGGTATGTACTTCTGAGCAAGTGCATCCTACCAGGATACAGATGCCGCTGAAATGAGGAAAAGGGCTTTTTCGAGAGCAAACTGAAGAGCTTGGGCCCCTTTGGCCCAGCCACGTGTGTCGCTCTGGCTCGCCTGCCTCCTTCCCCGAGCAAGAGGCAAGACGGGTGCAGCTCAGGGCTTCCGGGCTGGATCAGGCCCTGCACGTGTAGATGGAGCGCAGGCCTGGGTGCGCACCATCCTGCGGGCGACGCATCTGGCGCGTCCGGATCACCAGTGAGTGAGGAGGCATTTCCGGCGGCCTGCCTCCTCTCAGCAGCCGGGGCCTGGGGCGTGAGGGAAGGCCTGGAGCCGTGCGGGGGCATGGCAGGTGGCTGCGGCCAGCGCAAGGGGGTTCGTCGCTGGCACCTTGTGGCATTAAGCGGCGTGCACTGGGGAGAAGTGCCCGGAATGGCCGGGGGGACCCCTGGCTGCCCCCTCCATTTCGTGCTCCGGACGCCATTAAGGCCCCCGCAGCTCCTCTGAGCGTTTCAGAGCCCCGTCCCTTGCGTGAGGGCTTGGCCCGCACCTGCCCCGTGCAGGGGGCCCCAGAGGTGGGGTCCTGGCCCCTCTGCCCCCTCCACCTCGCCCGGTGGCCTCCTCGCCTTCGGGTGGAGGCGGAATGTCCCGCGGGGCAGGGACCTGGGGGCCAGGCCTGAAGGGCGAGAGGCACACCTGCCGTAGGTAAAGCCCAGCGGTCGCTCCAGGGTCCGGGCAGTGGGAGCCGGGGGGGCGGGTGTTGCCGCATCACGTGCTGGAAAGGCAGGTGTGCGGGACACCTTGATGGAGAGAGCTTGTTTGCCTGATTCTTCCACCACATTGTTAAATTCTTTTCTTTCCCCATCTTTATAATGCTTAGATGTTGAATGTAGTCTGTGTTTCATGCAGGCAGAAGGACAAGAGGGAGGGTGGAGAAGGAGCGAGAGGGGGGTGCCCCCTCCGATCATGCTTGGCTCCCCAGAGCCGGCCGGCGCAGGCGTCTGCCACCTGCGAGGGCCGTCCCTCGGAGCCGGTCTGCGGGCTTGGCCTGTTGTGAGCCGGGTCCCCTCCCGCCCTTCCAGCCGCAGGCAGCTCTTTGGCACACAGGAACGTCATTTCCAGTGTGCATCCAGCAAACTGAGAGCCAGCAGAGGAAGAGTCTCTGAGCATGCACAGAGCAGTTTGCTGACCCCAACTGAGGAACTGTTCCTGTCCAGCAGCCCTGCCCTCCACCCCACTGAGTGTGCCTCCCTGGGGAAGGGCCGCCCCAGGTCTACGTGGGCCGGCCCTTCCCTCCTGGCTCCTCTCCCGGGTCTCCTTCCTGCACTTCCAGGCCCGCGGGTTCGCAGAGCCTGCCTGAACGGGAGGCGGCAGCCTGGGGAGGCGCTCTCCTCCTCCGCCGGCTCTGCCTGCAGGCCTCCCTTCCCTGCTTCCCCACCCTCAGGCGAGGAGCCGTGTCACCCGGCCCTGGAGCGCACGCGGGAGCAGCTGCCCCTCCACTCCCGGCGCTTCCACAGCCGTCCTCGCCGTGGCGGGGCGACAGGACCCCCACCCATGAAAGCGCGCCACGGGCCGGGCGTGGACTCGCAGCTGCCTTCCTGTTTGGTGCCTCAGTGCTCCCAGGCGTCGAGCCTTTGGAATGGATCGCGCCTGCCGGCTCGGTGTGGGCGGCACCTGAATCCTGGCAGGTGTGAGACGACGGGTCTTAAAATTAGAGATTTAATTGCTCGCAACGAAACCGAGCTGGGTTCACCGAGGAGAGTGGCAGATACTTTCATGCAGCTAATTTAGTCCACGCGACATTTCCTTGGACAGATTGCTGCGAATGCACAGCAGGGGCTGCGTAGCCGAGCGAGCCAAGAGGCTGCCGAGCCGGGGAGCCAGAGGGAGCTTGGGCCTCGGGTTGCCTTCCTCTGGCGCTGCCCCGGCCGAACGCTTAGCGGGCCGAAGCAGCGCACTGCTCTCCGGGCATTTCTCTCGCCCTGCGTGGGCCGCCCTGCCTCTTGCGCTTGAGGGGCTGGGACGAGGTTCCTCTGCGGGCCCCTTCCGTGTGGTCGGCTCCCTGCTCGGGCCACACAGGGCTGGGCTGTGTGGCAGGTCCCCAGGGGCTTGTTGCGTTACGGGGTGGGCTGGCGGCCACGGGGGCTTCCTGCCAGAGACCAAAGGAGCCCAACCAGCCGCCTGAACGCCGAGCCCGCCCCTGAAAGAAACGGAGGCGGCTCCTCTTGTGCGAGGCCTGCTGGAGCCTCGCGGGGGGCCCTGCTCTCCCCTCCTCTCAGTGCCCCCCCTTGGCCCGTGCTTGTCAGCTGCTCGCCTCGCACGCCGGCTCCCCTTGCGGCTCCCCTGCCGGATCGAGCAGACGGGTGCCACACACTGCCCCAAGCGAGCGAGCCCCCAGTTGCGTGTGCTGAGGAGGAACTGGAGGATTAAGCGTGGGCGCGAGGGGACGGTCCTCCCAGGCTGCAGCCACAGCTTCGGTGGAAGGGCAGTCGTGGGTGAGATTGGCCAGCGAGCGACGGGAGTTCCTTGCCGCTCGTGCTGAACGGCTCTGGAGCTGGTCGCCTGCTGGGTTTGGGCCCTGCAGCGACCCCAGAGCAATCCTGGGCTCGGGGTGCCTTGTCCGTGAAACGAAGCCACCCTGCCAAATTCCCAGGACGATGGGATGCCGCGGCATTGAGCTCGTTCGGTGTGTCCACAGGCGGGCTCCTCCCTCGCCCGGGCGTGCGCTGCGGTGCACCTGTGGCAGCCTTGGCAGCAGCCTGCAAGGGAGCAGCGTCCGCACAGGCCGGCTGAGGCTCCCCATGGCGAAATACCACGGCCGGGTCCGGACAGCTCGCCAGAGCAGCAGTGGTGAAAGGCCGTCACGGCTTGCTGTGGTGCTTGAACCCAGCCACTGACCGGGTGCGGTGCAGTATCGGGTATTTCTGCAATGCGGTCGGATTTTGTGCGAGTTGTTTGGCCAAATGCAACTTCCTTGTTTCTGTTTGGTGAGGAAAACAAATAGCTGAAGCAGCACCGGGTGTCCTTGCCGTCCGTGCCCATTCCTGCAGGTCAGAGTGCCCGTCGGTGCCTTCATGAGGTCCGACCCGGGGTGCCACTTCGGGCGCCAAGCCAGACTGGACATCGCGGTGCCCGTACAGGTTTGCTTCGCCATGAAGGCGGCCCTGCCGCTTCCGTTCCGAGGCATCCACCGGGGTCCCATGCACGTCGCCAGGCGGCTCACCCCCGCTTCACACCCACCTTTGGGGGTTTGCTTGGCGGGGGGCTGCCAGCCGGGGAGCCCCTGTTCCTCGGGGTGCCGTCTCTGTGCGAGCAGCTGCCTCCGAGCAGGGGCTGGGCTGCCGAGAGTTAACTCGGAGCCGCAGAGAATGGCTAAGGAAACCGGCAGCCAGGGCCGATCCCCCCCCTCCCGCCAGGGGCCTGGAGGCTCTGAAGCGGCCCATAGAGGAGTTGCTGGGAAAGAAAAGCTGCGAGGAAGCGCCTCTGAAAGGCAGAGCCCTGACTGGGGGAGCATCTTTGTCTGAGCGCCTGGACCGCATCCCAGAGCGGGGGCAGGGGGGAGCCCTGCACTGGTGGGGCAGGCCGTGCTGGCATCTCGGCCCCCGGGACGCTCCTCCGTTTGCACGCTTCCTGGCCCTTCCGTTCATGAGTGGGCCACGGGAGGATCGCTTTTAACCCTTGCGCGCCGGAGGGGCGACGCGCATCGGAGACCCCGGGATGCTTCAAGCGCAGACTGGCGCTTTTGGCTCGCGGGCGGCATGCGTCCTGGGAAGCCTCGGCCAGGGTTGCCGTGGCAACGGCAGCGAGCCTCCTCGGCGGAGGCAGGCGGGGGACTGGCCGCTCACCCGCTTGTTCCCTTCGGAGGAGCACCGTGTCCCAGGCGGGCTGGCTGCAGAGCGGGGCTCCCGGGCTTGGGCCACACGCCCCCGGCCAGCGCAGGGGCTGCCGGAATGCTAAGCCGGCCACCCTTGTGCGCCGGCCTCGCCCCAGCGCTGTTGTCGCCTTCCACTCGCCCGGCTCTCCGGGACACGTGCGGCATCGGAAGGACGGCAGCTGGCGGAGCGGGAGGCGCTTGGCTCCCCTCCGGGAGACCTTGGCGCCTGGTCACGTTCGCTCTCCCTCTCGCCGCATTGCCAAGCACTGGCTGCCTTTTCTTTCTTCCTTTCTCTCCTTTCGAATGGCAGGCTGCATCCGAGTTGAATGGAAGGGAAAGTTCTTGTTTTGCCGCTGCGGAAGGAGCGCGTCAACAGCGTGGTAGCTCAGTCCTCCCTTTTCTCCCTGCCAAAGCGAAAACCCACTTTTTCTGTTGCGCTTCCTCGTGGGAAGCAGTTGCCGGAAGCCGCAGCTCACTTGAGTTATATGGGACAATCCATGACGGGCGCGGCAGTCAAGCGAATGTGGGGGCGATCTCATTCACCTCCTTGAGGGGAGAATGGGCGGACCGTGCGCACGAGAGCATCAAAAGGGCTGCACTGCACTGCACTGGAGCGAAGGCCTCGCTCGCCCGGCCTCCTTTTGCCCCCGCGGCCACCCAGGTGCCCCGGGGAAGGTGCACAGGCCGGGCATGGGAGCCTCCCCCACCGCTGCTCGTGCTCCGCGAGTCGTGCTCCTCTGTGCCAGCACCATCCCTGGGAGCAGGAGCTGCGCCTCGTTCTGGACTTCCTTGGACGCCTCCGTGGGACCGGATCCAGGCTGCGCATGGCCCCACGTGTGGGTGCGCGGCCCACCCGCCCTTCCGCCTTGCCTGGCTCCCCGAATCCCAAGCCGCATGTGTTTGCCGGCTTCATGCAAACTGGGAGCTTGGAGCCGCCTCCGCCACTGTTTCTCCGGGAGTGCCGCCTTCCCCTCCGGCCCCGTCCGGCACCTCCCGGCTCTCGCATGCCCAGCGCTGGTTTAAGCCCCAGGGCGGAGGAGCCCTTTGGTGGCTGTGGGCAGACCCCCTTCAGCCTGTGGCTGCCTCCTGTTTCGGGCCCACATCGGAGCAGAGGGTGGGGCCAGCCCCACATGCTGGTCTGGCTTTGCCTGCAGCTCCGTCACCAGTGCAAGCCTTAGGAGAAGCAGTCTGCCATTTCTGAATGGGGAAAACGCGCCCCAAGCCGCAGAGCCCCTGGATGACAGCTCCCTGTGGGATTGCCAAAGGCTGGATGTGGCCCCTGCGGGGCCGTGCTTCGCCCACGTGGCTGGCCCAGGGGTTGGTCTGCCCTGCCCATGGGGAAGCCCTTATCGGGGGCAGCTGCATGGCCCCATCTCTCGGAGCAGGCAGCTCGGGGTCCCCTTCCCACCCCTTCCTCCAGCCAGGTGCCCTTCCCTGGCTGCGCATCTGCTTCTCACGAACGAGGCTTGGCTGGCAGGCAGGGATGCGCCCCGCACATAATCCAAAGCTGGCTCAAGGGCACCTCCTCTGCTTCGGGGGCGGGGGCTGGCCTTTCCTTCATCTTCCTCCCTCCCTCCCTCCCTGCCCCTTTCTGGAGGCCCCCCAAGTTTTGAAGTATTAGCATGTGTAGATTCAACCCTCGAGGCCATGTGCTTGTTAAGAAACAAATCTCACATTTCAATGTACCGTATTTTTCGCTCTATGAGACGCACCTGACCCTAAGGCGCACCTAGTTTTTAGAGGAGGAAAACAAGAAAAAAATATTCTGAATCGAATGGTTTACTATACTATTTAATAAACTATAACAGAATACAGTAATACCGTATTTCAACCTTGTAAAGTGAACAGCAGTCAGCAGTGGCATTAAGACCCATCATCACTGGCATTAACAGAAGAGAGACTTTAAAGTGTGCAGCGGCAGGTCTTCCCGGTGGGGGTGGGCAGTTCCCGGAGTGGGGGGCAGAGCAGGGTGTGCCGAGCGCGTGCCGGCCCGGTGGTGCCCCGTGGTGCAGGCGGGCTGGCAGCATCCCGGGCGTTGGGCGCACACACATTCGCTCTACAAGACGCACAGACATTTCCCCTTACTTTTAAGGGGGAAAGTGTGTCTTATAGAGCGAAAAACACGGTACTTCAGACTGCAACCCTGCCATCTGGCAGGTCGGATTCAGAACCCATTTTTAAAAAATTCTTCCCAGCCTGTGTACCCGGCCCGGTATTCCTGGGAACCGCAGTGGCACGGCTCCCTTCCCTTCTTTGCCACTGTCAAAATGAAAATTCCCAGCTAGCAGCAGCCCAAGCAGGGCAGATCTGAGGGGAAAGGGGAGAGTGAGACCCCAGCACTAGCCTTCTCATATTTTTATTTACCCGAGGATACTAGTGAGACTTTGCAACTGTGGCTCTGCTAAAAAAATCGTGTAAGAGGATTTCTGCGACAGAAAGTGCTGCTTCAACGAATCGAAAAATTGCAGATAATCACCATGTCTGCAGTGACAAATGAACTACTGGGCACTTCTTTGTTTTAAACAAGGATAAAGCCTTTTGCCTGATAGGTCCTGAAAGGGTCTCAGTATTAAAGGAGTACAATGTTGAAAAGGCACTTGGAATCCCATCACAAGAGCTGCTCCATATTTCAAGGAGAGGTGTGAGCGAACAAGTTAAATTCTCTTTAAGAATGAACGTTTTTGCAGCAAAATAACACGCTAGGCCAGCTGTCGCATTGCTAAATGGATTGGTGGGAATGGCAGGCCCTTTGTTAGGAAGTACGTGGTGAAGAGCCAAAAGCAGGGCGGGTCGGGAGGGATCTTCCCTGCATCTACTCTGGCCCCCCTCCACTCATGACATGCCCACCATGCGCATGTCCAGCCTGTCTCTGGACACCCTGATAAGGTGTCCTGTTAGGGTGTTTCCCGAGAAGGTAGTTGTGCCAGTTTGTCTGCCGCTACAATCGCCAGCCGTCTTGAAGAATTAGGAGGAGAACTGCATATGTTGCCGATGGTCAAGGCAAAACATTTCGATTTTTTTCCTTTGGCACGAGATGCGAGCAAACGGCACTATAGATGCTGCTCAGCCACTAACATTGATCAGGGAGAGATTCCGACGTGGGAATCACGGAAGAACTGTGTGTAATGCAGAGCTGGAAAGGCGCTGCAACCGCAGAAAACGTTCCCGGAGGTATGTGCGTCAGCGGAAAAGCTGGGTCTGAGTTGGGGTACATGGAGCAGCATCACAACCGATGGGGCAAGAAATGCGGGGAGCAAAACTGCAGGAAGCAGCGAAGAGATGTTGGCATTAAATGCTGCACTTCCCACGCGGTTCCACTGCCTCATCCGCCAGCAGGCCTTGCGTGGGGAGAGTCGCCAGTGGAAAAGTGTCCCACTGAAAGTGTATCCAACATTACTTGAAAGTGTATCCAACATTACTTGCATCAGGCATCGTGGCCGTACTCGTCGTCAGCCTCAAAATTTCCCTCGGAGATAGAGGCAGAATGTGGAGAGGTCTTGCATCACGCAGAAGTCGGGGGGCTCAGTTGCGGTGGCAGCGTCCTGAAGCTTGTTTTGGTCGTCGTTAGAAGTCGATGTCTTTCTCAAGGACAAAGTTTGTCAAGAAGTACTTTCTGACTCCGGGTGGATGTTGATTCGACTTTCTTAACCGATATCACACAGCAGCTGAACACGTTCAGTCTGAGGTTGTGGGGGAGAGAAAGCTTGTGTGGGACATCTGTTCTGAATGGAAAGCTTTTGAAGCAAAATGAAACATTTTTGTGAAGCAAATTCATGAAAGTAACTTTTCAAACTTCTCATGTTGAAATGAACTAACATTGGGAAAGACAGAAATTTACAATCCAGTGTTGAAAGACGCATCAAAGACACATCAACGGGATGGAATTCCAGAACTGATTCCCCGATTGCCATAAGCACGGAACAGAACAAGGAATGTTTCAGAACCCATTTCAAGTAGCACCAGAAGATGCAAGTAACTTTGTCAGATGCAATTCATTGATTCGCAAACCAGCGATCATCTCAGAGACGTTAACAAAGGAAATAGTCTGGCAGATTTCTGTTGTGTTCTCCTGGATATATTTATCAGCCTAAAAAAAATGGTTGCAGGCATGTTTCAGTCTCTGGCACCGCACATCCCTGAGCAAACTTTGTCAAGAAAAGTCCTGCCAAACTAATTTCATAGAAACATAGAAACAGGGTAGCCTTCCTGATGGGCTGAGGCAGTGCTCTGCCAAAGCTTTTGACAAAGTGCCCCATGACACCCTGACCAGCAAACTGGCTAAACGTGGCCTGGATGAGAACAACCGTCAGAAGGAGCCACCGTTGGTCACAGAACTGGATTGAAAGAGTGCCCATCAGTGGCGGCTTCTCAAACTGGGGAGACGTAGCAAGCGGGGTGCCGCAAGGTACCATCCTGGGACCAGGGCTCTGCACCTTCTGTATTAATGACTCGAGGAAGTGCAGGAAGGATGATCACAACTGCAGGTGACACACAACGGGCTGGGACGGCGGATACTCTGAAGGCAGAGGGAAGATTCAAGGTGCTCTTGCCGAGCTGGAGCGCTGGGCGGAAAACAACAGGATTAAAGTCAGCAAGACAAATGCCAAGTTCTGCACTCAGGAAAAGGGAACCAGCTGCACAGTTGCAGGATTCTTCTTAGACTGGGTGGAGGTAACGAGTGGGGGGCTGCAGGGCTCGGTCCTGGGCCCAGTGCTCTCCAACATCTTTATTAATGATTAGATGAGGGAGTACAAGGAAAGGTAATCAGATTTGCAGATGATACAAAACTGGTGGAATAGCAAACACCCCAGAAGACAGAATGAAGATCCAGGGTGACCTTGACAAATTTGTACGCTTGGCTGAAAGCAGCAGAATGCGATTCAGTAGGCACAAGCACCCAGTCCTCCACCTGGGAAAGAGAAACCAGATGCATCGATACAAGATGGGGAATGCATGGCTCAGCAGAACCGAAAAAGAAAAGGATTGTGAAGTAATTGTGGACAAGAGGCTAAACAGGAGCCAACAATGCCATGCAGCCACCAAAAGGGCAAGTGCTATTTGGGGATGCATTAACAGAAGTATTACTTCCAAATCACAAGAAGTAGAAGTTCCCCTATACTACTCACTACTGAGACCTCGTCTGGAATACTGTGTCCCATTCTTGGCACCAAGATTTAAGAAAGATGCAAAAAAAAAATTAAAAAAATAGAAAGGGTCCAGAGGAAGGCAACAAAAATGATCCATAGTTTGGAAACACTGCTGTATGAGGAGAGACAGAGAGAACTGGACATGTTCAGTCTTGCAAAGACTGAAGGGAGACACGGTATCCCTCTGTAAGTACGTCAAAGGCTGTCTCAGAGAAGGAGGTCTCTTCTTGCTGATACCAGACTGCAGGACACGGAAGAATCAAGTCTAGTTGCATCAGCCCAGATTCAGGCTGGACATCAGGAGAAGCTTCCTCACTGCCGGAGCAAGACGACAGTGGAACCAGCTGCCTGGAGCGGCGGGGGGCTCTCCCACACTGGAGACATTCAAGGCGAAACTGGGCAGCCACCTGAGTGGGATGGTGTGAACTGGTGCCCTTCAATAGCAGGGGGTTGGACCTGATGGTCTTCACGGCCTCTTCCAACTCTGCTCTTCTATGATTCTATGATAAGATGAGGAATACTTGGCTTAATGGTACTGCAAGTGAGAAGGATCTTGGAATTGTTGTAGATCATAAGCGGAATATGAGTCAGTATGAGGAGACATTTCCCCTTCTCCCTTACTAATTTTGTTACGTGCTGTCAAGTTGTCTCCAGCTTATGGTGACCCTTTGAAGGAAATTGCTCCAAAGTGACCTGCCCGTCACAGCCCTGCTCAGCTCTCCCAAGGTCAGTGCTGTGGCTTCCCCAACGCAGTCCATCCATCTCATCTTTGCTCTTCCCTTCCACCTCCTGCCTTCACCTTTCCCTGGCATGATTGCCTTCTCCAGCGAATCTTGCCTTCCTATGATGTGCCTGAAGTGCGCCGGCCTCAAATTTGTCATTCTTCTAAGGAATGCTGTGGTTGATTTGATCTGAGACCCACTGGTTGGTCTTTCTGTTGCTCCAGGGTGTGCACAGAAGCTCTTCTCTGGCACCATGTTTTGAATGCATTGCTTTTCCTCCTATCGACTTCCTTCTCTGTCCAGCTTTCACAGCCATGCATTGTGATTGGGAGCATGACGACGCGCATGCTCTTGGCTTTGGTCTCCAGTAAAATGTCCTTCCGCTCGGTCTTTCCTAGTGCCATCAGTGCTGCCCTTCCAAGCCTCAGTTTTCTTCCAGTTTTTTGGCTTCAGTCGCCCTTTGAATTGATGACTGAGCCGAGGTACGTGACATCTTTCACCATGTTGATTTCTTCACTGTTGGCAGTAAAGTCTTTTGTAATTCCTTGTAATTCTTGTAATTCTGTAATTCTTTTGTGAACATGTTTTTGTTTCCTGCTTTTGTGCTTCTTTCCTCACTTTTATGAGGAATTGTTTCAAGTCATACTCTCTCATATTATAAGAACGGAAAGTGATCACCCTGTGGCGCTGATTGATGGGAGGTTCGGGTCTGATAGAAGGAAGTCTTTCATCGAGTGATGCAGAGTTAAACTGTGGAACTCACTTCTGCAAGATGTACGGATGGCCACCCATCTGGATGGCTTTAAAGGGGAACTAGACAAATTCATGGATGAAACGTGTTCCTTGCTGTGGTTTCTGACTAGCTAACTGAAAGGTGTCCTTGGGGGAATGAGAAGGGAAGGAATGAATTACGCTGCACATCTGAAGGGCAGACTGGGTGGCACTGGCTGCCCTGCTTCCACGGAGCGTGAAGGGCTTTTGTGGGGTGCAGCAGGGCAGAGGCCAAAGCCTCTGGAGCCAGTGGCCTGGCACGTTTGGTCAAAACCTGTTGTGGACTCTGATAAAACACAGATCAAAAATCCCTTTCTTCTGGCAGAGGGAGTTCTGCGTGGGGGTCCCTGAACTGAACACAGAAATGCCTGAACTTGGGCCCTGCACCGAGCAGGGGCTGGCTCCGACGGCCCTGAGAGATCCTTCCAGCCCTCCTCTTCCAGGCAGCCTTTGGCAGGAATTGCTCTCGAAACCCCACGTTCTGAGGCAGGGCATTCGTGCGCCAGACCAGCTGGCCGGGGCAGCTTTGCACGTTGGCTGGGGCGGGGGGGTGCCCTTGGACGACCGCGGCATCTGCCCACTGCCCTTGTGGGACCTGCCCGCACAGGGGGGATGTGTGGACCTGCCTGCCTAGGCCCGGGTGATGGTGCTCGATCTCATTTGCTCTCTTTGCGTCCTGACAGCTCCCGGAGCGAGAGGAGCCGGGTGGCCTCCTTCGGGGGGACGCTGGGAAGTGTGTGGCTGAGACCTCCCACCGTGGCTGGGTCACGGGTCCTGCCCCCCAGCCGCTTCCTGCTCCACGCCCCCCCCAAAGGTCAGGCTGCTTCTGCAGCCGGGCCAGGCCGGTGGTTAAGCCCCCGAGGCGTGGTGGGTGGTGGGCGCCCCCTTCCAGCCCCCGCTTGCAGAGGGCGGCAGGCCAGCGGGAGTGCGGATGCTTCGACCCCCGGGGTGAGGCGGCTCATGCCAGAATTCAGCCAGGCAGCCCCCGCCTCAGCACAGCGGCCGCCTTGGTGTGCTGTCCCGCCTCCTGTCTCGATTTCCCCGGCGGAGTGTCTTGTGCTAACATCAAACCTTTGCTGTCTGTTTACAGAGTCGCCTCAAAGAAGCTGTGCAGTTGCTGGAGGACTTTAAATGCGGAACTTTGCCCCCGGGGGTCACCAGCAAAGAGGTAATCCGAGGGAATGCTTTGCTCTCCAGGCGCCGCGCGCACACAGTGTGGGTTCTGTTGCGGACAGGTGGTCCGTGTGCCACAGGCATCCCCCCAGGCCGGGAATGTGAGGCTGAGGTGCGCGTCCCACGTGCCCCTTCGCCCCCAGCCCCGCTTTCCGCCCACTGATCTCCAGGCGTCTCACGCAGCGTTCATCCAGGCAGCTGGGCGTTGTGGTGCTCGTGTGGCAGGAGTCGCGCGACTGGGGTTCTCGCTGCCGTCGTGTGTTGCACAGAAAGCTGCCGGGTGCTTTCCCTACAGAAAAGGGGTGGCTTTGCGGGATCAAGCCCACAGTGCTGGACCGAGTGGGGCCCCCAGCGCCTTCTTTGCGCATTGTTCTCCTGGGTAGTCAAAGCCACGGTCTGCAAATGCTGGCCATATTCACTGAAGAGGCCCATTTGGATCTTCAGTGATCCTGGGTGGGGGTGGGGGTGGTCCGTGTTTGATATTTTAGGCAATATATTTGACATTGTCCAATAGCTGGCAGGAACTGGCGTGAGGTGCTGTGGGGCTTTAGGTTCGGCAGCTTATGGGATTTCCGCCTTGACAGTCTGAGGCTGCCAAGAAGTCTAAAGGATGCGAGTTTCAAGTTCCAGGTAAAGCTTCAGAATTTGAATGGCAGATTGAACTTCCAGCCCTTCAGATCTGCTGCCGCCACGTCTCGGGGCTGTTCTCCCCGTTCTCCCTCGGTGGGCGGCCAGACGCTGGTGAAGCTGGCAAGGGGGCGCAGTGGCCCGTCCTCGGTAAAACGAGGACGCTGCCTTGAAAGGAGGCGGCTCCCTTTCATCTCCCGTGGCCAGTGGCCCGGCAGAGGTGCATGAGCCGCCTTCGTTCAGGCAGAGCCTCGTTATCCAAGTCGCTCGGCGTTCTCGACTTGTGTCTTGGGCTGACTCTTGTCTCGTGACTCTCGAGGCCTGGTCGGGCTGGCTTGTGCACCCCGGCCGTGTCTGCAGGTGGGCCGTGCCCAGCCTGGCCCCCCTGGTGTGTTTGATGACACATCCCATCGTCCACAGCCTGCACGACCATGTTGGCCAGGGAGGATGTATGTTGCTAGCTAAGATAGCAAAATGGCAGCAGGCGGGGAGGCCGCTGCAGCCCACGTCTTGCCGACTGAGGTGTTTATTCCTTCCCACATTCAGTTGCAGCGCCCATAGCTGTGGGACTCACTGGGCAGCTCACAGTGCCCACGGTGACAGCGATAAAACAATTTCATATAAAGAAGAAAAACTACCAATAAATAGTACAATAAGACAATAAAATCAGGCATTCACTTAATAATAAAGCCGTATAAGCAACCAAATTAAAACAATCGTAATAAATAAAATTTTCGGGCAACTAAAATTTTAACATGGCAGTTGTAGCGTAAGATCAATATAGTCAACCATTAGAAAACCAGGCAACTTACTGGAATATTTGCAACAAGGAAATGTCCTCAGTTGGTGTCGGAAAGAGAGAAGGGAACACACCTGGTGTGTCTTCCGCAGACGCGCATTCCACAAGTGGGGCGCTCTTGCAGGAAAGGACCTTCTCCTAGCTGTCTCCCCCCACCACTCAATTGAGGGGGGATTCGGAGAAGGGTCTCGGATGAGCATCTCCATGACTGAGCGGGACATGCGGAGACAGACCTGCCCTTGGAGGTCTTGGCCCCGAGGCACGTAGGGCCTTGTATGCCATCGCAAGCGCTTCGAATTGGGCCTGGTGTCCCCGGTCTCTGAGTGACCTTCCTCAAGACTGTCGCTTTGGGCAGGGGCCAAGCCCTTGTGGCCAGTGTGCACCCGAAGTTTCCAGCCAGGTGTCTGGAAGAATGCCCAGCGAACAGGCCAGGCATCTCGACACTGGCCATCTTCAGCGAAGTCCGAAAACACAGATAACGCTGCTTGCTGTTTGCAGCTCTGCCTGCACTAATTCATGGCCAGCCGCAGCTCAGCACAGCTGATAAGATAGGCCCGCGTGCTGTCTCACGGAAGGCTCCCCATCCGGGTCTCTGCCGAAGCCGTGCCTCCGCCTGCTCTCTAAGGGGCGAGCCCCTCTGCCTCCGGCTCCTGCTCTCGGGGAAGCACGGGGTGCCCGCGAGGGCCTTGGCTCCTCCTCCAGCCCAGGGCAGTCCTCTGCAGCCACAGCACTGGCTTTCTCCGGGTGAGGAGTCCCCCTCCAGGGAGGACACTGGAGAGCAGCCGGCAGCGGAGCTCGCCCGGTGCAATCTGCTCACGGAAGCCAGGCGACCAAGGCGGTTTCCTTTCGAAAAGCAGGCCCGGCGGCCGACAGAAAGGGACTGGGATCATCCCTTTCCTCCAGGAGAGGCTGAAGCTGTCCGGCCACAACCGACTCGATCTCCTTGGCCAAGAAGGGGGCATCGGCTATGGGTCTGAAGGGACTCGCTCAGCCGGGCCCGGGCTGGGCTTTTGCAGGACTGGCGCAATGGCGGCTGTTCTTCAGGCGAGTGGCACCGTCCCCTCAGCGAGGCCTTGGCGGCCTCCTGGCCCCGAGCACCGGTCCCCTTTCCGGATGCCAGACTGGGCATGGATCCAGAGAGCGGCCTGCGGTCAGCCAGAGCGGAGCACCCGGTCCACGTCCTCAGGCCACAGTGCCTGCAACTCATCCAGCAGGACGGGCCAGGCAGCATCCCGGGCACCTGTGCCGGCGACCTGGGACAACCGGGGATCCAAGTTGCTGTGGGTCCGAGCGACGGCGACCTCAGGGTGTGGTGCAGAATCCTCACAGCGGCCACCGAAGGTGCAGTCAGGTCTCCTGAGCCGGAATGCCCAAGGCCCCCCTGGAAAAGCCCCGCTGACCCGCATGGCGCAGAGGAGCAGGCAGTGGCAGGAAGGACTGCCTGCCCCCTCAGCACCGCGGAGTGCACTCGGTAGCCGTCACTTAGCCACGCTCGGTCGGACTGGTTTCACGTTCTCCCCGCCTGAGCTCCAGCTGCCTTCCCTCTTGCTCGGTCGCCCTCGGCTCCAGCACATACCAGGGAGCCGGACAGCACCTCCAAGCCGTCGGCTGCGGTTTCCCGGTCTTGTGGCAGAGCTGCCAGTGCACAGTGGCAGGCATGCCTGTCCTGCCTGGAATAGAAACATGGAAACAGCGCGAGTCGGAAGGGGTCTCCCGGGCCATCTAGTCTGACCCCCGGCACCAGCCAGCTCCGCTCATGACCTGCCCACCATGTGCATGTCCAGCCTGTCCTTGAACACCCTCCCCGATGGGGCCTCAACGACCTCCCGTGGAAGCCCATTCCACGCCCTCGAGGTTCCAACTGTCAGGAAGTGCTTTCTCGGCGGTGGCGCCCCACCTATGGAATGCGCTCCCCAGAGAGGCTCGCCTGGCACTGTCATTATTTGCTTTTCGGCACCAGGCGCAGACCTTTTTATTTAGACGGTATTTTAAATGTTAATATTACTTTTTAATTTAAGATTAACTTATTGGTTTATTTATTTACGTTGTATGTTTTTATATTTAACCTGGAGATGGGCCAGTTTTTAATATGGTATATGTTTTTAGTGATTGTGAGCCGCCCCGAGGCTGTTGCAAGGGGCAGCATATAAATATTTAAATAAAATAAAAAATAAAATAAATAAGTGCTTCCTGGCATCCAAATTGAACCTTGGCTCCCTGAGCTTTGCTCCATTGGAGCGCATCCTGCTTTCCTCTGCAGGGGAGAACAGGCCTCTCCCCATCTCCATGTGACACCCCCTCACGTACCTGCATGTCGCCAACAGATCCCCTCTGAGTCTCCTCTTCTCCAGGCTGAAGAGACCCAGTTCCCTCAGTCTCGCCCCGTACGGCATCCCCTGCAAACCAGCCACCATCCTTGTGGCCCTACGCTGCACTGACTCCAACCTGGCTATATCCTTCCTGTAATGAGTGGCCCAAAACAGCACAATACTCCAGTTGCGGGCGCACCAGAGTTGTGTAGAGTGGCAGTAATCCCTCTCTCGATCAAGAAGCCACACTTCTGGCTATGCACCCAAGGGTGGCATTCGCCCTCTTGGCCACCGCATCACACGGCTGACTCATGTTTAGCCTGCGGTCAACCAGTACCCCGAGGTCCCTTTCACAAGTGCTGCTCTCCAGCCACTTGTCACCTAACCTGTACTTATGACAGCCATTCTTATGCCCCAAGTGCAAGACCTTGCACTTCTCCACATTGAACGCCATCCTGTTGTCTCCTGCCTACTTCCATAGTCTGTCCAGATCCTTTTGGATCTGGTGTATCTGCTCCTCAGTTGTGGCCACTGCTCCAGTTTTAGTGTCGTCTGCGAATTTGATCAGCAGACTGTTCACCCCTTCTTCCATGTCGTTAATGAAAAGATTAAACAGGATCGGCCCCAGGACAGAGCCCTGGGGGACCCCGCTTGTCACTGGCTGCCATCCCGATGATTCCCCACTAATGGTTACCTTCTGCTTTCGGTCAGTCAACCATGCCCTAATCCACCGGACAGTGCTTTGGTGTATCCCAAAACTCCTCAGTTTCTCCACCAGGATATCATGGGGCACTTTGTCAAAGGCCTTGCTGAAATCCAGGTATACCACATCCACTGCATCCCCTCCATCTAGCCATCTCGAAACCTTGTCATGGATTTCACAAGGTTTGTCTGGCAGGACCTGTTTCTGCGGAAGCCGTGTTGTGTGGCTGTCAGCCTCCCTTCCCTATCTAGCATCACTAGATCTCTCTCTATTATGAGCCTTTCCACTGTTTTTCTTACAATGGACGTAAGGCTAACCGGTCTATAATTCCCCATGTCCTTCCTACTACCCTTTTTGAAAATTGGGACCACCGATGCCACCCTCTAGTGCTCTGGAACTTCACCCGTTCTCCACGAGGCCTCAAAAATGGAGGCCAGCGGGCGTGAGAGAACCCCTGCCAACTCTCTAAGTACTCTCAGGTGTAACCTGGCAGGGCCTGGCACCTTTGTAATGTCCAATGCCCTGAGGAGCCCCTCGACTTCAAGGGGGGGTGACCCTAACCGGCAGTGCAGAACCGCCTTGGCCAGGTGGAGCGCAGGAGAGCCGGCAGGTCGGAGGGAGGGCTGTCTCGCCAGCAGCAGGGCAGACCTGCTGCCCCGGGAAGTTCACAGTGTGTCGCAGTGAGGACCGTTCCGGCTTCTCGCCATTCCCCTGCCCCAGTGCTCGCTCTGAGTGTTGATCTAGGCAGGAACGTGACTCTCTCTCTCCTCCCCCACCCCCACCTACATTCCTCAATTAAATTAGTCCCAAGGACTCCCTAAGCAGATTACAGAAATACCGACAAAAACAGCTCTGGGCTCATGGTAGCTTTTTCAAGCACTCTGAAAAACTCTGAGCAGGGTGGGCAGGCTGGGCTCCTCCGCGTGGCTGGGACTCCAGTGTCCACAATCCTGGCGCATTGGCCGTGCTGATGGGAGCCGTGATCCGAAACGCCGCCAGAGAAGCGCTTGCCTGCCAGTGCTCCTGAGGGGGCTGTGCCGGTGCCCTCCGCCTCAGGCCAGGCGCCCCTCTTCCGGGCCGGAGGGGCCAGGTCCCCGGTGCTGCCGTGCAGTGAGCTGGCACGGCCTAAGACGCGCCGAGTGGACCAGTGCCTTGGAGGCTCGCTGCCTCTTGGTGGAGCCAAGCTGGGCTTTAATGTCGCCGTCCTCGCCAGTTGCCTGGGGGGCGGCTTTCGTCCCAGTTGTTCTGGCTGGGGGCGCCCCAAGTGCCCCGAAGGGAGCGGCCCTGGTCTGAGGAACGCACGCCTGCTGTGCCAGCCCTCCCGTGGGACCCGGCTTGGTGCCGATCCCGCGCGTTCTGCCAAAGCCTCTGAGATGGCGGTGAGGCCCACTTGTGTCTTCCCCAAGAGCTGTGCCGGGTATCGGCCAGATTGAGCAGAACGGCTCTTACGGTCCTTGTGGCATTTTGGTGCTCGCGGGGGGCCTGTGGGGGGGCCCTTTGCTCAGGCGGGTCGTGCCCTGAAGCTGCAGTGGGCTGCATGCGATGCGTGTCCAGCGAACAGCCTGCCTGCTGCAATCAGCGCTCGTCCCTGTGTTCCGTAATGACGGAAGCAGGCTGTCGGTGGCCCCCCCAAAGCTTTCGATGCCGCGTGGGCTGGCTTGGGGGGCGGGTGCTGGCGGCCGCTCTGCTCGGTTCCAGCTCTCTGCTCTCGGCGGCCCAGGAGGGTGGTTGGAGAGAAGGGCGGCTTTGGCGGTGCAAGGAGGGAGGCAGCTGGGCGAGAAGTCCGGGAAGGGGAAGAGCACCCCACGGTCACTTAAAAAAGACCCCCCCCCCCCGGCGGCTCAGGAGCAGTGAGCAGCTTCTGCTTCTTCCCGCAAGATCAGCCCAACTCCCCGCACTTGGACTCCTTGTGCAAATGGCCCATGGCAGCCGGAGGTGCCCCGAGGCGGGCAAGCGGGCTCCCGGCCAGTCCTGGGAGGCGTCAGGGCAGATGCCGTCCCAGCGTCTGCCTCAGAAACTGGCTTTGCCCTCGGCAGAGCAGCAGCGTCCCCGGCGGGTCACCCCACGCCCCCAGGAGCGGGTCAGGGACCATGTGTCGCCCGGCTGGCCTTGGGCCTGGGCTGCCACTGCCCTCGGGTGTGGCTGCGATGGCGGCAGTGGCAGAGCCGGACTGGCCACACGCGGAGCTCTGGCCCCGCCAGGGGCACATTTGAGTGCTGCGCACTGAGGATGGCGAGGGGGCAGGGCAGGGCAGGGCAGGGGGTGGGGCTTTGGCCCAGTGCGGCTTCTGCCTCCTCCCCAAAGAGGGAGGCAAGCGGGGGCTGTTTCTGCGGCCTGATGGGGCACCTGGAGCTGATCGGGCAAGCACAGGTGGCTAGTCCTGCAGGTGGCCCGGCCCCGAGCCAGTTGGTGCCGGAAGGGCTGAAACCCGCACTTTGCATCGCATCCAGGAACGGACCTGCAGCTCATGCGGCTGGTGGGGCGCAAGCGCGCGACGATCCTGCCAGCCGGTCCCCCTGAATTCCGCGGCCCCGTTTTGGGCATTCCTGGGCTGTTTCCAAAGGCGTAGGAGGTCCGACGCGTGGCAATGATCCAAAGAGCGTGGTGGCTGAGTAGAGCCGCGTGTGAGGGATTTGCGGGGCCTCCGCTGTCCACCTTCCTCACCTGCCGTGGCCCCACGGCCTCCGCCCCGAAGCAGCACCCAGACAGCTGCTCCAGCTTTGCATTTGCAAAGTGAGCCAAACGGAGATCGTCACCCATTAACACGCACGCCTTCCCCATGAAAAGGGATGGCCTTCGGTGGGAGAGGGGATCGCGAGGCTCCCCGCCCGCCGTCCGTCTGCTCCTGGGGAGACGTGCTTTCGGCGCCTCCTCCCATCTCCACCTGCCGGCACTGGCTCAGTGGCACCCCACAGAGAGGGGCCTGGGTTCTGCGGCTGCACTTCCAAATGCAGCTTTGCAGCTCGGTGCGTTGAAACAGTCTCGCCTCTTCTCATTGCTGAAGCGCAGAGAGACCTGCCATGCCGGCCTCCCCCACAATCAGGGCCGCTCCTGCCGGCTGCGGCACAGCCGAGAAGTGGGAACCCGCCGGGGCGAGCGGCTTCCCTTTGGGAGAATAATGGCTTTTTTGCACTGTCGATGAGGAATGAAGAGGCATATTTGCAGTAGACGGCTCTCTTCCTTCTCCCTGCTCCGATCTAAGCGCAGCTAAGTCCTGCGCGGAGCATGCGCTGGCCGTGGGCCACTTGTGGTCAGAGAGGTCCTTTGGCACCCCTCCCGGGGCTCCCTTGGACTGCCCGGGGGCCCACTTTTCACAAGGGGCCACGAAAGGCGCTTGGGGCAGCGCCCTTCCGAGGAGGAGTCGTGCTGCGTGCCTCGCACGCTCCCCCGCTGCTTTGGATCTTCATGCGTGCGCAAGTGTGAGCTCGCACACGTGTGCCTTGAGCGAGGGGTGGGGCTGCGCCTGGCAGGCGTGGGCGCCAGGCAGAGTGGGGCGTGAGCTCAAGCCGCCGGTCAGCTCGGAAGGTGCAGGCTTGGTGCCCACACGGAGCTCGAGAAAGGCTGGGGGTGGCAGCGGCTGCAGCAGGCCGGCGAGTCAGCCGAGACCCGCACAGCCTGTGCGAAGGCCAGCACGAGGCAGGGATGCGCATGTGCCCCGGGCCCGGGGGAAGGCGACTGGGGAGGGGAGGCCCCCGCCTGGGAGAACGGGGGGGGTGCTGCCCCGGGCCCACAGCCTCGGCCAGGGTGGCTTCTCGAGAGCCAGGCAGGGGCTTTGGCCTTGGTGAGGGAGAGCAGCTGCAGCCCCCCGCCACCACTGCCCCCTTTGGGGCCGAGCCTCTCGCTCCCCGTGCCCTTCCCTGGCCCAGAGCCCTGCCCTCCGCAGGTCCCCCCAGCCTGGGTGGAGGTGTGCAGGCTGCAGCAGAGTGGAGAGCCCCTGCCCGGCCACCCCTTCCCGGCCCCTCTCAGGCGGCCCTCCCAGGCCCCCTCTTCTTCACACCCAATTAACGTGGCAGGAGCCTTTCTCACCTGCAGGGCTGCCCCCCCCGTGATGGCCCAAGCACTTCCCGCTGCCCAAAGCTCCCTCTCCGGACGTCTGGTGAGGATTCTGAGAGGACTAATTAATTAGCATGGGCGAAGCGCTGCTTAAGTGCTGTGAATTTTCATTACCCGCACATCCAGGGGCGCCTGGGCAGCTGCTTCATGTCTGTGACCGTGCTGGTTCCAGCAAGGCACACGGCGGGCCTGGGGGAGCGCCAGGCAGGCCCGCGAGCAGCCCTGCTGCGGGGTGGGTGGCGGGCTGTGCAAGGCTTCCCAGCCCAGCTCGACAGGCTCGCTCTTTCTCATGCCCCCCCCCCGAATGGCTCCTTGCGAAGCTCAGGGTGCGAAGAAATGACCGGCGGGCCGGCCCCCGTGGCCGCCGGTGCGCTCCTCCAGGCAGGCCCGGTGGGGCGGCCCCTGAGCAGGGGTCCCCTCCGAGCACCTCGTGGGGCTGCCAGGCTGTGGGCAGCATTGCTCTCAAGCAGCCTCTGGCATGCCAGGCCATCGGAGTCGGGCGCCGGCGGCTTCATTTTCGCCCCCGAATATGGCCGTGCCAGGCGGCAGGTGCGCGCCACGGGGCTTGACGGTCCCTCGACGTTTGACCTGCTTGCCCGGCGAAAGCGAGGGGCAGCTCGGCGGTGCTGGGCCTGGCCGAGTGCTCTCCGTGGGCAGGCTCTGCGAGCAGGAAGGCTGGCTGGGCATCGCCCCCTGTGCCCTGCGGGTCGGCACTGGCTGGGACGGTGGGCGCTTCCGTGTGACTCATCTGGGGGTGTCCGGTGGGGGCGCGGCGCCAGATGCTTGGCCTGGATTCTGGGAATGTGAACACCCTCGGGGACAGCGTGTGCCGCGTTTCTGCTTCTTTCGGCGCAAAGCTAGTATGAGCATTGCTTTCCCGGCGATGCGCAGCCAGCGCCTGGATCTCAGTGTTCCCTGAGGTGTGCCACTGCAGGGCCTCGGTCACGGGGTTGTCACAGAGGAGCGGTGCTTGGGCGCATCAGCGTGCCGCAGAAATGCCTCCTGCTGCGAACACGCGAAGTGCGCGGGTGGGGGGTAAGGGGCGGTAGGTGGGTGCTGGGCCGCCAGCAGCACCTGGAAGCTCCTCACCCCACCTCTGCCGCGCGCTCCTCCGGGAAGCGGTGGGAAGAGGGGCCTTGTCCTCCGGGACCGCGGCAGCATTCCCCTTTCCCAGAGGCAGGAGCAGAGGTGCCTGGAGGGCAACCCTGCCGATCTCCGGCCTCTGGGTCCGTGGATGCTCTGCATGGGGGACGGGTGGCCGCTTCCTCGCCGGCTGGGCGTGTCGCGAGGACTGGCTGGGTGGCCCGGGCGCAGGTGCTTCACCTGGCTGTTTGCGAGGCAGGCACAGCCTCTTCCGCTCTGCAAGAGGCGCGGCTGCTCCCGGGTGTCCGGTTGGCCCCCGGGGGCTCTGGCTCGTGCGGAGGCATGCCTGGGCTCCGTGGCCGAGACAGCGGCAGGCCAGCGGTGCTCTTCGACGCTTCCTTTGGAACCTCTGCACCGCACGGTTATGTCCCGTGTGAGCATCGATTCTGGGAGCTTCTTTCCTGGCTGACCTTCTGAACAAGCAAATTAATTGTGTCTTTTGTATTTCTAGCTTTGGAGAGCCCAGAAAATAAAGCAGGTAACCCTTCTTGCTTTCCTCTGCCCTGTGTTGCTCTCGCCTTCCTCAGGGCACAGCTGCCTGCCTTCCCTCCTGCTCCTCGGCTGCCTCGCTCTGCCTGCCGGGGCTTCCCGGCTCCTCTCCCGACACGCTCCTGGAGCTGCCCTCGGCCGCCCCCTGCGCTGGCCCCGGGGGGACACTGAGGCACGGGGCAGAGCGGCCGCCTTGCAGGCCCAGGAGCGGAGCCCCTTGCGCTCCAGGCTCCTGCGCGGCGCAGCATGGCCACGGCCCTCCTGGGGGTGAGGTGGCCCCCGGAGCAGCTCAGGCGTGGCGGCAGGCCCTCATCCCCAGGGACAGGTTGCTCCTTTTCAACTGCTGGCGGGGCAGAGGGGCTGAGCTCGCTTCCTCACATGCTCCGTGCTTGGCCTTCGGCCTTGCCTGCCCTGCAGCCGCGCGGCTCGTGCGGACCCTCTTGGGGGCCTTCCCCAGCACGGCTCCGGCCCTGCTTGGCTTGGAGGGAGGCTGTGGGGAGGATGGGGCGCGGCAGGGGGCAGTGAGCCGTCTCCAGCACAGGATGGACGTGCAGTGGGGTGGGGTGGAGATTGGGGCGCGAAGGGAAGAGCATGGGGCAGTCTGCGGAGGGCAGTTGGGGTCTGTTGGGGCACCCAAGGTGAGGAACCGGTGTGGGAGCGGAGACCCCGTTTTGGAGGCTCCCTGTGGAAAGGACAGCAAAGGGAGGACGCTCTCAGCATGCGCAACATGCGCCAGCAGCCCTTCACCTGGTCGCCCCCTTTGTCTCCTTGTCTCTGGCGGCTTTCGTGCCCGAGGGCTTGGGTGGCATGGCGAGGCGGGGCAGCACCGGGAAGCCCTCGTGGGGCCAGCGCCCTGCATGAGGCCAAGCCCCCGAGTGGCCGCGGCCTCCCTGCCCTGCAGTTTGCGGACCGCCAGCTTGGCGGAGGAGGGAGAGCCCCTGGGCGGTCCGTGAGAGCTGCTCCCGGGCGTGCGGTGCCCCCTGCCCCTTTCTCACCGTGTCTGGTTCTTTTGCAGGCCATCCTCCACCCGGACACCAACGAGACGATTTTCATGCCTTTCAGGATGTCAGGTAAGGCCCGGCCCCTGGGCGGCCTGCAGGAAGCTCGTGCCTGGGCTCTGGTCACGCTGGCGCACTGGCTTGGTGTCCCTTTCTGGGGAAATAACGGCAAAGAAAGGGAGGGTGCCGTTTGCAAGGCGCAGAGAATGAGTGGCGAGCCGAAGGAGCGAGTGCCGCGGGGCTGGGGGCGCAGCCACTCCCCGAGTGTCGAACCCACAGCCCTCCGTCCCATCCACCTTCTCCCGACTTGCTGGTTACGCAGGGAGAGGGAGGCACAGGGGACGCTCTCGGCCGGGCCCTCGCCGCAGCTGCGGATGTGCCCTGGCGGTTCTTTAAAAGCCCGGCAGAGGTGGCTGCACGAGGCAGGCGGAGCCGCAGGAAGGGGGGCAGCTGAGGCCCCCCCGCTGGACTCCCTGCAGACTCGGGCGAGTGCCACGGAGATGGCGGGCAGTGCCAAGCGGGAGGGCCCTCCCCGCTGCACACGCCTTCCGCTGCTTCCCACTCTTGGTGCATTTCCCACTGAAAATGGGCCCCTCTCGCCGCAGGGAGGAGCTGCGAACGCATTGGCCCCGTTGTCGGGGCAGGAGGAGGAAGGCGGGCGGCCAGTGAGGCTCGCCCCGAAGTGTGCTGGGCACTGGTGGATGGCAGCGGCAGGCGGGGACGCAGGCACGAGCACGAGACGCGGCAGGTTTTCACAGCACCGGCTGAGCCACTCTGCGGCCCGTGCTGGTGATCCGGTGAAGCCGCTGGTGCAGGGTTGGGCAGCCTGGCAAGCAGCCCCTGCAGCGAGTCTGGGCCGTCAGGGCGGCTCGTCTGCAAAGGGAGCCGCCCTGGGCCTCCCGCGACGCGCACCCACCGGGCCGGCTGTCCCGATCCGCAGCTCGGCTGACGAGCGGCCAGGCCCGATTCCAGCCAGGCTGGTGGACTCGCTGGGGGAGGCATCATTTCGGGAGGCCGTCTGGCCTGTCACCGGGGCTTCCTCCTTGGCACCCTGTTCTCACTCCAGCTCAGAGCCTTAGTTGGTCCCTTCTGGCTTCCCTGCTGCAGTGTGATTGTTGCTTGTGAGAGATTAATCTTCGCGAATCCACTCGGAAGGCGGGATCCCCGCTGGGCATCTTCCCCTGGTCCCAGCTGCTTCAGAGTTGAGTGAGCAGCACCAAGCTGGACCGCCTGCCCGTTTCCGAGGGGCCAGCGCTGCCCCACTGCAAGGGGGGCCGCAGGCAAGTGGCTGGCTGCTGCCCGTTTAAAGGCCCCTCTGCTGAGGATGGATTAAGCCTCCCGGCTGGACTTGGGTGCATGCGCAGGTGGTTCTGGCGCAAGGAGCAACCGGCGTGTCTGTTGGGCAGGAGAAAAGCAGCGATGCCTTTTCGGGAGCTGCCCCTCGCTGCCTGCACCTTGAAGTGTTAGCACTATAATTAGTGAAAGGTGCTGATGGCGGGGGGGGGGGCATCCTATTTTAATCAACCTGCCCAACTAGTCAGCTGTTCCACTGTGGCAGCCCCTGTTAAGGAGGGTGGGCCGGGGCAGGGCTTCCTCAGAGGGGACCCAGCAAAGTGGAGGAG
Source organism: Varanus salvator macromaculatus (assembly GCA_023646645.1). NCBI lineage: Eukaryota > Metazoa > Chordata > Lepidosauria > Squamata > Varanidae > Varanus > Varanus salvator. The sequence goes on along the minus strand of JAIXND010000772.1, from coordinate 1,603,462 downwards.
TGCCGGCAGTCCCTCTCCTTCCTGGACCCAGGCTGGCACCCCCTCGCAGTAGCTTGCCACCCACGCAGTAGCAAGGGGGCCCACGAGGCCAGGCTGGGTCTTCCAGCAGGGGGGCAACAAGCATAGAAACATAGAAACAGAGCGAGTCAGAAGGGGCCTTCCAGGCCATCTAGTCTGACTCCCGCACCAGCCAGCTCCACTCAAGACATGCCCACCATGTGCATGTCCAGCCTGTCTTTGAACACCCTCACCGATGGGGCCTCAACGACCTCCCGTGGAAGCCCATTCCACGCCCTCGGGGTCCTGACTGTCAGGAAGTGCTTCCTGGCATCCAAACTGAACCTTGGTTCTCTGAGCTTTGCCCCGTTGGAGAGCGTCCTGCCTTCCTCTGCAGGGGAGAACAGGCCTCTCCCCATCTCCATGTGACACCCCCTCACATACCTGTATGTCGCCAACAGATCCCCTCTGAGTCTCGTCTTCTCCAGGCTGAGACCCAGTTCCCTCAGTCTCACCTTATACCCCATCCCCTGCAAACCAGCCACCAACCTTGTGGCCCTACGCTGCACTGACTCCAACCTGGCTATATCATTTCTGTAATGAGGGGCTCAAAACTGAACACAATACTCCAGTTGCGGGCGCACCAGAGTCGTGTAGAGTGGTAGTAATACCTCTCTTGATCTAGAAACCACACTTCTGACTGTGCAACCAAGGGTGGCATTTGCCCTCTTGGCCACCGCATCACACGGCTGACTCATGTTTAGCCTGCACTTATCCACATTGAACGCCATCCTGTTGTCTCCTGCCCACTTCCATAGTCTGTCCAGATCCTTTTGGATCTGGTGTATCTGCTCCTCAGTTGTGGCCACTGCTCCAGTTTTAGTGTCGTCTGCGAATTTGATCAGCAGACTGTTCACCCCTTCTTCCATGTCGTTAATGAAAAGATTAAACAGGATCGGCCCCAGGACAGAGCCCTGGGGGACCCCGCTTGTCACTGGCTGCCATCCCGACGATTCCCCGCTAACGGTTACCTTCTGCTTTCGGTCAGTCAGCCATGCCCTAATCCACCGGACAGTGCTTTGGTGTATCCCAAAACTCCTCAGTTTCTCCACCAGGATATCATGGGGCACTTTGCCAAAGGCCTTGCTGAAATCCAGGTATACCACATCCACTGCATCCCCTCCATCCAGCCATCCCGAAACCTTGTCATAGAATTCCACAAGGTTTGTCTGGCAGGACCTGTTTTTGCGGAAGCCGTGTTGTGTGGCTGTCAGCCTCCCTTCCCTATCTAGCATCACTAGATCTCTCTCTATTATGAGCCTTTCCATTGTTTTTCCTACAATGGACGTAAGGCTAACCAGTCTATAATTCCCCATGTCCTTCCAACTACCCTTTTTGAAAATTGGGACCACCGATGCCACCCTCCAGTCCTCTGGAACTTCACCTGTTCTCCACGAGGCCTCAAAAATGGAGGCCAGCGGGCGTTAGAGAACCCCTGCCAACTCTCTAAGTACTCTCGGGAAGAGGGCAGGCCAGCCCTCTGGCACCCTGGCTCCTGCCTCTTCCCTCGCTGGCACCACGAGGCAGGAGCTCCCTTGGGCGTGAGCAGGTGAGGCAGGCGTCTCCCAGGAAGTCCGGTTCCGGCCAGACTTCGGGAAGACCTTCCTGATTGCTGGAGCAGCGTGATGGCGGGACCCAGGGAGGCGGGGGCTCTCCCTTGCCGGAGGCGTCCAAGAGGCAGCTGGACAGCCCCGCGAGGGGACAGTTGAACTGGGAGCCCTGTGCTGAGCGGGGGCCGGACCCGTGGCCCATTCCCCCCAGCTCCACTCTCCTGTGGTTCTGTGGTTCTAGTCCAGCTGCTTGCCGTGCGTGTGATGAGACGGCATCTGCGCTTAAGTGGCTGCTGACGTTTATGTGAGTCTTTGGGAAAACCGAAGACCGTATGCCATATGACCAGGGGATTCCATATGAGGCAACACTGAGGGAACTGGGTCTCTTCAGCTTGGAGAAGAGGAGACTCAGAGGGGATATGTTGGCAACATACAGGTATGTGAGGGGGTGTCACATGGAGATGGGGAGAGGCCTGTTCTCCCCTGCCGAGGAAGGCAGTACGTGCTCCAACGGAGCCAAGCTCAGGGAGTCCAGGCTCCATTTGGATGCCAGGAAGCACTTCCTGACAGTCAGGACCCCGAGGGCATGGAATGGGCTTCCACGGGAGGTCGTTGAGGCCCCATCGGTGAGGGTGTTCAAAGACAGGCTGGACATGCGCATGGTGGGCATGTCATGAGCGGAGCCGGCTGGAGCCAGGGGTCAGACTAGATGGCCCAGGAGGCCCCTTCTGACTCACTCTGTTTCTCTGTTTCTATATTCCCCACTATGAGGCTGCCTGGGTTTGAGGGTCCTCAGGAGAGGGCGTGTGATCGTAACTCTGTTCCAGGGGAGGCGAAGTGTCTGAAGAGTAAGACGTGCTTTTCTTCCTCTTGCAGGTTACGTCCCTTTTGGAACACCAATAGTAAGTATTTGGCACCACATCCCATCTCCTCTTGCGGCGAACAAGGAATGCACTGTCGGTCCTTGCTCGCAAGTCTCCACGTTTGGGGAGGAACATTTGGGGGAAGTCTGGAGAGGGCCTTCTGGCGACGGGTCCTGGGCCCTGGAATCTGTTGGGGCCCTGTTTGACAGGAGATATGTGGCCCGAACCTCCATGCGTGGCAACCACCGGAAACCTGGGACCTCCCTTTTGTGCGCTCCTCGGAGGAAAAATCTAGGAAGCACGGCCGCAGGAGTGCCTTCCCCCAGTCACAGGCACATGCCCCCAAATTGTCAGGTGGGCTGCACTCCCTCTTGCCCTGCAACGTCCTTTGTGGTGCCCACTCGCCTCTTTCCCCTCCTGCAAGGCCCTCCACATGCGCACCTGCCTGAAGCGCTCAGAGAGAAGGTGGGCCTTTGCAGAAGTAGGGGAGCGCAGCTTGCGACGAGGCCAGTGATGGCGAACCTTTCAGAGACCGAGGGCCCAAACTGCAACTCAAAACCCACTTATTTATCGCAAGGTGCCAACACTGCAATCAAACCTGAAAACTGAGGTTTCAGTTTAGGAAAAACAATGCACAGCCTGTCCAAGCAAAGATATATATATCCTTGGCAGCGCACTGACCGGCCATGCAAAAGCTCGGATGAGTCACAGCTGAAAGGTGGCTTGTGACATCATCGCCTGGCATCTCTACTCCTAACTGCAACCATCAAAATCGTGCCATGACACCTCGATTTTCCAACCCTAACCCTACCCCGGTGCACACACTTAACCCCAATACAGGGCTAAAGTTCCATAGAAAAGAAGGCGATTTTGAAAAACCCTTCCTTGAGTAGCTTTTTCCGCACTGCTCATCATTTCTGCCCATTCAAAACACATTCCAACCACCAAAATCATGCCAGGACACCTTGTTTTTGTAGCCCTAACCCTACTCTGGTGCACACCCCTAGCCCTGATATAGGGCGAAAGTTCCATTGAAAAGAGGGCGATGTTGAGAAAGCCTTCCTTAAGTATGTATATATCTCCTTGGCAGCACATTGACTGGCCATGCGAAAGTTTGGACGAGTCGTGGCTAATGCTTCGCGGTCTGTGGCGGCATCGCCTGGCGCCGCTACTCCTTTTCAAGCATGTGCATGCCCCTATGTGTGCCATTATCCAATGCTCGGCTGCTGGGGCGATGCTGGGGCGACTTGGCTCGTGTGCCGACAGAGAGGGCTCTGCATGCCCGCTGTGGCACGCCTGCCATGGGTTCGCCACCACTGGACTGGGCTGGAGGCGGCCGGTGGGGCATGTTGCGGCGTGAGTGAGGCACACTGAGGCTGCAGGGGAGGAGGCCCCTCGGTGGCCGGGCCTGGGCTCGGCGCACGGAGGCCTGGCGCCCGGCGCTCGCCTTTTGCCTCAAGCAGGACAGCCGAGCCCGGTGCAGAGACGCTCGTGCGCAGTGTCCCCCCGTCCCCCCGCCCCGGTGGCCGGCAGAGCGTGTGGGCGTGTGTCGCAATCTGGCCGCCGAGCCGTATTCTGGCGGAGAGGCAGCGAGAAAGCTCTAATTAGCAGTGCGCTGGCGAGTTGTCTTGCGCAGCTCCTCTTTTTGCCGGGGCTTACTCAGAGAAGCATGCTGGTGCGTGTTGCCCCCATGGGCCGGATCCGTCCATCTCCCACTCCGCCGCACTCGGTGTGCCTGGAATCCGCTTCCTCGCCTTGCAGCTGGTGGAATTGGAGCGCTTTCCTCTGTTCCACTCTGCAGCCCCCCGCCCCCCCCCCCGAGTTATTCTGGGGCTTGAAATCCGCCCATGGATCCGTTCTGGGCCACATTGCTTGAGGCATATGGCCTTTTCTGTAATGATATCTTGAGGGAAGGGATGGCAGGGTTCCCAGCAGAAAGAGGGGAAAGGTGTCCTTATTTATGTTTAACATTTGGGTGGTAATCTGTAATTAACTTTGCAAAAAGTTAAACACAAATTTGAGTAAGCGATCAGGTTGACACCCGAATCGGCCCGCATCCAGACCTGTCAGAGGAGCTGAGAGCTGTCAGCAGAGCTCAAGTTTGTGAGCTGTAAATGATAAACTGGAAGCTCTTGTCAGAAAGCAGAAAAAATGATTTTCAAATGTTACATTTTAATTTTAACATTTATGCCAATTGATCTGTGAAATGTAGTGACATAATTGGCAGCCGCGCGCTCACACTCTGCGTCTTCAGCGCGGAATACTGGGAGGAAGCCGCCGTGGGTGCGGGGCACTGGGAGCCCCTTCCTCCCGGCCGGGCTGCCCGGCCTCACCTGGGCAGCCGCTGGTGCCCGCCAGGGGCCCCGTGTCCGAGCGGGACGGTCTCGGCTCAGGCCGCCCGGTCAGGGCCCCGTGCCCGGGGGAGGCCAAGCCAGGGGCGGGGGGCCTTGACCGGCGCAGTCCTTCCCCGGGCCGGCCGGGCCTGAGCGGGACCGCACGGCCGGGGCACGACCTCTGAGCCCACCCCGCTGTGCGTGGGAAGGCTGCATCGGGGTCCCCCGCCCCGAACCGGACAGGCGGCCCTGCGCTTGGCCGCAGCTTGGGGGCGCTCCCCTGGGGAGGGCTCCAGGGTTGCCCCCTCAGCAGGGCCCCGGCCCGCTTCACGGCCTCACGGAGGCACGGGGAGGCGGAGGCGCTCACGGGGACGTCCTGCCTCTGGAGCAGCCCGGTGCACGGTGGCCCGGCAGGGGGAACGCCGGCTCCTCTCTTGCAGGGCCCCGCGGTCCGGGGCGGGCAGCCGGGCCAGGCCCTGCTCCTGCGCCTCACGTCCGGTGCGAGGTGGCGCGTGCCAAGCTGGTGAGAGGAGGCGCCCGGAAGAGGCTGGCCCCGGAGCTGGTGTGCGGCCCTGTGTGCCACGTCCCCGAGGCGGCTCTCTGTGCCGCCGAGCGCTGGATTCTTTCCCCCGGTTTGTTTTCGTCTCTCCACCGCCCCCCCCCCCCAGTAATGAGGAATGAAGCTGTATGTTCCTGGCAGACTCCTGCCCATATGGAGCGCTTGCATTAAATGCGCCTCTTGCAGGCACGCCGCCTCCCGGCGCCCCCCCGCCCCCTCCCGCCTTTCTGCGGCTGAGCAGCTCCCTCTGACTCATTTGCAGCCTTTCCCTGCCCCCGGTTCCCCGCAGCCCCCCCGCAGCGCCCACAGGAGCGCCTGCACCTGGGCCTGGCACGGCGCATCCCGGGCGGCACCCCCGGCCACGAGCCCCAAGGCGGCAGCCCGGCATGACTGGTGGCCCGGCATCCCTCAGGCACCAGTCCGTGGCCGAGCGAGAGGCGCCCAAGGCCCCCGGCCACTGTGCGGGTACGGACCATCGTGCACGGGAAGCAGGAGGGAAGGGGGAAGGTAACGGCTGCGCCCCCCCCCCCGGCACCGCCCGGCGGGGTTGCCCAGGCTCAGCCTGCAGAGCCAGCCTGAGCCGGAAGACCTTGTCCCAGAGTCGCGTGGGCCTGTGGACGGCCTGTCCCCACGTGGGTTGGCCCTGCTGTGCCCCCCATGGCCCTTCCCATGTGCCCGCCGAGAGTGCGCGCTCATGCTTGCTCCCCGGCAGCCGGCAGCAAAGGGCTGCGGTCGATGGCGGGCCCCTCCTTCGGGGGCCATCCCTCCGGGAGGTCCAGAGGGCAGCCGCCCCAGGAGGGCTTCCTCCGCCGTGGGCCCCAGAATGGCTCCCGGCCGCGGCCCCTTTATTTCCTCCATGGCTGAATGGCCAGAACGTTCCGCTTTCCTGTTGTAGAATATGGTGACCGCCGTGGAATAATTACTTGATGATTAGGTATTTTGTTATTGATTTGGGGTTATGTGTTTAATTTAATTTTCTTCTTGTAGTATTTAGGAATTTAATCATTTGAATTAATTTAATTATTTATGTTTAATTTTATTGTGTCACGCAACCTGGTCACTGTTAATGAGGACAAGAGGTGGGTGGGTTGGTGACTGAGAGATTTTTAGAGAGATCTTTAAACAGCCCCCTGTAATTATGTTTATTTTATTGTTTTTATTGTTGTAATTGCGACATGATGTGATTACGCAACTATTTTAATGCTGCTTTCTTGTAAACCGTTCTGGGAGCCACACGGGGCTGTTGGGCAGGGTGTAAAAGCAGCAAGACATGGGGCGCAGGCATCTTTTTGGGCCCTCCAGGCCCTGAGCTCCGGTGGCCTCGCTTTCTCCGTGAGACGGTGGTCCTGGTGCCCCAGGGCTCCCCAGCCAATCACGCAGGGGCAAAAGAGGATGGGGGGTGCAGGGGGCCCTTGGCGGGAGCTCTCTCCCAGCTCACTCCGGCCCCAGGCCCCCACCAAGCCGGAGGCAGAGCAGGACGTGCGGCTTCCTCCCAGAGAAATCTCGATCGCGTCCACAAGCGGCCAGCTTTTCCCCTGGTTTCCCATATGGACTCAGGTTCCTCGCCTGGTCCTCTGGTGGACTCGTCACGGGGCGGTGGGGGGTCTCAGGGAGGCTGCGCAGCCCCCTGCGCTAGCAGCGTCACCTGCGCCCCCCTCCCCGGACTGCTCTCTTCCCGGCTCCCCGGCCTGCACAGTTCCTGGCAGGAAACGAGATTTCCCAGCAACGGGATGCTGCTCCTGCTCTTGCGAACTATTTTGGGGCGGCTCGCCTTGCTCCGTTTCGTTGCCATGGATCCACGAGGCTGCCTGCGTCTTGGGCTCCCGCAGCGCATGCCCAAGTTTGCATCCCCGCGGTGCCTCGGGCGCCTCCTCTGCACACGCTGAGGCCTCCCGTTTTGTCTTGCAGGTCGTGGGCCTCCTCTTGCCCAACCAGACGCTGGCGTCCACTGTCTTCTGGCAGGTACGGCTTTCGTGCGGTGCTCGGCTGCGCACCACACCGCCTCCGACGCCCACATACGCGCCTGCTGTCGGAGGATGGGCCCAGAGCGATGCCTGCTTCTTCTGCGGAGGACCAGACGCTCCTGACGGGAGCGTGCCCGCACCCGGCGGCTGCATGATAGCTGGTCAGGATTGGGCCCTCCTGCCCAGCCCTTCCTGAGCAGCCTGAGCCTCTGCGCCTGCCTGCTGCGGCTCCGGCCGGGGGCCTCCGAACGTGGCCGCTCGCCAGGCGTGGCCCCGCTGGACACTCAGTCCCGAGGCTGCTTGGCCCAAGCGCCCCGTGGGCCACCTCGCCCTGCCCTGCCCGCCTCGCGGGGCCCTTGCCGCATGCACCCTGCGGGGCACCCGGGGTCCGTGCCCCACGTGCCTGCGCAGGCCTGGGCGGAGCCCCACGAGGCGCGGCGTTCGGGCAGTGTGCTGCCCGAGGCCCCCGTCACCCTCGGGGCCGGGTCCTGGCGGCTGTGGCGAGATGCCCGCCAGTGCAGGGGGAGCGGAGCTGGTCGGGGATGGCGCGCCCCCACTCGCCCCGAAGGGGCCCGGCTCATCACGTCGCCCCCGCCCTCAAGCGCCGCCTCACCCCGTGTGGCTTGCGCTCGGCCCGTGCGGCCGTCTGTGGGGGACTGAGAGCAGAGCCACGATCCTCGCGTTTGCGCGTGTCTTTCGGCGCCCGACGAAATGCCTGAAGCACATGGCAGGACAGAGGCCTCTGCTCCCCCGCTTCCCTGCTTCGGTCTTCCGCCTGCCCCCCACTGCCCTCCTTGCTGCTTTCTTCTCCTCTCCCCCCTCTCCTCTCCCCCCACTGCTCCCCCCGCGGGTCCCCCCTCTTTGCTGACTCCTCTCTGTTTCTTCCCCTCTTCTCTCCTCTCAGCCTCGTTTCCCAGGTCCTGCCCAGCAGCGGGAGAGGAGCAGAGCCGCCCACCCCGCGGCGCCAGTTGGGAGGGGGCAGGTTGCGTCCCGCTCATGTCAGGGCCCCAACGGAGGTAAGCGCCACCAGAGCGGCGCCCGCGGGCCGGCGGGAGCCTGCTGGGCCTGCGCCCCTCGGGGGCCCGGCCTGCCTCGCCCCCTCCCGGGGCCTGCCTGGTCCCCTTCCCCGCAGGCAGCAGCCGTGGAGCGTCTCCTGCGGGCCCGCGAGGGCCAGCGCAGGGAGGCGGGGGGGCTGGTGGGGCAGCCCAGCGCCGTCCGGCTGGGAAGCCGCTCTGAGGGTCCCGGCCAGCGCAGGGCCCGGTGGGGCACTGAGCTGCCGGCCACAGCCCAATGCAGGGCTAAAGCACAATCCCGAGTTACGGGGCAGGCGAGGACGGGAAGCGAACCTGCTGGCAGCGGTGTGGATTGGAACAGCCGGGCCTCAAAGTGCCCGTGCAGGAGGACAGGTTTTGCTCGGTGCCGAAATGCAAGCCGTGGCGGTGCCAGGCAGGCCAGTCTAGGAGGCCCCTTCCAAAGGTGGGGGGCAGCCACCGGGAAGACCCTTCCCCTTCCGTCAGGGAGGAGCTCTCAGATCTCGGTGGGGGGGCAGGAGCGTATGGAAGAGGGGCCCCTTCAAGCAACCAGCTCCCGAGCAGTTTAGGGCTTCATATGTTAAAGCAAGCGCTTGAAATGGGGCCAGGGCTTCAGCCGGCCGGCAGCGTGACTTGTCTAGAGTAGCTTTAGATGAGCTCGCGAGCTGATCCTGGGCACCAGGAGCACCGGCTGGATTCTCTGAGCCGTCTTCCAAGGCAGCCCCACGCCGAGCGCATTACGGTAACCTGCCTGGGATGCTGCCGGTGCGGGCAGTACCGCGAGGTCGGATGCCGCTGCCGTATTCGCCGCCACTGGAAAAGGGCTCTCCTGGGCCCCGCGCCCCCACCCCCGGAGACTCCAGCAAACCTTTTGGGTCCTGGAGCACTCCCGAGCTGTGGCCACGTCCGCTGCTGCGGGGGGCAGCCCCATCCAGGCCGGTCAGGGGTCCTCAGCTCTGCCGGTCGGCTCACCAGCCAACGGCCTTTCAGTTCATTGACCCTCATCGGGCCAGGCCAGGCCAGGCCAGGCCAGCTCTCTGCGGAGGCGTGGCTCGGAGGCCTCCGGCTGTCTCGGCACCCCCCGGCAGAGGCAGTGCGTGGCACACTGGTGGGGCAGCCCTGCAGGGAAGGCGGGTCAGGAGAAGGCCGAGGCGACTGGGCCTGGGTCAGCGGCCCCCGGCTGCAGCCGGCCGAGGAGCTTCTCCGCAGCCCAGGAGCAGCAGGAGCCCAGGCAGGGCAGGGGCAGGGTCCGAGGCCGAGGCCCCTCCCTGGCGGGTCTTCCTGTTTCGGCAGGCAGAGCGGCTGCCCCTGCCCCTAGCCAGGGCGTGTGAGGCCCCGGCAGGGGCAGCCCTGCAGGCACCCGGGTCCACCAGGGGCCGGGTAGGCGAGGCAGGCTGGGGGCGGGGGAAGCCCGCAGGAGAAGGCAGGAGGGCTCCGGGCGGCCCTGTGCGTGAGGCCGGGAGGAGAGAACGGCGGTGTCTGCCGCGCACACCTGGGCGGCCCGTCTCGGCGCTGCTCGGATGTGATGCGGAGCCCTCACTCCCCGGGAGGGCACCGCGAAGGCGCGGCCGCTCCCCCGCACGCTCGCCTCTGTCTCGCCCCTTTCTTCCTCTCTGCCTCCGTCTTGCTGCAGCCTCTGAGGTGCCGTGGCCGGCCAGCTGGCCGGCCCGCTCGCTCGCTCGCTCCCCCGCGCCCCCGCCGCCTAACCAGCGCTCTGCCCTCTCTTTCTGTCTCGCCCCCAGTGGATGAACCAGAGCCACAACGCCTGCGTCAACTACGCCAACCGCAACGCCACCAAGGTGAGGGGCGCTCGTGGCCCGGGGGGCGGTGCCGTGGGCACCCGTGGGGGCGCAGGGGGAGGCCGCCCTGTCCGACGGTCCTGGGCGCGCCCTGCCGTGGCCTGGGGGGTGGCCAGGGGGCCCAGCCAGCCGCTCACCTCTCCCGCCGCTCGGGCTCCGGCCTGCCGCCGCCTCTGTGGCCCGGGAGCCGTTTCCCACTCGGCCCGGCCACTGGTCCCTGCGTGCGCGGCTCCTCTGCCGCGGGAGGACCGGGCGCACCCTCAGAGTCCGGGAGCGGCAGAGCTGCAGGGCCAGGAGGCCGTGGGGTCCACCCTGCTGCTGCAGGGCCCCCCTTGCCCCGCCCCACTCCAGCGGGTGTCCAGCTGCCGAGTGCGCTTTGCACACCGTGGGCCGCATGCCCCATTCCTGCCTTCATGGGTGGAAGGGCCATGGGGGCGGGTTTGGAGAGTGTCCTCCCTGCAGGGGTACCTGGAGCTCCTCTGTTGGCTGGGGTGGGCGATGCCGGATCGGGTGTTCGCTGGCCTCTCCCAGGGGTCCCTGTGCAGGGTGGGTGCAGCCTCAGAGGGGCCGGGCCGGGGCCGCTTGCTCCCTCCCTGCTGGCGAGCTGCCCCCTCCTCCCATCTGCCTCCAAGGGATGGGAATTTCTGCCCTGCTCTGTGGAGACCAGCGCCGGGCCCCTCGGTGTGTCGATCTCCACAGGGCCGGGCCAGGAGCCAAGCACCCTGCCGGGTCCCTGGTGCTGGCCCTGCTTCCAGGGCTGGGGGTGCGGCAGAGCCGTGTTCCTGAGGGGTTCCCTGGCTCCCCGGCGGTGACTGGTGGGCCCCCCAGCCTGTGCCAGCCTCCGGAGCACCCCGGATGCCTTGCTGGCCAAAGCCTGCGCTTGGGGCTGATGCACGGCCCTCTTTGTCTCCTCCTGCAGCCATCCCCGGCGTCCAAGTTCGTCCAGGGCTACCTGGGGGCCGTCGTCAGTGCCGTCTCCATCGCAGTGCGTAACACTTGGCGCGCACCTCCCACGCTCTCCGGGCTGCTCTGCGTCCCAGCTGCTGGGGGAGCTGTTGGCTTGCACTGCCCCCCAGCCAGCCCTGTGCCGGCACACCGGGCCTCGGGGGTCGCCTCCGGCAGACATGCCCCGGCACCCACCACAGCCACCTCGCCCGCACGGGAGGAAGCCCCTCTGCGGCGCTCTGCCCCTTTGACGGCCCGGCCTCAGTGGGGCGGCTGGCACTGAGCTCCCCAGAGGGAGGCCGAGGGGCCGGCCGAGCCCTTTGTACGTGGCTCGGAGGTCCTGGCCTCATCCAGTGCACTTGGCTGTCAGCGGCAAATCGCCTCCTGGGTGAGCCCGATCGGACCGGGTGACCTGGAAACAAGTGCCAGGAACTGCCCTGCTGTGGTCTGCACAAGTCGCGGGGTTAATTAAAACAAGCCCCCCATGCAAACCATTGGTGGGGGGAGGGGAGTGCCCGTGCCCCCAGGGACCTCCGCCACCCTCCGTGGGCCTTCTCCTTTGCCCGGAGCATTTTGTAGGCCAGACGTTCACTGCCCACGTGGCAGGGCCCACGTGGCAACTAGAAAGTAGCCCAAATTCATGGACTGGGAGAACTCGCCTTCTCTTCCGGGTGGGCCTTGATGAGCCCAGGAGCTCCCCGCTGGCGCTGCCCCCCAGCAGAGGCACCCCCACCCGTGGCGACGGCGAAGCGCTTCTTCCGCCTCACACGCTCTGCAAAAGCAGTGTCGGGCACCAGCATGTGCTGGCCACAAAGCTGCGCCTGCTAACGAGGGGCCTCGAGTGGTTGGGTAGTCTGACTCCGAAAAGGAGCTGGGGCCAAATCCTGAGGCTTTTCTAGAGGAGGAGGAGGAGGAAGCACGTCCCCGAGAAAATAGTCAGGTGAGTGGAGAAGGCTTAGCAGTGGCCAGGATCCACACCAGAGCTGAGGATCCTGATGTGGGGAGGGGGCTCTGAAGCCGATGCGCTGGAGCCGTGCCCCGTCTGCCTGCTGGGCACGCATGAAGCGGCTTTCTCCACGGTCGCTCCCCAACTGCGGGATTGCCGGGTGCCAGAGCAGCCAGGGGCCCAACCCCTGCTCCGTGCAGGGCACCGAGCAAACCCATCCCCCCTGGGGTGCTGCCTGGAGTCCCATCAGCCCCGAGTCCTTTGGCTTTTGAAAATGGTGCAGAGACGCCTTCTCAAAGTGGGGCCTTCCAGTGTTGGGAGACGTTCTTTCCGCTTCTCTCCTGCTTATGCGCCCGTTGTGCTGGTGCTTCAAGGTGCAGGCTCAGTTTTGGCCCCTTTACACTTGGTAGCCCTCCTTTGCACACCCATGGACCCAGAGCCAGGTGTGGCCCCAGATGTGGAGAGTCGCACGCCAGGGCAAGAAGCCTCAACCTGACGGACACCTGGCCGGATCCGAGCAAGCCGTGGCGGAGCAAGCCAGAGGCGCTGGGGCTGTGGGGGTGGCGTGGTGAAAGCGTTGACCAGGGCACGGCCGCGATGAGAGAGAGAATCCCACGCTGGGCAGAGGAACCGAAAATAAAAAGGAGGAGGCCTTTTCCACAGATCTCTGGTGCAGCCGCCCTTGGATTGCTGCGTGTGGTTTGGGCCGCTGCACTGAAACGGCATCATGGAGAGAGACGACGTGCGGCCGGGGGGGCGGGGGGGGCGGAGCAGCTCCCTGGGAGGAAAGGCCAGTGCTGGTGTGGTTTCCCCGTGGAAAGTGGCCAGCAAGGCGGGACATGGTTGAGGTGCACCACGTTGTGTCCCTGTGGAGAAAGCGGAGGGGCGACCCTTTCTTCCTTTCCGGTTATCCTGGAAACGAGCTGATGGGGAGGAGGACCCAGGGAGGCGAAAGGGGCGGCCTGCTCTCGCGGTGCCCAGGCGTGGAATTTGCCGCCATGAGATGAAGAGCATCCACCCATCTGGACCAGCGCGATCACGAGGGAGGGGGCATCCATGGCTGCCGTCCCCGTGGCCCTGTCCGCCTCCAGGATTGGGACAGTCCGCCTGGGGCAGGAGGTGCAGTCTCCCCGATCCCGCTTGTGGGTTCCTCCATCGGGGCAGCCGGCTGGCCGAGGGACGAGCACAGTGCTGGGCTGGCCGGACCCTGAGCCGCTCCGCTGCGGCTTTTCCTTTGCTCCTGTGCTTGAGGAGGGGGTCGCTCTGCTGCTCGCCCCACACGCTCCACGGAAAGGGGGATTTCCCTCGGCCTACTCCAGGGCTGCCGTGGCCCTTGCTTCTCCGGAGGGTGGAGGGAGCCCATGCGGGGGGGGGGAGCAGCAAAGCCTCTTCCCGGGGGGGACGCCTGGCGGTTTGGCAAGGTGAGGGGAGCCTCTTTCCATCCCGTGTGCCGCGCAGATGGCCTCCAGGCCGTGGCGACCTCTGGCAAGTGAGTTCAGGAAGCAGTTGTCGTCCCGAGGTGCGTTTCGAGCCCGGATCTGGTTGGCGCACCATGTTACGGCAGCAGTGACCGCCTGTCGCTTCCAACAGCAGCTCCCCCTCCAGGAAGAAGGAGGTTTAATCTGCGGAGGGCATCTCCTGTTCTTACAAGCAGCTGCGACGGTGAAGATGGCCGTCCGGAGCCCCGGGCGCTCTCGCAGGCCGTGGGGTCTTGTCCTTTCGTAGGAAGCTTCGCAGGCCCCGTTTCTGAGTCTGCGGACACAAGGCGGGAGTGCGCATCATGTGCAGATGCTGCATGCGGCACGGAGCTCTCCCCAGAAGGGCCAGGGCACGGCAGGGCTCGGCTCGGCTCCTGTGTTGCTCCTCTGCCCACCTTTCCTGCCTCCGCTACTTGACTGCGGGGGAATCCTCTGGGCTCCGTCCCGCCGCCTGACTCTTGCCCCTCTTCCTGCCCCAGCATCAGTCCCCCACGGTGACGCCACTGATCGCCCTCCTCACCCGGTGCCGGCGCCCCGTGGCTTTCTGGAGTGCTCGCTGCCTCGCCTTGGTCGTTGCTTGCAAGCTGCATGGAGCAGCGGCTCGACAGCCTGCGCATTTGCCGTGGGGCCCATAATCGCGAGGGTCTTCCCCCACAGACACATGAGGGGTCCTGGGGCATCTCTTTCTGGCCGCTGACAGGCAACCCTTGTGCCATCGAAGCTCAGGAAGATGCTTACGGGCGTGAGTGTGCTCCAGAGGACCTCCCCCACCCCCAGGATTCGTGGTGCGTGGCGCCATGCTGAGGATCTGAGAGACCGGATGTGGGCCATCGTGCAGTGGGATCCCACGTCTGAGGGCCGGCTGGGCCACGGAGACGGCTCCCTGGGTTTCCTGGAGCTTGCAAGGAAAGGAAAGAAGAGCAGCCTGTTCCCGGGAGGCCCTGGACTTGACCATCGTCTCCCCAGCACACGCTGGACACACGCATCCCTCCGGTCGTGCTGCACACCGGAGACGGCGTTCCCCTTGCCTGCCGCTGTTCCTGGGACACGGCGTGGAGCCTGCGCGCCAAGCCCCCTCGCCAAATGGGCGCGCCGGGTGGGTGCCGCCCGGCAGTTTCGCTCGCTTCGTCTGCAGCTCCGTTGCAGCCTTCCTGCGCCGGCTCGTGGCACTCCGGTCTTCGGAGGACTTTGCTCCCGTACCTGCTGCTTTCCCGGTGGTCCTTCGGGGATGCCCCCCCCCAGCTCAGGGGCCCTGGGCTTTCGCCCCTGCTGCACCACGAAGTGCGGGGAGGTTCCCTGCTCTGCGGATAACTTGGTGTGCCTGCTAGTCTTTTAAGGGCCGCCGCAAGCCCCGTGCTGCACGGTCAGACGGCTTGGCTCGGGGTCACGAAGGTCTGCGCTCAGGCCCTGGCCACGGGTGAGCCGGGCCTTCGGGCACGCGGCTTCTCGAGCAGGCGTGGCAGGCGGTCTGGCCTCCTCGGAGTTGGCCTCATCTGGCAGTGGCTGGATTTCCTGGGCTCTTTTGTGTTCCCGGCAAAAGTGCTCTTCCTGAGAGGGGTGCGTGCAGGGCAGCTGCCGGCAGCGCATGCCCCGGGGCCGAGGCCCTGGACCGGCGGCAGCAGTCCGGTGCTCGGCTCGCGGGTGGGGGAGCGCAGGGAGGCCTCCCCGGTGGTGGCTCCCAGGCTCCCTGCCGCAGGAGGCCCTCCCTCGCCTTCCCGCCAGCAGGTGGGGCTGCTCTTGCTCCGGCAGGCCTCCCCCAGCGAGCCTGGCTTGTGGCCGGAGGGGCTTTCCGTCAGGTGCTGCCACTTGTTTCTGTCCCGCGTGTGGTTTTAATTGAGTTTTTCATCTAGTTTTGATACTATCTTTTAATTAAGGTCCTGTTTCTAATTTGTTCTTTCTCGTTAGCCACCTTCAGTGTCACGTGAGGGGCAGGCAGACAGGCAGGATATAAATAATATAAATAACCGGCAGGATGCTCGGGGGATTTGTGGGAAATGGCAGAAGGGGGTCACTGATGGAGGCACCGCTGCTCTATTCAAAACAGGGTCATCCGGCCGCTCAGGCCCCCAAGGCAGCTTTGAGTCTGTCGCGACACCCACCCCGTGGCAGAGCTGGAGCGAAAGCCGCAGCGTGGAGCAGCGAAGGCACTTTAGGGAGAAGACGGGCCCTGCCACAGCCCAGGCCGTGGCGATCAGGGCCGGGCCCGCCCAGCAGGGGCCTGTGAGCCAGCCGAGGGCTTCGTCCGAGCTCAGAGGAACCACTGAATGTGTGCACGACCCCCCGGCAGCCGCCCAGCATGCTCCCCCTGCACGGGGGGGGGGGTGCCCCATTCGCGCTCTGTGCGGCAACTGCTGCAGCTGCCAAAAGAGGAGCCGCCATGAGCGGGGGGCCTGTGGCCTCGTCGGCTTGGTCCCCACGTCTGGGGAGAAGGTGTCTTTAAAGGCGCAGGGGATGCCGGAGGGGTGCTTTGCTTGGTGCCTTGGAGAAAGGTTCCCCCGTGCCGGAGCTGCGCAGGCACTGCAGCGCTCTTGGGTTCGTGGGGGAGCCGAAGGAGCCACCTCTGCCCCTCCTGGGCGCAGCATGGCCTGCTCTTCCCTGCTGGGGTGCGGCGAGCCCTTGCCGCCCCAGCGCTCCCCAGGAGTCGGCCCGAGTGGGCTGGGCTGCTGCAACCGCACACCCGCCTGCGCTTCCAGACTCGCCTCGGAGGGTGGTGCTGGGGACGGGCGCGGCGAGCCCTGGCGAGCCTGACTGGGCCGCTGCCCCATCAGTGCTCACGGGTCGGTCATGGGGGGCCGAGGAGCCAGCGGGCCGGGCGTCAGGCACTGGGGGCCCTGCCTTCCAGGCTGATGAGTGCGGCCCCTGGCGTGGCTGGGCACTGGCGCAGCCCCTCGCCACAAAGGGGCAGCGAGACCGGGGGCTGCTCTGCCCGGCGCCGCCCGAAACGCCCCTCCCCGTCTCCCACTGCAGGTGGGCCTTAACGTCCTCATCCAGAGAGCCAGCAAGTTCACCCCGGCCACCCGGCTCCTGATCCAGAGATTCGTGCCGTTCCCCGCCGTAGGTGAGCGAGCGCGGCTTCACCCTGGGACTCCGGCGTGGGCTGGCGCTGCCCAGGGCAGTCGGTCGGGGACCCTGCTGGGTGGTACGTGGGCCTCGTCCCGGCTTCTGTCCGGGCACCACGTCCCACGGAGGGCCTCTCCAGGCAGGCACCGCCATGTGGGGGCACACGCGGTGTGGAATAGGGGCTGCCCGGGGCGTGCGCACGGGCCTGGGAGTGTTGCTGGCTGGCTGGGGGGGGGGGGGTTTGTGCGTTTCCTGAAAAGCCCCTTCCCTTTTGCACCCACTCAGATGTTCACTTTTGATGTGAGGGTTCAACAGTGAGGAGGCTGCCTGCTCCGGAGCCGGCCCCACCTGGGCCGCGCTGCTGCCCCCAGTGGGCTTCCGTCGGGCCTCCCCAGCCCTCGCGGGGACACGGCAGGGCCGGTCCCGAGGGCCAGCCCAAGTGCTGCCCCGCCATGCGTCTCCCGCGGGGCTCCTGCGCCTCACCCAATGGGCGGCCCCGAGGACAAGCCCCCCCAGCCCGTGCCCCACGGCCACGGGGCCTTGCGGCGCGGGGCTCAGAGCTGCCCCCTGCCGGCCTCCCCGGGCTCCACCCGGCCCTTTGTGGCCCACGCCGGGTCAGACGGGCCCTCGGGATGCGTGCAAGGCATGTCCCGCGCATGCTCTGCTGAGGAGGGGGGCCGGCGGGGGGGCAGCTGCCGCTCTCCGCCAGGATCCGCGGAGCCTCGCTGGAACAGGGCGGGAGCCGCTTCTCTGCCCAGCAGGGCCCTGCCGTCGAACGTGGCGGGACGCCTGGGCCGTGGAGCGAGGGGGTCACGGACTGCGCCCCCTGGGTCTCTGCGCAGCAGCCCCCGAAGCAGCAGGACCCTCCGCGCTGCTGTGGCCACGCGCTCCCTCCATGGCGGGGCGTACTTCGCACCTTCCCCGGGAGCGGCCCCGAGCCACAGGGCGGGCGCTGGGGGGCTCGCTCTCGGGTCGCTCCACGGCTGTGCCGAGGTGTCAAGAGTGGAGGGTGGGGGGCCAGCCATCAATTTGTTTGGCCTCCAGTTAATGCTCTGGCTGCGTCACTAGTGTGTGGTGCTTAAGTGCCGGGCCCTGGCCCTCCTCCCGCTCTTTGCTGCCTCGTCCTTCTGCCCCCCCCCCCGCCTCAGAGCCCCGGGCAGGCTATTCAATTCCCATGTAGCCCCCGATTGCCCGGATCGCCACTGGCCGGGCCGAGGCGAGGCTGGGGAGCCTTACGGGAGCCACTCCCTGCGGCAGGGGCTGGTGCCGCCCGCCATCTGGCACAGGGTCTCCTCTGAGGGTGGGGATTCCCCGGGGAACACGCGCCTGCGTCAAGGACCCCTGGCCCGCTCCGGTGCAGCACTCCCCACGAAGGGACCAGCGTGGCGTCCACAGGGGCTGGCGTGTGGAAAGGGCGAGCACAGGGAGGTGAGGCGTTTCTCTGGGTTCCCGGAGGATTGCGCTCCCCAGCATCCCGGTCTGTGCAAGCAGCTTCACGGGCATCTTTCCCTGGAGGAAAGGGGCCCTCGAGAGCCGGACCCTGGCCAGCGCTGCCTCCTCTGGGGCTGAGCAGCATGGGTGCCTCAGGATGCTTCCGGAGCCGGCTCCGGGCAGGCAGCAGGCTGGGGCCAGGGACTCACGCAGCCGAGCGGAGGGAGCGTGCTTGAGGGGGAACGCACGGTGAGTTTGGGGCCAAAGCAGGCCGGGCCTTCCTGGCAGTAGCCGTGTTCTCTCCTTCACAGCGAGCGCCAATATTTGCAACGTCGTCCTGATGCGGCACACGGAGCTGGAGGAGGGGATCGACGTCCTGGACAAGGACGGGAACGTCGTGGGATCCTCCCGGGTGGCAGCCAGACATGTATGTGCCGTGTGGTACGGTGCGGTGTGGTGTGGTGTTGTGTGTCCGTGCCCAGCAGTCACGAGCAGTTTGCTGTGTGGGTTCTGAACCGATGGGGGGCACCTGGCAAGCCACAGCGAAGGGAGCGCATGCCCGTGGCTGAGGGGAAGCAGGTCCCCCTGCCATCCCCAACGTGGTGTTTCTGCGGGCTGGCCGAGGATTCTCTCTGCAGGCCCTGCATTCATGGGACGTCCCAGCGTGGTCTCTGCTGCCCCGTCCCCGGGCTCGCCCGCCGTGATGTGGCCCCGGTGCCAGGCGAGGGGGGGAGCGCTTGGCAGCCTGGCGCGGCAGCCCTTCCGAGTACGGCCTTCTGGCACGTGTCAAGAGCCTGCATGCGGCGCTCGCAGTGCCCACGGCCTGGCCAGCCTCTTCCCAGGCGCGGCTGCCTTGGGGCAGCTGCAGGGCCCCCTGCCATGCAGGATTATCCCGGAGAAACACCCCCCCCACACACGTTGCCGTGGAGTTTGGGCACCCTGCGAAGGAGCCCTCCGCAGAAGCGTTTGCCCCAGGCCCGAGAGGCGGCAGCGCGACCTGTTGGCCGGCCGCAGGCTGGAGGCCTGCGGGCAGATGGCGTGATGCTGCCCCCACCACTTCCCCCGCAGGCGCTGCTCGAGACGGCCCTGACGCGCGTGGTCCTGCCGATGCCCATCCTGGTGCTGCCCCCCATCATCATGTCTCTCCTGGAGAAGTAAGTGTGGGCAGGCGGTCTGGGACGGTCACGCGAGGACCCCCCCCCCCAATGGCCCCTGTGCAGCTGCGGGTGGAGGGGTGGGCATGGGCTGGCCGGCAGCGCAGGCCCAGCCGTCCCTGCCGGTTGGGGCCGGGGGAGCCCGGGAAGCTTCAGGGACCCAAGCACCCTCGGCCTCTGCCTTCGGGGCCCCTTGTTCAGCCGGGGATCTGGAAGTGACACACCGGCGGGCGGGGTGGACGTGGCCCCGCAGGCCGCCCTTCCCAGGTGGGCCAGCTGGTGCTTCCCGTGGCCCTGGAAGTAGCCAGACCTCGACACCCCTGAAGAGATGCCCTCCCCGGACCCCCCCCTTGTCCAAGGGCCCCTCCCACCAGCACGCTCCCTCCCCCCACCGTGCTCGCGGCTTTCCAGGTTGGTTGCATGGCATGCGATGCGGAGAGGGCCCTTCTGACAGGCTGGCGAGAGCGAAGGGAGCCGGGGGAAGCCTCCGCCTGCCCGGGCGAGCGACCCCGGCTGGCAGAGCGTGGCCGCAGCCATGCATGCGGGGGACTGCGGAGCAGAGCTGCGTGGCAGCGCAAGGGGCGGGGGGCGCTACTGGGGCCAGCCCATCCCCTGTGGTGGGGGCCCCTTGGGATCGGCCCCCTCCCGCCAGGCCCTTGGCTGCCCGGCATCCGGTCGCTTCTGCACCTTTCCGCATGCTGGGCGTTGCCTGGGCAGCGGGGGGCTTTTGCATGCCCCCGATTCCCATGGAGGCAGCCCGTAGTGCGCCTGCCTCGGGACCCCCTCGCCCGGCCCCCCCAGGCCCAGCCGTCCCGCAGCAGCACCGCCCAGAAGCCGGCCTGAGGCGACTGGTGCCAGAGGTTGGGCCGTGGAAAAGCATCGTGCCCCTTCTCCCGACTGATGGGAGCACAACAGGCTGTGCAGTTCGAACCTCTGCGGAAAGCCTGAAGAAAAGATAATTGCCCAGCCCTCTCGTTTCAAATGTGTTTTAATTACGTTTCCCTAATTAGCTGACTGACAGAAGTTTGAAACAAAGAGCCAGTCGGCAGCCTGCAAGAGGAGGAGCCGGGCCTCCTCGAACGGCCTCCATGCCAGAACACGCCGTGCGGGTGCGGGAGATGCCCTGGGGCTGGACCGGGGGCTCTTGTGCTCCCTGGGCCCGGGGCCAGAGCGCCTGCCAGCATCCCTGGGCATTTGGGGGCCGGGGGCATGTGGCCCGGCAGGAGTGGTGGTGCAGGCCTCCGTCGGGGCCAACTGCGGTAGGCCTGGATCCGGCAGCCCAAGGCCCTGCCAAGGGAGAGCGGCACGGCTCCCCCAGGCCCAGGAGTCCGGCGAGCCTTGCGGATCGCTCGCACTTCTGCTGGGATCCAGGCCCTGCTCGCGGCAGCCCTGCCTGGCCACTCTCCGCCGGCGCGCTCTCGCTGCCTCGCCACCCTGCCTCTCCCGCGCTTTCCCACTCTCCCCTCCTGCCGAGCTCTCGGGATCTGGCATGCCTTCCTGGCCCCCCCCGCTGGGGGCTTCTCTCCCCGGGCTTGGGGCCCCCCTGCTGGTAGGACCCTCGGTGGGATCGTCCAGCCAGCCGAGTGGCAGCTATTTTGAGCGGCTGGCTTGATGCGGGTGCCTGGCAGCGCCGGCTCCGAGCCAGACGGGGCTTGGCGCAGGCCCCAGCGGAAGGGGCAGGCTGTGCGGGCCCCCCAGCACCTGATCCCACCCTCCGCTCCCCAGCCCCGTGCCTCCCAGGCCTGCCGATGGTGTGTGTGGCAGGCCCCCCTTTTGCTCGGGGCGGGTCAGCCACGCGTGCTCCCTGGCTGCGGCCCCCATGCTCATCCGCACATGCAGAAGGTATTTTTGGGCGCTTCTCACTCTTCTTCCAATTCTTATTTCGAGGAAGGGGGCTGCCCCGGGGACTGAAGAAACGTGCTGGCAAAGAGCCCAAAGGAGCGAGCCGCTGGGGCTGAGGTGGGGAGGCGGACTTGGGATGCTTCCATCTGGGGAACGCAGCTGTAGAGTAACTGGGGAATGGGGCTATGCTGCGTGTTACCTGTGGACCGTTTGCCCGAGACGAATTTCCACAGGATCTGTCCGAGTTGAGTCCCATATGGCTTGGTGGGGGGGGGGGGGCGGATTGCCCAGTCTTTTCCCTGCAGTTTAGATCACTGTGCTGCTTCTGTACAGAAAACGCACTGAGTTGTGTGCCAAGCGCGCACTCTGCGGTGGCGCAACACAACCAGTGACAGGGGCCATGTGGCTCCGGGTCAGAAGGGCCCTGAACGGGCCCCCCACTCCTTTCTGCTCCCGTCTTTTGCACCCCTTTTATCCTCCCACTGACAAGGGTTAGAAGCATCAGTGGCAGCTCTGTTTAATATAAACATGACACTCTCCCACCCCGCCCTGGATCTGTCAGTTTGGGAGCCTCCGGTTAGCTCCTGTCATATTTAGTTTAGCATCTCACACCTTCTCGAGGCAAACGCTGTTCTGGAGCACGAAACCCGATAACTCTTTTGGAGTTCTGAGAGCAACTTCCATATGGAAGACTTTGCAGAACCTCCTGAGAATGTGGCAGCAGCTGCCACATTATGCAAAATTTGAACCACTAATCAACAATGTGCTGAGAGTTGAATGAAGGTGTATTTGCAGGCTCCGTGACACGCGGTGTCTGCGCAGCAGGTGCACCGTCTACCTCGCTTTTTGTGTGTGTGCCATGTTTGTGAGCGATCGGAGGCTGGGGTCTTCCTCTCTGGGTGTGCGCATGATGCGCAGCAGCTTCAGAGTTACCTGGCCAGCCCGGCCTCTCTCCACCCGGAGCTGCAGTGGGGCAGTGCAAGAGAAGGCCCACAGCCTGCCAGGAGAAGCCTCTAGTGGCGCATGGCGTGGTGGAGGTCCAAGTGGGGAAATGCCACTTTGCGCTCTCCTGGTATGCAGAGCCGTGCGGCGCGGCGCCAGTGCGGATCTGGGTGCAAGCCGAGCAGTGTAAATGGAGGAAGCGGCTGCAAAGGGAGGGCCGGCCGCTCACCCCACCATGCCTCAGGAGCCTCCACGGCAGAGGCGGGGGGCCTGGGCGGACACTGAGGCGGCCGCACAGCGATGCCCCCGCTGCCTCGCATTTTGGATTTTGCTCGGTCCCAAGAAGTCCCTTTATCTCCTGAGCGCTAATTTGTTTATCCTGCTATTCCGCCCACGCACGGTGCTAGCCAGACACTAGATCTCCTCTGCGTCGCAGTCCAGAGTGCTCAGGCAGCGAAGGTCCCGCCAAGACAGCTCCTAGGCCTCCCTTCCTCCGCGAGTGCCGGACTGAAGATCATGCTTAAAGTGAACAGGAGAGACGGGCTCGATGCAGAGCCCGCTGTCCGCAGGCCGAAGTGACTCTTTTGCTGCCCTTCGGGGGGACGGCAAGGGGAGGGGAAAGCCCTGGGGGGAGCTCCCCCCCCCAGGGGATGCCTGGCCCGAATTGGTGCAGGGGCCATCTCCACAGCTCGCCTGCTGACTCCCTGCCATCAGGGCTTCTGGCGTTCCTCTTCCTGGCCTGGCACTGGGTCCCGGGTCCTGGACCATTTGGGGCTCATGCAGCAGCAGCTGCACACAGAAATGTCCCTGTGGCAGAGCTGGCCCACGGCGCCCGCAAGCTGCTGGAACACCCCCCCTCCCCGTGCTGTGCCGGCCCCTCATGGGTGCCACCGCTGCCAGGTCGATTGGGGAAGTCGCGCAAAGAGGGCAGCCGTCCTCACGACCTTCGGCGCTCTGGCCCTTTGTCTCCATGAGCTGGTTTTCCTGGGTGCTTTCAAACGGGGGGGAGGGGATTTGAGGGATACGGGCACCTTGCAGCGCTTCCATCTCCTCCCGAATGGACTGTTGGCCGTAAGAGAAAAGGCAGGAGAAGCAGTGCAGAAATCCAGGAGGGTCCTGACCGCGTGGACGAGGCAGGGTGGTGGCACTCAAGCTGGGCACCTTGTGGAAAGGGTCAGGCTGGAGTGGGTGTCCGGAAGAGCCACGTCCAGGGGCCACTTGGTGCCATCACGTTCTCCCAGGAGTTCAGCCTTGGACAGGTCCTGGGAGGACACCTGCAAGGCGCACCTGCCAAGGCTCTGCCCGGATTCTTCCATCCTCCGCCACTCCCCAGGGTGTCTTTTCCCATGCCCAAGCAGCGTCCATCAGGACGCTCCCAATTTTGCCCGGAACCTGCTCCTTTGCACTCCCCACCACTGGCCGGCCCGTCTGGGCAGGAGCAAATACATCTTGGTGCCAGCCCGGTTCCCTGCTGAGCTCTGCCTGACTGGACCGGAAGGGAGCGTTCTGTGACGCCCCGAAGGGAAGGGAAGGGAAAGGGAAGGGAAGGGAAGGGAAGGGAAGGGAAGGGAAGGGAAGGGAAGGGAAGGCGCCCGCGGATGCTGTCAACTCCTTGCTGGCGCCACTGCCCCTCTGCGTTAGTGGCCCCGGTCGGGCCTTTGTGGTCCACCTGCCCCATGGAGCCGCCGTGCAGGCCCTGGCGGCAAGGGGGCGCTCTTGCCCGGCTGCACGGAGACGCCGCCGTCGGGGTTGCACCGCGAAGGGGCTGTTCCCGGTTCATTTGTCGTGTCTGTTGGCGTTGCCGTCGCAGTCCCCCTGCGGCGAGTCGGCGGCGATTGTGTTTCCATCAAACGGTGGGATCCCGACCCGCGGTCCGCGTTCAGGCTGCCCGGCTTTTCTTGAGCTCAAAACAATGAAGTCTGTTCACAAAGAAACGCCTTTTAGCTCCGCATGCCGGAGAAAACAAGGGGAGGGGGGCGCCCCCCGGGACCGCTCTCGTTGCTCGGTGGCACTTTTTGGCTTGCTGTGATTTGGAGAGCAAAGATCTGACGAGAGGAGCGAGCGGCCCTTGCGGCTAATTGTGAGTCCTTTAGGCTGAACTTTGCAAATGCTAGGATCTGAGTCCCAATTAAGGCATTACACTTCATGTGTTAATTAAGGCTTTTTCTTTAAATCAGGCCATAACTTCTCTTAATTAGGAGGCTATATCCATTGTAATTTGAACTGGTCTGAGTTTAAAACACCCATGGCGGAAGTCGCACCTGGGAGCCGCACCAGTGAACACGCTAAATTGGTCTCGTTCCCTTGTGGTGATTGTGAGAGCCCAGCGGGGCCGTCATTAAGAGGGTGCAGCCTCCGCAGGGGGGCGGGGGGCGTGTGACAGCGCCGGCGTGGCTTCCAGGCAGCCCCGGCGGGCGCGCTTCTCAGCGCAGGCTCCGCTGGATCCGCATCTTGCTGCACGGAGGCCCCGGACAAGCCCCGGAGGTTCAGGGCCGCTGGGGCAGGGCTCTGGGTCGGCTCGCCTCCGGGCCGAGCGGCCAGTGGGCGCCCAGCTCGGCTGCAGTGTGGCTGGGCAGAGGCGGCACCGAGGGTCCCTGAGCAGCGGCCACACTCTGCCCAGCTCACCTGGAGCCCCCAGGGCTCCTGGCTGCCCGAGGCCTCAGCGTGCCCCTCCATCCCAGAAACCTGGTGGGGGGGGGGGGCTGCAGTAGGGAAGCCCGCCAAAGCTGGAGCAGGCCATGAGCCTCCAGTTCACGGCTGGGTTTCTGCAGTCGGGGGCCGCACTTGCTTGCGCCCCTGGCAGTGGGTGTGCGGGGCTTCCTGCCCGAGGAGGGGCAGGCTCCCTGCTGAAGGGCGGGCCCTGCCTCTGGCGAGGCAGCCTGAGGGCCCGGTTGGGGGCTGGCGAGAACACGGGCAGGGGCCAGCAGCCGCTTGAGCCCCCAGGCTGGCTCGGGGGGCCCAGACCCATGCGCTCCCCAGCAGGAGCCCGGCCTCCACGCTTCCCCTGCTGCCCGGCCTCCGATGGGCTTCCGCTTGTCTGCCTCGAGGAGGCTGGGCAGCAGCCTGGCAGGGACCCGCCGCGTGCCCGGCCCGCTTGCCTTCCCGGTAGACCTCCGCTCCTGGGCGGCTCGGTGGGCCACTCAAGCAGCAGACAGCGCAGGCGGGCACTGGCGGGGTGGCGGATCCGGCTGCCGGCTCTCACCACTGCTCCTCCTTGCAGGACGGCACTGCTGCGGTCGCGGCCCCGGATGGTGCTCCCCGTGCAGAGCGTCGTGTGCCTCGCGGCCTTCGGCCTGGCCCTGCCCCTGGCCATCAGCCTCTTCCCGCAGATGTCTGAGGTCAGTACTGCGTCTTCCCTTCCCGCTGGCCACTGGCGTGGGGGCAGCAGGCCCCAGCGCCCCCCGCGTGCGAGACCGCGCTGCTCTGCTCCTCCGAGGCCGCAAGAGCCTCCTGGGGCTCGGGCCTCGTCCCACTAAGATGAGGGTTGTTGGGGCAGCCGGGCTGCGAACGGGGGTCCCGCGCGGTTCAGCGGGACCCTTGTGCTTCCCAGCGCCAGGGAGGGCCGGGCATGGCAGGCGCCCCTCTCGCCTCGCTGCCTCTCACCCGTTGGCTGCCGCCCTTTGAAGGGGAGCGAGTGGCCGCGGTCCGGCCGCGGCTCCTGGCACTGCTGCACGGGCGCAGAGGATCACGCTCCTGCCGTGGCAGCGCGGTCACTCGGGCCTCTGAGGCTGTTGCCTTATTTGGGGCTCGGCCATTGTACCAGTTTTGATCAGCTGGTCAGTCAAGTTATGCTTGGAATTAGCATTAAATGGGAAAGCTCAGTTGAACACAGTGCTGGGAGCACATCCCCTTTGTCTGCAGACGATCAACGGGGACCCTTGGCAGGCGGGACGGTGGGGGCGGCTCACGGCGCTTTTTTTGGGAGTTCTTTTGGGGCCGGGGCCCGATCGCAGCCCAGGCGCAGCTGGGGCGTCGCTTTAGTTGATCAAAGGGCACACGGGATGCCTGGCACGACGGGCGCGTTCGAGGAGTGCTGTGTTCGTGTGGCGAGTCGTTCCTTAGTCTCCACGCTGCTCTTACAAGGAGGTCTTTTCTGGCGAGCGAAGGCAAGGAGGCCGCGGTGCGGGCAGGAAGCTCGGTCGGGCCGGCCTCCCGCCCGTCCTCTGCCGCTCGCAAAGCGGCGGGACCGAGGGCTGCACGGGCCCTTTGCCACTGAGCCCAGGGGGCGACTCCCACTACTTGGGGGGGGGCAGCACCAGGTCCCGGGGCCTGAAGGGGCAGGGGTGGGCCCAGGGCTTCTGATCTCTTGGCCCCCGTATCTTTGCCCGAAGGGATGTGCCACCCCGGCTGAGAGCCGCCTCGCTTCCCAGCAGTCGAGCCGGAGGGCTGCCAGTCCAGTCTTGCGTGCCTACCGCCGGGAAGAGTGTGGAGCAGGGCTGGCGGGGTCCCGGGGCGTGGGGAGCGCTAGTGGCCCGGCTGTTGCCCTGGGCACTGCTCTGCTCGGCGGAGGCGAGGACGGCCTCCGTGGCCGGCCCAGGGTGGGCACGTGGCCCTGTGGGGAGGAGGGCGCTTGTGAGCCTGCGGTGCGCTGGGGGGAGCAGTGGTGCTTGGCGAACATGGAGCAAGGCACGGGGGAGCAGGGTGTGGGGCAGCTGCGTCGAGCTGCTGGGGGGAGGCCGTGCATGAAGCGGGGCTGGGGTGAGGCCCTCCTGTGGTGGGGGCCCTGGTGGGGGACGTGTCTGCGGCAAGCAGGGGCTGCGTGACGCCTGCCGGGGAGGCTGCTCCCGTTCCCCCCGGCGCTCAGACCGGCGGAAGCGCCTTCATTCTGGTGGCAGCCTCTTCGCCTCAGAGGCAGCGCATCCACACATGCGCAGAGTGTTTGGACCGCTACTCGTGCGTAAGGCGATGGGCTTGAGAGGCGGCCTGCTCCGGAGGGAGGGAGGGAGGGAGAGCACGTCTCTTCTCCTCTCCCAGCCCCCCCACACCACCCACTTTGGCGGTGGACAAGCACCCGGCCGGAATCCCGTCCCGGCGAGCGGCTTCCCGTGGGTCTTGGCCGGGGATCCACTCCCTCTCGCCAGCCTGCCGGAGCCTCTCGCTGGCAGGCGAGCGAAAGGTTAACGAGCCCGCGCGGGGCGGCGCTGCGGCAGCCCTGGCACTGACGGCACACCAGCCACCGCTAATTAGGTGTCGCTTAACGGGAGGGAGGAGGGGCAGTGCCTCCTCTTCACCAACTGTCAATAATTAGCGGATGGGGAGGCCGAAACGCGTCCCGGTGGAAGGGCTGCTGTCTCTGGAAAGCGGGAAGGGGCTCGCTCAGAGGTGCTGCCAGGGGGGGGGGCAGAGCCACAGCCCCCGGGAATCTCCCCGCCCAGGCTGCCCCGGAGGCCGGTCTTCCCGGGGATGCTGCCACCCCACTAGGGGTGGCTCTGGGGCAGGCAGCAGGGGCGAGTCCGTGCCGGAGTGGTGGGCCAGGGGCTTCTGTGCCCGGTTTCCATGCAGGCGTGACTCCACGCCTGAGCCGCCGGCGCAACACAGCACTTGTGCTAGGGAGCGTGCAAAGCGCATGCAGATTTGTGAACATGACATGCGTGGGGTGTGGGGGATGCCTATCCAAAGATCACACGGAGCGGTAGCGCGCACGGAAACGCACTCCATTTTGCGCAGTCTTCCTTTCTGGAGGATGGGATAAGATGAAGGCGACGTCGGAGAAATGATAGGGGGGATCATGGAATCATAGGAGAGCTGAGAGGGGCCAGGAAGGCCATCGGGTGCAGCCCCTGGTGCTGCAGGACACCAGTCGCCCCACCCCACTCGGGTGGCTGCCCAGTTTCGCCTTGAATGTCCCCCGTGTGGGGGAGCCCCCCACCTCCCCAGGCAGCTGGTCCCTCTCTGGCAGTGAGGAGGCTCCTCCTGATGTCCAGCCTGAACCTGGGCTGATTATTCCGCGTCCTGCGCTCTGGCGTCAGCGGGAAGAGGCGGCAGGTCGCCTTGCGCAAGGCGGCTGGCAGGGCATTGGAGGCGAGCACGCCCGGCTGGAGTGAGGCAGTGCGAGGGGAGGGGAGGCCTCACTCGTGAGGGATGCGTCCGAGCTCTCGTTCGATCCACCTGCCTTCCTTTGCGGCCACGCGGTTTATTTCATTTCTTTCCCATTACGCTTAGGGCACTTCTACGGGGGAAGAAGCGCTTTGCACCACAGCTTCACTCACCTGCCAGGTGCCGAATTCAGATTTGGGCCCCAAGGGCCACTTAGCAGGGTTTGGGCAGTGAAGGCGGCCCCTGGCCACTCCGGGCACAGAGGAGCGGAGTTGCCACCGGCCACTTCTCTGCCTCCCTCCTGTGTCCTCTTTCATCACTTTGCCGCCCCCTTCCCTCCTCAGCTCAGGGAACTGCTCTGCCCCCTGGCTTGTTTGCTCACTTATTCATTCACTCGGTTTAAATGCCGCCCCGCTAGTGACAGGCTCTCTGGGCGGCTTGCGTCAGATTAAAATCCACAGACAGAATAAAATGGTACAAAACGCGACTCGGCAATGCGCAATTATAGCGGATCATTAACAGTAAAATCATAAGTAAATTAACCAAAACCAAAATAAAATAGAAAAAGCGGTATAACAAATGGAATGCTCCAAAAACAAGACAAAGCCATTGAAATTTAGTTGTATCCATCTCTAGCGTTTAAACATCATCTTGGCCACATCACGGAATAGGATCGGCACCTCGTGTGGTGGAGCTGCAGGTGCCGGTCGCTGCCCATCCCAGCTGTGGCTGCAAAGTGGGGCAGAGAGTGGGGAGGAACACACCGGCGCGGAGTTGTGGCCGGACCACCTGCTCCCCCCCCCAGCAGCCAGGGAGCCGCCTGCAGAGCGGGACCCACAGCAAGCGTCTCCGCTCGTGGGGAGGCGGGGAGGGCCCCGCGAGGTCTTGCAGGGGCACGTCCCAGCGACGGGGTGCCAGCGGCCACGTCCTGCAGCGTCGGGACACATTTTGGATGACCCCACCCCTTTCCCGGCCATTCTCAAGTGTGTCCTCTTGCACGTGCGCTCAGAAGCTGGGCGTGGAAGCGGCCGGAGGGGCGGCAGCCCTGCGCTTAGTCCTGGGTGGGCTTGAGAGCCGGGTATTGTGGAGCCCCATGGAAGCATGAGCCGCTTCAGAACAGATTGGCGTGGGAGTTTGCCAGGGATGGCCAGCACGGTCACTTTTCTCTTCAAAAGAGGGACTTTCTCTGAAATGAGGGGGCATGTGAAAAGGAGGCGCAGTCAAGTGGAACGACTTCCTTGGAAGGACTGCAGGTTGCTCGAAACCAGGACAGGAGATGCTCAGCGGAAGCACGTACGGCGGGGCAGGACGGGGAGCGGAAGCCCAAGAGGCCCCTGGGCGGCTGACAAGTGCCGTCCAGGAGGCTCCGGCGGGAAAAGGTTTTCCTGCCAAAGGTGGGGGCCCTGCGCAAATGGGGGATGGCGCCCGAGGGTGCCCAGAGGGAATGCACGCAGGCAGTGAGGCATGAAGGGAGAGCCTCGTGGACTCTGTCATCGTCAGGAGGAGGAGGCCGCCGGCCACCGGGGACGGTGGACGAGGCCCCGCTCCTGAATCGGTGCTTTCGGGGGGCCCGAAGAACCGGGACGAACTCTGGTGAGGGAGGACCAAGTTCTCAACCCCTGGACCAGCAGGAAGTCAGCAAGTCGCCCGGCCCAGGCGGGGTCTTGAAGGACTCGGGGATGAATTTGGCGACTCTTTCAACACCTTGGGTAGCGTGTCGGTAAGATCAGCCTCTGGTCCCGCGGAATGGCCGACACGACACCAGTTCTTCAGGTGGAATCCGAGGGGATCTGCTTAGTTTAACGTCTGTTCTGAGCAAATTGGTTG
This sequence comes from Varanus salvator macromaculatus, assembly GCA_023646645.1. Lineage (NCBI taxonomy): Eukaryota > Metazoa > Chordata > Lepidosauria > Squamata > Varanidae > Varanus > Varanus salvator. Next base: position 1,573,645 of record JAIXND010000772.1, on the reverse strand, counting down.
AAAGCAGAATTACAGATAAAATTAGTGAGCTTGGAGAAGAACGGTTCCTGCTGCGAAGGCGGCCTCACTGCGTCTCCAACGGTAGGCTCTGCCTCAGGGATTGTGCGGAGCTTTCCAAGTGTGCCGGGGCCGATTTAGTAGACGCCGCTTACGTGGATTTCCGGAGGGCTTTTGGGAACGTCCACCACCAAGCAGCCTTATTGGTCACAGAATGAGAAGTGCCTCAGCGAGCAGTTGTTGGGCAGGAGTGGAAGCCAACGGCAAGTTCTCCCAATGGCGGGACGCCAGCCGTGGGGTCTGCGTTGCCGGTCCCTTCCCGCTTCACCGCAACTGATGGGGAGTCAAGAGTGAGCTGCGAAGCGAGGCTGGTCAAGAGGAGGGGGGAGCGTGAGGCACTGCGGGGGGGTCCCTGCAAGCCTGGGAGACGGGCGTCCAATGGCAACCGTGAGCCAGCCAAGCCGGAGGGGGGCAGCGCCCGCGGGGGCCAGCACCCCCAACTGCAAGGACAGACTGGTGGGACTGAGCTGGTGGCGGCTGGCTCGGGAAACGATCCGGCAGTCATGGCAGACATCTCAAGGGGAAGGCGGGCAGCACGTCTTCCGGGGAAAGGGCACCGGGCATCCTGAGGAAAGGAAGTGAAGCCCAAACCGCCATGCGCACGCTCCCATTGTGCACGCCTGGGGTGCAAGCGTGCCCTGAGTGCGGGGCTTGCACGCCCTGGTCGCTGTGCCCACACGAGAGCACCGTGCAACTGGGAGGGGGCAGAAGATGGCGGAATCGCAAGTGCAAGAAATGGAGGCCGGGCTGGAGCAGCCTCCTTGTGGGAGAGGTTTACAGGAAAAGGAAGGGGCCGTCACTGAGAGCGGCCCAGATCCCGTGGCCCACCTGGGACCAGGCGGCCTACTGGATGCTGTGACCACTACGGGGGGGCCCCTGGCCCCCAGGCCCATCGCTGGGGGGGCTCAGCCTGCCAGCCCAAGGGGCATGGGATGGCAGCTCCCTGACCCAAGGGCCTACCTCCCCCTCCCTGCCCCCACCAAGAGTCTCCATCACAGGGCCCGGAGGACCGCATGTCCTGCTCCACCTCACCCCACACCATGGCCTGCTGACTTCTTCACCAGCCGCGCTCATCATGGCACCGGGACCAAGATCCCCCACCAAAGACCTGGGCCTCTCCTCGAAGCAAGTTCTTTGGATGGCAGTGTTGCATGGGCTGGAGACACAACAAAAATTCTGGAGAAAATTATTTAAAAATCAGTCTGCAAGCATAGAAACAGAAACAGCAAGTCAGAAGGGTCCTCCTGGGCCATCTAGTCTGACCCTCGACTCCAGCCGGCTCTGCTCACGACATGCCCACCATGTGCCTGTCCAGCCTGTCTTTGAACACCCTCACCGATGGGGCCTCCACCACCTCCCGTGGAAGCCCATTCCACGCCCTCGGGGTCCTGACTGTCAGGAAGTGCTTCCTGGCACCCAAATGGAGCCTGGGCTCCCTGAGCTTTGCCCCGTTGTAGCGCGTCCTGCCTTCCTCTGCAGGGGAGAACAGGTCTCTACCCAGAAAAGGCAGTGATTAATAAATGCCAACATGGATTTATCAAAAGTCATCCTGTCAGACTAATTGAATCTCATTTTTTGTCTGAGTAACCTCCCAAATGGACAGAGGCAGCACCATGGACATAATCTACCTGGACTTGAGCAAAGCTTTCAACATAGTGCCCCACGACATTCTGATAAGCAAACTAGCAAAAAGTGGACTAGATAGAAAAACGATTAGGTGGATCCAAAATTGGTTGCTACATTGGACACAGAGAGTGCTCATCAATGGCACTTTCTCAGACTGGATGGCAGTTACTATTGGGGTGCTACAGGGTTCGGTCCTGGACCCAGAGTTCTTCAACATCGTTATTAATGATTCAAATGAGGAAATACAAGGAAAGATAATCAAATTTGCAGACGATAGACAGAATGAAGATGCAGTGCGATTTTTATAAACTTGAACACTGAGGTCAAAGCAACAAAATGAGATTCGATAAGGACAAGTGCCAAGTCCTCCCCGTGGGGAAAAGCAACCAGATGCATCAGTACATGATGGGGAATACGTGGCTCAGCAGAACGGAAAAAGACTTCAGAGTAATTGTGGACAACGGGCTAAACATGAGCCAGCAACACGATGCGGCTGCAGAAAGGACAAATGCTCTTTTGGGATGCATTAACAGAAGTATTACTTCCAAATCATGAGAAGTAGTAGTTCCCCTGTACTCCTCACTAGTCAGAGCTCACCTGGAATACTTTGTCCGCTTCTGGACACTCAAGATTTAGGAAAGATCCAGAAAAATTAGAAAGGGTCCAGTGGAGGGCAGCAAAAATGATCCACAGTTTGAAAACGCTGCACCGTGAGGAAAGACTGAGAGAACTGGGCATGTCCAGGCTTGAGAAGAGAAGACTTTGGCGGGGGTGGGGGGACATGGTATCCCTGTATAAGGACCTCGAAGGCTGTAACAGAGAGGAAGGTCCAGATCTCTTCTGGCTGATGCCGGAGTGCAGGACACAGAAGAATCAGTTGGGTTGTGGCAACCCAGGTTCAGGCTGGACATCAGGAAAAGCTTCCTCACTGTCAGAGCAAGACGCCAGAGGAACCAGCTGCCTGGAGAGGTGGGGGGCTCTCCCACACTGGGGACATTTAAGGCGAAACTGGGCAGCCACCTGAGTGGGTTTGTGACCTGTAACAGCAGGGGGGGTGGACCCGATGGCCTTCTTGTCCCCCTCCAACTCTACGATTCTCAACTGCTCTGTTGGGCTTTGGGTTTGGAATCTGGAAAGTGTACTCCCAGTTGAGTATTACTGAAATGAGCAGGTCTCTGCCTGCAGGAGAGATATTCCTAGAGATCATCTAGTCCAGCTGCCAACTCAGTGCAGGACTTGCCATGTTGAATGCAGTGATCCGATCCCTGCTGGCTGGCTGCCCGGATTCCGCTTAAACACCATAAGCACTGAAGAGCTCACTGCTTCCTGGGAGAGTCCTTGCCAACAGGAAATTTCTCTCAGCATTTAATGGAGAAATTGCTTCCCTACAATTCCCACCCATTGATTCACATTCTTCCCTATGGATCAACGGAGAACACCGAGCAACATTGAGGCCCACACTAAAGAACTTTTAAAATAAATCAGAAGAAAGAAGCCACCTCAAGAAGCAGCGAAGCCCTTGGATGAGAATGCGATCGAAGGAGCACTGGGTGCCCGGGGGGGGGGGGGGGAGATGGCCCAGAAGCTGGCGGCATCCTTCCGAGTCCGAGAGCAGAGGGTGGAGAGCAGGTCTGTGCCCCTGAGCAGATGCACGCTGGAAGGCAGCCTGAGGAATTGGGGCAGGCAGTGGAGACAGAAGATGAAAAGCTCGGCCTCACTGACAGACGAAACGCCCGCACATCGCCTCGCCCAGTCGGCACCCATCACAGGGCTCCTAAATAGCTCAAATTGGAAATGGTTGACCTGGCCAGCATACTGAGCACAGCTAACTAGTGGGGCCCCACAGGGATCTGGATTGGGATCGACGCTTTTCAGTCGATCCATAAATAATGTGGAACTAGGCGTAAGCCGTGAGGTGGCCAGGTGTGCTGAGGACACCAAAGGAAGCAGGGAAGGGGGCATCAGACGGGCGGACGCAGGTAAAGGCGAGCAAGAGCAACGTCACGCACCTGGGCAAACTACCCCAACTGCCAGTCTAGGCTGGCGGGACCTGAACCAGGAAGAGATCTTGGGGGACGGGGGGACGGCTTGGTGAAAACGTCGGCCCAGAGCAGGGCTGCTGCGAAGAAGGTGCACTCCATGCTGGGGATATAAACTGGAATGGAACTGCCAAGACCTTGCTGCCCTCACACAAACCTGTGGCCCGACCACACCTGGAATACTGCGTCCCGCCTGGTCTCCTTGCCCTGAAAAGGACGTTATTGCTTTGGCAAAAGTACCGAGAAGGGCGACAGAAACGCTCGGGGGGAGCAGCTCCCATGTGAGGAGGGGCTGTGACAACGGGGGCTGCTCGGCTGAGGAGCAAGGGGAGGCATGAGAGGGGCCTCAAATCATGCATTTTCCTCCTGTCCCACAACACTTGAACCCGGGGTCATCCCGTGAAGAGGCCTGCGGGGAGGCCTGGGGCAGATGCAAGGAAGTCCTTCCTTGCACGTGAACTGGAATTCGCTGCCACGGGGAGCGGCGAAGGCTGCCCATCTGGGCGGCTTTAAAAGGGTGGGCAGGCTCATGAGGGAGGGGCTACCAGGGCTGCTAGCCCTGCTGGCCATGTGCCTCTCCTTCCCCAGAGGCGGCCCGCCAGCACACGCCAGTGGCTGAGGGGCTCAGGCGGGGGGAGGCCTTGCCCTGTCCTGCTGGAGGGATCTGGGGGCAGCCGGTTTGTCCCCGTGTGCGTGGAGGGCCGGGCTGGATGGGCCTTCGGCCTGATCCGGCAGGGCTTTTCTTACGCAGCTGGGCAGGGTCTAACTGGGAGTCTTGTGCTGGGCAGGTGGTGCTGGGGAATGGACAGCCTGCCGGCCCTCCAGTGCTATTGTTCTGTGTTCTTATGTTCTTAACTCCGCTCGGGCTTTTGTGTGACACTGACAGCCCTTCAGGCATCCGAAGACTGTTATGTCTCCGGCTGATCTTGGCTCCCCAGCCAAGCATACCAGCCCCCTCGGCAGTCCTCGTCGAATTCGCTTCCCGTCAGGATGCCACTGCTTTTCTCTGGATGCTCTTCGGAACAGGATGCAGCGGCCCTCCTGCCCTGCCCAGGTTGCCTGGCCCGACACCCGGAGGGGCACTTGGGGTGCTCTTTGAGCTCCCCAGCCCCCACACCCCGGAGAGGAGCCGCACAGGCCGAGACAGCGCTTGCTTCCGCGAGCCCCTCGGCCGCTCCCACCTGGCACCTGGCACCTGCAGACCTGCTTTGTGCTCAGGTGTGCAAACGAAGATGGGAGAGCGTCCGTGACTGCCGGAGCAAAGCGAAGGGGGAGGCACTGAAGGCGCCTAAGGAACATCACTCATCCCTTTGACATCCCTCGCTTTAAGATGTCAAACACAAGGGGATGATCAAAGCCGAGGCCGGAAGAAGAGGGGGTCCCCGTCCTTCCTGGGGCAGGTAATTGCCCTTCGGACCTCTCTGAGCCTGGCAGATGAGCAGAGGCCTCTCACGGCGACCGCTTGCGGGGGCACCAATCCGGGTGCCTGGCGAGGCCCTTCACCTTCCTCTGGAGGGAGCGGCTGGACTCTGCTCCCTCGACCGCGGTGGCTGTTGGGACTGGGCCCCTGCGGGTCCGGGCTCAGCCCACCCAGGTGCCGCCACAAACCCCGAGTTGCTGCCTCTGCTGTGCAGCAGCATCCACACGGCCGCTGCGGCTCGCCAAAGGCTGCCTTGAGAGGCATGTGGAGGGCGCGCGCTTCCTTCCAGCCGGAGCCTGGGTCTTGAGCTGGCTGCCCGCCATCGCACCCACTTGTGGGCTTCCCTAAAGAGCCGGCCTGGCCTGACCGAGCTTGGATACGGGGTGGGGGAGCTGCAACTCGGTGGAGCAGCTCTGTAAGTGGTCACTGTTCCCATCCCCAGCAGCAGCAGCATCAGGCAGGGCTAGGAGACCCCCCTGGAAGGGGAGCTGCTGCGGATGGTGCCGCCGCTGCGGATGGTGGAGGGCCGGGGGACCGACCCCGGCCCGGCCCAGCCTGCACTGCTGGGTTGCGGACAGGCGAGCCGCTTGATCCATCCTCTGGCCATGGAGCTCTTCCTGGCAAACCATTCTCCCCCTTCCCAGCATCCTGCTACCCACCTGCCCTGCTTCTCTCTGGAAAGTGGCCCGAGAACAGCCTCGTGGCAGCCCTGCTGCGTGTCCTGAACACGATGCCCCCCAAGGAAAGGAGCCGAGTGCTGCCCTTCGAGGAAGAAAGGAAGCTGCCGCTCCGGGGACTGGCTGCGGCCACGGCTGCATATCGTCTGCTGGGAGATGCGGCCTCGAAGCGCTCCTGGCTCCACTGGGCTCCACTCACAGAGCCTGGCGCTCCCCTCCATGTGCGCGAAGAGTGCTTGTCTTGTTTCTTAAATGATAGCTCAGACGACGGCTCCTGGTCTCAGAATCCAGCGCCAGATTGCCGGCTTTCACCGAGTGACTGCGGAATCCGGCACCGAAGGCCGCAGGCGCTGTGGCCAAAGGGGCCCTGCCTCGGCTTCTCCATCATGCCAGCGCAAGAGAGCAGGTGGCGCAGGGGCTCTCGCTCACCTTTCTCCTGCCGTGGGCACCTCTCACCTTGAACTTGACCCTCTGTTGGCCATGAAACCTCCACGGCCCACGATACCTCCGTGGGAGGGGGTCCCGGGTCACGGACCCCCCTCCAAGAGGCTGGAGCGCTTTCCTCCGTGCTTGTGCAGCCCCCCTGCCCTGGCCATGTGAGCCTCTGCCTTGAGGAGAGTGGTTGGGGAGGGCACCGACCCCAGGGGAGCCGGTGGTCAGGCTCTGCTTTGCGGCTTTCTGGGAGGGTGGAGGCCTTGCACAGCCAGGAGCCCCTCTGCTGCCCCTCATGCCACTCGGAGGACCCTTGCCCGGTTCTGCTGCTGCAGCTGCTGCCTTACCGGAAGAGGCGCGGAAGCTTTCCTCGGCCTGGAAGGTGTCTCGAAACGGAAGCAAGGCTATTTCTGAAGGAAAGCCTGCGGTTAAGCTCCCGTCTGCAGATGGTTTCAGCCTTGGGACAGCAGCAAAAGAAGTTTTTCCTGTCTTTCCGAGTTGAGCCGAGCCACATAGATGGGCTCGCCTGGAACCAGTGCGCACAATGGCAATGGCCTGTCCATTTCTGCCGTCTCCAGGACGTCCCTTCTTGCTGTGGTTGCCGCGTGGTGTCCAGCCACCTCCAACTGGTGGCAGCCCCAGGGCCGAACATCCCCCCAAAGGTCTCCTCCGTGGCTCCCCCGCTCGCCTGCCCCGAATTCACGGCTTGGCTTCCCTCTCCTGCTGGGTCTTCCGTCGTTCTTCCGTCCTCAACTTCCCAGGCATGATGGCTTCCCGTGTTGTGCGAGCCCAGCCCTCGTCTCGTGTCGTGTCCAAAGCACCGCAGCCTCCGTTTCTCCCTTCCGGCTTCCAGACCAGTGCAAAACGGCAGCAGGGGTGGCTTTCTAAGGCCACGTGGTGGCCCTTCCATGCAGCCAGTTGCCCTCTGGGTGTTTGGGGCCACACTCTGAGCAGTCCCAGAACTGGGCCTGTTAGCTGGGCTCTTGGGAGCTGATGTCCACAGATCTGAAGGCAGCCGTTTCAGAGGGGCTGCTGGGCAATTGTGGCCTTCAGAGTCGACAGAAGCAGCGGGGCTGGCAGGGGGCCGGGGCACCCGTACTTGTGTGGCCTTGCACGGTGACACTGGTGTGGGTCGCAAGGAGAGTGGTGAGCCCTGGGCCTGGGGTCAAGAGACCATCCGCCAGCCCGTTCCAGGAGCCCTGAGGGCTTCCCCCCGGCTTCCATGCTCACTTCCGGCTCAGTGAGCCTCGCCCTCCCGCATCCTGTGACTGAGCCTTCAGGCAAGGGATTGAGGCTCTTCCCACCCCACCCGAGCTGCTCCCCCCCTTTCTGCCCCCACAGCCCGGCGGCATTTGCCCCATGGCGATGCAGGTCCTGATTCCCACGGCCGTGCATCAGGCCGTGGCTCGCATGCTCCTTGCAAGTGTCTCTGGGCTGGCTCTGCGCATGACGGCGCCAAGTGGCGAGAGCGGCTGTGCGGGGGCAGCTGGGGGCCCGGCGGTTGCGTCTGCAGCCCAGCCGCCTCCTGGGGGTGTCACGGGTCATTCCAGGCGTCGTCCCTTGGAGCGCAGCCCCATGGGCGGGAGGGTTCTCGCCAGAAGGAGCCTGCGCCTGCGGGGGCTGCCCTCCCCGGCCCCTCCTGGCGGCAAGCTCTGCGCTCGAGAGGGACGGGCCGCCGTGCCGTGCCATTTCGCGTGGAGGGGGCGCTCTGAGCCCCCCCTTGGCAGCTCTCGCACGCAGCCCGCCCCGCGGGGATGCCCCCTGCCGTCCCAGGGCCCCCAAGCGCCACAGCGAGGGCCGCCTCTCCCCCAGGTGGAAACTCTGCCTTCCCTCCAGCCGTCTGGACCACCGCCGGCCGTGCTGGCCGGCCACCGCGGCACCTCTGGCACGGTCCGCCGGGCCTCCTTGCCGGGTTGATCTCGGCACACCGGAGCCCCCGGCCTTCCCTGGCCCGCCGGCCGCCCAGGGGCTGTCCCTCCCGGCCGCCGGCAGAGCAAGGCCCGGCTGTGCCAGGGTGCGGGCGGCACGTCCTGCCCCTTCCTCGTGGGGGCCGCCTTCCCCGTCCCGATGTTCCGCTTTGTGGTGCGGCAAGAAAAGGAACGGCGAAGTTGCTAATATTGGCTCAGGGAGAAAATATGCTACATCTGTTATGGATAGCAGTACAAAATTAGCTCCTTACACCTCTGACACCCAAGATGTCTTCACTTAAAATACGCATTGGCTTCCTTTACATAACTTGCTGATTATATTTAAAAGAAATACAATTTTGCAATTACTCTTCTTTCTGGTGTGCATCATTTTCTTTTTATGTTTATATATTTCTCCTTCATTAGTGCAGACTGAAGGGTGATTAGATCCCTTCAAACATTTTACAGAGGTTAAACGTTGATTAAGATTTAATTATTACTGTAAATAGCTTGGAATGACATATGGTGCAAAAACCTGGCATATGTGCATTTGAATAAATGAAGTGCTATTTCCCAGGATGCACCGGGAGCTGTTTAACAGCTTTGCTGAAGGGTTATGTTTCACCTCATGTTAAGATTGCTTGGATGTTACATTTTGTTGCGTTTCTGCAGCTGAAAGCTAAGAACAGTTTTTCCAGTTTTTAAAAACATTGAATATTTTAAATACCTAAATTGTTTTGCACAAATTTTTGCTAATTTGTCTAACTAGGTTAAACATTTTCAGAAGCACTGAGGTTTTCAATGTAGGTTCCTGGCATTGTCGTGTCAGCCGTGGCACTGGAGCCGAGCGGGTGCGCAATCCTGCCACGCGCGGGAAGCGCGGACCCAGCGGAGCAGAGCGGGGCTCCACGGGCAGGCTGCTCCGGAGGGGAGCCATTGCCGCCCTTCGAGGGCCGGCCACCGGCCGCGTGCCGTGATCTCCGGAGAGGCGGGGAGAGCACTTTGCGGGCACCGGGCCTCGCTCTCCCGGGCATTGCCAGACCGCCTGCCCCCGGCACGGGGAGCCGGGCGCAGCCCTCCGCTGGCCCTCCGGCCTTCGGGGCGGCGGTGGGGAGCCGGCGCGGCTCGTTTCTTTGGCCGCCGAACGGCCAGCGTGGGGACGGGCCGCCCTTTCTGAGCGACACCGGGGTCCCCGCACCTGGAGTGGGCACAGCTTGCTTGAGATGGGGGACAAACGGGGAAGGGCGGGGGACGGGGGTCTGGCCAAGGCAGGCCGGGGACAAAAGGAGGGGGCGAGGGGACCGCAAGGCTCCGGTGTGCCCATGTTGCAGGGCCCTGGGCAGCCCTCGGGGGCCTCCCTGTGTCCTGCCAGCGTCTTAAGGGGGACCTCGTGCCGTGCATGCGGCTGGGCCTGCCCCCCCACACTCTCCCTTTGGGCAGCCCCCGAGAGGGTCTCTGGGCCCGTGTGGCTGGCCTGGCCCTCCAGAGTCCCTCCGGGGCTGCTCTGTGCAAGCGCATGGGCAGTGGGGCAGCCCCAGGCACAGGCCAGAGAACCGGAGCAGGAGGCCGAGCTGTGCAGAGGCACCCCAGGGCCGGGGAGGCGGTGTCTCCCGCACTGTGGCTGGGCAGCCGTCGGCCACGGGCGCTGGAGCCCGGAGCCCCGCGCTGTGCTGCGCTGCGCAGGGAGTCTCACCCACCGGCCGCGTGGGCCGTCCAGCTCTCCCGGGATCCCGTGAGGGCGGGAGGGAGGACCGGCAGCCGAGCGTGGGCTGCAGCTGAGGTGGGGGGGAGCCATGGGCACGGGGCGTCGGACTGGCTCCTGTGGGGCAGGGGAGACCCCGGAGCGCCCCCGTAGTCTTGGCCTCGCCTGACCTCGCCTCGTGTCTTTTCCCTCTGGCAGATCGAGACGCTGCGTCTGGAGCCCGAAATCGCCCAGGCCACGACCGGCAGGACCGTCGTCTACAACAAAGGCTTGTAGGTGGCATGCCGGAGGAGGAGGCGCCTGCTTCGAGGGAAGCGGGGGGTGGCGGGCAGTGGGGGTGATTAATACAATAGGAGTACGAGAAGCTGGAGCTTGTAACATCTTCCCGCTGTTGGGAGCTGCGTGTAAATTAACACTTTCCAAGACCCGGCATCTCACATTGGTCGAAAAGATTAATATTTAAAGTTTTAAATTAGCAACAGTAGCAGCACAAAGAGGAAAGTGTGGGAGGGGGGAGGCCGGGCGGGCGGGGGGCTCGCAAGTGCGGCACGCGCGCTCGGCATGTGCACAGCCTCTCGCAGGCGCCGCCCCCCCCTTCCCGGCGGTTCTGCACATCTCACCGCGAACGTCGGCGGCACGGCACTCCGCTCCAGACCCCGGGAATCCCGCCTCAGCACTGTCAGTGCTCCGTGGAAGTGGGCTCTTGCGCATGAATTGGAAGAAGCAGCTTTCGATCATTGCGCGGTATCGATTCAGGGCCAAGTTTGCACCAGCCGGTGTGCAAAGAGCCCATTTTAGCTCTGCGGCACTTTGGCTCGAAACAAGCAGTGCAGCGAAGGCCGCTGCCCACGCCACCGCCCTCTGCCGCCCTCCGCGCCCTGGCCTGGGGCTGGCCAGGATCCCCCCCCCACGCCACTGGGTGAGCTCGCAAGTGCCGTGTTGCACTGTGGCTTTCGCCGGAACTGCTGTACGGGCCCCAAGCCGCAGCCTCCTCACAGCCACCCACAGGCACCAGGGGGGTGGGGGGATGAGCCCCCCACAGGTGAGCCGTGGCCCACCGCTCCCCGAGAGCTCTGGAGCCAGGCGAGGACTCGCGGGACATGCTCGGCGTGCCTGTGCGCCACCGCCACTCGGGCCCTGCCTGCTCAGCCTGGGAAGCGGTGCTCTCCCCACCAGCTCTGCCACATCGCCACCCCTCATCCCGCTGCCAGCTCTGCCACGCCACCTCTTCTGCCGCTCCGCTCCCAGCTGCCTCACAGCCGTGCACCGGTCCTGCATTGCAAGGCATGCGCTGGGGCTGGCTCTGTCCCCACACATGGCAGCTCCATGGGCCAACGCTGGCCCCTCTGCCCCGCCTCGGGGACGGGAGGGAAGCTGCCCAGCCGGGTCTCCACGGGGTGGGGTGGGAAGCAAGCTGTGAATTTCCCCTGCAAGGCACACTAGCCCTCATGACGCCCAAAGTCAAGGTCAGTGTCGGCGCCAGCAGCAAGCAGGGGGACCCAGGGCCGCATCCGTCCCTTTGGCGGGAAGGCGCTGGGACCTTCATGGGCAATCCAGAGAGATATGGGGCGGGGGGACGGTGCCAGGAAGGGGACGCTACGGAGAAACCTGTGGGCACAGACTCCTGCACTTGGAAGGGGCCCTGCAGGCCTCCGGGCCCGACCCCCTCAGTGCGAGACTCGCACCCCCCCCCCAATGCCTCCCTTCAGGGAGGGAAAGGGGCCTTGGGCAGACTGGGCGAGGCTTTGTGCACAGTTCGAGTCCCCTCTCCAGCCTCCACCTTCATGTCCAGGCCGCGTCTCGTGTCGTTGCAGGAGGTTGGCGTCAAGCCTCGAGTCTCTTCTCCGGAGTCGAGAGCCAACTTGAGCAGAAAGGAGGGAGGGGCGGGTGGGGTGCGGTGTCCCCCCATGCGCGCTCCGTGATGCATTGAAGCCACTTGCTCCAGCCACAATGTCTTTAAACGAAGTTGCGCTGTTATTCAAACGTATCCAGAGCGCAGGTTAAAAAGCGGCTTTCTCGGCACAACTTCCCCAGCCCGGTGCCCTTATTCTCCATGGGGGTGCGGGAGCAGAGCAGCGGTGGGGCCACTTCCCGCTGAGGAAAGCAAAGCTTGCCAAAAGGTGCCAAAGCCTCCCCCGTTGCAGGCGGTCCCCGGGCTGCGCATGCGCCCCATTCCCGAGACCGCCCGCCCGTGGGTTGCGTTTGTACGCAAGTCGGATCACATGAGTAGCCGAATGTTTGCCTCAGTATGCATGCGCATGCACGCACGCGCATGACACCTGTCTATGCGTACAAAACCCTTACAAAACACTTCCCATGGTCAGTAAAGCATCTTAAACACAGCGCAGCATTGCAATAATGATAAGACAGTAATAATTAACTACAGGTACCGGGAAGAATCTATGCATGTGTGTAGGTACGAAAGATAGTTGTTGAAACAATTTAGCACATTCTTTCCGGTCAGTGTCTTGCAGAGTTAAACCAGCTCGCTATCGTTCTTGCCTAGATTGTAACAAGATCATGAAAATGGAGCATTTTGAGCACCTTAAAGCACCACATATTACCTTTCTCTGTTCATTTTCTGAATATTTCTCTGAGTTGCTCTGCTAATTTACAATAAACTATAGAAATGATAACATGGCACAGTTGCAAACAAAGCCAAACCTAAAACAAAACAGAAAATAATCAGAACTCTCTCTCTTTCCTTTTCTATATTTGTAGGCCTGCTGGCCACTTTGCAGGGGATCGGGCCTGCCAGATTCTGCTCTGACAGGTTCTCTCTCTCTCGCTCTGCTGTCAGTGCGGCATCGTTTCCCCATCTGTGGAATGGGCTCGCTGATGCGGTAAAGCTCCCCTCGAGGCCCACTTCAGGACAGCAACTCCAGTGGTGGCCCGCTGCCCCCAGCAGCAGTCAACCCCTGCCCCTCCAGCCCCAGGCCCATCTCCCGCATCATTCGTTAATGGCGGGGCTTAATGCTGTCTCATGGATTAGGAAGTTATGAATAAAACCATGGCTTGCAGCTTTAAAGCAGCCACAACAGAGGGACAGGGAGACCTTGTGTGGGTCCCTCTGCTTCTGCCCTTCCCAGAAACTGTTTCGCCATGGTTTGGCTTCGTCCCTGAGTCCCCACATGTGCCCCGAAACACACTGGCCCATGGGTGCACTCAGGCTGACGCTGCAGAATGAAAAGCCGTGAATATCTCTAGGGAACTACGTGCTCTCCAAGGACACATCACAAATGCCTCGCATAGTTCTCAAGAGATACTCACATGAGGTTAATGGCAGTCCATGTGTCTGTAAGTCCATAACCTGGGGACTACCTGTATGGCAACCCCTGTCCCTTGCCCCTCCCTCCCATTGCCTCCCTCCCTCATGCCAAAAAGTGACTCAACAGAAACATAGAAACAGTGAGTCAGAAGGGGTCTCCTAGGCCATCTAGTCTGACCCCCGGCTCCAGCCATCTCCGCTCACGACAAGCCCACCATGTGCATGTCCAGCCTGTCTTTGAACACCCTCACCGACGGGGCCTCAACGACCTCCCGTGGAAGCCCATTCCACACCCTCGGGGTCCCGACTGTCAGGAAGCGCTTCCTGGCATCCAAATGGAGCCCAGGCTCCCTGAGCTTTGCTCCATTGGAAATCTGGAGTCACTCCTTGCTCTCAACAAATGATGCCACCAAGTAGAGCTTTGGAGGAATCACTGTGGACTTTGACACTTTGGGGAGGAAGTGCCAGAACGCTAAAGCCCAGAACGGCTTCTCAGCCATCCTTCCAGCACCTGGAAGAGGAAGAGCGAGCTGCTCTGCGTGACTCCCTGGCTGCAGAGGCGGAAGGGGCACACGGGACGGGGATTCCGGGGCCACGGGCTACTGGGGCCACGGGCCAGGTGGTCTGCTGGCAAAGGAGGGGTTGCACCTCCCAAGGGCTGGGAAGAATGAGTTTGGCCACGGCATGAAGGGATCCGTCAGGAGGGCTTTAGGCTGAATTCTGCATCCCAGCGTGCCGGACACGGAATAACGGGCTCATGCCGCAAGAAGCCAGATTCTGTCAAGAGCAAGTGGATTAAAATAAATGGAGGTTAAGAATGAAGGGACGACTGAGCACCCAGTCAAGGAGAAGACCACAAAAGTTTCACAAAGCAAATTGCCAGCCTTTCAAGGAGGCGCCATGTTGTTGTTATGGGAGACTTCCATTTCCCTGATAGCTGTTGAGAGACAAAGTCTGCCAAACAAGACCCTCAAAGAAATTTCTTGGCTTGTTTTGCTTATAACTTCCTACTGCAGAAAGAAGGAAGGAACTGGAGGAGCAGCTCTCCTTGACTTCATCCAAACCAGCCGGGGTGGCCGACTGGATTAAGTGGCTGCTACCAGAACGCTGGGGGAAGTGGCCACGTCACAGGAAAGCCGGTTTTAATACACTCAGAACAATTATAAGTAAGGCCCCCGTGGCAAGTGATTCCAATGAGACAAGGAATGAGAGAGCTCCACCGTGTGCGGGGATTTTTTGAAAGGGAAACTCTCAAGCTGCAATTAGAAACAATTTGAATGAAGAGACGAAGCCAGGGAGGCTTCACAAAAGGCTTAGCGAATCCCTGAACACGAAAGAGGACTGTGCAGGAAGTGAAAAGAAGGCCGTGCTGCAGGGGAAGAGGCCAGGCAGGTAGCACAGAATTGCAGAGCGGGTGTCAGAAAGGCCAAAGCTGAGAACGAGCGGAGGTTAGTGGGGCAGGGAGGACGAAATGTGCACAGGGAAGGACGGGGGAGCATCTTAGCTCCGCCTCATTACTTTGAGCCAGTCCGGACTTCCTGGGCCCACTGAACTTGACCCACGTGTCGCGGAAGAGCGGCAGAAGTGCTGGCAGAAGGACTGAGGGTTCTCTTTGAGAAACCGTGGAGGATGCGTGAAGTGCCAGACGACTGGACGAGGGCCGCTGTTGTCTGAGCTTCAAAAGGGGGAAAAGGGGAGACCCTGCGAGCTGCAGACCAGCCAGCCTGGCATCAGCCCCTGAGAGAATTCTAGAACAGATCATGAAGCAGTTGGTCCGCAGACACTGAAAATAATTCAGTGATTACTAGGAAACCAACATGGATCTGTCAAGAACAATCCTGCCGGATCAATCTGCATTCGTGTTCATTATTCCTTTGTGTATTGTTGCATTGTCAGCTCAATGGCTTCCTGGGCTGTTGACAAAATTGAGAAGCAGTTTGTGGACTGGGCAGCCTCCCCGTAACTGTGGACATCATCTACCTTGACGACAGCACAGCCCCACGATATCCTGATCCGCACAGTAGTCTCAAGTGGGCTGGATGGAGCAACTCCCCGGTGGATCCACAGCTGGCCGCAGAATCAGGCTCGGGGGGCGCTTCTCAACAGCCCCTTCACCTGCTGGGGAGAGAGCAAGTGGGCTCCTGCAGGGTTCTGTCCTGGGCACAGCGCTTGTCAAGATGTGGGTTAATTATTTGGATGAGGAAGAGCATGGCATGCTTAATAATTTGCAAATAGTACAACATTGGGTGGAGCACCTCACACCATGGACGACAGAAACAGAATTCAATGCGATCTTGATAGGTTGGAGGGTTGGGCTGAGACTGGGATGAAATTTAATATGGACTGGAAACAAAGCCCTGCGAGGAGGGACTGGATGAGCTGGGCATGTTTAGCCTGGAGAGGAGAAGAGAAGAGAAGAGAAGAGAAGAGAAGAGAAGAGAAGAGAAGAGAAGAGAAGAGAAGAGAAGAGAAGCCCAAGGGGGGAGAGTGTTGCCAGAAGGCACAAGGACATGATCCCTTCCTGATCCTCCCAGAGTGCACGACACAAAAGAACACACCCAAGTCACGGGAAGCCAGATGCTGGGGAGATAGTGGGAAAAGTGTCCGGCCGGCTAGAGCAGTGCGACCATGCCCCAGGGAGGGTGCCCCCCCCCCGGAGGCCTTCAAGAGGCAGCTGGGCGCCCCCAGAGGGGCTGCCTTGCCAGGGGTCCTGCCTGAGCAGGGTCGGGCCCCCAGGGCTCCTGCTCTGCAGCGGCTCCTGGTGGGGTTCCGCAGAGGGGCTGCGTCTGGGCCCACAGCCTCCCCTCCCTCTCCCTTCCCCGGCCACGTCCTGCAGCATTAGCTAGAAAAAGAAAAGCACGTGGTCAAGATCCTAACGCTTTCAGGTTAAGCATGAGCTTCTTGCTTGTTGTATGCGGGGAAGCCGAGCCCTGCGCTTTGGCCCTTTGCGCCTGCCGAGGCTCCCTGTTCCCGTCCCAGGAAAACTGCGGGATGAGCGGCGTCGAAGGTTTTGCTTCAGAGCTGGGCCTCCCATGGCTGGCTCTTGGGGGGCGGGGGGGGGGCTTCCACCCACAGGCACGAGTGGCAGCGGCCGGCTGTTGAGTGGGCAGAATGCTGAACAGGCCTCTGGGGGGCCCAGGGCTCTTTGGAGGGGATCCCCGCTGCAAGACGTGCTCGCGGCTCCTGGCCGCGTGGCCCCTGCCTGGCCGGCTCCTGCCCTTGGCCCCAGGCGGCGGCCCCTGCCCTGCCCCGGCGGTCTGTCCTCGGCCGACCCCGCATTGCAGAAGGGCCCCCCGTGCCCCCTCGGAATCCCGCCAGGGCCCAGGAGAGCCGCCGGTCGCTCCCGTGCGCCACGACAGCCTGTGCACATGCCTGCAACATGTTTGCCTAATCGCTAATTAATTTTGCCAACTCCCAAAATGTACAAAAGGGGCCTTGGCTCTGGGGAAGCAATGGCGGCGTTTGCGTTTATCGTTTCCCATAATTGGGAAAATTGGGGAGGGGGAGAGGCCCATGTCATGCCGGTTTGGTCACCTCGGCAGCTAATAATAATCAGAGGATCGCCTCTTGTAGCTTTTAATTAGGAACCAAGCAGTTAATTGATTTCTTTGGTATGTTAATTAAGAAATAACGAGGCCTGTGTTGCAGCAGAAAGTGGCAGCCAGAGAGCGTCCCCCACTGCCAGGGGGCCGCTGAGCACACAGGGCCAGGACCGGCGGGGTTGCCATGTCGCGAGAACCTTCAGCGGGCGGCTCTCCTGGCCGGGCCACCTGCCCCACGGCCTTCCTGGGACCCAAGGGAGAGAGCTCGGCCCCACGAAGCTGCCCTCCTCCGAGGCCTTGGCTCCTTCCCTGAGGGGAAGGCCTGGCGCCCGGAAGCGTCCCCACCCCACCGCGGCCGGCCTCCATCTCCGCCACCGCCTCCCAGCCGTGCCCAGAGCGGAAGCGGCTCGCATGCGGCTGCCAGCCCCCGAGGTGGAGGGACCTCCTGCTGGCAGGGCCCGTCCAGGTCCAGGGCTGCTCCGGTCGGCTCCCTCCACGCCTGCCTTGGACGGGACGGTGGGCGCTGGGGGCGGCTGCCTGGCCCACCATGGAGGCCGCCTCTCAGGCAGGGGCGCCTCCGTTGACGGCTTGGGAGCCGGCTGTGTGCACCCTTGTTGCAGCGGTCTGGGCCCCATGGCCGCCACGTGCCTGGGGTCCCTGGAGGGGGCCCTCCCCGCCGCTCTGTGCTTCCCTGCCCCCTTGGCTCTGCGGCCCCTTCTTTTGCCCACAGACTCCCTGCCCGCATGTGCCTGAGGTGGCTTGGCATTTGGGGGAGATGCTGGCGGTCCTGGGGGGGCACAGCCACTGGGGCCCGGCTCAGCAGCCGCCCTTGGAGCTGACCGGAGGGCAGGCCCCGAAGGACGCGCCACACGCCCTTGGGACGCGCCTGCCATGCGCCCGGACACCGGGCCCCATTATCCCCAGAGTGCCGCCTCCCAGGACGGCCGTCTTGCGGCAGAGGAGGGTGGGCGGGTGGCAGCGGCCCGGCACTGCCTTGTCTTCCAGCGGTCGCAATGACCTCGCGCTCTGTGTGCAGAAGCCCCCGTTGCGTCTGCCGCCTCTGCAATGCACACAGCGTCTTTTTAACTTCCTCGATAGATTTATTGATCACAACACTTTATGTACAACTTCTAAATGTCTGGAATAAAAATCGATGCATCTCAGCCGAGGTCTTGCCTGCGGCCATGTCTGTGTGTGTGTGTGGGGGGGTCTCCTGTCCACATTCCTGGTACTCTGGGGGTCCCCACTGGGTCCACACGGGGGGGCCAGCCTTCCCATCCTCCTGCTGCCAGCCGCAGGCAGCCCGGGGCCCCTGGAAGCCCGGAGGCGCATGTGACGGCAGAGGCCGCCCCTCGCTGCAGGTCCAGCGCTCGCTCTTGCCGGCTCGGCAAGGGTGGCCCTTGGACTCGAGCGGGCGGCTCCTCTAGTCTCCCTTCAGGCTGCCTGCGGTGTGGGCAGCCTCCACACGACGCAGAACAGGCGTCAGATCCGCACGCTCGGCCAGCTGCCAAGAGGCATCCAGATGCAGGAGCATGGAATTGCTCAGCTGCGGTGGCAGTGGGGGGGGCAGGAGGGGGACCCCCCCCGCAGCCGGAGTGCCTCCAGGCCTCCGAGACGGCCCTGAGGTGGGCCCGGTCTGGCGAGGGGGCACTTGGGCTGGGGTCACCGCCCCCCTGCACCGGCGCTCCTGCTGATGGTGGAGGGCAGGGTGCCGAAGGAGAGGCCGCCCCACCCTGGGCAGCAGCGCTTGGCCTTGCGTCCCCTGGGAGGGGCTCGCCAACCTGCTGCGACGGCCTTCTGGCTGACAGACTTGGGTGGACGTTCGGCCATCGCAGGGGAGGGTTGATTGAACACCCCCCCCCCGGTCGTTTTTGTGCTGTGCACCTTTAATTACTGATTTTTTAAGGCGGGGGTATTGCCAAGAACTTACTTTTGGGGGCAGATTTGGGAGCACTGCAAAGACATAGGATTTCTGAAGCAACCCCCCCCCCCCGAGACTTTGAGGGCCTCCCTAAACGGACTCCTCCCGTGGCTCTTATGGGCCCTTCTAAAAATGGCCAGGCCTGGAGGGACCTCAGAAGGAAACAGATGTTTTGGAAGGGTGCAGGCGGCACAAGCGAAGCCCCAAAGCGATCTTGATCGGCTGGAGCGCTGGGCCGAAACAACGGAACAAGATTCACCGGGGAGAAGTGCCAACTTCTGCACCTAGAAAAAAGAAGCCAGGAGCCTCTGGAGTCCACAAGAGCGAGTGAGGAGGATCTTGGCACCGTGTCAGCCGTGCGTGCGAGGTGGCTGCAAAGAGGGAAGGGGCTCTTTGGGGCTGCATTAGTGGAAGCACCACTAATGTCCCCTCTGCTCAGCGCTAGCCGGGGGCCAAAAAAGGCCACGTGCTGATGGGCCTGGGACCAGCAGTGGCAGAGTGAGCGGCGGCTCTTGCGGCCGCTCGGTGGACGTGCCAGCCCCGTGCGTGGCAGCTGTGAAAGGCACACTCCAGGCCAGGCACGGCTGGGACACCATCCGAACAGAGCGAGGGCTGCGGCCTGGCTCGGGCTCTGGGCTTCCGGCAGACCCGTGCGTGTTCCTAGTAGCCAGGGCTGAAGCATGCGGGCTCGAGAGCGGCCCCGGGAAGCCTCCAGCGCTGCAGCTGGGGAAAGGCTTTCTTGCAGATCCGCCGTGCTGGCTTTCCGGCCAGGGCTGAGCAAATGCAGACCGATCTCTGCGGGCAGCTGCTCCAGACCGCCTGGCCCCGGGAGCAACGCCCTGGTCCCCGCAGGCCCCCGCAGCCAGAGGCGGGCCCACTCGGCCGCTCGCCTCGCTCAGCTCCAGGCAGCTGGAATGCTCTGTGGCCACCACTGAGCCCCACCTCCACGGCATGCGGGGTGCCCCAGCCCCCATTTGAGGAACAGCCCCGGGGCTCCCCCCCCACAACCAGGGGGGCAATTATTACCCAGAGTTGGGAGGAGGACCCTGCTGTGCAGCGGCTTGGCTTAAGCATGGGAGGCAGAATGGTGGGCGAGACACCCCAGAGCAGCCTTGCGGGCCCCGTGAACACGGAGGACGTCCTCCCTGGGGCCCGGTCTGGGGGGCACCCACAGGCCCTCTCCCTCTGCTTTGGCCAGGGGGCGCCCTGGGAGCACCCCCACCACACAAAGGGCATTCCTGGTGGGGGGCGGAGGCTGCTGTGGAAGGCGGGGGGGCCAGGCTGTGGGGGTTCGGGCACCCCTCCTGGCATCCTGGCGAGAGGCTCCCAGGTGCCCGCTGCAGGAGGCAGCCGCGTGGATCGGGACCCTGCCCCGCCAGAGGCCACTGGGCGACCAGGCACCCAAGCCTCACCTTCCTTGCTCAGCTGAGCCGCCCAGCAAGCCCTTACACGTGTGGGGGGGGGGCGTCCTTCCCCGAGGGCTCAGTGTCTCTGCAGCGCCTGCTCGACCCCCAGGCGCGCCCCCCGCGCCTGCAGCTGCCCCGGAGGGCCCCCGCTGCGCGCGCGTCTGTGCCCGGCCCGTCCATTCCCTCGCTGGGCGGAGATGCCCGGCCTTTTGTCCGCCGTCCCGCCGCGCGTGTTTTGAGAGCGCCCCGGCCCGACATTCAATCCCCGGCGCAGGTGTGCAGCCCTCCTGCGCCGAGGCGCCCCGCATACCTGCCATACCTGGGAGGGGCCAGCTGCTCCCGGCGGCGGCGGCAGCGGCGAGGGGCCCCTTGGCTGCTTGGCAGCTCGGTGGGTGTCGGGCTTTCAAGCGCCCGGCCTCGAGGGAGGAGGAGCGCATTGTGATCCCCGCTTGGGGCGGGAGGGGGAGCGGCGCAAACGAGCCCAGGCGCTCGCCAGCAGCATCCTCCGGGGCAGAAGGGAGGGGGCACGGAAGCTCTTCCCCCAGGGCAGGGGGGCGGCAGGGTCCCCGCATCTGTGCCCCTTGTCGCTGCAGGCCAGGCGGGGCAATGGCGGTGCACCTTTCCCCAAAGCCGCTGGGAGGGGGTGCCCACGACCCCTGCACAGGGGCAGCTCCCCCTTGTCCAGGCACCTGGATGCAGGGCCCTCTTCACCAGGGCAGCAGCCACAAAGGGCTGCCCCATGCCCTGCCGGCCGCCTCTCAGTGCTTCTGGCTCCCATCCTCCTCCTTGCCCACGTGCCCCCCTCACTGAGCATCCACCATGGGTGCACAGCAACCCCCCAGTCTGCCAGGGACCCACTGGGGTGAGAGCCAGCAGGGCTGCCTCTGGTTCGCGGCATGGCCAGCAGGGTGGCTTGGGGGCCTTGAGCAGCCCTGTGCCACTCTGCTCCTCTGGCTTTCCTGCCTCTCCTTCTTGCTCCAGCGGATTCCGCCACTCGTCCCCGTGCCTCTGGCGCAGCCAGGAGAGAAGCACATGGCAGGATCGTGTCCCCCGCCTCCTGGAGCACTCCGAGATTCAGCGGGGTCATGGCTGCTCCCTCCAGGCCCTCCAGCCGCTTGCCATGTGGCAGCGCAGGCATGGAGCGCCCCCCCCTCCCGTGCTCTGGGTCCGGGCAGGACTGGGCAGCGCATGTTCCAGGCTCCTTCACCTCCAGAGCGGCTCTCTGGCCTCTGCCCTTGGCACCAGGGAGCCGGAACCAGCCCCGTGGCCTGTGTGGGGGGCGGACTACAGCACCCAGCATCCTGAGCCATCACAGCTGCCACCGACATGCCAGCCAGCAGCTTTTGCCTCTCCTGCCCTGCTCTGGACATGCCACAAGGAAGGGCCGGTCTCTGCTCGCTGTGCCATGGCACTCCCGCCTGGCCGTCGCTGGATGAAGCCGCCAGGCATCTGTGTGCCTTCCACTCCCTGCAGGTGAAGCCGGGCAGGTCTGGGGAAGCCACAGGGCCTCTGCGGTGACATGCAGGTAGCGCTGCCAGCCTACATTGCCCTGGGGTGCCTCTCAGGCACTGGTGCGGCCCCCCGCCCGGCTGCCAGACTCACTCGCCCTGCCTCCGAGCTGCGTCACCCACTCCCGGCAGCCCAGCACTCTGGCAGTTGTCGATTCATGGAACCCGGACGGACAAGCCGCTCTTTCCTCTCTCAGGAAAAGCCATGCTTGGTTCTTGCGGCCTGGATGGCCAGTGGCCCGCTGTGGGTGGCTGCCCTCAATGAGGACTTGGCCAAGGGTCAGCCAGGGCGCAACTGCCCCTTGGCCACTCCAGGCCGGTCCTGAAAGGGTTTGCCTGCTGCCGTTTGCTTCCACACCGAATCCGGATGTGGATCAGAGGCCGCTGGCATCTGCCCACCTGCTTGGAGTTTCTCTGGCAGCCCGTCTCCATGTGCCCCCATGTGCTCCATGTGCGGTTGATGGGTGGCTCTTGGGAAAGAGGAGTCTGCTCCATGGTGGCCCTGGAGCCGCCTTCCCAGGGGCCTTCCTCCCTCTGGTGCAGGTGCTTGGCAAAGGCCTCCCTGCCTCCGCTGGCACTCATGGCTTTCTCCTTCCTTTCGTCTCTTACTGCGCTAAACTCTACTCCTGAATTAGAAGTGCTTTCTCTTGGCTACTTGTATTTTTGGTCCTAGTGTGGGGTTTTGTCTGGAACATTTCCTGTTGTTGGCTACCGTGAGGTTTCAGCAGCGGGGGTGGCAGGCCTTCAAAGCATCCACACAAATTGCGTAAGCGAGTGGACGCCTACGAACGCTCCGCATCACATGCGTGCAGCTGTGGCCCACGGGCGGCCACAGGCCAGCGTGCGGCATCAAGGGGTCCCTCGTGGCCTGGCTGTCCCACAGCCCAACTCAGGTGCTGCCGTTGCAGCCCCGGGGCTTCCCGAGCAAGCCCCCCGCCCCAGAGCTGGCTCCCCGGAGTGCCATCCCGGAGGAGCCCAGGGGCCAGCGGCCGGTTGCTGGTTCTCACCTGAGTGAAGTGCTCAGGAACCACCTTGGCCGCCCTGTGCCAGAGGCAGGTGCGGCTCCTCGACGGCGGCAGCGCTGGCTACAACGACGCCACGCATCTCAAACCCATGTTGCTTTTATTACTGCACAGTAACACGCACTACAGCTTTTCCTATCTACGACACGGGACACATACATGGGCGTGCCAGGCACAGACACACAAAAGAATAAATTAAAATGAAAGCGTCGTCCTTTTTGTCGCTGCTAAAAAATCACCATCGTCCAACCGAAGCCCGGCAGAGACAAAAGAGGTGTGTGACGGGTCGGATCCTGGTTGATCTGTTTATTTGCTCGCCGGATGGAGGGCAGATGGGCAGCTTCCTGCTGGGAAGGGTGGCCGCTGCTCCTCGGAGCCCACAGTCCTCGGCCACGCTCCTCTCAGCCAAGCGCATCGTGGTCCCACAGGTGGCCCCTGGGCTGGCGGGAGGGCTGGGGGGGAGGCGTCCCCTGCACCCTGTGTGCCCATTTGTGCCCATGGCGAAGAGGCCGGGAGGGGGTGTGGGTGGCCATTCTGCCCTTACCGCCCCAGAGTCTGTTCCCCCTCCTGCACAGTCCTCACGGTGGCCCGCTTGCCGGCAGCCTCCTCCCCCGCGCCCGGCTAGTCGTTGGACGTGACGTCGATGTCTTCCCCACTGGACTGCTTGGTGGCGATCCGCCACCGGTTGATGTGGTGAGACCCCTTCTTCTTCTGGTCTGACTCCGGGCCCTCCTCTTCCAACTTCTGCCGTTTGTATTTGGTCCTCCTGTTTTGAAACCAGACCTTCACCTGGGCAAGACAGAGAGAAGGGTCAAAGAGGCACGGAGAGCGGGCTGGGCCACTTCCAAGCAGCCAGAAAGCGATCCTGGGCCGCTTGCACCAAATGCTTGAATATGAGCTGCCCTGAGTTGAGCACAAAGGACCGGGGGCGCGATGGGCACCCCTTTGCGCAGATGCTCACTTGGCCTGGGAGGGGGGGTCAGGGCGGCTTCAGTAGCTTCCGTGCGTGCATCCGAAGCAGCCACATCACCAGCCCCATCGGTGTGCGGCAGACAAAATGAAGACTCGGCCCATGAAGCAGGGGGTGCCTCTCAATGGGGCGGCCTCCACCTGGACGAGAACGGGGACAGCCACATGGAGCGCCTGTCCAACAGAGTTCTGGGGGCACCCAACAGCTGCTACAGAGTGCCCAGCTCACTGCTGGCCAAAAGAAGAGGTTGGCCCCCACAAAGTCGGCAGGACCACAGGGAAAGTGCCACACAGATCCACCCGCGTCTGCCGTGAAAAGAGAGAATGTTGCACGCACATCAGACCTCTGGTCCAACAGTGACAATCGACGTGGTGTACTTATTGCTGGCTACACCCCTGAACGGAGGACAGCGTTGCTCAAGCTGGCGCTGGGGAGACGAGGCCTGGGCCCATCCCAGTGGAAACCTTAAGAGCGACACTCACACACTGGGGGTCGAAAGGCCAGGCCCAATGAGTAAGACAGAACACGGGTCAGGCATGGAGCATCACGTGCTGGGAAGAGAAGGAAGCCCTCGTGCAGAGCCCTCTCCGTAAACTGAACGATGCCAAGTGGCGAGCCGGAGGCCCGGAGACGAGCGGCATTGAGCTGTCATTGCCGTCTGCGATGGCGGCAGCTCCTCTCTTCCCCCATGGCCACAGGGACAAAGAAGGCCCCACCCTCCCTGCTTGGCACCGCTTGGCAGGGCAGGCACTCGGCCGTGTCTCAGCCAGGCAGCCCTGCCTACAAGGAAGGCCCCGGTTGCCCTGCCTGGCGGCCAGGTCTCCCCCACGCAGCGGTCAGTCCAATCCCAGGCCCTTCGAAGCCCTTGGGGTGCACCTGTGCACAGCCCTGGCCGGCACACCTTGGAAGGGATGTCGCAGGGCCGCTGCCCCGGCTGCTGGAACTGCCCTCCAAGGAAAGGCTCTGTGTCCGGGGCGCTTTAGCCTGGAGAATTACGCACCGCTCGGTCACTGTGTGAGCAGGAGGCTGGCCGGGGAGCACTGCTCTCGGGCCCCCCCCCCGCCGTGCTTGTGCTGGGGCTCCCCCAGTGTGCACAGGGGCAGCAGGGACGCCCACAGCAGAGAAGGCATGCCCAGGCACCCCACTCACGCCCACGCCCCCAGGGTCATGGCCTGGCAGCCCTGGGGCGTCACTGCTAGCTGAGGCTGACGCAGCTCCTGGGACATCCACATGCCAAGCCTTATATTACGTGTCCATCTTGCCAGGAACCCAGGACAGCTGCCCCAGTTTATCCTCATAACAACAGCCCTGTGAGGTAGGCCGGGCTGAGAGCGAGTGACTGGCCCAAGGTTCCCAGTGCACTTCGCAGCCTGGTTCTCTGGGGGCCCCAAGTCCACACTGCTGCCACCGCTGCCCCACACTGAGCACGCATGCATGGAGCCCCCTCGCGCCCCGAGGCCACACCAGGTGCTACAGTGCCCCAGCGCCCGCTGGCCAGGAGGTCTGTTCCGAGGCCAACGGGCTGCCCCAACCCCCACCGAGAAGGCGGAAGGCGAAGAGGCTGCTCAGCTCAGAAAATGGTGGGATGGGAGCTCTGAGCGGCGCGAGTCCACAGGCCTTTTCTGCCCAGGCGCCAACCAGGGGCCCATCCAGGGGAAGTCCGGGACAGAGCGAGCAACATCCTCCTTGCACCGCACACGCTGGGAAGCTGCCAAAGGGGCTACGCCAAACGAGGGGGGCCCTTCGGCCACGCGCAGCAGGAGCCTTTCTGTTCTCAAGTAAAGCAACACAATTAAGGGACACGACAGCCATTCGCCACAGGGTAAAGCAGGAGGCTGCTTGGTGCAGCTGGCGCTCTGGAAGCCCGCCCCGTCTTCGGCAGCCTGTTGACCTCCAGAATCCCGGGCTGCAACCCCCCAGATTCCAGTCCACACAATGTGAGCACATTCCTTAATACACGCATAGCCCTCCTTTCTGCCTTGGAGCAGGCGCAGGGGCCGATGTGGCCGCCTTCTCTCCATGTTCTCCACACCGAGAGTCGCAACCTCTGGCCCGTGCTGGCTGCACCAGAGCCCTGGGCCTCGCCTCGCCTCTCCCGGCGGCCACAGACACCCTTTCCTCCCATGAAGACAGCCAGCTGCCTTCTGCGGCGTGCCTGCCCGCCATGTCCACTTGCTTGCATGTTGGAGAGTTCAAGGACACAGCCCCACGCGGTTCAGGCAACGGTCCTGCCACCTCGGCATGGCTGGGAGAGGGAGGCCAGCTGCTGGGGGTCTTCCGGCCCTGCCCAGGAGGGGGCCCCAAGCGAGGCTTGCTCTCCCGCCTCGGGGGTGGGGAGGCTTCCAGGCAGGAGGACACAGGCCGGGCAAGGCCCAGCTCAGTACCTACAGGCTCTGCAGTGGCACCTTTGCGCTTGGGGGGAGTGCTCTGAGGGGCACATGGTCCCCTGCAGCCCCAGTTCCACCCTTGAGCAAAACACGTTCTCATTTGGGAGATTTCTGGCCTTCCCAGCTTAGCTGCAGATTGCCAGGTAACGGGCAATAACAATTTAAAGTATCACCATCAAATGACAATGGTAAGAGAAAAGCAAGACGGAAAAGCCGAGCCCAGCAGTGAGCAAGGAACCCGGCAGATGAAGCGCCAACGAACCCGTTCCACACAAAAATCCAACTCAGACCTGACTTGCTGGGCCAACCAGATATTTGTGGGTTACCAGACAGGCCTTGACTTCACAACACGTCAAGTTCCAGTTCCACTGCACCCAGCCAGACCTCACCTGGCGCCCCATCTCCAGTTCTGGCACCTAAGTTTCAAAAAGACGCAGGAAAGCCAGAGAGGGTGGCAGAGGAGGGCAGCAAGGATGGCCCGGGGACCGGAGGCAAAGCCCTGTGAGGAAAGACTGAGAAATGGGCACGTTCAGCCTCAAGAAGGGAAGACTGAGGCGAGACTCTGCAAGTACCGGAAGGCTGTCACAAAGGACGGGATCTCGTCACATCCAGTCCAGAGTGCAGGACTCGGAATAGCGGAGTTCAGTGAAAAGAGACCAGACTGAGACGAGGCACCGCAGGGATTTCCTGAGAGTCGGGGCAGTGCGGCAGTGGAGCCTCTGAGCTGGGGAAGCGGCGGGCTCTCCCTCGCTGGAGGCACTCGGCAAGCGCCCGGACAGCCCCTGAGTGGGGTGGGCTGGACCCGAGGGCCTTCTGGCCCCTTCCGACTCCACCTTTCTCTGATGCTTAAGACTGAACCAAGAGGGCCCAAGCAAACCTCCCTGATGGGAGCCATACAGCTGCCCACTCCAAAGGGAGAACCCCGTGGCAGAGGGTTCTGGGCTGGCTGGGAAAGACGCCTGCAGGAAACCCGTTCAGGGTCCGCAGGGCTGGGCTGGAAGGAGGCCATCTGGGAAGGGGGCAGCTCCGTGCCTCATCTGGGGCCACTCCCGACTCTTACCCGCCCTCCTGCATTCGCTGCATCCAGAAGCAGCCTGCCAGGGCGCTGTCGGTGCGAACGTGCAGCTGATGCGAGGCAGCGCCCCCCCCAGTGCGCGATCCCCGCTCCACCCCATCATCTGGGGGGCATTAAAGCAGAACGGACGCCCAGCGGGCACAGATTTGAAAGCCCGCTCCGACCCAGAAGTCAGGGGCCCGACTGGGTGGCACTGCACTTTGCACATGCTCAGGGAAGCTTTCTTCGGCGTATGTCCTAAAGCTGAGCCCAAACAGCTTCCTCGGCCCCCGCCACGCCTCCCTGCGCGCTGCAACGGGCCGCGTCTCCGCTCGTGCCTCCAACCGCCCCGCCGCACCGGCCGCCCCCTGCGCCCGGGCTTCCCTGGCGGGCCTTCCTTGCCTCGGCCCTCCCGCGCGCCCGCCGCCCGCAGCTCCGTTCGCAGAAGAGGAGCCCGAAGGCCGACCGGGGATCGGCGGGGCTGGGCAGGGCGCAGGCGCCCCCGACGCTTCCTCGGAAGCCGCCCGGCCTTTCCAGGCGAGGCTCCGCCGCACTCTCGGATATCACCCGACGGCCGGGCGCGCCTCCCCCGAGCGCGTCCTCCCGGGAAGAAGCCCCTGCGTGCGGGTGCGCGGCTCCTGCGACCCCTCCCGGTGCGTCCCAGGTCGGCGGCGCCCCCCCCCCACCCCGCGGCGCGCCCAGGGGGCCAACCACCGGCCCCGCGCAAAGGCTCCCGCCGCGGGGAGGGGGCGCATCACGGGGAGCCCACGCCTGAGCAGGCAGCGGGGCAGCGGGAAGGGCCCGGCGCTGGAGGGCGCGCGCTCCCGCTCCGCCGGCCGCGGGCGGCGCCCGGAGCGCATGCGAGCGGCTGGGCAGGGGGCGCTGAGCCCCGGCTTTCCGCCGGCCTTGGGGCTGATGCGGATCGTCCCGCTCGGGGCCCTCCTCGTCTCCCCGGCCAGGCAGAGGATCCCGCGCAGCGCCTGTCCCCGACCGCGAACTCCGCCGCGGGGACCGGCGCGCGAGAACGCCGCGCACGCCTCGCCAGCCGCGCTGCTCCGGCCCTGCCTCGCCTCCCCGGGGGTCGTCGCTCCGCCTGCCGCGGCCCCAGCGGGGCGGCTCGGGCGCAAGGGAGAAGGGGCCGGCAGAAGGGCGCTGCGGCGGCGAGGCGAGGCGCGCCGGCCCGGCCTGGGAGAGCGGGTGGACGCGGGGCCGGGATCCCCTTCTGGCGTGTGGCAGCCCCCCCAGCTGGTGGCCCCGGAGAGTTCCGGGGTGCCCTCTCCCCCTCCGTCGTGGGCCGAGCCCCCGCTCTGCCGGCCCTGTGCTCCCCCGCCCCAGAGAACCAGCAGCGGGGTGGAGGGCATTGCCCCCTCCATCCAGAAACACCTCGAATTCCGGCGGCCGAAGGGGCTTCCCAGAGTTTGCAGGCGGTCGGTTCTGCTTCACTCGCAACTGCAGCCAAAGCGCGGCGGATCCTCAGTTGCTTTGATCCCCACTTCTTGGGTGGAAGTCCGGCTTCTGGAGGCCTCTGAGCATGTGGATGGTTATACGTGTGATGCAGTGAGAGGAAGGATTCAGATCACAACCGCTGGAAACCACCGAGAAACGGCCCCACAGCGACCACCCTGCGACCTCCGGGGGCGTGGGGGGAGGTCCCTGGTTTGCAAGCCAAGCCTCTGAGCCAGGGGGCGCAGCACGCAGAATTCCCGGCCTCCCTCCCTGCCTGCCCTGATCCCATGGGATGGTGTTAGCAGGAGACACAGCTGGTCACTTTCCTTCTGGGAGCCAGGCTGTGAGATGGGCTGGATGCCGCCAGGAAGGCTGTGCAGGCTGGTTTTCTAACGAGGGTGGGCGTACAAGCGGGAAGTTGCATGCCCTTGCAGAGACAGTAAAAACATATTTAGTATTGTTGGTAAAAATCATTTAAAAATACAGTTAAAACTGTTTACAATAGTGTAGATTTTAAGTTTTTCGGTACAAAATCCTTAACATTATAATATGAATGGGAGAAATATTAATCCGTATACTCGGAATTCTGAATCTTTGAAAAGACAGCAACCTGCAGACACCCAAACTATACAGTTGGGATCAGATCCTGACACATAACCCAGGAGACCTTCCTGTGTCCACGGTGTGGGGTCCAGTTTCTCCCCTTGCACAACTGGGGCCTGAATTCTAGGCCAGCCCGAGCCCTAGAATTTCCCCCCAGAAATTCAGAAAGCACGTATCTAATGGGGACTGAGCACAGGAGGTGAAGGGAATGTTTTGCCACAGTCCAGAGTGCAACCCTATCATTAAGACAGAAACATAGAAACAGAGCGAGTCAGAAGGGGCTTCCTGGGCCATCTAGTCTGACCTCCAGCACCAGACGGCTCCACTTACGACATACCCACCATGTGCATGCCCAGCCTATCTTTGAACACCCGCACCGATGGGGCCTCAGCGACCTCCCGTGGAAGCCCATTCCACGCCCTCGAGGTCCTGACTGTCAGAAAGTGCTTCCTGGCACCCAAATGGAGCCTGGGTTCCCTGAGCTTGGCTCCGTTGGAGCGCATCCTGCCTACCTCTGCAGGGGAGAACAGGCCTCTCCCCATCTCCATGTGACACCCCCTCACATACCTGTATGTCGCCAACAGATCCCCTCTGAGTCTCCTCTTCTCCAAGCTGAAGAGACCCAGTTCCCTCAGTCTTGCCTCATACGGCATCCCCTGCAAACCAGCCACCATCCTTGTGGCCCTACGCTGCACTGACTCCAACCTGGCTATACCCTTTCTGTAATGAGGGGCCCAAAACTGAACACAATACTCCAGTTGCGGGCGCACCAGAGTCGTGTAGAGTGGTAGTAATACCTCTCTCGATCTTGAAGCCACACTTCTGGCTATGCAACCAAGGGTGGCATTCGCCCTCTTGGCCACCGCATCACACGGCTGACTCATGTTTAGCCTGCGGTCAACCAGTACCCCGAGGTCCCTTTCACAAGTGCTGCTCTCCAGCCACTTGTCCCCTAACCTGTACTTATGACAGCTATTCCTATGCCCCAAGTGCAAGACCTTGCACTTCTCCACATTGAACGCCATCCTGTTGTCTCCTGCCCACTTCCATAGTCTGTCCAGATCCTTTTGGATCTGGAGTACCTGCTCCTCAGTTGTGGCCACTGCTCCAGTTTTAGTGTCATCTGCGAATTTGATCAGCAGACTGTTCACCCCTTCTTCCATGTCATTAATGAAAAGATTAAACAGGATCAGCCCCAGGACAGAGCCCTGGGGGACCCCGCTTGTCACTGGCTGCCATCCCGACGATTCCCCGCTAATGGTTACCTTCTGCTTTCGGTCAGTCAACCATGCCCTAATCCACCGGACAGTGCTTTGGTGTATCCCAAAACTCCTCAGTTTCTCCACCAGGATATCATGGGGCACTTTGTCAAAGGCCTTGCTGAAATCCAGGTAAGCCACATCCACTGCATCCCCTCCATCCAGCCATCTCGAAACCTTGTCATAGAATCCCACAAGGTTTGTCTGGCAGGACCCGTTTTTTGCGGAAGCCGTGTTGTGTGGCTGTCAGCCTCCCTTCCCTATCTAGCATCACTAGATCTCTCTCTATTATGAGCCTTTCCATTGTTTTTCCTACAATGGACATAAGGCTAAAAGGTCTGTAATTCCCCATGTCCCTTCTACTACCCTTTTTGAAAATTGGGACCACTGATGCCACCCTCCAGTCCTCTGGAACTTCACCCGTTCTCCACGAGGCCTCAAAAATGGAGGCCAGCGGGCGTGAGAGGACCCCTGCCAACTCTCTTAGTACTCTCGGGTGTAACCCATCAGGGCCTGGCGCCTTTGTAATGTCCAATGCCCTGAGGAGCCCCTCGACTTCAAGGGGGGGGTGACTCTAATCTCTGCCCCTAAGTCCCCAGCCTCATCTAATCGCCTATGTGGATCTCCCCCGTCCTGCTTTGGGGAGAACACAGAGGCAAAATAGTCATTTAGCATCTGTGCCTGTTCCCTCATATCAGTCACTGGATCACCTTCCTCCTTATTTAGTGGTCCCACCACTTGTCTCCCCTTCCTTTTCCTATTTACATGCTGAAAGAAGCCCTTTTTGTTGATATTCTTGGCAAGTCTCAGCTCATAATCAGCCTTAGCCTTGAGAAGAATCCTTCTGCAACGGGCCTCCTCCTCCCGGTAGACCCTTTTGTCTATTTCCCCCAGTACCCATTTCCTATGGAGGCTCCTCTTTCGTTAAAAGATAAAAAACGATTTATTATTAATTTATTTATTTAAGGTTTTTATATGCCATCCAACACTTAAAGTCTCTGGATGGCTTACAAAAAACAAACAAAAAACCCCAACCATATACAACAAACAACACACACAACAAAAATAATGGAGGATCATTTGTAGGTAACGTTTCAGGTTATTTATTAGAGCTGTGGGCAGATCCTGAGGTCAAGCACAACCTGCGATTTGGTGCTTGGAAAATTTGGTGCTTGATTTTGCCTGGACTCAGTTTGTACCTCCCGTTAAATACTGTGGGAAATCAGGACATGGCGACAAGCTCTGTTTACACGGATTAAGGGACGGAGAAGGGCCTGTCCGGAGGGGGCCAGGACTGCGGAATTTCTGAAGAGCAGGAAAAACGGCTCGCCAGGTGATCCTTGCCGTAACCCCGGGTGAAAATGTGCCTTCTGATTGGACGGGGAGCCTGTCCGACTCTCGCCTCCTCTCTCCACACCCCGCTCCCCATCAAGATTTACAGAAAGGAGGCCTGAGGTTCCGGAGAACCAAGAGCCGGCTTGGCCTTGGGAAGCCCTGGAGCTGGGGAAGGGTCCGGGATGGGCCCTGAATCGGCTCGGGCTCCAGCCAGATCTGACGCACACCCACCCTCGGCGTTTACGGGGTCTGTGCACGCGGTCCCGGAGTTCCTTGTGTAGCAGCAACAGGCAGTGCCGCACGTGGGAAAGTCCTCGCTTTGGAATAACCGGGGCGCTGCTCCCGGGGACAGGGTCACCTGCATTGCGGCAGGATTGGTGGGCCCGAACCAACGTCCGTTCCCACTGGTCAAGAGTGTGGAACTGGGGCCCAGCATCTCTGGGGTCTGGTCCCTGCGCAGCCATGGAGCCGGCTGGGTGACTTCAGGCCAGTCAAAACTCTCAGCCCCACCTACCTCACAGGGTGGTTGTTGTGGGGATAAGACTGAAAGGAAGAGGAGAACTGTGTAGGCCGTCTTGAGCCCCGTGTCATATAACCCCAGTCCTCCATCAGCTTCACTGGCTCTCAATTGAAGTCTGGGCCAAATTCAAGGTTTTGGTGTTAACCTATAAAGCCCTAAACGGTTTGGGA
The DNA here is from genome assembly GCA_023646645.1 of Varanus salvator macromaculatus. Lineage (NCBI taxonomy): Eukaryota > Metazoa > Chordata > Lepidosauria > Squamata > Varanidae > Varanus > Varanus salvator. Next base: position 1,541,374 of record JAIXND010000772.1, on the reverse strand, counting down.
CCCGGATACCTAATGGGCCGCTTGCGCCCTTATGTGCCCTCCCGCCCCTTAAGATCTGCAGCAGCGGGCCTCCTCCAGGAACCTCCCGTAAGGGAGGTGAAATGGGTGAGTACCCGGAGGAGGGCCTTTTCGGTGGTGGCGCCCCAACTATGGAATGCACTCCCCGGAGAGGTTCGCCTGGCGCCGTCATTATATGCTTTTCGGCGCCAGGCAAAGACCTTTTTATTTAAGCCTTATTTTAATTGTTAATGGTTTGTGGTATTATGTTGTGTGTTGTTATATATGTTTAATGTTTGTTTTGGTTTGGTTTTGGGTTCGTTGGGGTTATTATGTTGGTGGCTTGTTTATTTATTTGGGGTGTTGGGGTATTTAATTTATTTATATTTAGTTTGGCTGAGATGCACCGAGGGAGCGGGTGGGATATAGTATTTTAATATGTTGTAAGTCGCCCCGAGGCTTTGTTGCGATGGGGCGGCCTATAAATGTTTTAATAAAATAAAATAATAAAAATAAAAAACGGCGCGCTATAAATGCAATCAATAAATGCCATTGAGTTCTGCGCGGCCACTGAGGGTGGCAGAAGCCGAAGGAAGTTCCAGCAAGAGAACACCCCCCCACCCGAAAGTGCCAGCACTCTGTTCTGGGGCAGGAACACTCAGGGCACCTAGGCTTGTCCATAGAATACGAGCTTTGCAGTGCAGCTGACACTGCAGACACAATTCATGATTTTGAAACAAAAACATCCAGAAGAATACTGGTTTAAAATGAATCGGCTCATTTATACAATGCTGACGGACAGAATGGCTCATGAGATTTTATTTTAAAACCAAAATAATCCATTTATCAGGAGCAACCAAAAAGTTACAGAAAGTCAGCCAGCTTTGTTATGTGAAACAAAATTAGCTCAAGGTTAGGGCATGGCAGAAACGTGTGGCCGGGGACACGATCCCAGAAGATGCCCTCTGTGACACAGAGCGAAGCTGCCTCGCCTGGCTTCAGTGCAGGGGAGGAGGTGGTGCGACTGATCGCAGCTTGGTGTGGGGAGGGGAAGCGGCTCGGAGCGATGGTCTGCCAAAGGCAGCCTTCCTGGCAGCCGGTGGCCCGGAGCGATCCTTCGGGTGTCTAGCTCTGACCTGGCAGCGGGTGCAAGGCACCCCTCCCTTGTGCATGGCGTGGTGGAAGGACCTACAGCCCTCGTCCCCCAGGCGGAATGCCTCCTCCCAGCGCCATCACAGGCAAGACGAGGGGCTCCCTGGGTGGACCTGCGTGGGAGACCCCCGTGGCTGCCCCCTCCACTGCCCTGGGCAGGCCCACCAAGGAGTGAAGCAGCAGCAAGAAGCAAGGCTCCGCGATGACCCGGGGCCGGCTCGAGGGGCCGGCTGTGCCCACCCCTCGAGCATACACAAGCAGTGGTTCATGCTACACATGTGCGATGCTGTCCATGCTGCATGTTACGATACAGCAGGGGAAAGCAGATCAGCCTCTCTCTTGGGGAGAGAGATGCCCCATTTCTGTGTGCCCGCCCCTCGCCTGCTTCCATCTCTCTGCCATGCAAACTGATCGAGTCCCAGAAACGGACCTGCTTCCTCTCCCTCTAGCTTGGGTGAACATGTTGTTTTTAGTGGCATTTCCCCCAAATGTGCCCTGAAGGACTCCATTCCCACAACAAAACTAACTGCCAGTTGCAAAAACATGCCTGACATTTTAAATGTTTGTGAAATGCTGGCATTAAAGAAGAACACAGCGTCCAGCCTCTAGAGACGCAGAAAGAGCCCGGAGGTTCACGTGACCTGCCCAGCAGGCTGCCCGGCCACTCCAAAACGCACAGTTTCCTTAGAGAAGCCACCCTGAGAGCCCACGACAGCTCTAAGGTGGCTCTTGCCCCTTGTGGGTTGCTGCGTCATCCGAACAGGGACTGCTTTGGGGGTTGTCAGGGATGGTTGCAAGCAGCTCAGCCAAGGAGGAAGGCCCCTTTGCTCAGTGACTCCGTCGCGCCACCGGCAGCCCTTCTGCTGATTCCACCACGGCCCATTTGTGCCCGGCTCCAGAGCTGCCGCTTGAAAAGCACCGAGAAAGAGGGGGACGTGGCAGCAGCAGAAACGGGGGTGGCACCTGCCACAGCACGGCGGTCCTCTGACTTTGCAGTGCACTGACTCTGCTGCACATCCCCCGCCTTTGGTGCTTCCCCAAATCTGCAGCCATTCCAGAAAAGGGGGAAACCGGCTCCCTCGCTTCTCGTGGCTCTCTCTCAGAGCACTGGCTGCTGCCCCTGACAGTTCTTGGAATGCGCGATGGATGCACAGGTGTGGCGGGGAAGTACATGGAGAGCAAGCTTGCTCTGAAAACGGGGTGAATTCGTACCTCCCCATTCTGGATTAGCTATAAATTTGGGGATGCATGAAAGAGGTGTAGGATGTGGACAACTGCCTTGGATTCCTTGGAAGGGAAATGGTGGGATAAATATAGTAAGCAAGCAAAAAAAGCAACAGTCTGGCAGCCGAACACGTAAAGGGACCACACTGCCCGGGGAGAGCCGCTTCGCCTGCTCTCGGTGCCCCTTGCTGGCTGCCCCGTCTCAGTGCCAGTCCGGCAACCGACCCCAGGCAGCTGTGCACACGGAAGCCTGTGTGGAGTCCCACCTTTTCCCTTGCCCGTGTGGTACCTGCTCCAATCTGCCTGACCTGACACGACTACCCTGGCCATTAAGGCTGAACCGTGCATTCGCAAAAGACAAAAGCAACAACAGCGACTGCAGCAGCAGCAGCAGCAACGGATCGATCTGCAACATGCAACATGCACAGAGCAGGAAACAAAATGGTGCAGCGGCCGAAGCAGGAGGCGAGCAGGATTCGGCCAGAAAGGGGACAGCAGAGCAGCTGCGGGACTAAAAGGAGAGGGTGGGGGAACGAGCCACCGAGCGCCACCAGCGAGCCACCATGGCCTGACGCATCACAGAACCGCAGACGAGCGGTCGAAGGGGCCAGCAAGGCCCTCGAGGCCACCCCCGCTCAGTGCAGGGCCCCCGCACGGCATCCAGGCACCCCTCTCCTCTCCAGGCCCCCCCCCTGGCAACGGGACTCACCTGGGTCTCCGAGAGGCTGAGGCTGCTGGCCAGTTGTTTGCGTTCAGCGCCCACCACATAGTGGTTCTTCTCAAAGGCGCGCTCGAGTCTCAGGAGCTGAGAGGGTGAGAAGGCTGTCCGGATCCGCTTGGGCTTCCGGGCAAACGGGCCGTGAAGAAGCAGGCTCTCCTGGGACACCTCGCTGCCTGCAGGGAAAGCGCCACAGGTCAGCATCTGCCCTGGCCGTGGCAGGAGCCGCCCCCCCTCCGCCCCCGAAGGAAGATCCCTGTCGCGCTCGAAGGCTCACTCCCACGGCTGCTGCAGGACCGAGCAAGGCCGGAGTGTGGGGACGGGGCCCCTTGGGGCCTGTCTCAGCAGTGCAGGCAGGACCCCACACAGGGCGGCCAGCCCACTTCCAAGCAACGGGGCCGGGAGGAGCAACGCCTCCCCCCATTTCAGAGCACACCGTCCAGCGGCGGGAGACCAGCAGGAGACAGGCGGCTCTTGGCAGGTGTGCTGCTCCTTCAGCCGGCAGCTCCGCCCAGACCAGGGGCCAAGCCTGCCCACTGGCCCAGTCACTCACTCTCGCTGGCTTTCCTCCAGCACCGTTCCATGAGAGCAGTGGGGGACAGTCCCAGACAAAGGCCCTTAGGGGCCACCTGCATCCATCCGGATGGGACCCTGTGAGGGAGCTGCCCTGGCTGCTGAAGCGATGCTGCAGAGGCTTCTCTGCCGGCGGCTGCACGAGGCACTGACCCTGACTCGAGAGCTGCACCAGCTCCAGGGAATCCCGTGTGCAGGACGCAGCAGGGCCTTTGGTGGCGCCAGAATCAACTCTTGCTGGAGGGCAACCGCAGGGGATCTGACTTTGGCCTGGCCTGGGGGAACCTTGACGCTGGGCTGGGGCCTGCCCCAAACCAGCAGCAGGCCGGGTGTGGCCATCCAGGCTCCAGCAGAGGGAAAGCTCCGCGGCGGCCCACGCCTGAGCATGGGTGGGTAGAGAGGCCCTCCGCTCCCTCTGGGTGCATGCATGCAGCACGCACCCTCCCGACGCAGAACGGCACTCGGCTGCCCAGGCCCTCGTTCCACAGGGACGATGTGCGCGAGCCAGAGCACGTGCTCTGGGGGAGCCACACGCGTGAAATGGTGGGCGGAAAGGAAGGGCCGATGGCGCTTTCAAGGAGGGGTGGGATCCTGTCCTGCCATGTTATGAGACCGTAGGCTGTGGGGCCTCAGCAGGACCTGCTCTCTGGGTGGCTCCTGCAGCCCTTCCCCTCATTCCTCTGCCTTTGCTCTCAGGGGGCCAGGGGGGCCAGGCAGAGGACAATGCCCCCTCCCATCTCGGCAAGGAGGAGCACTGGGCACCCCCCCCCCCAGCTGTTGCTTGGCAGCCTCGGGCAAGTCCCAGTCATGAAGCCTCGTGGGGATGGCCGGCCTCCTTCACAGGGATGTCGTGAATGAGCACAGAACGAAAAACCCAACCCCCTCACGCTAGGAATGTGCGGTGGAGCAGCAGGGGCACCGATCAGCCAGCAAGCCCTGGTTTGTCCGAGAGCGGATCCTAGGGCACAGCGTTGCTAATTTTTGTAATTAGTACATAGCTAGTTGGCCCAGTAACTGGTGTTCTCTGAGTGGATTACAAGCAGTTAAAAAGTAAAACGGTGAACAGCAATTAAACATATCAAATCCAAGACAGACTTTTAAAGGAAGAACATAAAAGAGAATGCGAAACACGGAAGGGCACAGAAATCAACACAAGAGCCACAATGGCGGACGAGCTGCCTGGGAGGAAGGGGGGATTCGCCTGCCTGCCCCTGGAAGGACCGGCCTCACCCTCCTGGGGGTCTCCTTCTGTCAGCGAGGTGCCACCACCGGGCAGGGTCTCTCCCTTGCAGCCCCCGACTCACTTCCTGGAGTGGGGGTCTCTCGGGGGAGGGTCCCCGAGGATGATCTGAGTGTCTGCGCAGAGACTTGGAGGAGAGGCTGTACCGATCCCAAGATCCCAAGTCGTTTCGGGCCCAGCGCCGGAGGAAGCAAAACCCCGGCATCACATGGCCGGTCCGCCCGCTGGACACCGCTTGTGTCCAGCAGCCCCGAGCTGACTGAACCTGCCTCCGAGCGCCCGCAGTGCGTGGTGCTGATGCAGCCCGGTGCTCGCAGAGCACGGACCTGACCGTGGCTGGGCTGCCTTGGAGCACCCCCCACCTGCCTGCCGCTGCCCACCCAACCGCAAGCACAGAGGCGTGCAACGGGCAGCCAAGCCAGGTCCCTGCGGCGGCGCATGGGTGGGGGTTGCGGTGTGGCCGCCCCCGCACTTCCGCACCCACCCCGGACCCAGCAGGATGCGGCAGCGCCAGGACCGACAGGCCTGCTCCTCCGGGCTGGGCCGCGGCTTGTGGGACGCAACGCCCCCCCCCCCGCAGCAAGAGGTGTGAGGGCACCCCCTGCGCAGGCGTCTCGGCTCGCCACAAATGCCCCGCGCGGCTAGGGCTCGCTGGAGTAGAAGCTCCGCCGGCCACGAAGCCGCCTCGGAGCCTCCAGTCGCGGGTGCCGCGGATCCATGGGCGCGCCGGGTGTGCGCACGCGGCACTCTCATAATTTGGGTCGTGATCCTGGCAAAGTTAAGCAGTTGAAAAGTCAATTGATTGTGGGGGACAAAGCGCACGACGGTCTTACGCCTGCGTGTGCGAGGTCGTCTCTATCACAGATTTAAAAAATGCCTCTCCCACTGAAATCCGTGCAGCAGGAGGCCGCTCAGCTTTGGCTGGACTGTGTCCTTACTGAACAACGGCTGTGGAGGAAGCTATGACAGGAATATCTATACGAACCAAGAGCCCCCCCTCAACATTCCGCACAAGCTCTGCTGGGAGAGAAAAGACCCGGCAGTTAATCTACGGGGAGTAACCGGAGCTGCCGGCCGCCCGCCCGCATGGCGGGACCCGCTCCCCGCGGCCGGCCGGGAGGGCTGCTCTCCCTTCCTTCCGCCTGGGGACGGGCCCTGCACTGTCCCTCGCCCCGCGCGCGCCGGACTCCTTTCCCTTTCGTTCGGAATCCCGGCTAGATGGTTATGCCTTGCGTTCCGTGGGCCTGGACGAATTCTGCAATCGCCACCGTGTTGGCGGTTCGCCGTTTTCGCCGTTTGGTTTTTTAAAAAGTGATAATCAATTTTACAAATCAGGAAATCAAAACAGAACAGTAAATACTGTATAGACAAATTCTGCTGCAGTGCCTAAACAGTGCAGTTTTGTAAAAAAATTTCTGCCCAGTTTCCCATTGGGAACTTCGTTGCTTTTATCAATTGTGAATCAGGGAAGCCACGAACTTTTCAAAATGAAATTGAAGGACTGTTGGACTCATGCACAGGCATCTCAAATGCCCTTCTAAGGGATTAAGCACATATCTAAAAATATATCTTTCTAAAGGTGCGATTGTCCATGATTATACCTATGCTCTTTCTGTGTAAACAGGGAATACCCTCCCAAGTGGTTAATTTAAAAAGCCTGTTTTGAGAGACCGTGCTCACTAGCTGTCCGGAATATGCCTGGGGGGAAACTCACGTTTTTTCTTCTAAAAGCGGGCTTGCATTTGGAGGCACACAAAATGGGGCGAGTGAGCATTTGAGTAAATTAGCGGCCTCAAACTCGTAATTAGTGGCTCTGCGAGAGAAAGCGGGGGCAAGCAACAGGCGAGAGGCGATCGCCCGCCAGCTCTTGGGGCGGTTGGGCCGCGGAAATTTCCCCTCGTTCCGCCCGCGGCGGCTGCGTCTGGCCGGCCCCGCAGAGCCGAGCTGGCCGTGCCCGCTCTCCCAGCCGCTGGAGCTCCTCGAGAGGAGACGCGCACCCGGCGGCGGCTCCATTCGCGTGCTGGCCGGCGCCGAAGGGCTCTGCTCGCCGCGCAGCTACGAAAGGAGCGGCCCTCCGTTTCCGCACCGCACGGGAGAAGGGCCAGCAGCTCCGAGCCGAACGGACACCGAAAGCCGAGCCCGGCAACCGGCAAACACGTCCGAGTCCTCCCTTTAAAATGACGAGCCAAACCCAGATCAAAAGCCCCTGAAACGCGGCGACCCTCGCCAGGCTGCCTGCGGGCCGTGCGGGGCAGGGGAAGTCGGGCCCCGCAGCGGCCGGCTCCCTTCGTGGGAAGCGGCACACGGGCGAAGGCGCCCCTTCGCAGCCGGGGCGCGGGTCCCAGGAGGCCGGGGCGTGCGCGGAAACCGACGCAACGGGGGCGCGCCCAGGGCTGTCCAGTCCCTGCGGCCATCACTCCGGGTCGTACGGGGCGAGGCGCGGATCACAGGAGTCGCTCTGCGGGATCGGAGTCCGGCAGACGCTTTGCCAGCGCGAGTCGCAACGCTCGGCGGATCGCGCCCCTGCGTCGGCTCCTTCTGGAGCGAATGCTCGAGGGGCGCCGGATCCTCCGGCTGGCGCTGCCCCCGAAGTCTGCCCCGGAAGCCGCTGCGCTCGGCTCTCCCACGGGTGGCGGTGGGACGGTGCGGCGGGGTCCCCCTGTAGCTGCGCCAGACGGGAATCCTCTGGCTTTGCCGGGAGCGCCGCCCCGCCCGTAAAGCGCCGCGGGACGCAGCGGAGCGAGCCTGGCCCGAGAGCATGAAGCCCGAACGGCGACCACGGGGCACGAGAAGCCGCGGAGGAGAAGGCCAAGGCAGGCCGCCGTTGGGCACCCGCTCGGAAGGGCAAGCGCACCCCGCGCGGCCGCCCATAACATGCTCGCGGCAGCAGCGGCCTGAGAAGCAGAAACGCCGCCGAGGCGCGGCTCACGCGCGGCCGGAAGGAAAGGCCCAGCCCCACCGCGCACCAGGCCGTCTGCGCGAAGCCCCTCGCCGGGCAGGACGCCAGCTGTGAGCAGGCGCCCCGTAGGGCTGCACACGCGCGGGGGAACGGCCGGGACTCGGGCCGGCGCCAGCCCTGAGCTAGCCGAGGGCGAGGCCGGCCTCGCCGAAGGCCGTGCCGAGGGAGGCTGCCCAGGGGACAGGGCCGAGCGGCTCCCGCGGACGCGCCAATCCGACCGGCCAGCGGACCCGACAAGCCGGAGAGCTGGCAGGCGCCAGGCCAGCGGGAGGAGGCCGCGGCCCGTCAGTCCCCGCCGCGCACCGGGTCGCCGTCTCTGCGCCAGAAGGCTGCCTCGCAAGAGCCCGGCGGGCCCCTGGGTGAGACGGGAGCCGTGGCGCGGCGGGCCCCCCTCCCCTGGGCGCTGCGCGGCGGAGGGCGGGGGAGGCGCCCCCTGATCCGATCCCGGAGCCCGAACAAAGGCGCTTTGATCGGCCGCGGTCCCTTCGCGCGCTGGCCAGCAGAGGCGGGTGGGGGGCGGCCTCTCAGCTCGGCAGTGAGGCGCGGCGCGGGGCTCCGTTTCCCGGGCTGGCCTGAGCCTCGGCCGCGCTGGGCGACGCGGAAGGGAGCGGGCGGTGAAACGGGCGCCGGACGCCGCCTGGGGAAAGCGCCGTGGCGGCAAGGCCGGTCAGAGGCCGACGTGCCGCGGCCGCCGGCTGGGAAGCGGCCGCTTCCGCGGGCCGGGCGGAGGTGGCGCGGGCGCCCGAGCCTCCTTCGCAGCCGACGGGCGCTCCGCGTGGGGCGCGTTTCGGCGGATCTCTGCCCCTCGGAATCCCGCCTACCTGGGCCGGATCGCTCGACGCGGAAGAGGCCAAGCGGGCCGCGTTTTTCTCCCGCGCGCCCGGCGGGGCTCGGGAGGCCTTTCGCGCGCCGAGAAGGTCTCCGGCGCCCGGGCTGCTGGGCGGTACCGCGGGGGAGACCTGCCTCGCAGCGTTCCTGCAGGGCTCTCTCCCTGGCGGGCCCGGGCCGCGGGATTTCCCTTGCAGAGAAGCAGCACTCCACGAGCGGATGGATCGGGCCCTTTCGCGTGGCGCTTGTTGGACGGCCCCGCGGGGAGGCGCGGGGCGCCGCGGCTGGTGAGTCCGCCTCATGCGACCTGCTCCTCTCGCCGCGCGCCGCGCTTCCAGGTCAGCCGAGGGGCCCAATCCGCCCGGGCTGCTGCGGGAGGGCTGCGGCCGCTCAGCCTCTGTCCGGACCAGAAACGTTGACAAGCCGCTTCCCCGCTGCCTTCTCCTCCGAATAAACCCGGGTCGCCACGTTAAAAGTGCTTAATTTTGGATGGATCGTGCAGAACCTTTCCCCTCCTCCTCAGAATTTAACGCCACTCCTCAGAAATCGGGGTCCTTGAATTTCGGGAGCCGAGGGAAAACCTGGACGAAAAAAAACAACCTCTCCTCGGAAGTACATTTCACTGGGAGGCCATTTCAGTGGTCCTGACTCCGACTACATTTATCTCCTCCTGCTTCCGAAAAGACCCCGGTCACCCGCAGAGGGGAGGGCCTGGCTAACCGCCCGCCGCCCAGAGCCAAGGATTTTGGGGAAAGTTCGCCAAGGAAAAAGGGGATCTTCCTCTCTTCGACTTAAAACAAACTACACTCGGCTCAACCGAACGCCGGCGAATGATGTGCAGGACCTGAGCTGCCGCTCAGCTCCGCTCGCGAGGAGCCATTTTGCCCACAGGAAGCGGCTCCTCCGGCGAGCCGAAGCGCCGCGGGAGACCTGCGGCCTCGCTGGACCCGCAGGCCTCGGGTTCCGTTTGTCTCGCGGACAGGCCGGCAAGGCAGAAGGGATCCTGTCCGTCTAGAATTAATAAATCTCATACCGACGGTGGGAAGAATAAATCCTATCAAATATAATTTTTCCTGCTGCAGAGCCGTAAACGCCTCATTTACACAGGATCGAGACAGAATTTCATGCCGCATATAATGGGCGAACAGCCGGAGCCTGGACGCGTGCGGCAGCCGAAAGGACTCCGCGGATGTCCTTCCGAGTGAACGTGCCGGGACGTGCCCGCGCCGCGTCCGAAGCCACGGGGCCTGCCCGCACCGCCGCGCCAGGCGTCCTGCTCGCAAGCGCGCGGGGGCGCGGGGTCTACGCGCACCGGCTCAGGCCCGCGCGGCTCGCGCAGAAGACCGGGCGGGCGGGAGCGCGGATGGCTCCCGCGGGCCTCGGGCAGCCCCCCAGCGCACCGGGGCTTGCCTGCCAGGGGCGCTCCTCGCCCCGGCGGCTCCGGGGCGCCGACGCCCTCGCGGCTGAAGCTACGACGCGGCCGTCCCGGGCGCAAACCGCCGCTGCCGAGGGAGGAAGGGCCGCTCTCCGCCTCCCGGGCTTCCCCTCCGCTCCGCCGCAGCGCCGAGTTCTGGGATGGAGGCCTGCGGTGGCCTGGGCAGCAGCGCGGCTCTTCAGCAGGCGCAAGGGCCGCGCCGGGAAGCGGAGGGGAGGAGGATCGGGAGGGGAGGAAGGCCCCTCTGCCCGGGCAGGAACTCGCCGCTGCCAGCCCCCAGCCCCACAAGGCGGACGCAGTTCGTCGCGCTGGGCCTGAGCAAACCTGCCCTCCGCCTGGGCGCTGGAAGTCGTCCCGGGGCCAGATCTGGATGAAGCCACGCGGGGCTCCTTTGCCCTTAAGAATCGGAGCGTCCCACGCCTGGCGAGAGGCTGCCTCGCCCCGCCAAGACCTCTCTGGCCCCTTCGGATCCTTCTCCCTTCACGGGAGCCCGCCAGCCCGAAGCCAGCCCGGCACACGCGGCGGGCGGCCCTCCCGCGAAGCCCAGGGTAGCCCGGCCGACCAGCAATGGCAGCGGCCCCGAGGACGGGCCCCGAACGCCCCCCGCAGAAGGAACCCCCTCAGGAGGGTCCGGGCCTCCCCTGCGCGCGTCCCTCCACGCAGCGCTTGGGCCGGGCGCTTACCTTGGAAGCGGTGCCCGAAGAAGCGGTTGCGCAGCACCCAGGGGTAGAAGTTGAGCGGGTCGCGGGGCTGCGCGCCGAGGAAGGGGTGGTGCGGCGAGGGCGGCAGGTGCGAGGCGCCCAGCTGCGGCGGGTGCACGGCCAGGCCCGGCGGGTGGCTCACGGCCTCCGGGAACAGCAGCTCGGGCCCTCCGTAGAGCGAGCGCCCGGCGGCGGCGGCGGCGGCGGCGGCCGGCCCCTGGAAGCCGTGCGCGAAGGCCTCGACGGCGGCGCTGGCCGGGTAGCCGAGGGCAGCGGCGGCAGGCCGGAGGGGCTCCTCGGCCAGCGGGTGGCTGTCCTTGCCCACCAGCGACTCGATGGTGAAGCAGCGCTTGGCCGCCGCGGCCGCCGGCTGGAACATGGCGCCCGGCGGGGCAAGAGGCGGCGCGCGAGTGCGGGGGAGCGCCCGGGCGAGGCTGCTCGAGGGAGCCACGACGGGCGCGGCCAGCCCACGGCCGGAGCCGCGCGGAACTCGGCACCGCCGGCCGCCGCGCGGCCGCCGCCGTCAGCGAGCGCCGGGCGCGGGCAGGCTGGGGGAGGCAGGGCGCGCCAACGCCGAGCGGCTCCGCGGAGGTGGTGGCGGCGGCGGCACTCGCGCCCGTTCACACGCGCACTCACCCCCGCTCCCTCCTCCGCCGCCGCCGCCGCCGCCGCCCGCCCCATCCACCCGGTGCACAGTGGGCGCGCTCCGGGGCTCGCCGTCCAGATAAGCCGAGTACCTGGCGGGCCGCCCCCTCTGATTGGCCAGGCTCACCTGCCCCGGGGTTGGGGAGGGCACGTGGGAAGGGGAGCGGCGGGGAGGAGGGAGCGGGGTCGCCACCAAAAGGCGGACTGGAGCCCCGCGCGGCTGCACCGCGTCTCGGAACCGCCCCTCCCCTCCCCTCCCCGCCCCGCCCTGCCCCGCCCCCTCCCCTCCCCACCCGCCCCTCGCTGCCTGCGCGCTGCTCGCGGCCGGCGGAGCGACGGCGCGGAAAAAGAGGCCGAGCAGGCGGCGAGCCGGACGCCGCGGCGCTGCCGCGGGACTGGGCCGGGAGCACCTGCGCGGAAAGCGGGTGGCAGCAGGTAGGCGGGCCGGCCCGGAGGGGATGGGGAGCAACGGGCTGCTGCGCCCCGAAACGGCGGCGGCGCTTCTGGCCCCTCACGGTGCTTCTGGGTTCGGGGCGGCCTCGAGCAGGCGCTGAGCCCGCTCCGCCCGGGCGGCTCTTCCCTCTCGCGGTGCGCCCCCGAGTGGCTCTTCAGGAGGGGGCGCCCTCGTCCCCGGTGCGGCGGGGCGGCAGGACTGGGCGGAGGCGCCCGCGAGCCTCCATGGCGGGAACGCCCGGGCGTGGCTCCTCGCCTCCGGAGTGACCCGCTCGCCCCGAGGGCTGCCGGGCTCCCGCAATGCAAGGCTCGCGCGTCCCTCGGGCTCCGGGCGCAGCAGCCGCACGTGCGGCCCGGCACGGTTTCTGGAGCGCGGCCGCCCCGGCCCTGCCCTGCCCTGCCCTGCCCTGCCCAGACGCGCCTCCCCGGGCCGGAACGGGGCTGCCGCCTGCTCCCTCAAGCCCCGCACTCCTCCCGCGCCGCCCGGCACAGCCCCCGCCTTGCCCAGCCGCCGCGAGGTGGGCTCTGCCGCTCTCTGTCCCCGCTGGTCGGAGGCCGTTCCGGTGCCTGCCGGAGCTCGGAGGCCGGCCCGTCCGGCGGCCCGGAGACACCCGAGGCTCTCCCCTGGAGCAGCAGCCGGCCGTCCCGCGCCTTCTGCCGGAGCCCCCGACCGGCCTGAGGGACACTTTCTGGGAAGGAAGAAGCCCCTGTGGCCGGTCCCGCAGCGCGTGCGCGCACGCCCACCGCCCGGCCCGGCTCCACCGCCGTCGGGGGCGAAAGCCGCGGGTGCGCGCCAAGGAAGGGAAGACGGGAGGGGACTCCGCCCGCGCCGGAAGCCCCCCGCCTCAGCTCCGCCGCGACTTGTGCGGGGTGCAGGCGGAGTTGCGGGGCGCCCGTTCAGGGCAGCTCCGCGAAGCCAAGGAAGAAGGAGGGGGGCGCCAAGCAGTCCAGGTTGGAGCTCGGCCCTTCCGCCCCGTCCTCCCAGTCATCGAATGCCCCCTCCCAGTCTTTGGGCCACCTCTGCTGGGGGAGAGCGAGACTGTCCGGCACATCCCCATCCCTTCGCTCGCCGCCACCCCCCCTTCCGCTCCCCGCTCCGGCGCACGTGCGTCTTTGGCATTCGGAGCAAACCGCCTTCTCTCTGCAGTCAGTCCAGAGCGAGGCCGCTCCCCGCGAGAAGTGTCTTTCGGCTCATGCTGACGCGCAGTTCTTTCCCTTCCAGACGTTCGGCTGCCTCCTCGTCTGCTCCTTTCCGCACGGTCCAACTTCGCAGGGCCAGCGAGGCCGAGGGAGCCTTCGCGACGCGCCTCCCGCGCCGACTTGGCGTCCCTCCGCCCCGCGGCTGACGGCCCCTGCCCGCAGCGCGTGGCCCTTCTCCCTCCCTCCTCGGGCAGCTGCCGCTGCCGTCCTGCGAAGGCCCCGCGCCTTCCGCGGGTTCCCCAGGGCTCTGGCCCCCCCCTCCGGCTTCTCGGCGCGGGGTCTCCGCGGCAGGCGAGCTGGGCTGGTTGTGTGAGCCAGGCCGGCAGGCCAGCCCGCGGCCCCGAGAAAGGGAGCGCGCTCTCCGCCCCTGCTGGGATCGCCGGCGCCTGGTCACCGGAGAGACGCTCCGCAAGGAGAAGCTTGGACGGGCGTGTGCGGTTGGGCCGGGGCACGGGGCGGGGGGTGCCACCGTGGCTGGACCGTGAGAAATGAGACGGAGGACGCGAACAGCAGCCCTTTCCCCGTCTTCTCCTTCCTCTTTCCTTTTCCGACCGACCTTCCCGAAGCTGGATCGACTGGCAGTGAGAAGGCAAAATGAGAAGTCGACAGAAATAAGGGGCCAGGAACGGCTAGGTAGAGGGGGGGAGGGGTGAGAGGGGGGGCGATCTTGCAACCGCAGGGACTAGCGCCACAAGTCGCTGCCCGGGAGAACCAAAGGGCCCAGCCCTTCCTTCTCTTTGGCTTCCGGCGGCCTCCGCGATTCTCCCTTCCGACCTCTGCCGAACCCAGCGCGGGGGGCTTTTTTTCCCTTTCCCTTTTGCTTGGCTGGCCCGTCGGGGCTGCTGGTCGGAGACGTTTGGCAAGAGGAGTCACTGGGCCAGCAGGAGCGTGGGCGAGTTAGCAAGAGTCCTTGCTGGGGTCCTGCTACCCAGCCTGGCTGAAGGCATTACCTGACCTGTCTGTCAGCGGAGCCTGCAGTAAGCGCGTCCGCGATGGCCGAATCCGCCCAAGGGAAAGGGGGCTCGGGCGTGCACCCGACGCGCCCCACCAAGACGGGAGGAAAGGGAGGAGGCGGATCTCGCGGCAGGTGGCCGGAGCACCTCCGTCAAGCGCAGCGGTCCTGCGGGGCGCGCGGGGGGGGGGGCTAGCCTCTCTGAACAAAGGGAGGAACAGGATGGGGGGTGCTGACCCCCCCGGAGCCGGTGGTTCTGGGCCTTTCCTTGCTGGGGTCTGGCCAGCTTTGGCGCCTCATAGGAATGTGGACTGATAGAAGGGGAAGGGGCCACCAGGAGTCGGCCCCTGCCCCTGCCCAGAGCTCCTCGGCTCCAAGACTGTGGTCGCAGCTGGAGGGGGGGGGGTTCCGGGGAACAGACCAGGGGAGCCTCCTGACGTTTTCTTGTGGCGACTTCCTTCTAGGTCAGCATCCGCAAGAGTTCAGGAGCAGTCTGGAAGCCGCACGCAGTCACCCTCCCTGGCACAGGGGTCCTAGAGGGCGTGAGGGACGCCCGTTCAAGCTCCGAAACAGGCTGGGCGGCGGCGGCGTCGCTCTGGACAAAGGACCCCGAAGTGCTCCTGAGGGGAGTCTCTCACGTCGCCTTTCATCGTGTGGCCAGATCTTCACAGAAGAAGCAAGGATGACGTGTTTTGTTTGAATTATTGATTTATTGGATTTATCTGCCTCCTTTTTCCTTACAAAAAAATCAAAGCAGCTAACACAATTCTGCTCCTCCTGCTCTCCATCTTATCCCCACAACAGCCCTGTGAGGTAGGTGGGGCTGAGAGACTGTGACTGGCCCAGGATCACCCCTTGGCTTCCATGGCCGAGCAGGGACTAGAACCCGGGTCGCCTCTGAGCCTCTACAGTTAAACACGTATTTCAAAAAGTGTCGCTATTTGCTAGCAGAAATCAGAACACGTTTCTAGAGGTGAAGGGGAGAATATTTCTTCTTGTTTAGTTGAACAATGGCAAGGCAAAAGGCGCCGGAAGTGTCCAAGCGCAGCTTTGCTGGCCTCGCATCAGGCCGCTCGGGAGGTCGCTCTTTCCGCAGGAGCAGCTCCTGGCCCGGGTCTGGGATGCCGGTTCTCTTTCGGCTCCTCCGTCAATCAGGCGCCGTCAGGGGCCTGTGCCGCACGCCTGTCCGTGGGTTTCCTTTTCCCCTCCGCCCTTCCGGCGGCTTCTGAGAGCCACGCGAGTTGTGTCCGTGGGGGAAGCTTGGCGCTTGTGCCAAGCAACATAAAACAAAAGGACACCGCCCCTCTGATACGAATCTTGCCACAAGGCAAAGATCTCCGTGAGCGCGTCTCAAAAGAGCATTTTAATCAAACGCGGACGGGCCACCACGTTCAAGCCGCCGTCAGTTTGGCGTGCAGGAAAGAGAACGAAACAAAGGGGACAGAAACCTCGACAAAAAATGAAACGAACCGCCAAAGCGGAGGGTCAAAAAACGGCCCAAAGCAGGCAGCGCGAGCCGCGGAGGCGACGGTGCCCCCCGCTCGTCTGCCCCGCCGAGGCGCCGCGCTCGGGCGCTGGGGGAACGGCTGGGGCTGCCCGGCCCGCCCCGCCCGGGGGCCCAGCATCGCCCCGGAGCGGGCTTCCTCTGGACGCTGCCCACGTGGCCTGCACGGTCTTCCTCGCGCCGGCGCCCCTTCCCTGAGGAAGGCCCGACCCCGGCAAGTCGTGAGGCGGCGAACTCATGCGCGGCTACCGGCGAGCGAGTCCCAGGGACCTCGGCGGGCCTCCACGTATTTATTTAATTTCTAAACCGTCAGACAGCCGAAGCTCTCCGGACTCAGCTCGGCCAGGCGCGCAGCGGGTGGCGAGGGAAGGCGCCCAAAACTCTCGCCCACCTTGTCCAGCTCGCTCATTCTGAAGCGCAGCGCGATCCTCCGCCGTCGGTGCGGGAGGTGCATGGGTCCGCGCTGCGCGACCCCTCCTTTGGGCCGTTTCGGGAAGCTTGCCGCTGCGCCTTGCTGGGGTGGGAGATGGCGGGCCTGGCCTGGAAAGGAGCCCGAGGGGAAGGAGGTCGCGAAGCCGCAGGCGAACCTCTCCCGGCCGCTCGCGTTCCGCGCTGGCGGCTTTGCTCGACGCGGGGCCCCTCCGCTGCGCCCGGTCTCTCACGGGGCGCGCCTCCGCCTTGCGGGGGCCGGGGCGCAGGGCGGCCGCGGGAGCCCCGCCCAGTGAGGCTGCCCGCGGCTTCCCGCTGCGGAGCCCCGGGACGCTCGGGCCTGGAGAGCCGGCGGAACGGGAGCCCCGTCGGGCGGGAGGGGCTCCTGCGCGGGGAAGAAGCGCCGTCGGGCGGGCTGGCGGCGGAGGACGGGGGCCGGGCAGAAGCCGCCGGGCGGGCCGGGCCCCGCCACGCCCCGGAGGCAGCGCCCAGCTCGGCAGCAGGGAAGGGGGCGGCTCGCGGGCCCCCTTCTCGCCAGGGCGCGCTTTCCGCGGGGGCGCGCACCTTCCTTCGGGCTGCCGCACGAGCTTTCTTCCATCGGCCGCCTTCGCCCTGCAGCCCGGGCCGGAGGGTCGGCGTCACGAGCAGCCCGCCTTTCCCCTGAAAGGAGCCCAGGCGGCTGCCGGCGCACGCCTCCCTGGCTGGCACGGGAAGGGGAAGGTCTCGCGGGGCAAGAGGAGCCCTGCGCAGGTTCCCGCTGTGGTTGCGCTGCCCTGCAGGCAGCACGGCTGTGCCCACAGCCCCCACCCCCCACCCACCTGCTGCCGGCCTGCTCCAGCAAGCACTGCTGCGTGGAAGGGCTACCCCGGTGCCCACGCACATCCTGGAAGCACATGCAGAGGGGAGGCCGGCCGGCCTGGGGCCTCTTCCACAGCCCCACGGGCCGTGCCAGGTAAGGGAATGTGGCTGGGCCAGCAGCAAGCCCACGTGTGGCTGCCTGCTGCCGGAGCCCAGCCGAGCAGATGTGGCCCGCCGAGAAGCAGGGCTGTGCCGCGGACGTGGCATCGCCTGGCACCATGGCCTGACCTGGTTGCCCAGAGCGGGGCTGGCTGCATCCCAGGAAGGGGCCGTGCCCGCGTGGCCTGCCTTGTTCCCAGGAGGGTCTCCCTGGCCCTGCCACCGCTGGGCATCATGCACCTGCGGAGCGGTGCTGGCTGGCTGGCTGGGCTGGGGCCGCAGGGAAGGCTGGGAGTTACCGGCGAATGCAGGGAGTGCCCCCCAAGCAGCTCAGAACAGGATGGGGTGGAGGTGCAAGGACTGGGGGTCACCAAAGGCCTGGCCCACCTGTCCTCTGGAGGCAGTGGGGGCCTTGGAAGTGACCCTAGCAGGTATCTATGCGAGAACCAATGCCAAGGGTGGTATACAAAGATGCCCCCCCTCTTCCTCTGGGATCAGCAGGACAGCCGTGTGGGCCAACGGGCCTCTTCTGCACAGAGAGGTGGCCCACACATGGCCCGCCCCGGCACCAGGCCTCATGTGCCAGGCAGGCAGCGGCCACACGGGAGGTGGGGGAAGCTGCACAGGTTGTATTGCTGCTGTGGCTCTGCAGGGGAGGGGGCGATCCGGGTGCCCCTGGTCCCTCCGCTGACTGACAGGCACCATGCGAGATTTGCTCCCTGGCTCAGATGCAGTTAGTTCCTGATTGCTCTGGCGGCTGCAGTCGCCAGCTCCAGCCTGGACGACTTGGTGAGCCTTTGCCGCTGCTCCTCAGCACCAGGCAGAGTCGACCGTGACTGCAGGAGAGGGACAAGAGCCGGACCAGGGCCCTGCCTGAGCGCAACAGCAGCCCCTCGCCTGGCATTCCGCCTGCACCGTGACTGACCCGGTCGAGTGAGCCGCCGCGTCCGACCACCCACGCGCCTCGGAAAGTGGCCCGCACAGCACAGTGCTTGTGGCGCTCCACCCGGCCCTGAGCCATGCAAAGCCTTCCGGGAAGCAGTCCTGCCTCCCCTGAGTCCGCGCAGGCTGGTGGCCATCATGGCAACTTTGGAGGTGGACCCCGTAGTCCACTCTGCGTCGTGTGAGCAGCCCTTCCTTCGAGCCACCCCGGAGCACCACCAGCAGCCCCATGGCTTGACCCCGCTGGGTACAGTGGGGGGAGATAGCGGGGTCTTCCTGCAGAGTATGCTGGGGCTAAGGGGCCGGACTGATGGGGAGGGGGCGGGCGGTGCAGGTTGGCTTGATGACCCCTCCCAAGCGGCTCCCTGATCGCCCGGGGGGCTCCTTGCCAGGGGGGCCCAGCACGCTGGGCAATGCACCAGGCGTCTCTGGGGGCACCCGGCCGCCTGCATGGCCACTGTCTGCTCCATGTGGCACAGATCAGCAGGTGGAGCTTCCAGGGGAGGGCGTGGCCCGTCAGCCCGGGAGCCCCGCCCACAGTGTGGGTACCTTCCGTGCCATCAGCCTGCTCTCTGCTGCGCCCTCCATGGGCATCCGCGGTCCGCGCGTGTCCGGCAGGGGGCCTGGCCCCCGGTGACGAGGCCTCCGAGGACTTCCCTGCACGCTGACCTCAGGCCAAGCATAGCCGTTCAGCCCTGGCATCCCTGCCGAGGAACGGCGGCAGCAGGTGCATTGCGTGGATCCACCTGGGGTCTACAGTGGGGGGGGCATCAAGGGCTGATTCAGGCCACTGGACGTCACGCAGCCAGGTGCCCGGGATCCGAACCTGCAGCTCCTTGAGGAATGCACACAGCACCGCCCCGTTTCATCCCCCCTCTCCGTGGCCAAAGCAGGGCTTGGTGCCTCCTGCTTCTGGTTCGTCTTTGCTGGCGACGGGGGGGGGGGGGGCAAGGGTGGGGAGAGGGAGCCTTGGCCTCCTCTCGGTGGCCTGCACTGCAACCCACCGCTGCCCTTCTCTCAGCTCTGCCCTGCTGGCTGCCACAGGCCTTCCCGGGCCACACGAGGCCTACTGGGCAGCCACGGGCCCTGGAACACAAGGTCACGTTTCCCAGGGAGATGGCAAGGCCGACGTCCGGGCACCATTCTCCATGCTAGCGCCGCTGCAGGAGGCCACACGGAGCCCACGTTTCCCGAAGTGCAACCCAGACAGGCGGGTAGCTCAAACAGGAAGAGTGCGGAGTGGGCACAGGCCGCCTTCGGGGGTGGCAAGCCCCGCACACTGAGGCGAGCACTGGCCCTCGCAGCAGGTGAACCTCCGGAGGCTCAGGTGGGTGGCAAGTGTTTGGCCAGCCCTGCAGAGCCGCCTGAGAGAAAGCCCAACCAAGGTCCTGGAGCACGTGCAGAATATTTGAGGTGCAGGACAAGAGGCAAAGGTGCAGTGGGAGGGGCTCCCCCCGCTTCGCTTCCAGTGGAGGTGGGGGTCCAGCAGCCCTGGTGTGGAAGCATCTCCAAAGGCAGAAGCATCATTTCACTGGGCCAGGCTGCCATTCCACAGGATGGCAAAATGCCACGGCAGCTGAACCCCAAGGAACACCAGATGCTGGTGATGTTGCTGCTGGTTGGACCCCCATGTGTGCCTGCGTAAGCAGACCCTCTCGGTGTCCCAGTCGGGCGTTCCTGCTGGAGCCCCCAGACGGACACCGCTTCCCCCTCTGGGCCAGAGCCCTTTGCCCTGACCACCGGTCGCTCAGGCGCTTTCCAGCTCTTCCTGGATCCCCAGCTTCCAGAGGGTCGGTGCGCTTTCCCCAAGCCTTGTTGCCTGGGTCCCAGCCCATTGGCCTCCCCCCCCCCCCGCCCCACAGGGACATCTCTCAGGCACTTCTTGGAAATTGGACTGTGCGCATGAGCTGAAAGCAATTCCTCCCCCCCTGGAGCAGACCCACTGAAACCAGTGCGTGCAAGCGAGCCCGGATGTACCTTCCCACTGTGGGGTCTGGCCTGGTGATTGCAGAAGAGCAGAGCTGGGAGGGGCTCATGAGGCCAGTGGGGCCAAACCACTGCTCAGTGCAGGACCCAAGCCCAGTCAGCCCAGTTGCATCTTGAATGCCTCCAAGGCGGGAGAGCCCACTGCCTCCCTGGCTCTCCCTTCCGGTTCTGTTGTCATGTTGCTGGACTCTGGCTTCCTGTAGCTTGAGCCAGCTGCTCCACATCCAGCAGGTCAGGATGGCCAAGGAACGGCCCTGCCTCCTCTCCTGGCAGCCTTTCCGGCATGCTGTCCCGCCTCCCCTTCTGGAGGCCCAATGACTGGTCCACATGCTTCACGAGGAGGAGGCCTGGTCAGCCTGGGGCCAGGGCCAGGGGAGCGTTCTCCTGCCCTGCAAAACCCCAGGGAGCTGCTTTCAGCTTCTGGCTTGTGTGGAGACGGGTCTGGTGCCCATGGCCCCCCCAACAGCTGCCACTCGCAAGATGGTTGCCAGAGAACACTCACGGACCCTCGGCCTTCTGCTCACCGAGAGGCCACCCGGCAGGGCAGGTGCAAGAGCACCCTCTGGCCCCCGTCCCCAGCAGCTGGTGGGAGGCATTTCTGCCACCCTCTGCAGCTCCCCTTCCCGTGGATCAGTGCCGCCTCAGCCTCAGGCGTCCTCCTCTGAGATGGGGCAGCAGGGGGAGGGCAGAAGGGAAGGGCAACGGGTGAGAGCCAGCAGTCAGCCAGAGGGAGGGATGTGCGCAGGGGTACAAGAGCAGTCGCGAAGGCCCTCCTCGTGCAGGTGCAGGTGGCGGGTGCAGGTGGCACACACCTGGGCCTGCTTGGGAACAGGCAGGATCCTTCTGGGCAGACCTCGTGGCATCCTGCGGCAGGCGTCCTCTTGCCAGAGTGGAAGGAAGGGGCACTAAACACAGGGAAATGTTCCACAGCGAGTCTCCCTCCCTCCCTCTCACGCACACACAAAGCCTTTCTAGTTAATTTATGTTGAATTTACGATTCCTAGCAGTCATATGGATGGCAGGCTCCCAGCCCCTGATTAGGGTAAACAGATTTTTGTTCTGTATATTTAGACACTCCATATTGCTTTCAGGAAATGTGCGCATTTGAAAGGCAGAGACTCACCGAGGGCCATATCCTGCCATCGAGTGTTGCAGGTAGGACACACATTCTCTCCAGCAGGAGGACTGAGGAATGCGGCCGCCGCGCCAGACCCACCTGCCCCCGCGCAGCACCGGAAGGGCTCCCAGAAAACCTGCCCCGGGAATGCCATCTCGGCAGCGGCTCTCCCGGGGCCTGGACACCCACAGTGCCACCATGAGCGAAACGCCCCCTTGCAGCAGCGGCGGGGTCCGAGCACCGCATCGTCCTGCGCAGCAGTGTGCGAAAAGTGCTCCCTGCCACAAAGGGCTGGTGGTTTTATGGCGCTGGGAGTGCCCAGGAGTGGGCTGGGCTGCGCATGGCATGGTGTCCCCAGGAATCCTGGCTGCACACACGTTGGATGCAAGACGGCGGAGCAGCGTGACACATGCCTGGGCAGACGTGCCTGGCACGAGCGACACGCACGCACTGCTGTGCCCCAGACTGCGGGGGGGGGGTGCATGTTAGGACTGAAAGCCAAAGGTGGGGCTGCCCACGGAACAGCCCGCCCGACCCGGCGCTGCAGCTGCTGCTTCGGGGGATGCCCCCAAGTCCTGTTCCTTGGTCTGGGTGCCGATCCGGGCGGGAGACGCTGCACGTGGGCAGTCGGCCATGGCAGGGAGCTGCGGATGGTCCGCTGCGCAGAGGGAGGAGCAGGGGGTGGCCGGCGGGCCAGAGGAGCGCTTCCGCTGCCCCCTCCCCACCTTTCTCGCCTGGCTGCCTGGCGCACAAGGCCTCTCGCGCCTGCGCCCTTCAGCCCGTCGGCCGTGCTGCTACTGCGCGGCATCCTTCCCCTCCCGCGCCAGCCCCGAGTCTCCCCTCGCACGTGCGACGGGCCACGCGCCCTCGGACCTGGCGATCCCGAGCGGGCAGCCCTTTCGCGCAGCGCGTTCTGAGCACGCGGGGCCGGCGCAGATGCAGCCCAACTTTGCGCGGAGCGCGGGCAGCAGGGCGTCTCCTGCGCGGGGCCACAGCCGGGCCTGCGCCGCGCGGGCAAAATCGACGCGGCGGGGCTGCACGCGGCCCCTTCCTGACGCCTTGCAGCGCCCTCGCCCCCCGAGGGCGCCGTTCTGACGACGGAAGCGGCACTCCGCGGTGGAGGGGGCTGTGCGGGGGCTTCTGTCGCCCGAGCTCCTTGGGCGTGTCATCCGGGCGGCCCCGTCCCCGTCCCCCTCCCCGCGGCCCCCGAGGGCCGGGCAGCGATCCTCGGCGCCTCCCCGGGTCTCGCCCGCTCAGGGCCGAGGAAGGCGATTAGCATTTCAATGGGTCTCCTGCCAAGGCGGAGCGGGCGCGCCCGTCACCAGGCAGGAGTGGCTGGCCGGGGACCCCCTTTTCGGTCCCACAGAGGCCGCGACTGCTAGCCAATCGCGGCCTCGGAGGCGGCCCCCCTTCGCGGGGGGCGGGGGCGGGAAATTCACCTGCCCATCTCTCCTCGCCATCTTCTCCTCCTTTTCTATCCAAACTCATAATTAATCGCTCAAGGCAAAAGTAATGAATGTTAATTGGCCATCTGTACAAAGACTAATTAAAATCTACCATGCTGGGGATTAAAACATACCTATAGCAAGTGGCTGAATTGGGAATGAGCGCGGGGAGCGGCGGGCGCGCGAAGCAGCTGTAAGGCGCCGGCACGACGCAGCCTCGCTGGCCGAGGTGCGACGCGGGCGGAGGGCGAGGCGGGCGGCGCGGGCGGCGGCTCGAACGAGGCTCCTCGCCCCGCCAAGAACGGCGGCCGGGGCTCCTCCGCGGCGGCAGCGCAAGGGCCGGCTGCTCAGCGCGCGGGCAGGGCGGTGGATCGGGGCCCCGGCGCTCCCGCGGCGCAGGGCGGAACCACGCTCCGGGCGCGGGGGCGGAGCAGAAGAGCCCCGGGGCGGGCAGCGCGCTGCGACACGGAGCTCTCCCTGGCGCCGCCCGCCCGCCCTGGGGCTCCGGTGCTCCGGTGCTGCCGCGCTCGGGCAGACCCGCTGCCCGACCCGCGCTCGGCGGGACTCGGTGATGGAGTCTCCCCATCGCCGGGGAGGGATCCCACGGAGGGGAGAGGATCGGGACAGAGCGGCTTCCTCCCGGCGACTCTGCTACGGCCACTGCGGTCGCCTCCGTGCCGCCTTGATCCAGGCTGGGGAAACACGTGCCAAGCGCGGTGAGAGGAAGAGGAGAGTAGCAGAAACCGCCGCCGGAGGCGACGCTCGGCCTCGGCCCCGCGGCTCCGGTCTGCGGAAGAAGCGGCGCGAGGGCCGCCCGCACCGGCCCAACCGCCCCGCGCCAGTCCCGCCTGTCGGTCCGCCACCCGGAGTCGTCGCTGTGGCTGCGCGGAAAGCGCACGGAGGGCGGCCCTGTCGAGGTCGCTCCTGCTCGGCTCCGGAAGCAAGGCTGCGGCGCCCCCGGCGGAGCGCCGCCACCCCCGGCGGGTCTCGCTCTTCCGCCGCCGCCCCCGGCTTCCCCGGCTCCGCGGCCTCTCGCGCCGCACCCGACCTGCGCCGGGCGCGTTTCCCTGCGGCGCTCACTCCCGCGTGGAGCCACTGCTGGGCGCGCCGCCCGCGGCATAAGGCGGAGCGGCTGCGGGGAGAAGCCGCGGACCCGGCGAGCGACGGGCGAGCGACCCGCGTGCCCGGCGCCCGCGCCTCGTGGGTCGCGCTCCCTGGGCCAGAGCGCAGCCTTGGCTTTCGGGCGCCCACAGCGAGCGCCGGCGTCTCCTGCCTGGGCGGCCGGGAGGCGTCCCGCTTCTCCAGCCGCGGAGCTCCGATGCTCTGGATGCCGGCGGCGGCGCGGGCGCTTGCACAAGGCGGCGGCGGAAGTGAAACGCGCGCCCCGGCTGCCTGCTCGGCCAAGAGGCAGGTCTCTGGATGCGCGTGGGAAGCGCAGGAGCTCTGCAAACCCCACAGGAGGGAACAGAAGGCTGGGCCCAAGCCCTGGGCCACATCCAGCGGCATTCCTCAGCAGGAACTGTGCTCCAACAGAGCAAAAAGCCCCCGCGTTCTGTGGGACCTTAACGACCACCCAATTATCCCACCAGAAGGTTTCTCCACAGCGGCTGCTTCATCAGGTGCGCCGAATGTTACCCTCAGAGTGGCAGAGTCTCAGAAGGGCTGCAGTGCGCAACCGCCCCAACAAGCGGCTGGCCCTCAGGGTGCCACAGGGTGCATGAGAAGGACTCGCAAGGCTCCCCATCCACCCCTGATCCAACAAGGGCTCCTGGGGAGGGGGCGCAATTCCTGAGTACGGATCCACCCCAGCAGAAAGGAGGGAGCGCGACGTGCCATGGAGCCAACGCGGTGCTCTAGCGGTCGGGTCCCAGGG
This sequence comes from Varanus salvator macromaculatus, assembly GCA_023646645.1. NCBI lineage: Eukaryota > Metazoa > Chordata > Lepidosauria > Squamata > Varanidae > Varanus > Varanus salvator. The sequence continues at coordinate 1,517,044 of JAIXND010000772.1, read as the reverse complement.
CAGCCCCCACCTTCTGGCTGACTCGGGCAGCCCACAGTGCTGGCTCCTGCCCCCGGTCCAGCCCCTGCCGCTTCCCTTCCGCCTGCCACTAACCTGCGTGGCGACACTGAGGGGACAAGCAGGTGGGGCCAACCCTTCCCCCAGCATTTGGCCCAAGCGCTGCCTCCAGGCAGCGATGCCTCCTCTGCAGTGGCACCCCTGCTGGCCAGAGCCGGACTGCCCTGGGCTGCGGCCGCAGGCACCCTCAGGCAGCCTGACTGGTGGGGGCAGCTGAGCGGAGCCTGGAGCACGTGTGGACTGAGTTCTAATGTGCAGCTCTTGGTATAGGAACCCATTTTGGAGCAACTGGGAGCTCCCGCTGGGCCTTGAGCGGTGGGCAGTGGCCGGTGGCCTCCTCGCGAGCTCAGCGTCCCACTCCAAGGGAACGTGTCCGGCCGCCCTGTGCTCCTCGCTGCCTCCTCAGAGCTGTGGATGGAGGGAGCAGAGAGCACCTTGCCGTGCTCCCTCTCGCACGTCCACGTTGCCGTGCGAGGCTCCAGGTTGGGGGTCTGGTCCTGCCCTACAAGTGGGTTGTCCATCCAGAAGCCCACCCTACCCACCATCCCCCCACACAGTGGGAGCCCCAAGTGGCCCCCCGGGCTCTAGCGATCTCTCCTTCTGTTGCCACAGAAGATGGCCACCTGCTGGGAAGCAAGCTGGCTTCGGCTCACGGCCTGTTGCCCGCAGAGGGGCATGGGGGCTCCTCGCCTCCCCCAGCAGGGCCCGGCTGCTCCGTCGGGGTGGAGGGGCTGCCCCAGGCAATTAAGTGCAGAGTCCTGTAATGCGGGTTCTTATTAACAGGGTGGAAAGTCCAGGGGAGGCTTCTCAGTCCCGGCCGGTTGGGCAGCTCACTGACCCTTCCCAGACCGATTCCCTCAGAGGCTCCAGGTCTGTAATTACCTCTCCCATTGATGGGCAGCCCGTGGGTTGCCCAGGGCGGTGCCAGTGCTGGCAGCGAAGGCAGGACAAGACGTGGGAAGGGCCAGGCAGGCCGTGGGCCGCCACGGCTTTGCTGGGACCACAGCAAGAGCCCCGCCGGTTCTTCCTCGCAGGCCCTTTAAACCAGAGTGGATCTGGCAAAGCACTCTGCTCTCCAGTCCCCGCCACTCTGCTCCTCCCTCTCCCAGGCGTCCGTGGCAGGCCGAGCAGGAGGGCGCAGGGTGCTTGTCCACGGCACTCCGTCCAGGCCGCTTGGGTGGTGCGTGGCTCAGTGCACTTCCTGGCAAAGGAGGCACCACGTGAGGCACTGGGGCCATGGAGTCGTGCAGCGCATCCGGGGCACCGCGCGGCATGCCTGCTTTCCTGTGGCACGCGGTGTGGTGGGGCGCAACCCTTCCAGGGCAGTGGTGGCGGCAGCTGCGCAAGCGCAGGGGGATGTGCTCTGGAGCAGTGGCAGCGTGGCGCAGCAGCCTCCTCTGCGGGATTGCCAGAGGTGGGGAGGGGGCATTCTCATGCCGCAGGCACCATCTGGCGGGGCATCTCCTGCGATGGGGAAGGCGGGAGAGGCCCTTCCGGACTGCAGCGGCTCCCAGGCGTGGAGCCCCCTTTCCCTGTACCCTCCTGGCCAGTGGCGCCCCTCCTGCTGCCGTGGCCCAGGGTGCCCAGTGTGAAGGCAGGCCATGGCCGTGGGGAAGGCCAGGGGGCAGACAGGGCCCCCGGGCCCCCGGCGAGATTCCATGCGTGCGGCAGGCAGTGGCACCCCACGCACGCCGCCTGGAAGCTGACCCTGTGGCCTTCTGCACCTGGCCAGATGCGAGGGGCTGTGCTCCTGCCCTCGGCCGTGGCAGCCGCAGGAGATGGTGGCAGCAGGGCGGCCCATGGGGGGGGCAGGAGGGGGGGCTCCTCTCCCACCGGGGCCCCCAGCACAGCTGCTGAGCACTTGGATTGCCCTGGTAACCTCACCATACAAGCTGTTGCTCTTTACACCAGTCAGGCCTTGACGTGATGCAAAGAAGCTGGAAACAATTTGATTTTTCAAAGCTCATTGAAGGGGGATTTGACTTCCCTCCCTGGGTGACGCTGTGAGGACGGGCTTTGCGTTTCCATGGTCTGCAGATGCATAGGGCTTTTTCTTTAGAAGGGCGAAAAAGGTGCTGCATAGACGCTTTTGCACGAGGAGATATTCAGATTGTGTCTGCTGGGGGCGGGGGCAGCTGCCACGGCTGAGCCTCGTGTCTCCAGGCGGATTCCCCTTCCGCTGCGTCCAGCACCGCCCGGTCCGGTCACACCAGGGGCTGCTGCAATGAGGCGCGAGATGAGGCAGCCCCTCGCGCCAGCCCCTGCCCTGCCCGCCTCGCCCACGGGGACCGAGCCGGAGGAAGGCCGGGACTTCCGCGCAAAGTGCTCTCCACCCCACGGGAAAATGGCGCACAGGAGAGGGGCTTCGGAGCGCGGCCTGACAGCGGCTTAATTAATAACAGAACATTTTGGATGGGGGTCTCCATGAACCTCATCTGGGCCTCCAAAGGCATCACTCATTACAAGGCACTTGGGGGCCCGGAACACGACTCTGACCAGCCGCTGGAACGCTCCGCGGCATCAAGGCGGTTAATCGCTTATCTCTCCCCTCTTTGCTGACCTGCACACAGTAAATATTTGACATGCCCGGACTCCCGGGATCAGGGCGGCTGGCCTCCTCCCTCTCTCACCAGGCTGGGGCGGCAAAGGGCTCATTTCTGCCCAGAGGCTGTGAGCGAGAGCGGAGACGGTGTGGCTGCGCAGTGTGCGCTGGGATGTGCCAGGAGGCTGGGCAGGCAAGTGGGGGGCGCAGCTGCACAGGGGGTCGAAAGCAGGGAAGGAGGGCCCGATGGAGGTGGGTTGGCTCAGGGCTGTCTGAGGCCGGCTAGGACAAGTGCGGGCTGCGGGCCTGGCAGTCCCGGACTGGGGAGCGAGTGCCAAGCGCAGAGGGGCAGCGGCACCCGCTCTGTGTCCTCAAGCAGGGACTTGCCCCACTCATAGGAGGGTTGGGGGTCTGGCTTTAGAAGGCAGGGTCGAGGGGTGCGGAAGGGCCTCCCGGTGCCCTTCCGCCTGGAGACAAGCACTTGGCAGGATGGGCTCTTTCTCTGCAAGGGGGGCAGGCACGGGAGAGGGAGGGGCCCCAGTGCCTTTTCCCAGCATGCCCTTGCTCTTCGAAGGGATCCCTGACCTCCTTCCTAGGGGAAATTCTGTCTCTGAGCACACGGAACTGTCAGTCACACTGAGCATTTAGTATTTCCATGGTGTGACTGGCAGTTTTAATGCTTATGTTGCTGCTGTTTCGGCTGTCTTGATCTTTTGTACACCACCTTGTGGGTTTTGATGGAAAGCAAGGCAAGAGTGGATTATGGGGGGCCATGCAGCGCTGGTGGTGGGGCCTGGGGGCAGGGTGTCTGGGGGACGAGTGGAGTGCAGAAGAGTCGGGATCCAGGCTTGGTTTGGGCACAGAAATAGCCTCAGCCAGCCTGCATGGTGGCCAGTACTGGGGGACCGGGGGCACTCCCAGGCCCCTCAGTGGCTCTTGATACCTTCTGGGGCGGCTGTCCAAGCTGGGCATGGGGGTCGCTGCACGGCCATGCTTCCCTCAGCTGGGAGGCAGCTCCGGAAGCTGCTGCCTGGGGAATATGGCTGGGCTGCGGCTGCTCTGGAATGGAGTCCCCCGGGCCTGTTCTGCCCCCCGATGCTGACCTGCAGTTTTGGAGGGTGCGGCCAGCGATACGTGCGTGCCACACGGCTGCATCTCGCAGGTGAGGCCACGGATGGGCTGCGCTGCAGTAACAGGCCAGCTGGGGGCGCACACCGATGCGCAGCCCAGGCAAGACTGGTGCGTGGCTCCTCTGACCGGACGGGGCCCACCTGTCCTTCAAGGAGGAGGGTCTGCTCTACCTGTGCCATTGGAGTGCCTTCCATCTGCTGCAGGTGGCCAGCCACGCCCCTACCTGGCAGAGGCAGCCTGACTTCTGGTAATCTTGGAATTAGGTTGTGTGTTTCTTTAACTGCTACACTGGCAAAGCTCCCTGGACAGTCACAACGACCTGTTCGAACACAATCTAACATGCGCTACAGTATAAAGACACTGAGGAAAAAATTGCCGTACAAAAGATCAAAACTGCATCAAAGCCACGTGGCTGCAATGCGCTTTGTGTGGGGCTGCCCTTGAAGACTGTTCAGAGGCTGCCGCTCATGCAAACGCAGCAGCCGGACTAATAACCGGGACCAGGAGGTCCGACCATAAAGGACCAGTCCCGACCCGCCCGCACTGGCTGCCTGAAAGCTTCCGGGTCCCCTTCGAGGTCCTGCTTGGACCCACGGGGGGACCCCATCCTGTGGCCGACCCCGCCATCTTTTCGGTGCCGGCTGAGGCAGCCGTCATGCCGAGGCTTTTCAGGAAGCATTCGGACCCCCGAGGCCAGAGGGGGCTGCCCATCCCAGGACGCTCACGGGGCCACTCTCTCCTGAGTGCCGTTTCGGCTGTTTGCTTTGTTTTAAAATGTTTGCACTGGCATGTCGTTGTGCTGCTTCTACGAACTGCTGTAAACCACCCGAAGAACTTTGATGATTGGGTGGCATAGGAATACACAAATAAATAAGCAAATGTGAAACGTTTTCCCTTGCAGCCTCCTGGAGAAGGAGGGTCTCAGCGGCGACTGGCCCTGCTGGCCGTGGGCTTCCTCCTTCGCAGAGGCGCCCTGCCTGCATCGCCATCGCTGGGCGGCTGCCAGTGGGGCTCTTGGGCCCGTCCTGCTGCAGAATCACTGAAGCGTAGACTGGACGCTCTGCAGGACCCCGTCCCCTCTAGGCGGCTGCCCGGGCGCGCTGAGTGTCTCCAGCGAGGGAGAGCGGGCTGACGATGCCCGAGGTCCGCGCCCAGGGCCACCGGTTCCAGCCGGGCACCCCGCCTGTCCGGCTCACGTCTTGGACTGTCTCTAAAGCTGCCCCTGCAGAAGGGCAGGATGCCACTCGCCAAACGCTGGAGCACCAAACATGGGACACATGAGCCCATGCCCCCCACTTGATAGACAACACGGGGTGCCCTCTAGATTGGGGGCGTGAGGTATAACTTGCCTGCAATAGTCCGTTTAAGGCCCTTTTAATTTGCTGGGAATGGCAGCCCTGTGACCTGGGAACAGTCTGGGGTCAAGTCCTGGATTTCGAGTCGGTGCTGAGCTCCTCTTTTAATTTAGAGGGCTTTGCAAGTTGTGGCTCGGATTTTGAGCCATGTCAGCAAGTTGTGAGTGGCACCCGGGCCCCCAGGAGCAGGGGGAAGGTCAAGCTGCTCAGATGCAGGAAGCTCGGCCTCGCGAATGTCCGTGGGGGAGCGTGCTCCTTGCTCCCCACCGCAGGCCTAAACTGCTGCGCTGGGACTGGGCTTGTCGCCACCCTTGCGTGGTCTGTACAAGGTGCGGCTGTACCTGCCCAACCCTTGAGCAAGAGCCTGAGGCGCCCCTCTCGGGTTGGGGCTGCTTCACGGCAGCCCTGGGAAAGGCCTCCACGCTGAGTGCACGCTGGCCAGCCCCCTGCGCAGACGTGCTCTGGGGGCTGCAGCCAGACGCCCCCTCTCTCTGGCCAGCCGGGCCCTTCCTGCCTGTCCTCCCCACAGCCTGGGAGATGCCACTGAAAGGGGAGGAATGACCACGACCTGCCCCCTGTCCAGACAGGAAGGGGCACCAGGACCCCAAGACCTGAGGGCCAGCATGGCGCTGTGGCCAGGAGTTTGGGGCTGGGACTCGGGAGAGCCGGGCTGCGGTCCCCGCTCAGCCACGGAACCAGCCGGGCGACTTGGGCCAACCACAGACGCTCAGCCCAGCCTGCCTCACAGGGCTGTCGTTGCGGGAATAAGACTGAGAGCAGGAGGAGGGGAAGGATGTCAGCTGCTGGGAGTTGAGAAGGGCTGGGCAGGATGCTGAACTGGGCTCCCCTTCCATCCGCTTTGACCGGGCTGCTGCAGAGGAGCTTCCCTGTGAACGGCATCACTCTCAGAACCTTCTGTGTTTTCAGCTGCTAAAACCTGCCGGTGGGGGCGGGCGCAGCCCTCCCCCGTGAGAGGCCAGCCTCCATGCACGTGCTGCCAGGCTGTCTGGGTGCTGAGTCTCTTCCTCCCACGGCTGGGGAGTCAGAGCCAGACACCTGAGAAGCTCAGGAGGGCTTCCAAGAAAGCACAGATCGGCGGCAGGGCTGCGGCGGCCTCCCCGACGTGCTGCCGGTGGCAGGTGGCACGTTGGAGGGACTCTTCCCAGCCTCCGCAGCATCGCCCACGGAGCAGCCGCGGCCGCCAGCCCACCTTCCGTAGCCTCAGCGCTGTGCCTGACTGACAGCACCCAAGAGGGATGGAAGGTCACTTTGTTTACCTTTGATAAGCTGTTTAGCCTGTGATTATGAGCTGGTCTGGCCTTCACGGTGTGTGTGTGTGTGTGTGTGTGTGTGTGTGTGTGTGTGTGTGTAGGAGGGAGGGAGGGAGCGCAGGAGCGCATGCAGCAAGGTGTACAATGGAAGGCAGGGCAGAAATTTGGCCCTGCACGGGGACCCTGCTGAAGCCCAAGGCCCACTCCCACCAAGGGCCCGGTGCCCCTGCCCAGGCAGGCTGGCCCACCAACCTCGTTGCACAGGCAAGGGGACAAACGGAGAGACCCCCTTCCGGGTCCCACAGCCTCAGCAGGAAGCAGAGGTGGGTGGGCAGGCCGCTGCGCCGAGCAGGCATCAGCCTGGGCGCCCACAGGCCCCGCACTGGCCCCAACGAGCCCGCGGTTTCCCTGCCCACGGACGCCTGGCATGTCCATCTCCGCAGCTGAGCCAGGCCAACGCAGATGCCAAGCCGGGAGAGGGGAAAGCAGGCTCTGCCCAGGACGCCTGTGTGCAAAGGACACCTGGCTCTGCGAGCAGAGCAGTCCCGGGGGCCGCATGGGGCGCCCCTGCAGGCCAGGGCTTGTCCAAAGATGGCTGGCAGCCTGGGCGGCAATAGCTGGGCCGCCCCTAGCCGCCTTTGGAAGGACCGAAGCGTCGCTCTTTTCCCCACAAGTGGGAGCCAGGGGGCGGACTCCGTGGCCCGGGAGGCCCCTTCTGCCTCGCTGTTTCCGGGAGGGGGTGCCTTTGTCCCCCCACCACTTCTTGCTGGGGCAAAGGTCAGTGGGGGCTGCACGGAGCCTCGGCCACTCGCCAGTTGGGGGGCACGGAGTGAGTGCTGAGTCTGGACTCTTTGAGTGGAGATTGGGGGGGCTCCCTTTGGGGGGCTGAAGTGGGAGGAACCTTGGCTTTTTGCACACCTGCCTGAATGTTTTGCGCTGCCCCTGCACCTGTTCGAGCTGGTAAGTTAAGCCCACGCACCACATTATGCTGCTGTGTCCCACAGACTTTTATTCTTTCCCGGACGGATGAGACCAGGAAACACAGCTGGGCATCATCCGGCAGGCCGGGAAACGGTCGTCCCACGGACAGGAGCGCCAGCAGCAGCTGCTTGCTGGGCACCAGCACTTGAGTCGCGGCTGAAGGGGGCGGGCAGTCGAGCAGGTTTGCATTTATTTATTTTAAGTGCAACGCAGCAGGTCTGGCAAATTTCCCTGGAGAGGGAATCCCACAGTCTCTAACCGAAAAGCTCTATTTCCAGGAAATGTTTATTTTTTTATGTTCTTGATTCATTAAAATATGTATAATTTGCCTTTCAGTCCAAACATCGCTTTCCATGCAGTGTACGAGAAAGGGGGGAAGTGTTAGAAACACGGTTCATCCTATCGAAGTTGGAAGTGTGTTTGTCTGGCGGTGAAGGGAGGGAGGAGGGATGCCCCCAAATGTTTGGCATGGGGCCACCTTGGGGTTTGCATTCTGAAGCGGATGGCTTGCAGTTTCCCTAGAGAAGTGCTGGTCGTTGCATTGATAGTGCAGACTCCTTGCTGCAGCTTCCCCTTACTGGCTCTGTGCAGGGTTGGCTGCCACCTCCTGGACCGCTGACCCTTCTGAATTCCTGGATGGGCAGACGCAGGGCCTCCCGAGGGCGGCCGAGTCCCTCCACTCCAGGCAGCCGAGCTGGGCGGAGTGGCCATGGCCCGGCCTGGAGCCCAGGGCAAGGTCCAGGTGGGCGCCCACCAGAGGGGTGGCTGCGTGTCACTCCCGCTGCAGGCCGGACCACGCCTGGGGGAAGCAGGCTGGCTCAGTGGGCGGAACAGGCTCTGCAGTGGGGCTGCCCCCTGCTCCTGGTGGCAGCTGATGCTTGCCCCCGAACCGTGAGGCTGGGCCCTGGAATGCCCCCAGAGGACGTGTGGCAGCACCCAGGCGGGCCATGCGCTCAGGCCCGGGCACGGGCGCATGCAGCCCCTCCAAGTGCCTCAGCCTTGTTGGCACAGAGCTTCTGCTCATTCGGGGCCAGTGCGCACCCCTCTGCGCAGGTGGCCCCATAGCCTAGCACAGGGGGCCCTCCAAGCCGGACAGTGGGATAGAGGAAGGCCCCCCGCCTTGCAGAAGGGCTCCATTTGGACCACTCCCCAAGAACCAGAGTCGCCCGCAAGTTCTGAAATGTCCCATGAAGGAACCAGCAGAACTCGGAGGGCGGGAACTGGGACTGAAGGGCTCATAGCCTGTGGAAGGTGGGAACTGCAGTCCACCACACTCGGAGAGTGCCAAGCTGGGGGGGGGGGGTCTGTCTGAAAGCCCCGCAAGGAAAGAGGCTGGGAGCTCAGCACGGCCCCCCCATGACTCCCGCTGCGCAACCGTCCGGCACCGCCCAGCCCAGCCCAGCCCTGGACACGCACCCAAACTCGAGCTGATGCGAGAAGCGAAGGGATGCCCGATGACAGGTGAGGCGGGATCACAGCGACCGGGGATGCGGAGGGCTGAGCCGCGGCCGGCCGGGCACCCCAGGCGCTCTCTTCGGCCAGCCCCGCCGGGGAAATCGCCCCCCCTTTTCTCCCAGGGGTCTGCTCCTGGGGGGCCTCCCCGCGCGGCTCGAGCGCCCCCTTCCTTGCAGCTCCGGAGCGCGCGGTTGCGAGCAGGCGGTGCAGCGCCCGGGCTGGACGGGCGAGGGAGCCGTGGGGCACGCGCGCCCCCTAGTGGCGCGAGGGGGCCCCGTCGCCGGGAAGGGCGCTCCTGCCGCACTGGGGCGCCCGCCCGTCAGCCGGCTTCCTCCGAGGCGCGCCGCCCCGTGCGGTGGGGGAGGCGGGGAGGGGGCTGGCCTGGCTTCAGGGCTGAGCGAGGTCGCCAACAAGGGGCCTGCAGTCTTGGAGTCCGGCCCTAGCAGGGCTTCCGGCTGGCGTGGAACAGAAAGGAAGTAATAATGGTGATCATACTAAAAGCAGCATCCACCGCCCCCCCCCCCGCCTGAGGGATGGAAAGCCCCCAGCACAGGGGTGACGCGCAACAGGCACGTGGATCCTCCGAGGATGCTCGTACCTGTGCAAGGACAGGGTCAAGGCCAAGCCCCCCCCGCCTCGCCCCAGCGCACCTTGCGTAGGTGCGTCACCTCCTGCTGTCCCTGCAGCACGGCCTGCTCTGAGGGTGGCACGTGGTGGCCTGCCGGCTGTTGGGGTCTGCAAGTCCATCTGCCCAGCCGGTGTGGTCAGTGGGGGGGCTGGCGAAAGGCACGAGCCAGAAGGCTTGGAGGGCCACCTCGTCCGTCCCGCTGAATTCACTCGCGTCTTGGCCGCCTTCCAAAGGAGGGGCGCCCTTGGAAAGAGATTGGGATGCTTTGCTTGCGGCAACGGTGGAGGACTTCGCACAGCCTCCCCAAAAGTTTGGGCATGCTGGACTCGCAGAATCTGAGCAGCCCTGGAGCCCCTAGCCCAATGCTGGGCCCAGCCAGCCTGACCGCAGGCAGGTGACTGGGAAGGGGCCATCGGCCCATGGCCAAGCCCACGTCCCCAGGCTCCTCCACGCGTCCCCCTGAAAAAGAACCGGGTAGCCAGTGACGCAAGAGCCTCCTCAGAGAGGCTGGGGACCTGGGACTCATCGGCGGAGGCAGCCTCCCCGCAAGCGCACTGCTCGGGAGCCTGGGTGGCAGCTACGCGAGGGGAGCTGTGCTCTGGCCATCTGGCAACCACAGAAGAAACCGCCGAGCCACCACCACCTTCCTTTGTGACAGCCTTTGCGGATTTTTTTAGCATTTAAAAGCTACGAGGGTGCTGCTTCCCTTGATAAAAGATATAGTAGATAGTTGGAAGGTCCAAGGTTAAAGGGCTGGAAATTGCAGGCCTTGTTTCAGGCTAACCTTACTTACCGTATTGTTTGCTCTATAAGACGCACTTTTTCCCCCCTCAAAAGTAAGGGGAAATGTCTGTGTGTCTTATAGAGCGAATATGTGTGTGCAGTAAGTCTGTCAGATGTGCAGCCCATGGGGAAGCGATGGGGAATGTGCCTGTGATTATGTGCCCATTTGATTCAGAATATTTTTTTTGTTTTCCTCCTCTAAAAACTTGGTGCGTCTTATGGTCAGGCGCGTCTTATAGAGCAAAAAATACGGTACCGGTCACCTAGGTTTGCTTATTTTTTTTAACCCTAAATAAAGCATGTTTCAGGGGGACTCTCTTCTTGCATTTTCCTGATTACTTTTGGAAGAGCTCCAAATTTTTAAATGCTTGCAGATTAATCCAAAGAGGCCTTTGGAGACATCGGGCTGTGGGTTAAGCAGCTCCGACTGCGCATGCCGAAAGCGGCTTCCGCGCCTGGACAAGCGGATGCGACACGACGCGACGCGACGCGACGCGGCGGCTCTGCGCCCTCGCCGGGCACCTGCCTCGCTTGCCTTGCCTTCCGGCGCCCTCTGCTGGCCGCGTCCGGGACCGAGCAGGCATCGGCCCGCTCAACAAAGGAAGCCCCGTTGAAGGACCCCTCTTCCAACGGGGGTGGGGGGCTGACCAGGACATTGGCTAGAATGCATGCACATTTAGCTGAAAATGACACAGCCCGCTTCGAATCTGATTTTACACCATCTGTATGTGTGCAGTGCAGGGGAACTGCAGGGCTATTTATAAATGCCTGCTTGTGTTTTGCAGAAAGGTGGCAATGATGTGGTGCTCGCATGGTCATGAGGCCCTCCCTAAACGGTGACGAGGTGATGGCGGAAGCTTCCTCTGTTTGGCGCCCGCTACATATACTGGGCTACAGCTCCCACGGTTCTCAGCCAAGATGGTCATTCTGGAGCTGCAGGGCACCCGGCGGTGGAAGGCCGGAATCGGATCTGGCCATCCTGCCGCTCAGAGGGACCCTGGGAGAAGAGCTGCCACCTGCCATGTGCAGGTGAGGGCACCTTTGTCCAGGATGGCTTGCAGGCGGCAGGTTTTCAGGTGAAACCAGGACAGGCAGGGGCTGCTTGGAAGCAAAGCTGTTCTTGCCCAAACCATTTTCAAAGGGAGAGCAGAAGTCTGCCTGGTGGGCTGCACTGGATCGCAAAAACTTCTGCCTGACCAACCCATGGCTCAGAGAAGCCTGCGGAAAGCACCCCCCCCCCCCCGCCGCATGTTGGGGACAATGCAAAGCTTAGTGTTCGGCACCACCAATGTCTGCAAACGCCGGCGGTGCTTCCCAGGCCTCGCTGCAGCAATCCTTGCGACAACCCGGCCACGGGGGTCCCATCACTGCAACTGTGGGCTTGGGCAGGGCTGCGGAGGGCACGCTTGTTTGACTGCCAGCTCAGTCACTGAGCAGTGTGGAGCTGGGGGACCTCCGTCCCTGAGCGAGACCCCCCTTTCCTGCAATCCCTCACCAGATTCCCTGCCTGCTCTGCAGGGAAGCTGGGGGCCCAGCTCCCCCCACGGAAGCCGCCCAACAGGAGCATGAGTGCAGGGGAAGGCAGGGGACCAAAGGGGGGCCCAGAAGGGCCAGGGGTGCAGCCCCTTCCGCTTTTGCTCTCATGCCTGGGACTCTGCTCGGGGCGCCTGCAGGTGCGAAGGCGGCCGCCCTCTCGGAGGATGGGCAGCCTGTCGCCGCGGAAAGCACTCAGTGGTGGAAGCATGGCAAGGCGCCCGGGGGACGCAAGGCACCGGAGACCCAGATGGGCCGCAAGGGGCAGGGACACGAGGCCGGAGGGCCCGGAGCGCGTCCCTCAGGCACTGGCCGCTTCCGAGGCGGGGCTGCGCGGGGGCGCGGGGGGCGCTCTGCATTCCAGGCCGGGGGGCCAGGCAGCCGCGCCACGGCCCTGTTGCCCCACGGCAGGAGAGCAGCTCAGCCAGCGCAGGAGTGCAGGACCGGGGCGCACTCGGCACGAAGCCCCCGCGCCCCGCCCCGCCGAAACGCAGCAGCGCGCCGGGGCGGCCCAAGCGCGCGGGAGGGGGGCGCCTCCGCCGCCGCCGGGTCGCGCCGCAAGGCCGCCTGCCGCCCCACGGACGGAGCTCCGCCGCGGCCATCCCGGCCGCCCCCTGCGGCGCCCCTTCCGGTCCTGCGCTTCGCTTGTCGGCTCGAGAGCCGCGCGGGCGGGCGGGCGGGCGGGCGGGGGCGGCGCCTGGGCGGCCTCCTCCCCCGGGGCGGGCGGCACGCAGCCCGGCCCCCTTCCCGGCGGCGGCTCCGGCGGGCGCGGCGCGGCGGCGGCGGCGGCGGGGCGCCATGGCCGGGCTGCCCGAGGCGGCCGGGCTGGGCCGCGCCGTGTGCGTGGTGACGGGCGCCTCGCGCGGCTTCGGGCGCAGCCTGGCCTGCGCGCTGGCCCCGCGGCTGGCGCCCGGCTCGGCGCTGCTGCTGGTGGCGCGCTCGGCGCCCGCGCTGGCCCGGCTGGAGGAGCAGCTGCGCGCCGCGCACCCGGCGCTGCGCGTGCACGGCCTGCCCGCCGACCTGGCCTCGGAGGAGGGGCTGCAGCGCGTGGTGCGGGCCGGGCGCGGGCTGAGCGCCGCCGGCCGCCCCGAGCGCCTCCTGCTCGTCAACAACGCCGGTGCGGGGCCGCGCGGGCGGGCGGGCGGGCGGGCGGGGGCGCGCCGCGGCGCCGCGAGGGGCCCTGGCCGGGAGCGCGCTCTCGGGGCAGGGGGCCGCCGCCCCCCGCGCCCTCGCGCGCCCTCCCCTTGCGCCGCGCCCGCAAGTGCGGCGTCTCCGGGAGGCGCGGAGCGACCGCCACGCGCTGCCCATCGGTGCCGCGCTCTGCTCTGCTCTGCTCTGCTCTGCTCTGCTCTGCTCTCTGTCGCGCCTCCGTCGCGCGGGTCGCCGGAAGGGCCGCGGCGGCTTCGGCTTCGCTTGCTCCTGGTTGTGGCGCGTCCGGACGGCTCTAGGGTCCCTGTGACAGCAGCTCTTTCCTGGGAAGGCCAGTCGGGAGCGGCCTCCCTCAGAGACGGCTGGGCGGCTTGCCCAGTTCCCTGCTAGGCGCCCACCCTCTTGCACACACACACCTGGCCCCCTCCCCCCCCCCGGCTAGGGGGGTCGCGGGCTCCTGCTGCACTGAGGAAGCCTGGCACCAGGCCCAGACGCCCCTTGCCTGGAAGCGCCTGGGGCGAGCTGTCCGCCCGTCCGTCACACCCTGTCACACTCAACTCTTGTGTGGCAGAGTCATCGGACTGATGGCTGGGAAGCGGATTTCATGAGACGTTCCCGATTATGTCCCTTTGGTGAGCACGTGGAGGCGTGTGACGGCCGCTGCCTTGGCCTGCCTCGCAGTGGCTCCCAAGTCCGTCCTGCGAGCGCCCACCCCGCGGTGCTCAGCTGCAGGCCTTTGCTCGCCCGGCTTCCCAGCGGAGCGGGGCTGGCCTGGCAGGGCGCTGTTTCGAGCGAGGAGGCCCCGTCGGTTTGGGAACAGGCCGTCTGAGCTTGGCAGCTTTGGTTTTGCCAGCTTTTCCAGAGACGCCTCTCGGGGAACCTTCCTCTTGGTTCTCGCAGCCCCCAAATGCTGCTTTTACTGGTTGAGGGCTGGTTCTCTGGGCGTGCCTTGGAGACCTTCATTCGCAAGGGCGAGGCAAGGCTGTTGCACTTGGGGAAAGCTGGCCAGTTCCCCGGCGCGAGTTCTTCGGGGCTTTCAATTCCTGTTAGGGCTCATGGGGAGGTGTGACGCTTTCTGCCGCTTTCTCCCCTAGGCTCACTCGGCGATGTTTCAAAATCCTTCCTGGACTTCACCAGCCCGGCTGAAGTCAACAGCTACCTTGGGTTCAACGTCACCTCGGCCCTGTGCCTCACGGCCTCCCTGCTGCAGGCCTTCCCTGCCCAGCCCGGCTTGGTCCGGACAGTGGTCAACATCTCCTCGCTCTGCGCCCTGAAGCCATTCAAGACCTGGGCGCTTTACTGCGCTGGGAAGGCGGCCCGAGACATGATGTTCCGGGTCCTGGCAGTGGAAGAGCCGGACGTCAGGGTGCTCAGCTATGCGCCAGGTGAGCGTGGTGGGGCTGGGCCTGCCCTCCCGCCACTCCGTCCGCCCACTTTGCTACTGGCTCTCTCTTTCTCCAGGCCCCCTGGACACCGACATGCAAGCAGTGGCCCGGACCCAGTCGGGAGACCAGGAGCTGAGGCAGACGTTCCTCCACATGAAGCAGCATGGGCAGCTGCTGGACTGCGACGTGTCGTCCGAAAAGCTGCTGCACCTTCTCCTTGCAAACACATTTGAGTCGGGGGCTCACGTCGACTTCTATGACCTATGAGAAAGGCCGCTCTTTTCCTGGCATCCGCTTGGGCATTCTCCTTTGCAAGCACCCCCTCACCTCTGCTGTCTACCGTCGGAGGTGCAGGAACACGCATGCGTGTTCCGATTTCGTTGTACATGCAGCAGTGAGACCCTGCTGCGCAGCCTTTGGATGTCAGGGAAACGTTTGTGAGGTTCTGAGCCGGGTTATCTGAAGAGGGGGGGGCTCAGAGCATCCGGAAGAGCCCTGACACAGTGGCATGTGGCGTGTCTGTTGTTACATGTGGGAAGAATTTGGCTCAATGCAGCATAAGGATGGTGTGGACAGTGGAGGCTTCTGTAATGACCCCGTAGCAGACCTAGGGGATCTCGAGAGCTCTTCCACACAGTGGCCGAGGGGGTGCTGGCAAAGCATTATTTGTGAAGGGTGCCGCAGGTGGAATGTGTCTGGTGGAGCCCTGGGCCCGTCTCCCAGGCCAGCCAGTCGGACAAAGTGCCTTCTCCAGTGGAGCTCCAGCAGCGATCGTGGGGCAGTTTTTCTGAGCCTAGGATATTTTGTCTGCCCGTTGCAGGACGCGGACTCGGCCGTCTCCCGCAGGAGTGAGGCTGGTTGGGGCCACGAAGGCGCGGTCTGCCGTTCTGCACAGTGAAGGGTGCTGTTCTCCTCCACGGTGTCTCGTGCATGGTGTGGAAGGGCCTCCATCCGCTGCTAAAATGACTCCCTTGGTTGCTGCACCCGAGACTGGCCACAGATGCCAGAGCCACGTGTGGCCACGTGTGAGGTGTGTGGCTGCAGAAACGGCCAAGGACCTTGTGGCACTTTGAAGACGCGCGTCGTCGGCCCTTAAAAGTGCCACCACGGTTCCGGTTGCGTCTTTCCATTTTGCCTGACTTTATTCTGACTGTTGAAACCAGAAGGGGGCCATTTTGGTGGAAGGCTGAATCTGATCTGTTTGCTCGCACAGAAATGCCATGGGATGGGGCAGAGCAGCTGAGGCCCCACTGCTATTTCTGTGGGGTTTCTCCGCTGGAACTTGCGTGCATCCCGCTGCCTTTCGTGGGGCCACAGTGTGGCTGGCCACTGCGCTCTGGAAAACCATGCCGGCCTGTCCGAAAGCTTGTCCCTTCGAGACGGGGCTGCCACAAGGTGTGTGCCGCCTCCCCGTGTGTGTTATGTGGTGGATCCCTCCCAGTCCTCACGTTTCTCTCGGTTCCCTTTAGCTCAGAAAGGTTCTGCTTCAGGGATCCCAGCTGCAGATTTGGCCTCACAGATCCCTGGAAGGGCATCGCATGGTGCTCCTGGAAATGGGCGAAAAAGCCCCTGGTCTGCGGGCGATGGCCGTCATCACAGGGTTTCGGGTTGGTTCAGTAGATCGGTAGGAGGGGCCTTCGAGGGAGAACGAGCAGCCTCTTTCGGGGTGCCTTTCTCTTTTCTCGGCAGTGTCACCTGGCATTCTGTTACTTTCCAGCCCAACTTGCTGCTTCTAATAAAAGCTTCGCTTGTCTTAGCGGACTCTGGGCTCCTTCTTCGTGCCTCTGCCCCATGTGAAGCTCAGACTGACCTGCTTTTCCTGCCAACAAGGCCAGTGGCAGAGGCTGTGACGGCTGCCGGATCGATCCCTGGGGCATTTTGCAGTCTGCCTGGCTGCTGGGGGCAGCCTATCGGTCCAGCACCCTGGGGCTGTCACAGACGGGCCGGGAACTCTGCCTCTGGGTCGCGGGTTCTGGGCAAGGACTGTGGCTTCTTCAGGCACCCCCAGTGCATGGGTCGCCCTTTCTAGGTCAGAAAAGCAACGGCCTTCTCCACGCACCGCTGTGCTCTGCCTGGCTGATCCTGATTAAGGCCCAAAGCGCCTAGAAAAGCTTGCTCAGCTGACCCTCACATGCTCCATGGAGGATAAGGGGAACAGTGGCTACTAGTCGTGATGGTGTCGTGTCACCTCCAGAAGGGATTCGAGTGCCCTAGAAGCCACACTCTGTCCCATCTCAGCTGTTCTCTGCCAACCCGGAGCTCTCTGTCCATTTCCCCCCGAGAGGGATTGTCCTTTCCCAGGAGCAGGAACCCAAGAGTGCCCAGAGTCGCAACATGACAGCTGCCAGCGGCAATCGCCGGGAGCACCTCGTTTCGTGGGGCATCTTTTGGGGGTTGCCATCAAGGTGACCCGTTTCCAGGCCAGGACCTTGTGCGAGGTGCCAGGATTTTGTGGCGGTTGCAACGAGCATCCCAGCCCTGCCTAAGCAGATAGTGGCCATGGAAGTCCAACAGTCTCACTGGCTTCCTTGTTGAGCTTGCACCCTGGCTTTCCATCGGGGGGTACTCGGGGTGAGAGCCCGTGTGGCATGGCGGCTGGAGTGTTGGACTGGGGATCTGGGAGCTCCGCGTTCCAGTCCTTGCTCGGCCATGGAGCTCCTGGGGCCACCCTGGGCCAGGCACTCGCTCGCAGCCCGATGGATTGATTGACTCGATGTCTATCCCAGCCTTTCTGAAAACTCCAAGCAGCTCACAGCAGACCCCTCCTGTCCATCGTATCCCCACAACAGCCACCCGGTGAAGCAGGCTGGGCTGAGGGTCGGTGGCTGGCCTGAAGGCACCCTGCACGGCTGAGCCGGGACTAGAACCCGGCCTGCCTCCCAGTCCCACCCTCCCAGCCACCAGCCCACGCTGGCTGCGTACTCACGGGGTGGTTCTGAGGAGAAAACCCAGAGCAGGAAAAGGTTCGTGTAAGCTGCCTTGCGTTCCTTGGCAGTATAGAAAGGAATTATTAGTATTTGAATTATTATTAATAATAATAATTCAGTTAAACACAACCAAAGCAGGAAAGCAGATTGGAAAAACATCAGTCAATGCAACCAGCACGGCCGCCTGCCAATTGGCCAAATGCCCACATTTGCAGTGGGGCAACAGCCAGCTGCTGAGCACAAGGACCCGCTGTGCAGGGCAGCCAGGGAATCCGCCATCTTGCCTGGCAGTGGGGCGCCCCGATGGAGCGGGCTGGTCACCCCGTTAGCGGAACTCGGAACAGCAACTTCCTCCAAAAAGGGGCACTGCTTAAAGGGAAGCTGAAAGGGTCATGAGGACGTGATCAGAGCATTATTGGGCAATAACCTTAAAGAAGAACTAGGAGAGTGCAGAAAATTGAACGAAAAGTTTTTGTCTGTCTGTATTTTGTGGCATGCCTGAACTGACCGTTCCAGCAGATGAAGAGCACCAAGATCAGAGGCAAATACTGGTGGCCAGAAACGACATTTCATGCCTTCTTGAGATATTTAACATTAACAACATAATAGGCACGGGTGGAACCAAGGCAGAGAAGCTGGCAGCTTGCTCTTAAGTGGAAGCCAGCCGGAAGGGCCCCGTGGAGCACCCTCTCTGGGGGCAAGCTGTACGGCAGGGCCAGGACGCTTGCGGCCCCCCAGGTGTTCTGGCTGAGAGCTCCACTTGTTCTTCAGCCCCTCTGGCTGCCCGCTCATGTGCTGCCGGAAGGGCCGGGATGTGTGTCCTGGAGCATTTTTTCTCCAGTGGCGCGTCGGACAATCCAGAACCTCTCACTGTGGGGGCTCCGGTACGAAGCCCCCAAGTCGCTGAGCACAGGGGATGTGCTACCAACCCTTGGCGGAAGTGCAGAGCACTCTGGAGGGGAGGCATCCAGACAAGGGAGGGCTGTGGAAATGGCCTCACCCAGACCGCGTAAACATGTGCTCTGGCCACGATAAGGGGGGAGATGTCGTAGGTGCTGCCGCTGGCTGTGGAGGAAGGAAGCTGGCCGTGGAACTGACCACGGGGGGGGGGGGGTTAGGGAGCAAAGCATCCGCCTGCGGGCTGGCGAGCAGCCGGGTGTACTTGGTGTGACCCTCTAAGCCTGAGCGGGCCCAAGGCCAGGTGCCTGAACAGCTGCGGTGGCCCCGGGAATGCTGTGTTGGGTGGCTTCGGGGTGCTCCTGCCTCTGCCTCGTTGGTCAGGCACTCAAAGAGGAATGGCCATTGGATGGCTCATTGGGAACAGGATCCGAGGCCCGCCAGGGACTGGATGGCGGGGGCAGGGCTTATGCGTCGCTTGCTGGAGGGAGGGAGCGCCTGGTGTCCGGGGCGGGAGGCTGGGCAGTGGGGTGGCGCTGGGCCCCCGGGCAGGCAGCAGAGCCAGCCCTGGCTAGAGGCAGCTTCAGCCGGGCACAGGTGGCAGAGGCAACGGGGGCCGAGGCAGAGGAAGGGGGCCGCGCTGCATCCAGCCATCCCTGGCTGGGATGGCGTTGGGGGAACTGACTTTGGGGGAAACCTTTTGAGAGCCCATCTGCAAGGAAATCTGCCACAGGTACTTAGCCAAAGCACCTGTAGGCATCCCCTTCCTGCGCACGCGTCGTTGGCTCACCTTGGTTCCAGCAATGGTGTCAGTCCCCTGTCCACGGCTTATTACCAGGCAGCTGAGGGTTATAAGGCAACATGGGGGTGGCACCCCACCCATGGGGCAGGGAGGCAGCAAATGCCCGCGGAAGGCGCCCCTGTGTTCTATTCCAGACCAGGGAGGAATGTCGGGATTGCTGAACTGACTGGGACAGGGATCGCAATGCGATCGACTTCCACGTGAGTGAAGGCTTCTCAGCCATGTCCACTGCGTCTGGCTTCAAGAGGGATACTCCTGAGCATGGGATACTGGTAGAAAGGAACCCACAGAGAGTCGTCCTGAAAACAGGAATCAAGAAGATAAAACCTCTCCAAACTGCTTGGAGGTTGCTCAAAACCACAAGAATTTATTCTCTGTGAGGCTGCAGAGCACAGACGGGGAAAGGTGGGACAAAGTCCAAGGGGTCACCAGCAGAGTCATCATGCAATGTCAACAAAGAGTTTACCGAAAGGCGGCTTCCGTCAAAGGCGGAGGTCTTGCCCAAATGACAGAAAGAGGAACGCCAGGAAAAGCAAGCAGTGAGAGGGAGGGGGCTGGGAAGGGGGTCGGACTGTTGGATGACAAGGAGTTACCCAAATACCAAAGGGGGATGGAAGAGGGTGGAGACGGATGGATGCTTTGCATCTGTCTTCACCCTAGAAGGGGCCGGGCAATGCTATTGGCTGAACGGACATTTTCAGGGAGGGAGCCTGCAGAACAGGCAACGCGGGCGCCAAGCGGCCACCGGCAGGGATCGTCTCTGGGGCAGGGGCTGAATCCCAGCGGATTGGCATGCAGTGCGAGTGGCCAGGGGCAGTGTGGGGCAGGGCCAGACGGGGCGCTTGCCAGTTTCAAGCCTGGTCAGGGATACCCGGGAAAAGCCGCCGCTCGCTGTTCTCTGGCACTCGGAGCTTCATTGTGGCCTGAAGAGGGAGGGTGGCCGAGCGCCAGAAGGAAGCCGGGCAGAATCACTCTGCAGCACTCCCAAACATCGCCCCGCATCTTAAGCCTCTGCATGTCTACTCAGAGGCAAGTAGGACTTTGGCCCCAGGGCTCGCTCTGCCTCACCAGCGGCCAAGTGCTCCATGGGGCAAGCGCTTTTGGGGCAGGCTCCCCGGTTTGGCGAACTGGAATGGAGGCAATGCCATGGAGGGGGTGATGAGCTGAGCCCGTCAAGAGGAACAGAAAGGGCTTCTATTCTGTGCAAATAGTAAGAGGAAGGGGAGACAGGAGGTGGGGCTGCGTAAAAGAGAGGGAGGGGATCTGCCAACTGTTGGAACAGGCACAGATGTTACCAGATGAGTATTCTGCTTCTGTATTCTCCCCAAAGCAGGGTGGGGGAAATGTGCCTGGGGGGTGCGATGAGGCTGGGGTTATGGGGGCACAGATGAAAGTCACCCCCCTAGAAGTTCAGGAGCTCCTTAGGGCCCTGGACGTTATGAAGGCACTGGGCCCTGATGGGCTACACCGGAGGGTACTTCATGAATTGGCAGGGGTACTCTCATACCCATGGGTCTCAGTTTCTGAGGCCTCACGGAAAATGGGAGAAGTCCCAGAGGACTGGAGGGTGGCATCAGTGGTCCCAGTCTTCAAAAAGGGTAGCAGAGGGGACAAGGGGAATTACAGGCCAGGCAGCCTTACATCAGTTTTGGGAAAGATGATGGAAAAGCTGATAATGGGGAAAGCTCTAGAAGGGAGGCTGGCAGCCACGCACACGGCTCCCGCAAAAACAGGTCCTACCAGACGAGCCTTGTGGTTCTATGACAGGGTTTCGAGGTGGCTGGACGGAGGGGATGAGGAAACATAGAAACAGAGCGAGTCAGAAGGGGCCTCCTGGGCCATCTAGTCTGACCTCCGGCACCAGCCGGCTCCGCTCATGACATGCCCACCATGTGCACATCCAGCCTGTCCTTGAACACCCTCACCGATGGGGCCTCAACGACCTCCCGTGGAAGCCCATTCCACGCCCTCGGGGTCCTAAGGATGTGGTTTACCTGGATTTCAGCAGGTGTTTGACAAGGTGCTGCATGATAATCCTGGCTGAGAAATGGATGAGCATCAGGACACAGAGCTGCTCTGCCCGATGGATTAGGGCATGGCTGATGGACCGTAAGCAGAGGGTGACTGGCGGCCAGTGAAGAGCAGGACTCAGTTCTGGAACCAAATCTGTTCAACTTTTCATCAGTGACCTGGAGGAGGGGATGACCAGTCTGCTGACCCGATTTGCAGACAATACCAAAGTGGGGGTGGCGGCCACGACCAGGGAGCAGGTACTCCAGATCCAGAAGGATCTGGACAGGCTGTGGCAGTAAGTGGGTGGGGGACCAAGGATGGCGTTGCACGTGTTTCTGCGTCCGTGCAGAGTGGCTTGCCACCGGGGGCCAAAGGGCCCCTTCCTCATGAGCATGACCCACACAGGGGTGGGGTGTGGTGGGTGCTCTCGGGACTCCGCTGCCAGTGCAGACGCTGGGTAACCTCGGCCTTCGGGGGGCTTTCGTGCTCGGTGCTTCTGCCTGTGTACAGGGGGCCGCACTTCCGGAGGATATGCAAAGGGAAGAGTCGGCTGCCGGTGTCCAATGTTGCTTTCCTATGTGGCACCAACTACATGGCAACTGGCAAAAGCAAGCCGTCCAAGAACAGTGAAGCGGCCAAAAGGAGAGGCGGGGGAGGCTGCGGGAAATGGTCCGGAGCCCGGCTGAGCGAGGGCGGATCCCGACCAGGCCACGAAGGATGCGGGCGCGGGCTGGCACGGGGGCTGCAGCGCGGAGCAGCCCCGCCGAGCCGAGCCGAGCCGAGCCGAGCCGAGCGCCGGCGGGCGCCACCCGCGAGCTGCCGCGGGCTCGGAGGCTGCCCGGCCAGCCCGCCGCCCACGCCCCAGCGGCGGGACCCGATCCTGGCCTGCGCCACGCCGGCCCGGCGGCGGAACGCCCCCCCGCCGCGCCGCGCCTACGTTTCCCGACAGGCAGCGCGCGCGCGGGCGGGGCGGGGCGCGTTGCCATTGTTACGGCGCGGCGAGGGGCGCGGCCTGCCTGCCTGCCGGGCTGCCTACGTCGGGCCGGGCCGGGCCGGGCGGGCGAGGCGCAGCGCAGCGCCGCGGCCGGGATGGCGGAGCCGGAGAGCCTGGAGACGGCGGCCGAGCACGAGCGGATCCTGCGCGAGGTCGACAGCACCGACACGGCCTGCCTGGGCCCCACCCTCAGGTGCCCCTGCGGGCAGCGGGCGGGCAGCGGGCGGGCTCCTGGGGCGCCGAGCCCCGCGGCGGCTCCGGGCGGCGGCTCGGCCGCGCCTGCTGGGGCGGCGGGCTCGCCCTCGGCCGGGCGGCGAGGCAACGGGGAGGGCGCGGGGGGGGCGGCTGCGGTTCCCGGCCGGGGGTCGGGCGCGCCTTCCGCGGGGCGCCTCTCGCGCTTCCCACGCCGCCGCCCCCCGCCCCCCGCCCCCCGGCGTGGGGCAGGGAGGCGGCTGCACGTCGGGGGCGCCGTGGGGCGGCGCTTTCACGCGAGGGGCGCCTGCCGCCCGCCTCGCTGGGCCCGGAAGCGGCTGTGCGCCTGCCCGCTTTCTCCCGCAGTCGCAGGTGCCGCCGCGCCTTGCGGGCCCCCGGAGCGCAGGACGCGGGAGACCCGCGCTTGGTTCGCCGGTGCATCACAAGTCTGCGCGCACCGCGAGAGCAGCGCCCCCAAGGCGCGCGGCCGGCTGTGAACTTTCCCTGCGGGTGTCTCTGGAAGCCGCCGCTCTCGCGCAATCTCGGCTTTTGTGTGCTTTCACGCTAGAAGCCACTTCCGTCTGGGCAAAAGCACGAACTCGCGCAGACGGCTCTGCAGGGCGTGCGAGGCCGCCGGAGCTTCGCGCTGGAGCCCTTGGGCCGGCCGTCCTGCGGGCGTGCGGGGCTCGCACCTGCCTGCCTCCCCCCCAGTTCCTGGTTGGCGTGGTTTGGAAAGGAAGGAGGGCGGTGGGAGAAGCAGGACAGGGCAGTTCTTCGGGGCCCTTGCGCTGGCTTCCTGTGGTGGGGGCAATCACCCCAAGCGCGGACAGTCCTGCTGTTTGGTCCCAGAGGGCCTCGAGTCGGGAGCCTGAGCGCGCCCTGAAACGCCCTCCCGCCTTCTCTGTGACTCCTCAGCCAGGGCAGTCGGTGCCCCTCCAGACTCTGAGCTGGCAGCTTTTCCTTCCTGCTTTTCCTGCAGTAACCCAGGACGGCTTTACACTGCAGCTTTCCATCAAAAGATATCTGAGGTTTTCCTCCCCTCTAGCAATCCACTGGGAGCAAGTACCAGGCTGCCTTTTCTTTGCGGACCCTGTTAGTTGTGTAGTGAATCAACTCCAAGGGGTTGATCTTATCGAGAACAAGAGAGCTCTGTTCCTGTGCAGCTCGGAGAGGAACCGCACTTTAATTTTCTGTCACGTTCCAGTCGAGTTGTAACCACATAACATTTAATGAGGCAAAGCATGAGATAAGGAATTATGGTGGTGGTTAGAGTGCCGGATTGTATTTGATTTGTATACTGTACACGTTTTTCACCCTTTTGTAAAGAAGGGTACTTGTCTGTGTGGTGACAGGGAGATGGTGTAGTAAAGAGCATGGTATACAAACTGGTAAGCTACTTGTTCAGATCTCTGGAGGACCATGAATTTGCTAATCGGTCTTATATAAGCCTCAGCTCCCACCTGCAGTTTTGAAGTAATAATCCTAAATTATAGGGATGCTGGAAGGATTGTACAGAAGATGTAGAGGGAGCACTTCATCACTTTTAAGTGCCTAATATGAATCATAATGTAATTGGCTGCTTTGTTTGAATCTAATCTATAAGTGGCTTGTTTTGCTGATATGCTAATTTCATGCCTTGTCCAGCACTAACTAGCAGTGATGCTACTTTGGAGCTCAAATGGTGTACCGTTTCTTCTTACTCATGGTACTGTATGTTTACAGTTTTCTGCTTTTCAATAAACAGAAAAGACCTGCTCTTAATTCACCTAGGAC
This sequence comes from Varanus salvator macromaculatus, assembly GCA_023646645.1. Classification (NCBI taxonomy): domain Eukaryota; kingdom Metazoa; phylum Chordata; class Lepidosauria; order Squamata; family Varanidae; genus Varanus; species Varanus salvator. The sequence continues at coordinate 1,493,176 of JAIXND010000772.1, read as the reverse complement.
AGCGATGGGGAACCTGTTAGAGACCGAGTGCCCAAACTGCAACCCAAAACCCACTTATTTGTTGCAAAGAGCCAACACTACAATCAAACCTGAAAACTGAGGTTTTAGTTTAGGAAAAACCATTCACAGCCAGTCCAAACAAATATATATATGTCTTTGGCAGCACACTGACCGGCAATGCGAAAGCTCAGACGAGACATGGCTAATGCATTGCGGCAGGTGACTCGCAGCCCGTATGTGCACTGTTAGCCGATGCTCGGCAGCTGGGGCGATGCTGGGGTGATTTCGCTCACATGCCGACAGAGAAGGCTCTGCGTGACTGCTGTGACCTTACCCTGCTGCACTCCCCTAAGCCTAATACAGGGTTGAAATACCATTGAAAGAGGCAATTTTGAAAAAGCTTTCCTTGAGTAGCTTTATCTGCACTGCTCAACATTTCTGCCCATTCAAAACACATTCCAAGCATCAAAATCATGCCAGGACACCTCATTTTTCTCACCCCAACCCTACTCTGGTGCACACCCCTAACCCTAATACAGGGCAAAAGTTCCATAGAAAATGGCGATTTTAAAAAAACCTTCCTTGAGTAGCTTTTTCTGCACAGCTCATCATTTCTGCCCATTCTAAACACATCCCAACCACCAAACCCATGCCTGGACACCTCGTTTTTCTTACCCTTATGCAGTGATTTGGGACCGTTTAGAGCCCGGTGCCCAAACTGCTACCCAAAACCCACTTATTTATCGCAAAGTCCCAACACTGCAATCAAACCTGAAAACTGAGGTTTCAGTTTAGAAAAAACAATGCACAGCCTGCCCAAGCAAAGTTATATATATGCTTGGCAGCGCACTGACCCGCCACACGATCGCTTGGATGAGTCGCCTCTAATGTGTCGCGCCTTCTGATGTCATCGCCTGGCACCACTGCTCCTTTCCAAGCATGCGCATGGCCCCTATATGCACCGTTATCTGATGCTCAGCTGCTCGGGCGATGCTGGGAGCAACTTGGCTCGTGTGCCGACAGAGAGGGCTCTGCATGTCCGCTGTGGCACGTGTGCCATAGGTTTGCCACCACTGACCGAGGACATAATCTTCTCCATGTTTAGACCAAAAATTGCCTGCAGCTCCTAGCATCCCCGGCCAGCCATGTTTGTCACAGAATGTTGGGAGAGCTGTACCATATTTTCTGTCCAACAATTCATAGGCTTCTGCCTTGGACAGCGTTGGACTTTTAGAGGGATAGTTCCTATACATCATTAGAGCAGGGGTGGGAAAGTGGTGGGTTGCCCGCGGGCCTTCGATGCTGCTTGTGGGGCCTGCCCAAGCACTGACGCCGTGCAGCGCTGGCAGGGAGTCACCCCTGTTCCAGGAGCATTGGGCGCTGTCCTGGTTCTGCCCACTGTGCCCAGGCAGAGGGAACCTTTCCTGCCCGCGGTGCTGTGGAGGCTCTTTGGCTGTCTTTGGTGAGGACCTCCCATGTTCAGCAGCATAGAGGGAACCCGGCAGCCACCTGTGATTGGTGGCGCTACAGTGGTGCTTTCCGTCTCCCCTGAGCCCCCCAGTCGTTCCCACAGAGGAGACTTGGCCAGGCAGGATGGCCTCCAGGGGCCTTCCAGAATCCCACCAGGCAAGGTGGATTTTGAGGAGGGACTTGAACCAAATGGAGGAGAGGGTTGCATGACGCCTGTCCCAGGAATGAAGGGTAGCGCGTACAAGTGGGTGGGGTTGTTTGCTGGAGCCGGAGGCACTTGGGCAGCTGAGGGTGCTGGGAAGTTGCAAGGGAGCTGGTGGGACGTACGAGCAGAATGGTAGAGAGGCAGGGCAGTGAAGGGCTTGGAAAGTGAGGGTAGAAAAAGCCCCGAATTACAGCACAGGCGATTAATGTGCCCGCACGGTGCTGCATTGGTGAGAATGGACAAAATAGAGGCAACATTTTTCAGAGAGAGAACTGGAGCGGCTGCAGCACATGCCGCTTGCCGAAGAACAACGCAAGGGTGGAGTCCGAGCTCCAAAATACAGAACTCTTCCTGGATCTTTGTTTGAAGTTGGTGTTGGAGGGCAGCCCTCTGAAGGGCAGTTTGCCAGCCACGCAGTCTAAAAGATAAACAAAAGCCCCGGTAGACACTCGGAGAGGTGTCCATGGCGCACTGGTGCTCACAGGCATCGCGCTGGGGGACTCGGACACAGAGAGAACTGCAGGACAACGCCTGCAGAGCCTGGCGGGATCCCAGGGGAGCGGGGCACATGGGGAGGGGTGTCCGCAGCGGAGACTTGGATTTGGGAGCAAGGAGGAGGGAGAAATTGGGAGGTAGCGGAGAGGGTGAGTGTGCAGGTGATTCATTCTGAGCATACAGGAAACAGTCAGACCGCTGAAGAGGAGGAGGCAGGGTGGACGTGGCGATGTGGTGGAGAGCTGGGGCGGCATCAGCTGGACATTAAAAGGGGCAGGAGGATCAGGGGGATAGAAACAAAGCGAGCAGAAGGGGCCTCCGGGCCACGTAGTCTGACCCCTGGCTGCAGCCAGCTCTGCTCATTCAATATCCAGCTTGTGGGCTGTCCAGTCTCTCTTGCACACCCTCCCCGATGGGGCCTCGACCACCTCCCTCAGAAGCCCTCGGGGTCCTGACTGTCAGGAAGTGCTTCCTGAGATCCACCCTGAAGCCTGGTTCCTTGAGCTTTGCCTCACTGGATCGTGTCCTGTCCACCACCACCACAGGGGAGAACAGATCGTGACCCTCGTCCGTGTGACAGCCCTTTGCGTATCTCTGTGTTGGAGTCTCCTCCTCTCCGGGCTGAAAAGACTCGGTTCCCTCAATCTCACCTCTCGCGGCATTCCCCTGCCCCACCCCCATCCAGCTACCATCCTTGCGCCCCTGTGCGGAACTGATTCCAATCTAGCGAAGAATCTCTTACAATGTGGAGCTCAGCATCGGGCACAGTGCCATTGGGCACAGTGCTTCAGTTGCGTGCGCACCAGAGTGTATAGAGCAGTGCCAGCACCTCTCTCGATCTGGAAGCCATGCTTCTGGCTAATACCTCCAGGGGGTGGTGTATGTACACCTGCTTAACCACTGTATAGAAGCATTAGATGAAGGTACCTGGATAGCCAATGTGTCCCGTGTGGCAGGAGAAATGAATGGGCAGAAGGAGAGGTGGGCGTCTGGCAGAGGAGAGGCAGAAGTCGGCGGGTCGGAGCTCAAGGGGGTTGTTTTTGCGTGGAATCGGAGCATTCCAGCTTCTTGAGCAGAGGGCAGGAAGGCCTTACCAGGCAGCACACCTGGTGGACGGGTGCCTGACATTCCTTAGCTAAGGCTGCGACCTGGAAGCAGGTTGTGGCGCTTCAGTTGTGGATCTCAGGGGTGAAGTAGTCCTTTTAGCCAGGTTAAGGGCAAAGGAGAAGTACGTTATGTGGGTGCTTTCCTTGTGCCAGAATAAATTAGTCAGTCTTTAAGGTGCCACAAGATCCTTTGCTTCTGTTTCCTTCGACTACCTTGGCCGCCCCTGTGGGCAGTATCTCAAAAGTATTTGCGCACGTGTGAAGTATGCCCAAATCTTGTGCTTGCGCATAGCATGCCCAAATATTCAATCCACTGCACATGAACACACCCATGCAGTATTACAGGCCTCAAGTGGCATGGGAGGCATTCAGGAAGAGGCGCTTGACTGCTGCGGAGAACCAGGCCGTGTCGCTGCACTGCTGGCTTCCAAAGTCAGACGAGACTGGAAGCGGTGCCGAGGGATCAGGGGGGTGGAGGCTGTGCCTGAAACATCCTGTGAAAGGCGTGGGAGACGGTCTCATAGACTCACAGGAGAGCGGAATTGGAAGGGGCCTGTGGGACCATCAGGTCCGTGCCCTGCTCAGTGCAGGAGCGCAGGCAAAGCGTCCCGGAGACGGGCAGCTGCAGTGCAAGGTGTCGAAGGCACCTGAGCCAGTCAGTGGCCTTCGCTGGCCGGGGCAGGCGCGCTGAGGGGCCCCGTCTGACTGGAGAGCCAGGGGGGTGGGAGCCCAAAGGTGGAAGGGGCCGTGGCTTTGCTTGTCATAGAAACAGAGCGAGTCAGAAGGGGCCTCCTGGGCCATCTAGTCTGACCTCCGGCACCAGCCGGCTCCGCTCATGACCTGCCCACCATGCGCATGTCCAGCCTGTCTTTGAACACCCTCACCGATGGGGCCTCAACGACCTCCCGTGGAAGCCCATCCCACGCCCTCGGGGTCCTAACTGTCAGGAAGTGCTTCCTGGCATCCAAATTGAACCTTGGCTCCCTGAGCTTTGCTCCATTGGAGCGCGTCCTGCCTTCCTCTGCAGGGGAGAACAGGCCTCTCCCCATCTCCATGTGACAGCCCCTCACATACCTGTATGTTGCCAACATATCCCCTCTGAGTCTCCTCTTCTCCAAGCTGAAGAGACCCAGTTCCCTCAGTCTACAGGCCAGATTCTAAGGATATCTCGGGGGAGAGACACAGTAATTATGGGGGATTTCAGTCTCCCGGATATTACTTGGGAGACTCACTCGGCGGTGACAGCCAGGTCACGTCGCTTCCTAGAAGCTCTAGAGGGTGGGTTTTTCACACAGAGGGTCCGAGAGGCGATGAGGGGGGGAAACATCCTGGACTTGGTCTTGACCAATAGGGAGGAGCTGATAGATGAAGGACAGATTAGGGGAGCTCTGGATGCGAGTGATCACTCCATCCTTTGCTTTGAGATCAGGGGACTGGGGCCGTGCAGCAGGGCGAGCACTAGAAGCTGGGACTTCAAGAGGGCCAACTTTGGCCAACTGAAGGCCAGGCTGGGGAAAGTCTCCTGGGATAGGTTACTGGAAGGTAAGCGAGTTGAGGAGGGGTGGATGGCACTCAAAAGGGAGGTTTTGCAGGCGCAAGCCCTGACAATACCTCTAGTCAGTAAGGTGGGGAGGCGGAGGAGAGTGCCGCCATGGATGCGAAAGGAGGTGGTTAGAGGGATTAGACGAAAGAGGAACCTCCGTAGGAAATGGGTACTGGGGGAAATAGACAAAAGGGTATACCGGGAGGAGGAGGCCCATTGCAGAAGGATTCTTCTCAAGGCTAAGGCTGATTATGAGCTGAGACTTGCCAAGAATATCAAGAGCAACAAAAAGGGCTTCTTCCAGCATGTAAATAGGAAAAGGAAGGGGAGACAAGTGGTGGGACCACTAAATAAGGAGGCAGGAGATCCAGTGACTGACATGAGGGAACAGGCACAGATGCTAAATGACTATTTTGCCTCTGTGTTCTCCCCAAAGCAGGACGGGGGATATCCGTATAGGAGATTGGATGAGGCTGGGGACTTAGGGGCAGAGATTAGAGTCACCCCCCTTGAAGTCGAGGGGCTCCTCAGGGCATTGGACATTACAAAGGCGCCTGGCCCTGATGGGTTACACCCAAGAGTACTTAGAGAGTTGTCAGGGGTTCTCTCATGCCCGCTGGCCTCCATTTTTGAGGCCTTGTGGAGAACAGGTGAAGTTCCAGAGGACTGGAGGGTGGCATCGGTGGTCCCAATTTTCAAAAAGGGTAGTAGGAAGGACATGGGGAATTATAGACCGGTTAGCCTTACGTCCATTGTAGGAAAAACAATGGAAAGGCTCATAATAGAGAGAGATCTAGTGATGCTAGATAGGGAAGGGAGGCTGACAGCCACACAACACGGCTTCCGCAGAAACAGGTCCTGCCAGACAAACCTTGTGAAATTCCATGACAAGGTTTCGAGATGGCTAGGTGGAGGGGATGCAGTGGATGTGGTATACCTGGATTTCAGCAAGGCCTTTGACAAAGTGCCCCATGATATCCTGGTGGAGAAACTGAGGAGTTTTGGGATACACCAAAGCACTGTCCGGTGGATTAGGGCATGGCTGACTGACCGAAAGCAGAAGATAACCATTAGCGGGGAATCGTCGGGATGGCAGCCAGTGACAAGCGGGGTCCCCCAGGGCTCTGTCCTGGGGCCGATCCTGTTTAATCTTTTCATTAACGACATGGAAGAAGGGGTGAACAGTCTGCTGATGAAATTCGCAGACGACACTAAAACTGGAGCAGTGGCCACAACTGAGGAGCAGGTACTCCAGATCCAAAAGGATCTGGACAGACTATGGAAGTGGGCAGGAGACAACAGGATGGCGTTCAATGTGGAGAAGTGCAAGGTCTTGCACATGGGGCATAGTAATAGCTGTCATAAGTACAGGTTAGGGGACAAGTGGCTGGAGAGCAGCACTTGTGAAAGGGACCTCGGGGTACTGGTTGACCGCAGGCTAAACATGAGTCAGCCGTGTGATGCGGTGGCCAAGAGGGCGAATGCCACCCTTGGTTGCATAGCCAGAAGTGTGGCTTCTAGATCAAGAGAGGTATTACTACCACTCTACATGACTCTGGTGCACCCGCAACTGGAGTATTGTGTTCAGTTTTGGGCCCCTCATTACAGAAAGGATATAGCCAGGTTGGAGTCAGTGCAGCGTAGGGCCACAAGGATGGTGGCTGGTTTGCAGGGGATGCCGTATGAGGCAAGACTGAGGGAACTGGGTCTCTTCAGCCTGGAGAAGAGGAGACTCAGAGGGGATCTGCTGGCAACATACAGGTATGTGAGGGGGTGTCACATGGAGATGGGGAGAGGCCTGTTCTCCCCTGCAGAGGAAAGCAGGACGCGCTCCAATGGAGCAAAGCTCAGGGAGCCAAGGTTCAATTTGGATGCCAGGAAGCACTTCCTGACAGTTAGGACCCCGAGGGCGTGGAATGGGCTTCCACGGGAGGTCGTTGAGGCCCCATCGGTGAGGGTGTTCAAAGATAGGCTGGACATGCACATGGTGGGCATGTCATGAGCAGAGCCGGCTGGTGCCGGAGGTCAGACTAGATGGCCCAGGAGACCCCTTCTGACTTGCTCTGTTTCTATGTTTCTATGTTTCTTGCCTCATACGGCATCCCCTGCAAACCAGCCACCATCCTTGTGGCCCTACGCTGCACTGACTCCAACCTGGCTATATCCTTTCTGTAATGAGGGGCCCAAAACTGAACACAATACTCCAGTTGCGGGCGCACCAGAGTAGTGTAGAGTGGTAGTAATACCTCTCTTGATCTAGAAGCCACACTTCCTGATCTAGAAGCCACACTTGTCCTGGGCCTCATCCGGATATTCCTTTCCTGATGGGTGACGGAGGGGAAGAAAGCCGGGCCCTTCAGTGCCGTGTTCACACAGCATGCCAGCATCCGTGTTTCAGCCCCTGCGGTGTAATAGTCTCCCCCCTGCCCCGGCCTTCCTCTGAGGCGCTGCAAAACGTGTGTGTGGTTGATCGTGGCGTTTGGCAGCAGTCGCGCTGGGGCTCTTTCAAGTCACTGACCCACTGCTTCATTTTCTGTCCATGAGTTCTAGATATGATGATCTATTTTAAAAATCTCTAAATACCATATTTTTCGCTCTATAAGACGCGCCTGACCATAAGACGCACCTAGTTTTTAGAGGAGGAAGGCAAGAAAAAAAATATTCTGACTCAGATGGGCACATCATCACAGGCACATTCCCCATCGCTTCCCCATGGGCTGCACATCCGACAGACTTACTGCACACACATATTCGCTCTATAAGACGCACAGACATTTCCCCTTACTTTTGAGGGGGAAAAAAGTGCGTCTTATAGAGCAAAAAATACGGTAACTTTTAAGAGCACAAGCCCTGTAGGATGGCTTACACCATAACATGCCAACCAGTGATAAACAGCACAAAATAACACATTGGACACACATGAGCACTGAAACATCAGGCCCCGAGAAAAGCAACATTGAAAACATGCAACACTCTGAAACTGATTGCCTTCCAGTTGTTGTGATTAGGCTGAGCTGGGGAGGTTGAAAAATGACCCAGGCTTCTAGTCTTGCCTCCTAAAGCCGAGTATGTTGTGTTCCCTGCCTCTGCCTGTGCTTTTGGACTCCCATTAATTTGTCTGTCCCGGCTCAGTCTCTGGGCTGCATGTCCCGCTCTCATTTAGAGGGCAGTCATGTGATCTTACTTTGCGCTGGATGATTGTATTTTTAAGTGCTCTTGTCTTCTGAAATATTTTTGTAGCCTGTGCCTTTAGGGAGCCGAAGGGTTCCAGAGGAGGGCAACCAAAAGGATCCATGGTTTGGGGACACTGCCCTGTGAGGAGAGGCTGAGAGAGCTGGGCATGCTCAGTCTTGACATGGGGGGACATGGTATCCCTGTATAGGTATCTCAGAGGCTGTCACAGAGAGGAAGGTCCAGATCTCTTCTGGCTGATGCCGGAGTGCAGGACACGGAAGAATCAGTTGGGTTGTGGCAACCAGAGAGGTTCGCCTGGCGCCGTCGTTATTTGCTTTTCGGTGCCAGGTGAAGACCTTTTTATTTAAAAGTTATTTTAATTGTTAATTTATATTTGTTGTATTTATGGTATTTATGGTATTTATGGTATTTTTTAATCTTCATCTTGAGATGGGCTAGTTTTTTTTTAAGTTTTTAAATAATTTAATTAGTTTATATTGGTTTAATTATTGTTGTGAGCCGCCCCGAGGCTTGGTTGCAAGGGGGCGGCATACAAATATGTGAATAAACAAACAAACAAACAAACCCAGATTCAGGCTGGACATCAGGAAAAGCTTCCTCACGGAGCAAGACGACAGGGGAACCAGCTGCCTGGAGAGGTGGGGGCTCCCCCACATTGGGGACATTCAAGGCGAAACTGGGCAGCCTCCTGAGTGGGATGACGTGACTCGGTGTCCTGCACCAGCAGTGAGTTGGACCTGATGGGCTTCATGGTCCCTTCCAGCCCTGCAATTCTATGATTCTTTTTCTCGGTGTGGTACATGTCTGACCTTGCAGCTCTTTCCAAGATAATTCCAGCTTTGTTGTAACATTTCTACTTCAGGCTGCTTGTGATAGCATGGTGTTTCTAATGGTTATAGTAGAACGTGGTTAACTGCTCAAGGTTGGCTGAAGTGAGACGCTAACCCAGAATCTCTCCTGCTCGGCAAAATGCCGAGTTTCGACAGTGATACTGAGCCCGACAAAATATACTAGGTTGCGTCCAGACTCGATTAGAGGGGATCCTTCACTTTTGCGGCTTCTAGTAGTGTCTTCATAGCATGGAAATGGCCCAGGGCTGTGTTTGCGTGGACGAGGACTTCTGTGTTGGAGCAGAATCTTTGCGTGGCCCGACCGGCTGCGGTCTCTGAACTGGCAGCGCGGCGACTTGGCAGTGCGAGCTTTTCTTATCACGTCATGGATTCTGGGCTCAGCTCTGCCGTTCAAACCAGGTTTCAGGCTGCAGCCCCAATATGTTGCTGGATTCCTTCACAGCTTTGTGAAAATTGGGGAAGAGGGGATGAGCAGAGAGATTTCTCTTCGCTGCAAGTCGATGCAGTTCATTAGCTTCTTTGCCTGAAACCGGCTCTGGCTGAGCTGACTTCTCCAGCTCTTTGTAAACTCTGCGAGTGAAAGCCCTGGTGCTGGGATGGATAAAAATCATTTTTTAAACATAAAAAATCAGATTATTTAATTTACATTGGATTTTTTAAAAAATGAAATGCTTCTTGAGGAAAAATTATCTAAAGATAGTTTTCTATTTAAGATACATTATAGTCCAAAAGTTATTCATCATGAAATAAGGATGAGTTTCATTATGTAGCATCAGGTTGTATATTCACACAATGTTTAAATTTTTTGGCAATAGATTCCATTGATCTATTCACAATGTCATGCTCTACCAGAGGTTTCTGTAAGATTATTGGACAACTTTTCTGTCTAGAGATCCTATCGAAGATGCTTGGTTTTACAGTTCTCAAAACTGTGAATTTGTGTCTGCAGAGATCAAATGCCTCATCTTCACAGCAAAAATGTTATAAAACAAACATACAGAGCTGAGAAAAAGACCTTAATCCTGCTGCTCCTTTGCAAATCTATGAACACAGAAGTGCGAAGTTTCAAAAAAATTCAATGACTAGAAGAAGATGGTTGGGAGTGGAATAGATCTGCACAAGAAGCTAAGTGTGAGAAGGGAGGAGCAAGCAGCGAAAATGAAAGGGAGTAGAACACGCCACAAGCCTGTGGATCTTTCTGTGTATTTGGCCTGCTTATCATATGATTCTTTCTCTGGAGGAGAAAGTCCGTACTGGCAGCAGGCCGTAAAAGAGACCTGGTCTCTTTTTAAGGAAGTCTTAGGCGTGCATGCATGCAAATTATGTGGGACACCGTGGCTGTTCCCTGCGTACTGACCAGTGATTCAGATACGATCCGCCCTGCCCGATGCTGCTCGCATGCATTGCATTGCCGTGCATGGGCTTGCTGCGCTTCAGTGAGTCCTTGGGATGTGCAGTCACAGATGCCACCTTCGAGCTGGCGCAGGTGGCTGCATGGCAGGCTACCCCAGGGAAAGAGGATCGCCCCAACACAACGCCGCCCGCCTCCCCTCGCCCACCCGGAGTTTCTCCAGGTACTTTTGGATGCGAAGGAACGGTTCTTGCTCAGCACTGGTGAGGCCTGAGTTTGGAACAAGCGTCTTCTTCCAGGAGCTCTGATTCTGGGTGTTCACTGAGGACGGTGCGGGACAGTGAATTTCTGCAGCTGGCTTCTGAATGGGGCCTTGAGTTGTCCTGAGTGAACGCCCCTCTGTACTTGGCAACTTTTATTTTAGAGTTTGAAAATTGTGCATTGCTTTACGTACCTTGGCAGAAAGATGGGATATACATTTACACACACACACACATTTGTATACATAAATATACATATACATAATAATGAGGCCAAAAGGCTTGTGAACAGGCTTGGAAATGGGTGGATTTTGAATGACTCATTTACATCTCTACCATGTGAGTGGGGGGTGGGGGAGAGATAAGCTTGTGGTCCTCAGGATCCTTCTTGGAGCTGTGGCCAATGGCCATGTTGTTGGCAGAAGGACTAAAGGCATAAAGTGGCCAAAAACAGCATTAAAAAAGAGACTGCAAACTTGCAGATACAAAGCTTGAGTGCATAATGCTGGTTCACAAGGAAAATATTGTCAGCCTTGCACAAAAGCAGCTGAAATTTCTGTTTTGCATTATACAAATTTGTACTGTGTATAATTTAGTCACTTTATTGAAAATGAAATGATAAAACAGTTTGATTTATCAATTTTGAGTGCGTTTAATCAGCATCTTCTCCTGATGAGCTCATCATTTACAATTGGTGTGTCCACATATGTGAAGAAGATCGTGGCAGAGAGGAAATAATAAAGGAGATGAGAGGAATGGGAGGAATGTGTGAATACTGTCACGTAGACTTGATTATTAGCGGGTGGAGTTGTGTGGTCTTATTTTGGGGTCTCTGCGGGGTCTTGCAGCTACCCTCAGCATGTAGTGATGACTAGAATGCAGTGGCTATTAGAAACCAGCATGAATTTATCAAGAACAAATCCTGCTTGAATAATCTGATTTTATTTTTTGTTTGGGTAACCTCCCTGATGGACTGCAGGAATGCTGTGGACATAATCTATCTTGACTCCAGCAAAGCTTCTGACAAAGTCCCCCACAATATCCTGATTAGCAAACTAGCTAAAAGTGGACTAGATGGATCAACAATTGGGCGGATCCGCAGCTGGTTACAGAATTGGACTGGGAGAGTGTGCCTCAGTGGCACCTTCCTGGACTGGGAGAGGCAACGAGTGGGGCCCGCAGGGCTCAGTCCTGGGCCCAGTGCGTCAGCTTTTGTATTAATGATTCAGGTGAGGAAGTGCAGGGAATTAGATTGCAAATGACACCAAACGGGGTGGGAAAGCGAATACTCTGAAGACAGAAAGAAGACCCAAGGCGATCTTGATAGGCTGGAGTGCTGGGCTGGAAACCACAGGATGAAATTCGGTCGTGACAAATGCCAAGCTCCACACAGAGAAAAAACAGAAACAGCGAGTCAGAAGGGGCCTCCCAGGCCATCTAGTCTGACCCCTGGTTCCAGCTGGCTCCGCTCTTGCAATGCCTACCGTATGAAAAAGAAACCAGATACATGGTTTCAAGATGGGGAATACTGGGCTCAATGATACTGCAGCGAGAAGGATCTTGGAGCTGTTGTAGATCACAAGCCGAATATAAGTCAACAGTGTGATCTGGCTGCCAAAAGGGCAAATGCTGTTTTAGCCTGTGCCAATAAAGCATCACTTCCACTTCCAAATTGTGAAGTACTGGTTCCCTGCGCTCGGCACTGATGAGGCCTCGTCTGTTTCAAGTTCTGTGCATCGGAGTTTTAGAGAGATGCAGACCAGCAACAAGGAAGCAAAGCCCGATGAGGAGAGACCAGGAGAACCATCTGTGTTTAGCCTTGAGAAGGGACAACCGAGAGGAGATAAGATGGCGCTCCGCAAGCACTTGAAAGGCTGTCCCGAAGAGGAAGGCCAGAATCTCCTCTTGATCATCTCAGAGTGCAGGACAAATTCTGCCCTGCCATCGGGAAAAACTTCCCGACTGGGAGCAGCAGGACGATGGCGCCCATGGCCCAGGGAAGTGGGGGGCTCCCCCACACCGGAGGCATCCAAGATGCCACTGGGAGGGATGTCGTAGCTTTGAGTCCTGCCCCGGGATGTCTCGCCCCTTCCAGCTCTACTTTCCTGTGATTCTAGGGGGCTTCCAAATGCTTTAGGTGGCACCCCCACAACTCGTCCCTTGGACATGCTGGCTGGGCCTGATAGGAGCTGTAGTCTGAAGCGTCAGGGCACCAGGTTGGGAAGTCTGGCAGATCCTAACCTTCGGGGGCCTCATGCATGTGGAAGGTAAGAGTGGGGTCCCTGCCTCTTCCCGGCCACGTCCTGCATCACCTGGAGCCGTGCTGCTTTCTCTGCCCCCCCCCCCCCCGGCGAGCTTCCCCAGTGACGTGACACAAGTGCGGAGGAGCACGCCTCCGGGAGTCCATGCAGTTCGGCTTGTAGGATTTGGGGGTTTCCGCTCGCTTGAAATGTTCATGTCCTGCCTCCCCCCCCCCCATTTAGATTGCTTTGGAAGGGGATTAGATAAACTGGGGAGGGGGGGTCTGTCAATGGCTGCCTCTCCCGGGGGCAGTACTGGAGGCCACGGCGCCTCCCCCCAGCGCTGCCTCATGGCCTGCTCGGGGCCCTCCTGGAGGCACCTGGCTGGCTGCCCAGCAGCGGAGCGCTGGGCTGTCTGGACCTTCGGTGTCATGCAGGAGGACTGCGCCTGCTTTCTTGCCCGAGGTGGCCGGCAGGAAGAGCGGAGCACACAGTGAAAGCTAATAAGCAGGGAGAACCTGGGGCACAGAGCAAAGATTTGGAAGGCGTTTGTCCCAGAGGGTGCGGCTCTGTCGTAACCGCGTGCTGGCAGAGCTGCTGGCTGTTAGGTGAGGGCGGAAATGTAAGCGGGAAAGGCGATGAGCAGCAGATGCACGTAGGAGCGGATTTAAATGTTTACCAAGTGAGTAAGCAAAAGGAGTTTGCTCTGTGGTGGGGTTCATAACTCAGCCACGTAAGGCCTTCTCCCTGCAGGAACGGGGCCTTTGAGCGCAGGCTGGATGTCCTTCTGCGCCTGCCTGTATGGCCTCGTTCTGTGGGCACGGTTTAAATGCAGGTATTCCCCAAAGGCCTCTTCGCCCCCCTGTCTCAGCAGCCTTGTGGGGGAGCTCATGCGAAGGGAAGGACGTTGACTGGAAAATCAGAACCTTTCTCGGATGGCTGCATGCTCACTAAGGCGCTTTACTCCGCAGGAGATTTTTGTAGAAAAGAATGGGAGTAGCAAACATGGGAGCTGTTGTCCTAGGGAAGGCTGGCTTCTTACTTGGCTGTCCTGATCAGAAAGCCCTATTTTTATATATCCTGTGTTTGCGTTGGCCTGGTGGGTTCCTATTCCCTCCCAAACCATCATGTGCTGCTATGCAGGAAGAAGGCAATTCTTTATTTTTTCCTTTGTGAATTCTTGTCAAAGGAAGCTCATAATTGCACCTTGGGCTGAATGGGTTGTGCCATAGGAGTCCACCGACCTTGAAAACCCCACACCTCTATGAGCCCTGGGTGGGTAGCAGCCACTTCTTGAGAGCTTTGGGAAGGAAGGAAAACACAGTGGGCGTAAATGAGATCTCAAGGTGAACTTTGCCTGGAGTAATAGAAACAGCGCGAGTCAGAAGGGGCCTCCCGGGCCATCTAGTCTGACCCCCGGCTCCAGCCGGCTCCGCTCACGACATGCCCAGCCTATCTTTGAACACCCTCACCGATGGGGCCTCAATGACCTCCCGAGGAAGCCCATTCCACACCCTTGGGGTCCTAACTCTCAGGAAGTGCCTCATGACATCTAAATGGATCCTTGGTTCCCTGAGCTTTGCCCCGTTGGAGCGCATCCTGCCTTCCTCTGCAGGGGAGAACAGGTCTCTACCCTTATCCATGTGACACTCCCTCACATACCTGTATGTCGCCAACAGATCCCCTCTGAGTCTCCTCCAGGCTGAAGAGACCCAGTTCCCTCAGTCTCTTCCCATATGGCTTCCCCTGCAAACCGGCCACCAACCTTGTGGCCCTACACTGCACTAACTCCAACCTGGCTATATCATTTCTGTAATGAGGGGCCCAAAACTGAACACAATACTCCAGTTGCGGGCGCACCAGAGTCGTGCAGAGTGGTAGTAATACCTCTCTTGATCTAGAAGCCACACTTCTGGCTATGCACCCAAGGGTGGCATTCGCCCTCTTGGCCACCGCATCACACGGCTGACTCATGTTTAGCCTGCAGTCGACCAGCATCCCGATGTCCCTTTCACAAGTGCTGCTTTCCAGCCACTTGTCACCTAACCTTTACTTATGACAGCTATTCCTATGTCCCAAGTGCAAGAGCTTGCACTTATCCACATTGAACACCACCCTGTTGTCTCCTGCCCACTTTCATAGTCCTTTCAGATCCTTTTGGATCTGGTGTACCTGCTCCTCAGTTGTGGCCACTGCTCCAGTTTTAGTGTCGTCTGCGAATTTGATCAGCAGACTGTTCACCCCTTCTTCCATGTCGTTAATGAAAAGATTGAACAGGATCGGCCCCAGGACAGAGCCCTGGGGGACCCCGCTTGTCACTGGCTGCCATCCCGACGATTCCCCGCTAATGGTTGCCTTCTGCTTTCAGTCAGTCACTTCTAATTGTTTTAATAAATAAATGATAATAAATAATAATAAATTGTTAGACGTGTGCTCTAAACACGATGAAGCCCGAGAGAGAGGAGCATCATCAGTACCTGGGAAATGCCGAAAGCTTACATTTTACATACATGCATTTATTGGTGGCATGAGGGATTCTGAAGCGGGGAATGAAAGGTTCTTTGGAGAGCTCTGGGGCAGGATGGGCCGTGAGACTCAAGGTATTTGCACATTTCCCGTATGCTGGCCTTGAGAGCTCTTTCTGAGAGACGCTGCTGCCTAGAATACTTCCTGGTGCTTTGGCAGTGGGTGCAACAGTTTGGAGAGAAGGAAGCTGTTTCAGGCTGAGCCCTTCTGGGTTCGCACGTGTGGGGCTGCCCCAGACCTCTTGCAGCACCGAAGGCACCAGCTCTCGAGCGGCGCTCCTCCCCGCTGGCTTCTGCAGCTGGTGCGTGGTTGTTCCCGTCCTCCCTGCGTTGGCGCTTCTGAGCCTCAGAGGGGGCGACTTTCCTGCCCGTGAGAGGTGCTGCCCTCCCTCCGTTCACCCCCGGACCCGGAGGAGGAACCCCGAATGGGCTCAGGGCGCGGCCCTTCCCTGCAAGACCGCCTCTTTCAGGGGGTGCTCAGCCTGCATGCTGGACTTCCCTAATGCGTGCAGCTGCCATGTGGGCCCACACTGAATCTAGGGCTCACTCCTGGGGGAGGGCAGGGCAGCCCAGCAGGTGCGGGGAGGGGCGGTGCGGAAGCCAGGTGCATTTGGAGGCTCAAGGGCAGTCTGGGTAATGGGTGCAGCGCAGGGCTGTGTCATCAGGGGGCAGCCATGCTGTTTTGGGCTGCTAGGTGCTCCCACATCTCAGCCTGCTCAGGTCTGGCTGTATGTCGGGGGCTGTATGAGGACGGGACCCGGGGCACCCAGTGAATCACATACATAGAAGCAAAGAGTCGGAGTGAGTCCGAAGTGGCCTTCCAGGCCCTCTGGTCGATCCCGGCCCCATTCCTTCCCCAGCTGGAGCCCAGGCGCGACGACTGCTGCTCTAGGGTGGCCCATCCTTTTTTTCCTGTTCCTCCAGCCCAGAAACCTTCCCTTGTGAGCCCCCCACCCTTCTTGGAAGTGGCGTGCTAAGCCTCTTTTATTTGAGCCAGTGGCTTTCCCCCGCCTGCTCCTGCTGGTGGGCAGAGAGGGGCTCACCTCCTGAACAGCCTTGCGCCTGTCCGCTGGAGCAGCACGGGACACGCTGGGGCATGCTCCCCTGAGGCTGCCATCCCGTCCTGCTCACTTCGGGAGCCTCAGAAAGAGCGAGACGGGCTGGACTGGGGAGGAATGGGGTGGGGGGCTTTGAGCTGCAAGAAAGCCACAGAACAAGGCCGTGGGGGCCACGTGTCAGACCAGCCCAATTTAGAACTTGTGGCTTCCCATGCCGCTCTGCGGTGGCACCCAGATTGTGGAATGCGCTTCCTGGAGAGGTGTGCCTGGTGCTGAGCCTATATGCTTTTCGGTGCCAGGTCAAAACCTTTTTATTTAATTGTTAGTTTAAAAACTAGCATTTTAATGTTTAACGGTAGCTTTCTGTTTTATTTAATCTGTATTTTCTGGTTATTTGTTATTTATTATATTGAAACTCAACATTAAGAAAACTAAGATCATGGCATCCAGTCCTCTTACTTCCTGGCAAATAGATGGGGAAGAAATGGAGGGAGTGAGAGATGTTATTTTCCTGGGCTCCAAGATCACCGCAGACGGGGACTGCAGCCAAGAAATTAAAAGACACTTGCTCCTGAGGAGGAAAGCTATGGCAAATCTAGACAGCATATTAAAAAGCAGAGACATCACCCTGCCAACAAAAGTGTGTATAGTCAAGGCTATGGTTTTCCCAGTTGCAATGTATGGCTGTGAAAAGTTGGACCATAAGGAAGGCTGAGCGCCGAAGGGTTGAGGCCTTTGAGTTGTGGTGCTGGAGGAGACTCCTGCGAGTCCCTTGCAAGTCAAACCGGTCAGTCCTAGAGGAGATCAACCCTGACTGCTCTTTAGAAGGCCAGCTGGTGTGAGCTTTAGTGGACTCCGGGGGAGGGTGGTCCTGGAGGAATGTGGTCCATGGGGTCCCGATGGATTGGACGCGTCTTCGCGAATAAGAACGACAATTTTATTGATATGGTTTGTTTTATTGTGTGTTGATTTTAATGGTTGTAAGCTGTCCCGAGATGCCATGCATAAGGGACAGCATACAAAAGTTTTAAATAAACACATAAATAAATAAATAATGACAGAGCAAGTGACGCAGAAAAGCTGGCGAAGGGCCTCGCTGGCTGGGTAAATAGTGACTCCCGGGTGGAAGATCGCCAGTCTCTTTTCAGGAGAGAGCCGTGGCTTTGCTGCCATCTAGCGGACAGTGGATGCATTTGCTGCAAGCCCTTTGCATGGAAAGAGTCCGCCTATCAGCTGGATGATAAACTGAATGCAAAGCCATGTGCCCGTAGTGGCCTGCTGAGCGCACCATTAGGAAGGGTGTGCTCCGGGCTGGAGCACTGCCTCTCCTTTACCCTTCTGTCCGGTCACTGGTGGGGTGGCCTGTGCCTCCTGCCGCTTCCCCTGCAATCACGCCTCGAAAGTCTGCCCACCCTTCCTTTCCAGGTTCTCTTCTGGTTGGCCCAGGCAAGGTCTGGCAGGAGCGGATGCCGAAAGTATCCTGAGAAACTTTGCTGCTGCCCTGAGCCGACAGCCAGTTGTTGCTCAGCTCTGCTGCTCCTCGGCCAGTTGTTGCTCTGGACTGACACGAGAGGGAGGAAGGCAGCAGAGTCAAAGACGTCGAAGAGCCTGCTTGTCGCTCTTCCTGCAGAATTAGTTGACCGGCTGTGGCTGAAGGAGGTGTGAGGACCCAGTTAGGTTGATGGGCGTGGCAGGATCCCTAAAGCCCCCATGTCCCGTATGAACTTCCACAAGCTTTTAGGATCTTCCTTTGCGCTTCTGTGTCATAGCTTGCAGTGTGGTGATGGGTGGCTTGGGAAGGACGGAACTGTCTTAACAGGGGCACCACACCTTGGATGGCGTCCAGGTGTCCCATGTCTGCAATTTCTCAATAGTCTGAAGGAAGTGCCTTCTCCGACTGCATTGCTGGGTTTCTTCTGCTTCTCCTGGCTTTGGTTCTGGCTTACCCCTGTTTAGTGGATGTGCACATGGTGGCTTGACATGAGCGGAGCTGGCTGGAGCCACAGGGGTCAGACTAGATGGCCCGGGAGGCCCCTCCTGGCTCGCTCCGTTTCTGTGTCTGTGTCTATGGCATTTGCTTTTGTTCCTCAGTTGTTTTCGTGTAGCATGTTCTGATTCCAGGCATTAATGTTCATGTATTAATACTTGTATTAACTATTACTTAATAGTTTCTCTGTGCTTGAATCCACTTCTTTCTGCCACAACTCTAGGATAAATCCAGCTCGCATCTGAGCACACAGCCCGATCCCTGAAGGTATTATAAACCCCAGCTGCTGACTGGTGGCCTACTTTTTGCTGCATTAAATGAGGACGGTGCCTTGAGCCGCGTGTCTGTGGCGGCACGGGTTCTGCGACGTTGGGGGGAGCCTCTGCCCTCGCCGAGTGTCGGCGACCGCGCTGCCTGGTCTTCGGTGGGCAGAGGGGCTTGGCCTCTCCCTCCCTCCTCTCAGGTCAGAGGCGGCCGTCTGGTTGCCCCTGGAGAGGCGTCTTTGGCGGTCTTGAAATGAAAGCAATGTTTTGTTTGCAGCACTAGGTGGCAATGTGATTTCAGAATGACCCTCGGTAGCATCACGCTTGTGCCCGGCACCTTCGGATGATCACCCTCGGGCCCCGCCACTGTTCTTCGGTTCTTCCGCCGCTCTCACGCGAGTCTCCCTGCGCCAGCCCTGCCCGGACTGCCGCCTCCGCTGCCTTCAGGCACAGCTCAGGCAGGGGGCCGGGCAGCCTTTCTCTGCTTGCTGCGCAGCTCGGCGCTTGGGCTGCGACGGGCCCTTTTGCTGCACTCGCCCCCCCTATAAGTTTGCATCCTCTGCAAAGTTAGTTGAATTGGGAAGATTGCTGCGCCTCCGGTGCGGCAGCCACTTGTGTAGAACGCCGCTCCCCTGGAAGCCGGACAGGCACCGGCTTGTGCGGTTTGGGGCATCTGCTAAGGGCACCTTTGTTCTGGGAAGCCTTTCTTGACGGCCAGCCACGGCTTCAGTGTTGTCCTCTTTTAAACATACAGTTTATAATCTTTCGTTTGTGTTTAACTGTTCGCCCCACCAGAATCTGCCTAGATACAAAGTGGAATACAGCCCTATAAAACAATAGATAAAATATGGCAGAGTGGAGCACAGGAATTGTTTAGTCGTCACTAAAAGTGCCCCCCCCCCAGTGCCGTTGTCTTCATTTTGTATTGTGTAGGTTGACATGTGGAGTGTGGATGAATGAAGGATTCTGTTCCTCTCAGAGGGAGCTTGAAACTTTCACCAGTAGCACACGGTTTCTTACGCTGGCGGTTCACTTTTAACTTACTATTTATGTATTTATTTCATTTTATGCTGCCCAGTAGCTGAGGCTCTCTGGGCAGTTAATGAAAGTTAAAATTAAACAAGTAGGCAAGCTCTTTTGCCAAGCAGGCAAGATAGTATTCCATACAATTATGGAATATTATTCTATTAAAAACAGTTCTAGACACTGAAGCCCCATGTAATTCTTTTTGCTAAATGGTGGATAATAATCGTTTTACAAATGCTATCTATTTTTTTAAAAGCAACAGGTATGCTCCCCACTAACATGACTTAATTTTAGCAACTTGCAACACAGTTTTAATCACTGGCACTTTACCAGTATTTATTGCGCTGGCCCCTCTTCATTCTGAGGCGTGAAAACACCCAGCTGGAACTTGACCACCTCGAGTGGCCGCTTTGCACGGACTGGAAGAAGGACAAGCTCTCAGCTAAATTTAAAGGCATTTCAGTTGCGCCATCATTGGCCGCATGGTCTTTCTGAAGCTCGCGCGCGTGCGCGCGCGCGCTCTCTCTCTCTCTCTCTCTCTCTCTCTCTCTCTCTCTCTCTCTCTCTCTCTCACACACACACACACACACACACACACACACACAGAGGCACAGTAGTGGGCCCCACAGCCTCTTCGGGATCCCATGCACCAGCCGTCACGCTGGCTGCAGCAAACGCAGGAATTGTGGAAAGTGGAGTTCTGAAAATGCCTGAAGGAAGTGCCTCTTTTTCTACTTTCTTTGGTGAATGTTGGATTCAGCCTACCAGGATATAAACATGAGCCTTTCAAAATATTCTGCTAAAGTTTGTGTAACCACGTAGACTTCAGTGAAGCAGACACATAAGTTTCATTTCAGCGTCACACATTTCCAAAAGTGTGTTTTAACATGTGCAGCCAAATCCACTGTTCTAGAAGTTACATATACAATCCAAACGATGATGATATTCTGAGAATGGCACAAAAAGCTGTAACAAACTGATTAAAAACCCCAATCTGTGTTTGCAAGGTAACTGTTAACACCGAATTACAAAGTACTTGCCGCATTTCAAGGAGGACTAGATAAAACAACATTAATTATGTTTACAGAATTCCTGCCAGTGAGTTTATAAGCATTACCAGCAATGCCAAAGAATGCATCCCTGAAACCCAAACAAGTTATTTTAAGGAAACCTGGAACTATTTTTCAAAAGGTCTTTTGGAGAGTAAGGATCTATTTATTAAAGGGAGAGTGCAATTTAAAGGTTACTGCCCCTGTTTCATGGCCAAGAACATTAAGTTAGAAACTTTTATGCATAGGCTGTCATAAATTCTGCAATAAATAATTTGTTATTTATGATATAATACTATAGCATGTTATATAATAATGTCATAAATAAACTTAATAGAATCACCAGCAAATTCTGCTTCTGTGATAATTAGGTTCCCTGCCCTGCTCTTACTAGAGGCTTGATTGCCAAATGGCTCTAATGGGATCGCCCCGCACAGAAATGCCCGGCTCGGCTTTGGGTCTAGCTGAGCAGCATCCTGAGACTTGCTTGAATTGCACGGGGGTGCTTCGTTACTGAACGTGCTCCTTCTAGACACGTGTATGAACCCGCTAATGTGTTGCAAGACACACGCTTGCGAAAAAGAGAGCTTTAGACGTGAGCGGTAGACATCTGTGGCAAAGGAGGCAGCCGAAAGCAATCCACACAGAAGCTTCAGAAAGCCAAATGGTGTATTTGTGATCACAAGCATGAATTTAAAATACTTGCTTGTTGATTTTGGAAGCAAATAACTTGATAGAGTGATTGCAGTTTAAACACGAGAATAATCAGGCTCTAAGACTTTAATGAGAACCTCATTGGGCCCTTCTGCTCTGCTATGATTCTGTGTGCCAGGATTTGCAGCGGTCGTCCCTGGGGGCGAGACCAGGCCTGGCATGTGTTGATGCTGAGGGGGAGGGCTTGCTGGGGGTGAGGGGCTTCAAGGAGGGTGGGGGAGTCTGGGGCTACTAGCACCCTTGGGAGGGACAAGGAAAGGGCCGGGGCAGCGCTGAGGGGGAGGCAGGGGGTGGGTGGGAAGGGGGTTTGCACTGGAGTGCGCCAGAGTGTTCAGCCTGGTTACGGAGGTGCAGGCTCTGCAGCAAGAAGGGCCCCCCCCCACACGCGACTGCTGCTCGGGGGCTGTGGGGCTGCCCCCTGCCTCTGGCCCTGTCCAGGGGGCGCTCCCTCAGCCAGCCGTTGAGCTTCGTGGCCCACGCCTCGCCAGTGGCTGAGGAGGAGAGGCGAAAGGGGCGCTGCTGTGGCCCTTTCCATTCGCGAGCCGGGATGCTGAGGCCCAGGGGCTGGGGGTGCCCGTCCCTGGGCTGAAGCTGGAGCCTGTTCCTGTGGGCAGAGGAATTGGGGCGTTGAAACGCACAGGCCCTGCAGCCGCAGGGAGGCGCGCCTCTTTCGGGTGCGGCTTGAAACGGGCTGATGCCTGCGGAGGGGCTCTGCCCGAAGCAGCTGGACTGATGCTGCCTCGGGTGAACTTCGGCTTGGGGGAGAGGCAGAATGCAGGTTTCTGTGTCTCTGGGGAAGCCCTTCCTTCCCTGGGGGTGTTGAAGGGGGGGAGTTGGCCTGGGCAGAGGCTCCTGGTGGAGCTGGACGGAGATGAACTTGAGGGGTCCTGTGGGGGGAGTGGAGGGGATGCCCTTCCGGAGCCCTGGCAGGGATGAGTTCAGAAACAGCCACACTGTCGGCACGGAACCCGGGGTTTCAGAATAGTTTTTAAAATGAAATGCTTGATGCCGTGCCTGCGTGGCCGACACACAGTAGGTGCACAAAGGTTTTTTAAGTGTGGCGAATGGCTGTTCCTGTTTCCGAAGAAAGGAGCGGAATGTGGCACTTGCTGGAGCCATCCCAGTTGCTGGGGGGTGGATCTGCATGTGCCCCCTGAGCAGTGGATGGGCTTCCCAGGGACCGGTCTTGCCCCTTTCAGACCATTCGGGTTAGCTGCCCTCCCAGAGGCGGAAAGCGCTCCGGCACGGGTTCCTTGCATTCCTTCATCATGTTATATTCTGCATAGTTCTGGGTCCTGGGAATACGGTGCCGCTCTGGTGGTTACGGTCCTGTTGGACGTCACCCCGTGATATCAGACCATGAGAGGATGAGCATTTCCGTTTGGCTTTGCCGAGCCAGTGGTGCCCCAAACCCTGCAGGCCGTGCACCTGCGGCTGCCGGAGCCTGCGCGTGTGCCAGGGAAGTCCCCCTTGGGACCGGTGCCGCGGGCACCTCTGGGCAACGGCATTTGGCTTCCTCGTCTCTGCACTTTGGCTCTGGGTTGCGTTGCTCAATGCGTGTGTGGAAGGGGGATTGTATCTGGACCCATTGGCTTCGAGGGGCCCATGAGTGGGTGGGCCGGCTTCCCTGCTTGCCTGGCTCCTCCGGCCTGCTCCGGCCAGCACTCCGGCCAGGTCTGCCTGGCCTTGACCTCCAGGAAGCAGCTGCTGCAGGCAGTTGTTCTTCCACCTGGCTGCCTGGGCACGCTGGGACATTCTGGGGGGAAATGGAAAAAAGTGAGGGGCCAGCAGACACTCCCGCCGCGAGCCTGCGTCTCATTGCATCCCAGCACTTTTTCCAGCCGGAGCCCACATGGCATGAATGCTTCCGGAAGGTTCACAGCATGGCCATGGTGCGCTGCTGGGGCGTCCCTGTGGTGGTGGCCAGTGCGCTTGGTTTATAGCGTGTCTCAAAGACGATTCACTTGCTCTCTTAATATCAACCAGCTTGGAGGGCTACAACTGAGCTCGCCTGCTTACAGGGCTTGTTCCCAGCGATCCTACACATGGAGCGAATCAAGTGTCCTCCCAGCTTGAAAGGGAAGCATGCTGCTGACGCATGGCTTTTGTTCTGGGGGAATTGTTCCATTGTGTCCTCGCGAAGGAGGGAAATGAAAAGTGTCGCTCGTGGCCAGCTCTCTCCGTCGTCCTCTCAGCTGGGGGGATCTGCGCGGAGCAGCGCTGGCCGCCTCGCCGCCTCACATTTCTTGGCACTTGCGGCGGCCATGGGCTCGCTTCCCCCCATCTTTCTTCCCCTCCGCTCCAGATGATAAAAGGCATGGTTCCCACGGAGCGCACCGGAGCCAAAGGGCTCCTCTGGGGTTCCAGTTGGAGTCAGTGCGCCTCACCTCCTCTCTGAAAATGTGTCTGGGGGAGCCGCTGGTGCTTGGCTCTTGTGTGACTCCCCCAACAGCGGTTGAGGTCACGACTTCGAGAGGCTTAGTAAAGGCTCCACAGCTGTTTGCAGCTGTTATCCAGGGGTCCAGGGCTCTGGGCACGTCAGCTGGAGAATACAGGCTGCACTGATGGCCAGCTTGGGTTGTGTCTGGAGGCGACAGCCCTTTGAGCTTCCTTGACCGTCCAGGCCGACATCAGCTCTCACGTAGGCCCGGGCAGTGCTGCTGTTCATGGCCGTATTGCACATGGGTGGCTGGGCCATGTCCCTCCTCCTGCGCTTGCTTCCAGTTGGTCCTCCATGGTCTGTTCTACGGGCTGAGTCCATTGGAGCTGCCCAAAGCTGGCTTGTAACCCGTGCACACAAGCTGAGACCCAGCCCGGCCCAGCCCACGAGGCTGCGGGCCTCCTGGAACAGTGGCTGAGTGTCTCTGTCCCTTTCTTTAGGCCGCATTGTCATCGAACAAGAAAATAAGAAAAGCCGACCTGGAAGTTTAACTCCTCTTCTTTCAGCTGTGAGAAACTGCGGTTGTTTAAAAGCTTTTCCAGAGTTTGCTCAGTGGAAGCAGGAGGAGAGGGGAAGTTTAGCAGTCCTCACATCTAGGATGGGTCCACAAAAGGGCACTTGTGTAAACCCCTATGCAGAGCTGAGCCTGGGATGGACGTGGGGCTTTCTCCGCCCGCCCCGTCGCCAGCACCGACTCTCTCTGGGGAAGGCCTGAACAGGGTAGCGCGTGTGGCTCAGTTGTCGTGAGTGGAAAGGAGAGGAGAGGAGAATGTTTGGGAAGCATGTCCAGCGCTGGCTTACACGGTGCATGGGCAAATGATTCAAGTCACTGGGGAAGTGTGAGCATCATTGCCTGGGGATTGTGGAAGCACAGGGCCTGGAAAGACTTCGTGGTTGGCCACCTGGGGCTGACAGCGGATGATTGGAAAGGCCTGAAGCATTCTTACTTTATCTTCCACCGGTCCTCTGCTTACTGGCTTTTTAATTGTGCTTTTAATAGGTTAGTTTTTATGTTTCAGTTGAGATTTTTTGAATTTTTATTTGACTATTGTAACCTACCTTGTATGCTATTTTTGACAAAAAGGTGAGATACACATGCAATGGATCAAGGCGCCCCAAGCATGCCAGCATTTCCGGTTGCAGCCGTCCCCCGCGTTTCCTCTCTGAAGACTTTCAGGCAGCGCTTTGTTTAGAGCGTGCGTCTGTCAAGTTGGGATGCCTTCGGGTCTGTCTTCTGATGCTGCTGTGCCATTTCCCTGGGAAAGTCCTGAAACAGCAGAGCAGTGGCTTCCGGTTTTGGCAGGATTTTGGGAGCTGGAGTGGCTCTGAGTATGGATTTTGGCTTTCCATTTTATGTAAAAATACTCTGCTTGGCCTTGCAGATGACGAGGGGAATCACGTTAGTTCATAACTCGTCGGGAACAGGAGTGGCTCTGGTTTGCTCTTCTTCCGTAGTGCTTGTTGCATGATTCACGCGTACCAGTTTCATGTCGGGTGCAAGGGGCCGACTCGGTCGCCAGCCAGCCACTCCAGGGGCATGAGGTGGCTGCTTGTAATACCCGGTGCTGTGGCAGCGGTGGAAGATGCCCCAAAGGAGAGCCCGGCAGTAATACAAATGGGAGCCGTAGAGGCCACGTCGGGGGAAATGCAGGTGCTCGGTCGGAAAGCCGCCTCGGATGTGTTGCTGAAAGGCGCTATGTGACTGATGGGAATAAACGTGTCCCATCAGCTAGAAGTGGCTCCTCAGCTCCGGTGGGAATGTCAGGCAGTTGTCCGGCAGGTTGTCGTGGCGCAGCCTTTCAGAAACGGCGTCTCGCCAGCTGCCGGGTTTAGTGCGTTTGCCACTGGGGACACATTCTGGTCAGGTGCTGGGGGAGATGGGGCAGGGGCTGGGCTCTCGGCGATGAGCTGCTGCTCTGCCTTCATGGCCAGCCCCACCTGCGGGCACTTTGCTGCCTCTCAGAAATTCTCCCGCGTTTCAGCTGGACGCGGCTTGCTTCCTTTCCTGACTGAGACGTCGTGGTCACGCGTCAGGCGACGGCTTTGGGCTCCCCGGAGGGACGCAGAGGAGGTGGGCTGCTTCCCTGAGCTGCCTATCACCACACGCAGCTATTGGATCGGTATTGATTTATCTTGTACTCTGCGGCTTCCCAATAACAAGGTCTCTGGGCAGTGGGTGGGCGATGAAGCAGCAATGCTAAAACAGCACCGCGTAAAGTTGGCTGAGGCAGTGTGGCACATCGGGCTCCACCGTGGAGCCGGCCGTGAAATAAAACGGTGCGGTCATCTAAGAGAGCAAGAGCCTTCACTGGGCAGGGAGGGTGAAATACCATGGCATTCGGAAGCCGGTCCGGTTGCCAGGCGGGCCTCTCTGGGGAGGGCACGCTGCAGATGGGGCTACTCTGAGGAGCGCTTGCAGGGCTGCCCTGCGTGGCTGCATGCGGTGGTGGGGGCGGCCCCGCGGCCTTCCTGTCGGCCCCCATCCGCCTGCTTCTCTTAGGCCGCCTTCTCCCGGAGTGGGAACCCGGCCTCCTGGCGCCCCGCAAAGTCTCGGGCTCGTGCGGGTGCCCTGCCCTGCTCTGCTCGTCGCAGGAGTCGGCTCCCTGCGCAGGGCTTTGCCCGCTGTACCGCTGGGTGTTCCATGAGGAGCAGAACGTACTTTCTATGAAACCGGGTGAGTTTGGTGCTGGGACGATGGATTTGGAGCAGTCAAACTCTCCTTGACCTCTTCCAAGGCATATTGTGACAATTTGCATGCTTGAAGCAGTAGTTTACTATTTGTTCCACTTTATTTTTAACTTTGCTAATAAACAAAATGCTAATGCTTTTATGTAGCCTAATGAGAAGAAAATGTTGGAGGAGTCCAAACCACCATAGCATTTGTTGTCTTTTAATTGAAGTCCAGGCTTTTGTTCCCCTTATTAATTGGAACCAAAAAGCAAGACGTTTCTTGTCCCCAGAAAGTGATCCTGTTGTCCCAGTACATGCGTTCCTTGGAGAAAGCTCCCGCTTTCTCTGTGACCTTCTCCTGCCTCAATAGATTTTAATTCATGGTGGTGGCTTGGTCTTTGGAAGTAAAGGTGGCATATTCAGGTTTGTGGCTTCCCTTAGATCCGGGTTAGGCAGAGGTTCTTCTGGTGCTGTTCACCAAGCTCTGGCCACCGGTTGTGCTCTGCTCTTCGGAGGAGCACCGAAGCGAATCGTGCTCCCTCCCCATAGCTGCCCTGCAGTGTGGTTTGCCAGGGACCCACGGAGGTGGGGCTCTGGCTCAGGAAAGAGATACAGACTCCCGTGCCGCGATCGGATGTGTTAGCACCACGAGACCTCGCTGGGGTGTGGGTGGCTCCGAGGTGGGGCAGGAGCGAGCCGAAGCTGCAGCGTTTCACATCTGAGGGCACCCAGAGACGGCAGCTGCCTTGCGCCAGACCGGGAGCCACACTTCACAGCTCCTGGAAGCTGTGAGTGCAGCGGATGTGCAGGAGAGACCGTGGGTGAGGCCGTGCTGTTCTCCCAGCTCGACGGCCACATCGGTGCCATAAGACACGGATCACACGCCCCCCGCAGCAGCTCGAGAGTGCTGGGAGACGCCTTTCACTTAGTTCTCCTCCACGTTTGGAGATTCATCGCATCGCCTCTCAAAGGAGTATTTGCCCTTTTTTTGAATAATATCGATCATTTCTGCCACTCCCTGCCCTACAGCAGCAGATGTACGTATCTTCGGTGTATCTGGGGCCCGCTGGGCGCAGTCCGGCAGGAAACGCCTTCTGTTGGGGCCCAGCTGGCCTGCACAGCTCCCTTCCCATGTGCTCCTGGCCACGTCCATCCGTACGCTGCTCTGGATGAGCCTCTTGCCTCCTGTGGCTCAGCGCTGGGTGGAAGCGGAGTGGCCCGGCTGGGATGGCCGTGTCTGTGGAGGCAGGAGGAGAGGCCCTGGATGAACCGCTTGCCTCTGCACGGTGCCCCTTCGTGCAGGACGCCTCTGCTTGACCATCGCCTGTTGCATTGGAACGAGGGACCAAGCACTGCCGGCTTGGACCAACATCGGCCCCTAGTCTGAGATCCTGGTTTGTTCTGAACTGTCCCCCGCCCCCCATCATTGATAGAGACTTTCCAGGCTAATCGCAACTTGTGCCAAGAGGAGCAACTGGGCTGGATGGACAAGCAGGCGGCTTGTTTGTTTTGCTCCTTGATATGATTATCTGGACACAGTCAACATTTTACGATGCATTGAAGATGGCTGTGTTTAAGATTAACCAAAGCGATCACTAGATGGCAGACTCCATCCTTTCAAAAAAATAAAAGGCGCACAAATTTCGGATGGAAATTCTCACCGCAAGGGATTATGTCATTTTGGCACGATGGGAAGTAGGACGCTAGGGGACACCAGTGCCTTTAGAAGACTTCATCATTTCCGCTCTACTGTCATGGAGGGGACAGAAAATTACCCCAGTGCCCCTCAGGTGATCTTGATTTGTTCGTAATTCTCAAGGCTGTCGCATGGATGGTTGTGCAGGTGTGTTTTGGGAGGAAGTACCTTTTAGAAATGCTGCGGCTTTCTTGGGGGAGTCCTCAGCCGACGTGCCATTTGCGCAGAGAGGAAGAGCCGCCCCAGCGAGTGCGACGCCAAAGAATGGCCGGGACGTGCAGAGGACCAGAAGCCGTTAGGAAGTTCCTCCCTGGAAAAGAGGCTCAGGTTGACTGACTACAGCGGCCAGCCTGCTCTGACGTGGCGCCTTCCATCATCCCTGGCCACCGGCTGGGCTAACGGGCTGATGGGGGCGGCAGTCACCGTGCTGGCGAAGGGTGCTGCCCGGTTCTGTCTCCGGGGCTTCTGGCGTGTGCCGCCTTCAGGGCAGCGGCAGGCATCCATCAGTCCTCGCCAGGTTTTCAAGAACTTGAAAACAACTCAAAAATAAATCAGTAAGGATTTCACCGAGCAAATGCCTGTATAAATTCATCGAGTACATTTGATAGTCCACACTTAAAGGAACCCTCCGGAGTGAAACAGGAGGTGCCTCATGTGTGACAGCGGCAAATGCTTCAGCTTGCAGTGATGCCTGGAGGACGCGTTCACTCGGAGGGGAGGGCCGGACCCTCATGGGGCGCGTCCATGTCTGCTCTTCTAGAAGTCTGTGAATTCTGTCCTAGATTATTGTTCTTCTTCAGTGGCCTGCCGGTGTCAGTACATTCACACATTCTCATTTCAACTTCTGGACGGGTGGCCACATGTGGGCGTGCAGCGGGGCTGGGCACGATGGCCTCCTGGGCCCCTTCCCGCTCTCCCACTGTCCCGTCCCATCCCGTCCCGTCCCAAATGTTCTGGCCCTGCACGTGCACATTTGGAGAACAGGCTCAGCTGTGCTGCCACTGAGAAACCAAATACGTCCTTCATTGCGAGGTTGTGCGACCCTCGAGAAGTAGGTTGAAAGAAAACGCGAGCTCAGGGCAACCGCTTTCTCCCCTCGTTGTGCCATTGCGTCTTCGGTGCGTGTGTTTATCCTGGAGCCTCTCCCGCCCCGCTGATCGGGACTCGCTCCGCCAGCTGGTACTGCCCCGGGCAGAGAGGTGCTGATGGGCAGATGTGTGGGCAGGCGTCCCAGACCTCCCCCCCCCCCGGGGAACGCCGAGGTGGGGAGCCCTCCAGGCGCCTCCTCTCGCCGTGCTCCGTGCCGCGTGCTGGTTTTCAGCGCAGGCAGGCAGTCCTTGTTTACTGCAACGTTCCTCTGCCAGTGTTTTGTCTCCCGGGTGCCGAAAACTCAGATAATTGGGTACCTTTTGAAATCCGCATCTCACATTTGGTATATTTGATGTTAACGGTCTGAACAATTTAAACTTAAGGCTTTCATTCATAGAAGTAAATCTTACAAATACCTCAAATGTCCCATATTATCAACCTCAGATATGCAGATGATGCCACTCTCATGGCAGAAAGTGAAGAGGAACTAAAGAGCCTCTTGATGCGGGTGAAGGAGGAGAGCGCAAAAGTTGGCCTGAAACTCAGCATTAAGAAAACCAAGATCATGGCATCCGGTCCTCTGTGGGAGGCTGTGAGGAGAGAGGGCAACATGTGCTTGGACTGCGGAGGAGTTTAAGGGGTGGCTTTACTCAGGCCGAGGTGACGGAGAGCCACGTGTGCTGCCAGGAATCTGTTAGAAGACAGGAGGGAGCAAAGCCACCAAAATAAGCCAGCAGGGTCCTGTGGTGGCATGCTGGTGCCTGAAAGCACCAGGTTGTGCTGCAGCCAGTGTCTCTCCGGTTGCGCCGTGCCATGTACGCCCTCCCAGCCAGCCTCGGCACCGGGACGTTCTTGTCTTGTGTACCCGCCGGCATCGTCTTGGTGTCATCCTTTGGCTGTCACGTTCCACGTGCTCCGGCCATCTTTCCCCTCGTCTCATCATGTCGTTCTTTGCCGCTTCCCTCTTCAGTCCCCTTCCAGTTTCTCCCAGTAGCCTGACCCCCAGCCCCCACTTGGCTCTCTTGCCCTCCTGCCATTCTAGATGTGGTGGAGCATCTCTTGTTCCTGCCCTTCCCCTGTGTGGGTCTCTGGTGGCTTCAGATTCCTGCTGTTCGGGCTCCTCCTCCGGAAGAGGTGAGGCTCTCTTGGCGCACTGGTGCTGGGTCCCGCATGAGTGGTCCAGCCTCGGGCAGGTGAGACAAGACCCGAGTCCAGCGGCAGTGGGGAAGCGTTCTCAGACCTTTAAACGTTCTCCGCTGTAGCCATGTTAGCTTGCGAGCATTTGGGATTTGGATGCTGGCAATACCTTGTCAGAACTGGGACGCTGATGGGATTGAGGGGTTCAGAGGGCCTGAGTGTGAGGCGTTTTGTTCCTGTTAATGGATGCTGTTCACCGAAGACGAATCGCCACGGCGTGTTCCTGGCACAATGGAAGAACTGCAGCCATCGCTTAAGAGTGCAGGCTTTCTCCGGAGTATCTTGGTGACGCCAACCATGCGACTCTTATCCTTTGAGCAATTCCTTGCCCCTTCATGAGTTGGGGAGTGGAGTGGGAGAAGGCTGAGCAGTAGCGGAGTGAGCTGTGTGCAAGCGGGAGCCTTGCGCTGGGGGGGGAGGGGGGAGGATGCGCTGCGATGGGATGCCGCCTGCCTGTGCCTTCCTTTCCGAGCGCGAGGACAGTCGCTCAGATCAGCTTGTGAAAATGCCCAATTCTTCAACCGCCTTGTGTTCCATCCAGGTCTGTCTATGATGGCGAGGAGCACGGGCGCTTCATGGAAAAGCTTGATGCTCGGATTCGGAACCATGACCGTGAGATCGAGAAGATGTGCAACTTCCATTACCAGGGCTTTGTGGATGCAATCACAGAATTCCTGAAGGTCCGGGCAGAAGCCCAAAAACTTAAGGTGAGGAAAGGCCTTCAGGCAGGGCTCTGCCTTGATACGGACGGAGCGCAGGCGAGCAGGGTGCAGCCCCAGGAGCAGCACGCGCTGCTGGCAGGGGTCCCGTCAGGCCCGCAGGGGACACACCTTCTCGGAGCTCAGAGGCACACAACTGGACAAACCCTGCAAAGCAGGCTAAACGTTGGCAAGGCTCCGACGCACAAGGCCGCACTTTTTAAGCAAAGCAGTGGCTTGGCAGGCCGGCAGGCTCTGAGCTGCATGGAGGCTTGTCGGGCTCCTCAGTCAGGTGGCCCTGCTGGGCTTGGAGGCCAAAGGCAGCTGTTCCGATGATCGTCCTGCTTCTGGAGCCTCGTTTACTTATCCTCGGGTGCTTCCTTGTGAGCGGTCCTGTCATGTGTGGGTTGTCCAGAGTAACACTGGACGCTCTGGCCTTTTCTTAGGGGGAATGGAGACAAAGTCAGGCAAGGGGCTGCCTGGCTTGGTGATAGGCGGCTCTGAGTTAAAGTGAGGATGGAATTGGGCCATGCAGGTGTTTTATTATTAAAAGTCATCAAACCAAGACAATACAATGAGGAAGCAAAGAAAAAAACCCCACATGTTATGAAGCCTGTGTGCATGTATGAAAACAGCTTTCTAGAAATTCTGCATAAACTTCAAGAATGGCAGACCAGGTATACATATACATCTCTGTTTGCAAGTGCGGTCTATATGGGTCCTGGTTACCTGAAGGAGCGCTTGCGTCCATACGTGCCCTCCTGCCCCTTGCGATCAGGGAGAGGCCCTCCTTGGGAAGGACATTAGGAGGGTGAGCACTCAGAGGAGGGCGGTGGCGCCCCATCTATGGAACGCGCTCCCCAGAGAGGCCCGCCTGGCGCCGTCGCTATTTGTTTTTCGGCGCCAGACCAAGACCTTTTTATTTAAACGTCATTTTGATTGTTAACATTATTTCTTGATTTTATCTCTTTGGCCGGGACATCTCCAATTATATTGTTATTATATTGTTTTTATATGGTCGATATGTATTTATTTATTGTTGTGAGCCGCCCTGAGGCTTCGGCGAATGGGGAGGTATAGAAGCTCGCTCGCTCGCTCGCTCGCTCAGTCAATCAGTCAATCAGTCAATCAGTATGGCCACTCGAGTACTGACAGTATCACTGGGCCCTCAATCCGTTGCATTCTGAAAGGTGGGCATCTGTCCTTCTAACGTTGTAATATAACGTTTTGGCTGTCAAGAGGATGCAAAGATCCCCTTTGCCCTGGCCCATTTATTGCCTTCCGGGAAGCTGCTGGTCAGTTTAAGAGGCCACGTGCATCAGTGCACAGTGAAGGGCGTTCTAGGGCACAGTTTATCCATATAATAACTGACCTCCCAAAAGAGCCAACAAACTGGGCATTGGGAAAACGTGTGTTTAAAAGAAGCATTGGCTGCACTGCACCTTCACCAGCTGATTTGGACAAACCCTTCCTAAAGTGGGCTTGTGGTGTCTGATAGACACGGGGCAAGGCTTTTTGCCGAATGTGGCCTAATCCGAGATCCACAGCCACGTCAGATGCAGAGACGAAAGTGGCAATCTGTGGATGGACAGGTCGTGTCGGTCCAGTGCCCTATTCCAGCCCTGCCTACGACCCCGTGTAGAATAACGATCATGACGAATAAGTACTTGTAAACATGGACTGAGGATTGATATGGCTGATCATCTTCCACAACTTACTCTAAAAGTGAGAAGAGGCTGAGAGGAGGCCCTTGGTCACAAGCCTCGCTCTTGGGGTTGAGTAGACGGTCCAGCTCATTTCAAAAATGCTACAGGAAAGCTGAAATTGCTCTGTATAATGAAAATTCCAGTGAATTTTGTCAAAAGCCTTTGCAGCATCCAGAGAAACAATGTCACCCTGCTCTGCTCACTCAACCTGTGGCGCCGTCAAAGCCAGTTGAGCAAAGGTTATCGGCCACCATCTGTTCAGTAGATCCCACCGGATCGACTCCAACCAGTGTTGTAAGAACCTGTTGCACTCTATTAGTATTTTAATATGTATGCTAATTATCGAACTAGGCTAACAGTTCAGTAAGGGTGAGTCTTGCCAGACGGAGGAATCAGTGCTGTGAAAGTGTCATTCGGTGATAAAAAGGGAGCCCACTGGAAAAATGAGAGTCTCAAGACAACAAGGTTTTGGAACGGACAGGTCGGAAAATGCTCTGTGTCACTTAGCTGGAGGGTGGCCCAGTCCAGCCGACTTCTCAGAATCCGTGTCCACAGTTGCTTGCACAATTTCCGCAGTATGTGGAGGGTTCCAGAGAAGCCACTGTTGGGAGGGATCTGAGCACGGCAGGTCAGCACAGGAAAACACGCCCAGGCCCTGCTCCAGTGCTTCACTATGAGGGAGTTTCATCTACAGGAAAAATGTGTCCCAAATAAGTTTCATCTTTAATAGAAGAAGAAATATTTTAGTGTTTTGTTCATTAAGATGATGTGCCAGATTCCGGCTGAGACTGTCACTGTTTTCCCAACATGGCTGTTGTAAACAGGTTAAGCCAGATTCTGCCTGCTGTGAACAATATTATTCAACTCATATTTAATATTCTAGAACTCTAGATATTGTGCGGTTGAGCAAACGGCAAACTGGAGCACAAGGATGTAACCTCTTATTTAGAGGTATTTGTTGCATTAATTTATTTTTTCCTATTGGAGGCACAGGCTCCGGAAGCCCTGTGTAAAAGCCTAAGCAGCTCCTCCAGTTGGTGGCGCGAGACTCAGCAGTCCCCATGGACATTAAAATACTTGAGTGGCCCAGCAAAAAGTGTTTGGAGAAGAGATGCCTCGAAGTACCAGAGACCAGGAGGCCTGGGCAAGTCTTAAGAGGCAGCTCTGAGCAGAGCGGGCCGAGAGGACCGGTACTTCACCGTTAGCAGTACTTGTTCCACTGCTGCGCGTGACTTCTTTTCCTCTCCGTGGGCTCAGGTGATGGAGGAATTGTGCATGGGCTGGGTAGGCCGTGGCGTGTGCGTTGGGTCATACGGCTCTGGGTAAGCCAGGAAGAGGGCAGCTGTGTCTACTGTGTTCTAATCAGACAATTACGTGGTTTTCTCTTCGCAGAATCAAGTGACAGACACCAACAGAAAACTGCAAGTGGAAAGCAAGAAAGTAATTCTTTTTTTCCTTGAAAGAGCACTTCACTGGGCTTTCAATATGGCCTTGGTTTTTATATCAGTACTGGGGTAGGGCTGGAGCTGGCTGGAGCTGGGGTCAGACTAGATGGCCCAGGAGGCCCCTTCTGACTCGCTGTGTTTCTATGTTTCTGTGGGTGGTCCTGAAAGAAATAGTGTGCCTCAGAACTTGATTGTCCTGATGCATAATCTGTATGATGGGCAAGAAGCTACTTTCAGGACCAAATATGGAGAAACAGAATCGTTTCCTGTAGGCAAAGCCTTTGGATAAGGGGGCATTTTAACTCCCTATCCATGCACTCTGTATGCAGCACTTATGGTAAGGGAAGCTGGATTAGGATTAGAGGAGGAGCGAAAACAGGCAGAAGAAACATCACTGAGATATGCAGAGGATGCCATATTGCTGCCAGAAAGCATCAGCGGCTTGACATGACCCTGGTGGAAGTGAAAGAAGAAAGTGAAAAGCCCGAAGACAGGGCAGGACCGAAGCGAAATACTAAGGGAACAGAAACCAGGACGGCAGAAAACAATGGAAAATTTGCTGGTAACAAAAAGGAAACCAGCATTGTGCAAGATTTCGCATGCTTTGGCTCAGTCATCACTTCAAAGGGAGGCCGCGCCAAGCAAATGGAGGAAGACTGAGACTTGGAAGGGCGGCAGAGAGGAAACTGGAGAAGAGCGTCAAGTGTCAGTGTTTCACTGGAGACGAAGGCCGGGGCCCTCAGCAGCGTTGCAATCCCAGGTCACTATTTAGGGGTGTGAAAGCTGGGCAGTGAAGGAAGCCGACAGGAAGAGAATGGACGGGTTCAGAGCATGGCGCTGGAGGAGAGCTTTGCAAATACCTCGGACTGGCAGGAGGACAAACAGTCCAATCGAATCAAGCCAGGGCTGTCATCCTGTGGCCGCATCATGGGAAGGCAAGACTCCCTGGAGAAGACCATCATGCCAGGGAAGTGTGAAGGGAGAAGAAGAAAGGGAAGGCCAACCGTGAAATGGACTGAGACCCTAAAGGAAGCCACAGCTCCGAACGCGGGAGAGCTGAGCAGGGTTGTCGCAAATGGGACACTGCGGGGGGCTTTCATTCGTGGGATTGCCGCAGGTCAGGGATGCCTTGACGGCACGGAGCAGCGGCACTGGAGTAGGGCAGCCGCGTCCCTGGGGTTGAAGGGAAGGCCAGCTCATTGTGTCCTGCTCGCCTGCCCCATCTCTCTGCTTCTCTCCGATGTGTGTTCTGTGCCTACTTTGTGAAAGTTGTGTGGCTTCCGTGCCAGAAGGATGGCCAGAATCCATATTTCCAGGCCGCGGTGCATGGGAGGTGGACGCTGCGCTTTAGGGGAGATGCGGGGGAAAGCTACCGTGCAGCAGGGCAAGAGAGAGCTTGGCTCGGAATCCCACAGGCTCGCTGCTTCTAGGCAGGCCCGCCTGCCCTGTGATGAGCCCTGTGGAGGGCTGGGATGTCCACCGGCAGCCGTGCTCGTTGCGGGCTGTCACCGCGGCCCCTTCCCTTTGCCTTGCTGGCAGCACCCCAGAGGACATAGAAACACAGAAACAGAGCGAGTCAGAAGGGTCCTCCTGGGCCATCTAGTCTGACCCCCGGCTCCAGCCGGCTCCGCTCACGACATGCCCGCCATGTGCATGTCCAGCCTGTCCTTGAACACCCTCACCGATGGGGCCTCAACGACCCCCCGGGGAAGCCCATTCCACGCCCTCAGGACCCTGACTGTCAGGAAGTACCTCCTGGCATCCAAATGGAGCCTGGGCTCCCTGAGCTTGGCTCCGTTGGGCGCGTCCTCCTTCCCGAGCCGCTCTCCCCACCCACCATGTGCAGGGGCCATTTTGGCACGCTGCGGCTCTCCCCCTCCGCCCCCCCGGACGTGTGCATGTGGCACCTTGGAGGGGCTGCCAGTGATTTGCCATTGCTTGTTTTATGCCCCAAATGAAAAACCGCATGTTGCCATGTGCCCCCATGAAAAGCCCCATGGTGGATTTGTGAAGAAGAACCCCTTTAAAAGGAGCCGGAGTGGAGGCGCAGGGGCCTGTCGCTGGGTGAAGATCTCAGGGTTGAGGAAGTAAACTCCCTGCACTCACTTTTTGTGACTAAGATAAACCACAGCTTTGCTTGGAATTTATAGCCCGCCTTTTGACTACCGTTGAGACAAAGCAAAGCTCAGCCTCCCACCCGCCCAAAAAACCCCCATATGAGGAGCCTCTCTTGGCCAGTGCCCATGCTTAGCACCTGCCATATTTTGCGAGCAGGTCATTATTCTGGCAAGACTTCCCATTTTCAGGCCTACAGAAATGTGAACACCTGCCTCTCCCGAATTGAGCAATTCTGCCCGTTTCTTAAAGCCCCCCCCCGCCCCCGCTGACAAATTTGCCTGCAGACAGTTGAGGCACGAGAAGGCGATTGAGAGAGGACTGACAATGGACCGGCTGCCAGCCCGCTCCACTGTGCCGCCTGGGGCTGCCAGTCCTTTGCCAGTCCTTTTCAATGGAGGGGCTGCCAGCGCCTGCCCAAGTGACGCTTGTGCAAAGGGGGAGTGAGCGCTGCAGTGAGCCAAAGGGGCTCCCCCCACGGGGTGGGGGAGGCAGCGAGTCGGCGGCTGCGATGCCACCCTGCCGCCTGGGCACGGGCAGGGCAGCTGGCAGCAGCCGTGGCTTGGGCACGCTCTTCAGGATCAGCCGGGGCGGTTTGTCCCTCCTGCCGAGGGGCTTGCCTGCACCCCACCGTGGGAGTAAGCATCCAGGCGCCGGGGACCCCAGCCTGCCTCGAGTGGAGGAAACCCTGCTGCAACGCGTGGCTCCCGAGGGCGTCTCTTGGTCTCTTCGGAAGACCAAGCCACAGGCCACCCTGCGGGACGCAGCCCGAGTTTGGTGCACGGAAGCCTGCCGTGGCCTGCTGTCCTTGGTGGGCCGTGCCACGTGCACCGGATCCCC
Organism: Varanus salvator macromaculatus; assembly: GCA_023646645.1. Classification (NCBI taxonomy): domain Eukaryota; kingdom Metazoa; phylum Chordata; class Lepidosauria; order Squamata; family Varanidae; genus Varanus; species Varanus salvator. The sequence continues at coordinate 1,455,942 of JAIXND010000772.1, read as the reverse complement.
GCCTCTCTGCGCTCACGTCTGATAAATCGTCGCCCGCGGCCTTGGCTCTGCCTCTGCAGAGCTGCCTGTGCTGGGGGCCCCCAGGAGGCCCCGTGAGCGGCCCCCTCGTTCCTCTGTGCTCGGCGGGGACGGGCAGCCTGGTGTCCTCCGGGTGGCTGAGACTGCAGCTCCAAGAGTCCTGACCATTGGGAAGGCATGGACGGCATCGAGCGGGCCCTCCCTTTGGGCAGCCCGGAGCCTCTGAAGAGTCTGAGCTGCCTGTCCTTGGCCTGCGGGCCTGTCTGCCCCCCCGCCCCCCCCGCTTAACTGCATGCTTGGTGAGGCGCTCTGCGAAGCGACGCACTCCAGCAGCGAATGAGTAAGGGGAGTGATCGCTGCGGGGGGTGGGGGGGCCGGGCTGTTGTGCACATCTGTCTGCACGGGGCGGGGCCCAGCGGGGCTTTGTCCCCTGCAGATCGGCCCGGATCGTGGCCGAAGGACCTGGGACGGGATCTAGGCCAGGGGCGGCAGGGTCCCCCCACCTCTCCTGCCTGCCAGTGAAGTGTGTTTCGTTCGCTTGCAGCTGGTGGGAGCAATGGAAGAGCTGAAGCAGTGCCGGCTGCAGCAGCGGAACATCTCTGCCACCGTGGATAAGCTTGCCCAGTGCCTTCCCGGTGAGAGGCTTGAAGCGGGACCACGGGCCGTGGCTCTGCGCGGTTCTTCATGTGGCCGTCGCACCCAGCGCTGCTTCTCTTACTGACTGCTCTGCTTTGTGTCTTTTGCTGTAGTTCTGGAGATGGAGAGCAAATTACGAGAACAGATGAAATCGAAAAGGTGAGGCCGCGGGTAGCGACCGATCAGGAGGTCTTGCCTTCACTCGCGCACCCGCAGAACCTCCCCTGAGTGGAGCAGCCAGTCCTGTTTGGGATCCGAGGCGGGCAGACCGGGGCACCTCATGCTCTTTAATGTGGGGAGCCATCCAGTGGGCAAGTCTGCCGGGCCAGGCCCTCTCAGCTCACGGAGCGCATTCATCCCGTGTGCTTCGCTGGGAGGTTCGCTGCCGCAAGCCCCGCTTGCGTTCTCCTCCGTGGCCGGAGCCCGTGGAGCACGTTGCAGGGCAAACAGCCCGCCCCCGCAGCTGCTTTCCCAGGGAGCAGTCTGGACCGCTGCTGGTGGGGGCGGGCTTAACGCCGAGTGCGGCCAGATACCGCCGGCACGTGCAACCGTCTTGCCCAGCCCCTTTCTCAAGGCCTCCGACGGACCCTCATTTCACCTGCAGGCGGTAAGCCCCTTCTGCCGCCTGGTAGCCCAGTGCAGCCACGCTTCAGGTCCCTCTCCGGGGCGGGCGGCGAGCGCAGGTTGGCGGAGTGCGTGCAGAGAACGGCTGGTGCCCTGGCAAAGCGGCAGTTTCTCGAGGGATGCCCTTTGGAGCGGAACAGGAGGTGCCCGAGTGCATGAACGGCCCTGGCGTGGTGCACCGGCTGGACATGCAGTGCGCTGGACACCTGCCGCGCTTGCAGCGACGCGGAAGCAGAGTGGCGCAGCAGCGCAGGCTCCAGGACGGAGCTGGGGGGCAAGGCTGCAGCTGTGCATCTCTGCCTGGGTCGTGGTGAGGGGGCTTCTCCACCGCCCCAAACCCTGTCAGTCCTGCCCTGGCAACCCCACCGTGGCTGTCCCAGTCATGGCGACCTGCTGCGACTCGGTTAAGCCACCGTGAGCTGCAGCCTTTGAACCCGGGCGGCTCGTCAAGGGTTAATAGCCGTGGTGCAAGGCTCGGCTTGTGCTGCGCTCATGTGTGGGTCTCCCCTTCCAAGCCTCAAAAGACCAGGAAAGCAGCGGGGCGAGATCCTGGCCCTCCGCCTGGCGGGCTGTGGGGACAGGAGTGATGCCGCCTGCTTCTGATGGAGGGCCGCCTTCCCCCCAGGCACTACCCTGCGCTGAAGACCTTGGAGCACCTCGAACACACCTACCTGCCGCAAGTGAGCCATTATCGCTTCTGCAAGGTCATGGTGGACAACATTCCGAGACTGCGGGAGGAGATCAAGGATGTTTCCATGTCGGACCTCAAGGATTTCCTGGAGAGCATCCGCAAGCACTCGGACAAGATCGGTGAGACGGCAATGAAGCAGGTGAGGAGCCCGGCAGCCGAGGCCAGGCCCGGCCGTGCTGGGCTGAGCTGCCTTCCTCCTCGCCTAAGCACTCCTGGGGCTCTTGGGGGCTGCGGGTGCCCCTGAGGGGCCCCAGTTGTGGGGGGGGCTGACTGCAGTGAGAGCACCATCTGTGGGGCAGGGGAGGTGGCTGCGTGAGCTGCTTGCTGGCTGGTGTGGGGGCTGCCCCGGCCACGGAGCTGGGAGTGGAAGGGGCTGTGATCCCCGTTGGTGCGGCTGGTGGGCTCTGCCTTGCGAGAGGCTCCTCCTCCGGATCCGTCCTGGGGCTGCCTGGCCATGCCCTGAGTCCTGGGGGCCACTCGCTGGAGTGGGTCACCGGCTGGCCTCGTCTGACGGGGCTGGGCGTGGCAATACAGCACGGTCGTGTGCAGAGCCGAGGCTGTGGCGCTGCCACTCACGCGCCTCGGGACGGCGAGGGGCGCACCTCGCGGGCCCAGCCCTGTCTGCACGAGGACGTGGCCGCCCTGGCAGCTGCCTTCCGCCGAGTCCAGCCCCGGCCCCTCTGGCTCGGCATCGCCACCGCTGGCTGGCGGGCGGCCGCAGCTCGGCTGCTCAGACCTTCTGGCGGGGGCTTCCCAGCCCGCTCTCCACCGCTGTGCGACGCTGCGGCTTGGAGCCACTGCCCTTCCGCTCACACGGTTAAGAAGGGAGGGGCTCCCGGGACCTGTCCGGAGGCCGGCTCACCAGCGTTGCTTTCTCTGCTGAGGACACACTGGCCGTCCTCCTGGCCCGTCAAAGCCGGTGCGCTCTCACCGGCACGCAGCGCCTGGGGGTGCCCCCCCACCAGTATGTGAATCGGCCGTAGCAAAATGATCCAGGTTTACCTGATGCAAGTAGTTAGAAGCATGTTTGTTTATGGAAATATTTAACATTTGGCCATGAAAGCAGCCGTATTTCTGGAAAAGTCGCTCTGTGTACTCATGGAAAGTACTAATAGCTCTCGCTTGTCCGCAGTGCCCGGCTGGCGGGAAATGCCTCTCCCCATGGCTCCGGGGAAGCCGTTCATCCGTGACTGGGGAGCAAGAGGGCAGCAGGCACCTCTGGTTTCGGGGTGCTGTTTGTTCTGTGCATTTTCGCTGCTGTGGCCTGAGGCCTGTTGCTCGCAGGAGGGGGCCCCTCCCCTTGGGGCCAGAGCCAGGCCTCGCTTCGCTTACTGTTCGGGAAGCCGTGCCGTGCCGTCCAGCTGGCCACTCGCTCGTTCGCTTGGTCATTAATTTGTTTGTCAGCCATTCCTCATCTCACCATCTTTGACCGGCTGTGCTAGAGGCAACAAGATGCAGCTCTTGAGAGGGCTGCGTGGTTTCGGTGTGGACTGCATGGCGCCCTGCCAGCTTTGTCCGGGAGCGTCTGTTTCCCCTGCCTGCGTCAAGCTGCTGCCCCACCGTTGGGCATCGCAGGCTGGAGAGAGGGCGGCGTGGTGCGCTTAGCACGGTCGCTTTTCGGCTCTACAGCCAGTCGAATCCCAGCACCGGGACCTTAGTCTTGCCTGTCTGGATGGGATTTAGTTGGCTTGTTCAGGTTTTTACTGGCTTTGGATGCCTGCCGGCCGGCCGTCCTGCCTACATATGCAACCTAATATTAAAAAAACACTTAAGCGGCATATAAGTTGTTTAAATAAATAAATAAAATAATTAAATAGTAAAGTAACATAAAATAAGCAATTAGAGCAATTTCAAACTAGAATAACAATACAGAACTATAGAAAGAACAGTAAGAAGGAGCAGCAATTATGCAGTTGTTTACGAGGTGGAGAAGGCCTTGGTGAACACGTCTGTTTACTCGACTTGAAACATAAGACGTTTTCCTCCTGCGGAACTGTACAGGGGAGGGTCTTCCAGAGGGTTGGGGCCACCACAGAAAAGTCCCAGCTTCTGGTATCGCAAGGCGATATTTTGTTGGTCACAGAACGACCAGCAAGGCCTCCTCTGAGGCTCTCAAAGCAGAGCTGCGCATGTATTTGGGAAGGCTGTCTGCCCTTGCCTGGATGCAAGAGGGAGAGACTGTTGCTTTGTCAGCTTTGCCTTGGTCTTTGCTGATCAGTATCCATTGTGCACGTGCAAACTTGGAAAATGTGATACGTTGAGCTGTTCCAAGTGTAAGTAGTCCTGATGGCTACACTTTATGGGTTTGGCTTTTCTGCTTGCCGCTACCAGTCCAGAATTGCTTTTTGCAAGGCCAAGAGTCAGAGAGATCCTTGGCTTTACTGGCCTTGCGTATATCATAAAAGAATACTGCTTTACTGAAAGTTTGGACAGAATTTGGAGCCTGGACAAAAACCGCTTGAAGGCAGTGTTTAGCAGGCACTCCACAAACATGGCAGCAGAACTCGGCCCAGCTGAAATTCATGGGGAGCGAAAGTGTTCCTGTCCTGTACTAGAACTTTCTAGAACCCCGCTGGATTAGCAGGAGCCGCCCGGCTTTTTTACTTCTGGAAGGAGCAGAATAGCAGAACCGCGCCTTTCGCACAAGATTGCGGCTTACATTGGCCATCCAGCAGTTAGTCCGTCTCCCTTCGGAATTGCTGCGTCCTTTGCTGAAAATAACTCCTGGCACCGATAAACAGCAATTGGCGGGTGCTCGCTGTTGTGGTGGAGGGTCCTTCGTGCATTTCAGCTTGCATCACATGAGTCGAGAGTTCTGCAAAAGCACCACGGCAGCCAAGATGGGTTAGCGTGACTCCTGAAGCTCTTGGGCATTGCTTTGTGGTGGCCTCAGTGTTGCACAGTGTACCAATTCTGGAGCGATGAGTGGTTCGCTGGTCCTCCCTTCTGAAAAGGAAGCTCTTTATTGTCTCTGTGTGTGTTCACGGGATAAATTGTGCTTCTGAATACTGGGAAGCTCTCCCTTGGCCCATTTTTCAAAAGTGGCTTCCTTTGTTGGAAAAGAAACCAGATCCCCCAGGTCATGCGCAGCGCACACACATTAATGCGCTGCTGCATTTTCAGAGTGCAGGCTCGTGTTCAGGGCCTGCCCCCCTCTCTCCAGGACTGGGCTTGGGAAGCCCGGCCGTGCCCGGTGGCAGCGCGTGCCGGCTGCTCACCGTGCCGATCAGCCGCGGGCTGCCACCTCTCCTCGGTTGCCGGGGTGGTACTAACGGAATGCCAGTTGGGTAAATAGAGCTTTTTCAAAAGCACCTGAGGGACCACCTGCGGTGGGTGAAAGGGCAGTTGAGAATGGCTCCCTGTTTGTTTGTCTTTGGTGCAGCGATGGTGACGTGATGGCAGACTCCTGCCATGGAAGGAGAAGGCATAGCAGCCATTACCTGGGTTTACCTCCGAGCGTGCCCTTGGCGCTGGCTGGCTCCAGCTGTCTGAGGAATCCTGCCCCCTAATTGTTAGTTGTAGCACTTTCTGCCTGTGGCCCGTCCTGAGCATGTCCTGGCTGTGGTCTCCTGACCTCTGGCTGGAATCTGGCTCAGGAGAAGGTTGTGGAGGCCAGGTCGTACCTCTTTCACCTCGACTGTATCCCAGAGGCATCCTTCCGACACAGCATTAACCTCTCAAGGCTGTCAGGCATGTGGAAGGGGTCACACCTGAGCATGTCTCTCCAGGGGCATCCCTGCACTATGGGTCCAAAGGACCTGCTTCAGAAGTCTGTTGGGTGAAGATGGTTTCAAATGACGTGGGCACAAACGACGTGGCCAGGCAGCGGGTGTGCAGGACCACCAGGGACTTTTTGGCCTTGGGGAAGAAACTCCGGGAGCTGAAGGCCCAAGTGGCCTTCTCGTTGATCTTACCTGTCCGGGATTTGGGCCAGGCAGGGACAGGAGGGTCTCCAAGGTGAACGACTGGCTTAGGGTGTGGTGCCAGAAGGAACGCTTCGGGTTCCTTGACCACGGCACTTGTTTTCTTGCCAATGGACTTCGGGCAAGGGATGGGTTGCACCTCACGAGGATGGGGAAAAGGTCCTTTGGAGATGCTCTAGCGAGCTTCATCCGGAAGACTTTAAACTGAGCCAGTGGGGGGTGGGTTCAGGCCCCCCAGAAACGTGTCTGCACTGGACAAGTGTGGGAGAGGATCAGGGCTCTGGGAGCAGGGCTTTAGAGATACTGCAGGGACTGACAGGACTTCTACAGAGAGGGGCCAGGTACCAGGGAGGATGGGAGGAAGGAGGAGGCTGGGAACACCAAGGGAAGGAAGCAGTGGGAAGGAGTTGAGGTGCATGTACACCAATGCTAGGAGCATGGGTAATAAGCAGGAAGAGCTTGAAGCTCTCCTGGGAATAGGAGGGTATGCCCTGGTGGGAATCACAGAAACTTGGTGTGATGAAAGGCAAGTCTGGAATGTGAACATAGAAGGGTATCACCTTTTTCGAAAGGACAGGAAGGGAAAGAGGGGTGGGGATGTGGCTTTATACGTCAGGGAAGGGATAGGATGCAGTGAGATAGAGTGCTGTTTGGGGAGCTTTCCACTCAGGCCCCGTGGAAACGATTTGCTGTGTGGCAAAACGGAACTGTGCTCTTGCACAAACTCTATTTTGGACCGCTCTGGCAGGTCAGACCGAAACCCTGTTGCACCCTATGCAATGTTCCCGCAGTGGCCCCAGGTGCCTGCAGAAAGACGAGGGCTGACCCATGAAATCCATCAGTAAACCCACCCAAAGGTGCACCGCCCCTCTCTCCCTGCCCCGCTCGGAGTCTAGGAACCCCCGAGCTGCTCCTTGGCCCTCATCAAGCGGTCAGCTGCTGCCTTGGCGTCAGGCGAAGAAGCGCAGGGCGTGCCAGCGGTGGCTTCCCTGTGCTTGAGGGGACCCCAGGAAGTCTTCCTCGCTCGGCATGTTGAAATGGCCGTGCTCGCCCTGCCCCCCCCCCTGCCCCCCAGCAAGTCCAGCATCGGTCCCATGGGATCCGCCTGGGCCGTCTTCTCGGCACAAGGGCGCTCCTCCCCCGGCCCATGTGTGCTCAGAGCTGTGGCTCCTGCCTCCCTTCGCTTGGGAATGCGGTGGATGGTTTGACATGTTCACTGAGTGCTGCTCACATTCCAGATGCTGATGGCTGGCCTGTCAGTGGCCCAGAACAATGTTTAAAAGTGCCATTCGGACAGTGTTTCTAATTATGCACACAGCGAAGATTTTCAAACCTTGTGTAATCTCCTTCAGCACAGATGGAAGTTATTGGAGCCCTTTCCCTCGGTGTATATACTTCATAGAAAATTAGATTTCACTGTTCGTGCAGACAGCACCCTGCTCTTACTGCTCGTCAGCCTCCTGGCAGCGGCCGCCCCCGGCATGAGATGCTCCCCCTCCAGCCGCTCGCTGGCCTCTTCGCAGCCACAGGTTTGCCATGCGCACACCGCCCTGTGTCTGCGAGGTGATGCGGGGTGGGCTCTTGACACTTCCGGGGCCTTGGTGGCCAGGCGCCCCAAGGCAAAGGTGCAAGCTCCTTGTGCTGGGGGGTCTTCCGCGGGAGCCCTTTGGAATGAACGGGATTGCCTCGGGAGCGAGTGACAGTGTCGCTCGTGTGGGCATTCAAGGGGGTTGTCAGGAAGCATCCATCCAAGCTGTCCTCCTTGGAAACAGTAAACGAGCTTCAGGAAGGCCCCTGTAAGCAGAGGCGGCTGATTTGGGAAGACCCGCGTTGATTAGGTGGATCGAATGACCCCTTCAGTGGAGAGGTGGAGAGGTGCAAAGCACAGCCCCGGGCACGTGATGCCCCCCCGCAGCAGGGGGCTGCTACTCCGTTTGCGCCGCAGCAGCCGAGCCCGGCGCTGGCGGGAGGCAGAGTCTCGCGAGCGTGTCAGCGTTTCAGGCACGTGGCTCGGGATTAAGGGGTGGGGACGCCCTGTCCCACTGGCACTCGGGTGGGCTGGGAGAGCCCGCCAAGGGGCCCTTGGGAGAGCCGGTGCCAGCTCCGGGAGGCGGCAGGATCAGGCTTGCTCGGCCGGGGCGACAAGCGCTCCATGGCCTGCTGCCTCTTTGACAAGGTGAAGGCCGGGGTAAAAACCAGTGCAGGGCAGAAGGGGGAAGCCTGCTGGGGCAGGGGGGCGGGTCAGGGCCGCCTTGCTGGTCTCTGGCACAGCACAGGAGACCCCCATGCCGGCTTCTCTTCGGATTTTGTTTCGCTTCCCTTCACAAGGCCGGAGCACAAATGTGCTCATTATCATAAAATGTATTTTTATTTGAATACTACTTGGCTTTCTGTGCAAAAACTTCACATGTTTGTTTACCAGGAATTCGATGCCTTTAAGTCTCTGTTTATAACACTTGTATAATTTATACAACTGCATTAACAGGTCCTCCTCTGCATTGTTTTTATGACTTCAGAAAAGAAACTGCGAAACTCTGTAGGTTCTGTTGAAGTCAGTCGCCTACTCCTGCTGTGCACGTGGCTCGTGTCCCGTGCCAGGGAGGCCGCGCCGAACCCGCCAGCAGCACTTCCCCGTGGCCTGCAGCAGAGCTCCAGCGGCTCGTGGGGTGATCCCCAGGCATGGGTGGAGGGCAAGTCCTCGGGGGCCGGGAAGCCCTTTTCCTGGGAGCGTCCCCTTGGCCTCAGGCTCCAGGCGGAAGTCCGTAAAATCTTCCGCCGTCCCCGTTTCTGCACTCTTGGCAGTGGGGCCCTGCTGTGCGCGTGGACCTGCTTTGTGCCCTCTTGGCATCCAGCCGCCATCCTGCCTCTGGGCTTCCTTTGTTCACCGGCATCGGCTGCTGTATCTGGTTGCTGCTTCTCTGTGGCGGCAGCCCGGCATCATCTGCATACCTTAGTGATGTTCCTTCCACCTATTTTCAGTCTTCCTCTGATTCTCATAGGGAGTAACCCCATTAAATATACTAGGATTTACTTCTGAGTAGATGCTCCCTTGCTCCCCCCCCCCCGGCCCCCATCACCTCCAAGCAGGAAGCACTGGCCTTCACGACCAGAAGGGGTTTCGTTGCTGCCTCAGGACCACAGACCGGGCGAGGAGGCAGAGGATGCCCCCGACAAAGGCGGCCACTTGTTTTATTTTGAACACGTTATTGTTGTAGTTTCTGGATTCTAGAACACTTTATTTTTTAACAGTTGTTGGATTCAAATTTCTGGAAATCTGAAAATCTATACCAGCTGCCACAATACTAGATTCCTACACAATCATGTAACTCTAAAAGTGCCAAAATGTACAGCTGGACACCTGTATTAGGAAAAAACAAAATCCTTATAAAGGTATTGTCCAGCTGGGGATTGAGGTGTCATGCACCTCCTGGACCTTGGGTTGTGTTGGCTTGTCCATTACAGAGAGCGTGACCCTGGAGCTGCCTTGGGGACCGATGGGGCCCGTGGCAGCTCCGAGCACATTGGCCTCGCTCAGTGCCGCGTGCTTTGGGCCATTCAGTGAGTCGGAGGCGTCCTGAGCAAGCTTGTCCACCAGCAGATCCTACAGTCTACCCTTCAGTAGCTCAGCTGCCTTTTCCTGTCCCGCAGTCTCTATGGACACGTGCAGGATTGGCCCCAAGGCATAAAACCAGACATGACTGCTCATTCAGACGCTTTTTGCAAGCGGCCGAACGGGTCCTTTCACACCAGCCTGGGCCAGTCTGGGGGGGGGGGGCATGCCGTGGGGGAGGAAAGTCCGGCGCCCCCTTGCTGGGCAGCCGGCCGGGGCAACAGGGCCTCTGCTCGTGGGGCTTCGGTGCCTGCAGCGGCCCAGGGGCCAGGTGTGCTCAGGGAGCCGGAGAACAGGCTGCAGCTGGCTCGCTGGGGCCCTGGGATGGCAGGGACTAGCCGGCAGACTGAGGAGGGAGCGCTGGGAGCGGTGGGGCCCTCCTGCAGCATGCTCTGCTGGGCTGCACAGCGCTGTGGTCAACACCCTCGTGCCTCGGATCACCGCGATGTTTGCAGCCTGGGCTCCATGTGAGTATCGACGTGCGCAGCCGTGTGCCGCTTACGAAGGAGCGTGATAGCAGGCGCCATTTCCAGAGCGCCTCTCGTGTCACCGTCTGGGTGATGTGGCTGCACCAGCTGCAGCGAGACAAAATCGTGCTCTTTGTGTGCAGGGGAGAGTCTCCTCTCGCTGCGAGTTCGGCGGCCAGAGCCGCACGGCGTGGGGCTGCAGGCAGAGCAGCCTCCTGCAGAGCTGCAGCGGGAGGCCTCGCTTTCCCCAGCCTTGAATCGCCACAGGACGTGGGGCTGTCACGTGGGGAGGAAGGCCCTCTTCGCAGCCGTGGCTGGATGTGCGTGCGGCGGAAGGCTGCCCCATCGGCGCTGGCCGCGAGGGCGCTCTGCCGCGGAGGCCGAACGGCTTGGGGCAGCTGGGCGCGTCAGTGAGTGCTTGGCAGCCTCTTGCGGAGACCTTGACCCGGCAAAGGCCCGCAGGAGAGGGCTGGACTCCTTGCGCTGTGGGCAGAATCCGAAGCCTCTCTGGGCTCCCGGGGACGCGTGGCCCCTGGGAGGGCAAGGCGTGGGTGCGGCACGGAAGGGGCGCAGGTGTGGCTGGGCAGTGGAGCTGGCTGCAGTGGCGGAAGGAGCATTCTGCGGGCAGCCCGGGCACTGCCACCCAGCTGGCTGGTGGGGCATCGGCCACCCCTGTGCCTTGCGGCTTCCCCTGGGGATCCGGGCTGCCCTTCGGGCCCCTCGCCCCCCGGCCGGCCGTGCGGCTCCTGGCGTCCTGTGCCTGGGCCACCTTGCCAGCCCGCTGTTCCTCCTGCTGAGAGCGGCAGAGCCAACGCTGAGACAGGCCCCCGGGGGCCCTCCTGCCGGAGCCGACAGCAGGATAAACAAACACCCAGTCCCGTCCTGAGCATGCTCCAGCCTCCACGCCCGGAGGCTTGTCCTCGGCTCTGACCCCGCAACCTTTCCTCCGGCTGGCAGTGTGCTGGCGTTGACAGTCCGGGTGGTTCAGCCAAAGTTGAGACGCCTCTGACGGAGGAGCAGTGGCTGGGAGGGGACGTGTTACTTGGCAGGACCCCCCCCCCCCGGAGGCTGCGCTCCGAATCTGGTGCGCATTTCAAAGCATGTGTTAAGCTTTAAGTGATCTTGATTAAAAAGGGGGCTGGCCCAGGGGACATGCGAGAGCTGTCTTGCTGGCCCAGAGAGGGGCTGGCCGACCCCTCGGAGATGCCCCCAGCAGCGACATGGGGGTGGCCAGTCAGGCCAGGCATCTCTGCGCATCGCGTGCCCACTTGGGCATCCTGCAGAGGGCAGGGTGGGTCCTGTGTCCGTGTGGTATTTTAAGCTGGTGCCATTTTGAGCGAGCCTCTGTGGTGGCAAGAGAACCCCTGAGGTCTTCTTTTCGACCCCCCAACCTTGAAGCAGCTCAAATCCTGTGCAGAACTGGGGTGAGACTTGGGTGGTTGGTGTGTTTGGGAAAGAAGGGGGTGTTGCCAAGCTGCAAGCGCCTTTCCAGGCTGATCTCGGCAGGAGAAGCTTTTCCCATCACCTGCTTCCTGGCCTTTCGACTCCCAGTCTCTAGGAATTGGTGGGATGTAGACGGATGGACAGACGGATGGACAGACAGACTGATCCACCTTTCACCTGGAGCTTCCAGGGTTCGAACCATTGGCCTCCTACACACGAAGCAGGAGCTCCTAGTGACCGGTTGTGACCACCCCTCCTCTACTCCCCTGCCGTCTCTCCCGGCCTCCAGTTGGCATCTCCTTCGATTTTAATGCTTGCTTCCATTCTGGAGCTCAAAGCCATGGTGATACCTTCAGTTGCGTTTCTTACTGGTACTCTTGGGCACTTAAATATGTTTAGGATATGTGTGTGACCAACACTGGCCAGCAATAAATGGAAAAATGCTTCCCCAGCAACATGCAAAGTACTGACCTCCAATGCAGTGCCTGAAGTTTTCCTGAATCAGGAGGACCTGAAACATTCCCCTTCGTGGGATGGTACAAATTTCCTGTGCTGCTTGTGGACCATTGGAATGGGTCGTGCCACTGTGGTCAACCAGCTCTGGCCGGCCACGCAGCAGCCGCAGTGTGGATTGCCCTGCCTGTTAGAGCGGGCCCTTCGAACGTGGCCTAGAAGCACCCACACGGGAGCACATTGCGTGCCCCCAGTCTCCCCACCTGTGAGAAGGCGTGCCTTCCTCCCTCGCCCCAGTGCCCGCCCTGCCCTGGAAGGCACCGCAGTTGCTCTGCGGGCCCCCCGGGGCGCACAGGAGGACTGCTCTGTCCGTGTCCTGGGGGGTGGCAGGCCCTCGCCAGAAGGCGCTGGTGGGCCGGGCACCTGGGTGGGTGCTTCCGTGGCTTCTTCCTTGTTGTCGCTCACGTACTGCATGGCTTTGGAGGGCAAGCTGCTCGACCGTGCCAGCGCACTCTCCTTTCCCTTGGGAATGAGCTTACCACCCACCTCCTGGGAATGCGGCAGAGCCACCGCTGGCTGGTGTGCTGCCTCTCGGGATGACGAGTGATCTCTCTGTGTGGTAAACCAAGCTTCTGCTGCCCCGGCTGCTCCCTGAACCGGATCGCCTGAGACAATGTGGGAAACAAAGGGGCAGCGATCTGTTTGTTGTCCTCTAGTGCCTGGCTGAGGGAAGAGGGGAACCACGGGGTGCTGAAAATGTTAATGAGAGGAGTTGTAGGAAAGGGAATTTGGCTCCGTCGGATCAAAGAAATGCGTTGTATATTATACATTTCATATATTAAGGAGTGAAAAGGGGTTTTATGTCTTTCTCCTGTCCTGTTTCTATTAGCAACAAATAGGAATATGTTTTTAATAACCCTCCTTATTTCTAGCCAAGTTGGCAGGCACCACTGTTTTCTGTTTCATCTTATTTCAGGGTTGGTGGCTTTGCCTTGAAGTGAATAACCCTCTTGGTGGACTTTCAGAGGTCATGTTAACCCCTTGAGGGCAAGGGACATCGCGCAAATGCCAGGGATGCAATTTCTGGAAGCAATTTCTTGGAGGAGTCTGTGGGAGAGCTGGGCTGTCTCTAGAGAGCCGCTGAGAAGCAGAGGATCGGGCTTTTGCTCGGACTTGTCTGTCTCGTCAGAGCGGAGCAACGCGGGGCCCGGCTTTATTGGCCACCGCTGCCTCTGCGCCTCGATGCACGCGCTTATTAATCGGGCTTCAGGCCCAGTAAATCGGACTCAAAAGCAAAGGCAAGGCTTATCTCCAGTTGCAGCGAGAGGCTGTGTCGCCAGCGGCTGTGGCTACTCTGCTGTAGGGATGTGAGAAAAGGAGCAGTTGCTGGATGAGGCCACAGGCCCCGTTGGCCTGGCTGGCTGTTTTCCACAGCAGCCAGGCAGAGGTACCTGGGGAACCCCAAACAGGCCCAGACAGATGTGCCTCTCCCCAGCCACAGCTGGTGCTCAGTGCCGTTCCAAAGCCGAACATGGTGGTGCATGCGACATACGCATCTGCCGCACTGGGCTCCTCCCAGCTCCCCTTGGTGGGCTGCTTGCAGTATCTGGCCAAGTCATCCCAGGATCACATCTGTACCCCGGGGAGGGTAAATGCTTGCAGCCCTTCGCCCTGTTTCTGTTTCTGTGCCACACAACTATTTGCCTTGGTGCAACCTGCCAAGCAAGGCAGAAATGAGACGGGGCCGAGCGGAACGAGCACTCTTGGCATCTGGCTGCCAGGTTTTGGGCAAGAGACGCACTCTTAGCCCACTTTAATCTCTAAGGATTGTCGTGAGTGATTCTTACACGTCTGAAAGGGCTTTTTGCGGGGAAAGTGACCTCGCAACCCCCGTTACTTGTTGGAGGGAGAACCAGGACCGTGCTGAGCTCATGCGGATGCTTGCCTTTGTGTGTCCCGTCAGTGCAAGCGCGGTGTGTTGGTTGGAAGGGCGGCGCAGGACTGGGCCCAAATTTCCACTCATCTGCCAACGCTTGTGGAGCGACCGTGGAGCAAGGCACCGCCTCCCCGCACAGCAGGCCTCACAGGTTTGTCGTGCGGATAAAGTGGAGGTGGAGATGAGAACCAGGTGTGTGACTGAGCTCCTTGGAGGAACCACCTGATGCACATGTAATAAATTAATAAATTTTTATGCCAGAAAGTGGGTCTGTGAATGAACTCAGAATATGTTCCGAGAGCTCCCTGTGGGCTGCACATGAAGCGGCTCTTCAATGCCATTGACGTCCTTGAGAAATGAAGCCCTTCGGAGAACCTCTGGGCACGCTCCTGTGTGAATGGTGCGGTGGCCACATGGAAACCCCCGGAGACCCCGGAGCTCCCTGTCCCCGGAGAACTCTTTGCACAGGCTCTCGCCTGCATGGTCTCGCTCAGCCATTCTGGTCAGCTGGGGCATCCCGCCCCCCTTTGGCGCACGGCTGCTGGTGTGGCAGGGCACGGAGGGCAGAAGCCCCTTCGCTGAGGGATTCAGTGAAGTTACTGAGCTTGCTCTGGTGGCCTTCCAGCGCCTCTTATCTTGAACCACTTTCCGCGTCCATCTCTAGCAGTTTGGGCGGCCTGCGGTTGTGTTTCGTTGTGCTATTTTCACGTGACAAGTTACCTTGAGCAAAAAGAGTTGAAGTGTTAAAGATAACACTTGGGTGCAAAGAATAAAAAGAGTAAAAGCCTCAAAGTAAATTGAAGCGACCACTTGCTTTGAAGACCAGCAACTGCCACCACTCCTGAGCAGGTCCCTCTCTTCTGCGGCCAGAGACACAGGGCTGTCTGAACGGCATGATGGGCCCCGGGCAAAGCGGTGCACTGGGGCCCCTACAACAGCTACAACTACTGTTCATTTTGGGAGTTTCCCCATTTTCCAAGGGTTAACATACACAGAGTAGCATGGGGCCCACGGGCAGGTGCCCACCAGGCCCTGCAGAGACACGGCTTGGCAAATCTGCCTCGTCCCTCGCTCACCAGCCTGGTCTTGCCTCACTAGTGCCCTGGTCTCTTCTCTCTGAAGCGGTGCTGGAATGAGCTCATGGCGTACTCAGGTGTGACCTCATCTGAAGCCCCAGATCCACCATGCACTGCTTGTGCAAGGAGTGTGTGTGCCTGAGAAGGAAGCTGAAGAAGGGCCCTGAAGCCGGATCGAGCCTGGAGCTGAATATTTTGAGAGCAGCACCCTGGGAACCGTGGAGGTGACGGCTCTCCTCCATTGTTGCTTTCCATCAACTGGCATTTGAGACACACTGTCCTGTACTTAGCGGTGCAACTGGACTCGTCTGGCTCAGCGTTGTTGGTGGACGGGTCCTCCATGAGCTTCACTTACTCCCTTGCGAAAGCTTAAGAAACATGATCTGAATTAGCCTCATTTCCCCCTCAGTTCAGCACGAGAAATTCTGCCTGCCCCACTGCTGGGACCTCCTTGGGTGCAGCCCCCTCCCCAGGGGGCAGCTTTTTAAGCAGCAGCCCGGAAACTCATTCCTGTGTGCCTTTCCCATACCTGTGGCATCTGTTGAGGACGCTGGGGGTCTCTGCACAGCTTCTGCGAGAGCTTCTTGCGTCTTAGCTGGACATCATGGCTGCAGAGGAGCTTTCTGGCAGACGAGGCTTTTCACAAGCACCGGTGCACTTAGGAACTCTGGGTTTTTGCCAGCCCTGCCAAGTTCTTGTCACTCACGGCTTCCTGGGCTCAACCGTTTCTGATTGACTTAAACAACAAAACATTCCCTGTGTGTATTAAGCTGCCGAGATGCCCCCAAGGCCTTGTTTATAGGTCTACGTTCTTTCTTTAAAGAGAGAAAGTGAGCATTTTAATGGTTTCCATATTCCATAAATCTCCTGAAGCAGGACAACACAGTTGTGTGATGGTAGATGCTTCTCATTACCCTTAACAGGAAAAGCCTGGCTAAAATGTTGGCAGATGTGTGGGCTTCCACCCCTGGAGGTGAATCTGTCCAGACGGGAGGAGTGGAGCAGTCCAGCGTTGGAAGCAGGAGAGGAGATGAATGGCGGGGCCTGGGCGCGTGTGTGCGTGCTTTCGGGAGGCCATTCTGAGGGGGACGGGGGGCCTGCCCTCCCCCCGGCACTGCCCCCCTGGAAGTCGTGGGACACCCTCCAGAGGCGCTCCAGGCAGGCCTTGTCAGCTGGCGGCCGCACCCCTTGCTGCGGGAGCACGTGGGTGACCCGTGGGTGACGCCATCCGGAGGGTGTCCGAGTACGAGCCTGGGCTGCAGGTGGCCTGGCTCAGAGCTGCTCTGCTTTCCGTGGCAGGAGAGCCGAACGTCCCCAGCTGCTTCGCTTCCAGGCTTGTTGGTGCCATGATGGTGAGCGAGGCATTTTCGGCTGTGGAACTCGCCCTTCCTCCTCCTCATTCGGCTGCTCCTGTGAACCCGGCCACCCTCGAAGTGTTCTTCCCCCCGCCCCCCGGGAGGGAAGCTGGGGAGGATCAGGACCGGCACCCGTCCTGGGCTCTGCAAAGGTGCATGTCAGGCCTGCCACTGGGCCCCGGAGAGTGTGACGGGGCCCCATCGGAGCGCAGTATGGCGTCCGTGTGCGCACCCAGGGCCCTTTCCCCCCTAGAAGCTGAGCTTCTGTCTTCCCAGTGCGGGTTGTATTATTCTGGGAGAACTGTGCTGTCGGAGTGGAAGGGATGGAGGGGACCAGTGGCCCCAGCCTCCCGCTTTCCCTAGACTGCCCACATTGCTCTACTGGAACCTGACGTGACCGCGGGAGGGCGACGGCAGGCAGACGGGGCAGCTGCAGCCCTCTGTGAATTGGAGGACGACCTCCCGGTTCCGCGGGGGCGGGTCGCCGCCGCAGAAAGAGGTTCGTGACGTGGTGGCCCCGCTGCTGATCGCGGACGGGGGAGCTGCCTGGGTGGGCTCCCCTTCCCCTGAGAAACGCTGGTTGACGCTGCAGTGCAGTGTGAGGGCGCGCATGGCCTGGCTGCACAAGTGCGCGTCCAGAAGAGGCATCAGCAGCCGAGCCAAGTCCTCTGCTGCCAGTGTCGTGCAGGCTGTTTCGGGCTGGAGCCGTGCTCAGTCGAAGTGCACCGGTGGGGCCGGCAAGGGCGGTGCCTTTGTCGCTTGGGGGCATCGCCAGGCGCCTTTGTCCTGGCTCGGTGCAGAGCCTTGGCTCTGAGGTGGGGAGGGCCGGGCGCGGTCCCTGCGGGCAGGCGGCAGGGCCACGTGGCTTCCGCCGCCGCCTCCTGCCTGCTGCCCCGGCCTGTTGAGCGGAGGCGCCCGGTGCTGCTCAGCCAGAGCGCCTTCAGGTGGGCGTGCTCGTGCCGCGCATAGGTAGCCAGATGTGGGGCACTGCTGGTGTGGGACTCGGCGCAGCCCTGTTCCAGCAGCTGGAAGCAATTGAAGGGGAGCCCATGCTCTTTTATTTAGCGAGACAAAGCCCATTGTGTCCAGGCCCCGCGCATGAAAGATGGCTCTCTGCTGCGTGGTGCTGAGGGATAAAGGATTGAAACTTCTGGTTTGAAAAATGGCTTTGCCAGACAAAAAAGCGCAGCTCTGCCCCATCCAAGCGCACGGGGCGGGTCGAAATTGTTCTGTGGTGTGCGGCAAGGTCGTGCCTTGAATGTCTGGCTGACATTTCGATCCAGCCGAGAGCACTTGGAGAGGCATTTAAAGTGCACTTCACGAAAGGAAGTGCTTTGTAGTGCTGGAGCAGTTCTTTTAATGTCTAGCTAAAAGGTGCATTCAGAGTTCATATGCCAGACGGGACTCTAGAAACGATCAGAATGGGTTGTAACATGCTAAAAATTAATGGTGTGCTTTTCATACCACACGTTTGGGTGACTCTCCCGTTTTCCTTTAAAGTCATATATGAAGCCCGCACCAAATGACCCCCCCCCCCACTCCTCTGAGTGTCAGCTTTGCCTTCCCTGGCTTGTTTTCCATCCAGCGCCTCGCTTAGTCCTTCCACGAGTGTTTGGGAACGAGTCCCTTGCATCTCCCGTTCTCCTTAAGGTACCTGTGGTTACCGGGAGGTCGTGAGGGGGACATGAGCCCTGCTCGTTTTCTTACGCAAGCCTTTCCTTTTGAAAGGCGCCCTGCTTTCCAAGGATTACCGCTTTGTACACGGGCAGCCTGAAACTTTTTCTGACTACCAAAAAGTCGCTGTTAAAATGTCGCTACAGAGAGCTTTGGCTGGGTGAGGTGGGGAGCTGATGGTGGTGATTTTAAACATTGGAGCGCAGTGCTTCCTGCGTGGCAGAGCGAAGGCACGCAGTTGTGGAAATGCAGATTCCCCCGGCCGGGGCACCGCGCATGCAGGGCGCGCCGAGTCCTTGGGCGCTGCAGACGCAGTGCAGGGGCTCCTTGCCTCCACAGGTACAGCGAGCGCATGGGACTTCTCAAGCGCTCTCCGGGCCAGACCCTTAGAGGACTGTTAAAGCTGCTGTCGAGCCCTGGCGAAGATCAGTTTTCAAGGTGGGTGAGGCCTGAAGACTGCGGGCAAGGGCGTGCCGCTCGTACATTGTGCGTGCTCAACCCCCTGCCCTTCTTTTCTGAGGCAAACCTCTGGCTGAAACTCCGGCGGGTGTTGGTAACAGGTTGGGTCACCAGAAGCAACTTCAGTAAAAGGTGCGCTCTTAACGTTCGTTGCATCCTATCCTATCCTATCCTATCCTCTCCTCTCCTCCCAAAATACTAAGTAGGTGTGATTAAAAATAAATGTACTCACATAGGTGGATTTCGCATGTAGCTATCCACGGCTGCAAAATCCGCTTACCCGAATGCAAACCGTTCCTCACCCAGAAACGCTTGAGTGCTGCAGGAAGATGCACAGCCACCTCAAGGAAATGCCTCCACACTTGTGCAGTTTGTGTCTGACTCGCGGGCAGGGACTTGTAGGTGCTGCTTGTCAACCAAGCGCTGCACCTTGAATTATTCTGGCTTTTGTTGGACCAAAACCTGTGGCAGAGCTCAGTTCTGAATTCCAGTGTCTCTTTTTGGTGTGGAGGTGCCGTCCTCCTTCCCTCTCTCTCCCACCCCCTTGGGCCGGACTGCCGGACTGTGGTGCAGGCTTTGCTTGCCCCATGCTGGTCTGTGCTGGCGTCCCCTTTGCTGGCCGGAGTTGCTCTCGGGCTGCCATGCAGGCCGCCCACCGTCCGAGTGCAGGCTGGTTCTCCCGCAGCGACTGGCTGCCGTGGGGCATCTGTGATGCTTGTGAAGTCTTCCCTCCAAGGCGCCCGGCGCAGGGTGGGGGCGTTCCTGGTGGCTGCTCTGCTCTCCTGCCCTGCAGCCCTTCCTTTCTTCTCTTGGAGGAGACTCTTGGGGGTGGGGGGGCACGTTCTCCTATTCGAACTGGGCTGCCTGCTTTGTGGGGTGTCACACGTGTGCTGGGTGTGAGCGCTGCTCCCAAAGGGCTCGTGCGGTGCCTGTTCCGTACCCGTAGCAGCCGCGTGCTCTCCCTTCTCACCGGAGCAGGGGCGGCGATGGAGCTCCCAGCTTTTGGGCTGCGGCACAGAGCGTCTCTGGGGACGCGCTCCTGCTCATGTCGGGTGCTAAGGCGCTCCTGCTGTCCATGCTTGGCTTGCCCTCTTGGCCTTCGCAGGTCCTGCGCGGGTTGATCTGGAGATTTCGGTGTTCAGAGCCCTGAAGGACGTTCTCAACCCGTCTCACAGGATCCGGGCTGGAAGGGACCCCAGAGGCCTCCTCAGCCTGAGCGGTGGCCATCCAGGCCCTGTCTAAGGAACCTGCAGCGAAGGAGAGGCCTCCACTTCCCTGGGCAGCCCCTTCCACTCCCAAGCACCTTGTGCCCCTCGGTGGGGGGTGCTTTCAGTAGGATCAGGCTTTGCCCGGGGACTCGCCCGCCCAGCATCACCCTCGTGCCCAGGGAGATGGGTGTGCTCCAGCAGAGCAAGGCTGGCATCGGTTGCTGCCCCTCAGCAAGCAAGCAAGCAAGCAAGGAAGGAAGGAAGGTGGGGCAGGTTCTCCTTGGCATCTACTCGTCTGTGGGCAAACAAGGAGCTCCCCCGCTTTGATTTGAGGAGGGGACAGAAGGCCCCGTGAGATCGCTTTTCCCAGGCCAGCCGGTCTTTCCCTGAGCATGGGGTCCCGCTTGCAGGTGCGGCTATGCGGCAGAGCGAGGTGGGGGACACCCGGAAGGGCCTCCTGTCTCATCGGAAGTGCCCCAGCCTTCCTGGGGGAGTCGGGCAGCTGAAGGGCGGCTGAAGCGGCTGCCCACGTGGAAATTCAAGAGCATCGGCACCATCAACTTGCCTTTCGGTTCAGTGGGTTTTTTCCTTTCGCAGAGTAAATGTTTCTAATACAAAAGAAGGGAAAGTTTCATTTGTTCGTTTGTTTTTCCATGGGTGAGAACTCCAGGAATATAAGGAATAAGTGCTCTAATGTAAGCACACCATTAGTTGGCTCTGTCCGCAGCTTCTTGGCCCAGAGATCTGCCCACACCCAAAACAAGCTCCCTTTTCCTGTCATTTGGCGTTCGCTCACAGTTGAGGGAAGAGCCTGTCCCTCTGCGGATGTTGCGTGTGCTGGTGGCGTTGTGTGCGGCCATCTCGGGCTCTCAGGCAACGTAACATCACAGGCACCGGCACACGAGTCTTCCTCATGCTCAGAACGGGGTGTGCTTCTCACGTGCAGATGCGCTGCTGCTGAGTTCAGGATCTGAGCGATTAGTACCCAAAGTTATCTTTATTTTATGTATGTATTATTGCACTTCCTGTGTGTTTTTTCTTCTGGCGAGGAACAGATGGGGGTTTCACAGTCTTCGCCATCTCGGCTTTATCCCGTTGTCTGTTAGGGCTGAGCAGAGCAGAGGGCCGCGTGCGCACGGACAGCACTGCTCCCACCCCTTCATTGGTCGATTTGATGTGAGCACTGCTTTTCTATCAAGAAAATGGCCCACTGGGCTGCTACAATCGAAGATGAATAAAAACTTGATTAAACAAGACACAACAATAAGAGATTAAGCCAGTCCTGCCCGAGGTGCCCAGAGCTGCTTGAGTGGAGGGCCTTTGCCTGGGGTGGAAGGAGCAGATCCATCCCCCTCGGCTGGGAGTTTCTCAGCTGGGAATTGCCGTGGAGAAGGGCCCTTCTCCCCCCTCCACAGAGGCTCCACGGAAAGCACCGTCTTGCGAGCAAGGCTCTCCCGAAGCCCTGAAGACCCAAGCACGTCCGTGTGGGAGCAGGCGTCCCTTCAGGCGGCCAGGTCCTGAGCTGCGCAGCCTTCGGGAATTTTGAATTCTGCCCGGAGATGGAACAGCACCCAGTGAAGCTGTCGTGATAGCTGGCCTCCGTGCTCCCTGTCCTGGCCCTGGCCACCCTGCTGGCCGCAGCTGTAGCTCCTGGACTGCTGTCAAAGCTGGCCCCACGCAGGGACTGCCACGCCAGGTCGCATCGGAATGAAGGTGTGCGTCGCCGTGAGCGGGCAGTTCTAGGAGTGGGCGCAGCAGGCATGCCAGCCTCCCCTGGGCACACGGTCCCTCGGCGGCTGCGGAAAGCAGTTGTTCAGAGGCATGCTCGAGAATGCACCCACACATTACGCCCGACTCTTCGGGGGCGTGGGACCCCATTCAGCACAGGCCGAGTCCCTGTCCCCAATCTGCCTCCCAGTTAATATAAGCAACTCCGTCTTGCCTGGACTAGGCTTCGCTTTTTCCCTGCATCCCGTCCATCACTGACCTCAGGCAGGATGTAGAACTAGAGCAGGTTCCTCGGGTTTTGATGGGTTTTGAGAGTTGCGTGTCATCAGCCTAGGAGTGGCATCGATCCCCAGTCTGGACATTCCCGCCCGGTGCCTGCGATAAGTAGCAGGATGGAGCCCAGAGGGCACCACATGCCAACAGCCACAGTCTTAAATACAAATCCCCGAGCGGCACCTTCTGAAATTGCCCCTCAAAGAAGGGCCCACTGTATAACCGTCTCTGAGAGAGGCCACAGAAAATACAGTGGCTCTTGAAGCCACCAGGAGGTGCGGCAAAATCAACGGATGTGCTTCTCCTGTCCAGTTTCCAACACAGATTCTCCCCCCAAGTGACCAAAGCAGTGTCTGTCTCAAAACCTGGCCAGAAATCTGAGAGAAATTAATCTAGATAATCCTCCCCTGGAACCGAGAAGCCACCATGTGACCTGCCATCTTGTCCAATAATGGATAATCAAAATTTATCCACTGTGTAGGATTCCAGGAGGGTCCTCTTTAAACAAAATTCTTTCCACTACCTCTTCTAGGCAAGACAAAATCAAGCCTCGGCACGGAGAACTGTTTGCCACTGCTGCTCCTTATCCAGGTTTCCCGGCCAGCCCTGCAAGCCAAGGAGGGTAGGAGTTGCGTGCACGAGTGACAGGCCTCTCCACCCTGAGGGCTTTGTCCTTTTCTTCAGGCTGGGGAAGGGCAATGTTGTTTCCATCTTCAAGAAAGGAACAAAAGAAGAATCTGGAAACCACGGACCAGTCAGTCGGACATGAATCCCTGAGAAAATTCTTGGACAGGTTATGAAACAGTCAGTGTACAAACACCTTGAAAACAGTGCAGTGATTACTAGAGCTCAGCATGGTATCCCCGAGACCAAATTCTGCAAGACTCATCTGATTTCGTTTTTTGCGAGGGTGACCTCCCCGGTGGACTGGGAATGCTGGGGACAGAATCTGTCCCGACTGAGGCAAAGCTGTGGACAAAGCCCCAGGACATCTTGATAAGCGAACTGGCTAAACATGGGCTTGGTGCACCGGGTGGATCCCCAAGCGGCTACAGCACTGGACTCACAGGATGCTCATCATGGCAGCTCCTCAGACGGGGGAGGTGACAAGTTGGGGACTGCAGGGTCCACAGCCCAGCGCTCGCTCGTCAACACTTTAATTATTTAATTTATTTAATCGGTTGTAACCTGCCCAGGGAGCTGTGTGGCTAGTGGGGTGGGGTAGAGATGATGATGATGATGATAGGATGAAGAGGTTCAGGGAATGCTGGTCAGGTTCATGAATGACTGAGTGGGAGAGCTAATACCCTGGAAGATCGAGAGAAGGTTCAGGGTGACCCTGCCAGGTTGGAGCGCTGGACTGAGAAGAGCGGAGTGAAATTCAGCGGGGACGATGCCAGGTTCTGCACCTGGGGGAAATAAAGCAAAGGCATCTTCCCAGGATGGGGGATACCTGGCTGAGCAATATGCCAGTGAGAAGGCTCTTGGAACAGTCGTGGATCACCAGCTGAGCATGAGTCAGCGGCTGGGAAGTGGCTGCAAAAGGGGCAGGTAGAATTTTGGGCTGCGTGAACAGAAGCATTACTTCCAGACCACATGCAGCACTCGTCCCCCTGCACTCAGCGCTGGCTAGGCCTCATCCGGAGTCGTGTGTCCAGTCTAGGTACCACATTGTAAGAAAAACGCAGACAAGCTGGAAAGGGTTCAGAGGAGGGCAGCAGAGATAATCCAGGGACTGGAAACAAAGCCCTGTGAGGAGAGATTGAAAGACATGGGCATGTTCAGCCTTCAGAAGAGAACACTGAGGGAGATAGGATGGCTCTAGAAGTACCCGAAAGGCTGTCACAAAGAGCGAGGACGGGGCCTCTTCTCACTCTTCCTACGGGACGCGATACAGAATAATGGGCTCAAGTCTTAGTGAGCCAGATTCCGGTTATATATTAGGAAAACTTTCCGGGGTGTTGGAGCAGTGCAACACTGGAACCAATTCCCTGGGGAGGCGGAGGGCTCTCCCAGCCCGGAGGCATTCGGGGTGCAGCTGGACAGTGCTCCGAGATGGATTGGCCTAAGTCGGTCTCCTGCACCGAGCAGGGAATTGGTCCTGATGGCCTTCTGGCCCGGCCGACTTCACTACGGGATGGTTCTGTAACTTCTTAACTGTTTCCACTGCCAAATATACTTTTGAACAGGACGTGGCTCGTGTCGGTCAGACGCATTCCAGCTTTTCCGTCGGTGTCACTCTGGTTGAGGTCCCACTCGTTTCACCGCTTGCAGTTCCCTGGGAAACCGGGGAGCCTGTTTGGCTCCCCTTCATGGGAGAAGACTCTCTCGACCACTCACGCCAACCCCCCGGCCCTTTCGTCATCCCAGAGGCTAACCAGAGGTTCAGCACAATTGCCTGCCAATTCTGCACAGAGAGCCAGACCAGGAATGCGCCCCGCGAAGCGAGTGCAGCCAGATGCAGAGGAGGGCAGGAAGCGGTGCAGAGCTGAACACTCCCAAGAGGGGAGCTCAGCGGGTTTGTCCAAGTTCCCCAGGGCAACAGACCAAGGACATTGTAGCACCAACCCTGAGAGTATCCCTGCTCGTTGAGACGGATGGCCAGTGGGCTGGCTGGCACACTACCGGAATCCCTGTTGTGTCCTGAGCTCCCACCTTCAGCCGTACACATTCAAAACTTCACTTCTGTGGGTTGGGGCAATAGGGGAGGAGCCACCATAGACCACTGGACTCCACTTCCCATCCAGCCTGCATTGCCTGCTAGAGTGGCAGGGGCTCCTTGGCCATCCCAGGAGGCTGATGCAAGGTGGTGCAAGGCTACTGCAGAAGTTGCCAAGTCGGGGGTCTGATGCATTCTGGGAGATAGAAACATAGAAACTGAGCGAGTCAGAAGGGGCCTCCCGGGCCATCTAGTCTGACCCCCGGCTGCAGCTGGCTCCACTCATGACATGCCCACCATGTGCACGTCCAGCCTATCCTTGAACACCCCCACTGATGGGGCCTCCACCACCTCCCATGGAAGCCCATTCCTTGCCCTGGGGGTCCTAAGTGTCAGGAAGCACTTCCTGGCATTCAAATTCAATCTTGGTTCCCTGAGCTTTGCTCCATTGGAACACATAGAAACAGCGAGTCAGAATCCTTCCTGTAATGAGGGGCCCAAAACTGAGCACAATACTCCAGTTGCGGGCGCACCAGAGTCATATAGAGTGGCAGTGATACCTCTCTCGACCTGGAAGCCACACTTCTGGCTATGCAACCAAGGGTGGCATTCGCCCTCTTGGCCACCGCATCACACGGCTGGCTCATGTTTAGCCTGTGGTCAACCAGCATCCCAAGGTCCCTTTCACAAGGGCTGCTCTCCAGCCACTTGTCACCTAACCTGTACTTCTCCTGCCCTCCACTTCAGTGTGCTTAGCCGGGCCGAGCTGCCCCTTTCAGTGGACGTTCCGGCAGCAGCTGGGCAGGGAAGTGGCTCAGCAGACGGGAGGCCGGAAGCCGTGGGGGGTGGCTGTGCGGGGCGCAGGCAGGTGAGTCCTGGGAGCAGCCCGTGCTCTGCCCCGCTGGACCGGAGGCTGGGGAAGGCCCCTCAGTGGGGGGGAGGCAGACTTGCAGGGATCGGAGAGGCATTGGCTGCGCTTGGAGTGTGGCTGGAGGAGGTCACCTGGCGACGGAATCCGGAGCAGAGTCAAAGAACGGGGTGGGATGGCTGGAGGATGCCACTGCACCCCCACCTGTGCAAATGATGTAATGGGGGGGGTGGCCCTGACCTCTTGTGCTGCTCTATCCAACAACATGCCTGCTGAGAAACGGCTTTGCTGCTTGCCGTTCCCCAGTTGGTGGAGGATGGGACATGGGAGCTGTCCAGGCTGCACTGGCAGCTGGAGGAGCAGTTTGGCTCGGGCGCTTTACTCATGCGGCCCCCGGATGTGTGTGCAGGGTGCTGTGCGTCGCACTGGCCAACTGGGCCGGCACTGCTTGTCCCGCTCACCTGCGTTGCTTCCCATCTAAGATCACGGGGGATTTTTCCCGGGCTGTGTGAGCTGGAGGTTCTCTTCCCTTGCTCTACATTTGCTCTTCCATAGAAATGTAGAAGCATGGCGTGTCTGGAGGGGCCTCCCATGCCATCTGGTCTGACCCCTGGCTCCGCTCAGATAGCGTCCAACATGTGGGTGTCCAATCTTTCCTTGAACGGTCACCGATGGGACCACCACCACCTCCCGTGGAAACCCATTCTGTATCGTAGGGGTCCCAACTGTCAGACGTACTTCCTGACATCCAAGCTAAAGCCCGGTTCCTTTCGCTTTGCCCCATTGGATCACATCCTTCCCTCCACCGCAGGGAAGACACCCCTTCACGGACCTACATGTGGCTATAAGTTCCCCACGGACTTTTCGTTCCATGGAAAAGGAAATGTGCCTTCCTGTGCGCTAGCCCCTCTCTGCCTCCCCCCCCCCCCAGCCCCAGCCCAGGCATTCTGCTTGGCGGCCGCCTTCATTTCAGAGGCCTGCCCTGCCCTGCCCTGCCCTGCCTGGCTGCTCCGGACCCTGCAGCTTGTGCTCCGGGCTGGCGCACTGACATGAGCTGGTTTGCAGTGTGAGCACCTGCAAGGAATGGGGGGCAAGCTCAGCACGGCGGGGTTTGAGAACGGCCACGGAACTGCGCCGAATGTTATTTCCGGATGCGTAAAGTGTCGGGATGTGCGGCGGCCTTCCCCGAGCAGCCCTTCTGAGTCGCCGGCCATCTTGGCAAGGCGCTCCCGGGTCTTCCTCTGAGGCTGTGTGAGTTTCCCGAGGAGGCGGCCTTTGGGAGGCATCCATCTCCTCTCCTTTTGTCTGCTGTTTTTTGTGGCTGTTTTGAAAGCTGAGGGTTTAGAAGTTTAACGGCGAGAATACCTTGAGTTCAGTGGCATATGCAGAACAAATGTGAACTGAGCGCCAGGATAATTCCTTCAAGAACGGGGAGCATTGATGTGGCAGCTTGCTGCTGCGTTGTTTACACCAGAGAGCAGAGTGGGATTTGGGGCTGCTGGGGGGTTGACAACTTGTGGTCCTCTGCAGAGTTTCCGCCTTTTCTGGGGATGAAAGCAGAAAAGTCTAAATGGTTATTTCTAAGCAGTTTGAAAACTTGCTCCCTTTCCAGATCCAGGCAGTGCCTGCCAGGGCTGTGGTTACTGCTTTGGATGTGAGAGAAATTTCAGAAGTCTGTTTGCATTAGAACAACAAGATAAAGGACCCTGTGGGAGTTGGTGCAGGGCGGGTCTCCGTGTGAAGCATTGCGAGCGGATTTATCTCAAGTGAATTTCCTCTTGAACCCCAGCCATGGTGGGAGCGGTTGGCCGTGCCTCGCAGGGCTCTGGGGGGCAGGCCTCTGGAAGTCCGCGAGTGCAGCTCCGGGGCTCGCTTTGCTGTCTTGGCGCGCATCAAAGCCATGCCTGTTTCTGCTACAGAAAAGCAAGTTCCTTCCCGGGGTAGTGAACCACAACCACCGTGATCGCTTGAGCTGTGAGATTCCAGAGCAGCTCCTGGAGCTGAAGTCATGGGATGCACGCCTTTCTCACTGGGGGAGGGGGGTCCCCCGCCACCGCTTTGCATCCAGCGAGGCCCAGCTTCACAGGCGCCCGGGGAGCAGCCACACCAGGCCGAGGCAGGGCCTTGGGCACCGGCAGCAGGGGCTCCCCATGGGGCAGGAGCTTTCGCAGCCCTGCCTGGGGGTGCTGCTGGGGACCTTCTGTGTGCAAACAGGGTGGGACCGTGAAGCTGCACCTGCCGTGCTTGCGGCTGGAAGGACCCTGGGCAGCAGGGCTGGGAAGGCTCTCTGTGGCCTGGATCCCTTGCGGCCTCTTGGAACGGTCGCACTGGCGATCAGTGGGCAGATGGAAAGAGCAGGAGGTGCGAGTTGGCCTGAGGCAGTGACCAAATCCCATACTGGCTTCCTGAGCCCTCCCTAAGTTCTGGCAGGGTCTAGAGGGTGCCGTGGAGCCTGTTTCAGGGTGTGAAAGAACTGAAGCAGAAATGGGGGGGCCCCCCAGGATGGTCATGCGGGGGAAGGCAAGCTGTCCCGTTGCACACTGGACCCGCAGTGCCGCCAGTACGTGTCCCTCACGTGGCGGGCAGGCAGGTGCGGGTCTGGCTGACTTGGAAGACCCACGCTCTACTCAGCCGCTGCTCAGGAGCGTCTTGGACGTCTGTCGCCAAGGAGAATATTATTCTCTTACTTGGAATGGGGGCCGAGTAGCCTCAGAGTAGCATTAGCCTCGTTGTTATGGCACAGAAATGTACTTCAGAGACTGGGGAAGTTTTAAACGAGACTTTGAGTGAAGTGCAAGGAATGGGGATTGCGTCCCCCTTGGCCTCGTGTTTGCCCCTCACTCTTCTGTGCCTGCTGAGGAGGGATGGTGGAAGCGTGGGCCGTGGGTGCTCTGGGTGAGGACTCCTTTGAAGATCGGCGCAGGCTCAGCAGGACAGTTGCAAGACGGGGGTTGATAGTAAAGAGACGTGAATCTTTTGCACAACGCATCCCTAATTAAAGCAGGAGGAAGACGCTGTTAGCTGGACGGACTTGAGGAGCAGCTTGTTCTTCTGAGTCAGAAGGCAAAAGCATCTTGGGCTGCTCTCAAAGCAAGCCAGATCTCCCGTCTCACCACGCATAAACTTTTGGCTTCCATAGTCCACCAAGCTGTCACTGGGTGTGTCCTCTTGTGAATCTGATGCCTTCCCACAATTCATCCTGGGAGCCAAAAGCTGCACAGGCTTTCTGTGATAATTCCACCCTGCTTCCTAGGCCTTTTGAGCAGCTTTCATCGGCCCCTTTCAGGATCAGTGCTTGCTCTTCCGCAGCGTCCCTCAGATTGAACAAAGCTCTTGCGGATAAAAGGCAGAGGTGGAACTGGCGGTTGTCAGGGGTGCCGCTCCTTGGAGGGAGTGAGACGCACCCATGCTTTGGGTTACCGTGAGATGTGGGCCAGCGAAAACGGCCTTTCAGGCGCTTCGGACCGGACGGCGGTCGCCTTTGGCCTGCTGCCGCAGTGGCGGCTTCACTTGCCTGCAGTGCCGGCCCATGGCATCCGGTCCCTGGAGGCCCTCGCCCTGCCCGAGTCAGTGGCGTGGCTTTCCTCACAGTGCTGTCCCTGAAGGGATCCCGTCGCAGGAGGAGGCGGAGGAGGAGGAGGAGGAGAAGGATGGGACGCGGTGAGGCTGCTGAGGCTGAGGGGATGCGCCGAGTGGAGCTGCTTCTCTTGTGCGCTGAGCCCTCCTCCCAAAGGCCGTCAAACACGCAGTTGCCAGTCGAAAACCGAACCCCCTGCTGAGCCGTCCAAAGGCCTGGCCTGCCGTACGGTGTGAGGAACCCGGAAGTGGCGCATGAATCCGCTTGCAGAGGCAAGCGGGGCGGGGAGGAAGGCACTGAACGGCTTTTATGGTGGTTCTCACCCTTCCAAAGGATCCCTGGCTCCCCTCCGAGCGTCGTATTCCACCGGGCCCACCAGCCGTACTTTTCTTGGGCAGCTGTGCAGCGCTTGGAAAATACGCTTTATTTCAGAGCATTCTCAGTGCCGCAGTCCCTTTGCCCAGCCGGCTCCTTCGAGCACCGGGCCCTTCATTTTCGCTGGAGGGCCCCCCCACACCATTTTTGCTGCCATTTCCCTGCCCTTTACTTGTCCTTGAAGATCTGAGGCTTCCGATTCCAAGCTGTGTGGCCAGTGGGTGTCTTTCATTTAGACATGTGGGGAAGTGTTAGGGCTGGCACCTCACGGCTGGCCTCGCTAGCTGCCGTTTCCTCGCAAGTAGCTTCACGGCCGTGCCTCAGGAGTGAAGAAGAACAGGGAAGGGTTGCCGCTGGCTCGCTTTCTCCAGCGCAGCGAAGCCCATCCGGCGAGCAAGCTCGGCTGCTGCTTTCCCCATTCAGAGTCGCCCGCTTTGGAGGGAGGCATCTTCGGCGGGTGGCAGGCCCGCTTCCGGACCGCGAGGTTCTTGCCGCGCTGCAACTGGTGACCGGTGGCGAGGAGCCTGGGCCCTCGCGGGAGTCGCATCTGGCCGGGCTCGGCTGCCGGTGGTGGAGCAGGGTCTCTGTTCTGGGTGCGAAGGCACGTCCTTCCCAGGCAGCTCTCCTGTTTCCTGAGATGCGTTCTGTGCCTGCACACGCTTTCCAGCGCGGATGTGTGTGGTGGTAGCAGATACTTAGCTGCTTTACAGGAGTGTGTGTAAGCAGCCTCTGGGGGGAGTCATGACCCCTGGTCTGGCTGATCTGGAGGAGGGAGGCCTCCCCCGAGTGCGCGTTCTCCACAGCTGCAGTGAAGCATGCTTAATTAATACTGGAACAATTAGCTTGACAAGTAAATCAAACTCAATAACATTTTCCCAGACATCGTGTGGTAGCCAGATGTAAATGTAAGCGATTTTGTAAGGGCTTGGTTTTCCCTGCAGTGCTGAGGTTACTTGCGGGTAAGTGGAGTTGCTGGGTTATTTGACTTTGAGCAGGCTAGAAATTAAGGCTGTGGATACGCCCGAGGCTGTTCATTATGAGGAATTCTTGGGGCTCTTTTAAGCATCTTTGCAGCTTGCAAGTGGTGGCAACCATCAGAGAATACAAAATGCTTAGGGCACTCTCCGCGCGCACTCAAATTAAAGGCAGGTCTTTCAGAAATGCTGGCAAGACGCCGCTGCGGAGCCCTGTGCTTGCATATGGAGCTGGGCCGGCGTGCTCACACTCCTTTGGCCACCCTGCCACCAGGGGTGGCCTGCGTGGCCTTTCCCAGGTAGGGGCAGCTGGGCTTAGTGGGCGACATCCCCTGGTGGCTGAAACCCCAGTCCGGCCAGGGCGGTGCAGTTTTTGGCAGGTCTTGGGCCTGGGAACTGAGGCATCCGGGCAGGCCTTTGGCCTCGGCAGCACCACAGAGACCTGGCTGCAGAACCGTGCGCTGGGCGGATGGCCCCACAAGGGTGCCTGAGGTGCCGGATCAGCCGAGCAGAGTGCAGAAGGAGGCCCCTGCCTTCCGGATCAAGCCAGCCGCTGCAGGCCGAGCCGGAAGGGGACCCTCGCGCATTGGCCCTGTGTCACCTACCTTCCTGCCTCGGTGCCTGCGCGTGTGGCAGGAGCCGTGTTTGGCGAGGCCCCGGCTGGGCCCGGCAGCTGGCCTTACTTATCTGTTGCATTCGCACGGTGCACCACTTAGCCAAAAGCCCCCGGTGTGGCTTGCGTGGTATGACAATAAAACACCAACTTAAAACAGTTCATTTCAACAATTAGATAATAACACACATCAACAGATGATAAACAGTAAAAATGATTGATTAATAGTAAAACCATTTAATGCAATCATTCCATAAGGACCTACATTGTCTGGCAATTAAAACCCTTAGTACGGCAGATGGCACGAGCCGGTCCCACCCGCCCCGCGTGGAATTCCCTTTTCCCCTTTCTCGGATGCTGGCTTTTTGAACCTTCTGACACAAATGCCAGCGCGGCAGCCCACAATTTTTATGCAACGTGCCAAGGTACGGCAAGCAGCGCACATCGGTCTCGCATGCCCCCGGGCCGGGGACAGAGCCGTGGCGGTCCCGTGCTTGTGCAACATTCCATCGGCCTTTCCCAAGACTTTTCCATGGAGATGGGAACAAGCGAGCAGTTCTCCCATGACCCTGCCCTGCCCATGGCGATGCTGATGGCTGGAGTTTGCAGACCGCCTTCCGGGCGAGGCTGGCCCAGTTCTGCGGACGTGCAGCCGCACGCGGTGCCAGGAGGAAGAGCGTGGCTGCCCGGCCGGGGGAGTCGCGCTCTCCTGCGCCATCTCCGTGCCGGCGCCCTGCAAGCGCCTGGGTTGCTGCCCTCCTTCCAGAGAGGCGGCCTGCCGCTGCACAGGTGGGCCGGCACTGGGCGGCAGGCTGCCGGGGCCATTGCGGCCCCCCCGAGCCCCCGGGCGCCCTGTCAGCCCCCCCCCCGGGTCCTCTGCGGCAGACCTGCGTGGCCGTGGCCCCCCCCTCTGGCTTGAGCAGGAAGTGTGCCTGGTCTGGTTCGAATAAAGAATGGAAAGTACAGAACATTCCGTTTAGGTTGCGAAATGAGGGCAAAGTTCTTTTTATTATTTTCCTCTGGGTTTAATATGGGATTTTAACAAGGCTTAGAACAGCAGTGATATTGCAGGAGGGCAGTTTGAGATTTCCTAATATTTTCTGCTCCTGAAACAAGATTCCAGAGCTTTCGGGCCTTCTAGAGAACCTCTTTAATTTTCTCCAAATCCCCTTTATGGAAAACAGTTTTGCATATTGCCACCCATTTGTTCAAGGCAAACGCAAAATCATCCCCGGATT
This sequence comes from Varanus salvator macromaculatus, assembly GCA_023646645.1. Taxonomy (NCBI): domain Eukaryota; kingdom Metazoa; phylum Chordata; class Lepidosauria; order Squamata; family Varanidae; genus Varanus; species Varanus salvator. Next base: position 1,424,064 of record JAIXND010000772.1, on the reverse strand, counting down.
TCTGGTGACGCCTCCGTATCCATATACGCCGGGTTGCGTGGACGTGCTCGTCCTCTCGCCACGGCCCCTGAGCCAGTCCTGCCAGTGCCGGGGTCTCGGGAGGGCTCTTTCCTTGCACCTGCAACCCTTTTTGACTGGAGCTGCTCAAGTCCGTCCTTCTGTCAGGCAAAGCACTCTCTCCTTGCACCTGCTTGAGTTGTTGTGAAATGGCTAAACTGTGCCGGCAATTTCTGAAATGGAGGAAACATTGAAATGCTCCCATGTCCAAACATCTACCTGGTTCTGCAATCCCCACCCGTTGCGGCTTTCAGTGTCCTGCCCCGTTGATGCTCTGCAGCCTGGGAAGGCCGTGGATGTGGGTGCGGGTCGTGCTGGTGGAGGGCCCTCCCTCCGCAGAGGGAGGATCCTGCTGCGATGGGCACCGTGTGTCAGGCTTCTGATCTCAAGTCTTCCTAAAGCTTTAGAGAAACATCAAAGTCGCCTTTTCTGAGGTGCTCTTTATATGTAAGGAGGCAGGACTGAAACCCTCGCAAGGTTAGTGGTGCTACTGCTCGGCCTTCCAAGATGGCGGCAAGGACTGGTGGATCCCGGAGGGAGCTGTCGGTGACAAGGAGAACTCTTGTGAAAAAATTGGATCGAATCAAAACTCTGGCAGACCGAATGTAAATTTTTAGTAAGGCAACCCAAAAGGGAATTTGAAGAACAAATTGCTAGGGATAGAAAAAGCAAACAAAAATGATTGAAATACACCAGGAGCAGGAAAGCAGCCAGAGCCAGTGTGACTCGTAAGATAGCAGAGATGTGAGCGGAATACAAAGGAAGGCAGGGAAGTCCCCATCTCTCCCTGCAGCATACCAAGGCACTGACATGTCCAGGCGCAGGAGCGCATCGCAGTTGGCCTCAGATGTTACCGCGTTGGCGCGCTCAGTCTGCAGCGGAGGTGTGCTGCTAGGAGAGTGTCCCTGAGATGGAGGGGGGTGACTTTGTGTGTCCTGACATGCAGCAGGCCTGCCGGGCAGGGCTACCAGGCGCCCCTCTTCTGATGTGCACCCTCTGGGCCTGCTCGGCGGGGAGAGCTGGCATGTTCAGTTTGCGTCTTCAGCTCTGATCACATCTCCAGCATAAAACTGGCAGCGGGAACTATGATTTGGCTGCTGTGTGGGACTGGCCCAGTGAGGGAGGGGGTCCTGCAGCATCAGAAAAGGCTTGGTGAAACTTTGAAGGGCAGCCACAATTCAGAGCGAGCTTCTTTTGAAGGCCTAGAAAATTACAGCTCTCACATAAACCGCGGCGCAACCATTGGAAAGGTCACTGATCAGAGAGGCTGGCCAAGTGTGCGCCACAGGTCAGGCGGCTGCGCCCGGAGAGGCTGCTCTCCGAAGGCAGCCTCGGCTCAGATGTGCCTGCCATCCGGGCCACATGGATTGCTTGATGACATTTCCGCGTCTTTGGAATGTGGAGGTAATAGCTGCTGCTTTCTTGGCTCATGCCTGGGCTTGGAAAGAAAGCCTCATTCCAGATGTTGCATCGAGCAGTGGCTGCGTGAAGCGGGGAGCATTCCCTGGACCGAGTGAGCGGCTGCGGGGACAATAACGGGGTGTGGGGGAGAGAGAAAGCTGGTGTTCATTTGTGCGCTGCCCGAGGAGGCGCACTCTGTGTACAGACAATTATGTAAAAGGGCTGATTGAAGCTTTCAACTTCCAGTTGTCCTAGTCATGGTTCTGGAAACGATTCTACTGTGTGATTGCAGATATTGGGGTGGGGGCCTTAGAATTCTGAATATTGAGGCGGAATCTTCCATTCTGCGCATGTGGAAAGAGGTTTAGAGTGAGCGTCCCTTTGGAGAACCAGTTTTCCTGCTGGCCCTCCAAAGACCCGACGGACGAATCGGCGGCTCTCCTGGAACTGCCCAGTCTCCCTGCTGCCTCCTGCCGACCTGTGGCAGCGGAAGCATTGCTGTGGATGCTCTGGCATCGTTAAGCTTCCTGCTTGATTACAAGCTGGCCCGTTGACTGCATGACTGTCGCAGTGGATTGTCGGCATGCTGTGAATGTAATTTATCTTGAATTCAGCAAAGTATTTCACCAAGTTCCTCCTATAACTAAAGCTAGTGAACTGACTGGAAAGAGAATGGGGGGCTACATTTTAAAGGTGGCTGATAGAATGGACTCATTTAATGGGAGGGGCAAAAAAGGAAAATGTGACACTAAGAATTAGAAGGATTTTTTCAAAGCCTAACCTAGCTTATATTCAGAGGGGATATGTTGGCGACATACGGGTATGTGAGGGGGTGTCACATGGAGGCGGGTAGAAACCTGTTCTTCCTGCAGAGGAAGGCAGGATGCGCTTCAATGGAGCCAAGCTCAGGGAGCCCAGGTCCCATTTGGATGCCAGGAAGCACTTCCTGACAGTCAGGACCCCGAGGGCGTGGAATGGGCTTCCACGGGAGGTCGTTGAGGCCCCATCGGTGAGGGTGTTCAAAGACAGGCTGGACGTGCACATGGCGGGCATGTCGTGAGCGGAGCCGGCTGGTGCTGGAGGTCAGACTAGATGGCCCGGGAGGCCCCTTCTGACTCGCTCTGTTTCTATGTTTCTATATTTAGGTATTTTTATTTAGGAAATATTTAGAGATGGTTATCTCTAGGATGCAGTTCTGGAGGTTCTGCCTTTAAAAGAACCCATTCACAGAAATGCGTGCTGCTTCCTTACGCAGCAAAGCGCGAGCAATTTAGCTTGGCTAGCAGATGATTGTGGGAGGCCAGTCGGAGTCCGTCTTGCAGTAGCGGTCAACTGCAGAAAGCAAATGTCCAGCAGGCGGCCTGGCCGGGCAGAGGAGGGCGTGGGCAGGCCAGCTGCGGGGTCTGCTGGCGGCTCTTGGCGGAGGACGGGTGGAAGTGGGGTACTTGGCCGGCTGGGCGTTGCGGCACAGCGGAGGCGGTGGAAGCGCCAGGCTGTTTCCCCTCCGCCTTCTTTTCTCCTGATGCTCTGCACGAAAGGAGTTGGAGAACCCTGGGCTGGCCCCTGCCTGTGGTGCGGCCTCTCGCCTGGCCTTGGCAGCATCGAAGTCCTGCACACGCTTTCTTGGGCCGTGTGCAGGCGTCATCCGGTCATGTTTGTGAAGCCACTTTCAAAGCAGAGACTGGCTTCAGCCCACTCGTTTCCGTTAGAAACATAGAAAAGGTGCGAGGCAGAAGGGGCCTCCCGGGCCATCTAGTCTGACCCCCGGCTCCAGCCGGCTCCGCTCACGACATGCCCACCATGTGCACGTCCAGCCTGTCTTTGAACACCCACACCGATGGGGCCTCAGCCACCTCCCGGGGAAGCCCATCCCATCCCATCCCATCCCATAGTCCGTTAGAGACAACGTCGGATTGCATCCGGGAGCGTCTCGGGGCTGACGGCCATTGCTGTGGAGTTTTCTGTCTGGAGTATAATACTGAGTTTTGACACTAGAACATTCCTAGCCCATTAAACTCAGGATGTTGCAAGGGAACGAGCCAAGGCCTCCTTCAGCGGAGCGTGGCCTGTGATCCCGGAGCGCAGGAGAGTCGCTGTCTCCGGACTCGTGCCCAGTGGCGGTTGGCCTGCGCTTGCACCCGCTGCACCTGACGCGCGGCCGGGCTGCCTGTGCCTTTGCCTTCCTCCTCCTCTCTGTCTGGCTGTTCGCAGCTCATGCAACAGCTCTTCAGTGCAGAAGGAGAGCAAGCAAGGAAAGCAGGTAGTTTTTGCTGCAGACCGACATTATCCAAACCTGTTTTTTGGGGGGCGGGATATTGCCCAGTTCTCCTATCTGTGCTTGGTGGCAAACCTCAGAAACACAAGGGGCGGCAGAGGTGGCTCCCTCGGCTGAGGTTAGCGAGGGGCCTTCACAAGGAGCTGAGACCCCCGCTCGCTGCTGGGACCCCGTTGGACTGAGTGAGACCCTAACAGTGCAATGCGTCCACGTGTGACGTTGGTGTGCTCTTGCACTCCTACATGTGTTGTGTCCCGTGGCTGCGGCAGATTGCCTTTGTGTGGTCTTTCACCTGGTGTTGCTGGCCTAGGGATTTGCATCAGTCTATAGGGCTCTCGTTGCCAGTTGCAAAGTGGCGCCCGGCCCTTCGTGACCCCACGGACAACACCCCTCCAGGCCCCCCGTCCTCTGCCGTCCCGGAGGCCGCCTGAGCGCACGCTGGCTGCCCCAGTGACCCCATCCGGCCACCGCATCATCCCCTTTGGGGCTGCAAGGAAGCCCTGAGCATTAGGAGGGGATCCAGCCGAGAGCCAGTGTGGGGCCATGGTTGAGGGTGCGGGGCAGGGACGCAGGCGACCTGGGCTCTGGTCCCACTCAGCCATGGAGCTCCCTGGGTCACCGACTCTCGGCCCAGCCTGCCTCACAGGGCTGGTGTTGTGCAGATAGGATGAGAGGGGGCAGGTGAAAACGCAAGCCACCTTGCGCTTCTTGGGAGGAAAAGAGTGGGCTAGAAATATAATAAATAAAATACCTTCAGATCGTATCGCTTAATCGGCCGTGCTGCCGACGGCACGCTGTTCGCTCGCTGCCCACCCGCCGCCGGCCTGCCGTGGGCTCGGTTGTGCGGGGCCTGCGGAGGCGGCTGGGGCCTCGTGGACCCGCCTGCCTGCTGGGCGACCCTCCGCGCTGGGCGGAGATGCTTGTCCCCGATCGTGTCACGGGGAGCTTTTCCCCCATCTGTGGATGGTTAATTACGAGTTCACACAAGATATTGTCAGAGGGTATCTGGATTTGGTTTCATCATAAACAGAAGTAAATGTTGAGAACATAGTTCTCTACATCCAATGTCACTTGTTGTGGATGCTTGGCATACCTCGCAGCCCACATCTTGGGGCTTTCGATTAGAGTTCCTGGCCCAAGAGCCCTGTGACCACTTTGGGTTTTTTGTTTGTTTAAGTGCCCTGAAGGTTGCATAGTAGAGACTGTTCCTTGTGCACAACATAAAAGCATTCATTTTTTTCAAATTGTAACCATATTTTTCATTAAAATCAGTTGGAGCCCCAATAAACAATTGATGAAGAAAATTTTCCAAATGCTTGCCACAGTGCTGTTTCTCTCTATTTTTTTAATTGTTTGAAGAAGAAAAATTTCAAAATACACATCTTGGCTTAAATTAAGAAAAAATCTGATCTAGTAAATCAGAAAAATGTACCAGTATTTAGCCCTTTATTACAATATAATTAAAACCTACTGTGTGTATAAGTGAAAGAGTATCTCTGCAGGGGTGTCTGAATTCTTATGCATTACAATTTATCATGAGAACTTCTGTTTTAGATTTGTTTGAGTTCCCTCTTGGGAAGACAGCTCAAGGGCTGAGGCCAGTGTGGTGGGTACACATTTCTACTTGTGTGTGCTGTTTGTTTGCTTCCTTGCGCACGGACCGGGGATGAGCGTGGGCCGTCCGGGGCGCCTGTCCCGTCAAGAGGTGATCTTGCGCAGCTGATTACGTGGCTTGTCCTGGGAACTGAGAGACGACTTTTCATCTGGAACACACCTCTGGCTGTGCAAAGCCATGGTGCGGCAGTCCTGGCCTGTGCCTCGTGGACGATGTGCCTGGCACAGCCGGGCCGGGGAGGGGGGGTCCCGCCTTCTCTTCCCCTTCCTTTATCTGGCAGGCGACTTTTAAAAGCTCTGTGCACATGTGCTTGGGAGGCACATAAAGCTGCAGCCAAAGGTCTCCATTACACTTTAGCACTTGGTGAAGGGGCCTCTGGTGTTTTATAAGACTTGCTGGGTGGCGAAGGCGGCAGGTGGAGCAGATTTTCATTCTGTTAAGCTTCTGTCTAGGCTGTCGATTTGTTGTGACTTGCCGTTAACTTTCGCATGGGTGGAAAGGTGGGTTGTGGATTTTAAAAAACGAATAGTATCCTGGCTGATTTGAAGTGCAGCACACAAACTGCTTTTGAGAGGAGCAGAGCCCTGCATTTGGAGCGTGTGCGCGCACGTGGGGGGGGGTGCTCCGCTTCTCCAGATCAGTTGCGCTGTGGCGTGGGGGCAGCCCCTTCGCTGGGGGGCTCCCATGTAACATTTGCATCCGTAGCATCATGCTGCACTGGACGTAGGTTTCTGCCTGAATTCCTTTCCTATCCCTGAAAGGATTAAGGAACAGGAGTCCTCTGTCTGTGCTTGTGGAGCCTCTCTGGGGGCCCCGTGGCACCCCGTGGGTGTCCTTCCTGCCACCAGGCAGCTGCTTTTCCCAGAGTGGCCCACGTGGCCATGCGCCGTGCCAGGGGCGTGGCCACGCATGGAAGAAGCGGCCTGCGCCACCCGGGCTGAGCCACTGGAGCGCTCCTTTGGGAGCCGGTCCAAGCGCGACCCACCCAGCTGCGGCAGCCCCCAGTGCCCTCCCTCTGGTGGGAGGGTCTCCTGTGCAAGCCCTGCCGGCAGGAATGGGAGACCTTTCATGCCCTCGGGGCTTGTGCAGGAGACCTCCCTGTCGGGCCAGGCATGCCCTCGCCCAGCGGCTGATGCACATGCTGCTCAGAAGTACAGCCTTGTACTGCTTGGAGGGAAAAGGGGGGGAAGCTGCAGTCCCGAGGCCCAAAAGATGTGTTTTTGTTTTGATTTTCATTCCACAACGGACAAGGACGGTATGCTATCTCCTCACACGGTCTCTGATGAATGCAATTAGATGCTTATACTGATGCAAGAGCCCATATTCTCTACACCTTGATGAAGATCATAAGAACATGAGAAGAGCCCTTCTGCAGAGGTCCACGTAGCCCAGCACTCTGTACCATAGTGGCAAGCCAGCTGCCCACAGGCGTGCTCAGGTAGGATGGGTGCCAGGCCTCCTCCTGCCCGAGCTCCTCCGCACCGGGTGCCTGCAGGCTGGCCAGCTCTGTTAAAGGAGGCAGCCTGTGGCCACCTAGGCTGTTAGCCACTGATCGCCTCTACCCTCATGAATCTGGCCAGTCTCCTTTCAAAGCCACCCAGATTGGCAGCCAACCGCTTTTGGGTCTAACAACCTTAAGTAGTTTTGTTTTATCAGCAAATTTGGCCACTTTACTACTTACCCCTAATTCCAGATCATTTATGAATAAGTTAAAACATTGGTCCTCATAGAGAACCCTGTGGGATTCCCCAGTGACCTCCCTCCATTGGATGAAATGGTTGTTTAATCCCACCACCTGTCCTTTTGTTCTTTAACCATTTAGTGATCCGTAAGAGGAGCCCCCCCCCCCCTTTATTCCATGACTGCTGAGTTTGCTCAGGTGTCTTTGGTGACAGACTTTGTCAAAGGCCTTTTGGAATTCCAGCAATGTCTGCTGGATTGCCCTGCCCATGTGCTTATTGATACCCTCAAAGAAGTCCAGTGGGTCACAGAGAAAAGGCTTCCCTGTGTGGAAACCGTGCTTTTTTCCCCAGCAGGGCTTGTCCCTCTGAGTGTTCACTGATTCTATCTTTAATCATGTTTTCAAGCAGTTTACCCAGAACAGATGTTAAGCTAACTGGCCTGTAACTTTCCAGATCCCCCCTGAAACTCTTAAAAAAAAGGTGTTACATTGGCCACTTTCCAGTCCTCCCAAACCAAGGCTGATTTTAGGGAAGCATGAAAGATTAATGTTAAAAAATCCCCTATCCAGAGAAGACCATGTCATGAGAAGGGCTCCTTGGTGGAAGCATTGCCTGTCGGATCAGGCCTAGTGTTAGCAGTCACTGGAAGGCCCTCTGGTTAATAGGAAGCCTTGTTCTTTCGAAAAGAAGATGAGATGGACAGGAGAAGCTGCCTTGTTTCTCTCCACCGACTCGTGACACTTGAGTACAGTCTTGATGCTGCCGAGAGAATCCCAGGTTTTGATAGAGGCAGTACTTAGAGTTAATAGCTTTTTCTCTGTCGCAAAATTCCCTCTTGTCAGCTCCTCACAAGCTAAACATGGAATTTCTCTGACAGGCTTCATGAAACTGGAATGCTCTTGGTGTCTACACGTTATTAATGTATGCATTCTTAAGAGAGGGCCGAGGGGAGGCATGGTAGCCCTCCACAAGTCCTTGAAAGGCTGACACAACGAGGAAGGACAGGCCCTCTTCTCCATCATCCCAGCGTGCTGGACATGGGCTCTCCCACACTAGAGGCGTGCCAGGGGCATCTGGACAGCCCTGCGAGAGGGATGGTTTGGCCTGGTGTCCTACACTGAGCAGGAGCTGCACCCAGTAGCCCCTTCTGACTCTACCATTCTGTGACTCCGTGCTGAATATTCTGCTCACTTCACCACTGCTGGCTTTGCACTGTCCAAGCGCAGAAGTGAAGATGGAAGACAAGTGGCTTCCATGTACGTCTGCCCATTTCCTCATCTTTGTGTGAGGTCTTTCTTTCAGAGTCCTCTTTGAAGGAGATCAGAAGATCTTTTAGCCCTCTATAAGCAGCCCAAATCTGTCACAAAGAGGAAGGTCAGGGTCTCTTCTCATGGAAACCAGCCTGGAGGGGTGGGGGGCTCTCCCCCACTGGAGGCATTCAAGGAGGAACTGGGCAGCCACCTGAGTGGGATGTTGCATTGGTGTCCTGCAGCAGCAGGGGGTGGACCTGATGGCCTCCTTGGCCCCTTTCAGCTCTCCTATTCTGTGATTCTGTGAAGAGTGGCTAGCTACCTGGAGAAGGGCCTTCTCTGTGGTGGTGCCCCAGCTTTGGAACCTGCTCCTCAGAGGAGGGCACCTGGTGCTGACTCTGTATTCATTTTGGCACTGGGCCTAAAGATTTTTCTTTTCCCCTGTATTTTAAGGTTCAGTGGTGTTTTAATTATTGTTTCTCTCGTATACCTGTGTTCCATTTATGTGTGCCGCTTATTGTATCGCTGTCCTGAGACCCTTGGCATTGGATGGGATATAAATGTTCTAAATACACAAATAAGTGACTGAAGAGATTTGGGGACGGCATTCCAGGGGGTTTTGCTGCCGTGCCTGGGAGGAGCGTGACCCTCCGAGTGGGTCCTGGGTGTAGTGAGGAGGGGAGGCCCGATGCATCCGGCTGACCCCAGTGTGCCGTCGCGAGCCCCGCGGAGAAGGGCCGGCTGCTGTGCCGCCCCACCTGCTTGTGTGAGCATGTCCCGCGAGGCCGAGCGCACGCCCGAGTCCTCCCTCAGCAGCCCTTTCACGGGATAGTCCCTGGATCGCTGCGCATGGCAGTTGCGTGGCAGTGCCCTGCAAGCCCTCGCCCGGGAGGTGTGCGTTGACTTGTGTGCCAGAAACTCTCGGCCAAGGTGGGGTGTGTTTCCTGTCAGCGCCACCTCGAGAAATTAGCGCTCCTTTTTCATTGTATCACCTCGGCAGCAGGGCATTTGTGCTGGACTCCCCTGCACTCACTCACTGCCAGCAATGCTTAGCCAGCACCTGCGTCCGAGATGCACACCTGGGCGCCATGTGTACCATTCCCAGGGAGGAAATCCTGAGAGGCCTGAACCGCCAGCCCTAGTGAGGTTTACGGCTCATAAATTAAAATTGGAAAGATGGAGGGAGGGGGTTGACTAGTGGTACATTCAGAGTTATGTTTTTGTCATTATTGCATCCATAATATCTAGGTCTCTTTATTTGTTTCCATAAAATTAACCAGTAAACTTAAAATGAAGAGAGAGAGAGAGAGAGAGAGAGAGAGAGAGTAATAGGAACCAGGCAAAGTCTGCTGTAGACTGCACTTGATGACATGCAGTCCACGGTGTTGCTCTTCCAATCATGTTTTATAGCTGAGAGGCACATGTAAGATGCTTATAAAATTTTTACTGGACAGAAGTAGCAACGCTAATTTTCAGATGGCAATCTCTGTAGGAGAGGTTTGCTTTGGCATCTTATATGCAATGGGCCGTTTTCCCATCTTAAATGCAAGTTAAGGCCGGAATGTCTTGAGTTTAAAAGTAAGAGAGCTCTAACGCAACTTTGCTAAGCATCTTGAAATCAATTTGTTTGCTGGAACAGAAGGCAGTGGCAAATGCAGGTGTGTATCGCTTTGTAGTTCACAGACATTTTAAAAAGCACCTTGAAACCTAGGCCTTCTGGAGGAATGGGACTTAACGTGTCAACCTCTGGACAGAAAATAGAACCGTGTAACCAGCTACCCTTTATAAGGGTGTGTGGAATGAGTTTTATGCACGCTGCTGGCAAATTACAGCTGTGAACTCCTGCAGTCTTTGGGTCTGGCAGGGCAAGCAGCCATCCGCTCAGGTCTCTCTCCCCCACCTAGGCCAGCCCCCAATTCATGCCGTGAACAATCTGGAGACCACCGAGCGCCACAAGAAGAGGTCGGGATGGTTCCAGTCCCTGCCTAAAGCGACCTGTGGAACAATGCAGAGGGAATGTGCTTAGTTCAGATTTCTTAAAGAAACAGTTTTGGGCAGATTTAAACACCCCTTATATCTGAAATAGGATTGAAGGTGGCGCAGTGGTTTAATCCGCTGTGCTGCTGGGCTGGTAGATCGAAAGGTCACTGGTTCGAATCTGCCCAACAGGGTGAGCTCCCGTTGCTCCATCCAGCTCCTGCCAACTTTGCAGTTCGAAAGCGTGCAAGTGCTAGTAGATGAAAAGGTGCCACTTCAGTGGGCAGGTAACAGCGTTCTGTGCCCCTCGGTGTCAAGTCATGCCGGCCACATGACCACAGGACCGTCTGCGGACAAGCGCTGGGTCCCTCGGCCAGGAAATGGAGATGAGCAGCGCCCCCTGGAGTCGGGCATGACTGGACGTAACGTCAAGGGGAAACCTTTACCTTATACCTGAAAAGAGAGGGAACACGTGCTCATTTGCGACAATGTTTGTTTCACTATTCAGTTGAAACACGACCGTGTGAAAGTGCACACAGGAGACCATTGGTTGCTCGACGCCATCAAACTGCCCGCAGCTTGTGGCGACTCTGTGAGTGACGGCCTCTGCTGAGCCCTGCTTTGCGACTGGCTCGGCTTGTGCAAACGCCAGAGGAAGCCCGTCCATCTCAGGGCCGGTCTTCCTCCTCCTCCTCCTCCTCCTCCTCCGCGTGCGCTTGACTTTCCCTGCCATGATCGTCCCCCCCAAGGAGTCTTGCCTTAGGGAGCCGTGCACGAAGTACAGCAGCCTCAGTTTTGCTGTGGGCATTGCTGTGCGCTGTTTCTTTCATGTGCTTGAGGAGGACGGTGGACAGTTTTTCAGCTGTTCCGCAGTGGTGCTGGAGGGGCTGCTTTCGACACAGTTCGACGCAGTTCTCATGACTGGGAACGACGCTGATGCTTGAGCCTTCCTGTGCTACACCTGTGGCCCCTCCGGAACGAACTACCTGCATGGAGTCTCCACATGTCAGAGCAGGCAGTGTGAAGAGAAGCCGGGATAGCTGCTAGAGAGGAAAGTGTTTGGCCTCGGCCATCGACAGATAGGACTAAGAAGCATGCAAACCTCCCGTGGCGCACAGGGGAAGGGGTGGCAGCATTCCGCCTCTCCCCAGGCCTCCTGCTGGGGAGGTCAGACTAGATGGCCCGGGAGGCCCCTTCTGACTCGCTCTTTTTCTATGTTTCTATGTTTCTATGTTTCCTGCTGCGGGCATTCTTGGGCAGCTGGTTTTGGCTGTCCAGCTGTGGTGCTGTGGGTGGGGGGCGGACTGGCACACCTTCACGATGCTGCGTGTCCCAGTGGGCCTGGTCGTCCCCCTCCTTGCTGCTCTGCTGCCTCGCCAAGGTTTATGTTCTGGCCTCAGCGGAGCAGCTGGCGTGGTTGTGGTTGTGGTTGTGCTGGTGCCGGCCTCATGGGGAAGTGGGGAACTGGGCTGTGGATTTCCAGCTCTGCGGTCAGTGGGAGGTTCTGGAGGAACACGAGGAATAAGGGGGCTCCATGAGATATCCCTGGCCTTAGATCTCAAGGCCGCAAAATGGACATGTTTAAGTTGTGATAAGAGCCAGATATTTAGCAGCTATTTTATACAACATGGGTCTTGATAACATTCTGGGAAAATGAGCATTGCTTGGTTTTCTGCTTTGTAAAAGATTTAAGGAAATTGCAGTAAACGTCTAATTTTTTTTTTAAACCCTTTTGAGCTTCTTTGAGCCACACTCGGTAGGCTTTGCAAAATGCTTTGTGCACATAAAAGACCCCAGTCACAGTGCCAGTGAAACTCACTGTTGCATGAGTCGCATTTCGCACACTCTCTGTGGGTCTCGCCTCCAGTGCTATCCTGTTTCCTAGAAAAATGAGGCGGGGGGATACAGTGCTTTCAGTGCTGCCTCTGGGTGCAAGAAGGTGGGCACACTGGGGCTGCATAGCTGTTCGTGAAGCAGGGATGCTCCGCTTGCGTTCGCGCAGCGGGGAGAGGGGGTGGAAGCAGCACCTGGTCAGGTGTGGAGCACGGTCTCCTCAGCAGCCTCCGTGGCTGCCTTCTCTCTCAGCCCCTGTGAAAGGCTCTGGAGGATGAGCTGTTTAGCTCAGCACCAGGCTATCCGGAGTGTGGCAGAAGGCAGGGAAGCTTTAGGGGAGTGATATTTCTGTTAACATGAGGAGGGGAAGAGACCTCCCCCGGCCCTCTCTGATCCCGCATGGAGGGCGGGAGAAGGACCCTGAAAACAAGGCGCTCATAGGGATCGTTAGGAAGGTGACATGAAACGCCATCATCCACACTCAGTTTACATTGTGCTGGGCACTGCATAGAACACGTATGTGGCACAGGTGCCACCCCTTGCAGGTGCCCGTGGGCAAACCAGAGTGTGCAGCCAAGTGGATGGGCAGCGTCGCCGCAAGCGGGAGGCAGGGCTCCACGGATCTAGATGGGAAACCGCTGGGGGAGGTCGGAGCTGAAAGGGAAGTGGTGGCGGGTGGAGATGGGGAGGCTTTCCCAGCAGGGCTTCAGCACGGTGCGGCAACGGGGACTTTTGCAGGCAGGAAAACCCAAACGGGGCTAGCGGGCAGAGAGCAAAGAGCCCACGTCTGGCTGTGCTCGGCATTTAACGGTGCAGAAACCGCCCATGAGGGGGAGCTGGTATCTGCCCCCGAGAACGGTGCGTTGGCCGTAACACGGAGGAGTGCAGGGCGAGCAGTGGCACCCTTGACCATGGAGTGGAGTGGGGAGGTCGGGCTCCCCCACACGGAGGCATTCCAGGTGCCGCGGGGCATTCCTCGGTCAGAGGCCCTGCGTTGAGCAGGGGCTGGAGCTGAGGGCCTCACGGGTCCCTTTCAGCTCTGCAGTTCTGCGTTGCTGTGACATTTGGAAAAGGCGCGTGGAAGATCTGGCAAAGAGCAAGTGGCTGGGAGCTGAAGCTGGGCTGGAGAGACCATGGATCAGTTGTGCTTTTAACGAGAGTTGGAGGGTCCACGGCTCGGTGGGCGAGGGTTTGCGGCGAATGTGTTCGTGGCCTCATCCTGAAAATGATCCTGAGGAGCTGGGCAGGTGCTTGTGAGCCTCAGGCTGTCCATGCTGGGAAGGAAGACAGTCCTGGGTGTAGGTAGGTGCACTGAAGGAGGAAGCGGCAGCGTGACTTCTGCAGGAGGGCAGCGCTGCTGCACTGCGATTTTGGAGTTCTTTGAGACTGTCAACAAACATGTGGACTGGATGATCTGGTAGTCATTATATAACCAGACTTCCAAAAGCTTTTGACAGAGTTCCTCATCAAAGGCTCCTGAGTAAACTTAGCAGTCATCATCATCCATCAACAAAATTTATTATTTATAAAAGTGCCTTATACATACTAGGCACTGTACCAAAATAAAATGAACAAACCACAGGTCCCTGCTCAGAGTCTTAAAAAGCATGAGACAAAAGGCAAGGGTCTTCGGAGGGAAAGGGGAGGCCGTAGGAGGATGGCAGCGGGCTCTCTCAGAGCTGCATGCGAAGATCGGGAAGCTGGCCCCAGGGTGGAGGGGCAGCTCTCCGTCCCACCGCCCCACGGACACAGAGGTGCGGGCAGGATTCCCGGAGCAGCGCTGCGAAGCGCTGGTGCCCTCGAGCCTCGCTCTTCCTCGCTGCCCAAGTGGGCTGGGGAGGGATCGCCCAAGTGGCGAGGGGAGCCCTTCCTCACGGCAAGATGCTGTTCTGTGCACGCAGGCGCATGAGCTCATGATCCCCGGCAGCTGATCGAGCTGCCCTCTCTGACCTAAGGAGGCCCCGGCCCTCCAGAAGGCCCTGCCTCTCACAGCTCAGCTCCTGTGCCTTCGAGGCTGCGGCTTCCTCGGTGGAGTGCATCCATCTCCCTCCCCTGCCGCTGCCTTCAGCGTTCCCCGGCACGACGGTCTTCCCAGGAATTGGGCTGTCCCACGGTGTGCCCAGGTATGGCAGGCTCAGTTCCAGCACTTTTGCTTCCGGGCCAAGTTGTGGCTTGATGTGATCGAGGACCCACTGGCTTGTCCTTGTATCATTCTGTGAATTCACAGCAGCAGAGTTAACAAGAAGTGAAACCCACAGTCCTTTTATTAGAACTTAACTGGTTACAGTACAGTATAAATCAAAGATATGGGAGAAGCATCTGTCTGTGTGAAGAGCTGAGCCCAAACAGAAACATCCCCTTCTTTCTTCCCTTTCAGGAAAAATTGGTCCTCGAAATCAGGGAGGCTCCCGCTGCTTGGGGGCAAGCCAGCAGGAGCAGCGGCTGCACCCGAATTGGGCTTCTTGCTTCACCGGTTGTCTCCTGACAGGGTCAATCTCCATCTTCTCTCCCCCCCCCCCGCCCCCCGTTCTGAAATCTCTCCTTACTTTTCTGAGGCTGGCCTGGTCCTCATGCTCTGTCTGAGGTGGTCTTGAACCTGTAAAGTCCTCTGCCCACCCTTGCCCCTTCGCCGCCGCCCCAGAATCGGGCGAATCCACCTGAGCAGACAGACCCTAACCTGTGAGACCCTTCCAGCCAGCCAGCCATCTCCACCGTCCAGCTTTCGCACTCACACATAGCGATCTTGGGCACGACGGAGTGAATGATCTTGACTTTGGTCTTCAGTGAAATGGCCTAACACTCTATGATCTTGCCTAGTTCCTTCACTGGCGCCCTTCCGAGTCTCGGTCTTCCACGGATTTCTCGGCAGCATTCTCTATTTTTATTGCCGACTGAGCTAAGGCATGCAAAATCTTTCGCGATTTCAGTTTTCTCACTGTTGTCATTAAAGTTCTTTAATTCTTCTGTAGTAATGGTTATTGTTTCCTTCATGTTCAGCTGTAGTCTAGCTTTTCTTCTTCCACTTTCATCTTAGCATGTCCCCTTGCTCGTCTTTCAGCATTCCTAAGCTAGGCTTGAATTTCCCTTCAGCTTCTTGGCTCTTCTGGAAGCGGTCTCTGGTTTTTCCTCTTTTGCTGCTCTCTTGGTCATTTTGATTGTTCGTTTTGTCTCTGCGTGACAGCTGCGGAAGAGTTGTGTTCGGATCCTGATCTTATTCCTGCCCCACTTTGCTTTTGCTCCTGGCCTGTCCTCGGACATGGTGCGCTGCTTCTGTCATCTGTGCAGGCCGTTCCTTTCCTCTTGCTGCAAGCATGGTTGGCTTCCTGCATTTTTCCCTGAGTTCAGCCCACAGTTCTTCTGGCACACGGTCAAGGAGTGCATCCAGCGGGGAGCACTAGTACAAGGTGAAGCTCAAGGGATGTGTTGAAGTCTGTGACACACCCGCTTTCTTCCCAATTTCTGAATCTGGGTTTCTGGATTTAGCCTGAGAAAAGGGCTCAGGCTGAAGGGGACGTGATGCAACCATAGCAGACCCCCGGCTGCCGTGATTGTGGGAGGCCATAATGGGGAGAAGAAGCAGCAGCACCCCCCGCCCCCGTGTCCGTGACCTACTGAACTTTCCGGCAAAGGATCTTGCCCTGCCCAAATTGCCTCCTGCCTGCCCTCTCCCGGGGGGCTTTCCGATGGTCTTATTTCTGTGTAAGCCGCTTTGGGGGGATTTTTGGCTGTAGATCAGGATACGAATTCTATAAATTATAAAAAAGCTATTAATCACCAGAGTGGCCAAGCACACACGCTCTCTGGGGCCAGGTATTTCGATCATATTACACATTGGGATGTTTGAGAAATTAATTTCACTTCAGTTTTGATCAGAAGTTATTTGGTGTGCACCTGGTAGATGGAACATGGACCTATATATAAACGGGGGCTGGAGTCTGTACGTTCCAAGTTTGTAATGTCATCCGTGGACCAAGCATGCATTTGGTAGAATGAGTGCATTCGAAAGATGTTCACAAAGAGGTGTGCTTTTGAAAAATGCACGCACATATACTGTGATCGGGGGAAGATGCATGCATTTCTAGGACGTACCGATTGCGTGTGTACAGCTGGAAAATATGTGCATGAAAATATAGATGATTTGCCTGTGGAAAAACCCCAGAGCTCACAATCTGATACGAACTGGAACTGGAATGAACTTTTTAATGGAATTTGGAGAACGTTGGCCAGCATGTTCTGCTGCATCTCTCGTCGCCTGGTTAAGCCCAGGTTGTGCCAGTGACATCAGCCGCTGCTTTATTTCTGGATCCTGCTTTAAAGTGTTGGCATTAACCTTCAGGGTCCCACAAGAGTTTGGAAGTAGGTTGCTTGCCATTTGAGCGTGCCTGCGTCTTAAGGCTGCTTCAGAGCCTCTGATCCAGAGCCTCAGCGTCCATCAGACCAGCGCCTGGCAGAAATGGGGCCTTTTCCTTTGCCTCCTCCTTGTGGACCGTCCTTCCAAGGGATACACTTACGGCTCCATCTTTTAAATGGCTGCTAAATACTTTCCTTTTCCCATTTTGCTTTTAATTAAGGTGCTGGGCCAAGAATTTAATTATTCAAGCTGCTGCTGTTTCTCATTTTAACCTGCTTTATGTGAATTATGGGGCTTGGCTGTGTAGTGTTTTTAGATTGCTGTTTCTAGTTTTGTGGTTTTAATTGTTTGTGTGAGTTGCCTTAAGAGGGCTTTGTCTTGAGGGGCGGCAGGCAAAATACCGGAAGCAAAGGAATCGGTGCCGAGTTCCTCCTGTTCCGCTCTCTCTTGGCTGAACTCGGCCGACTTGGCCCGGCTTCCGTGGCCAGCACAGCCCACCGTGGTTTCAGTGAAGCCCATGCGCAGTTTGGGCTTGTGGGTGCTTTTTGGGGCACGGGGCCGGTGCTGGTGTCCCGTCTCCATTGCCTGAAGATTCGCAGCAGCTGCTGGCGCATGCCGTGAGCCACTGTGGCTTCAGTAAGCTGTGGTGGGCTGCAGCACCCCTGCTGTCCCCTTGCCCTGCCCTGGACAAATTGCCCCCCCGCCCCCGTCACTGGCTCATAACCCCTGATGGTCTTCGTGTGTGGCTGGATTTTAGTTAAAACTTGAACCAGAAGCCATGTCAGTGTGCTGAGTTTACGCCTCCCGCTAATAAGATCCCCTCTTACCAGATCTCGCGGGGACGTTATGACTTTCACGTGCGTCTCCGGCAGAGGCCCAGCCACGCTGTCACTTTCCATCAGCTTCTCCTTTCTCCTGCCCAGCTAGCCTGCTTTCGGGAAGATTCTTCTGCGGGAAATCATTCCATTCGGAGGAATAGTATGGAACGGGACTGGAGTGTTCCACATCTCAGTCCATTAGGGAGCCCTACAAAGCGGCTGTGGCAGCAGCGGCAGCAGACTCTCCATGAGTAACCCGAGCCACACGCAAGAGGCCGGGAGCCGTCCGCCCCAGAAAACCCTGCTCTTCCTCCTCTGCTGAGGCCACTCTTGCCCTCAGGGAGGTGCCGCCTGGCCTCTCGGGTTCGGAGCAGGAACACAAGGGCTGGGACGTGGTCGCTGCCGCACATCTGGCCCCGGTAGGGCTTCGGTGGGCAGGTGGCTGGTGCCCCCACAGCAGGGCCCTGCGGGAAGAGCAGCCTGCCCTCCAGAGGCCCCCTGCGCACCCCCGTCTCTGCCTGGGGGAGTTCTGTGGCTGCCCCTCGGGGCCCGTTGCCCGGGCAGGGCCACACGCAGGGCAGGCTTGGCCGTGGTCAGGGTGGGGCGTCTGCCGATCACCATTCCTGGGGAGGGCCGGGGCTGAGCTCCTGCCAGGCTCTGGCCTTCCGCGGCCCTTGCGGCTCCTTACCGCATCTCTTCCCCTGGCTCGCCACTCCTGGTTCTGAGCCCTGCTTTGCTTCCTAGTGGCTCCCTGCCCCTTCCCGGCATGGCTGTGCCCAGCCCTGGACTGCGCCCGGTGCCTTCCCTTCCGGTCCTGCTGAATGCGCTCCGCATCGTGCTGGCGTCGCAGCGTCTCTTGAGCGGACGGTGAGCTGCCTAGGCCAGCTGGTGGCACGTGCTTCCAGACCCGGCCTGGCTCTTGACTAGCCCCGTGTGGGGATGAAACTAACCATGTACCGAAGGGGGTGGGGAATACGTGGTCCAGCCACCTTTCTGTGTGATTGCCTGGAGTCCTGGAACCAGACGGGGCTCTCTTTGCACCTCCTGCTTCTTGAGGACAATAAAAAGCGGAGGAAGGGCTGCAGATTGATGGCTTCTGTGTGAGATGGGTGCTTTTACCCAAGGCTTGAAAGAAGCCCCAGCCCGCACTCGCTTTCATGTAAACCACACCAAAAGGTAAAGGTTTGCCGGTCCTCCTCCCTCTGCAGGTTGCTCAGATTTCCGAGGGCGGGACGGAGCATCGCCCGCGCTTTGATGTGGTTTCCGCGTGCGCCCCTCTGCTGGGCTCCTTGCCGGTGCCTTTATGCGAAACAGAACGCAGCGGATCAAAATGGGCCGGCCGGCCGGCAGGCAGGCCGTTTTTCTTCTTTTATCTGCAGCGTCAACTGCGGTGCGTGGCGTGGCGCTTCCTCCCCCGAACCAGAGAGCTGTGCTTCTACGTGTGAGGAGACCGAGCCCGGGTTCGGGTCGCCCGGATGGGCGTGCACACGTGCTGCACGTGCGAGCACACCCGGCACACCCGGCTCGGAGTGGGGGCCGCAGCGCTGCTGGCCCGAGGGCCAGGTGGGGTGCCGGCTTGGGAGCTGGGCCATGCATTCACTGCCCGGCTAAGGGAGCACCGCAGCTCCCGGCAGCTTCCCCAGGCAGGGCTGGGGCAGAGCCCTGCCTGCCCCCCCGGGGAGCTGGGCTGTGGCTGGAGGGGCCCGGACCAGCTGCATGCGCGAGAGCCTGGCTTGGGAGCGGGCAGCCCCCTGTGTCCCGCGCACACACAGCTCCCCCTCCTCCGGCAGGCCTGGGGCAGGCTGTGTCTCTGGAGGAGGAACTCTGGGTGACGGGGGGAGGCGCCAGTGGGGGCTTCCCTGGCAGGGAGAGGGCCAACACCGCTTGTGGGCCATCGACCCCCACCCCACACACACACTTCGAGGCCGGGTCTGTCGCTCTTGCTCTGCCCCAGTGAATCCCCTGGCAGGGTGGCTGTGGACACTTGTCCACGGCTGGAGGAGACGGGGGTGGCGCACGCCTGGGCTGCAGAGTGAAGCGTGTTCTCTCGGGAGCGAGACTCCGGAGACGTGGTAGTGGGATGCAGCAGTGGGGATTGTGGGGGTGCCAGTGTGATGCTTTGCCCGGTGGGGCAAACTCAAAGGCGATGGGACGCATCCTGCTATGCAAACCTCATGCAAGGATAGGAAGCGGGTGGCCCCGCAACTAGCTGGGCAGTTCTCCCCTCGCCGCCTCTCCACCGAGCTGCTGAAGCGGGACAGGCTTGCCGGAGGGGGGATGGTGAGGGACCCGCTTTCCCCACGGAATGTGGAGGCTTTGGGCGCTGAGGGTCTCTGTCGCCGCCGCAGGTGGTCTGGAGAGCACTGGCTCGGGTGCTGGGCTGGTGCATTTGGGCCAGAAGGTGTGGCTGGAAGCTTGTCGGAACACAGAAGGTGCACATGGGAGTGGTAGTCCTGTTGCGGCGGCTGCGCTTGCTCGGAGGGTTGGCCCTCTCTCAGAGACGGGTTGCCAGTTGATGCCAGTTCTTTGCCTTGCAGCCCCCGCGACCCGTGCTGGTTCCCCCCCGCTGGTCCCTGAGTCGCACGCGTCTTGGGTGCCCTGCGTCTTAGGGTGGGGAGGCAGGAGAGGGGCGGGCTGGGGCCCTCGGGCGCCAAGCGCTTTGCTGAGTGGCTCTCTGGGCGGATGCGGGGGAGGGGGCTCCCTGAAATGAAGGCGGGATCTGGGAAAGCCCCCCCCCCCAGCTTCTTGGAGAGGAGGGGTGTTTGGTGGCGAGCGGGATCCAGTGGCTGCGTGGCCTTTCAGACAACGTGTGCGACTCTCCCAGAAGGGAAGGCAGCCCTAGGAGAGGCTCAGGTCCCTTGCGGGGGTCTTGGGAGAAGGAGACTACAGCACGCTTGAAGACCAGGCTCGGGCACCCCTTCCCCCAAGGAGTGAGGCGTGTGCCCGTCCCTTGCAGCAGCTCTCTCTTCATTTTTCTTCAAAAATGCCAGGGAGAAACACGCAACTGAGCCCTGGGAGCAGCAAGGACGCACGCCTGGGTTTTGCAGTGTGCATGCAAGGGAAGAATGCGCCACAGAAATGCCTTTGTGGAAGGGTCTTGTCGAACAGGCAGAACCCGCCCAGTGAGGACACCGATCCTGCTCAGCAGCCCCCTCTTGGCCTGTGCCAGGCGCTTTCTTCCCATCCACATCCAGGTATAGCAAGGTGCGGCTTTTCAGCTGCCGAGAAGGACCGAGTCGTCCTGGGACAACAGTGGAGCCGCTCTTTGGAGCCGCGCGGAGAGCCCAGATATGGGCTGTTGTAGCGGCACAGAAACCCAACGAACAAACAAAGATTCCTGTATAAATTGATGCTCACAGACTAGACTTAAAGCTTTAAAGTTTAAGGTGCAACACAGTGGGAGCAAATGGATTTAAGTCTCCCATGGAAAGAAGTGGGTGCCGTTCCTTCCGCTGCTGGCCGTGGTTAAGGTGGGAGCAGAGCGCGTCCTGCCAGGCGCTCCCCTCTTGGGACCGTTCCTGCGCTCCCACTGTGTGGCACTCAAGCGTGATGCGCCTTTCGGTGGCTTCTTGAACTCGGCTCGGCCCCCGTACTCTTCTAATCCCACCCTTTGTGTTCATTCCTATTTGCCGTCTTGCTCTATGGTTCTGAAGCAGGTTTGACCTGTCTGGGGGCAGAACATTACTGATCCAGAACTTGTCTGGAGGGCTCTTTCCCTGGGGCCGAGTAGCCTTCCAGGAAGCAGGAAGCAGGCGGTGCTCCAGGCTGCCTGTGCGATCGGCCTCTTTGGCTGGCCTGGCACGGCCTCGCCTGGGAGTTGGCCACGGTGGTGCAAGAGGGAGGCGCTCACTTCAGGGCCCCTTGCTAATCAGTGACCAGGAGGGCGGCCCCTCCCCCTCCCCCTCCTGCTCCCAGACATGATTCCCCCCCAACCTTCGTGTGTTCAAGGATAGGCTGGACGTGCACATGGTGGGCATGTCGTGAGCGGAGCCGGCTGGTGCCTGGGAGGCCCCTTCTGACTCGCTCTGTTTCTATGTTTCCCCACCCGTTTGCAGCTGTCAAGCCGCAGCTTCTTTCTTTATCGGCACACAGTTTTATCCTCCCGAGCACTGACATCGTTGGCACCTGTGACACTGTGTGGCTACCTGCCCAGTGAATTCATACTTGGGGGGCGGGTGAGCAGAGACGGGCTGCTCCCCTGCAGAGGAAGGGAGGGGGCATCCCCCTCTCCCGCGGGGATCCCTCTGGAGTGGCTGGTCAGGGGTCTTATGGGGCCCCAGAGATCCGGCGGGGGGCCTTCAGGCGGTCCCCAAGCGCAGGCATGGAGGCATGTCGCCTGGGCATTCTTGGAAGAGCCCAGAAAGCCGGCTGGGCGGGGGTTGGGCCTTCCCTGTCCACCCGGGGAGGAGGCATTCTCTCACGATGAAGCAGAGTGGGCGTGTCGAGGTCTTAAGACTACTAAAAAGACAGACTGTTTAAAAAAGAATAATTTTAATCAGTCAAAAATGAAATAAAAGAGGAAATGAGTGAATTTGGGAAGATGTGGATTATCTTGGTTTGGCAGAATAGGGCTATGTAAGATGAAAATACTGCCCAACATAAACTCTTTATTTATGATGCTACTGATTCAGATAATAAAGATTTTAAAGAATGTTGAAATATGATTGATAAGCTTTGTAATGGGGATAAAAATGTGAGGATAAATTTAAAAAGATGGTATAGGTCACAGAAATGGGGGATTGGGTGTCCCTAATGTAACGTTATATTAGATAGCTAATCCACTGAGGCAAGTACTGTATATTATACTACATCTCGATAGGTTAATATGGTTAGTATCTTCCAAATTAGAAGGATCCATGATAGATCTAATTTGTAAATAAGAAAATAAAAGTATTATTTAAATGGTAGAAAGCCCTTTCCTTAAAAATGTATTACAAATCTGGAACAAGTACCGTATTTTTTGCTCTATAAGACTCACTTTTTCCCCCCTCAAAAGTAAGGGGAAATGTCTGTGCGTCTTATAGAGCGAATATGTGTGTGCAGTAAGTCTGTGGGATGTGCAGCCCATGGGGAAGCGATGGGGAATGTGCCTGTGATGATGTGCCCATTTGATTCAGAATATTTTTTTTTCTTGTTTTCCTCCTCTAAAAACTAGGTGCGTCTTATGGTCAGGCGCGTCTTATAGAGCGAAAAATACGGTATATAGAAAAAATATGCCATCAACCTCACCATTATGCCCAGTTACTGATTTAGAAGGGTTTCCATTAAATTTAAGGGAAATTTTAGGGAAAATGCTGAGGAATAAACAAATGGTAAGGTTAAAAGATTGGTTAGAAAAAATGAATACAAATGGGTAAGGAGAAAATAACTTGGTATAATGTGATTCAGTTAGAAAGTTGGACAAGATCAGTGGTGGCGAGCCCATGGCAAGCGTGCCACAGCGGGCACACAGAGCCCTCTCTGTTGGCACGCGGGCCAGGTCGCCCCAGCAGCCGAGCATTGGATAAAGGCGCACACAGGGGCCATGCGCATGCTTGGAAAGGAGTAGCGGCGCCAGGCGATGACGTCACAAGCCACGACTCAGTAGCCACAACACGTCCGAGCTTTCGCATGGCCAGTCAGTGGCTGCCAAGGGGAGAGAGAGAGAGAGAGATTTGCTTGGACTGACTGTGAGTTTTAATACATCTGTTTTTATTAACACAAGATTTTAGCTTTGAGTTTTCTTATGAAAAATTGAAATTTAATATCTAAGATTTAGCAGAGATGGTCTAATTCAGAGACTGAGATTCTTGTAATTCTTTTAATAAAGTGGGTACATATTTCCATATTTGGTGGGAATGTAAATATGTAAAAACATTTTGGAAAGAAGTTTTTTAAAGAGTGTAGTAAAATACTAAGTCTAGCTGTTTGCCCTGGAATTGCATTACTTTCAGTACTTGATAAAAACCAATGAGCTGGAATAATAATGAATAACAAATTTAATAACAGCAGCAAGATTAATTGTAGCTAAGAATTGCAAAGTAAAATATGATTGCCAATTGTCTGAAGTTTGGAATATAGCTATTAATGACAAAGTAACATGTGAGTTTAAAATGAGAAAAGGGCATGGAAAGAAATTCAATGTTATTTTGGGAATATTCACTGATATAAAAGAAGAAGGATTCGAGGCATCAAAAGAATTATTGCAGTTTCGGAAGGGGAGAATGTACGGAAATGTTTGAATATGTTTTTGTTTGAAATGGCCACATGCATCATTGGTCCTGGTGGTGGCGAGCACCATATCGTAAGCATGATTTTACCTGCATGCTTAACTCTGTACGTTTTTGTTTTTAAATGAAGTGTTTTTTGGTTGCATTTTAGATGGAGAAGTAATTAAAATTGTGTCTACAAAAGGAAGCGGTGTGGGTAGACCTGGGGTGTCGGTTCCCCTGAGGATTGGGGGGGGCGAGTGCGGTGGCAGTGCCCGTGGGCCCCCCCGCCTGGGCTCCGCTGGCTTCCTTCGCCCCGGTGGAGACGCCCGTTACTAGTGCCCCCGTCCTGGACCCCGCGGCATGGTGTGGCGGGAGCTCCCGCAGCGCATGCCTGTGGGCCTCCCGCCTCACGGGCACGGGGTCTTCCCAGGGAGCCAGTGCGCGGGGGAAGGACTTCTTCACCGGCGCAGGGCATGGACGGCGAGATGCGCTTCCACGAGAAGCAGGGCGGCCACGTGTTTGGGTGGCTGCAAAGGAGGCCCGGTGCACTGCTGGGGAGGAGGCGGGCCTGTCTAGGGCTCCCTGTCCCGGGGGCTGGATGCCCGGGGGCCAGGGCCCTCCCCTGCTGCTCGGGGGTGCTGGGGCAGCCAGGGGATGCTGGGCCAAGTGAGCCCTGCTTTCTCGCGCTGCTGCTCCACCCGGGACAAGGGCAGAGGGGAGGGGCCGGCCCTTCCGCAGGCTCAGCGGGCTGCGGGTGGGGGTCTGCGGGGAAGCGGGTGCTGCCCGTCTGATCTGGGAGGCTGGGCAGGGTCTGAGGAGGGGGGCTTTGGGTGGTGAGGCAGGGCAAGACTGGCGGGAGGGGAGAGGAGAGGAGAGGAGAGGAGAGGAGGCCTGCGGTGTGCTGGCAGGGGGCTGCCGAGACCCTTTGAGCGGGGCCGGCCGCATAGCGGGACCTAGCAGTTGTATAGCTCCGCAGGGCCTGCGCGTGCCTCAGTGGGGAAATAGGCAGGTGCTGCTCCTGCCCGGCTTTGCCACAAGAGGTCAGGGCTGTGCCACGACGGAGGACCCGGCCTGCTCCGTCCCGCAGGCTGAAGCGAGCTTCCTTTCTGACGGCCTCCGCGTGGAGAGGGCGGTGGGGCGTTTGGCACGTCCCCGGAGCGTGTGGGACGCTCGATTCCCCCCATAGCGCCCTGGCGCTCTGGCACGAGTCCCCCCACGTCAGTGCCAGCGTTCTGACTCCGTGGCAGGATCCCTGCTGGTTACTTTAGGCAAACCCCACTTTGCCCAACTTACCTTTCAGAAAAGTTGCCTCATTATGGACCGGCAGTTTGGTTTGGTGTGTAAGCTGTTCCACCCCTTAAACCGCTTTGGGGACAACGTGGCGTTTTTTGGTATGGAAGCCTGGCGTTTCTCGGCACTCATCTGGCCGGGGTGTGAACGAGTGGTGCCAAGCACCGCTGCTTCATGGCCTGGGCACGAGAGACAGCCGGCCCCAGCTGGGCCGGCAGGGAGCTCAGCCCTCCCTTCCTGACCTCCTTGCCATGGCTGCCCAGGGCTCGCAGCACTGCTGCATGGCCCCGTCTCGCCTGTAGCGTCCTGCCGGCTGCGCACGGCTGTGCTCCACTGGGCGAGGCGCTTGATGCGGTGTGGCAGCGCTGGCCAGGGGAGTCCCTGAGCAGCTCGCCAGCTGCGTGGTGCAGGCTGTCCTTGCGTGGGGCTGGGGCTGCCTCTTGGGATCCGATGCTGTGCATGCTGCTGCAGAGGAAACCCGGCCATGTGGCGGGGGCAGTGGCTGAATTAAGACAATCCCCCCCCCGGGCGGGAGGGGGAGGGCCCTTGCCTGTGCCCAGCCCATCTTTTACGGGTCTTGGTTTTGCTCCAGGGGAGACCCTGCCAGGCTTATGCACCTTCCTGGGCTCCCCGGCCATCGCCCCCCTTCCCCTTCTGAGGTTGGATGCCAGGTGGGTCTCTGCAGCATCGCCTCGGCGAGACGAGCCCCCTTCCTTCTCCGGGGGAAATGCTGGGCTTGTGGGAGGCGCTGTGTGCCGTGAACGCCCTGCTCCGGAGTGGAGGCGCAAGCGCGGGAGCACCCCCGGGAGACCAGCCACGCCTCCTTTCAGCCCAGCGGTCTCGTGGCCACTCCACCCACAGCCTTTGAGCACACGCGGCCGAGAGTGGCCCTGTTCCCTGCGGGAGGCTGCCGGCTGTCGTTCGGGTGGCTGTGCGGCGGGGCCACCGCCCTGGATGCTGCCCACCGGCTCTTGAGGAGCGTCTCGGGCCAGGTCTCCTCTCCGGGCACACGCGCTTTGGGCAAGTGGGTTTTCCTCCTGCCCCGCTTTATCGAACAGGGCCGTCCCTGCCTTGCGCCAGACTGTCAGTTGGACTGAGCGTCTCTCCCCTGGCCTCATTTCTCTCACGGGCCTCCGTGTGGGCCAGGCTGGCTCCCCACACCCCCGGCATCATGTTTCCCACGGGCCACTGCGAGGATGACGAGGGAATGTGGCACAATGGGGGCAGGGCGGGGGAGCAAGCCGGCCCTTCTGCGGAGAGGGACTCTGCCTTGGGAGAGTCTCATCTGCGGGCAGCATGCGTCTTGCAGGTGGCGTCCGTCCGCGGCGCACTGTTGCGATTTCCCAGGATGCTGCAGGAATGCTTTCATGGATCTCTGGGGCCCAGATGTGGAAGGCTTTTACGGACATGGGATAAAAGGAGGAATGAGTCCAAAGGAAAGGAACGCTTGGTCCGTAATGCATCCGGCGACAGCTTCCACATCGCTGCAGCTGAGCCGTAAACTGCTAGGTCTGGCAGGGCGCTGGGCTCCGGAAGCGGATCTGTGAGCGAGCGCCACGGCAGGACCAGTGCGCTTGCGCAACCTCCCCAGAGGGGCAGGGATGGGGGCAAGCGCAGGACTCCGTGGTGCCGTCTGGGCCGACGTCACTTCCCACGCAGGGCGGCAACGGGGTGCGCGGACTGAGCTACCTGCCTGATTCTCCCTAGGCCCAGCACCAGAGGAACCTGGACAGCATCGTCGCCCAGCGCACAGGAGCGGCCTGCGGGAGAGTCAGGAAAGAGGCTTGTGCGAGCGCAGACCCAGGGGCCAAAGCTACCCGCCCGGCATCTGAGCAGGATTCTGGGATCTTGGAGGCCGAAGAGGATGAGGAGGCAAGTGCACGCATGGTCCACCGGGGGGGGGCTGCTTGCCCACGTGGCTGAAGGTGGAGGCGCCTTGCCCACAGCCTCTCATGGGGGATGACACCCCTGTGGTGCTTGCTTCCTGCAGCCCTGGCTGACACCGGCAGACTGCGTGCTTTGGTCCTGCTGTTCTGCAGGAGGTGGACCTGGCCCCCTCGGGCGGCGGGGGTGCTCAAGGACAGGCTGGACGTGCGCATGGCAGGCGTGTCGTGAGCGGAGCCGGCTGGAGCAGGGTCACACTGGCTGGCCTGGGAGGCCCCTTCCGGCTCACCCTGTTTCTCTGTTCGTTCCCTGAGAATATGGGGAACGTTGGGTGGGGGGGCACCCCATACCTGTTCCTCGTGCAGGGCTGGGGCGAACGACGCAAGTCGAAGAGTCCCAAGCATGGCCGGCCCACGCAGGAGGATGGTGCAGGCCCGGTGCAGCACCCTGGGAAGGGCCCAGGCGGCCCGGTCGCGGGGCGTGTGCCCACCTCCGCCCAACCTGCGCCAGCCGTCCCCTGAGCAGCCCAGGCTGTTCCTCACCCGGCTCCTGGAAGCAGGTGTTCTCCTTGGTGTTGACACGGCAGTGGAGGAGGGAGCTGCTGCAGGAGGGTGACAGCGGGGGCAGGGGGCCAGCTGGGGAGGCACTGTTGTGGCCCTGGAGCGCCGCGTGTGCCTGCCAGGGCTGTGCGCTGGCCCCAGGGGATGCCGCACTTCGCGTTGCGGGGTGGGCTCCACGGGGGGGGGGACACATGGACTGTTCCCTTGCTGGTTATGTTGACCCTTGTGGGGAGGGCCAGGGGCTTGCTCCTGCGGAGGGCCCTCATCTCGGTCCCAAGAGGCTGCCGTTGCAGGCCCTCTCGAGCGCAGGACAGGCCTTGAGCAACGGATGCCGGTCCGACACAGCCAGGCTGGCCCAGGACGGAGGAGCTGCCTGACCCCTGGAGCGAGGGAGACTTGCTGGACGCCCCCCAGGGAGTCCCTGAGCCAAAGGGCGGGGGGGGGGCAGGCGGAGCAGCTTTTTGCTATGCACGTCATAGCCCACTTCTCTCAGACTGACCACGAGGTGCTTGAAGCGGCTGCTACTGAACTGGGAGTGATGTGCCATGCAAAACCGCTTTGCTAAACATGCAATGCTTAAAAAAGGGTAACTTTCCGGGGAGCCGTACTCGGGGGAGCTGAAAGTAAGGCTGCAGTCAAGCCAAAGGCTTGCCAGGCAAAAAGGCTTCAGCCAGTAGCAAATGCACAGAAATCACAGTGTAAAAGATGTTGAAATATTCCTTGTTCCGTCATGCTGGAAGGTTAAGGGTGGAAGCTTAGTCGGACAAATGGATGAGTGAAAGTATCGCACAGACGGAGCCGAGCGAGGACAGTCTTGGGTTGCAAGCACAGCGGGAAGTGAAACACCCAATTTTTCTGGAAAATGTTGCCCGTTAGAGGCCGAGTCTCAGAATCTTTGCAAGGTTACACTGGAGCGAGAGGCTTGTTGGTCGTTCCATGAAATTCCCTTTCCTGAGGAAAGGTACTTCGTGTGGGAAGCACCTTCCAGCAGTGCCTGTCCAGCCATTCCTTGAAGGACTTCCAGGGGTGGAAACCTGCCCCCCCGCCCCACACACAAATTTTCCTAAAAGCTTAACTCTGCAAACTTATTCCACTGGCAATTTCGGCAAACCTTTGATAGATTACAACACTCCAGTGTTTTAAAACTTCTCAAGAGCATCTTACAGGTGCGTTCTTTCCTTATGTCGCATCCACTAATTACGCAGAACAGGATTTCAGGCATGTCTAGGCCACCGTTGCAGAAACCCTTCCCATGGAAGCTCTCGCTCAGTTGCTTCTGGGGAGGCTCTGCGCCTGCTTAACAATGGCAATGGGGTTCTTGCTCGGTGTCGCCCCCCAGTGTCCTGGGCCTGCCAGGCTCTCCTCACTGGCCCTGCGCTTTCTGGCGAATGGAGCCGCAGGGCAGAGCACTGCCGTGGCCACCCGCCTAACACAAGACAGGTTTCCCAGTTGCTTAGAGGAGACCGGCCGCTTCCGCCAGTCGGAGCCGCCCACCCTTGCCTGCTTGCCCCACTGCCCTTCTCGGCCTGACCGGAAACCTCCCTGCGGCCGGCGGCGTAGCAGCTCCAGCCGCCTCTCGTTGCCTCGCGAGCCACACCGGGGCTTTGTGCCATGGCTGCATCCCACGGGGCTTTGCCGGGCAAGCTGCCCTCAGGCCCCCGGAGGTGGGGCCTCAGGGCTGCTCCCGCGGACGGTGGGCTTCTGGAGGGATGGAAGGGCAGCGCTTCGGTCGAATGGGGCCATCGTTCCAGGACGGTCCTCCCGCGGTTTGTGCCAGGGGTGCCCATCTTTCCAGCATCCTGCTCTATGGAGCACTGGAACTGTGGGGGTTTTGCACCGGACGCGTCATTCCTCATTTGCCAAAGCTGGCACTTGCCCGTGAGATCTCAAAGCATCTGGCCAGACTCCAGGGCAGGGGAAGCCTGGCTGACCCACTCTGGCTTGCACTGCCTGCCGCGCTCCCATCCCGTGGCTTCAAGGATTGGTCGCCATGGGCTAAGAGCCGGTGAGCTGCCTTCAGCCTCCCAGCCCTGCCTCTGCCGTCCTGCTCCGAAAGCTGAGGCCAGTGGCGAGAATATTGATAGCCACTGGGAAAGGGGCGGGGAGGGGGGGTCCTTTCCACTGCTGGCGTGTGACCTGCAGGGCAAAATGACAGCCCACCTCCGAGAACACACCCTTTCCCGGTCCTTCTGCTTCCCTCCTGCGATTTCCAGCACGGTTCTCCTTTTCTTTCCCTTCCCTTCCCTTCCCTGCCCCCGTACATGTTTCATTTCCAGATGGGTTTCCACCTTTGCAGCTGATCCACATGTTTCTGTTGACATCCCTTTAGGTGCCTGGTGCCCAGGACCTGGTGGATTTTTCACCCGTGTACCGTTGCTTGCACATCTATTCAGTGCTGGTAAGTGAGGCGCATCTCTCTCTCATTGCCAGGCTCTGAGAGGAAGTCTGAAGGGACGCCTGGACTCTTTGAGAAGCTGCTGGTTGGCCTCCCTGCCGGTCTCCCCCCTCCCCACCTCTGCCCCATCTGTATAGAGAGAGCATCACTTTCTGGGTGGTACAGAAATGAAAGTACGCGAGCGTGCACACAAGGGCTTGCATTTATCTAGGATCGTCTTTTTATTTGCAATTATAATCCGCCTTTCTAGTCCTGTCATAAAGTGAACGCAAAGTATAATGCTGATTCTGCTTTCATGTCCCAGCCAGAAAGTGAGCATTGCAAGTGGATACACACTTCCGAGGCAGTTTTGGCTCAAGCCCGGTCGCCTCCCCCGCTTCATCCGAACTGTGACCTCAGGGGTAGCACAAGTCTTTCAGCAGGTCCTTCACTGCAAAGCCTGGGCCGGTGTCAGGGCCGGGGGTGGGGGTGAGCTCCGGGCTTTATCAGGCATCGTGCTTTCCCCGCCAGTCGCAGGCGCTGGAGTGCAGTGGCAGGGGAAGGGCGGAAAGGGCACGAAGTCGATGTGCGACAGAAGAGCATAGGTGGTGCAGGCACGGGTCAAGGTGCAGACGTGCGCGATGCTCTTTCATGGGGGACCAGGGATGGCGCAGCGGTCACTCGCGAGGCGGGTGTGGGGGCGAGGCCTCACCAGCCAGTGCCTGCGGGTTTGGGCCGGCTCCCGGAGGCCGGCAGCGCGCCTCCCTTCCCTGGCATCAGGGCGGTGCCTGGGCAGCCCGTTTGGCCCGGCCGGTGCCCCGGAACCAGGCTTCTCCTCGCGGTCACGCTGTGCTCACCGCCTCTCGACGGCTTGGGCATGTGCAGCCGCTGCTGCTGTGCTGGGTGCCTGTTTTAATCCGGCGCCAGATCGTGTGTCCTGTGCCAGGGCAGCAGGCAAAGTCCCTGAGCGGGGCTGAGAAGCGCAGTTCATCGCTCGCCTCTGCCCCCCGCAGAAGTGGTGTCCTGCGTCTTGCGCGCCTGGCCAAGGTGAGGCGGCGCACCCCGCACAGCGTTTCTAGTCTCAGCCCTCCTGCTGCATCTCTACAACTCCCCGGCACCGCTTCCCTTTCAGTTGCTAAAAGGGATGGCTCCGTAGCTTATCCACCTTGAAAAGATTCCCCTCTTGATTTCCCCGTCTCCAGTCGGACTCTGGATCCCTTTTGCTAGCGACCAGGTCCCGCTTCCTTGCGCTGTGCGGGAAAAATGAAGGCCCAGAAAGTGACCGTGCCTGAAGCCGAAGAAGCGGCTTTGGCTTTGCAGTGGCGTGTGCCACCAGCCACTGAGCGTGACCTCGGAGAGACCCAGGAGAAAGAGGCGCGTTCCCGGCCTGGGCCGACTTCCTGAACGGGCTTTCAAGGCTCCGCTCTTAGATCATGTCGTGTCAGCGGTCAGGCGGGCACCAGGGAAAACGTTCACATTGGCTTCAGCCGGAAGGATCATAATGTAATAACTCCCCAAAATGCTAATATTTGTCATTTACAATAGCGTTATCTAAGTGCTTGGCCTACAGTTGAAAAGACCCACTTTGAATAAATACTGTGGTATTTATTATTTTAGAAAACCCGACCTTCCTGTCACCTCACTTTTATGGCTGAGCAGCTTATAAGTTCCCAAAGGATTATTTGAAAAGCCCCCGCCTGTATCTGCCAGGCCTCCTTATCAGCAGGGCAGGAGTTCACGTATTGTGCCACGAGGTCAGTGCTCGGTCATGGTCTTGGAGACGGGCCGGGCACCTGTAAATCCTTCCTTCGGCAGCGGAGATGAAGTACAATATCAAACAAGCATGGAGACTTTCCAGGAAGTGCTGAACTTTGGCAGGCAGGAAGGGCAGCCGATGGGGAGGGAAGCCGGCCAGGGTCAGGCCGTGGCGAGCAGAGCGGAGGCGTTCGCGTGACTCGGGGCAGCGGCTCCGGCGGACTTTCCGTGCGTGTGCCCGCACGCCTGGGAGAGCAGCGGGGAAGGAGCCCTCCTCTTCGTGCTCGGAACGGCTCCGCACAGAGGCGGCTTCGTCTGGGGTGCTCCGTCCAGCTCCCCCCCCCAGCGGGTGGCCTGCAATGGGCTCCTGCAGGAGCTGCCACTCAGCCGGCGGTGCTGCTGGACGTGCCTTGGGCGCGAGACGGGGCATTTCCTAATGTTTTGGGGGATCCTGTGGCCCAGGAAGGGCAGAGCCCTCCGTAGCAGTGGGCGACTCAAGTGTGGTCATGAGTTGTTTTGTCCAGGGGAGCCCCCGGGCAGGGGCCGGGAAGGCCGGGAGCTGTGCTTGGACTGTTGTGCGGTCCCACTGTGAAGCCTGCCGTCGCCGGGCACAGGCTGTTCCGCCGGATCCCGCGGCCGGGCCGCCCTTCACTTGGGCAGAGTGGGCCGGGTGAATGCGGTGTGTGAGCCGGTCCAGCTGCCGCCTGTCCTTGGCACGGCAGGGAGGCCCCCGGAGTCTTGCAGGGTTTCTGCACCTCGAAAGGGGCGGGAGAGAGGAGAGCTCTCACTGGGCCCACAGGTGCCTCTGGGTGCTGGCCGGTTTGCAGGAAGCCCGTCGAAGGGGCGCACACCTGTGCGTTGTGGTGGTCTCTGGCGGTGTCCCCGCAGGAGCAAAAGCCAGGGGCGAAGTTGCTCCTTGGCCTGCTCTGGTGCCGCCTCGGTCATTCGTCTCAGGCCCCGCCGGCCTGCCCTGGCAAGCCTTGGCGGCTTGGCTGACCCAGCGGTGCCTGGCGGAGCAAGATAGCTGTAAACACCGGGCTGAGGTCACAGGGAAAAGGCCGCAGGCAGATGCTTTGTGTGCAGCAGTGATAAGGACGCAGGAAAGCCATTGGGTGGAAGGGGTGTCCGTGACCTGTGATGACCGCCCTGGCCAGCCTTCTGGTAGGATCTGGGTAGCGGCAGCTGCAGCCAGCGCCACGATTCCTCTTCCCTTCTCCCACCAGCCTCTTCGGAGTTGTGCCATTGCTCGCTTATGCTTGTGGCCGGGTTTTCACAGGAATGTCGTCATGTTTCCATGTCAGGCTTTGGCTCCGTGTTGGCAGAGAAGTTCTTGAGGAGATGCTGGGCCTCAGTGCTGAGCCGGGAGAACAGGCCGGAAGGGTGGAAAATGGCCGCCTTGCTCCTCCAGCGGTTGCCAAACGACAGGCACCTGGCGCACAAGCCAGAGCAGCTCAAAGAAGGGCTCTGAGCTGATCAGGACAGATTCCTCGCGTGGGGATTCCCACGGGCAGCTCCCTCTGCCTAGAGGCGGAAGCCCCCGTTGCTGGTCTAGAGCTGTGCCAGCTTCCTGGATCCTGCTGCCCCTGCGCTGTGTTCAGCCGCCTCAGAACCCGGGCGCCCAGCCTGCCACCCGTCGGCTGGGGTCAGGCCCTCCCCAGGCATCTTCTGGGCCAGGCATGAAGGTGGCCTAGAACGGTTGGCCCTAGAACATGTCACAGGGGAAGAGGTGGGCTTCTACAGGAGGTCGACTTGGAGACCTGAGCACTGTTGAGCCTGCAGGAAACCGACTGCTCTGCTATTGAA
Source organism: Varanus salvator macromaculatus (assembly GCA_023646645.1). Lineage (NCBI taxonomy): Eukaryota > Metazoa > Chordata > Lepidosauria > Squamata > Varanidae > Varanus > Varanus salvator. Next base: position 1,390,948 of record JAIXND010000772.1, on the reverse strand, counting down.
TTTAATGTATACATACATGGCACTTGGCCAAATGAGCCATATTTGACTTCAGAACTGAGGAAACTGGTAAAAGAAAGTAGAAAGAGAACCTCAGGGCAGCCATTTCTCTCCTGAAAGCTTGGCAGTCACACAAAACTGCAGTGACAGACGCTCAGCTAGTATGACTATGGCAGGCCAGGAAAGGCAAGTCGGAGAGACCACCAGCTTGATCAATGAGCAGTGTCCAGGAAGCCATTAGAGCGCTCGCTTGCTCGCTTGCGCGCGCTCTCTCTCTCTCTCTCTCTCAATCACACACACACGCTTCTATACCTCCTCACAGCCAAGCTCTCTGGGCGGTTTTATACACAGTCTATAAAAACAGATGATAAAAGTACAATTTTAAAAAATCATAAAATCAGGAAAAATATTGACAAGTTTTAAACAGAATGACAATGAGAGAGGGAGAGGAGAGGAGAGGAGAGAATGCAAGACCCCAGTGACCCTCTCAGACCTCTGGGTGGCTAGTAAGTTCTTAAGAGCTGCAGAAAGGGGCCATCTTAAACTTGCCCAGATGAGAAGAACGAAGGGAAACCCAGAACTGCCCAAAGAATAAAAGCAGTGAAAGAAATGCTGAGGCTGGGTTCCAAGGGCTGCTAGAGGATGGCCGGCACGCTCCAGGCGCCTGCATGGCTCCTCTGTGGAAGTGCAGGGCCGGTGGCACTTGCTGAGGGCCCCGAGCCCATAGACCCTCCTGAAGACAGAGAGCCAAAGCAGTCGCCAGAGTGCCCACCCGGGGTTCTTCAGAGAGCTCAAATACGACATCGGTGATCTTTCAACGCATTATGCGACAGCTTCTTAAGATAAACCTGTGGAGAGGACTGTACCATGGCCACTGCGATGCCAATTCCGAAAACTTCTCCCTGTCTAATGATACTCGAAGCCAGCATCATCTTGTGAAGGTGACTGGCGAGAGATTTCAGGACTGTTAAGAAGGATGGCCTTCACTAAGCGCCCGCTTAAACCATTGAATCGACTTCCTGGGAGGAGCGACGGCCACCGTTGTGGATGAATTCCTAGCTGGGCTGCTACGGATCCCCCCACGGCCCAGCGCTGTGTGCCAACGGCCAGCATCGCTGTGGGGCACGGCCAGGAGGGCCATCGCCTTGGGCCTCCGGCCGCCGCCACAGGAACCAGCGGCTCGGTCTGCCCCAGCACGGCTCCCGTGCACACTGAGCTTGCGCTCTTCACCGCGCCCCGCTCTGCCCTCTGCGGGGAGGCCCTGAGGAGGCAGCCGGCGGGCGGGGGGAGCTCAGCATTCCCGGGCCTGGCGGGCTCTTTCTTGGTGACGCCCGGCCTCTCCCAAGACGTGCGCCTCGCTAGGTGTCTATCCGGCTTCCATTTCCACGGGAGAACTCAAGGCGGTGGATGTGGGAATGGCAGGCAGACTCCTGCCCCGAGGCGGTTCTCCATGCAGCTGCTCCTGGGACCACGTGCTGGGTGCTGGCAGTGTTCAGCGCGACCGTGTGTCCCCTGGGGCGGGGGCTCCGGGCTAGCGGAAGGAAGCTTCTGCGCAGAGCCGGCTCTCGGCCTGCCCGGTGTGGTGCTGCTGGGGGCCCGCCTGCTTCGCTCAGCTGTGCGGCAGGGACGGTGTTGCACCGGGGTGCAAACAAGCCAGACGGCGGAGTGCAATGTCCCACTGACCCTCGCTAGCCAGCTCCCCCCTCCCATGTGAAGAGCTGGCCAAGGGCCCTCGGAGCGTCTCTCCGCGTAATACTGTCTCCACTTCCCTGGCCAGGCAGTTAAAAGGGGAGTCCAGCTGCAGCCCGAGGGCGGGCGCAGGGGCGGCGTGGCACTGAAAGCCTTCAAGCAGCTGGGTGTGTGTGACAAGGCTTGCGGCTCCTTTGGAGGGATGGTTGGGTAGCTCCGAACAGCTGCTGCCAGTGGGCGAGCGGGAAGGGTCAGCCCCATCTCTGTGCAGGCATGACAGAGCTCAGCCTCCTCCGCCCGGGGCCCTCGCAGGCGCTGAATGGGCACGGCTGCTCCAGACACGTGGCTTTCCCGTGGCGCGGGGTCTCAGGGTCTGCGCTGAAGCTTTGCCACATCCCTCAGGGGCCCCAGGCCCCGCGCTGCAGCGAAAGGCTTTTGAGACCACGGCGTTCTGGCACCTAGCGGCACTTGCTCAGAATTGCTTGAGTGGTCTGAGCTCTTTCGCCATGCTGAGCCAGAAGGGGCTTCTTGGTTTAGCCTCGCAGAGGCGTTACTTCCTCTGCAGCTTGGGCATCGTGCGCGGGACAAGGATGTGACTCGTGCTCCTCTTTTCAGGGAGCCCGAGAAACCTTTGAGAACTACTACCGGAAGCAGAGGAGAAAGCAGGCCCGGCTGGTGCTGCAGCCCCCCTCCAACATGGTAGGCTCTGCTGTGGGAGCCTCCCGGGGCCACGTGCCGTCAGGGGCACGCTCCGGCTGCCCGCGTGTTGATCTTGCTCTGTCTCCCATCCTTTCCAGCACGAAACCCTGGGCGGCTATCGCAAGTACTTCAGCCAGATAGTGGGGTAGGTGCTTTCGTGCTGCGAGGAGGCCCCCTTTTCCGAAGGCGTGCTCTCTCAGACTCGCTCGGAGGAGCCACCCTGAGGGAGGAAGCGCTCCTCACGCGTATTTGCAAGCGCCGCTCTCGTAACGCCAGCGGGAGGGTGGGGAGCCCTTTGTGAGCTTCGGCTCTTGCGGGGAGTCGGGAGAACTGGTGTGCTGCACCTGAGGGAAGGCGGTGGGGCCAGCCGCTTGGGAAACTGTCGGCCCTCTTTCTCTGGAAGGGGCAAGGCGGGATGAGCGATGCCCTCCGCTTCCCCGTCCACCTTCCGCCAGCGTGAGCGGGGGTGGCACGTGCTCTCTGGGTCCCTGGCGTCTCCGCTCTCCGTGGCGAAGCCCCACCAGCCTCCGGCTTGTGAACCTTCCCCGCTCCTCTTCCGGGACGGCCGGGAAGCTCTTGCGGCCATTTTCGATTCAGCGCAGTGTGTGGGTGGGTGTAGCCCAGCGCTTAGCCCCGAGTGCCCAGTCTAAAATGTGCTTCAGGCCTCCCTGCCCGGCTTGGTAACCCTGAATGGCTCGGGCGGCCGCTCCCGGCACCGCTGAGCAGGGGCCGTTCCGGCCGGGGTTGTTGGGAGCTCGAAGGCTGCAGCATCCGGCAGGCACGAGGTGGGTGCTCTCTCCTGGCAGCTTCTTCGTCGTCGAGGACCACGTCCTGCACACGAGCCAGGGCCTGGTGGACAGAGCCTGCATCGACGAGCTGTGGGACATGGCTCTGTCCAAGACCGTCGCTGCCCTGCGGACGCACTCGGTGAGTGGCTGGCGGAGCGGCTGCGTCAGACGCGAGGGAGGCCGAGGGTGGTGTTGCCTGCAACCAGTGCGAGAGCCCTCCCGGAGCAGACCAAGGGCCCGCTGAAAGTGGCTCCCCGTGCTGGGCTGGGTCTCCCCCTGGGGTAAAATGGGCAGGCAGCTTTGGGAGGCCTGGGGGCCACATTGCCTCCCCCGCAACTGCCAGAAATGGTACCCGGAGCCACTGCAAGGCACCGGAGAGGGTTCTTCTTGGCCGTCGGTGCCTTGTGTCGGCCACTCTGGCGCATGAGGCAGGTGACTGGCTGCCCTCGTCACCTCCGCCCAGGAGCCCTTCTTACGTGCCACTACCCTTTGTGGACCCGTGCGAAGCGGCAGCCCTGGGCGGGCCGCCTCGGTCGTTGTTTGCTGAGTCAGGGTCATAATTTGGACCTCTGAAGAGCCTTCGCGTCCTTCCGAAGACAGAGGGCCGAGGGCGTGTGCCCACGGATGCCGGCCGAGGCTGGCCGGGCGCAAGGTGACATGGCAGCGCTCTGCCCCGAACCTCGTGGAGAGCAGAAGCAGCAGCTCAGTGGCTCTCGCCCTCTCTCTGGTTTCAGTCCTACTGCTCCGACCCCGACCTGGTCCTGGACCTGAAAAACCTCATCGTGCTCTTTGCTGACACGCTCCAGGTGCGTGCCCCCGCCCCTCGCTGTGCCCACCTCGCATGCTGCGCTCTTCCCTGGTGGCGTGAGGGAGACGTGGCCCTGAGCCTCACAGTCCAGCCCCCCGCCCCCTGCCCCATGGCTGCTTGGGGTGGCTGGTAGCACTCGGCACCTGCTTGGGGTCACGTTTCGGCTTAATGCTGGGACCGAACACAAGACGGGTGATCACGCTGGGGCCGCAGAGATCAGAGGCTTGGCACCCCCACCTCACCGTTTCAGGGACACGCCCTGTCCCGATAGACACGCTTCCCTCTTTGCCTTCCGTGCAGCATTTGCCTGCCGTTCATTTCCCGGAATGCCGCTTACGGTTTTCCTGCTAAGATGGGGCTGCCCAAAGCTTCCTCTGCTGGAGCTCCTGGTGGCCTTTCCCATCCACCCAAGAGGTGAAGCCCCTCCATGGCCCTGCTCCAGGCCGGGGCTCAGTGCTTCTGAGCAAAGCCGCGTTGCGTGGGCCCGAGTCGGCTTGCTTGTCGGGAAGGCGCCATCGGCTCAGCTCCCTTTGGAGGGCCCTGAGCAGCTTGCGGGGCCGGGGCGGGTGGCGCGCCTGTGTCCGATGCCTCCGTCTCCCCGCCCAGGGCTACGGCTTCCCTGTCAACCAGCTGTTTGACTTGCTGCTGGAGATCCGGGACCAGTACAGCGAGACCCTGCTGAAGAAGTGGTCCGGCACCTTCAGGTGAGCCACCTCCTTGGTCAGGCGCCCGCTCGCTTGCTGCATGTCCGTCACACACAGCGGCCCCAGCAGAGGAGAAAACGGCAGGACTCACGCTGGGTTCCTCCCGCCTGATAGGAGTCCGTATTTTGAACTAAGGTGTTGCAGAGACAAGTCCCTGCATGCGTCCCTTGGTGAGCATGACCTGGACGCAGGAGCTGAGAGCTGCCCTTGCACAGTTCCCGGGTCCAACGTCTCCCCTGTGAGAAGCACCACCGGCAGCCGCCTGGGACCGGACGTGCCTTCCAGAAGCCGGGATCGGCTTCAGGACGCCTTCTGCTCCTCCGGCATGGCAGGCCGCATCCCGCACTGGGCGAGCTTGGTGTTAAGCCTTGGACTGGTGCTGCCTGCCCCGCCTCCCCCTCCTTATCCCCCTAGTGCTGATGCACCTCCCCGTTCTTCAGCATCCTTTGCCACAGGAGACGCGTCAGCTCGGAGCAGTGCCGTGCCTGGCGTGCTCCTGACTAGGACAAGCGGTCCCCATCCGCCAAGTCGGACCATTGTGGTGCCCTTGTTTTTGGAAGCTCGGCCGTGGTGAAAGACTCCTGAACCCACTCGCCCCGTGGCCGGGCCGGGCCGGGCAAGGCCACTCTGTGGGTTTGGGCACAGAGCCTGGAAGCTTTCCCAGCAGGCTGCGTTGTCCTGAAGATGCCCCCAGGCGGAAAGCATTCGTGGCTCGGGGCATGCCTGGCGACGTCAGGCGCCCAGTCGGTGTTTCCATGGGGCAGGGAGGGAGGTGCTGTGGCTGGCCGGATGACGGCACCCCGAAGCCGCCGCCCCGTGTTGCCCGCCGAGCCTTTGCTGCACATGTGTGCGCAGGAAGGGGGCTGCTCCCTCTGGCTTGGTGTGGGCCCAGCCAGAGGCTCTTGGGCCGCTTGGAGGAAGGCGTGCTTCCCGATGCTCGCAGCTGCCGATGGTGAGCTTGCGTGGCGGTTCCGCCCAGCAGCCTTGCCCACTGTTCCGGCTGGGGGTGGCCGTGCCGGGCGGGAGGCTCCCCAGGCACGGGGGGGGGGCACCCTCCCAGTTTCTGTGGCCTCTTGACTCTTCACGATGCGTGAACACATCTTCCCGAAGGGCAAGAGACAGTCTGCAGCTTTTCTTGCAATGCACACACAACAAGTACATCTTTTCTCTCGTGCAAGCATAAGCAGCACCTTCTGCGCATGGCTCCAGTTCTTTAAATTCCGTGCATTTTGGTGGAAACTGGCGTGATCTCGGCAAGTGAAGGCACAGCCCGGCCTCGGTTGTGGAAGCGGCTTCTGTGCCCCCTTTCATCTTGTGTTCGGCTGCCTCGAGTCAGCCAGCCAGGCCGTGCGCGTCCTGCCTGTGCGCATTCTGTTCTAATTCCCTGAAACGGGCTTGTCGATTTTCATATCGTTCTTCAGTCTCTCTGGAGAATGGACTTTGGGCTGAGAGCATTAGGCGTGAATAAAGCAGGAGGGGACGATCTTCTGCCTGCCGAGGAAGAACGAAAAAGGGCCCAGGGCTTCCTACGCTTCCCAGCCCCCTGTGCCAGCTGGGGATGCGGGAAGTCGTGGGCTTTTTTCCTGCCTAGACAGGCAAAAGATCCCCCCTCAGGGGCTTTGGGAATGGTTTCTTCCTCTTCTGCCCACACCTGCCCTGTTTGTTGCAGAAATATTCTCGACTCGGATAACTATACTCCCATCCCGGTGGCCAGCGAAGAGCTGCATCGGAAAATGGTGGCGCAGTTCCCTTTCCATGATGCAGAGCTTGAAAAGGTGAGGGGACTCACGGGCAGCGGGGGCTCGGAAGCCTGGGCCTTTCCCTTGGGGCCCTTTCTTGTAGAAGAATATTCTGCCTCAGGGAAGAGCTTGAACCAGGCACCCTGGAGATCCTTCCACCGAGTGGTTTGCTTTGGAGCCGCTGGATCAGGGCTTGAGCTAATCTGGAAGCCCCCCAGATTGAGAAACAGAAACAGCGTGAATTAGAAGGGGTCTTCCGGGCCATCTAGTCTGACCCGGGCTTCAGCCAGCTGCACTCATAACATGCCTCCCATGTGCATGTCCAGCCTGTCCTTGAACGCCCTCACGGATGGGGCCTCCACCACCTTCCGGGGAGCCCATTCCATGCCCTCGGGGTCCCTGGGAGGCTGGGGCTCAGGGGCAGGCCACGTTCCCCAACAGTGCCCTCCAGATGTGCAGGATTGCCTCTCTTGCTGCATCTGGAAGGCTCTGGGTGGAGGGTGGAGGGTGCCCAGGCAGGCGGGGGCCAGGGTAGGGAGCCCGGACGCTGCCCCCATCTCCACAGCACCTTCAGGCTGGGGCGTTGTATTGATGGGTATCCTGTCCTGGGTGCCAGATACCAGCCCCATGGGCACGGATAGGGCAGAAAGAACAGAACCAGCAGCCAGAGGTGGCCCAGGATGAACTGCGGAAGCGCCTTCAGCCTCCCGGGCTGCACGGCGGCTGCTCCGCCCTGATGGGCGTCTGCCCTCTCTCTCGCCTGCTCTTGTGCTCTGCAGCAGCCGTTCCCGAGGAAGCTGCCCTTCTCTGAGTTCGTGCCTCGAGTTTACCACGAGATCAAGGAGTTCATCCACGCTTGCCTGAAGTTCTCCGAAGACCTTCACCTGAGGTACGATGGCCAGGCACGGCCCACTCCTCCGAGGCTGGCGATGTGACTGCACTTTCCCTGCGAGCGGCCCCAAGCGCCCTGTGTCAACGCCTGCGTGTCCTTGTAGCCTTTTCCCGGGCCGGGCCGGGCCGGGCCGGGTCGGGCCGGGCCCGCCAGCAGCACCGATGCAGCGGGCGCCTTGCGACGGGAGCGGCAGGTCCCCTTAGCACCGTGGCTGCTGGTGCTGCTGCTGTTGCCCTTTCAGGCATCCTTCCTGGGCCTGATCAAATGGGGGGCTTTAGGCAGGCCCGGATCCAAAGGCTGAAAACGCACGTGGCCCCCGTGGCCCGCTCTTGAAAGGGACATTCCAGGAAAGGACGAGCAGGGTGCATCTGGCATCCAGCCCGGGAAGGACTGGAGAGCCAGAGCCGAAACTGGTTCCTGAAGCGGGCGTCATCTTCCCTTTCCACAAGCAGCCGAAAACCTCCAGAGGCAAAGGGGCGGCACACGCCAGGTTCTCTCTGGCCTTCTGGCCCAGGCTTGTTGCTGCCCACGGGAGGAGCCGGCGGACACCTGGTCAGCCTCCGGGAACCTCCTGGGCAGGAGCAAAGCCGGGGTCCAGAGGGCAGCGCCACTCCAGCATCAGATGGTCTGGGCAGGATGTTGCTCCCCCAGCCAGCCAAGTGCTCTTCCACTGTTCCAGTTGCTCTGTGCCGTCAGGCAATCCGAGACCTGCGCATGAGAGACCCTTGAGCTCTGCCGAGCTCGAGCCTGCGCCTTCCCTCATGTTTGGCCTGCCTTTCCTTCTCCTGCCTCTGACTTCCCCTAGCATGACCGTGTCTCAAGCAAGTCTTGCTTTCTCATGTTGTGCTTGAAGTGTGCAGGCTTCAGCGCTGCCCATCTTCCTTGAAGGTTCTGGAACCAAAATCAACACCCACTTGCTTCTGTTTTATTTCTGGCAGTCCAGGGTGTTCAGAGCTCTCCTCCATCACAGTCCTTCAAATGCACCACCTCTCTCCCTGTCGGATTTCTTCCCTGCCCAGTCTTCACACCCGTATCTAGTGATCACGGATTCAGCAGAGCGATGGCCTTGGCCTTGGCCTCCGGTGAAACGCTGATGATCTTTCCTGGGCCCTCGCTGATGCCCTTCCACGCCTCGGGCTCCTCTGAATTCCCTGGCTGTAGGCGGAATCCGCTGCAAGAGAGTAGGCGGACGTGGCCACCGTCTGAGTTGCGTCATGGGCTGCGTTCCGCGATGTTGGTGTGGTCATGCCTTTGCTTTCTTAACGTGGGCTGCAGTGCTGCTCCTGTGCTTTCCGGAGTCATTTCAATCCCTTGCTGGTTTCTGCAATAACAAGCTCTCATCTGTATCGCGGTGACTTGTCTTCTGCCAATAGAAACATAGAAACAGCGCGAGTCAGAAGGGGCCTCCCGGGCCATCTAGTCTGACCCCCGGCTCGAGCCGGCTCCGCTCACGACATGCCCGCCACGCGCATGTCCAGCTCATCCTTGAATCTTCCTTCCTGCTTCCTCTGAACCTAGTACAGCTTTCCCAGTTTTATGCAAACGGATTGAGCAGGCAGGGAGGTAAAATGCACCCTTGTCCGGTGTCTTTGCCGAGAGGAGGCAGCTCGGCTTCACCGTTTCCCGTCTTCACTGCAGCGTCTGGTCCACAGCGCAATGTGCGCATCAGGACGATCCACTGCTGAGCCCCCGCCCCCTCCCAAGACCACCCAGAGCTTCTCTTGGTCCACGCCACCCTACGCTCGGCTGAGGCCTATAAAGCGCAGCTGGGTCTTCTGGGAGGTTGGCTGGTGCTCTGCAGCAGCCACTGCTCATTTGCGGCGGATATCGAGTGCCTCTTCCTTGCCGGAAGCGCCAGCGCTGTGGGCTGCAGCCGGGGACGGGCAGCACAGGGCTCGCAGGAGCGAGCGGGCGAGCGAGCGCCCCTCTTTCCCAGTCGTCTTCTCCGATTGACAGCTTGGATTGCTTTCCAGGGGGCCCTTTGCCTGCTAAGCCGGCAGCAGCTCTCTCTCCGCCTCTCCCTCCCCTGTCTTTATGAGGCACCCTGGAGCCATGCAGGTCAGGCTGTCCGTCACTGCTGTCACGGGGGCCACGGCTTCGGTTGCAGGGTCTGCAGGAGGCAGCTGCCAGGGTTGCGGGCTGCTCTCCCCTCCCCAGCAGCTCTGGAGCCCTTGCCTGGTGAAGGTGGGCCCTGTAGCAGCGAGCACGGAGCGTGTTCTTTGTGAATTGGGACTGCAAGCCACTGTGTGGGACGGAAGCGTCTGCCTGCCCACACCCCACCGTGAGCCGAGTCGAAAGGGCCGGGCATTTCTAGCTTTGAGTCAGGAGACTCAGGCTCCTCTGCCCCCCCCCCCTCATGCTGGGCTGCCCTAGGGAGGCGTGCTGAGCCGTGCACACTGTTGCACACCCATCTCTGCCCTCTGTGCATGGAGCGTGTGCCCTGCACCCTGCCCAGCCCATCCCTGGGCCTGCACATGGGGCCGGGGCGGGGGGGGGGGAGGAGGCAGTTCGCGTTCTGCCCGGCCAGCCTGCCTTCCCTCCAAAGTCAGGCTTCTGCCTGGAGGGGCAGTTCCCCTCGTCCGCGACAAGGAGCATGTGGGGCTGATCCACAGAGGGGCTTTCCAGGCCCCGGAGGCGGTGGGGCTGGTGGCAGTCCTGCTGCTGCCCATCGCTTTGATGCCCCCCCCCCCCCGGGGTTGCCCAGGTCTCGCTGAGCCATGCTGGCAACTGGCGGTCATGGCCTGCACCGGGGGGGGGGGGGGCTGCACAGGAGGTGCCCTGGAGAGCCCCTTCCCTTGGCCAGGCGGAGAGCACAGAGCTGGCCTGCCCCCCGGCGCTGGACAGAGCGAACACGGACCCTTTGGCCCCTCGCCTCCGGTGTCCGCTCTCGCCATTTGTCGGCTCAAGCTGGAGGGGCAGGAGGCTCCCGGGGGCAGCGCTTGCCAGCAGCCCATGAGTTGCGATTGCGCCGGAACCTTTCCCGCCCGGACCCTCCCTCCCCGCCCTGTTGGCCGCCGGCCCTCCTCCTCCGACACACGAAGGTGCCTGTCGCTTCAGGCCTAATGCGGCCGGTGAGAGATCAAAGCCGCAGCCTCTTCCCCAAGCCGCTTGCTGTGCTTGCTCGCCTGGAAGGATTGCACCCCGGGGGGGGGGAGGCGGGGGAGGGAGGGGCCCTCCGGCTGGGCAGCGCGGCTTGTGGGGGGGCTGTGCTCCTGGCTCCTGGGGAGCAGCGAGAGGCCAGGCAACTCGGGTGGGCTCCGCGGGCCCCTCGACACGGACCTGTAGCTGGCTTATTCTGTGGCCTGGCTCAGCGGGGGGCCAGCCAGGAGTCCCCCAGAGAAGGGGCGAAGCTGGGAGCTGTGGGTGTCCAGAGTGGGGTGGGGCATCATCAGGGGCACTCCTGGCACCGCCGTGCCCTTGCAGCTTTCTGCAGGCTGGCACTCTGCTCTCCTGGCACGGGGTCCCGCGGGGCAGAGAAGGGAGCCGGCTGCCAGAATGGGCGTAAGAGGACTCTGCGCTCCCGATGCGAGAGGTCGGGCATGGGCTGGGGGCAGGGGCTGGTTCGTCCCTGTGGCTGGTTCATCAGGCACAGGCCCCCAAGGCCCCCGGCGTGGCTGTTTGGTGGCTGCCTGGGCGCCTGTTCTCGGCGCCCGGCTGGGCTCCCTGAGCAGCACTGGCAACGCCACTTGGCCGGCCAGAATTCCTGGCCCGGGCGGCTGCACGGGCTCCTTCAGGCGCGAGAGCTGGGCTGGGATGTGGCGCGCTCGGCTTCTGGGGTGCTGCCCTCCTTCGGGGCCGGGGCTTTGCTCAGGGGCCACCTGCGTCTCCCAGTGCCCTTTCCTGTTGCCCCCACCCGGTGCCCGTCTCTGCCAACGGCCCCTCGCACCTGGGGGGGGGTCTCCCCATTCTTCAGTCTGCGTCAGTCTCTCTGTGTCTTGGTTCCCCCCTTGAGTCTAGCAGTTGCCTCAAAGCCCACGGAATGGCTTCGCCCAGTCATCCACGCGTCCGTTCAGAATTCCCTTTTTTAGCAGTCTGCAACATGCCATAAATAGCCGGAAATCGAAAGGAGCAGCTCCCCCATACCTGCCTAGCCAGGAGGCCCTTAGGTCATCTTTGGGGGGTCCTCTTAAGGAGCCCCCTTTGAAGGAAATATGGAAGGGGGTACAAAGGAGAAGGGCCCTTTGGCACCCCAACTTGGGAATCAGCTCCCCAAAGAGGTTCACCCGGCACCATTGCTTGACTCTTTTTGGTGCCAGGCGAAGACCTTCTTATTTACTCAATATTTTAATTACTAAGATAATTGTAAAGATTTTATTGTGCTTTATAGTATTTTTATATTTTAGTGCTATTGCACCTTTTATTGTGTGTTTATTGGTTAAGACCTGAGGTTATAGGAAGGTTATCATGAGATTTTATTGCAGGTGTTTTTCTGAGGATTACTGGGATTTGATTACTGTTGAATTTGTTAAATTAATGCTACTTATATTATGATGTATCTATCGTTTTATAATGCACTTTGTAACCCGCCCTGAGAACCATTTTGCTGAAAGGGGTGCGGTGCAAACCCAACAAACTAGCAAACAAACCAACAAAATAACTCCAGTGATCGTTCTCCATTGGGACCCCTCCTTCTCGCCCCAGTGCCTCCCCCTCGCCCGCTCTTTCGGACTTGCCTTCTGTATGAATTTTGCTTCCTGTTGGAAGTCGGGGCAGAAACGTCCACCGGAAGCTCACTCTGGTGTTACGCCATGTCCCCCCAGCTCACACACACACACACGCAGAGTGTGACCTGATGCTGGCAGCCACTGCTTTTCCAGGCCGGAGGTGCGGGCTCCTCGTGAGGGTCGGGACCATCGTTTGCTGAAATCGCGCTGGGGCTGGTGTGGGAGGACAGGTGCTGGGAGCCACGGCCAGTCTGAGATTTTGGCCTCATGCTGGGATCTGGAGACTGCCGCCCGGTCGCCTCTGCTTCGCTGCCCCACCGAGGCATCCTTCTGGGGCATCTCGCTTATTCCTTCCTGTAACTCCAGTCACCTCTCTCTCCGTTTCAGCTCTACCGAGGTTGATGACATGATCCGGAAATCTACCAACTTGCTACTGACCCGAACGCTGAGCAACTGTTTACAGAACGTCATTAAGCGGAGAAACGTTGGCCTGGCGGAGGCAAGTGCTTTGCTCTGAGGAGTCGGGGCGAGTGGGGGGGGGCTGCCCCCACCCCCCAGAGCTGCTCTGGGCACCCCACTGAAGCGGACGGGAGGGGGTGGCACGAGTTGCTCCCCTGGGCCGGCTTGGTGAGCGAGCCTTGTAGCTGGCAGAGCACCTTCCCCGCCCGCTCTGCGCTGCGATCGCCTCTCCCGCTGCCCCAGCGCTTTCCCCTGGGAGCAGCCCGGGGCACCGCACACAACCGGATCTGCGCGTCACGCGCAACAGGAATCTTGGCAGGGCCCGGAAGCAGCGGTGCTGCGAGTCGCAGCTCTGGCTGCTGAGCGCCTGCTGCTGAACGGCGTGGCGGCCCAGCGCAGGAGCCCCGTCCCCGTAGGACGGAACCCGTGCATGGTGCGCTCAGCACCCGGTGTGTGTGAGGAAGTGCTGGTTGGGCCTCTCGAAGGACCCAGCCATGGCGCAGCCATCCTGGGGGCTGGGGAGACCCCGGGCTGTGTTCCACACCCCTCCCTCGGCAGCCTCTCCCTGCCATGCCTCGCCCCCCCGGGCACCTTCCCTCCTTGACACACGGGGGGGGGGCATGGCTAGCAGTGCACGGGGGCTGGCATGACACCAGCCAGGGCCAGCGGGCAGCTTGGCCGCCTGCTCCCAGAACTGCCTCGTGAAGCAAGGTGGCCTTGCTCGCCACAAGAGGGGGCCTTGCTGCTTACGTGGGGCCGGCCTCGCCGTCCTGGCGCGGGGGTCCTCCCCTGCCTTCCCGCTGCTCGATCAGCTCAGTGAGCCAGCGAGCAGCTGAAGGCTGAGTCATGGAGCCGCCTGCCCGAGCCGGTGCCGTGGGTGGCGGCAGGCTGGGCAGCCGGAGGGGAGAGCAGGCTCCCCGGGAGGGGGACGCTCCCCTCGGCTCCGCGCATCCCCGGGGCCACCTCTGAGGACAGGTGCTGTGGTGCTTTGTTGTTTGGTGGTCTGCCGCCGCCGCCGCAGCAGCAGCAGCAGCAACCGCTCAGGGGCCGAGGCTGCCCGGTCGGCGCTCCGGCGTGCGGCGTGCCTGCAGGTGTTCCTGAGGAGCCGTGCCTGAGCCGGAGGGGCGGGTGCCGTCTCTCCGGCTTGCATCGCTTCAGACATCTTGGCAATGGGCCTCAGACTGACTGTCTTGTGTGTTTTTTGTAACCCGCTTGTCTTGTAATGGGATTTGAGGTGTTATGAGATGAGCTGATTGTAGAAAATTCATTAGGGGTGATTCCTGCTTCTAGCAGAAATCTTTCCTAAGAGCTGTGACTGCCCAGGAAACGTCACCTGCTAGGGACACGAGACTCCCTTGTGCACTCTGTCCAAGCGTGTGTTCTGTCCCCTGCTGGAGGCCGTGTCGGGATGGCGACCGGCGTGCCTTGTATCTGTCCCGCCGGTTGGCCGTTGCAAAGCCAGAGTGTGTTGCCCCTGCAGCTGGTCCAGATCATCATCAACGCCACGCACTTGGAGCAGTCCTGCAGGTTCCTCGAGGCGTTCATCACCAGCATCACCAACGTGCTTCCAGAAACCGTCCACACAACGAAGCTGTATGGGACCACCACCTTCAAGGTGAGCTGGCTGCCCTGCCCTGCGCCCCCCCGGCCCGGCCTGGCCCGGCCTCTTGTCGGAGGCGCGAGGCCTCGAAGGCGAATGCCTGGCGCGCGTCCAGGGAGCATCTGAGCCAGAGGACCACGAGCCGTGCCGTTGCCAGATTGGACCTGAGCTGGTGACACGGCGCCGGTGGCACCATGGGCCAGAGGGCGAGAAGCAGGGTTTTGCTCACGGGTAGGAAAGGAAAGTGGCGCCTGCGGAAGGGACCACAGCGAGGACAGGGCTGCAGGTCTGTGCATAGACGTGCTCCCTCACACACACTTTTGGGGAGACGGTGCGTGTGTGTGTTCGTATCCATATGGACACGTACCTAAAGCATGCCCCGTGTTTGCGCCATGACAGAACTGCGTGTGACGCGGCCAGGGCTGCCACTGTTCCTTTCTTCCCTTGGAGTGCTCACTCGCTGTCTCTCTTTTGGGATGCTCCAAACGTTTGACCTAAAAATGACCATATAATGAAGTGGCGCCTGCTGGCTAAGCACTCAGATGCACTGAGCTCCCTGTGCTGCCACGCACCCCTAGGAGTCCGCTGGAGTGGGAGGGGGGCTGTTTACCTGCCCCTTGGCATCTGCAAGGCCGTCCCAGCTGAGCTTGGCTTCGGGGGGGGGCCCTCAGTGGGAGCCGGTGCTGAGATGCCTCAAGCGCTTGGAGGTCTAGCTTGAAAGAGAACTGGGGGAAAGCCCTTGTCCAGGGGAGAGGGGCTCATATCTTACGTATTTGCCTAGAAAATTTGCTTCTTGCCTTACTTCACAAAATAACTCAAAGGACCTATCAAAAGTTCATAAAACAGTTGAATTTCCACTTATTTTCTCTTGTTCTTAGAAACACAGAAACATAGAAACAGAGCAAGTCGGAAGGGACCTCCCAGGCCATCTAGTCTGACCTCCGGCACCAGCCGGCTCCGCTCACGACATGCTCACCATGTGCATTCAAGACAGCTTAGAATTTATGTTGAACAATACAAAAACCAACATTAAAACCAGTTTAAAACAATACCATCGAAAATCCAAACTTTAAATGTTATACCAGTAGCAGGAAAACAAGCATGTCCCTAGTCTTGTCCTTGGAAGGCTCAGAGAACATAGAATCCTAGAATCATAGAAAAGTGGGGTTGGAAGGGGCCAGACGGCCATCGGGTCCAAGCCCTGCTGTTGCAGGACACCAACTTACACCACCCCACTCGCAATTCACTGGCCCCCTGTAGCCGAGCACCAAGGTGAAACTCGCGCAGCGTGCCCGGGAGTCAGCTCTGTGGTCACAGGTGCCCGGTGGAGAAAGGCCAGGCCCCGGCTGCGGCCCAGCGCTCTCCCGAGGGCAGAGGACCGGCCCTTCCGGGCTTCTCGGGTGGAAAGGCTCACCCAGGCCGGGCCGGCCTCTCGGCCCCAGGCCCCACGCGTGGCTGCTGCTCTCCCCCACACCTCACAGGAGCTCCTCTCCTAACCATCGCGGCGGCCGTTGCACTGGGCGAAGCTGCAGCACAGGAGGGTGGGAGTCGCGCGGGGGCGTCCTTCACGCGGGGTCTCTCTCTGCCTGCAGGATGCCCGCCACGCTGCCGAGGAGGAGATCTACACGAATCTGAACCAGAAGATAGATCAGTTCCTGCAGCTCGCGGATTACGACTGGATGGCCCTGGAGGCCAGCGCCAAGGCCAGCGACTACCTGCTGGACCTCATCGCCTTCCTGCGCAGCACCTTCGCGGTCTTCACGCACCTGCCGGTAAGCACGGCTTGGCATGGGTGGGGGGCTCTGGCTTCCCTGCCTCGGTTTTGGGGGCGGTCTTGGGCACGATCCCACACGGGCCGCCTGTCCTCGTTGCAGTCACTCCTACAAGAAGAGAGGCGCTTTCTGGTAAACGGGCCCACGCAATGCCCTGGGAGAGCGGTTGTGAGGTCCAGCCCACACCTGGCCTGTGCTCGGGCACCTGTGAAGCGGGACGTGATATTCCAGCAGGCTTCCTGGCTCACTGTCCACCTCGGGCTTCCCGGTGGGGAGAGAGGCCCACGCCCAGGCCAGGCCCTGCTTCGCAAAACCCTCTGGGAGACTGGGCTCTGCGTGGTGCCTTCCCATCCCAGCGGGAAGCGTGGCTCACGTGGATGTGCGGGAGGCAGGCGGAGGCCGCGGTGATGGGTGGGGCGGGCCTCGCGAGAGGGATCTCCCCGAAACCGGCCCCGGGGCCCTTCCAGATCAGCAGCACAGACGTTGCTGCCTCCAGCTTGGCTTGCCGACGGTGTGTCGGCAAGGCCGTCGTCGCGGCTGGCTTGTGTGGAAAGGTCTGGCGAGAGCATTCGCTTCTTACAAGCGTGGCCCCAATCCTCTGATTCTGGTTTATTTCGGTGCCTGCCGAACTGACGCTGCGTTGGATGAGGGTTGCCGCTTGGGGTCAGGATCCGGCACAAAGCCTTCATGGCCAAAAGAGGGGCTCGGCCGCGTGAGGCAGCCCCGCAGAATCCTCCCGGGGGTCCCGACCGACTGTGGCAGAGGCCCTCTGCGCCTGGAGCGCACCAGGCACAAAAGCGTGGCCCCGGGGCCCCGGCTTCCGCCCTGGGACCGCCGCGGTTGCTTCTGTTGTGAGACAAACCTCCCCCCCGCCCATCTCCACCCAGGGAAAAAAATAAAATCTTAGATTAAACAAGTTAATAAGAAAAAATTGGTCTGCAGCTCTTTGGAGAATTAAGCGGAGCGCCGGTTTCAGGAGATGACGATCCCGGAGCGGGGAGAGAGAGGCCTTTTGTTCTTCGCGGCTGATTGTTGTTTTAATTTCGTGTCAGACAAGTTAATGTAAATCGCCCTGACAGATCTGCAGCGAGCACACGGATTTGTTGACTTTAAGCCTCTTGGAGATGGAAGGTTATGTCAACACCCACGGTGGGGCTGTCAGCTTAACAAAGCAAGGAAGTTTTTTATTTGTTAGGGAAAGGGGTGTTTTTCTGTTTTGATTCTGAGTTTCCTTTAATCCTTGGAGGCTTGTATCTTGATAACCTTCTTTGCAAGGTAATCAGGGCAGGTCAAGAGGTTAGGACAACCTGGTAAGGGGAAGCGATCTTTCAGCGGCTCTCCCAGCCTCACGGCTCCGGCGCTGCAGCCCGAACTCTCCGCAGGGGGAGCCGGCGCACTCCCCTCTGCCTCCCTCCCCGCAGCCCTCTCCTCTCGGCCCCCTTCCTCCCCGCTGTTTACTTCTGGCCAGATGGTGAGCACAGATTTCAGACGGGGCCGGGCACGGCCTTGCGAGCCTTTTGTCGGAGGCCCGGGCCGTGTGTCCCCGTGCCCTTTGCGGCGCGTGCCCATTTTCCCCAGAAAGGGGAAACGCAGCCGGGTTCGGGGGCTCCGGGGCGTCTGCGGTGTGGGCAGCAGCGAGGAAGGGGGGCTCCCCCTTTGGCCCCAGAAGCTGTGGCACAGTGGGCAGCGTTTATTCCTGCTTTGCATAAACGAATACGCCGCCGCGTCTCTGCGGGGCGGGTGGAAGCCGCGCCTCACCACCGGCCACGCTGGTCTCTTGGCCGCCGGGCGCAGCCGCCGCCACGGACTCGGTGTGGGTCGCAGTCCCGGCCCACCTGGCCAGGCAGCTGTGCGTGGAAGAGCCTGGAACATGTCACAGCGCCGTGTGGATGCTGGATGGCACGGCAGCCCCTCTGCACAGCGCCAGAGCCGGAGGGGCTAGCTTTGGGGAAGGGCTGGGGTCCTCAGGGCCGAGAGGGCCGGGGGCAGATAGCAGCAGAGACCCTGCTGGCCGCTGGAAGGCTGGGCAGGATCTCTTCTGCATCCTCCCAGCGGCAGGACACGGAACATAGAACATAGAAACATAGAAACAGAGCGAGTCAGAAGGGGCCTCCCGGGCCATCTAGTCTGACCTCCGGCACCAGCTGGCTCCGCTCATGACCTGCCCACCATGTGCATGTCCAGCCTATCTTTGAACACCCTCACCGATGGGGCCTCAACGACCTCCCGTGGAAGCCCATTCCACGCCCTCGGGGTCCTAACTGTCAGGAAGTGCTTCCTGGCATCCAAATTGAACCTTGGCTCCCTGAGCTTTGCTCCATTGGAGCGCGTCCTGCCTTCCTGGAACGACGGGCTCCAGCGACGGAGAAGCATCCTGACGGTTAGAGCAGCACGGCAGAGGAGCCCGTGGGCTCTCCCACACGTGGGGCAGCCCTGCGAGGGGGCGCTTTACTGGAGCCCTGCCCTTTACTGGAGCCCTGCCAGGGTTGCACGCGATGGCCTTGTGGGCCCCTCCGTGATTCTGACACTTTGACTGCAGGCGGGCCCAGCCTGACCCCGTGAAACCCCAGAAGAGCTCGGAAAGACCCTCGTGGCAATGAGAGGTGCAGCCGCCTGCTGCTGGGCCGGGTGGCCCCTGGCCACTTCCCAGGATGCTGTGAGGAGGGAGGGCTCTGGGCTGGGGCTCCCGCTCCCGCTTGCCACGGACGGCAGCTCTTCGTTGCCGCCGAGCGGCTGGGGGGCCTCTGTGGGTGCCCTGGGGCCTCCCGACCGGCGACGGCCCAAGGCCTGGAAGGCGGCAGCCAGCGAGCGTGCAGCCTGCCAGGAGACCCGGGAGAGCGGGGGTCTCTTGGAAGAGGCGCTCGGGCGGCCGAGCCCCGACTGGGCACGTGGGCCGGCTGGGGTGTTCCCCCCAGTCCCGGTGTGGGGAAGCCGGGCAAAGCCTGCCGCAGAGGATGCGAGGCGGGGGGTGCAGGTGCCCGGCCCCCACTGGCTGGGGGGGAGCTGGAGGCCTGCCGCTGTTCGGGGGCTCACGCACCTGCCCAGCCTCTCCTCGGATGCTTCGGGAAGGAGGGGTCTCTGTTCCAGAGGCCACCGCGTTGTCTGCCTGGGTGTTTCTGGGGCGCATCCCAGGCTGGAGGCCATCCTGTTTATGGCCGAGCCCTGGTGCAAGCGTGGCAGATCCAGCTGGGCCGTGGGCTGGCCACGGCACCAGCCCCCCCACCCCGACCTGGTGTGCATTGCCTGCCGGCTTGGGCCCTCCACCCCTTGCTGCCAGCCGCGTCTGGTCCTCATGATTCACATCTCTCGGGCTTTCGAGCTGCTCAGACAAGTTTGCTCCGTTGCTTTTCTGGGTCATTTGTCTTTCAAAAACATCTCTGCAGAAAGTTAATTGCTCATTCTTGAATCAGAAGCATTTATGAAAAAAAGAAGGTTTCTGTGAATCTTCAAAGAGACAAGCATAACATCAAGAAACAACGAATCCCTCGCACACCGAGCGGAAACGAGGCTTGCCCGGGTGTGTGCGCCCCCCCTTGCATCATGGGAGAGACGAGAGGCAAGAAGTGCAGCAGGACGTGTGGGGGGCCGGGGGGGGAGCTGCACTGCTCCTGCGGTGGCTGATGGGAAGGGTGCTCCCCTGGGCAGTCGCTGGAGCCGAGCTTCCGTGAGGACAGGGGCACTGTGTGGACGTGGGTGACCTCTGACCTGTGCGGGCAAGCTTGCCACGCGGACCAGGTGCAGCGGCCGCGGTTCCCAGCCCTGGGCGAGACGCCCCTGGCAGCGGTTCAGGGTGGAGTGTCGTAGAACTGCCATCTGCAGGGCAGGGCACGGCACTCTTCCTGGCCCGGCCCGGCCCGGCCCGGCCCGGCCCGGCCCGGCCTGTCGGTTTCGACCAGGTGGCTCCCCAGCGCCCGGCTGCCTGGCCGAGCCGGCTGCTGCGGGCCAGGCGTGCACAGAGCCGGCTGCGTCTCGCCACGGGGACCGAGTTGTGCAGCCCGGCCCTGTCAGGGTGGCCCCCTCCTTCCGCGGCCCTTTCAGCATGAGGCGGGCGTCGGGGATGCTCCTCCAGAAGGCGCCGGTCGCCTCGGCTGAGTCTCCGGTGATCACGCATGCACCCCATTTGCTGCACATGCCTCCTGCGTGTGGCGCCCTGCCGTGCCCCTCACACGTGCACAACATGGCGTAGCCGAAAGCAGCCACAGCTTGCGACGGTCACGGGGAGGCCCCGGGGTGCTCGGCTCCCGCCTGTGGGGGATCAGCAGCCTCCTGCTACCAAGATGACAGCTGCTTTGTGTTTCATGGAAATTCTGCCCAGCAGAAAGAATCTGGTTTCAAAAGCAAGTCCCACAGAAAGGCAAAGCCACAGAGGAGCTGTGCGAAACGCCCCCGTCATCGCGTTCCGGTGATCGTCGCGGGCCAGACACCCCGGTGGCTTCTTGGGTGGCAGCTGCCCTGCATCTTCAGAGCTCACCCACCCCTTCCCCACCTGCAGTTCGGAGTACAGAAAGGATACTGGTGGCTTTGGCCGGCTTGCTCACGACTTTCCTACGGAGGGATGCTGGCATCCTCTCATTTTCTTTTCCTCAAACATGGGTTGCTAGTCCTCATGGCTGCCCCCCGCTCCCCTTTGGGTGGGAAATTGCAACTGCTGAAACGTCGTTGGATGGCTCTCCCTGCCGTAATGGGGGCGGTTACTCACGGGAAGGGAGGCAGCCGGCCGAGCTGGGCTGTGTTGTGCGGCTTGGTCCTCCCTGCAGGCCCGGCTGTGGTTGTGGCCGTGGCTTGCGGAGGGTGGGCACCAGGCCAGCCGCCACGGGTGGGATGCAAACCAGTGGCCATGCCGGGGCGCATCCCCTGCTCAGATGCAAAGGGCAAGTGCAGGACATTTGTCAGTAATCAAAGGCAGCAAATCGAAAGCAGATGGGCGGAAACGCTCAGTTTTAGTAAAACACGTGTTTGGCCCGTGGCTCTCGGCGGCGAGGCCAGCAGAAGCCGAGGGATTCGGAGGCTTCTCCCAGGGAAGGCCGGGCAGCCTGGCTGAGGCCTTTTAAAAGCCCCTCAGAAGAGGAATGCAGGGGACTTCCTTGCAGAGGCAAAGAAGCCACTACGTGGCCAGAGGCAGGTCTGCCGGTGCCTGCCTGATTCCCCTTAACGGCCCGTTAACTCCCGTCTCTCCGGCTGGGACCTCGTTTTCTCAACCTGGATGCCTTTGTCAGTGACCTGGCCGGGGACGGGCCTGCCTGCGCCCCAGTAGCTGCGTTGCTTGGCTGGGCGCTGCGGGACAAGAGTGGGCTGCTGCAGGCCCCCACACCGGAACCGGAACCGGAACAGGGGCCTGCCATGCTGCGTCCCGGGAAGGGCGCTGCTTTGGCCCCCCGTGCCGCTGCGTGCTCTGGGCAGACCCTGGAACGGGGAGGGCAGCCTCTGCCTTGCAGCAGCCTGCCCCAGCCGAGCACCCCCGCCTGCGCCCCACGTGCCCCCCCAGGCGCGGCAGCTGCTTGCCCGGGCCGCCGCCAGTCCGTTCTGTCGGTTGTAATCAGGCGCTTCGCGTTTACAGAAGCCCCAAGAGCTCTCTCCCTCCTGAGGTGTTGCCCGAATTCCTCCCTGGGCTCTGCCTCTCCTGTTGTATGTCTGGAAAGGACCTGTGTGTGCTTGCCAAATACCCAGGTGTGGCTGCCTGGAAGTGGGGTCCCTTCCTGCCCCCTCCCTCCTTCCCTCCCGCAGCGAGGCAGCATGGCCCTGATGGTGGGTCAGAATTGACGGCGGCTGGCTTCCCCGGTCGTGGGATCTTGGTGGCTCCTCGGGGGCCTTCGACCGCCAGGATCCCTACTTAACCAGGCAGCCTTAAGCTCTGCCCCGAATCCTTTAGCAGCCAACCCATTTCCCTGATGTGCGTGTGCATCCTTGTCATGAGGAGAGCTGCCGCCTTGGAGAGCCTCTTTCACGGGCCTCCCCGGTGCTGATTCCTGCTCCTCTGGGAGTCTTCCTCATGCCCATGCTGCAGGGGAGGCCGCAAATGGACTCCCCCGCCCCCCGGAAAACTGCCCCATGGCTTGGTGCTCAGTACCTGGCAAGGACGAAAGGGGACGGGGGCTCTGCAAATGCCCAGGAGCTGCCTCTCCCTCAGGGTCTTCCTTTCGGAGGGAGCGGTTATTCTGTCCTTGAACCGCTCGAGCGACAACGCTTGGCGGTGTCTGAGGGCCAGGACGGGAAGGTGTTCTTTGTCAGCCGTCCAGAGACCTTCTTAGTAATGGGATGGCATAGAAGAACTTTAAATACATGCAAACGAAATAAATTAGTTGTCCCATCGAAGTGGGACAGAGCTGACGCTGCAAGAGGAGCCCGCATGGCCTCGGGCCCGCAGACTTGCTCGTACCTGCTCAGGAGCCTGAGTCATTTGGCAGGATCCACTAGCCACACGCATTTTGAATCTGCTGCCTTGGACGGGCAGGTGAGCAGGGAGGCAGCGCAGGCTGCGGTGGCGCCCTTTCTCGCCATAGTGAAGGCTGTTCCAAACTGCAGAAAGCCCCAGAGCGATGTGCCCGAATTGGGTGGGCAGGAAACCGGACGGCAAACAGACGCCAGCACACTGAGTGCAGGAGGATGCGCTGGGTCTCCCTGGAAAGCGGTGCCTGCCAGGGCCTGGATGGGCAGGACACGAAGAAGGCCCAGGCGATGCTGGGTCCTCGGTCCACGTCCAGAGTGTGGTGCGGAGGGAGACAGTCAGCATGAGAAGCAGCTCCAATGCCCTTCCCAGCAACGAAAGGCTTGCAGATGTTGCATTTGGAAGGAAGAAGCGAGCCGCAACAGACTTATCATATGTTGAACGGAGTGGATTTCTCCACTCCCTGTCGTAATACTGGAACTGGAGGTCATCAGGAAGCGGATTTAGGAGTGGCAGGACAGCTCTATGGGGCATGGGACGCATTTGCGGGGTTGGCTGCCACAGGTCACGGTGGTGGCCAGTCGACTGCTGGTTGAAAGGGTGGTTGGGCAAAGCCGGGAAGGGCTGGTCTATCCAGGGCTGCCCGCCGTGGCTGCAAAGTGGCAGCCGGGCGCCTTTTAGGACCGCCGCAGCTGTAAGCCCTGAGTCCTCGGATTCTCTTTTAGGGTCGAGATGAGACAGAGCTGCAAGATACCCCACAGACTGGACTGCCCAAATCAGTCCAACAGCCTGCAGGATCTAGATGCGCAAAGGTCACTTGCAGGCGGGCGCTTTTGTTCCGTCCCTTCGTCATCAAGCTAAATCCATTTGGAAAGTTGAAGGCTGAACTTCGCAGGTTATTCTATTTGCATCTGTCCTCCTAAGTGTATTTACATTGTGAGCAAGGCTACAAACTGGCTGCTTTCAAGCAAGAACGGGTGTCTCCTTGCACCAGACGTGGCTGGCGTGGGATTTCAAAGCCCCTGATGACTTCAGCAAATAGACAGGAAATTAATAGGTTCCTTCGATTGGAGAGTCCCAGCTCGGCATTTGATTGGCTCCATGGGAAACAATCGCAGGTGGCCAACACTCAGGCCAGTGTATGGAAGAGGCTCTGATGTGGGAGGAGGCAGCCGGCAGGTTCGAACTGTGCAACGGTTCCCTGGGCTGGAGTTCATGGAGAAGAGGACTGAGCCAGCCAGCCTGAGCCGGCATTGACGCAGCTGAAAGCCACCATGTGGCCACTGCTGGGAGGAGATGTGGCCACTGCCATTTTGCCAGGCTGCATGACGCCCACTCCACCGAGAGCACGTCTCGCAGGCTGCATCGAAATGGGAGGGGTTCACACGGGGGGGGGGGGATGTTCCTGGCTGGCTGGACCTCTGGATTCAATCCACGAAACCAGCGGCAACCTAGGATTTCCGACTAGTCCTTACAAAGGGGCAAATGTACAAAGAAGGTATTGCACCCATATCCGAATCCTACATTGACGCAAATACATAGAATCAGAGAGCTGGAAGGGGCCAGGAAGGCCATCCAGTCCACCCCCTGCTGCTGCAGGACACCAGTTCACAGCATCCCACTCAGGTGGCTGCCCAGTTTCTTGTTGAATTTCTGCAGTGTGGGAGAGCCCACAACCTGACCTCCCCAGGCAGCTGGTTCCCCTGGCGTCTTGCTCCGGCAGTGAGGAAGCTTTTCCTGATGTCCAGCCTGAATCTGGGTTGTTGCAACTTGAATTGATTATTCTGTGTCCTGCGCTCTGGCATCAGCCAGAAGAGATCTGGACCTTCCCCTTTGTGCCAGCCATTTAGCTTCTTAATAGAGGGATACCAAGTCCCCTCTCAGTCTTCTCTTCTCAAGCCCGAACATGCCCAGTTCCCTCAGTCTCTCCTCACAGGGCAGTGTTTCCAAGCCCTGGAACATTTCATTGTTCTCCTCTGGACCCTTTCTCGTTTTTCTGCATCGTTCTTAAATCTTGGTGCCCAGAACTGGATGCAGCATTCCAGGTGGGGTCTGACTAGTAAAAGGTATGAGGAACAATTATTTCACATGATTTGAATGTAATACTTCTGGTAATGCATCCCAGAATAGCATTTCCCCTTTTTACAGCTCCATTGTATTGTTGACTCATCTGCATTGGCCATTGTCCACAATCGCTCTGAGGTCTTTCCCTTTTTCGGTTCTGCTGAGCCACGCATTCCCCATCTTGCATCGATGTGTTGGCTTGCTTTTCCCAAGGTGGAGGACTTGGCACTTGGCCTTGTTGAATCTCATTCTGCTGCTTTCAGCCCAGTGTTCAAGTTTATCAAGTTTGCCCTGGATCTGCATTCTGTCTTCTAGGGTGTTTGCTATTCCACCCAGTTTGGTATTGTCTGCAGATCTGAGTATCATTCCTTGTACTACCTCATCTAAATCCTTAATAAAGATGTTAAAGAGCACTGGGCCCAGGACTGAACCCTGCAGAACCCCACTAGTTAGCTCCCTCCAGTTTGAGAAGGCGTGTCGATTTTGGATTACCTAACCCTTTTTCTATGCAGTCCACTTTTTGATAATTTGCTTATCAGAATGTCTTGTGGCATATCTGCTAAAGTCTGGGTAGATTGTGTCCACAGTGTTCCCTCTGTTCATTTGGGAGGTTACCTAGTCAAAAAATGAGATTAAATTAGTCTGACAGGATTTATTCTTGAAAAATCCAGCCTGGCTTTTATTAATCACTGCATTTTCTTCAAGGTGCTTGTAGACTGATTTTTAAATAATTTGCTCCAGAATTTTCCCGGAATTGAGTTCTTGGGTTCAGCTTTTTTCCCCTTCTTGAAGATGGGGACAATGTTAACCCTTCTCCAGTCGTGTCGCACATCAAAGTTTATTGAAGATGAAAGCGTGTGGTTCTGAGAAAGCTTCACTAGCCTCTTTATGACGCTGGGATGGAATTCATCAGGCCCTAGAGATTTATTTATTATTTTATTTAAAGTTTTTATATGCCGTCCCCTTGCTATATAGCCTCGGTACGGCTCACAGAAATCAATACAATACAATACAAATAACAATTATAATTAAGACCCGAAAACACCCTGGCTGCACAATTAAAACCTATAAATAATTAAACATTGTTAAAATATTATTTGAATAAAAAGGTCTGAACATAGATTTGAACATATTTTTCCCTCTAGGTGCTCCTTGACCATCTGTCTGTCAGTCTTGGGCTGCCATCTCTCACTTTCAGGTTCCACTTCCCCTTTGTGGTAGATTTTCTTGTGGGAGAAGGCTGAGGTGAAGGAAAAATCGAGCCCCTCTGCCCTTTCCTTGTTACCTGTTACTCTGCCATCCACTTTAAGTAGCTGGACATCTTCCTCTTGCATGTGTCTTTTGTTTAGGATGCATCTGTATTCTTGTTGTTCTTAGCATCCCTCACATGTCCCAGCGCATTTCCTGCTTCGGCCTTCCGGATGCTGTCCCTGAAATCCCTTGCTGCTTGTTTACATTCTTCCGTTCTGGCCTGCCCTGCTCCCGCCTCTTGTACATCCCAAAGCATCTCCGCATCTTTAGCATCCATCAAAATGAAGGCCATGCAGATGAACATTTCTAGTAAGACTCTCAGACCAGGCTGCAGGATCCTCACGGCTGCTGGTCGCGGTCGCCACTGCACATGTGAGGAAGTCCGCGCTTTTTTGATGCTCTGAACGCCGAGGGCTCTCAGCCTAAGTGGCCCATCTGGGGCCTGAGAGCGACCCCAAAGGAGCTTCATGCCAAGAAGGGCTGAGCCTTAGAGAACAGATGTGGGGAAAGAAGCGGCAGCTCAGGGGAAGGGTCCCCGGCTTGGCCCCCAGAAGAGTCTGTTTCAGTCCCTGGCACTGTCCCGGGAGGGAGGTGAAGGAGGGCCCGGGAGGCCTGCGGGGAGGCCTGCTGCCTGCCTGCAGGTGGGCCACATGTCCAGCTTCCGAGGCTCAGCAACATTCATCACAGCTTGCTGTGAAGGCAGCGGCTGCGGCAGGAGTGCGCCAGGCCCCTGTGGGGTTGCTGGCTGCTGGACCGGGCTGGGCTTCAGGGCTGCGTCGGCAGGTGCCTGTGAGGCATCGGGGTGTGGCAAGAAGCAGCTGCGGCCATTCTCACCACAGCCCAAGGAGTTAGGGTTTTGCGCTTGGAAAAGTCTTCGAGCAGCAGCTGGTACCCTCTGAACGCAGAGCAACGCAGTAATCTAACGTTAATCTAACGCAATATAACTGTTAGATTTCTGTTTCACGAATCCAGTGGTTCATTGCAGTGCGCACACAGAGTTAATGAATTGGCACAGGCCGCTGTGGCTCCAGCCACCTTTGCCCGACGGCTTTGACCCCCCGTTCCACCAGTGCCAGGTGCATCTGCCGCACCAGATACTTGCACACCGAGACAGGCAGTGTCGGCCATCATTGTGTGCACGGGAGCAATCGTCCTGCTGAGCCCTGGTCCATACCGCCCCGTTTCCTCATCTCCCATTCTGCAGTGCCAGGCTCCGAGCGAGTCCCCGGGAGTGGGCCCGTGGGCAGTGACGCATCCATGGACGGGCGTATTGGTGTTCTCGTGCCCACGTCATCCTCGTCCCATGTGGCTGGGCCGGCGGCTTTGGGGCGCTTGATGCGCGAGATCCAGTCCACAGCATGTCCAGACGCACACGTCCGCCTGCTCCAGTGCGATGGATGCCCCCATTGCGTGGGCTTGCATCCCAGCGGGCATTGATCAGTAAGACAGCTGGCATTTTGCTCCCCTGCAGAATCTGGCGCCTTGCTCTCAGTCCCTTGACAAGGATTTAGCTGCGTGGCTGTGCCAGGCTGCCGGGGCCTCTGTGGTGCTCGCTTCAGGGAGAGCGGCAGGCACGTGGCACGCCTGGGAGG
This sequence comes from Varanus salvator macromaculatus, assembly GCA_023646645.1. Taxonomy (NCBI): domain Eukaryota; kingdom Metazoa; phylum Chordata; class Lepidosauria; order Squamata; family Varanidae; genus Varanus; species Varanus salvator. The sequence goes on along the minus strand of JAIXND010000772.1, from coordinate 1,363,845 downwards.
TGTGGAGGAGAGGGGAACGGTCCAAGGCATGGCTCATCGTGGCTCAGGCAAGATGCTGAGCTGGCCCAGCTGCAGGAGTGCGTACGGCTGTCTCTAAATACCGGGCTGAAGCCAGCAACCTCTGCCCTGGGTCTGTTCGTTTATTCACCGATCCAAATCCTGGCTGGACTGATGCACAGCCCTCTGAGCAAGGACAGCTGGCTGCGCACTGACCTCTGCCCCCGTGGCCGTGCTGCCTGGGGAAGACTGCCGCATGGAGAGCAAGGACCTTGCAGATGCAAGCACTCGAGCAGAACTCCCAGTCCTGTGCTGGGTTTGGACTCCTGACCTGAAAACCCCACCGTTCTTTGGCCTTACCTTGTCGTGCGGTGCTCCACCCCGTAAGCATGTTTGTGGCCCATTTGGCTGCTGCAGCTGGAGCCAGGCAGAGCGCGGCCCTGGCTCCTCCACGGCAGAGGCATGGCAGGCTCGCCCACGCTGGCATCGCCCTGGCCACCCGCCCCCCAGACCGCAAGAGCAGCCCGACAGGTGTGGCCCTTCCTGCCAGGGGCCACGGAGGTGCCTCTGGGGGCCACAGACTGGGAAGAGCAAGGGCGCACCCTCCCCGGGCTCCCCTCAGCTGCCCTTCGGTGGCCAGTTGCCTCTGGACCTGGGGGGATGCGTTGGCCTAATCCTGTTCAAAGCCATTTGAGCCAGCAGCCATCCCATCACCTGTGGCAGCACATTCCAAAAATCAGTTGTGTCTTGTGTGCGGAAGGGCTCTCTTTTCCCTGTCCTGACCCTCTCGCTTGTCAGTTTGGCAAGTCTAGCCTTTAATCATGCCGTTCGGCAGCTTACGTGGGGCAGAAGGGGAGCGGGCTGAGACTGGCACTTCTCGACAGCCACCGTGCCCCAAATCCTTGGTGTTCATATTTAGCTGCCTTCCAGTCCCCTGCTAGTGAGGTTCATTGACGTTAAGAGGTCGTCAGATTTCCAGATGAATTCTTTGAAAGCTCCAGTGGCCTGCAGGCGGTCAATTTGTCCTAAGATGTCAGCGTTTGACAAGGCTCTTCAGACGAGCTACTAGAAAAAAGGGGCCAGGGAGGCCTCTGTCACCATCCGTCCCGAGAGCGTTCCGGGTGCCGCTTGCAAATTCGGTCCATCCTTGATGCAAAGAAGCATTCAGCTTCCCTGCCACATCCACGTCCTCTTCCACAGGTGCCCCTCTTTGCCACCAAACAGCTCCTCTTCCTTCTGCCGTGCATTGTGAGGGGTATTAGTGTTCTGAATGTGCATTTCTGTCACACGCAAGGCTTCCCCCTTCACACTTCAAGACACAACCCTTTCCTTTGGCAAAATCACTTTATTCTCCAGCGCACTTCGTGTAAGCACAGCCAGTGAAGAATGAGTCTCTGAGCATGCACAGGGTGGTTCATAATGACCCCTTCTGAGCATCCTCCTTTCGAGGACCCCTGGCTGCTCTCCCTCTGGGATGGCTCTTTTGGAGACAGGCAAACCTCTTCTCTGTCCATCATCCCCGTCTCTCCCGATGCTGCATCATGGGGTCAAGAGTCATGCCAGGCTTGGCTGGCTGCAGGAGTTCTTCTGTCACAGCCCTCCCTGTGGTCACAAATCTTGGCTTTTCTCAACGTTCTGAACATCTGGGGAAGTCGCTCTCGAGACAGCACGGACCTGCACAGTCAAGTTGGCGGGGGGGTGGGGAATACGACCTGATTATAACTGAAACTTCGTGGGCAGACTCCCAGGCCTGGAATTCAGCAACTGAAGGATGTAACCTGTTCAAGAAGAACAGAAGGAACAGAAAGGGAGGCGAAGTTGCCCTCTACGTGGAAGATGAATATCTCTGCACAGAAATACAAGGGGATGCCTTTAAAGCCCCATTGAGAGCATCTGGATTATTATAAATGGAGCCAGGAATAAAAGGGACTTGGTGGTTGGGTGATAATCACCCAGTCGAGGGGAAGACAACAATAAACAAAGACGGTAGAGCAATTAAAAGAATTGAAAACATAAAATCCATTGAAGGAATACAAAATCTAACTGTTGGCTACACGTAAGGCAACACAGCAATAAAATTAGAACAATATTTTTTAAAAAACCCTTTAGAAACATAGAAACAGAGCGAGTCAGAAGGGGCCTCCTGGGCCATCTAGTCTGACCTCCGGCACCAGCCGGCTTTAGTTACCAAAGTTCCTGTTAAATAAAAGCATCTTTACCTGGTGCCGAAAGGCGAACAGTGCCGGTGCCAGGCACTCCTCCTTCACAAGGGTGATCCATAAGTGGCGAGCGATCAACTTCTCCGAGCCGTTTCTCCCCACACTTCATTTGGGGTGGCTCTCAGAGAAGGGCTATGCAGAGACGGGCATTCCCTCCACTATCCCGACCTCAAGCCATCTAGGGCTTTGTACGTTAAGATCAGCCGTTTGAACTGGGCCCAGAGCACAACAAGCCAGTGCCGCCGAAGAAGCGTCAGTGTGTTCTCTAGAACCAGTCCTTGCCACAAGATGTGCTGCCATGCTCTGCATTAGTTGGAGTACCCGAACCATTTTCAAAGGCATCCCCGCATAGACCGTATTACAGTAATCCAGGTGAGATTACTTGAATTCTTGATTCTAAAAGAAGCAAAAGCCAAATGTAGCCAAATGTGTACCTTGGACCTTAGGGAAGCCAATTTTAATCAACTCGGAACAATGATGCATAAAGTCCCATGGCAAGTGACTCTAATGGGAAAAGAAGTTCAAGAAGAGTGGGAATTTTGTGAAAAAAGGGAATTCTAAAAGGAAGATTAGAAACAATTCCAACAAGGAAAAAGAGCAGAAGACAACAGAAGTCCTTCAGGTAGCTTCACAAAATGCTTAGAGATGAGCTGAAAACAGAAAAGGACTTGTATGGGAAGTGGAAGGAAGGGCAGGCGGCAAAGGAAGAATATAGGCTGGTAGCATGGACTTGCAGGGATGGTGTCAGGAAGGCTAAAGTTAGCTAGCGAGGGATGCTAAAAGCAACAACAAAAGCCTTCTTCAGGTATGTCCCAATAAAAGACAGAGGAAGGAAATGGGGATTCAGCCACTCAGTGTGGATGGCAAAATAAGACAACATGACAGACAAAAGGCAGAAGTGCTCAGTTCCTACTTTGGCTCAGTCTTCTCCCAGAAGAAGATCTAGGACCTTCCTGATGAAGGGGAAATACAAGCTGAAGGCGCAGGATGTAAGCTCGAGATCGATAAGCAAATGGCCCAGGATCATGTAATTGGGTTGAAGGAGTTCAGATCTCCAGGGCCGACTGTACTCCGTCCTAAAGTCATAGAAAGGCTGGCAGAAGAACTCTCAGAACCACTGGCTATTGTCTTTGAGAAAGCATGGAGGACGGGGAAGTGCCGGAAGACTGGAGAAGGGCTAATGTTGTCCTCGTCTTCCAGAAAGGGAACAAAGGAGAACATGGGAACCACTGACCAGTCATAAATCCCTGGGAAAATTCTGGAGCAGATTATAAAGCAGTCAGTCTGCAAACACCTTGAAAGCAATGGACTGATTACTAGAACCCAACATGGATTCCTCAAGAACAAATCTCATTTTTTGATTGGTTTGATTGATTGGTCCGATTTTGTTTGGTCTGATTACGTTTTTTGATTGGTTTTGGTCGACCGATTGTGCTGATGGCTTTATTTCATTTATTTGTGGTTTTAGAGTCTTAATGTTGATGTTGCTTATGTGATATATTGCTGCTCTAGTTTCTTTTTGAGTACAGGAAGGAAATATAAATAAAATAATACGTAATAATAGTCAAGTGCTTTCAAATCTCATCCAGTCTTCTTGAATTACAAAATTTTATTTTATTTGTGCACGTCATGATGTTGAATCAGAATTGTAGGGCACTTTCAGGACAACTCGGATCTTCTGCAGTCTCCTTTCTCTGGACTGGAATAAAGAATTGTTTTCTTTCTCCTTCTGAAATTAGTCCTTTTGTAGCACTCTTCAGTATTCTGAGATGAGATGGCATTTGGCTTATTTAAAACAAAGCCCTATTTTTTCCTTACCAAATACTGTAAATGGGAATGATCATTCCAATCCCTCCTCCCCAGACTTCATTAGTATTGAAAATAAACTTCCAAGAGCTGGCTTCCAGAAGAGCTGTTGCGTCTTTCTGTCGCAGCAAGAGCAACCAAGAGTCGTGGGGCCCCTTCGGAACTCGTGTGTGTGCTGTGGGGCAAGTCTTCATGCATCCGGCGAATCGGACCACAGTTCCTAAGGAGGTTGCGGACTCCTGTGGATGTGCCAGGCTGTCCTTCATCGGCAGTTCGGTGACCCCGGTTGCGGGTGGGCCGGGGGTTGGGCCGGGGCTCATCCTCACTGGTTGCAGCGTTGGCTTTGGAGGTGTGCATCCTGCTGAATCAGGAGTCAGGTGCTGTGCTGCTTCCTCCAAACTTAGTGTTCTTTGCCAAGGAAGCAGCTGCCCGGGAAGCCTCCCTCTGGAGCAAGCGATCAAGAACAACGGAGCCAGCCTCACCAGCGGTATTAGCTGGCTTTGCACACTCTGGCATCTCTATTTCTGTGGGTCTTCAGCTGGTAATTACCTCTCCCGTCATGTAATTTTCCCTAAGGCATCGCAGCTAATTAATCGCTGTGGATCTGTGGATGCAGGCAGCCCCTTTCCCGGGGCATGGCTAGGCTGAAGTGGGGCAGAGGGGCTCCAGCACCACACTGGGCATTGCTGGCTTTGGGCTCTTCCTCGCTTCGAGGAGGGTCTCTCAGCCTCTTCCCCACAGTGGAAGGGCTGAGCAAGTGGAGCGGCAGACAAGGCCGAGCCGGGCTGCAGAGGAGGCCTGCGACCCGGGTGCGCTTCCATGCTTGGTCTGCCCCTCCCAGCCCTGGTGATGGATTTCCCTCGTCTTTGCTCCATTTCTTCCCTTCCCCAGCAATAATCGTATTAAAATAATGCTCTCCCTTTCTTACTGATACCCGGAAGCCCGCATGAATCCTGCTGGACTGCGGGCCACTTGAATGTGGCAGGAGGTGTCCTAGGGCAGCAGCTGCCTGAGTGCCTTGTGTGCTCCTGATGCTGCACAGAAAGCCAAGCTCATCCTGACAAGCCAGAATGTGCTTTCCCGCGTTCCAGAGGCTGGCAGTATGAGCCTAGGTCCTTCTCCTGCGGGGGAGGGAGGGCGAGAGGAGGCCGAAGTAGCTCCCTCAGCTGCAGTGGAAGGCTCCCTACGCACCCCGTCGTTGGGATGAGGTCTGCACAGCTGGGGCTGGTGGTCTCCTGCCTGCCCGGCAGATTTCTCACAACAATAAACCAGCTTGGTTTCAGACTGGGCTGTCTTCTTCCCCCGCAGGGTGGGCTTGGGAAGCACTGGATGCCCGGGTTCTCTCTGAGGGTCAGAAAGGCTGCTGGACTGCATCTGATGTCCTCACGTTTTCAGACATCGTCCTGACAGCCCTCTTGTCTGCCAGGCAATGGTTGAAGGGTGCCATTTGTCATCTTCCCCCTCAGTGCGATATTTATACTTCATTGTATTTTGTAGTCTTAGTTGATGACCGTTGTAAACTGCCCGGAGAGCTTTGCCTGTGGGGTGGTATAGAAGTGAAAGCGGCCGGCCGGCCAGCCAGCCGTGGTCACTGCAGCAGCTTCTAGTGCTGTTATTTTATGGTTCTGAAAAAGGATGGAAGACTGAGATTGGTTTTGGACTTCCGAGACATTAACACCTTTATTACCACGAAGAAGTTTGGAATGGCCATGTCGTCCCCAACTTTATAGCTTTTATATACAGGCCCAGGGTTTCTTTCCATGGATTTCAAAGGTACATAGCTCATATTGTGACCCTAAAACTCACAAGTGGGTTCAGACACGTATCAGTTCTGTGTGCATCCGTCCGGCCTGGGAACAGGAATCTTCGCCGAAGACAAGATTGTCGGTGCCCTTCCTCGTACCCAGGACATACTGGTCTACGCATGCCTTTATGACTGGCTGTTGATTGCACCGTCAAGAAACAAACTTCTTGATGCATGACGAGAGTGCTCCAAGCCCTGGACCTATATCTGCCTGGAAACGTCATGTTTGAACTTTGGATGTGCTATTGACTTCAAATTATTGTTGGTATTATTTGTTGTTTAAATGGTTTATTGGGCACTGTTTTGAGAGCTTGTGCTAACAAAGGGTATAGAAAAGCTTGAATGAATGAATGAAATCAGAGCTCATACCAGTTCCTCTATTTCTACTTCCTCTGCTTCTACTCCTCTACATCTACTTCTGCTTCACTGAATACACTAAAGCCTTCGATTGTGTGGATCACAAAAAATTGTGGCAAGTTCTCAAAGAGATGGGGGTACCAGGCCATCTTATTCATCTCCTGAGAAACCTGTATGTGGTTCAAGAGGCAAGAGTTAGAACTGGACATGGAGCCACTGATTGGTTCAAAATTGGGAAAGGAGATCAGCAAGGCTGTGCTTTGTTGTCCTGCTTATTAACTTACATGTGGAGTACGTCATGCAAAAGGCCAGGCCAGATGAATCACAAGCCAGAATTAAGTTTGCTGAGAGAGATACCAACACCCTCAGATATGCAAACAACACCACTCTCATGGCAGAAAGTGAAGAGGAACTAAAGAGCCTCTTGATGAGGGTGAAAGACGAGAGTGCAAAAGTTGGCTTGAAACTCAACATTAAGAAAACTAAGATCATGGCATTCGGTACTCTCACTTCCTGGCAAATAGATGGGGACGAAATGGAGGTAGTGACAGATTTTATTTTCCTGGGCTCCAAGATCACCGCAGACGGGGACTGCAGCCAAGAAATTAAAAGACGCTTGCTCCTTGTGAGGAGAGCTATGGCAAATCCAGACAGCATACTGAAAAGCAGAGACATCACCCTGCCAACAAAAGTTCATATAGTCATAGCTCCAGTTTTCCCAGTTGCAATGTATGACCGTGAAAGCTGGACCATAAGGAAGGCTGAGCACCAAAGATCTGACGCTTCTGAATTGTGGTGCTGGAGAAGACTCCTGAGAGTCCCTTGCACTGCAGAGAGATCAAATCAGTCAATCATAGAGGAAAGCAACCCTGACTGTTCTCTAGAAGGTCAGATACTGAAGTGAAGTTCAAATACTTTGGCCCCATAATGAGAAGGAAGGACTCATTGGGAAAGACTCTGATGCTGGGAACGATTGAAGGCAAAAGGAGAAGGGGAGGGCAGGGGTTGAGATGGTTGGATGGAGACATGGGGCTGGGTGGGCTTCAGGAGAGCAGGGGAGCAGTCCATGGAGCCACTAAGAGTCAGGGACGATGTTGCGACTGAACAAGACAAGACACCAAAAATATCGAAAGTAACAACATTCCATAGCATCATAGAAGAGTAGAGTTGGAAGGAGCCAAGAAGGCCCTCAGGTCCAACCCCTGCTGTTGCAGGACACCAGGTCGAACCATCCCACTCAAATGGCTGTCCGGTTTCTTTTTGGGAGAGCCCACCGCCTGTCCAGGCACACGTTTCCTAACACAGGCACAATGAATCTGATCATATTGTGCCTGCCCCCCCAACTCTTAGCAGCTCTTATCAAATGTTGCTGTTGCTATCTATTATAGCGATCAATATCTGCTTACCATGTTTAAAAACCTACAGGGATAATTTAATACATTAAAATATATTGTGACCTAAATTAAAATAAAAAGTAATTGTAATAATATTTATACAGAACATTTCTTAAGCCAATGCACATGATGCCATAATGAAGATGCTCATGATGCCGGAACTTAATGCTGCTTGCTTCTTCTACCACGAATATCTGATTTTATATTTTTAATGGATTTCATCCTTGTGCGCTTGATTTTACTCTTTTGTTGTCTTCATGCTTTTGTTGCAAGCTGCCCAGAGAGCCCTTGTGCTATAGGGTGGCATATAAATAAAACTGTGAAAGTCCTTGTGAAAATGCAGGAGGACCATACAGACTGAATCGCCCCTCGGTAGCCATGTCAGCCCTTTTCCCCCTTCTTTGTTGCTCAAAAGGAGAGTATTTCCGTCTTCCCTCCAAACTGCCTCTACTAACTGTCCAGCATTGAGGTTGAATCCAACACCTGGACTTGAGGATGCCATGCCCAGTGGTGCAGAGGCTTCATTAGACCCGCACTTGCCTATGGTTGAACCCTAAATCCAACCAGGGCTTGCTATTCAAAAAACTAAAATGGAAAGCCTTTTCTTTCATGTTATCCAGAGGACTGGATCCTTCTGTGCATTCTGTTCTACATATTTTAAAGGTCCTCCTATCATTAACTCAAAGAGATTAGGACTTTTCTTCTCTCGGGTTTATTTAGCTACTGTATCTACCCAATATGCTCCAGCAGACAGTTTTCCAGGTTTCTTGCACCCAACATTTAAGCTGTTTCTTCAGGAAGTTTGTAGCATTGCTCCCCCCGTAAGACTTCTTGTTCTACATTGGAACCTCTCCGTGGTGTTGAAAGTGCTCCCTGGGAAATTCCGTCAACCCATTGCTGTTAGGGATCTGAAGCTTCTCTTGTGGAAACTACCCTTCTTGGTTGCTAATATGCCAGCTCACCATTCTAGCTGTGCTGTACACGTGGACCCTCCATATCTGATTTTTCACAAAGAAAAGGACATTCTATCCTGAATGTCTCCTTACTTGCAATAGTGTCCAACTTTCACCTGAAAGACATCATTTTACCTGCCTTCTTCTCTTCATCCACTGCTTCTGGAGATGACAATGCGTACCTTCAATGTCACACTGGTCCTTTTATGAGGCATTTCAGAAGTCACTGTGTCCCTTCTTCTGTTATGGGGAATGGAACAAGAGACCATCGGTCTCATTTTGGCCACTTTCCTCTTAGGTTGCTCAGACATTAAAGCTACCATACACCCGGCAGATCGTAAGCTGGGTGCTCTGGTATGAGCCCACTCCATGCACTCAAATGCTACATCCATGGTATTTGCTTGAGATGCCTTACAGACTGAATTGTGTTGAGTTGCCGTGTGGTCAAAACCATGCTCATTCATTTAGCACAAATGTTCAGACCTGAGTGGACTACCAGTATTAACTCCCTCTTGGTTCCAAGACCTCAATTGCCAGTCTCAATGAACTGAGGGAACAGGTGGAACGAACTCGCAATATATGGTGGGGAAGGGCTCCCACCAGAATTCCTCAGCTGTAGAAACTTCCTGAGTTGCGGCTTCATGCAGGGGCAGAGCCGCCATGGGTGAATGCAAAGATCAGCATTGAAAGCAACCTGTCTATCTCCCGATCAAGGCAGGTTTAGGAGAACAGTTTCATGGTGGATCCAGTCCAACCGGCTGGATCAATTTCAGAAGGTAGTGCTGGGCGGTGGCAGGGCCACGTTGCTGTATGACCTTTGGCCTCTGGAATGCCGTGAAGTCCCACGTTGTTGCCTGTTTAACAGCTGCACGAAACTCGTGAAGGTTTTGGCTGCAGCATCCTCAGAGCATCACTGCCAAGTAGCCCCCCCCCACTTTTTCACATGTGGTAGGACTGATGTTGGGGCGAACGAGGGCGAGCAGGTTGAAGCGTCTTCTGAACAACGCGGATGCGCTTGGCGTGAGCCCTGCTGGTCAGGGGGGTTCAGCTGGCATTGCAAAGGGCGCCGCCTTCCCTGCAGAGCTCCACTTGTAGCTCGGAGGTCCTTCTGGACTGGTTACTGCCCAGGGAGTGCAGGCAGTGACAGGAGTTGGGTGCCTCTGCCAGTAGTTGCTGCTCAACCTGGATTTTAAATTTCAGTGAATAACGGGTGGTCTATATGGTAAGCTGCCTTAGCAAGACCGCCCTCCTCAAGGGAGGCTGGACGAGCGCCCCCGTGCTGCGGTTGGCGGGCCCTCCTTGTTCCTCGCCCCTCCTTTCCCTGCGCTCTCGGTGTCCCTGCGCTGAGCTCGCCCTGACGGTCCCCTTGGTGGCTTCCCATTTGTCTTCCAGGGCAAGGTGGCTCAGACGGCCTGCATGTCTGCCTGCAAGCACTTGTCTACCTCACTGATGCAGCTGCTCCTGGAAGCCGAAGTGCGGCAGCTCTCGCTGGGGGCCTTGCAGCAGTTCAACCTGGACGTGGCGGAGTGCGAACGTAAGGCGTCCCCTTGTCCGGCTTTGGCAGGGCTGCCTGGGGGATGTGGGCTGGGAGCGGTGGGTGGGCCTCTTCCCTTCCCTCCTTTCCTTCTGAGACGAGTGTTTCCCCACAGAACATCTCTGCTTGCGCCAGACTGAATTTCTGTGTCTTCCCTGCTGGAGACCTACCAAAGCCCCTCCTTCTAGGGGGAGGAAGCTAGTTACCCGCACGCGCATGCACGGTGAATACATGGAGGGAGGCAGTGTTTGTGGTGCAGTGGAACTGGGAATGCTGCTCTCTTGGGGCATGCTTTGCGTGTTTGTATCAGTGTCCTGCATTGCCTGCAGTCCTCCAGGGCTGCAGCACAAGGTGTGCATCACCCCATAGGCCGGCTGTTAGAACGGCAGGTTGCCGGCCAAGGTCAGCAGCCCACTCCCAGTGCCATTTGCAGCCAAAGAAGGACGGGAGAAGGGCCGTAACTGCTCCCAAAGAGATTTCCCCCGCTCGGAACCAAGCCAGGCATGGTGCTTAATGCACTGCAGTGCTGACCCAAGTTAGCGGCGTGGGCGGCCCTCTCACTCTTGCTTCTCTGGGAACACGAGGAGGTCCTTGCGCTTCCTCCTCTTCCCTCCTGCCTTCCCACCTCTTCCTCTGATGTTATTCCCAGGTGGAAGGCACTCATTGGTGCTAATGGGAGTTCCCTCTCCAGAGAGAACAGCCCTGGGGCGAGAGGGGGGCAGCTTTTCTTAAGACTGGGGCAGAGGCGGGAAGGGTTGTTCCTCGCTCCAGTTCACCCCGTCCTGTTGAATATCCCACACTGCAGGCCTGCGACACGAGTGCGCGTCTTTGTGATCTCTGCGCATCATACATACGGACTCTCCCTGCATGATGCCTGTAGTCAGAAAGACTTCCCTAGCTAAGCTCAATTTTGGGGGAGGGTCAGGAGCCCCCCCCCCCCCGACTGCCGTTTTGAGTGTCTGGAGTTCCTATCTCTTCGCATTTGCCTCAGCTTCTGGTACTTTCTAATCACTTAATACTTCTTTAACTTACCATATTTACTGATCTTTTTCCATTTCTTTCCCATTTTTTACCTACCATTCATTCATTCATTCATTCATTTTTCGATTTATATCCTGCCTTTTTCCGACAAAGGGCTCAAGGCAGCTTGCATCATTCTCCTCCTCCATCTTATCCCCACATCAACAACCCTGTGAGGTAGGCTGGGCTGAGAGTCTGTGACTGGCCCAGAGTCACCCAGTGGGCTCCATGGCCGAGCGGGGACTCGAACCCGGATCACCTGAGTCCCACTCCCATGCTCTTAACCACTACACCACACTACACCACACTGGCTCTTTATCCGATGCCCCCCTTTCCCAAAGACGCTCTTGTGTTGTTCTCTCTTCCACTTACCCTTCTCTTTCTGCCTTTCCCCTGTGGCCCTCAAGGCAGCTTTCTGGAATGTATCTACTGTGGCACATAAATGCCCTGCGGCCCTCTCACAGGCATTCTCTTTGCCTCTCTTGTCCTGGCAAAGGCCCCCAAGTGAATTCTTGCCTCCACTGCCAGGCCTTCACCTGGCCGGCCTGCAAGAGTCGTGTGGGGCGCCTTAAGACCAAGATGTGGAGCTGCGCCCTTGTAGCTGTCCAGTCACGCAGTGCCTCAGGATGGCCCATCAACTTCCTGGGCTTCTGCTTCTTCTCGTGCTCCATCAGCAGCTGCTGGGACTCCACCAGCCGCCTCTTCAGTTCCCGCAAAACCAAGTGCCGACACAATGAGAAGAAGTCCAAGAAGTGGGCTAAAAAGTCCCACAAAATTGCAGATGGCCTTAAGATGGCGCCCAAAAAGGGTAGAGAAAAGTCCCCGAAACGGGCCAGTCACCACTCACCATTGGCACTGTCAGTGTGCGTTCAGTTGCCTGTTCTGCCAGCAGCCCCAGCTGCCACATCGGTGCTGGCTCCACAGCCAGTCTCACCTCTAACACCACCACCACTCCCCACACCAGCCCCTCTCTCTTTTGGGCCCGATGGTGCAAGCGGAACCGACATCATCCCACTCCTCTGAAGGGAAGATACAGGATACACCACCTTGTATGGCGGCCAGTCCACCGCCTCGCTCTCTGCTTGGCTCCATCAGTCCATCACACTGAAACCAACAAGCGTTCATTCCACCCTCCTGTTCAGCCACTGGACCTCCGTACGGCGCCTTCTCCCTGTTTCATCCCGGCGTTCCATCCGTCAGTCAATGGAATGGGCTAGGTCCCCTCTACTGACCGGGGGCCAGGATTTCTACTGGCCCCCACCCCCACCAATTGGATCATATCGTCCTGGCGACCCATGGGAGTGAAGGCGCTCAGTGTGCTACTCTCAGTGGAAACCATCTGCACAGCACTCAGCAGAACCATGGGGCCCAATGCCTCTGGCTGCTTCACCAGTCCCAGCTGCTCCATCGCCAGCTTGCCATCCTGCTGTGGTTCTGGTCTTCCAGCTTCCAACTTGTGTCTACCCACCGTCCCGTCAAATCATCCTTCTTTTCCATCTAGCCTTTCTTCATCTTCAGACCCTGCTGATCTACCTCCACTCTATGACGACGCAGAAGCAATATCTTGAGAAGACACGATCTCATCTCAAGATCTGGGATCCTCTTCCAAGGAACTGGGAAGGTTCTCCAAACTGGTCCTCTGAATGGCGATGTCGCTTGGACTGGAGGCCCGACAGCTCACCGGGTCTGCAGTGGATCCAGTCTGTGGTGTCGTCTGAGGCTGCAGCAGTGTCCATGCCAAGCCTCCCACGCTCTCTCGCTCCATGAAGGGGCTGCAGAAGGCCCCGACACAGCCACAGGCAGCACCCCGCCATTTGGAGAGGAGGCACGTCCGGGCCCTGCTGCACCATCAGTGGCTGCATCCCTACATTAAAAGTCACTGCAGGGATGATCAGGGTGGCAGCACACCACCTTGGGAACCAACAAAGGCAGCACCTCAGTGTGATGGCAAGGAAGGACTATGTGCTGACGGGACTTGGCCTCTGCCTCTTGAACCAAGAGCTGACTGTGGGGAGATACCATGTCTTCCTTTGGGAGAAGATGGAGGCTCTGGTCAAACAACGCCAGGGACTGGCTGGGGTATCCCAGTTGGAGGTCCTTTGACTCTTCGGGCAACGCATAAACGCCACATGCCACCACGCTGACTGTGACGCACGGCATGTATTGGCAATCCAGAGGCATGCCTGGCTCTGGGCAGCGAGTCTCTCGCAGGAGGCACGGTCCACATTGAGGGACTGCCCTTTGACGGGAGAGGACTCTTCAGTGTGTGGAGTGATGAGAACCTTGACTCCATCCAGAAGGCCTGGGCCACAGCAAGGAGGATGGGCTTCATTCCAGCTCAACCATCCAGAGCATGTTAGTGGCCTCGAGGCCCATATTCTTTCCGGTGAAGCCATTTCCACCTTTCGTCCTAACATCCACCGCCCCAGCAATGCTGACAGGACACCTCCCAGTTCCAACAAACTGCCAAAAAATGCACAGATACCGAGAGACAGTGCGCTTGACTCCTTGCGCAAACCAGTCCACCTCCTTTGGCACCGATATGGTTCGAAGGCTGCCTTAACAACTATCTTCCCAAACGGGAAGCTATAACATCAGATCGGTGGGTTCTCTCTGTTGTGGGAGGATGGACACTGAATTGAATTCGACACCCTTTCACCTCTCGGGACCGTATGATCAACACCACCTTCCCCTGCATTGGTGGAAAAGGTCAACATGCGATTGTTGAAAGGAGCAATCCATCCTTTCCCCCCGTTTGATCTACATTGTGGCTTTTGCTCTCAGTACTTCACTGTTCTGAAGAAGAAGGGCAGTCTCCATCCCATCGTAGACCTGCATGGCCTCCCTACAAAATCCTCTCCCACTACTGCACCAAGGGCACTGGTTCACATCACTCGATTTGAAAGATGCATATTTCTGTCATGTGTCTGTCCACCGGGACTACCCTCACTTCCTCAGGTGCCAAATCAGAACTGAGCCATTCAGATGTTCAGCCTCTCCATGCCCACACAGGTGTTCACCAAATCCATGGCCATGGTCCGTGCACATCTCCGGATGCAGGGGATCTGAGTTTTCCTGCATTTGGACAATTGACTTCTGGTCGCCCCATAAGCACCTCAGTGCTCCACCTCCAGCTCAAACCCAGCGTGACTGTTCAGTGACACCTCGGCCACAGGGCTGGGGGTGTCACCATTGTTCAATTTGCAAGGTCATGGATGCAGCGTTTACAGCTATGACTTGTCAGAGCCTATCACCCTCAACACAACTGTTGAACAAGTTCATGGCAGTTGAACAAGCCTCTCTTGGCGAACCAACAGGCACAACCTAGTGAAGAGGATTGCTTTTGCAGTACCGTTTCTCTGACAACAGGTGCAGCTAGATTAGGCTGGGGAGCACGCCGTGTGGGTGGCGAGACCCGAGGACCAAGTCAGCCCTATCAATTCCCTTGATCTGCTGGCGGTTCAGGAAGCACTGCTTGTGTTCCAGCGGCTCCTTGAAGGCAGCCATGTTCCGATAGCATCGGGCAACATCACAGTGAAGTTCTTTCTGAAAAAACAAGACAGCACCCAGTCAGCTTCCCTGACTCAACGCACATTACAAATACATAGCGTGAGACATCATTCTCATGGCCATCCTCCTTGCTGGAAGAGCCAACATTGCAGTGGACACCCTGAGGAGAAAGCCACAAGAAACCCACAAACGGGAACGTCACCTGGTCATCCCATGCAGCCTCTTTGAATCCCGGGGGGCCCATTCATGGACCTGTTCATGATGCTGATGAACACAGTGTGCAAAACCTTCTGTTCCCATGGCAAGATTGGCCACGTCTCATTGGTGATACATTTCTTTGACCGTGGCATGGAATGCTCGTCTACCTGTCCCTTGTTGCTGGCCAGAGTGCTGGCCAAAGTCCACTGGGACAGCACCAGCTGCATTCTAGTGACCCCAAGGTGGCCCTGTCAGCCATGGTTCGCCCACCTTCTCCACATGTCGAACCACAAGTTCATCCACCTCCCATGGAGATTAGACATCACTGGAGGATCAGCAAATAGAGCAGGACCTACAACTCCATCCCGAGAGCCAGTCAATTTTAGATGCAGCACTACGGCCAAACATGAGACACTCCGGCGCCTCCAAATGGAAGACTTTCCGGACCTTCTCTCAAACGAAATCCTTTGACCCATACCAAGCCTCCATCCAGCAAATGTTGACGTTTCTACACTTGTACCAAAACACTAAAACCGTCATCCATTAAAGCTTACCTAGCGGCCATCTCATCCTTTCATGGAACAGTCAAAAGCTCCTCCATCTTCTCCCATCTTCTGGTGCAACAGTTCCGTAACAGTCTATACTACCCAAACCCACCTGTTTGATCTGTTGTACCAGGTTGGAGCCTATCTGTGGCACTCCAGGTGCGGATGAAACCTCCATTTGGACCCCTGGCCATCATAGGCTTGTGCCTCCTCTCTTGGAAGGCCGCCCTTCCATGACAGGCACCTCAGCTAGGAGAGCAAGTAAACCATGTGCTCTTTGCATGGACGATCCATTCCTTTCGCAACCGGATCAAGCAACTTGGGAGCCCCATTGAAAGCATCTGTCTTAATTTAAACGGCGCAAAGAAAATTTAAAAAACCCCATAGTTATTGGCATGTATTGCTGACCGCCCAGTCAAAAAGAGGCCAGGCATGCAGCCTTCGAAAACGACTTGCCAGAGTTTCTAAGAGGAACGATGTAGCTGTACCGGGGGACTTCGGCACATGGCTCTCCTGTGTTCCTTTGTGATGAAGACGGAGTCACTGCAGTCCTTTCTGGTAAACGGAGGTATCAGAAGCGTCCTCAGTATAAAAAAGCGGGCCGGGCAGGTAAACGCCAAACTGAGGCGCTGAAAGAACAGTATTGACCCACTGGGCGGGCCAAGCCTTCGGCTGAATGAAGCACAGGAGGTGCAGGGAACGCCACCAGCACTTCTAAGACATGGTCTCTGAAGAAGTGGCTGTCTCAGCTCTTGAGTTCTTGGATCAACCATTTCCACTTGACACTGCTCAGTTGCGGATTCTGAAGCCTTTTGCCACCTTACAACGCCCTCTAATCCTGGAATCGTTCACAGGATGGTAAGAACATGGCTAGCCCAGTCCGGCTAGAGCACAAGCAGGTATTTCAGGTCACCAAGATGATATTCTCCCACCTGGTCCACTTTCTTGCATTATCTAAAAAATACTGAAATGTGCCGGCACTCGCGGCGTGTGTTCCAGGGGCTGAGCTTCATAGTGCTCCTCAGCGTCAGTGGTGCTTCGCAGTCCGCAGCCAAGAGGAGACCCTCCGCTGTGAAGGGATGCTGTGCACCCACTGCAACCCCCCCCCCCGCCGAATGGCCTGTGGGGCCTCCGTGTGCCGGCGGGTGGCTGGAGGAGCGCGAGGCGGGAGGCGGCCGCAGAGCAAGGGGACGGGCGCGGGCGAGCAGAACTCTCCCAGAACTCTCCTGCAGCGCCGCTCCTGCTGTGTGGCCCGGAGCAGGTGAAGGGGCTGCTGGCGCCGATGAGACAGGCGTGGGGTGAGAGGGAGGGAGGGCTCTTGGCACAGTTGCCTGGCCTTCCTCTGCGCCCCTGCACGGCTGCGTACCGCGGCGCTCTTCCTGCATGTACCAGTGACGTGTGCAGGAGCTAGCACATGCTTCTGACTGGTCAGGCCCTTGGTCTCCGTATGTGATACGAAACATAGAAACATAGAAACAGAGCAAGTCAGAAGGGGCCTCCTGGGCCATCTAGTCTGACCTCCGGCACCAGCCGGCTCCGCTCATGACCTGCCCACCATGTGCATGTCCAGCCTATCTTTGAACACCCTCACCGATGGGGCCTCAACGACCTCCCGTGGAAGCCCATTCCATGCCCTCGGGGTCCTAACTGTCAGGAAGTGCTTCCTGGCATCCAAATTGAACCTTGGCTCCCTGAGCTTTGCTCCATTGGAGCGCGTCCTGCCTTCCTCTGCAGGGGAGAACAGGCCTCTCCCCATCTCCATGTGACACCCCCTCACATACCTGTATGTTGCCAACATATCCCCTCTGAGTCTCCTCTTCTCCAAGCTGAAGAGACCCAGTTCCCTCAGTCTTGCCTCATACGGCATCCCCTGCAAACCAGCCACCATCCTTGTGGCCCTACGCTGCACTGACTCCAACCTGGCTATATCCTTTCTGTAATGAGGGGCCCAAAACTGAACACAATACTCCAGTTGCGGGTGCACCAGAGTCATGTAGAGTGGTAGTAATACCTCTCTTGATCTAGAAGCCACACTTCTGGCTATGCAACCAAGGGTGGCATTCGCCCTCTTGGCCACCGCATCACACGGCTGACTCATGTTCAGCCTGCGGTCAACCAGTACCCCGAGGTCCCTTTCACAAGTGCTGCTCTCCAGCCACTTGTCCCCTAACCTGTACTTATGACAGCTATTCCTATGCCCCAAGTGCAAGACCTTGCACTTCTCCACATTGAACGCCATCCTGTTGTTTCCTGCCCACTTCCATAGTCTGTCCAGATCCTTTTGGATCTGGAGTACCTGCTCCTCAGTTGTGGCCACTGCTCCAGTTTTAGTGTCGTCTGCGAATTTCATCAGCAGACTGTTCACCCCTTCTTCCATGTCGTTAATGAAAAGATTAAACAGGATCGGCCCCAGGACAGAGCCCTGGGGGACCCCGCTTGTCACTGGCTGCCATCCCGACGATTCCCCGCTAATGGTTACCTTCTGCTTTCGGTCAGTCAGCCATGCCCTAATCCACCGGACAGTGCTTTGGTGTATCCCAAAACTCCTCAGTTTCTCCACCAGGATATCATGGGGCACTTTGTCAAAGGCCTTGCTGAAATCCAGGTATACCACATCCACTGCATCCCCTCCATCTAGCCATCTCGAAACCTTGTCATGGAATTTCACAAGGTTTGTCTGGCAGGACCTGTTTCTGCGGAAGCCGTGTTGTGTGGCTGTCAGCCTCCCTTCCCTATCTAGCATCACTAGATCTCTCTCTATTATGAGCCTTTCCATTGTTTTTCCTACAATGGACGTAAGGCTAACCGGTCTATAATTCTCTGTGTTATCTTTTTTCTCATTAATTCTTTTAAGAAGCAGCTTTGTCCCTTAGTAAAGCCCCCATTTCCAGCTGCAAAATAATTTCCAGTGGCTGATTTTTTTCTCCCGACACAAAATGTGTCCAGCTGCACGTTAGACCAAGCTGTGGGCTGCCTACAGAGCCAAGCAGAACCGAAGGCCCAGCGGGCCTCCTCTGTCTTGCCTGGAACAGATGATTGTTTGTATAAGCTTTGAAGGAGCGCGATGCGTGAAACCCAGTCCACCTGAGGTCTGGTGCGGGGTTGGATGCATGGGGCACCCACATGTCCCACGGCAGGCGCCGCAAACCTGGGGGGGGGGGGGCAGCCGACTGGCTTCACCCCACCCAGCCTTGCGAGGGCACATTTGCTGGTGCAATCGAGACGGAGGCAGCGGCTCTGACCTCCCGATCGATCACTGTCAGGCCCTCTGAGAATGGCGGGGCGGAGAAGAGGCTCCCCTGACTCAGCCCATCCCTTGGGCGCTGGCCTCTGCCGACGGCAGGAACCCGCGGCCGGTTTTCCAGGACAGGCTGGCTGTCGCACGGCAGGCTAGGGCACCGTGCGGGCAGGAGCCGGCCTTCCGGGGCGCCTGCCTCCGGGGCCGCTGTGGTCTTGCCACTGCCAGCCTTGGCTCCTTTACTCCCACGTAGCCCTTTTGTGGCAGATGAGAACGGCGCATCCCTGGAAGATGAGGAAGTGGAACGTGCCGCCCCCCAGGCGGTCTGACCTCGTAGCTTTGGTGGCCTTCGCAGTCCCCGGGGCTTGTAGTCACGATGACATGAATGCCCGCAGCCCTGGATGCTGCAGGTGTGTGAACGCGGTGGCCCCCACTCACTGCAGGGGCGCTCGTGCAGGAGTGCTTTCTGGGGGGCTGGCCCCCGAGAGAGGGAGCTTCATCAGTGCCCCTGCTTCGCTGGCTGTCCACCTCCGGGAGGATCTCCAGCTGGGGCTGGGAGGGCTCCTGCCTGAAGCCCCGGAGAGCCGAGAGGGCCAGTCACCGCTGACAGCGCGGGGTCGGTTTGCTCGTGTTGTTTTCATAGCGTCCCGCAGCCGAGGCGCCCCGGGTGGGGTGGACTAAGTGGGGTCTGAGGCAGCAGCTGCCGCTGCCCCGAACCTGCAGATGAAGGGCGTTCAGGAGTGTGGGGCCAGCCCTGGCCCAGCGCTCCTGCTGCCCAGGGAGCACCTGAAGGCCCTGCAAATCGGGCTTTGGGCTGATCCTGCGTTCTGGCCTTCAGCAGTGGGGCGCCCTCCGGACGGGTCGGGCTGCAGGCACTGGCGCTGGGGGCACTTGTGCTCCACACATCTGGAAGCCCGCGAAGAATGTGTAGCTCCATGCACAGCGCAGTGACTCTGCCCTGCCTAGTCTACCGCAATCCATGAGGGATTCACATCCAAGTAGTAGGAATGACATCCGAACTCACTGGCAAGGCAGCTGCAGCCCCACGGACGAGGCCGGAAGCAGCACGTGCTGCACGGCAAGGAATGGCTGGCCAGAGGAAGCCTCTGCTGGGCCACGTGGCATCTCGCACAGCCGGGCGGCCCGCGTGGATGAGGCCTCCCTTGCGGCGCGCTGTGGCCGCGCCCCGTGCTCGCACGATGTCCGGCAAGGTCTCCCCCGGGGCTGCGTGGGCTGCTGGCCGTCCTGCAGGAAGGTGGCTTGGCAGGGAGCCCATCCCGCGTTGCTGAGGCCGCCGCATGGCAGCTGCACCCCCTTGAGTGCGACCAGGTAGAGGACCCCGGCCCGCACCCTGGTCGGCCCGCTGCATCCGCCTGCCCGGTGAGGCAAGTGTTCTTTCGATTTCTTTGGCAGCACTTTAGTTCGTTGACAAAAGTGCCGCTAGGAGCCAGCTTGCGACTAAGCTGCCCTAAAGCAGAGACGAGGCGCTCCCGGGGGTTGAGGGGTCCCCCGCCCAGGTTACGCCCTTCCTCCCGGCGCATCCCAAATCTTTTGCTGCCGCATGAAGCCCCCTCCGTGCACACACCTTCACAGTGCCCTTCTGGAGCTTGACTGCCGTCTCTGCCCCCATAGCCTGCCTCTGATCGGTTTTGTTTTATTTGACGGGTGGATGCTACACTGGGGCAGAAACGGGAGGTGAAGCGACTGCTGTGTTTACGGGCTGAAAGCAATGCTGGACATGTCATAGGATCATGGAAGAGCAGAGCTGGAAGGGCCCATGAAGGCCATCAAGTCCAGCCCCTGCTGGTACAGGACACCGAGTCACACCACCCCACTCAGGTGGCTGCCCAGTTTCGCCTTGAATGCCTCCAGCGTGGGGGAGCCCCCACCTCTCCAGGCAGCTGGTTCCCCTGTCGTCTTGCTCTGACAGTGAGGAAGCTTTTCCTGATGTCCAGCCTGACTCTGGGTTGTCGCAGCTTGAACTGATTATTCTGTGTCTTACTCTGGCATCAGCCAGAAGAGATCTTGACCTTCCTCTTTGTGGCAGCCTCTGAGTTACAGAGGGATACCATGTCCCCCCATGTCAAGACTGAGCATGCCCAGCTCTCTCAGTCTCTCCTCATAGGGCAGTGTTTGGATCCCAATCTCTGCCCTGCCCTGGACCCTTTCTAATTTTCCTGCATCTTTCTTAAATCTTGATGCCCAGAACTGGACACAGTATTCCAGGTGAGGTCTGAGTAGTGAGTATAGAGGAACTACTCCTTCTCGTGATTTGGAAGTAATACTTCTGTTAATGCATCCCAAAATAGCATTTGCTCCTTTGGCGGTGGCATCGCATTGTTGGCTCATGTTTAGCCCATTGTCCACAACTACTCCAAGATGGTTTTCTCTTTCACTTCTGTTGAGCCACGTGTTCCCCATCTTGTATCAATGCCTTTGGTTTCTTTTTCTTGGGTGGAGGACTTGGCACTTGTCCCTACGGAATCTCATTCTGTTGCTTTCAGACCAGTGCTGAAGTTTATCAAGATCGCCCAGGATCTTCATTCTGTCTTCTACGGTGTTTGCTATTCCACCCGGTTTTGTATCCTCTGCAAATTTGATTGTTTTTCCTTGTACTTCCTCATCTAAATCCTTAAGCTGAAAAGCACTGGGCCAGGGCTGAGCCCTGTGGCACCCCGTGTCCCTTTGCAGCCAAAGGGGAGGAAGGCCGCCACGGCTCGGACTGGAGGGGAGCGGGCCCGGCCCGTGGAGAGCCAGCCTGCACAGCCCTTCCTCAGTTAGGTGCTGACTACCTTCATGGCCTGCGGTATCCCCTCATGAGAGGGGCCCTGGAAGGCCCGGGCGGCCCCAGGAGAGGATGTGGCGCCTAACGTGGATTGATGAGCCCAGCGTTGGGGAGCCCCGCTGGCCATCCATCAAGAGTCTGGAAACGCAGCATTATCATCGCAGTATTCCGGGAGGGCGATCCGCAGGCCCCATTAGCTTGATTGATACTTCTGTCAAATGCGTGCTAAAAATGTCTTTCAAAGTTAGAGGCCGAAAGGCGGAGGAGCAGGATCTGTTGGCTGGGCAGCTCACGGGCGGTAGCCAGCAACCGCACGTACGGCACCAGCCGCGCTCACCAGCCAGATGGAGCTCGCTGCCCGAGGCCCAGACCTCGCGCGTGGGGAGGGGAGCTCGGCGGCCGTCCAGAGGGGAGCGCTGGCCTTGGGCGGGCGGTGGCCCCTGGCCCTGCCGTGGCTCAGGCCCCAGGCGGCGCAGGAGGTTCAGCGTCAGCTCGGGCCGAGCGAGGCCCAGGTACGTGCCTGTTCCCGGTTGGTCCTGCCGGGAGACGCCTGCAGGAGGGCGGGGGGCACGCGGGGGGCATGTGTGAGCCCTCCTGCCCGCCCATTCCTGGCAGCGGGAGCAGTGAGGCCGAATTACCGGCGTCCCCAGAGCCCGCTTCGGCTGCCGTCCGCACACGTGCGCGCAAGTGCGGCCTGTGTCAGGGACGGCCCTGGGTGAGGCAGCAGGCACCTGTCCCCTGCATCCTCCGTCCCCGGTCCCCGCCCTGGAGGGTGAGTGGCCACCGGGAGTGGCCCTGGCCGAACAGGCTGTGCCCGTGCGCTGCAGCGGGGCTGGCGAGCTGTCCGCCCGTCCAGTCAGGCTACTGCTACCATCGCGCCCTGCCGCCTTGGCCGGGACCTGGCACTCTTGCTCACTGGCATGATCCGCGGGACCCCTGCAGGGCGCTGCCGGCTGGGACAGCTGGGGGGCCACACGGTCGACCCCACACCGAGGAGAACGGGGCGGCTCCAGGGGTGGGGGGTGCAGGGCGCCTTGCGACGCTGCGTGCCGAGAGCCGAGTCTTCCTGTTCTCTCCCTGCTGGCTCGGGAGGGTGGAAAGCAGGAGATGCACTTGGCCAGGGGGTGGCAGTATCCCAAAGGACAGGCTCCCTCCAGGCCCGCGGGCGGGCGGGCGGGCGGGGCTGTGCGGAGGGCCCCCCGGCACACATGTTCTGGCGTGTACCCCCGGGGTCTCTCCCGGCACGGGCCTTGCCGCCGCTCGGCAGGCAGGAGCAAGCCCTTGTGCGTCGCCCATAGCCAGCCCACGGGGGTCCCTCTCCTCCCGCCCCCTGCCCCACCGAGCGCCTTTCATTCCTTGCCTTTTGTGAACGGCTTAGCGGTTCCTGTTCCGCAGCCCTGCCCTTGGGAGAAAGCCTTGGGAAAGAGGTTAGAGTCCCGCTGTGACCCGCCCTGGCTGGGTGGCCCCTGCCTGTCGGCCTCGCAGAGACGCCCCTCCTTTGGCCCGGGCACAAGCCCCCAGCCCTTGCGCTCACCGCGGCGCTTTGTCCCGGGGCCAGCCTGTTCTCTGCGGTGTTCTGCCGACGGGGCCCCGCCGTGCCGCAGGTGGCGCGCTTACGGGGCAGGCCTGGCGAGGGGGCGGCCGTTTCCCGGGCGATGCTGCTGGGGCCGCGGGGCTGCGCCGTGCTAATCGCAGTGACACCCGACAGAGGAGGCTGCACGGAGGAACTGGCTGTGCCCGCCTTCGCGGGTGGTGGCCTGAATTCAGCAGCAGCGCTCGCCACTCATCCACTGCCAGCCAACGGGCAATGTGTGTTCAGAATATGACCTCTGGCTGTTGCCAGGGATGGCCGACACATTCCTGGACGGTTGCCCCGTCAGGTGGTGGCATCGCGAGGCTGGCAGGCTCTCGTGAGAGGACGCCTCTGGCTGCTGCCCCCGGTGGGTCCCGGAAGTGGGATGGGGACCGAGGCCCGGGCAAAGAAGAGTCTGCATGGAGAGGCAGGGGACCAGTGGCCACGGAAAGCCCAGGCCCGAGCCCAGATGAGCAGCCGTCAGCTCTCCTACGGGAGGACGCACGGTGAGCACGGCAGCCGGAGCATCGATCCAGCGGCAGGAAGGAAAAGGAGCCCAGGGGCAGGAGGAGCCCGGGCCAGCCCGGGGTGGCGTCTCCCCGGAAGAGGAGCCCGGTTGCAGGGCGGACGGGACCTTTGGCTTCCTTTGGCAAGTGCAGCCAGCCGTCTGTGCGGACAATGCGAACCTCAGCAGCCCGTGGGCTGAGTGCATGTGGAGAGTCCACTTCAGCTGCACGCGGACAGCACATTCTGTGGGGGGGGGGTGGCCCGAGAGAAGCAGCAGGAACCGAGGCCTGGCTGTCCTCCCGAGAGGAGGAACCACGCAACGTGGCGGCAGCACCACCCCATCGGCGGGCAGCCAGAGCGGAGCAGGTGGCATGAAGCCACGGTCCCAGCCCTTTGGCGCATGGTCCTACGTGGGTGACGTGGCATGTCCCCGCATGAGGGCTGGTCTAAAGTCCGGTGCTTCGTGCTCGTCCTGAGGGAAGCCAGACTGACCGGTTGAGGAAGAAAGGCCACAGAACATGCTGAGTTGGCCCATTGGGACGCTCACGGACGCATGTGGCCTCATCTTTTTAAGGATGTGCCGGAGATCCACTTGCACGTAGCAGCCGCCCCAGCCCAGGACTCTGCTGCCAGGAGCAGCCTGCGAATCAGAACACAGCTCGCGAAATGCACGCTTGCAAGCACAGACGGTGAAGGTCAGTGCAAGATCCTTCATCGCTGCAGCGTGAGGAAGGCGGCTGCTGTCCGCACGGCACTGAAGCAGCACCCGTGGAGCCCCCGCCCTGCCCAAGCACATGCTGAGCCGAGGATTGCCAGGCCGCGCAGAGGGTTGCGGGAGCGTGCCCCGGAGGCTGCTCTTGGTCAGGCGGAATGTGCTCCAGAACGGGCCGCTCCTGCAGCGGCGAAGCGGGAGCCAGCGCGCCTTGCCCGTCTTCGGCGGAGCCCGGCACGGGCTGCGGGGTGGCCTCCGCGTGAGGAGGAACGTGCCGGTGGGCCAGCCTCGGCTGACGTCGCCGAGCTGGCAGCCAAGTGGAGCCTCCAGAAGAGAGCAATTAAGGAGGACGCATTCGTTGGCCAGCCGAGGCCTGCTCTCCGTGTGACGGACGTCGCGGGGCTTGTTGTTGCCGCTCGATCGGCCGCGCGAGGCAGGTGTGGCTGTCCGCCGTTGCCTCCCTCCATAAGCGGGACTGCCGCTCACCCTCCTCGGACTGAAGCGGGCGGGCGTGTTGTGCCGGACTGCTTCACAACGTCGCACTCTGCGTGTATAAATACTGTGGAAGGCCTCGAGTGGCTGCGTGGCTGCTGGTCTGTCATCGTGGCTTGCAGTGCTGTGGCAAGCTGTCCGGAACGCCGTGAGCGCTGGCCGGTTTCCGTGAGAGTGCGCACGCATTCATGGTGAGCGGTGGAGAGCCGGGGAGAGGCCAGGCCAGGCCAGGCCAGGCCAGCGTGCCTTCAGTTCACTTTCACTGCCAAGTCAAAACCACCGACTGCAGCCCCAGGCCGGCGCTGTGCATCGCCGCACTTCTTCAGGAAAAGCGGAGACCGAATCTGCCCCCAGTGCCCACATGCACCTCCCCAATCCTCCTTCACATTTTGACCAGAAACCTGAATGAAACCGGGTGTTTCATTCCTTGCCTCCAGCAGCTCCTCCGGCCCGAATGATCTAAGAGGCTGCCCGCCTCCCCGGGCAGGCATTTTGTTGATCCCGGTTGTCGAAAGCCCCCGAGAGCTGGAGAGGCCACAGGGTTCTGCTTCGCCACGAGCCGCTCCTCTTCCGCCTCCCCAGCCACGGGAATGCTCTGCGGGAGGCCGCCCGCCCGCCCGCCCAGGCTGGCCCAACACGCCGGCAGTGGCACTGTCACTGGGGCGCCCGCGGGAAGGTGCCTTCTTGGAGGAGCTCCCAAGGGTTCCTTCCTCAAGCCTTGGCCATCGGGGAGGTGGCTGAGGGTTGTGGCTTGGCGTCCCAGGCAATTCCCCCAGGGAACGCCATGCCCAATGGCGGGAGGTCAGTCGGTGTCTCTGGGCCGAGCGCATCCCTTCACCTGGCCGACTCCGGCCAGGCAACATGAGGTCAGTGGCCACGCTTCCCTTCAGCCGCTGAGCTGCCCGAGGCAGCAAGCCGTGGAGGCTCTTGGCAGCCCCAAGCCCGGCGGTGGTCGCCCAGGCCAAACGGGATTCGTGTCATCCGCGGCTGCCTCTTTTCTGCCGCGTGGCCATGCGCTGGGGGGGTTCTCCTCGGGGAGGGCACCTTGCTTGGTCTTCGTCGCTGCTCACAGGTAGCCCGTGGCTTCCCGCGGGGCAGATCGGCCTTTCACACGCCGGAGGTGGCTCTCCCCACTCTCTGGGTTTGTGCCGTGGTGCCACTCCAGGTAAGTTCGTCTGCTCCGGAGTAATTAATGGAGCGGCTTGGCATATTTATTTTGACAAATGTGCATGGATCACGGTGACAGGCATGAAATTAGAAAATTCCTCGAGAGCCCCCAAATATAAATAGCTTTCGGAACTGAAAGGGGTTTCACAGCTGAAGATTTTATTGTGTTGAGAGGAAAAGTTTTTCCATGGACACCCCCGCCCCCCCCCCGCACTTTCCCTCCGTCCCCCAATGCTTTTCTTCTTTGCAAATTGTTTGTCCATTCACAAAACAAACACTCTGGAGCCCAGTGAGGCTCATGGGAATAAATTTCAGGTCGAATTAGTACAGTTTCCGTGCTGTCAGGATGGGGGAATTAATGGTGTTTTGATGACACAAATTTTGAAGGGTGGACAAAAAGCGCGAAGGGCGGGAGACCTGACTCCTCGGAGGAGCCCCCCCCCGCCCCCCCGGCCGCCGTTGTCTGCGCTGTCATCCGTCTGCCAATCTCTCTGTCCACGGTTTGTTAAAGGCGCTTTTTATCCGCTCTGCTTTCCCACAGAGTTTGCCAGATCCGGGCCAGTGCGTGGGTTCCAGGGGGACACGCTGCAGTTGGCCTTCATCGACTTGAGACAAGTACGTCTTTGTGTCCTTGTTTTTTGTGTGCCTTTTAAGATGTGTGACTGAAGACCATCAGGTCTTGAGGGGAGGGGAGGGGAGGGGAGGGGGCGGGGCTGCTGCGCGGCCCGGAGACCCCCGCCCCCCTCCAGGCCCGCCACCGCCGCCTCGCCCGCCGCCCCGGTCCTCGAGCGTCGCCCACCCTCCCCGTGCAGCCGGCGGGGCCCCCTGTGCGGGCAGAAGGACGGAGCGGCGCCCGCGACCCCCGGGCCTTGGGTGTGCCGCGCTCCGCTCGGCCTCTGCCCGGGCGGCGGGAGATGGCCGCGGCCGCGGGCACCGCCGGGCTGGAGCGGAGACCGCTCTTGCCGTGGCCGTGGCCGTGGCCGTGGCGCCCGGCGGAGGAGGGCTAGCGCTCGGCCGCGTGCGGGACGGGCTGCGGCGCGGGGGCTCGGGGGGAGGGGGCCGATGCTCCTGCCCGGGTGCTGCGCCCGGCTGGCCCCGCCGCCCGCAGCACCCCTCCGCCAGGAGCGCGCGGAGGCCCGCCCACGGAGGGGACCGCCTGGCCGGCTGTGGCGGGCAGCAGGGCGCCTCGGTGGACTGGCAAGCGCTGCGAGGCAGGAAGGAGGCCATTTTCCAGCAGGTCATTTGTTCTGGAGCGGGGCGGGGGGGGCGCGTGACGGGGGTGCAGCTTATGTCATCTCTTGGCACCGAAGACGGATGGGGTTGCACAGAAGGCCTGAAAGAGGCAAGATGCAGTGGCGGATGCGCTTTCTCAGCGGCGCGATCTTTGTCCGTCGGAGGCGCTCGCTTTGTCCCAGCTGCCACGAAGATGCACTGCTCCTGGTTTCCAAGGCCGCCGTGGGCTTCCCTCTGAATGGCGCTCTGTGGGCCACGGGGGCCCCTCGCCAAGCCCCTCGGATCGGCCGCCCTCCTTCCCCTGCCCTCCGCACCGCCCGCCTCCTGCGTGCCAAGGCCGCTTCCGGCCCCTCGGGCGTGGCGACGGCTCGTCCCAGAATGCCTCTGGCGCTGGACCGTGTGACGGCGTGGCCTGGAACACGCGCCAGCGCGCTGCCCCTCCGTGGGCTCTGTGCGGTCTCCCCTGTGGGTCCGGCCATCTTGCTCAGGCTGTCCTAGTCTTTTTGTGGAACAGCCAAACCCCACAGAGGAAGACGGAGCCGGCAAAGGAGCAGAGGCTGCCGCTGTGGCTTGGGCCCCCGTGGCCGGGAGGAGCCCAGGGGCCTCCACAGGCAGGACGAGGTGGTGCTGCTCCGCCAGGGCGTGGCCGGGCCCTCTGCCACGGGGCGGGCGTCGCTTCTCCCTGCAAAGGGCCACCGGCGGGCCTCCCGTGCAGCCCTCTCCTCCTAAAAGCCTCCCTAAACGCGCCCAGGCGGCCCGTGCCCCTTCCTGACCGCAGGTGCGAGGCCCTTCCTGGGTCGTTCGGCCCGGTCGGGAGCCACCGGTGGCGCTGGGGCAGCCGAGCCCGGCCCGCGCCCGGTTCCCCTTTCAGAGCAGCTGTGCGAACGGCCAGCCCACCTGCGAGTCCCGCGGGGCAGGAGAGCCGCCTGCGACCGCCGTGGCCTCATGCCACGGAAGGTGGCGGAGGGCAGAGGCGTGGCGTGGCGGCTCTGTGCCGCAGCGGCCCTTCCGGCTGCCTGCTCCGGAACACGTGCTTTCCGCCGTGGGGAGGAAGGCGCCCGGGCTTGTGCTCGCCTCCCTCCACGTCCCCAGCAAGCCTCAGCCCAGCTCCCGGTGCCTGGGGCCGCCCTTCCCCCACGGGCTCTGAAGGAGGCCGGAGCGCCGGTGGGAAGGGCCGGGTCGGCACGGCCAGGCCCATTGGAGCTCTTGGCTTTTGTAAAGGGGGGGTGGGGGCGCTTCCTGGTCCGTTTCCTTCGCTGAAGTCCAACGAGGGATGGTGGGACATGAGGGGTCAAGGCAGGCAGGGCGGGCAAACAGCCGGAGGTGTCGGACCGGAAGCGTTCTGCGTAGGAGGACGGGGCTGGCATTTCCAGCAATGTGCGGGGCAGTCCAAGCACGGCCCTTCTCAGCCTCGCCGCTCTCCGAGGGCCAAAAGGACACGCACACGAAAATCCCCGATAGCAGGAATCCTTTGCTGGCCACTTCCGGGTAGCTGGAAGGGAGCATACCTGGTGCCGGTGGCGTGGGCCCCGCATTGAGATGGGCCAGCTATCGCAGCGTTTGGCCGAATACCCTAATTTATTTGGGCATTAATAGTAATCCTTAATATCACGGCCTGTTAATGGCATTGTAGGGGGTTTCCAGGTCTTTAGCTCAGGGATGTCTGTCTGATACTGAGGAACTCGAGAGAGTTTTTTAAAGTCTAACAGTGTTATGGGCGTCTCTGGCCAAATTCCTTTCTCCCCCCTCCCCACCATTTATTTATATTTAGAATAAATTGGCATCGTAGGAAGAGGACACATCTTGTCGCTGCCGCTCCTCTTTCACACGTGTGCACACTCACACCTGTGCCGGCAGCGGAAGGCCTGTTGCGAGAGCGTGGGGGGTGCGCGCAGCAGGCCTCTCGCCGTCCTTGCGTGGAGGGGGCAGCCTGGCGTGCCGACACAGGTAGAGCAGGCCAGGGCTCGCTCGGCGCCACCGTGCAGCCCGTGGAAAGAGGGAGGCGCGACCGGCATCCCCCGACCCTCTGCCTTGGGCCACACTAGTCCTCCCGCTCCACTCCCCAGAAAGGAGGCAGGGAGCCTGCGCAGCGAGATGCCCAGCCGCGTGTGGGCTGCATGGGGGCAGAGCGGCTCAGTCTGAGGGGATTTTGGGAGGAGTCGGAGCCAGTGGGCTCCCCTTGTTTCGGGTGTGGGGAAGCCAAAGGCGGCTTGGCCTCCGGGTGGGTTGTGGATACGGGGAAGGCACGGGTTGGCTTCTTTCTGGTCATGAAATGCAAAAACGGGGCGATCGGGCCGGCTGCAGAATCGCGTGGCCCCGCGGTTTCTTGGAGCAGCCCTCCTGGCCTGCCGCCGCCCCTGCAGCCGGCCAGGCCAGGCCTGGGCCGTGTCCCGTGTCCCGCCACTCGTGCAAGTCCGGGATGGCCACCCGCCCAGGATGCCGCTGCGCACCAGAACTGGGGGCGGCCGCCAGTGCGCACTGCTTGGGACGAGCAGCAAGGCCCCGGGACCAGTGGGGGTCCGGGCAGAAGCCGTTGGCGAGGGGGAGGCCACCGTGGCCCAGCCCGCCAGGTGTGACAGGAGCCACGCTGCCCCCGGGACAGGCAGTGGGGCGCTGCCGTGCGGCAGGCCGCCAGGGTGCGCGAGGCAGGGCGGCGGCTGTGGCCGAGAGCAGCACGGCGGGCCCGTCCGCCGCCAGGGCCCAGGTGAGGCGGCACGGGGTATTTCGGGCTGTGAGCGCCAGAAGCAGCGGTGGCCGTGGCCAGGCGGAGGGTGGCGCAGAAGGAGGGCAGGGCGGCCGACCCGTGAGGGGCCAAGCACGCCCTGGGTAGCGGGTTGCTCGGCTGAGTCGGGGTCAGCGCGGAGGTCGTCCCCCAGCCGCGAACGAGACGCCCCTGGGTCCAGCCCACTGGCTTGCTCCGGTTTAGTACCCACAACTGCATTGCTGGGTTTAATTCTGCTCGGGGCAGATGCTCTCCTGCTGGTGTTGCTCTTTTTGTGGGTCATTGCTGCTTTATTGCTGTATCGGTTTTAATATATGCAGTTTTACTGCTGCCGTGGGAGGGCTGCTCCTTTGAAAGGCAGCTTGGGAGCATTTTAGACAAGGTAAA
This sequence comes from Varanus salvator macromaculatus, assembly GCA_023646645.1. Classification (NCBI taxonomy): domain Eukaryota; kingdom Metazoa; phylum Chordata; class Lepidosauria; order Squamata; family Varanidae; genus Varanus; species Varanus salvator. The sequence goes on along the minus strand of JAIXND010000772.1, from coordinate 1,333,692 downwards.
TGCGAACAGGCGGAGCCCGGCTGGCTCCCGAGGAGCAGCTGCCTCCAGGCACGGTGCACCCCTGCCGAGGCCCCAGCTCAGGGGTGCTCGTGGCGCTCCCCGGGCTGTGGGGGCGACTGCGGCAGCTGCCAGACTTGCCCGCGCCGTCTGCCCCTCCGTGGTGGCGCTGGGTGTGGCTGGCACGGCAGCAGGGAGCCGGCGCTGCCTAGCGCAGCCCTGGAAGGCATGAGCGGGCCGGGCCGGGCCAGCCCCCACCTCTGCCGGCTCCAGGGGCCTCTCTGATTCTGGTGGGGAGAGCTGGCCGCCCGCCCGCCCTGGTAGCTCAAGCTGAGCGCTGCTGGCCCCCGAGCAAGCGGGCTTGGGGTTGGGACCTTGCTCCGGCAGCACCGCCTGTAGAATCTGCGGGAGGACAGCTCTTCGCTCCGGGTAGAGGGCAGGCCCCGGTCCGTGGACTGTGGAGAGAAGGAAGGGCAGGTGGGCCGGGGGGCTCTGGGGCTGCCTCCCGCTGTCCGCAGAGGTGGGGTTCGGCCCCGGCGTGGGCAGCGGCCGGTCAAGCACTCCAGGGTGTGAGGCGGGGAAGCTTCGCTCTGCAGGAGGAGGTCTCCATGCAAAGGAGGCAAAGCGGAGCCCCGGGGGAAGACCGGCTCCGCTTTTCATCACGTGTTATAGGAATGCGAACGGACGCTGGCACAGTCCTGCCTTCCAGGGCTGCAGAACCACCTCCTCCCTGACCCCGCAGATGGGCCCCCCTGGGGAGACCCGGGTCTGCCCTTCACCCCCACGGCCGCCCCCAAGGGAGGCTCCGTTGGTGGCAACGTGGAGAAGGGCTTGTTCAGGGAGGGAGCCGGCTGCCCGCTGAGGCTTGCTGGGCGCCAGCCTGAGCATCTTTTGGCAGCAGGTCCAGACCGCCCTGCACTGCACGGCGTTTGATTAGTTCTCCGGGCTTTGCTAGTGGCTTAATCAGGTTCCAAGACTGAGACCTTGTTTAGATTATTGAAATTTTACATTTCCTAAATTTGGTTTCAAATTTTGCATGGCCCCTTTTAAAAATGATGTTTCATAATGCAGTGTAGTTTAGAGTATCTTTTTAATGGATTGTTGTCAGCTGTCCAGAAAACCTCAGCTATGGGGCAGGATAGAGGTTAGAGAGCTCCAGAGCCTCCCCACCAGCCCCATGTGACGTGGGGAGCTGCCCTTCCAAGCCACTCGCGAGCCCCCTCCAGGAGCCCTTCTGGAGCGATGCGCCTTGGGCACGGGCTGAGGCCGAGGTGAAAAGTCTGCACACGCACAGAGCCGCCCCGGCCCAGCCTTCCGGCCACATTCATTCATGCCTGCAAGGGGCTCCGTGCTGCCTCTCGGAGCATGAACCTTCCCCAGGTGGTGTTCAGTCACTATAAAAAATGTTTTTAAGGAGTAGCCGTATCTAAATATTAAAACTGAGAAAACAGGTATGGAAAACCACAGCGAACTTTAAAAAATGGTGTAACACAAGAGCCATTAAGAATTTAAAACCCAGCTTGCCCTTTTTTAAAGTTGTTGTTGTTGTCAGTCGCAAAGTCATTCCGACCCATCGCGACTCCATGGACGACACTCCTCCAGGCCTTCCTGTCCTCCACCGTCCCCTGAGTCCACCCAAGCTCACGCCCACCGCCTCAGTGACCCCATCCAGCCACCTCATCCTCTGCCGTCCCCTCCTTCTTTTGCCCTCAATTGTTCCCAGCATCAGGCTCTTCTCCTGGGAGTCCTTCCTTCTCACTAGGTGGCCAAAGTATTTGAGCTTCATCTTCAGGATCTGGCCTTCTAAAGAGCAGTCAGGCTTGATCTCCTCTAGGACTGACAGGTTTGATCGCCTTGCGGTCCAAGGGACTCGCAGGAGTCTCCTCCAGCACCACAATTCAGAGGCCTCAATCCTTTTGCGCTCGGCCTTCCTTATGGTCCAGCTTTCACAGCCATACATTGCAACTGGGAAAACCACAGCCTTGACTATATGCACTTTTGTCGGCAGGGTGATGTCTGCTTTTTAGCCTGCTGTCTAGATTTGCCATAGCTCTCCTCCCCAGGAGCAAGCGTCTTTTAATTTCTTGGCTGCAGTCCCCGTCTGCGGTGATCTTGGAGCCCAGGAAAATAACATCTCTCACTACCTCCATTTCTTCCCCATCTATTTGCCAGGAAGTGAGAGGACCGGATGCCATGATCTTAGTTTTCTAAATGTTGAGTTTCAAGCCAACTTTTGCGCTCTCCCCCTTCACCCACATCAAGAGGCTCTTTAGTTCCTCTTCACTTTCTGCCAGGAGAGTGGTATCATCTGCATATCTGAGGTTGATATTTCTCCCAGCAATCTTGATTCCGACTGGTGAGTCATCTAGCCCTGCCTTCTCATGTAAAAGTACGGCTTGCTATTTCAAAGTCTTCAGAGTTCACTGAAAAAGTCGGCCCTGATTTACAGGCAGCCCTTGGGGCGTCTCCTCCTGGAGCATCCCTGGGAGGTCGCCTTGCCAAGCCCAAGAGGCCTCGCCTGGCAGCCGCTCCCGTCCTGTGAGCCGGGGCGTTTGCTTCTGGGCCGATGCCCCAGCCGCGCTCAGCATGCGCGCACCAAGGACCGCATGCCCGCACTCAGTCAGCTCCACCTGAAGACATGCCGGAGGGCAGCGTTAAGGCTTCCAATGGTGGGACCTTGCACTGTAGGAGAAGCGCTCCGGAGCACCCTCCCCTCTGGGAGGACCCCCACCCCGCTCACGGGGAGGGTGCCTCACACCCGGCAGCCTCTGGTGCGCAGGAAAGGAGCAGCGCACGGCCCGCCTAGCAGCTGGCCCCCCGCAGCGAGTTCCGCTCGCGCCGTGCTGCCAAAGCGGCCGCTTGCCGCCTGGGTTCGTGTGGGATTTGGAGTCTTAGCAGGGACTTTGCGCTGCTTTGGAGGGATTGAGGCAGCCTCAGCGCAGCGCTTCGCTGGGGAGAGCAGTTACGCCTGCCTCCTCTGATGTTGAGGCCAATCAGTTAGCCGGTGGCATGGCGGGATGCACAGGTACTCCGAGGAGTGGGGGGGCCGGGCCATCCTGGCGCTTGCGGCAGAGGTCCCTGCGGTGGCACCGCTCTTGGTGCATCCGCATCAGGCAGGACGGGCGCCGGGTCCTCCCCTCCCCTCCCCTCCCCTCCCCTCCCCGCCTCTCACCCCGACGCTTGGCCCGTGGCTTTGACCGGGCGGCCCGCCTTCCCTCACAGCACACCTTCTCCCGGGCCCTGGAAGCGCCTCGTGCTCGCACTGCTAAACCGTTCGCTCGGAAGCCATCAGAGGCGAGGGCGGGTGGGGGTGCTTGGAACAGGCCTTGCAGAGCAACCTGGCTGACTGGCATCCAGAAGCGGAGGCCGCTGCTGGCCTTGTCAGGGCTGGGCCGGGCCCTCCTGCAGAGAGGGGAACTGCGTGTGGAGGAAGCAGCTCCGTGCGGTCGCGTCTCCCGTGCTGGGCAAGAGCGGCCCACACCTGGAGCAGCGCATTTGGCCTGCCCGCTTCCCAGCGGCCTGCCTCCTGAGGCGCCGGGAGTGCCTGCTGCTTTGCTGGCTAATGGACTGACTGCACGGCCGGATGGGAACCCTTCCGCCTCCGTCCGGGGCGCGGGAAGCCGTCCATGCCCTTTCACATGGACCGGTCGCCATCCACCCCCTTCTCATTGCTCTCCTCATGGCCAATTTTACGACAGAGATCCTCAGAGCAGGGCTGTACTGCAGCCCTCTGGCGGCACCACCGGCGCCGTAGAAACACATGAAACACGTTCCTGGTCTCAGTTGTCTGAAGTGTGCCGGATCTTGGAGCTGCCCTGGAAGGATGGAAGCACCGCAGGGTGGAAGACAGGGCAATGTTGTCACGGCCAGAGGAGGCGAGGGCCAGAGCACCTGGCTGGCTGGCCCTGTCCCGGGGTCTACCGAAGAGGATCCTGTGGCCACCCCGACTGGCGGGCATCTCACCGTGAATGGGGGAGGGGCACTGAGCGCACTCCGCCACGCAGGCTGCCGCTGTGCGTCAGTGCCGAGGAAGCATGCTTCTCTCTCTTCTGGAGCTTACTTGACTTGCCAAGTGTGCCAGTGCTGGCGTGGCCGGGGGCTCCACAGACTGTCCATGCGCCCCATGCAGAAAGGTGCTCGAGAGCCACAGCCAGGTGGACCTGGCGCAGCCAGTCCTCCTCCTCGGAGTGTTTCTGCTGCGAAGCATAACAGGAGAGCCCTCACTCGATACTGGAGACCAGTTTGGCAGAAACGGAGCTACTTCCCCCAGAACCATGCGCCTGTGCCTGCGTCTGTGTGGGGCTCGCATGGATGGCTGCCTGGGGTCCGTCCCTGTGCTCAGCCCACCTCCTCCTCACAGGGCTTCCCTGCTGCTCTCGCCGGCTCTTGTTGAAGCTCCGGGCGTTGGCTGCTGCCCCGGGATTCCAGGCCCTGCCCAGGGCAGCTGGCAGCTCGCGTCAAATGGCCGAGCCTGGGGCAGAAGGGAAGAGGGGACGAGGGAGGGGGCACCGTGGCACCGTGGAGGGGGTCTGGAGCTGTCTGTCAAGTGCTTGCCACGCCGGCCCCACATCAGCATCTCTCCTGCCCCGTCCCGTGACAAGGCTTCCTTTAAAGCAGCCGTGAGGAACCGGCAGCCAGCCAGGGGGCACTGAACACCATCCTGCCCCAGCCCCAGCCAGTGTGGCTGTTGCCCGGCAACAGGAGCTGCAGTTGGGCTGCATCTGGCAGGCGCCATTACACGGAAGCCGGTTCCAGAGGAGGGCCAGAGACCCCCGAAAGGGAGTGGACCAGGCACCCAGCCCTTCACCTGCCCGGGGCATCTTGGCACTGCCAGCCCCGGGCCCTTTGGTGCAGCACAGACGCTACCATGTTGGCAGGAGGTGCTCCCCTGGAATTGGATGTGGGCACTGCCCAAAGCCTTTAATCCCATGTTTTGACTGGGTGACCTCCCAACTGGACAGAGAGAGCACCGTGGACATCCTCTGCCTTGACTTGAGCAAAGCTTTCAACGTAGTGCCACACGACATCCTGATAAGCCAGTTAGCAAAAACTGGGCTAGATTGGAACAACGATTAAGTGGATCCAAAATCGGCTGCTAAATCGGACACACAGAGTGCTCATCAATGGCACCTTCTCAGACTGGATGGAGGTAACTAGTGAGGTGCCACAGGGTTGAAACCTGGACCCAGCTCTTCAACATCTTTATTCATGACTCAGATGAGGAAGTACAAGGAAAGAGAATCAAATTTGCAGATGATACACAACTGGTGGAATAGCAAACACCCTAGAAGACAGAATGAAGATCCAGGGCGATCTTGATAAACTAGAACACCGGGCTGAAAGCAGCAGAATGAGATTCCGTAGGGACAAGTGCCAAGTCCTCCACCTTGGGAAAAGAAACCAAAGGCATTGATACAAGATGGGGAATACGTGGCTCAGCAGAACCGAAAAGAAAAAAGGTAACAGAAATTGCGGGCAATGGGTTAAGTATGAGCCAACAATGCAGTGCAGTTGTCCAAATGGCAGATGCTATTTGTAGATCCACTATGAGTCAGACCTCGCCTAGAGTGCTGCGTCCAGTTCTGGGCACCAAGATTTAAGAAAGATGCAGGAAAATTAGGAAGGGTCCAGTGGAGGGCAGCAAAAATGAACCAGGGTTTGGAAACACTGCCCTGTGAGGAGAGACTGGGAGAACTGGGCATGTTCAGCCCTGAGAAGAGAAGACTGAAGGTGGACATGATGCCCCTCTATAATCACGTCCACCTCAAAGGCTGTCACAGAAAGGAAGGTCCAGATCTCTTCTGGCTGATGCCGGCGTGCAGGACACAGAAGAATCAAGTCAAGTTGTGGCAACCCAGATTCAGGCTGGACATCAGGAAAAGCTTCCTCACTGTCAGAGCAACATGACAGGGGAACCGGCTGCCTGGAGGGCGGTGGGCTCTCCCACACTGGGGACATTCAGAAAGAAACTGGGCAGCCCTCTGAGTGGGATGGTGCAACTGGTGTCCTGCAACGGCAGGGGGTTGGACCCGAGGCCTTCATGGCCCCGTCCAACTCTGCTATTCTATGATCTATGAACTACGATCTATGAAATCTTAAGAGGTGGCCCCTCACTCTCCTGAGGACAACAGATGGGCTCCCATGAAGCGGGCCGCTAAGATGCTGGAATTGCTAGGAACAACAGCCATCCTTGCTGTTTCAGGAGCCCGGGCTCTCTGGGCAGTTCTCAACCGTTTGGCTGCTGTTCAATTTCCTGTCATGGCAGTGGCGGCCTCAGAAAGCCCAGGCCCTTCAGCCACGTTTAACGCAATGCCAGTTCCATCAGCTGAAGAAGTCGGCTGCAGTCCATGGGAGGGTCTGCTTCGTGCAAAACCGGCCAGCTGCTGGTCTGCCGAAACCACTTCTGCACAGCCGAGGTTGCCACTGGCCCCTTCCCCCCAAGCTGGAAGGACAGGGCTGCTTTTCCCCATGGCAGCACGGCCCCACTCCCTCGTTGGCCGCGCATCCAGAAGCTCTGCCCAGGTAGAGGGGCCGTCTTTCCGAGACCTTTGGCCAGTAGAGGGTCCCGCCGGAGCAGTCGGCTGCGGCCCCTTTGCCAAGGGGAGGACGGGTCCGTGGGGTTCTGTTTGCGGGATCAGCAGCCTCACGGCTGAAGGGACCAGAGCTCTGGGCCTGAGGAACTCGCCATTCCCCTCCTCAATCCCAACCTCACGTTTTGAAGTAAAACTGTTGGCGCTGCAGTTGGGTTCCTCTGAGAGATGCAGGGCAAGTGTTCACACAACCCAGTCCTCAGCACAGCCGCATCCCAGCCCCCCCCACCCCCCGGCTCTGTGCTCCCCGGCTCTGTGCTCCCCGGCTGGGCTGTGTGGCAGCGTTGAGCATGACTCCGGAGGAAGCCAGGACTGCCGGTGCCGTGAAGGATCCGGTCTTTCCTTCGCCCTTCGGATGTGGGGCGCCCTGCTCCTCAGCCCCAGGCAGCTACTTGCTCAAAGCAACCAGCCGCCGACAGCAGCTTCATTAACAGCATAATCATAATAGAAGCGCCTCAGTTTGTCCGTCTGTCGACACCATGACACCAAGGCCATGACACCCAGACACGTGAACGTCCATTCGCACACTGAGAGTACTCTGGGGGGTGGACACCTGAGAGTGATTTTGTTTCTAAAACACATGAATTAATTTACATGAATTTAAATGCGTTTGGAGCCCGCAGTACCATCTGCCACCACTAGGTGGCAGACCTGGCTAACCAGTGCCTTGGTTCACATGCCGAACAGTTTGAACCCCGGGACGCTGCCCAAGGGACGGAGCTGGGTGGCTGCCCGCTACTGCCGGGGAACAGGGTGGACAGACTCCGCCTCCGAGGGGGCACAGCATGACCGGGGCTGTGCTTGGAGGGGGGGTGGCCATGGCCCTGCAAGAGGCGGGGGTTGGTGGCCATGGCCCTCGGGCCCCTTCCAGCTCTGCCGCTGTACAGTTCCGGATCGTGGCGCAGCAGGAATAGGTGCGTGCTTTGCTTCCTCGACCATGGAGGCGGGGGGGGGGGGCTGGCGCTGGATCCGTGTTCCCCACCGCCGCTAGCAGGTGTGGCTGCGGAGGGGCTTGGTGAGGAAGGAGGCAGTGCCCAGGCAGTGCAGACAGCTGCCTGCCTTGCTGCGCCCCCTTTATGTCTTCCCTCAGCTGCGGTCTGGGAAGCAAACTGCGTGAGGCGAGGTGTGTGCACATGGGCTGGATTTGCCCGCAGTTATTCTGCCTGCGGGGTGGGGGTGGGCCAGAACTGGGTTTGGTTCAGGGAAAAGCCCCACTGAGGCTGAGCACGCACGGCCCTGATCGGGACGTGGTCTTCATGAACCGGTGCAGAGGCTGTGGCTGCTCTCTTCCACCTGGAGAGCTTGAGCGGGTGCCCCCGCAGCCTGCAGCCTGCCTCTGGCATGGCACGCAGGCAGGCCTGGGGAGTGCCGGAGGGCGTCTCTGGGCAGGTCGTTGCTCCTGCGAGCTCCCGCGTTCACGGGGCTGCCTCGAGAATGCCCTGCCCCTCGCTTGTAGGACCGTGCCGCACCGCCGGGCCGGGGCTGTGTTCTGAGGAAGGGTCCAGCTGGCCGTTGCCGTCGCTGACCTGGCGACAGGGCGGATGCTTCATCAGGGGCCAGTGAGGAGAGGTGGGGGCCTCGGGGTGGGAGGCTGTGCCCGGGGCAGGGGCACTGCTAATCCTCCAGGCCACCTGTCCAGCAGCTCTTCCTGTGGAGGGCTTCGGTGGCAGTCCATGCCCAGAAGAGCTGGAGGGGTGGCCCTGCCTTGGGGCTGGGGGCCCACTTCCTGTCGAGGGGCTGGGCATGCTGCCCCCTCCGTGTTGCCCGCTCCTCCTCTGCTCACGCGGTCTTCAGGCTGCGCTCTGGCTAGGAAGTCAAATTTATGCCGAAGTCGCATCGCGTGTATAAAAAGTGTATGAAACACTTCCGTGCGCACTGAAACATCTTCAACACACTGCAGCCTTTTGATAATGATAGTACAGTAATAGTAAAGTAACTACAGGCACTGGAGGGAGGGAGAGAATCTGTCTGTCTGTGTGCAGGCAGTTCTTAAAACGGATCGGATAGGAAGATAGAAAACTCTCTCTCACCCGCATAGCAACCCGCAAGAGAACCTCTCCTCTTTCCCCATGGCTGCCAAATCTGCTGGCTGCGATTCCATTGACAGCTTTTGGGGAGTCCCACGTGCTCAATGCGCACTGGATCACCCCGTCCCCGTGTTTCTGGGCGCGCACAGACAGCTCTAGAGAAGTGAGACCAGGTTCACCGCTCTGCACACTTGGCCATTTCGTTTGCAATGGCGCCTTCCACCTTGCACGCCTTACCTGGAGTGGCCATTAAGGCAAGCGGCCTGCAACTTCCCGGGTTCCCTGTTAAAAACGGGCGTGACCTTGGCCACTGCACAGTTCTTTGCATGGGGACATGCTGCTTCTGTTCGGCAGAAGACGGGCGCTTCGAGAGCTGTTGGATGGACCCTGGCTGAATTCAGGAGCTGATTAGCTTCCCGTTTGCCTGTGAGCTTCATCTCTGGTCACCACTATTTGGCCCAATTATACTCAGCTTATTACCATACATTTGTTAGGAATTGCTATGAGTCTCCCAGAGAGCTTTGGCTTCAGAAACGGCGTAGAAATGCCATGGCACAGAACTGGATTATTATTATTATTAATATTCCTCAAATTCCCCTCTTAGAAACGTCATTTCAGACACAACGGCCTGCCTGCTGGCATCTCCAGCAGTTACGACAGACTCAACTGATTCCGCTCCGCCCGTTTCCGCAGCCTGCTTTAGTGCTGCGTTCGCTCTCTCCTCGCTTGTCCTCTAATGGCTCAACCATCTCTTTACTTGGTTTGCTGCTTCTGATGTCCTGATTTTTTTAATTCCTAATGTTTTTAGCAACATGCGGCACAAAATACTTTTTTGCGTTCCTTATTGGCTGCCTGCATTCTATTGTCCATGCTCCCCATCTTCCCTCCCCTCCCCTCCCCTCCCAGGACTTGTCTCATGAACCAAACTCGCATTTCTTGGACTTGGCGATATCTTTTCTGATCTGCACTGCAGAGGCTTCCTGAGTTCCTAGTACTGCAGTGTTGAGAAATTCCAGGCATTCTGGAGTGACTGACCCTCTCAACTTTCCCTTTCAACTTCCTTTTTACCAGTTCCCTAATTACTTTGTTAGTCAGGTACATCTGTTCTGAACTTCCTTGGCAATTCCTCACTTACAAATACATTAAAATCATGCGACAGTCACTGTTTCTAAGTAGTAAAACAACATTGACCTCTCTCTTGGTTCTGGGCCGTTCTGGTTGCTTCCATGACCGGTCTTTTTGGGTACTGAGGACTTTTTCAACATTGTCAGGAACAGAATATGCATCTATTCAGTCACACTTTGCTACAACTCTTCCTTCTTGGAAGCCTTCCTGACTTCGTTCTCCGCCTCTAGTGTTCTGGTCATGGTGGCAAAAGCAGGGTTGGCTGAATCTGTTAACTCTGATCTCTCTCAGTTTGTCCTTGTTCTAATCTTGAATTCAGCCCACCTGCAAACTGGACAACTTCTACATTCCTAAATTCCATTCATCCCAACTTGCTGTAAACCGGCCTGAGACATTTATATAAAGGACAGCATACAAAGGTTTTAGATAGATAGATAGATAGATAGATAGATAGATAGATAGATAGATAAATAAATAAATAGGTTTAAATAAATAAATAAATAAATAAAATAAAATAAAATAAAATAAAATAATCTACAGTCCTAAATTCCATTCATCCCAACATGCTGTAAGCCAGCCTGAGATATTCATATAAAGGACGGCATACAAAGGTTTTAAATAAATAAATAGGTTTTAAATAAATAAAAAATTTTAAAAAAATTGCATGAAAGTTTATCCCCAGAGGAGGAGCCATGTTAGAGAGATGGCTCCAAAGCGGTGGAAGAGTATTGGGCACCTTGAAGGTTAACATTTGACTAAGGCAAATGTCACAGTGCCCATGAAAGCCGATGCCCTAATAAACCTGAAGAGCTTTATGGTGCCACAAGGCTGAGTAATGCATGTGCGCATTTCTGTACACACTTTCTCTAACGCACATTGTGCATGCACTTTGACCTGCCCATTTTTGCAAGTAATTTTCCTAGCGTAATAGGTGTTCGTGTTGTTTTCCCTAAAATGTGTGTTGTTGTGCGCACTTTTCCATGGAAGAAGCCCGTTGCAAAATTCAGAGAAGTGTGGATTTGGAAAGACAGAGCCATGTTACCTTAATGGCTGGAAGCACGCGTCTTGACAGCCTCCTCCACCTGGTCCCTAGCCCTGACACGATTTGGGGGCCTGATTCTGTCTCCTGGTCCTGTGGTGGATGCTGCCCGCTTGGAGCCTCCTTTCAGCAGAGAAAGCCGCCTGTCCCAGGATGCCCTTCCCCGTCCTTCCTATAAAGAGCGCCCTGGCGGCTGCATTCTCCCTTCTGCTGCATCCATTAAATCTGTCTCCTCCCTTAAGGCCAACTCCTCCAACTCGCCCGTTCTGGCTCCAAGTCTTGAGCCCAGGAATGTGTTGGGTGGCCTTCTCAACATGCCTCTGGCAAGCGCATTTCTCCTCTGCCCCAGCTAACTGCTTTCCGGCAAGTGGTGCGGCTGCGCAAAGACCCAGCGGCCCAGATCTTGGCTACGGAGGCACCAAGCCGATTGTGACAAGCACACGCCTTCGCGACAGTCCCATGTATCTCTTTCCCGGGAACTGGGACACGGGTGAAGCAAGGAAGGTCAAGCTGCAGCTTAGCTTAGTCTCCACGTGCGTGAATGAAGGTTTCTGTTGGGTGCGGGTGGGGGGCAGGGCGACACTTGTCAAGAAGGCGAAATGCGGACAGTGCTAAATGGTCGCCCACGCAGATTTCCAGATGTCTGAGAGGCAGCAGTTTTAATCGGACTCTGTAGCTATTTGGGCATGTTGTGAGCAGAGCCGGCTGTAGCTGGGGGTCAGGCTAGATGGCCCGGGAGGTCCCTTCTGACTCGCCCTGTTTCTAGGTTTCTATTTGGCGTTTCTGAAATGTGAAAAGAAAAGCAGGCAGGCTTTTAAAAGGAAGGGAAGGTCCTCCGGCCAGTGCGGCCCTGGAATGTTGCGGACTTGGGGGTGCCCTGGGGAGGCCTCTGGGGCCCTTCTAGAGACAAACCCTGTGTGCCGTTGTGTGCCGGAGCCCTTGGGCCCCCTTCCAGCCGTTGGAGGCATTGTGTGGAAGGAGCAGCAGAAGCCAGGAGGGCGGGGGAGGCAGCGCTTCCCGTGGGCCGAGAGCCACAGGACTACCGGCTATGGCATGCTTGGGCAAAGGTGAGGGAAGTCCAGGGATTCTGCCTCAAAAGTGCCTCTGCAGGTTGGGAGCGGTGCCAAGCCACCAGATCGGGTCTGCTCCCTTGGTGCTTGGACACCAGATACCGCAGAGGGCGCCCCCCGCAGCCGCAGCCGATCTCTGGGAATGCCTGCCGGGAGGGGTGTGGCGTTCCAGCATCTCGAGGCGCCACTAAGCACAGGGCTGAAATAGCCCTGCCTCGGCTGTCCCCGGGGTGGGGGTGGGGGGGGCGGGAGAGCAGCAGGAAGCTGCGCTGGGGGGGGGGGGTTTCCACGGTGCCATGGAAGAAACATAGAAACAGCAAGTCAGAAGGGGCCTCCCGGGCCATCTAGTCTGACCTCCGGCACCAGCCGGCTCCGCTCATGACATGCCCACCATGTGCATGTCCAGCCTGTCTTTGAACACCCTCACCGATGGGGCCTCAACGACCTCCCGTGGAAGCCCATTCCACACCCTCGGGGTCCTAACTGTCAGGAGGTGCTTCCTGGCATTCAAATTGAACCTTGGCTCCCTGAGCTTTGCTCCATTGGAGCGCATCCTGCCTTCCTCTGCAGGGGAGAACAGGCCTCTCCCCATCTCCATGTGACACCCCCTCACATACCTGTATGTTGCCAACATATCCCCTCTGAGTCTCCTCTTCTCCAAGCTGAAGAGACCCAGTTCCCTCAGTCTCGCCCCGTACGGCATCCCCTGCAAACCAGCCACCATCCTTGTGGCCCTACGCTGCACTGACTCCAACCTGGCTATATCCTTTCTGTAATGAGGGGCCCAAAACTGAACACAATACTCCAGTTGCGGGCGCACCAGAGTCGTGTAGAGTGGTAGTAATACCTCTCTTGATCTAGAAGCCACACTTCTGGCTATGCAGAAAAGCAGGATTAGGGTAGTGTGGGAGAAGGTGGTGTGGAAGAGGGAAGGCACCACGTGGGAAGCAGTTTGGCTGCTGGGCTGTGTTCCACTGGGAACATGTGGCCTCAACCCAAAACGTTTGGAGAAATCCATGTGGCATTCCCGTGTCTTCATGCCCGGCCCGTTAGCTGGGCAGGAGGGGCACCGTGTCCCCTCTGTCACTCTTGGTGCCCCAAAGCTGTGGCACCGGGAGCTGCAGCCTCCCATGAGGTGGGAACGCCTGCGGGCATCGCCACATGTCAGGCTGAAAGTGCTCCTGCCGACCCTCCTGTTCCGACCGGATTGCGACTGATTCCGTGGGCTGGGCAGGACTGAGGCTCCCTGCTGTGGCTGGGTCATCCCTGACTGGTCCCCGGGGCTGGGAGCAGCGGGGCCCGTGAGGAGGCCGTCGGGCGCCTTTTCTGGGTCAGCCTCTTTCTGCGTGCAGGTGGAACCGGGCCCGTGTGTCTCGTGTCGTGCCGGTGCGCTGAGGGGGCACTGTGTGGGGGTCTGTTGCTGGGCGCGCCCTCGCGTGGCATCCCGCTTGCCACGTAGCGCGGTGGCAGCCTCGCCCGCGGTCCTGGCTGCAGCCTCTGGCAGCGGCGGGTGCGGAGGAAATGCCTGTCCGGGAGGTGCCCCCTGCCCCCGGGCGGGCTCTGTGGCTGGCGCAGGTCTGGCCGGGTGCTCCGCGGCTCGGGCGCCTGCCCAGGATGCTTCCAGCATCTCGCACGCTTCAGCCAAGGAGCTGAACTAGTCACCTCTGCTTCATATTACAGTTAAACTGTTGTTATAATTGAGAAACACCACCCTGGGATCGCCTTTGGCAAGGGAGGAGCGGCCCTGAAAGTGCGGAGCAAGTGAACTGCCACCTCCAAGGCGGGTCCACGCACGGCTTTGCGTCCCATTTTCCCGTGCCTGTGAGAGCCCGACATAAAAGGCCCGACGCTGTCTGGCCTGGCAGCGGCCAGCTCTTCCCCGCAGGCCTGTGTCCCGGCCTGGCCAGAGCCGCCCAGCCGCTCCCCTGCCTGGGCCACCCACAGACCCCCGGTCGCCTTGGCCGGTCTTCGGGACGCCCTGCAGGCCTGCCCTTCCCCGGCATCCCCCGCACCTGGGCCTGCCGGCACGCACTCGCCATAGCTGCCTCTTTGCAGGCAGGGCATGTGTGTCGAACGCACATTTATCGCATGAGTTCTGAGGGTTCTGACCTTGCCTGCCACCCCAAGAGGGCTCTGATGTTTACAGGAGCCAGGAACTATTATTTAGAAACAAACTTCTGTCGCAAACAGCTCTCCCCCGCTGTCCCCCAGTTCAGCCAAAGGAGGAGGCCGCTAGCGAGCTGAGCTGCGGCTCCCCTTGGCTCTGCTCTAGGCGGCTGTGCCTCGGAGGGCCTCGCGCAGCCCCTGCCAGGGCACGGGCATTTCCGGGCAGCCCTGCGCGGTCCTGCCTTGCTGCTGAGACTCGGACTCCTGCTCTCGCTCGGGTGGGGTGGGAAATCTGGGGTTTTTCTCCAGTGGGGCTTTTTCAGGACATCTGGATTGCTTGGAAGAACATTTGGCCCAAACAGTGCAACACATTTTGGGCCTTGTCCACATTAAGAGGCTAAGATATTTAAAATTTCTCCTACTGTGACCACGATCCTGCTTGTTTGTGCATGTTTCCAATTTACATAGTTGAAAGCTCAAAGCACTTCTCATGACCTTCGTCAATCTGCGTGACTTCATAAACATGTTTCTTGCAAATGTAGCTCGTATCCTAGCAAAGAGGGAAGTTCAGATACCCTTTTTTGCGTGTGGATTTTGCACATGGCAGAGCCGACCAAACCGAGTTTGCTGGAGGGGTGGGCTTTGTGTTGTGTTGCTGCGCATTGCTGCCTCCAGACCTCTGCACGCAAAACTGGGATTGTGTGCCCAGGGCCAATTTCCCGCTTGCTCGCTCGCTCGCTCATGTAGTTTGCTTTATATGGCCGCCCCCGCCGCCTCCCCTCTCTTTGCAGCCATCTCTGCTGGGGGTTTTAGACTGAAGCAAGGGTGGTATCATTCAGAGACACTGGCATGAACCAGAATGGTGCTTCTCCAGTTCCACAACACTGTCGCACCACCCTGTATCGGCACATACAGGAAGGCAGAGGGAAATGCGCTCGGAGGGGCCGATCTTGATCCTGCGAAGAATCGGGAAGCAGAAGCCTCGGGCAAGTGGCGGGTGAAACGTCTGATGGAGAGAAGCCCGGGGTGTGGGGGCAGTTGCACCAGCTCGGGCGGGGGGTAGGGGCCAGCCTTGCGGCGCAGATCTGGCCAGCAAGACCGACCGAAGGCGCCGTTCTGGCATTCCCCACGTGTTGAAGCGTGTGCGTAAAAACCTGGGCACTGGTCTCCAGGGTGGCTAAACTGGGCAGTAACTTTCGCAGAGCGATTAGCAACAGGCCACTGATCTTGCGCCTCCTGGCCAAAGGTGCAGGGTGGCACCCTGGTGCATTTTCCCCAGAGGCCTGCTTGCGCATGGGCGGGGAGGGGGCAGGGGCTCCATGCCGGGCCTGCAAGGGGAGCCCGGCTGGCAGTCGCCCTGCCTTCTATGTAAGCAGCTTTCATCCCGCCCCGTGTAGCTTTGGACTTGGTGGGGGAGAAGGGGCTTGAAGCGACGGAGCATGTTCTGCCGAGGCCGGTCTTCCCTTCTGACTGCAGCTCCTGAAACAGCAGCTCCCTCCAAAGTAGTCTATCTAGGAGGCTAACATTTGTGAGCTTCAGGGAGTTGTCACTGTGGCCCAAGGGCTCTGCTGCAGCTGGTGGCTTGGGAAACACCAGGTCAGATGGAAGCAGCTCGAGGGACCTTGGAACGTGAAGCTGGGGGTGGGTGGGGGGACGGCACGTTCTGCCCAAGCATCGGCCCCGCAGCCCCAGTGCACGAGACGCCGGGCAAGTCCCGTTCGCTGGACTGAATAGGATGTTGTCCCTGCGGCGCTGGGAGCACAGGCCTGTGTGTGGGTCACCTTTGTGCGTGCGCACAGGGGTGGGGAGTGCCGGAGGCTCCTCTCCTGTGTGGCCCCTCCTCCTCGTCGCAAGATTTGGCCAGACCGAGGCCATTGAGGAAGAGGAGGCTGGCTTTGGCATCCTGGGGCGTGCAGAGGAGCGGCCCCCTCCAGAAGCGGTGCGTCTCTGCCGTGCGGAGAGACAGCCGGCCCAGGGGACGGGCAGCGGAGGGCAAGGTCGCTGGCCGGGGCCCTGCTGCAGGCGAGGGCATCCGGGTCGACGGCTTTTGTGGGCCCATGATTTGCTGTGGGTCGTATCAGTCGCGCTGTGTGAGGGTCTGTTTGACGTTTCCAAAGCTCTCGTAGCAAACCTGACGACTCCTGCCAGAGCAGTTGAGCACAAATGGGGTGGGGGGGCGGACTGAGCCTCCCCCCACTGCTTGAAAGTGGCTCTGAAATGGCCGGCGCTCTCGATCATTCCCCGCAGCCGTGCACAGAAGACTCAAATCACCGCAGATCATCACGGCCGAGGACTCTTGAGCCTGCTTTGTTTCTGCCGGAAATTGGCATTTTGCACATAGAAGTCCCGACAGAACTTGTGGTCGTTTCTGTTTCGTATTCAGTGCGCGTACAAATTAAAAAGACCAAATCGCCTGCGGCTGCCGTGGACGCGAATTTGGCGGGTGCAGGTGGTGCCCTGGCACTTCTGGCCGGGCACTTGGAACGCCTTATCAAGATCCCCCAACCTTTAAGCTCCCCGATCGTGCCCGGAATCGTGCCAGGGCGAGCGCGTCTGGTTTGCTGCCTGATGCGAAAAGAAGGGCTGGAGAGGTGCGGCCGAAATGCAGCCTCCTGCTGAGGTCGCCTGGCCCGGGGAGGCCGTGCGTCGCTGTCAGTTGCAGTTGCCGTCTCTGAGTAAACCACACGGTCCACCTTGCGGGGGTCCGGGGCCTGGGCCACCTTTCCGGGGAGGATCCCAGTGGCCAGTGACGTGCAGTGCAGCTGCCCCCCGCCCCCCACACACACAAGCACGTCCTTTTTGAGGAAGGTTCGTGTGGAAGCAGCACTGGGTTTGTTTCTGCAGCAGGGCAGAAATATTCTGGGCAGCTTGTACTGCATGCCCTTTGTCCAGATGAGCCCGACCCTCCTGCACTCCTGCCTCCCCCCACCGGCAA
This sequence comes from Varanus salvator macromaculatus, assembly GCA_023646645.1. Classification (NCBI taxonomy): domain Eukaryota; kingdom Metazoa; phylum Chordata; class Lepidosauria; order Squamata; family Varanidae; genus Varanus; species Varanus salvator. The sequence goes on along the minus strand of JAIXND010000772.1, from coordinate 1,316,803 downwards.
AGCACGTGTGTTGCTTCTGGCTTCCCAGGAGGATGGTTCTGTCGGAGGAGATGGAAAACCGGTGTGGCTGAGGTGGGCTTCTGCCTGTAGCTTGCAATGCTAATCCAGGATTTATCCAACTCATGGGTTGCTGAATTCTGGGCTGCTGTGATGTGCAAACCCAGCTATGCTAGCAAACTGTGGTTGGTGAGTACAAATAGCCCAGAGAGAGAACCTAGGGCTGATTGTTGGGTTGTGAACTATGGATTGGTGAAACCATGAGTATCTGCCGCATGTGAATTCAGAACCATGGGTCGTTCGTGGTTTCTTTTGCCAACCGGTAGAGGAAGAGGGCAAGAGAGGTCAACACACACATGAGCATCCAGCTGCTTTACATGACAGTCCCAGAGGCCTGCAGTGGCATTTGGGACACAGGAGGGGGATGGGCGGCGGAGGAGGAAAGAACAGCCAAGGGTTCGAGAAAATAAAGCACCGTTTGCTGGACGGACCCTGGGCAGGGCCACGAACTGTGGGTTAACCGCTGGATAAGTGCTCTGTGCAACCCAGGCCAGTGCTGCGCGCCGTCATCTGTTCTCAGCGTGGTTTCCATGGCTTCTCGTCACTCGGCTTGCGGAGGGAACAGGAGGGGGGTAATGCTGGCCTGTGTGGAGCACTGGCCCCTCCTTGATTCTGCAGGTGGGAAAAGGAGCATTTGCTTTGTTTATCCTTCATCAAAAGCTCTGATACGCCGCTCATTCTGCAAGAGGCTCTCAGTTGCTGTGCCGGCTGCTGATCTGGAAGTGGGGGTGACCGTTGGGTTTGGCAGGGGAAACCCAACGGTCTGCCTGGGAGAGGGGGGCCGTGGAGGGCGGCTGCCGGAGGCCGCAGGGCATTTCGTGCCATCGCCGCCGCTTGCCGAGCCAGAGGCGCCTCCTCGTATCCACGGCAAGGCCTCCTGCGCAGTGCTGTTCCGTGGCGGCGGCCGCACTTTCGGCTCTGCAGTGCCGGCTTTCTTGCTTGGGGCGGGCACCATGCTACACTGGGTCAGCCCAGCCAGCCCTCCCCTCCCCGCACCGGCCTCCCCTGGCTCTGAGGACAGGCACCAGGTGGCCGTGTGAGCGCACACGAGGCGCACAGAGCCCATCGCCAGCCTGCCCTGTGCGTGAATGGCTGGAAGCGTCTGGCTGGCAGTCCCAGGTGGACGCGCGGATTGCTTTTATCGGGAGGCGTGGCAGGGGACGCGCGCCAGTAAGGCTGCCTGCCGCTCCGCTCTGCCTCGCATGAGCGCAGCTCCCCTCATGGACCTGCTTGCGCCCGGGGCTGGCCCGCTCTGCCCACCTCTGCCTGCGCTCAGCGTGCCCGCTTGGCTGGCGGGCACTCTCTGCTGCCAGCTCCGCACGGGAGCTTCGGGGCAGAGGAAGCCGCCCGGGAACGCTCCCTCCCCGCGGGTGCTGCTGCCAGGAGCTCCGAGCGCTCGGGCAGGGAGTGAGCCGCGCATGCGCCGCCAGCGGTTGCGGTGCAACCCACCGCTTGGCAGGCGCCGCGGCCCAGTCGCTGCTCCGCAGTTCTGGGGAAGTGGCAGTGCTCCGTGGACTGTTTACGGGAGCGCCGTGATTGAAGGCTGGGACCTCGTTCTGGGCCGCCTGTGTATGTGTGTATGTGTGTGAATTGTTACCTTGAACTCTGCCTGGCCTTTGAGTTTTGCTGACAGAAATTTACTCTACAGATGTAAAAAAAATTAAGTAGGCAAGGTCACTGGGAGTTGAAGTACTCTACGTGTGTGTGTGTGTGTGTGTGTGTGTGTGTGAGGATGAAGTTATAACTAACCTACCGGTGGTGGAAGTGTTAGCGTGAACTCTGCCTGGTCGCTTGGCACTCTGGCTGAACCTGCCGTGCCGGAGCGTGGCGGGACCCCAAGCAGGTGGACGTCGCCGTGGAAATCCGGGAGCGATTTCACACCGAAGGAGCAGCCGCTGCCCCTTCGGAGCAGATTAGTGCTCAGTGCCAGCAAGGAGAGGAATGTGATTGAGCAGCGCTAATCAGAAAATGCAGGCGGCCTTCGCTCCGCTCCGCTCCGTCCGTCCGGTGGCACAAGGCTCAGCGATTTGTTAAAAGGCCTGGAGAAAACTGCGCCTGTTGCCTGCTGCGGGGATGGAGCCCCGCACTGGCACAGGGGGGTGAGGCGGCTGTGGCCGGCCAGCAGGGCTGGCGAGGGCTGGAAAGAGCCTCGAGTCTCTGGGTGGGCAGAACGGGCCGTGAGGCGCTGCTGGGCCCGCACTGCCGGTGGACATGCGGGTGGAACTGAGATGGCCACCAGGAGAGGGAGCGGGCATGCTGGGCGGAGTTGAAGCCAGGGGACTGGGGGGCGCTCTTCCGCAGCCCCCGGAGCACCCTCGTTTTGGGCAGGGGGCCCTGACATGCCCGGGCGGCAGGCCTCTGGGCGAAGAGGAAGCAGAGCCGTCGCCAGGGCACCGGGCCGATGACCGGGGCGTCCTCCCCGTCGGCACCCCGCTTGCTCTCGGGGCAATGGAGCTCGGCCACCTGGTCCCGACAGTCAGTGCCGCCGGCATGAAGCGGGCCCAGAAAGCCCAGATGCGCTCCTCTTCTGGCCGGCGGCAGCCAGGCCCCCCCCCCCGGCCCCTTCTGTGGCCCCCGGCAGCCCGGTTCCTGGTGGCCCCAGGCCGGGCCTTCCACGCCCGGCCTGGGCTGCTCCTGCGCCTGGCGCTTCCCGCGTGGCCCAGCGGGCCTCTCCCGCGGCTGCTCGGAGCGGAGCGGAGCGGAGCGGGCCCGGGCGACGGCCGGCCAGGCCGCCCTGCAGCTGCGGCAGCTGCGCCGGGAGCGCCCTTCCTGCGGAGGCGCCCTGCCCGCGGGCCGCGGGGAGGCGGCGAGCGCCCCGGGCGGGAAGCGGCTGCTGCGCAAGGTGGAAGGGCTGCCGCGCCGCGCCGCGCCGGGCCGGGCCGGGCTCCCAGGGCCGGGCGGGCGGGCGGCGAGGAAGCGTGAACTCTGCGCGACCCGCTGCTACGCTGGCTGACCCCGCGCCTCGCAGGCAGCCCCGCGCCAGGTGGATCCACTTTCTTCGGCTGCTGATAAGGCGGCCGCGCCCGCCCCGACCTGCGCCTGACCCCTCGCGGCGCTCCCTGCAGCCGCGGCAGATAATCGCGGGAGGGCCCCGAGCGAGCGAGCGAGCGAGCGATAACCGTGGGGCCGCGGCTGCGGGAGCTGCTCCGGGCGCGCCTGCCCGCGGGCGGCAGGGAGGGGGCGAGCGAGCGAGCGAGCGCGGCGCCCTTCTCGCCCTTGGCGGCCGCCCAAATTCGGAGCCCCGCGGGGGGGCGGCGGCGGGGGGGGGAGCCTGGCAAGGCTTTCGGACGGATGGGACCCCCGGGCCTGGAATGGCCTCCAGCGAGGTGGGTGGCGTCCCATGGGGAGGGTGCTCAAAGACAGGCTGGGCGTGCGCATGGTGGGCACGGCCGGCTGCGGGGGGGGGGGGGTCAGGCTAGATGGCCCAGGAGGCTCCTTCTGGCCCGCTGTTTCTCTGTTTCGATGTCACGATCCTTTGGAGCCCCGGAGAGCCCAGGCCGCGAAGGGGGTGCCGCGCGTCTTTCCACCGCACTCTCGGCCCTTTCGACCCGTCTGCCAGGCAATGCCCCGGTGGAAATTCATGTGTGCTGCTGGTTAGGTTTTGATGCCACTTCTCCTCAAGGTGGCTCCCTGCATTAATTAGGACCAATATTAATGTTAGTATGACCTAATTAAAAGCAACTGTAAAGCAAAGGGATGAAAGCGAACAGGTTGGGAGACGACCTTCCCTAAAGCTGAACTCTGCAAGACGCTCGGGGTGGCGCCTGCACCTCCCTCGAGGGCAGGCAGGGCTCATCTGGCACATGGGGGGGGATGCTCCCCGTCTCCCTGGGTGACGCCTTCTGCCCTTTGCACCTTCCAGTCACCTGCTGGGCACGGCTCTGTCAACTTTCATCCGAAGTTCCCGAAGGGATCGGCAGCAGCTCCACGTGCCTGGAAAACGGGCTTGCTCTGCCTCGGAGCGGTTTTGGTTACTTCATTGCTCCTCTTTGTCACTGGACGTGTTAAAAATGCATCCAGTAAACAGAAAAGTCAGTGTAACACCCAGCAGAACTCTTCCGCTGAAGGGGCACACATCCTGCCAGGTGTGAAAATGCCCGTTTCAGTTTAGGACTCCTTGAGAAAACAGGCGCGAATGCCGCTTTGCTTGCCCGATCCCTCATGAGCGCCCGGCGTGTGGACGGCCATCCCCGATGTGGCGAGGTGCAGAGTCGTCTCCCCGCACAGCTCCTGCCGGGCGAGAGCTCAGACGAGCTGTCGGCCCCATCCTGGGCAGCAGGAAGCGAGTTTCACGGGGCATGGCGGCTCCGGAGGCTCTGCCGGTGCGGTGCCGCGCCGCTCTTGTCGCAGCATCTGCGGCAGCACCTGGCCAGTGTTCCCCACCTGCCTGTGGGGCAGCCTCCAGGTGTGGTCACAATGAGCCGCAAAGCGGGTTGTGTTGTCGATCCAATCTCGCCGCTGTGATTCTCACGAGCGGAACTTGAGACCGTGCTTCAGCAAAGTCTTTATTTGTGGCCGAGGCGGTTCATGTCCCAGCCCCCCCGCCGCCCCCTGCCCTTGCAGGGCTGTGTCGGACCCAGCCCTTCCTCGTGGCTTGGAACTTTTCTCTTCGCCCTCTTTGCCTGCACATGCTCAGCTTCCTCCAGGCCGCTTCCTCCCCACAGCACTCCCAGCCCCTGGCCGGGCCAACCGCCCTCCCCACCAGCAGAGGCCCTTCCGCCGTGCTTTGAGTGGGGCCGGGTGTGTGGTGGCCCAGGATGAAGGGCTGAGCACCCACCCGAAGCGGCACCATGAGGCCAGGTGGGGGATACCGCCCACCAGGTGGATCTCGCTCCTGGTCTGCTCCCTTCCTCAGCCGGTCGGGTCCAAATGCTGCAGCGGAACCATGCTCCTCCCACAAAGTCGGCTTTCTTTCTCATGGTAGCCCAGGGTGAAGCTCTTGGCTTCTGAGCATGGCAAGGGGTGCAAAACTGACGGACAGAACAAGGCCAGTGAGCACGAGCGAGAGTGACTGGAGCCGCAGGGAGGGCAGGGCCCACCTCCCCCCCTCCGCTGTGCCCCGGGTCAGGCGCTCTGGCAGGACTGTGGCAGCCCTGCTGGCAAAGCCGGGCTGCCCTCAAGTAGCCCGCTCGCGCTGGAGCGCCTCTGGGTTGCCTGCAGCCAGCCGCCTCCCAGCCGGCCAGCCAGCCGGCACCATGGCTTGCGTGCATCCTCCCCTGGGCGCCAGGGTTCACCTGCAGGTTAATTGCTTCCGTTATCTCTACACTGGGCCCTATCGGAGTGATAGGATCAATAAATATGATAGGAGGGAGAGCGGCGGCATCTTTAAGGCTGGAATGATTGAGCCTGGAAGTGCAGAGAATTTTGCCTGTTATATGAGTCCATTAAAATAAGATTAGATTGCCACGCTTCACACTCCCCGTGTGATGGGCACTTGAACGCCTGGCTTCTTACGCATTCTGGGGCAGCCGCACACCAGCAGACCAAGCGCCGTGGTGGCAAAGCCCCGGTGCAGCGTTCGGGAGTGGCTTTGACTGGAGCTGCCGAACAAGCAGCGTGCCGCATGCCGAAGGACGCAGCTCAGGCTTGGCAGTGGCTGCACAAGCGGAATCAGGTGGCTGGTTTGGAGGCAGCTTGCTCCTGCGAAGCGGCGGTGCTGTGCCGGGGAAGCCGAGTCGATACGGCAGGGCAGCCTTTCTCCCCCATCTCTCTCGACATCTGTCTGGCCTCGTGTGGCCTGTGAGGTGGCCCAGGAAGTGGCTCCCAGCACACTTGACCCACAGGGCTAGGCACCGTTCATCTGGTATGGACGGATGTCCCTTGCAGGCACGGTCCTCAGGAGGTGGTGGCAGGAAGCGCCAGGCCTGGCTCTGTTGGGGCCGGGGTTAGGGCTGGGGTTCAGCAGAGAGGCGGCGTTGGCCGCCTGCAGGATCATGTGCATCAGGAAGGAAGGAAGGAGATGGGGAGCGTGGTGCTGATGGTGCTTCACCAGCTTTCGATACTGTCTGCCTGCGGGGGCAGCTGCCAGCACTGCCCCCTCTGCCCCCCCCCCGCCAGAAGGGGGTGCAAGGGAAGTACGGCCTGGCCCTGTGGATTAGCCGGGATAGGGCTCCTCAGAGATCAGTCTTGTCCCCCATCTATTCACCATCCACGTGAAACTGCTGAGCTGGGGCATCCAGAGTTGTGGAGTGTGTTGCCGTCCGTGTGCTGATGGCACACAGCTCTGGGTTGCCTTCTCGGCGCCATCAGGTGCGGCTCTGGCAGTGGGCCGGCGGACAAACGGAAGCACCATCTGGACAAGACAAAGATTATCCATCTCTTTATTTTGTTACTGTGGCCTGCTTGGCGACAAAAAGATGGCAAGTTTGAGCCAGGGAGGGCACAGCAGGGGGGTTGTTTGGAAGATGGGGGCTCCCTCACGCCTCCTGCGGGGGTGGCGCTCAGAGGACGGCCCAGTGCCTGAGCGCAGCGGCTGAGTAGAGCATGGCTGGGAGAGGCATTCCAGCAGGTGCGGTGGGCTCCGGCCGCGCACGGCTTCACGGCTTGCAGCCATGCTCGTGGGGGGTCCCCTGCCTGGATTCAGCTGGCTCTGGATGGGGAGGCGCTCCTCATGCGCTCGCCTTCCTGCTGACTCCGGGTTCCCAGCTGAGCGCCAGACAGCCCAGCAAAGATTGCAAAGGGCTCGGTAAAAGCGGAAAAAAGTGTTTTTCTAGATACCAGTTGTACTTCTCCCGCAGTTGTTTCTAGACGTTGCCTCTGGGCGACTTTCGTCGGAGTTCCTCTGGTGCCATATTTGCGTGGCCACAGCAGTGGTCCCTCTTTGGGGTTCCACGGCTGGCATTCACGGAGCGCAGACCTGGACTACCTGCATGCGGCTGTTCTGTTGATGCTGCAGTCCAAGCGACCGGATCGTTTCTGAGCTCTCACGCATGGGCTTCCGCAAGGGGCCAGTCGGCAGAGAGCTGGGCCAGTGGGACCCTGGGTTGACCCAGCTGGACTTTTCGCTCATCTTCAACCCACTCGCCATTTGGGGTGTGTGAAACGTGCTCACACATCAGATTTTATGGATGAAACGGAGCCGGCGGAGGCCCCTGGGGTGGGGCTGCCTGGGAGGGCCCCACGGCATTCTCTTCCCTGCCACAATATCTTCTTCTCCAGCCCCTCCTGTGTGAAGAAGGATTCACCTGCTGAGTTCCCGCACCAGCCGGGATCACGAGCTTGCCCTCAGAGTTTCCGAGCTCCTTTCCCGGGTTCTGCACTGAGGGCTGGCCGGTGTTCCGCTGGGCAGCAATGGCAGGAGGGTGCGCGCCCCACCACTCACGCCGGGAGCAGCGCCTCTGCTCTGTTCCTTCGCCGTAAAGGGAGCATGAAGCTGCCAGCTGCTTGGAATGCCCACAGCGTCTCTCCCATGCATCCCATGTCACACGCTGTTCTAAAGACACTGGGAGAGCAATTAATAATGTGCGTTAATAATGTGAGAAGAGGAGACTCAGAGGGGATATGTTGGTGACATACAGGTACATGAGGGGATGTCACATGGAGATGGGTGGAGACCTGTTCTCCCCTGCAGAGGAAGGCAGGACGCGCTCCAACAGGGCAAAGCTCAGGGAGCCAAGGTTCAATTTGGATGCCAGGAGGCACTTCCTGACAGTTAGGACCCCCAAGTATAGAAAGGGCTTCCATGGGAGGGGGTTGAGGCCCCATCGGTGAGGGTGTTCAAGGACAGGCTGGACATGCCCATGGTGGGCATGTCGTGAGCAGAGCCGGCTGGAGTGGGGGTCAGACTAGATGGCCCAGGAGGCCCCTTCTGACTCGCTCTGTTTCTATGTTTCTATGTGTTCCAATGGAGCAAAGCTCAGGGAGCCAAGGTTCAATTTGGATGCCAGGAGGCACTTCCTGACAGTTAGGACCCCGAGGGCGTGGAGTGGGCTTCCACGGGAGGTCGTTGAGGCCCCATCGGTGAGGGTGTTCAAGGACAGGCTGGACATGCCCATGGTGGGCATGTCGTGAGCAGAGCCGGCTGGAGCCGGGGGTCAGACTAGATGGCCCGGGAGGCCCCTTCTGACCCGCTCTGCTTCTCTGTTTCTAAATTGCTGCGTCGTGTGGCTCCTCGTGTCCTCTGGGAACATCTTCACGGAACAGGCCTCCTCACAGTGCCTTCCTCATGCAAACCATGCTCTGCTTGCCGCCACGTCGGGGGATCCAAGAGGAGGCAGGCCTCACTGACTAGAGGAGGCCGGCCTGCTCCGTCCACAGTTGCAAAGGCCCGCCAGAGAGCCACGGCTGGTGTGGATGGCCGTGCGGTTTCCCCTTTAAAGCTCTCCGGAAAGGGTGGTTGCCCTGCCTCAGCCCCTGGCTTCACCAGGCTCCTGCACAGGCTCCTAGACGCCACAGGGCTCGGTGCTTCGATGTGGGGGCGGGGGGGGCGTTGGGGCCAATCCAGCACCTGGCGCAACGCTTATTGCGGGAGACCTTGACGACGCCTGCTTCAGATCAGGGCCTGTTGCAGAGGTGCCAGCCCCAAGTCATGGCTGGGCTCTGGGAAGAGGGCGGCCGCCAGCCCTTCGGAGAGCCTGCTCTCTTCCACTTGGTGATGGTCCTCCCCAACCCAGCCTGCAGCACTTTTGCTGAACTTTTCACCCTCATGAGCCTTCTGCCCTTCTCGATTAGGACCCTCAGCCATTTCTGTTCTTTCCTTAGCCTTTTGAGTAGAATGACAGTTCTTTCTCATCTTCTTTTGCTCTTTTTTCTTGGGAGATGTTGGAGTCAAATACAAATTCCTGCATTAGCTTGGGTGTGCTTGCTTGGAGCTTGAAAGTATGTATATAGAAATTAGAACTGGGGAAAATAAAGGGAGGGAAAGAGGGAGCACCAAAACCCTTAATTCACATTAAGCCCTTCCATCCTCCGCCATGAATTGATCTCTGGGAATTCCAGCGAGGGCTGAGTTCCAGTTTAAAGGCGATAAGAATCTAACCCATCCTTGGAGGTTTATGGATTACGAAACCCAGCAGCCTCCTCTGGTGCTTGCTTCATGTGAAGGCTGGATTGCAGCAAGGGCATGGGGGGAGACGGCCTCTCTGGTTACTCCACTCCTGGCTCCCCGGTATTTCTGTCTTCGAGGCATCATTGTACAGTTTGCAATTTAATTTTCTGCTTTTGTAATCTGCAGCCCTCATGTATAGATCATCTAATGAAAAAGGCCTTTCTAGAATTAGCGAGGTATTTGGTGAAGAGGGAGAGCGAGCCCGTGTTTTCATTTCCTTTCTGAAAAGATTTCTATGGAAAGCCCTTGGATTCTGCCCTGCTCAGGATGTGACCCTGCAGCCAGAGGAGACGCTTTCCCGGTTATCTTGAGGAAGCGCATCTGCCTCTGGCAGCGACCCAGTCCCAGGGGTGGCCCAGTCACTCACGGGTGGGTGGGGTGTCCGATGGGGATGGGGAGCAAAAGCTGGGCAAATGGGACGGCTGGTGGCCTGGTGGGAGGAGGGCTCCCACGGTGCTGGTCACAGACAGAGCACCATCCGGAAGCAGGGGGCTGCAAGAGCCAGGGGAGGGGGGCGGAGGAGCATGGAAGTGCCAAGGAGCAGCGGTGGGTGCCCGAGGCAGCTGGCCACATACAGAAGCCGGGGCAGCGAAGCCTGGGGTGCGTGGCAGGCTTGCACCTCGCGCCTGCTGGCCATGCCCTCCTGAAGGGTCTTTTCTGCAAGACCCCGCAGGCCGTGAGAGTGCCATTGATCCAGGGAGGGCCTCAGCCTCTGACTGAGACAACATTTGTTTACTTGCTCAAGTTCTGAGGAGTTTGGCCCGGCGTTTCTCACTGAAGCTAAATTGGCGTTCTGCTTTGAGAGGAGGCGTTGGAGTCAGCCTTTGAACCACCATTGCCCCTGCTCCTGCAAAATCCCGAGCAGGTTCACCCACGTGAGTGGAAACAGCAGTGCCACTGGCCGTGCGACACGGAGCCATGTGCATCCGTGTCCTGTGATGTGTGCCAGTAGCTCTTTCCAGGAGGGTTCTGAGTGACTGCATGATGAGGATGGGCTGAGACGAATCTGCCTCCCGTGTCCGATGCTGCAGTACCAGGCAGGAATGGGGCACCCGGCCCTCTCAGCCCCGTCTTCCTGGGGTCTTTTCCCTGGCTCTGTTCTATTTGCTGTTCGTCTTTGGAGCTGAATTGCGCCTATGATGGGCCCATCTACAAAGCTGCCTCCTGTGTTTCCATCTGTCCCTGAGCAGTGAGTGTCCTTTGTAGGTTTTGCTTTCTCGTGCAAGACCAGGTCTGCTTTAAGTCTGTCTTTGGACTTGCTGAGTGCAGGGGACCCTGCTGTAGGACAGAACCAGAACAATGCTTTCGTGTGGAGGGGGCACATGTCCAGAAAATGTGTCTTCCGCCAGGGAAGCTGCTCCGCTAAGTGTGGGGAGTGTCGTGCAGCCACGCGGGTCGAACAGGCAGCGCCTGTCCCCTCGTGCGGATTTTTGTGCATGCGGCACCGCCTTGCAAAGGGTTCGGCGTGGGCACAGCGGGGCAAATGTCCCACGAACCTGAACCAAGCAACACCGCGCCGTTCTCTGGGTGGTTTCGCAGGCTGTTTTGGCTTCTGGGGTGGATCAGCTGAGAACAAGCCTGCTTTCCTTCAGCCCGCCTCGGTTTAGAGCTCGCTCAGATACTGCTTGAGAACAGAGGGGCCGGTTTTCACCGCACCTGAGAGTGGCAGGGGGAGGTCTTGAGGGTCTTCCGCTTTCGTGAGACCTCAGATCCGAGGCGGGCGGCCTTCAGTAGGAAGCAGGCCTGGCAGCCCCGTGTCTCAACGTCGCCCGTTGGTCCTTCAGGCACAGCACAGCTTGCTGCGCTGGACGGGAGGGCCCTCGTGACTCGGAGGAAGTCCACATCTGGCACTCCCGACCGCACAATGGTGTTTGTCCAAGGGTAGGATACTGTCCTTAATGCTGATTTCCCAAGTGATTGGGTGGAAATGAGGGGCTTGTCAGATGGGAGCCGGATCGGTACAGTTTGTTGGTTCCCTACTTCCAAGTTCCTTCATCCCGGTGATTAATGGGGCTTTTCACTAGCTTTTAAGAGCTTACATTGTGCACCGGATCTGGCTCTCCTCCCTCTTTCTCTGCCGTCCTGGCCAGCGGTTCACATTTTGTTTTATTTCTCACTAACAATGACCTCAGCTCTGTTTGTTTTAAAAAGTTCATGACCTCCAAAAAGGTTTACACCAAAAAAAAGAAAAAAAGGGAAAAAAGGCAAAAAGCATGTGCCTGGCGTGGTGAGCCCCAAAACAACACGCACACTTGCACACATGCGCTGCGGCTGCACGGTGGCAGGGGAGCCACACGCAGATGTTCAGGGCCACATGCCGGCTTGGCCCCCTGGCCCAGTCCCTTCTTGGCAGGGTGGATTCTGCCACTGTCCTGCAGCCGCACGTGGGCCTTGTCCTCTCTCTGGCTGCCTCGGTGGGTGGGTGGGTGAAGTCTGGGAGTTCGCCCCAGAGAGAAGGGGCTCGAGTGTCTCACGGGGAAAATGAAATCCCACAGGGCCCCAGCCTTAGCCCTTGGCATGGCTCCCTGCGGACCAGCTCAGCCCTGTGGCCTCGCTCCGCGCCCCTTTCCTCCCTTTGCGTCGCACGCCCGCGCCAGGCCAGGCACAGCGCTGCGCATGTTCGCACTCAGCAGCATCCCTCCTTTCTGTAAACTGAGCGGGTCCAGGCTGCAGTTCCTGGAGTGACACACTGTTTTTGACTGCGGGGAGACGCACACTGTCCTCCTGAGCACCAAGAGAACCCGGGAGGCAACCGAACCCCAAAAAGCGGTAGCAGGAGCACTCAGTCCCCTGACAGCACACCATTATTTGTCGAACGGGTTGATAATTTGGAAACCAGGCCCAAGAGCCTGAGTGTTCATTCTGGCTGGCACGGCGACCTGCTGGCTTCATTGCCGCTGTCTTCCAGCTCTGCTTGGTGCGTGCTGCCACGCTCTTGCAGCAAGTCCCTCTCCAGCCTCTCCAAGGATTTCTACAAATGGGAGCTTAATATTTTGCGCCATTTTTATGCCATGTGTCCTGCGTCTCCAGAGCATCCCCCACTGCTCGAACGCCTGAGTTTCAGGTACTTTTCCTGCACAGAAATACTTCACAGGAGAGCAGGATCCCGTGCGTCACCCGTGCTTCTTAAGAAGTGTCATTACCTGTTTAGAAACGAGGAAGGTAAACAGCACGCCCAGAGGTGTATGGAGAGCCAGACTCATTTTCTACTAATGCCTTTTACAGCGATGTGTTTACTTTGGAGCTGAGTCACTCAGATGCCTGAGTCCTGCAAAGGCCGACCTCCCTTCTGTCCTTCCACCCTCCCTCATGATCACCGCTCAACTTGTAAATCTGCTTCATTCCGAGTAGATAAGCTTGCACACGGAACATGAACTGTCGTTGGTAACCTGCAGGAGGTTTGTGGGAGGGGGTGCAGTTAATCCAGAGTAATGACTTAAACAAGCGTTTTGCTTCTGGGTCAGACCAGTGGGATTTGTGGAGGCAGCGGCCTGCTTCCAAGAGCACAGAAATGAGAGCAGCCGGGCCGTCCAGGGGTCAGGATGAAATGGCAGAAGGCCTGAGTTTGGGTCCCTGCTTCAGTTTCAGATGTATCCTTAATCTGCAGCAAACAGCCGTAAATCCCGCCCTCCCCTCGCTGCCAGAGGCAGTGCTGTCGAGGCAGCAGGCCCGGACAGATGCGCTATCTGGCCGGCACACCTCGCGCGGCCTGCGCGGCTCCAGCTGCAGCTACCCAGGGCGCTGGCCCGGCGCTGCATTGCATGCAGCCAGGCATGACTGGTGAGATCGGAGGCCCGATTCGGCTCGGCGCTTGTGGATTGCTTCCAGCAGGTTCTCGGCAGGCTCTGCACGATCGCCACCTCTGTCGCCTCCCGCCAGCTGCACGGGATGGCGCCCCGTGATGGTCTCTCTCGTCCCGGAGGAAGACCCACTTACGTCCCTCTCCGGAGCCTGAGCGATGCATTACCATCCGGCTAGGACGCCGTAATCCGGAAAGCGTTCCGTGGTGGGGAAGCGTTTCCGGAAGCTTTGAGCCTTTGTCTTGGGAAGGTCCGGACCACGGCAGGGGCAGTTCTCCTCTCTCCTCCGTTTCCGCCAGTGCTGAGGAGCTGCGGTCTGGGAGGGTCTTCCCCATACCGGCTCCCAGGTGCTGATCCTCCTGGCGCTCCGGGCAGGCAGCCTGCAGGTGCACCTCTTCTCCTGCGCTCTGCTTCTCCCTGCCACGCTTGGCCGTGGGCGCTGATGCCTGGGCGAGCCGCGGAAGGGCGCCCGTGACTGGCGAGGCCCCTGCTGTGGCCGAGGGGCCAGCCCTCCCCCCACACCAACCGTGGCCTTCCATGGGAAGATCCAAGGGCGGGTGGGAGGGTGTGGCTCAGCCGTGGGGAAGCTTGGGTGGCTGCAGCTCATAGAAGCCAAGGCAGGTGAGCGCCGTAATTCGATCCGAGGCAGAGGCAGCGGGCTGGCATTGCACCCCGTGCCGTGCTCCACTGAGCACCTTGCCTCGGCCCCTCAGCAAAAAGGAGCGGATTCGGAGGGACCAGCGTTCGAGTGGTCGAGGCACCGAGCTCTGTTTCCTGGAGAGACTCCCTGTACCCAGGAGAGAGAAGTCCCTCCCCACAAAAATTTAAAAATCGGCCCGGCACGCAAGAGGGCAGTTTCCAATTAGGAATAGGAGAACCCAGGATGGCGGCGCTCCCAACTTCCCGGATTTCACTTCAAGGTTTGGTTGTTCTTTGTGATCCGTTTCCTCGCGTCATTTGAGTGGAGAACGCGCCCCCTTGCGGAAGTGCACTTTCCCCCCCATTGCCTAAAGGAGGACATGCCGCGTTCTGACCAAAGTGCCCCCTGTGCATTGCGCATTGTGCAGCTGTGAATGCCAGTCTGGGAGTCCGTGGACATTTTCAGGTGCATGTGCTTCTCTGTGCATTTGCAAACAAGGCGCTTTCAAGCGCCTTGTGGACTGAACTGAGGCCTCGTGCATCCCCAGTCCTGAACGGGCTCCCGTTTGGCTTGCCGAAGAAGCGCCCCCCGTGTCCCTTTCTGGCGGCTGAGCTGGGCAGGCCCTGTCCTATGCTGGCAGGGCTGAGGCTGCCCGTCGCGACTCCCGAGCGGCGCTTCCCGTGCTGGCGTGCGGCTTTGCGCAGGCCCGCTTGGCGCGGCCTTGACAAACCTGGTGTGTGAGCCGTGATGCCTAGCATGCCCAGCTGGCGTGGCCGAATGTGGGTTCTCGTTGGGGAAGGCGGGTATGCGGTTGGCCTGCAGGTTCCTCCAGCAAAAGTCTTTTCATCCGCGGAAGCCCGTGCTTGGGATGCATGACAGGGCGGGAGAACTAGAAGTGTGGCAGCAGCGATCCTGCCTTTGGGCTGCCTTTGTGCCGCCGCCGCCGCCATTGCTTTTGAAATGATCCACTCGGCCACCTCTAACTGGGCTTGTTGGCGTCTGGGGGGTGCAGCCGGGGGGTCCGGTGTGAGACGTTCTCCCTGCCGTTGCGTCTTCACAGCCCTTGTCCGCTTCTTCCCTTCCTAGCTGAGTTCTGTCACTAGCAGTGAATGTGGGAGGCAGCAGCTCGGCCGCTGGTCCGGGAGGCAAGGGGGCCTGCTGTTGCTCCCCCGGTGACTCCTTGGCTCCGAGATTGGCTCCTGGGGGCCCCACCGAGCACATGAGCTGCGCTGGGTGCCTCCTGCAGGGCCTTGCTCTGGGGGCCCCCCGCCCCAGGTGTCTCGCGCCCCACGCAGCACTGCTCGCCACCTCACGGGGGAACCTGGCCCTGTGCCCCGGCCTGCCGCTCTCCGGGTCCGGGCAGTTTCCTCGGGGCCGGAGCACCCCGTCCCCGAGCCGTTAGCCGCGCCGCGCCGGCAGCGTTCAGCCGGGCTACGTGACCGTGCTGGGGAGCGAGAGCGAGCAAGTTCAGGGCAAGGTGAAGCCCCGCCGGGATGCTCCGAAAGTTCGCCGGGAGGTGAGGTGACGCGGCCGCCAGCCGCGCTCGCAGACAGGATGGGGTGAGGGAGAGGTCGCGCTTCCGGCCGCCCCACCCTGCCCGGGCAACAAAGGGACGGCCACTTAGCTGGGAGAACTTGGCCGGCTGTGAGGCGGGCGCGGCACCCACGGGCAGCCGGCGGGCCTGGCGCGGGGCCAGCGGGCTCACCTGTGCCGCCCGGGCTGACTCAGCCGGGCCACCCCGCCCACCCACGCCCGGCTCGGGGGTGCCGGCGAGGCCTGTGCCGTGGCCGGGCGGCCTGGGCGAGTGCTCCCGTGGCCCTGCCGGCTGGGGGTCCGTGCCAGGGGACTGGCCCTCCGCGGCTCCGCGTCAGGCCCCGGGACAGGTCGGGCCGCAGCGCCCACCAAGGGCGGGTGGGCGGACGGGGAGGGGGCCGGGGCAGCCACGGCCCTCTGCCCGGGCGCCTCTGGCAGCGAGGGCTTTCCCGCGTTCTGCTCTGCGGCAGAGGTGGGCTCCTGCGTGCCACAGCCGGACGTCCGTGGGAAAGTGTGGAGGAGCACTGCCCGCCTTCCCTGGCCGTGGGCGCTCGGGGGCCCCGGCCCTTCCGCCCCCTCGCCCTCCCCGGTTCCGCTGGCACTGCCCGCCCGGGCCCACAGGAGGCCCTGCTGAGCGGGCCTCCCCCCGACTGCAGCTGCTGGCGGCAGGCGCTGAGGGGCAGGGACGGGCGGCCCGGCTCCTCAGGCCTGGGAGCCGCTTGCTCAGTGTCGGTGTGGGGCAGGGAGAAAGCCCCCTCCTCCAGTTGTTTCCCCACAGCTGGAGCTTCGGCGCCCTCAGCGTTTCCCCCAGTGTTGCGCCTTTCTGCGAGGCCGGCCTCCTCCTCTGGCGGAGGCCGCAGTCGCCCAAGCCGCTGCGATGGGCACCTTCGCCCACGGCTGTGGCGGAGGCTTCTGCTCAGCAGGGCCAGGCAGCACCCGTGGCCGTCATGGCCTCCTGTAAGAGCCGGGGGGCCGCCCCTTGGCTGAGCCGGATCGCTTCCCACCCCGCATCCGGGACTGCCTCCTCGGAGTGGCCGAGGGGTTGTGCCGGCGTGCTCGGGCCCGGCCGCTCGGCTGCCCAACCGGGCGCTGGACTGGCAGCGAGGCCTTCGGCCTGGGCCTGCTCTCGGGCCCTCTGGAGACTCGCGGGCTCCTGCTGCCGAGCCCCTTTTCACCTGGAAGTGCTTCCAATCGCCCCGGCGGCCTCTGCATGCAGGGCCCCGCTCCTCTTCCCAGAGGCACGTGCTCTTTGGAGAGGCGGCCCCGGGCCTCTCCCGGCACTGCGGCGCGTCCACAGTCTGCCTGGTGAAGCCCGCTGGATGCGTGGCGGACGCACGCCGGCCTCCCACAGGGTGAGGGGCTCTGCCGGCCCCCTGCGTCCGCAGGCAGAGAGCGGGGGAGAGCGGCCGCCTGCGTAAGTGGCATTTTGACACAACGGCGTCAAGATGAGGACCATCAGGAGAGGCTCTCGGGTTGCCTTCTCACAGTAACGCTTCGGAGTTACTGGAAACGGCGCAGCAGTCCTGGGAATAAATTATGAGCATTTACAGATGGAAAAAATGAAAGAGCTTTATCCACGGCGAGTGCAGATGTGAAGGTTTCTGGAATCTGTCCACTGGAAACCTAATTTAATAAAGACAGAAGCCTCACCCCCGGCCCAGGAGTGTGTCCAACAATAATGCAGATGGGGGAGATGGGCTGTGGCTGGACAGAAGAGGCTCTGCTCTGACACGCAGGCTCTGCTGCCAGGGCGCCCTGGGCCTTCCGCGGGCGGCTTGAGGACATAACCAGATGTCCCCGAAAAGCAGCCTCGTGCCACTCCCGCAGCCCCGCCTGGCTCGCGATGGAGGGAGCCCAAGCAGCTCCGCCGGCTTGCCCTCCTTGCCGCAGGCCCCCCTTGGCAGCCCCTCTGGGCGGGCGCAGCAGCAGGTAGGGGCCACTTCAGCTCCTGCCCCTGCCAGACACATCGTGGGGCGAGCCCCGGCCCCCCTCCTTCCTGCCCTCCTCCTCCCGCACCTCGGGGGACCACCCTGCCACCGGGGGCGGTGCAGAAGGTGGACCGGCTTGCACAGGCCGGTCCGGCTCCTTCTGGCGGGCGCTCTGCCCTCGGCCTCCCTCCGCGTCGGAGGCAGGAGCCAAACGCTGTGGCGCAAGCCCCGCCTGGCCAGCCTTCCTGCACGTCGGGCGCGGCATCCCGCAGCTGCTCCACGTGGCGCAGGAGAGGGACGCGCCGTGTGTGGTGCGCGTCCCACGAATGCGGAGGGCCCCACAAGGTGGATGGGAGTCCGGGGAGCCACGCCTGGGGGTCCGATGGGCCGCCCGAGTGGGCCGCCCACACCTCCCTGGCTGCGGGGCTTCCGGTGGAGGCACATTCAGATACCCAGCACTTCCTAACTGAACTGGGGCCAAAATGGATTGCGAGGGGAATGAGGGGTTGCGGTGAGCCTGAAGGCGCCCGAGCGCACACACATGTGCGTGCCCGGGCGTGTGTGCTGGGCACAGCACGGGCCTCCGAGGGACCTTCATGGCTCGGAGGTCAGTCGGGCAGTGTGCATCCCTAAGACCAGAGGTGCTCTGGCCTACAGCGTCCATCATCCCTAGGGAGCATAGCTCAGGGAGGAGGATCCTGGGGGTCGGCATAAGCTTCTCGCGGGCTGCCCCCGCCTGCTGCAGGTCGTTTGGGAGGGCACCCCGGGGGGGGGGCTGGCGTCTGCTGGGCTGTGGCGGCAGCTTGCACTGCAGTCCACGCAACAGCAACCGCGGCCTGCCTGGTGTGGACGAGTGAGCCCCGCGAGGGCGCCTGGCGCAGCCGCTCCTGCTTCCTCCTGGCCCCTTCCTTCTCCAGGATTTTACTGGCTCTGTCGTCTTCAGTTGCCTGGACAGTTCTGGAGTGCCTGTAATTACTCTGTTCTGTTCTGGCGGTTGCTAATTACTGGGTACTGCTTTGCAGCCAGAGCCAAACGCTCACTGGTTTTTATGAATGCCGTTTAGTCTCACTGTTTGGAAAAATGGCTTTACCTGAAGAGGGAAAGCGGTAATTAAAGCCGGCTCAATAGGGAGCAGGAGCCAATTAATTAGGGGCAGCTGAGCGGTACCTGGGCCACCATGGCTGGGAAGGATCTCATTCTCTCCCTAAAACGGGGCAGGGCCAGAGGGAAGCCGCCAGTGAGGCCAATGCACAGCAGTCGCAGAATGGCCAACCCTCGCTCTGGGAGCCGGGGCTTTGGGCACTGCTCCAAGCTTGCCCGGGCAGCCTGAAGGGCCGCCTTGGCTGGACCGACAGGCGAGCACCCCTGCCTTCGCTGGGAGCAGGCCCGCTGGCTCGGCAGTGAGGGGAGCTCCCCCGGGGCAGGGCCCCCGCACGGGGCCTCCTGGCTCCCCTTCCCAGGCCACGCGCACTCGGCTCGCCCCATTGCTGGCGCTCTGCGGTGTGGCTCTCAGCGGCGGGGTGGGCCTGCCCACGGTGGGTGCTGTGTGGGGAGGGGGCCTCAGTGCTCGCCTTTCCTCCCCACAGCCTCGGGGTCTCCCTTTCCGGCTCGCGGCTGTTTCTGCGGGCTGTCTGGAAGCTTGAACTCGCTAGGGCCTCCCTCCCCTTTCCCCACCTCTGGTCCACCCTGTTCCCCCAGGGAGGGTGCGCCCCCCGGCCCCCGCTTGTCTCCCTGACGCGCACCAGGCCCCTGGTCGCCGTCCGTCCGGCACGTCTCTCGGCCGGCGTGTGCGACACGCCGCGCCTGCCGTTCCCCTCTCGGGTGTGCAGGCTGCCAAGTTTGATTTATGGAGCTGCGCAGTCGACTCTTTAGTTTGAAGAATTAATGGTATTTGCATATTTTGATGTTGGAATCTGCCCCAGAAGGCAGCAGTAGAATTTGCGGAGCAGCAAGTTTGTGCTCTGGGGACGGTCCCGGGAAAGAGTCCTCCCTCCACCTGATTTAGCTGCAGAGGCGAAAAGTTTAAACAGTAAAACCAATAAAAGCACATTTATGTGACAGATAAATCGCCCTGCATTGTCAGAGCTCCCAGGGAAAGCGCTTCCCACCCTCTGGTTGCCTTGGGGAGGCAGCCCTGTGCGAGGGAGGGGCCCGAGCGGGCCTGGGGGGCCTCCAGCCCGGCCGCGTGTCCACAAGATTGATCGGGCTAAGCGGCTGTAAAACACACAGGCCATCCGTCACTGTCCGTGCCCCGGCTCTGGCGTGCCGCAAGGAGCGAGGCTCTGCTCCGGGGCGCGCGAACCTGGGGATGCTGGAGCGATCGAAGGACAAATCGGGCCGCCCCCATGCCTCATGGTGGGAGGGGGCATGGGCCGTGCAGTCGGACCGTGGGGCCCGGGGCTGCTGCTTTCGGGGTGCTGAGCCCTCGTTTCTTGCCAAGTTCACACCCGACTTGTGACTGGGAGCAGATTGGGAACAGGGAGGCCTGGAACACATTTTGCTTGCTCTCTGTCTCCCTCTCTCTCTCTCTCTCTCTCACACACACACACACACACACATGGGGGGGCTCTGCTCGAGTCGCCCGCCTCTGTCAAAGGAGCCAGGGGCCCCACACAGCCAGCGTCCTCCTGAGGGGTTGCCCCTTGGCAGCAGCAGGCCTGGCGCTTCCCTGGAATCTGCACAGTTCTGGAAGCCGTTGGACTTCCCCCTCCCCTGCCCTGCCCTGCCCTGCCCGCCCAGGGAGGAGGCACTTGCCCGAGAGGCGCAGGGCCCAGGTGTGCGGGGTCCGTTGCAGGGCATCGCGGTCAAATGTTGGGAACGTGAGCCAGCGTGGCGGGCTCTGCTCACCCGGCCTGCTAGCCTTGGCTTCCTGCGAGGCCTCCGTGGCACCAGGCTTCGTGTCCCCCGCCGGAATGCCAGCTGCAGCTCGTCCCTTCCTTAGGCATGGAGCCGGTTTCTCTCCCAGGCCTGGGTCACTGTTGGGCAGACCAAGGACGGTCCAAGTCCAGCTTGCGTGCTTCTCGAGGAGCCGAGGCAGGCGAGAGGGGCCTCTGCCCCGCCGGCTTGCATCTGCCACCTTGGGCTTCCCCCCTTCGGCTACCAGGCTGAGCAGTGCACAAGGAGGCTGGGAAGGGGGTCTGCTCATGCCCCTCGGGAGGCCCAGTGGGCCGCTGTCCTCTCGTTCTCGTACGACCCTGGGCCACCTCTGCGGTGCTTCGCAGTCGCAAAGCGCTTTGACACAGAAAAACAACGGAAGCTGCTCGGCCTGTCGCCGTAGACGGCCCTGCCCTTCCCCTGGCCTGAGGAGGGGATCCCAGCTGCCTTGCTGTTTCCCTTCCCAGTGGCCCTGGGAGGTGGGGGCTGCTGGCACCCCCCTTTGCGGATAAAGCGCCAAGGTGGGGCTGTGGAATTGTCCCGGGCCAGCCAAGCCGGCCCCGTGGCAGAGCTGGGCCTTTCTCTGGGTCCAGGGCAGCTCCTTGGCCTCCCGACACCCCAAACAGGCCCCTCCCGGGGGTCTGTGACCCTGACCTGCTGCCTGCTTTTCCTCCCCCCTTCTCTATTGCAGCTCTTAGACTTGTTTCTCCAGTGGGACTGGTCGACATACCTGGCCGACTACGGACAACCAACCTGCAAGTATCTCCGCGTGAACCCGACCACGGCGCTGATCTTGCTGGAAAAGTGAGTGCCGATCACAACATTCCTTGGACGGCTTCTGGATTCCTTGCTTGCTTTGACATGCAGCGGCATTCCGTGCAATTCTGCGCTGCGCTGCGCTCCGCTCTCTGGGCGGCTGGGGAGGGGGGTGGCAGGGCCGGCCCGAGCGGTGCGGAGTTCATGCGCAGCCCCCACCCGTGCCGTGCTGTGCTTGTCTTGGCTGCGGCTGCTTAGCGCTCCGTTGTGCGTTGCGCCCTTTCTGTGCCGCTTCCATCGTCCGCGAGTCATCGCATGGCGAGCCACACCAGGCGTGGGGGGCATGCGAGGGGATGGTGTCCGTGCGGCATTTGCATGGGGGGCGCTCAGCAGCGGGCGAGGGGCTTCCACAGGCGGCCTGCTTGAGCTGCACGGCCTTTGATGTGTGGCCCGCCCCAGGCTGTCCACTGTGACGGCACGGGCCACGTCCCAAGCGTTTGTGCACGGTGTTGGGTGCTCCCTCCGTGCCTTCGGTGCACTCCAGGAAAGGCCCTGCCAACACACATGCGTTTCGCTCCCCCGCAGTTTGGCTGGGGGCTGCAGCCAGGGCAGCATGCTTCTGCGGCCTGGGCAGGTGGGCTTTGCTCATGCTCCGGACCCCCTTTCCTGCGGCCCAGGAGGAAGCCCTGCCCAGCCCTGCCCTGCCCAAGCACCGCTGCCCCTGCAGCCATGCGTTGTGCTGCGGGCCGGGGACTCCTTGGCTCTTGCACCCTGCTGGGACATGCCGCAGCCTGGCCGTGGGGCAGCCGGGGGCCCGGGGGGGCCGGGACGTGGGAAGCTGCCTTTCCCCTGCTGGATCTCGCCGGGTTCCTCCGGCCCCGTGTTGCTGCCACTGCCTGGCGGCGAAGGCTGCTCCGGGTGCTGGCCGGGTTCTCTCCCAGCCCCGCGTGGAGATGCCTTTGGGATGGAGCCGGCGGGCCTCGGTTTGGACCCATGGGGGCAGGCCGAGGGGGGAACGCAGAAGCCTGGAGGGCTTTTAGAGCCCGAAGAAGCCGGAGGGCCGTGCAGCAAGACGGCCGATGAAACGCCCTTCTAGAAAGCTGCATGCTCCGTGCGCAGGAGACTCCCTCACCTTGTGCTTATGAAGCACGAGGCATAATCCGGTTTTCCCAGGGATGAGGAACAGCTGAGGGGGTCCCGGGATTAGCATGGGGTGGGTCTTGCCCCGAAGGCTTGCTGGATGTGGCGAAGGATGTGGAGGGGCTCTGCTCCCTCCTCTCTTGCAGCTGAGGGCCATCCGAGCCCGGCAGTGGGAGGCTCGCTCTGGGGCGGAGCGGAGTGGCAGCCGCTGCCCCGAGAAACATGCGTGCGGAAGGGGAGTGGGTGGATCCGCAGAGCAGAAGGGAGGGTCCGCGCTGCTGACCAGGCCCACCAGGAGGGGCTCCAGACGCAGCCTGCCTGGTGCTGGATGTGGACGGCTCTGCGCGAGATGCCCCCGAGCAAGCGGGGGGCCCAGCTCCCTGCATCCCTTGCAGCACCTCCAGGTCAGGCCAGGGGTGAATCCGGCCTGCCCCGAGAGCCGCGGAGCCCCGAGAGCCGCGGCAGCCAGGCGGTCCGGAGGAGCCTTTCCCGGCCCAGCAGAGGAATTCTAGCAGCTGGGCTCCCGCGTCTTCCGAGGGCACCGGGGTGGCAGGGGAAGGCCAGTGCGGACCGGGAGCCAGCCCTGAGGAGGAGCAAATGCTGGCCACGTCTTGCCCTCTGCCTTGCACCTTCCTGGCCTAGATGCCGGTCGGGGGGCAGAAGAGATGCAGAGGCGGGACCCTGATTGGACAAGCCGCTCCGGCCCAGCCAGGGTCCCGGGCTCTTGCTCACCTGCCTGCACTTCTCCTGGAGGCCGCCAGGCTTAGGCTGCAGCAACAGAGCTCAGTGGACCAGCTCCGGCCCCCAGCAGGGAAGTGCGGGCCAGGCGAGCTGCAGAGCTGGCCCTGGGAAGATCGCCAGCTGAAGGCGGCAGCCGGTCCCCATCTGGCCCAGTCGGGGCAGGGCCATCGCTTGCTTGCTCCACGCACTCCGGGTTGGCTCCGCTGCCTGCTCGGTGCAACCGTGGGTGGGGCGGGTGCAGGGCACAGGCAGGGCCGTGCCGGTCCGCGCTGGGCACAGCTGCCCGTGCGGTCAGCACCCCCAGCCCCAGCCCGCTCTGCCCCAGGAGGCCCCTGCCCAGTGAGCCCTGCACCGCCCTGGTGTGGCTGCCGCTGGGGCCCGCAACCTGTCCTCCTCCGTCGGGAAGGCAGAGCGGTTTGCCGCGTCGGATTGGATCGGCCCGGCAAGCCTGGCGGCCGCACAAGCCACTGCTTAACTTGTTGTCTTTCCCTCCTCACTCCGTCCTCACAGGATATCTCGAGAGTAAGTATGAGGCTCGTTCCGGGGTCTGTTTGCCCCGAATCCGTCTCTTGCGGGACGCCGGTGGAGCGCCCGGCAGTCCGGAGGCGCGGCTTCTCCTGGAAGCGGCCTCTCCTGCGGCCTCGTCCCCTCCCTGCCGCCCGCTCATCGCGCTCGAGCGGGGGCTCCCCTGGGCAGCGCTCTCTGCCCGCAGGTGCCCTTCCCGCAGCGTGGGGTGGCATGCCAGGTGCCCTTCCTCGGGCCGCCGGGGCCCCTTTGCTGGGCTTGAAGCACGTGCCCGGATTGTGCCCCACTGCTCTTGTGGTTTGTTCCCGAGGTGCTGGCTGGACGCCGGTGCAGATCCGCCATCACACGCCTTGCTTCCGCGGTGACTCTCACACTGCATGAGAGCAGCGAGCGCCAGACACGCAGCAGCACCCGACTCACGTCCGGTCGCTCCCCCCAAGTGGGGACACGTGCCATCAGGGGGTGGCGGGGGAGCCCCCGGCGAGCTGCACGGCTTTGGGACGTCTACCAAACACCAAGCAAGGGTGAACGCCCAGCCTTGCCGCAGGTCTCCCCCGAGCCGGTCTCCAAGGTTCGGCGGTGGTCAGCTGGACTGCGGGATGCCCCTGGGGCCAGGCAGTGCGGCTCCCCGGCTTAATGAGCGCTCCCTGCCGTGCGCCAGCGGTCCGGTGCTGCTGAGGAGGGCCGGCCTTGTGCCTGGCCCCCCTGCCTGGGACCCCTTGCCTGCCCCGCGTGCCCCTTTCCCTGCCTCTGGATCCCCGGAGGGGGTGGCGGGTGGGGCTCTGGCTGGGCCGGGGGTCCAGAGCTGGTGGCCAGGGGCACCCCCCCTTGCGTGCATCCTTCAGGTGTCCCACCCTGGGGACTTTTCCTGGGACTCGGAGATGCCCCACGTCACCCGGTTGGAGGCCCCTTCGAAAAGTCTTTGCCAGCTGCAGGAAGCCAGAAGGGGGGCTGGGGAGGGAGGTGGCAACGAGGCAGGTGTGTGCCCCGGGCATGTGGGTCCCCACACAGGCGGGGGGGGGCAGGCACGAGGAGCATCACATCGCTGCCCGGCTGCAGTGAAGGAAGGACGCGGCAGCTCCCGGTGTGGTGCTCCTTCCCCGGGTGGCTTGCGGCAGGCCCCCCACAGCCGAGCGCTCCGTGCGCGTGCTTCTCCGCCTGCTCCCAGCTGATGGGGACTTTTCTCTCCGCAGGATGAAGGACACGAGCCGGAAAAACAACGTCTTTGCGCAGTTCCGGAAGAATGAGCGGGACAAGCAGAAGCTGATTGAGACGGTGGCCAGGCAGCTGCGTGGCCTCATCAACAGCCACCACTCATGAGCAGGGGCCGCCGGCCGCCGTGGGGACCTGGGGGCTTTGCCTGGCCGTGCTGCCGGGAGAGGGGGCGGCCCTGCCCGGGCCCTTCCTTGCCCCTCTGCCCGGAAGGTGGCAGCCCCCACGGCCGCAGTGGCTTCACCTGCTCCTGCGCAGACCACATCGTCCAGAGATCGGGACCGTGTCGCACATGCTCGGATGAGGCCCGAAGCCCCCAGGCTGGAAGGGGGCCTGTGGAGGCCGCGGACGGCACCCACCCAGGCTGGGTTCTCGTGGAGGTTTGCAGCGATGTGAACGCCCGGCCTCCGGGCCTCCTCCAGGCACCCGCGGGTCCCGGGTCCAGCTGGCTGCCCTGTGCGTGGGGTGCGGCCGTGGACGGCAGGGGTGCGACTGCAGGGGCGGGCGGTCCAGCACTGCTCCACAGGGTGGGCTCCGTGGTCCTCAGATGTTCCCCTGGCCCGGCCTTCCTGGCATTCCTGCATCCTGAAGGGTCTCTAGGCCACACGTGGCCGTGCGTTTGGCGCACCTCCTGCTGTGCTGCACCGAATGCGTGGAGGTGCTTCCCCGGGCCCTTATCCCGCCTGTGCTCAAGAGCCCCCACCCCCCCGGCCACGGACGTCTGGACCGTGGGGCTTTCATTTGGCCAACAGTGGGCTTGTGAGGAGCAGCCCCGGGATCCGTGGCACGTCTGCCCAGCCACACCACTGAGGCGCAGAAGCCACCAGCCACGCAAGGCGAGGGAGGCCATGGGCTGAGCCTCCCCTGCCCACCTGGACGTCTCCAGGGAGGCCGAGGCGTCCCGAACCAGGTGTGGGCAGAGGCCTGAGATGGCGGAGGGCCCCCTTTCCACCCTGGGGGGGCCCAGTCCACCCGCCCGCTCGCCCTGCTTTGCCATAGCTTCAGAGCCCTGATATGAAAGGGTGTGAGCGGGGGCTCCTGGAGCAGCCCCCAGCGATGGTGGCGCTGCTTCGCCTCGTGCGCTGCACTGTCCCTCCTGGCTCTCCTCTCGCTTTGCTCCAAATGCAGCCGTTTCTTTCTCTCTGAAGAACCCTCCACGGCTAAGCCTTCCGCGGGATCGCCGGGGGCCGGTGGGCACGTGCCGGGGGCGGTGCAGAGGGCGTGTGCCTGCTGGGCCTGGACACTCGTCCCTCTGGGTCGGTGCTCGCCCAGATGTTCAGTCCGGGGGCCGTGCCCCAGCCGCTGTCCCGGCAACGTCACAAGGGCGGGCAGCTGTGGCTTCAGCAGCACTTTCGGTGACGCCGCCTGCTTGGGACCAGCCGCCTTCCGAGCCATTTTTGGGGCTGCGAAATGAAAGATCCGCAGGGGCTCCCCTTCAAAATCCGGAGGCACGGTGTGAGGACCTTCCCCAAACGAGGCCTTGCTCCGGTCCTTCGTAAGGCAGAGAACAGAACAGCCGTCGGGAGCCGTCCCGGTGATTCCGGTCCCGCTTCCCCCGGCTGCTTCCACGCGCTGCCTCCCGCTTTGCAGTAAGACCCGTTTCCCGCCTGCCATAACATGCAGCTGTTTGTGCGCAGAGAACAACTCCGCAGGCGCGACCCACCGAGCGGTGGCGGTGCCTTTGCAGAGCCCCATCCCTGCCTGGTTTGTGCTGCTGCTCTGGGGACCGTGCCCTGCGTGCTTCTCGCTGAAAGTGTGGCCCAGTAACTGAGTTTGCTAGGAAGCCACGCTCCTCTGGTGGCACAGAGAGGTGCCGGCCAAAGGAAAGAGCATTGGCCAGACCAGCACTGCTGGGGGGAGCGGGGGGGCACTCCTCAAATTCGTGCAGTGCACGTGGGTGTGCATGCGGAGTGGGAATGGTGCAGCCGCCTGCACAGGACGCCGTGCACGCTCGGTCGTACGTGGGCCCGGGAGCTCTGCGCTTTGGGGTGCTGCCTTGTGCCAGGAGGCGGCAGAGCTCTCGTGCAGGGCAGGGGGCCCAGCAAGGCCAGAGCTCCCTCCCTTTTCTGGGTCCCCCCCCACACCCCCAGCGAAATCAGCTTGGACCTTCCAGCGTTCCTCGCGCAAAAGGGGGGGGTGCTGGCACGCCTGACCTTGGAGGGAGGTGCCCCCAGCATCGGGGTGCCCCTTTGTCCCACTGTCTCAGGCGCCTGAGAGTTGCCCCACCGGGAGGGGCCCGGGCGATTTCTTCCGGGGCCACACAAGCCCCGCAAGGCTCAAGCTCCGCAGCCCCCGTCTGTGCCAGGCAGGGCCCGTGTGCCGCTCTTTACACAGTGCCCACGTTCAAACACCTGCCTGCCCAGCCGACGCGAGGGTTGCTACCAAAGCCCCACGCTGAGCGAGGCCCGCCGGAGTGCCCCCCTTGCACCCCCGGCCCTGCCCGTGCTCCTGGCTGGAAGGACGAGCACGTGGCGGCTCCCCTCGTGGGCTGCTCTCAGCCGTTCCCCACCGGTGAGTCTCCGTGGTGCAAGAGAGCGGCTGAGGCTGCGGCGTCGGAGGGCGCGCTCCCTGGCACTGCCAGAGATGCCAGGAGGGCGCGGGGGCCGAGGGTCTGCTCAGCCCCCTCGGAGCTTCCGGCCTCCCAGTGCCACCGGTGGAGCCCTCCGAGTCGCTGCTCCAGCTTCCGTGGGGCAGTGCCCGCAGGGGCCGCCAAAGCGAAGCAGTGCCGTCTCCTCGGCGGGGGGCCCTCCTTCGTGGCCCCACGTTCCATTCATAAATCCCCATCTTGTTCCGCTCTCAGCTCCTCCCTTAGCCCTTTCAGAGCACCTGCTTTCTGTGGGGCAGGTGGGGATGGCGCGAGGGACCGGTGGGGGTTCCTTTGTGCGGAGCCGTGTGCTCAAGGAGAGACGCAACGCAGCACGATGCAGTGGGGGCCCTGTCCTGGCAGAAGCGATGGAGCCCGCCCGCCCGCCCGCCATGCCGAGCCAGGTCTGCCCGGAGCGGAGCGCCCTGGCATCCGCTGCAGCCCTCGGAGGAGGCCTCTGGGCCGCCTCCTGCCCCACCGGCGTGCCCGACGAGCCCGTGCTGCTCCGCTGCTGGCTGGTCCCGAGGAGGCCGCCGGCATGCAGAGACTTCCCCGAGCTCACGGGATGTTGCCTTAGCTCTGCTGCCGCGTGTGCGGCTGCGCTTGGGCGCTCAGCGGTCTGGGGGTCCGGATCTCCTTTGCCAGCCACGGTTTCGCAGCCCGCAAGGGCAGCGTGTTTGCTGGTGGTGCTTCCTGCCCTCTGCCCCCGACGCCGGAGCGGGGCCTCGTCGCCTCAGTTCAGCTGCGGGAGTCACGGCATGGAAGCCCTCCCGCCACCTCCAGGCTCCTTCCAGGGGGCCTTCTCCGGCCGAGGAGAGGGGCTTCGGCATGGGGTGGTGGCCGTCACTGGCATGTCATGACTGCCAGCTGGGCATCCATGATGTGCCACTTAAAGAAGCGCGAACGGCCCAGTTCCAGTGAGGCTGATCTCTCCACGGGGCGGCCCAAACCCGCCCGTCTTGGCCTGCCCCCGAGGGCAGCCGCTGTGTGTCCGCAAAAGCCGTGCGGCTGAAGGCGCCTCCGGCAACTCTGAGATTTGGGGGGGGGGCAGCTTCAGCAGAGCCGGCCTCCAAGCCTCTGGTCACACAGTGCAAGCGAAAATAGAATTTGGGGCTCGGCTCCTCATTGGCAGTTTCTTCCAAGCAATACGGAGAAGCCGTCCTTTCGGCCAGTCGCCTTCCCTGGTTGCGAGAGCGAAGTGCGAGGGAGCGGAAACGTCCCCGTTGGTCCTCGGCCGTGGCTGGCCTCTGCCCGGCAGCTTGTGGATGGGGGGCCCCTTTTGCTCGATGGGAGGCAACGGGGTGGGGGCACGAGCCAAGTCCGCCAGCCACACGGCCTGGGCAGCCCCGGTCGTGTCCTCACGCCCTGCGCCACGTTCCAGGCAAGGGGTGGGGGTGCGTGCCACGGCCCCCTCCTCGGGTTGTGCCACGCTGCCGCTGTGGAGGGTCACAAGGTCGGGGCCTCCAGCTTGCCCGCCGTAGCGGAATACCGTGTGCCTGTTGCATCGCCCCGGAGCCTGGCGGGCCGGCCGGAGAGCTCCTCGGAGCACGCCCTCAGCCGGCAGCGCGGCGGGGCCTGGCGGGGCGGCTCGGGGGCTGCGTCTCTCGCCGCACCGGCTCCTTCCGGGCACCCTCGGCAGCATCTCCCCATCCTTACTCTTTGCCGGAGATCGGAACAAAAGTTCTTTGCTGCTTTTGCACTTGGGCTAAATCTGATGGCACTTTTCCATCCTCGCAAGGGAAAATTCCTCCATTATCTTGTCATGTTGTTTGGTTTTTATTGCTTTTGTACGTGATTTTTATTTTTCTAAGGCAAGGCTGTTTGTTTAAACAGAAACTCTCTTCGAGTGTGACAGTTGTGGGTGGATGCGGGCTCGCGGGGCAGACGCGGAGGCTCACGCTCCGCTGCCGTGGCAGAAGATCAGGCGATGCTTTGGCAGCCCGTCAGGCGTTGCGCAACCCCTTTCATTTCGACAGGGCTGCGCCAGGGAAACGGTTGGCAGCTGCGCCTGCCCCCTCCCAGCCACGCCGTCCGGTGCTCCCATGGCAGGGCTGCTGCTGGTGGCTTTGCATGGGCTTTGGGGCAGAGGCCTCCGAGACCACCCTTCCCTCCGAGCCGGCAGCCCTCTACAAAGCGGGTGGCAGCAGGCTTTGGAGTCGCGCTTGTCGTGTGCCGTGGGCTTTCAGAAGCCCTCTTGCCATCCCTGAAGAAGGCGGAACAGCTGCTTTGCAGGTCCGAGTGAAAACGGCCACACGGGCGGGCAGGTGCTGAACGCCGTGGGCCATTCTGTGAGTCCGGGGCTTCTGAATGCGGAAGGACCGTGGACGAGCCCCGCTTGCGTGGGACAGCCGTGCTTTTCCTCTGGTCAGGAAAAGAGCCCCAAATGCTTCCAGTTTGTCGGAATTTTGCATCCTTGTCTCGCCACAACCACACCCAACACCCAGGACTTCTACTTGCTTATGTATAGGTGTCTGCATGACCAGACACACACACCTTTTCTTGGGCATATTTTGTTCTGGCTTATTTTTATTTTGGAGAGAGAGTTTCATAAACTAATGTGGTTACAAACAACTTTGTTGCACAAGTCATTGCACAAAAAGGGGAATGTTTAGCACATGGAAGTTTAACCTTAAAGGGATCTCTCTTGGGGAGCATTAGAACAGCTGCTGATGTAAGAAGATGCAGAATGGGGTTGCATTGGGTATTCCAGTTAGCTATTAGCACGTTGATTTGAAATGTATGTTTATTATCCCGTTGTAACTTTTATTAAAACCAAGTCATGGAGCGCTGTGAAAGTGTGGCTTTGTTTGCGCAGCTCTTGATGGGCGGCTGCACGCGTCCCGCTTCCCACATTTCCCCCCTGTCCCAGGCGGAGACTTGCTTGAAAAACTCCAGGAGTGCCACGCAAAACCCCCTCGGCGGCATGAAAGCGCCGTGCCTCCGAATCGGGGCAACGCACCGGTTGTCCCTTGAGGTCTCCCGAATGTTCATGGCTGCATGGGGATGCCGGGCACTTGGCACATCCCGAGCACACACGGGAGAAGCGTGGGGCTTCCCTGCACAACAGGGAGCGAGTGGGGGGCTCCTGGCACACACGTCCGGCCGCCCAGTCTGCGCCGGCAAAGCACGCAGAAGGACGCAGTGCCCGGCTTCGCTTTGCGCCCTCCCGGTGCTCTGCGTGGCACAAGGGGGGAGCCGCCCCCTGGTCTGAAGCCTCAAGTAGATTGAACTGAGTCTTCCCCATTCAGCTCTTCTCCTGCCCACCCTTTTGTAAAAAGGTACTTAAGGAGTCCATTAAGCAGCACTTAAGCCCAAACAATCCAACCTGCTCACTTACCTTGCAGGAGAAAGACCTGAGCTGCTTCCATGCTGGTCTTGGGCACAGTTAAAGGTTCCCTTTTATGCACTGAGATATCTTCAGCATAAAAGGCCAGCTACAAACACCATAGCAACAGCCACCTTAAAACTCTTCCAAAATACTTCATTCATTCATTCATTCATTCAACTTCTATCCTGCCCAATAGTTGAAGTTCTCTGGGTGATTCAACAATCCATTAAGATCCAATCTAAAATACATCATATAAAAAGAACATTAAAAAGGTTGCCATGCAAAATATAACACCAAAATTAATTTAGATCTAAAATTAAACACAAATTTAAACAATTTAAAATTCCAGTAACTCACAATAAACCTTGGGACCTGATTAAGCAGCTAACAAAGCCGCAGTTAAATGCCCTGTGGCAGTGGACTGGCTTCACTGAAAAGCTGGCAAGGCTGGCACCAGGCGGGCCTCATCCCATGACTGGGGGGGGGGGGGGAACCACCACTGAAAAGGCCCTGCTGCCACCAAGCGAGCCCCCCTCAGGGTGGCAGTCAGAGGGTTGCAGGTGACAAGTCAAGCCTCAGAATTCCCTCGTGGGCTCCAGGTACGTGAGCAGCAGAACAGCTGTGGCTGATATTGCAGCATAAGCACCGCAACTGTCACAATCCTGGCTCTCCTGTTGTTGGCTTTATACAATACATTTTGCATTAATACAATATATTACATGGAAACATAGAAGCAGAGCGAGTCAGAAGGGGTCTCCTGGGCCATCTAGTCTGACTCCTGGCTCCAGCCGGCCCCACTCACGACATGCCCAGCATGCGCATGTCCAGCCTATCCTTGAACACCCCCACTGATGGGGCCTGAACAACCTCCTGTGGAAGCCCATTCCATGCCCTCGGGGTCCTGACAGGAAGTGCTTCCTGGCATCTAAATGGATCCCTGAGCTTTGCCCTGTTGGAGCCCGTCCTGCCTTCCTCTGCAGGGGAGAACAGGCCTCTCCCCATCTCCATGTGACAGCCCCTCACATACCTGTATGTGGCCAACAGATCCCCTCTGAGTCTCCACTTTCTTACATAAAATTTAAGGAAATTCAAAATGCGAAATGCACACATGTTATGCATCAGCTCTTTCTAAAGGAATTATGCATATACATCAACAAAGGCAGCCTCATATCCACCTGCATTTCTAGGTAAAAATTGCATCTAAAGACCATCCACTGAAACACGGAAAGCTCCGTGAAGCTCTGCATGCGTTGTCTTATCACAGGTGGCCATTCATCCTTCCACTGCAGTAATCTTAATTTTGGCTCTCAGAAGGGTATGGAAACGCCTTTTACATTTACCTTGTGTTAATTTCCAAGAGAGAGGCAGATAAGTAAGAATATGCAGCATTATATAATGAAGAACTTTCATCACAAGATTTATCCGCATTGTTACCTCCCCCAAAAGGAAGTGGCCACTGGGTATGAATAAAAGCATTTGCTGCATTGTACCCAATAACTGACCAATTTAATTAAGCCCTGATAATAAGATCCAGTATACCAGAAGCATCTATTTTTGCTGAATTTCCTAAGCTCCCTTAACCCCTGCAAAATAGATGGCCATGGGCTCCACTTACTGGGCAAAGCAGCGTGTTTGGTATTCCAATCTAGCGGAAGATAGTGCCGATCACAGCAATTCACTGCTTTATTTATGCACTGCCTGTAGCCTGAGTGCTGACCCCTCGTGCCCGGGCCTGGGGACAGAAGCTCCCCTTCGCAGTCGGTCACAGGTCTCTGCTCGGGCCACAGCGGCCACCCGGATGCGGGCAGGGCACTGTGCCGCACCGCAGAGGCCCCGGCCGGGGTCCTCTCGGGCCCGAGCCTCCACCCCGCAGGCGCCTGGACCCGGCGCCTTCTGGAAGCCCCCTCCGAGTGGGGCGAGCAGTCGCCGGGCCGCCAGCAGACTGAGGCCGGGAGGTCCTTCCGGAACGGCCACCCCGCAAAGCGGGTGGGGTGGCCTTTCTCTCGGCACCCGTGCGGCGAGCAGCTCTCCAGGAAGTGCGGGGGCTGGATGCGGGCAGCAGAGGAGGCTGCTCCGAGGCCTTCCTCCAAGGACGGCGCTGGGATAGCGTTCCCGAAGGAGGGGGGCCCCGGAGGGCTGGGAGGAGCCGGGCGCGGGCAGCTCGGGCCAGACTGCCTTCCCTGCTGGTCGTTCGCCGCCAAATCACAGCTGCTCGCTGCTTGGTGCTCTGACTCCGACCTGCCGTTCCCCTTTCCGCACCTTTCCCTGCATTCCCAGCGAAGCCGTCGCCCTGTTTCCGCCAAAATGCAGGCTGCAGGCTTTGCTCGGGGTGAACGAGGGCAGCCTCCAAGGGCGTGCGCCGTGACAGCGAGCATGCCAGGCTGACCCAACCGCCAGCAGCTTGCATGCATCTCCAGGCAGGTGCATGCAGCACCTAGCCAGGGTCTCTTCCTTGCTTCCAGTCCCAGGTCCTTTGCCGCTTCTCCATGTTTGCTCTGTCTCCGGGATCATTAGCACCTCGGGGAGCGTATGGCTGCACGGCCCTCCACGCTGTGTCTCCAGCTGTGCCCCCCGCGATGAAGGCCTCCCTGGGCCGCTTTCGCATGCCCGCAGTCCTCCGTCAATGCCTCTCCTGAGGCGGTTTGTCAGCAGCGGCATCCCCCTCTTGGGGCGAGTGGGGAGATGGCACTGTTGTGGGTTTGTGAGCAGAAGCCCTTGGTGAACTTCCATGTGCCTCGGCGCACCAAGGAAGCAGAGCGGGGCACCACTGTTGGGGGCCTGGCACTCCGGAAGGGCCAGAACCGCTGTCAGTGTGCCAGCCTTGTATGCGCGAGGACCAGGGCCTGGCTGCTGCCGGGGGATCATTCCATCCATGAGACACTCACCCGAGGAGCCTGCGGGCTCGTTCATAGCGAGTTCATGCCACCACTGCCAGGAGAAGGGGAACCGTTTCCTGTGCAACGTGGGCAAGTGGGTTCCTATCAGGACGGGCGAGTGAGACGCGTCAGCACAGTCTGCAAAAGACCTGCAGCAGGGCTGGAAGGGCTGCGGCTGAACGCTCCGCGGCTCTTCCGGCCACCAAGGCTCCGGGCTCTTTAGCCAGACGAGGGCAGCCACACGCGCAACACGGGTCAGCGGGCGGATCGCGCCAACACGCAGCAGTCTTCCCTGTTCCGCAGCCAGGTGCCCACAAGTGCTGCAGGTGAGAGGAGAGACCTGCTCCAGCGCAAGGGAGCAGCTCTGCAGGCAGAAGGTCACGCTTCCATTTCCCGCAGTTAAAAGGGGCTGATAGGAAAGAACTTTCGTCCTGCCTGAGAAGCTGTGGAGCTGCTGCTGCTGCCGCCAGCCCGAGCAGGCGATATTGGGCCCAAGGGGCGATCCATTGGCCCGGGCCCTTCGCCCAGTGCAGCCGAGCAACAGGCTGGTTCTTGCAGCAGCAAGAGAGAGTGCGTGCCTTGCCTCGCTCCCCATCCCACGCTGCAGCCTCCGCTTGCGGGCTGGCCTGGCGCTTTTTCTCTGGTCTAGACAGGTTCTCCCCTTCTGACATGCTCTCCATCTTCCCATCATTTCCCAGGGAGCTGCACCTATTAGAGGCCACCCTAACTGGATGACGGCTCCCGCGGGCCATCCGTCAGGCCGATACGCCATCCATTTTCCTGCTGGGCAGCAGGCAATTAGGGTGCAGGCCGTAAATCACCCGCCCCCCCCCGCCGACGGCTGTCGTGGCGCTGGAGGGTCTGCCGGCCCGTGGCAGGGGCCGCTGGCTCCAAGCGCCTCGCCCTCCCGGAGGCGAAGCTGCCGAGGGAAGACGAATCGCCCTCATTCCGCCTCCTCCTCCCAGCCCGTCCATCTCCGCCGTGACAGGGGGCGGTTATTGGATCGTGCTGCACGAGGGACCACGCGGGGTTATCGCTCAAGGTCGCTCTGACAAAGGAGAGTGTTAATGACCCCCCCCCCCCCGCCCGGCCAGGCCGGCTCCTCTGCTTCCATGCGAATTGCTGGGCTGGGCCGTTCAGGCTTCCAGGGGACCCTCATGCCCCACGCATGGCTGTGCGTGCACAGCCCGCCACACTGGCTGCCCGCCATGGGCCTGCAAGCCCGGCCCCGCAGGGGAACAGGCGTCCGCAGCGAGCCTTCAAGTCTGGGTCTGAGGCTCGGCAAGTTCGCCCCCCGCCCAGCGCAGCCCCAGCCAAGGACCCGGCATGCTCCGCGCTCTCTGAATGTGAGAGGAGTGGGCTCCCGGGCCACGAGCTGGAGCCGGCTGAAGACCTGCCACGGGAGGGAGCCGGGAACTGTGGCCGGCAGTGGGGAGAGGGCTGCTCCAGGAGGCCCCGGGGCCCTTCCGCTGGCCGAGATCTTTGCTTCCACGTGGGCTGCTGTATCACAACACGTGTGGCCGCACCTCAGTGCAAGGCCACCTGTTTGCTTCACGGATTCCCATTGCAAGAGCTTGCAGAAAGCCTGGCTCCTCAGACCGTCTTTGAAGGAGCGTTCTCTCCCTTTTGAAATGGCCACCCGGCTACTGACAGAGCAGAACCGTGTGATTCTTGCTTGCTTCGCTTGAGGATCTGTGACTGTGGGTGTGTTGCCGAAGCGGCGCCCCTCGGCTGTTCCCGATGTCCGAAAGTAAAAGTCCCTGCTGCTCCGGAAGGGATTTTACAGCCGAGTCCTCCGGGATGCCGGAAAGGGGCTGGCGAAGTTCCCCCTGGAGGAGCAGTTGCCATGCCGGGTGTCCCTTTCAGCTTAGAGGCAGGGAGAGGAAGGGAGACATGATGGAGGTGTTGAAAATTAAGCCTGGTGTGGAGAAAGTGGGTGGCGGGGGGGGGCCTTTCCTCACTCTCTCGTAATACTAGAACGAAAAGGGGTCACCCTTGACGTGGCAGGTGGGAGACACTGGATGGATCCAAGGAGGGCTTCTTCACGCGGCCGAGTTACACTGTGACTTCCCTTGCACAAGACACAGCGAGGGCTGCCCACCTGGGTGGCTTTAGAAGGGGCCTGGAGCCACTCGTGCAGACACATGTGATCCGTGGCTGTGCGTGCCAGTGGCCATGTATTACCTCTGATGCACCACGTGGCCTGGGGTCTCCATAGCTGAGGGCCCCTGCTGACCTCGATCCGCCTGGACCCTGCAGCCTTCACCTGGAGCCATCCTCTGATGGCCACCTCCAGGAGATGCCCAGAAAGAGGCAACGAGGAGCAGGGCCTGTGCGGTGGCGGCCCCGATTGCCCAATGCTCTCCCTGCTGAGACTCGCCTGGCACCAACACTGCCGTCTCTTGGTGTCAGGTTAAAACTGCCCTCTCTTCCCAGGCATTTAATGGTGTTTAAGGGCACGTGGTGGATTATGTCTGCCATTTTCATTAGGTCTGGTTTTAAATATTCAACTGTTTTCTCTTTGTGTATATTGGAATTTTTAGCTCTTTTAAATTTGTGTGCTGGAATTTTATATGTGCTTTGTTGTGTCTTTTGCATTTGATTAATTATAAACCTCCCAAAGAACTTGAACTTTTGGTCATAGAAATGGAATGAATAAGCAAATAATAGAAGAAAGCAAAAACGTCAGCGGCAGTGCCAGCCTGTGGCCCAGAGATTCGGCAGTGGGAGGGGGCTGCTGCCCACCCCCCGCCCTGCTTGTGGGCTTCCTGCATGCTGCCCTGCCGTTAGCAAGACCTGATGCAGCTCTTCTTGCTGCTTCAGAGTCGTGCAGAGGCCCATCTGTGCTTCCTCCTAGCGAGGGCGAAGGGCAGACTGGCTGCCTGTGTGTCGCCGGGGGATCCTTCATACGGCAATGCCTCCTGGCAGCACGACACCTGCCTGGGAGTCCCCTGAGCTTACCCACCTGCCCAGAAGAGCCCTTGTGCCCCTGAGCCTCCCAGGCCCAGCAGCGCCCTCGGCACGGGTCCCAGGAGCTGCACGTCCATACACCAAGGGGCTCCCGACGAACTCGAGCAGCTGAGCTTCCTGGGAAGGAGCTGGAGCTGGAACAGCCCCATCTGTGGCAAGGCTGGGGAAACAGTGGGTGCCCCCCCATGCCCGCCAGGGGCTCTCAGCAGTGACTCCGGAGGAGCGACCCTTGCACAAAGGGGCCTGGGCGGCACGTCCCCTGGGATGGCTGTGCTGTCGACTGTCGAGCAGAGCTGGCGCTTCCCCGAAATTCCTTGGGGTGCTGCAGCAGCCAGTGTCTACTTGAGAGGGCTCTTGAGCACCTCTCCCTCGGTGGGGTCCAGCGGGGACATCCGGCATCTCTCACCCCGTGGAGGGCAGTGCCCGCTGCCGCAGCACCATAACCGACACTTTGCTCGCCTGGGAAGTGATGGCCGCGTCCTCGGGCTGCTGCCCCCCTCGCATTCCCTTTCCTGGGGGCTGGAATGGGCATCGAATGCCCCCTGCCAGCGAGCCCTTGTTTCGTCAGCTCAGCAGTGCCAAGATGTCCAAGGCCTCATTGCCCAGTGAAGGGTCTCTGAGCGCCCTGGTCTGCGCTCCCAGCATCCCCGCCCCTCCGACCTCCTGGTCTGTGACTTCCAGCCTGCCTTCTGAGCCCGTGAATCCCTCGTACGTCTGGGCTGTCTCTGCAGAGGTCTTTCCCATGATCCAGAGTCCTGTGCTGGCTACGGGGCTCTTTGGCCATCCTGTGTATGTTCAGTGCAGTCTCACAGAGCGCAATACATCTTTATTCATTCCCCACTGTCTCCATCTGACAAGGTATCTCTGCATATTGCGCAGACCGTATCTTGCGGGGGGCTGTTCCACGGGTGTCCTGCTTCCCCGGGCAGCTGTTGGACCACTGAGTGAGCAGAGCGCTGAGCCCAGCTGGCCAACGGTCTGCTTCAGCAGGTCTCTCCTTCTCTCACATTTGGATTAACATACATCGCAGTAGGAATTAAAGTAAGATTAAGATGTGCAACATCAGCCCGTTATATGCAACTCTCGCAACATTAAAACCAATTGAAGACCACAGTAGCATGCAGAGCCTAAAACAGCCTTGCTTAATTCTCTTAAGTTCATTTTGCAAGTTTTGCATGCTACCCTGGCTTGGAGGGCTTTGGCCCCTGTGCTCCACCGTGCCATCCGCTGGCCTCCCACCCTTGGGAGCAGGTGGGTAGCCTGCTCAGGAATCGTTCAAGGAACTGCCTGGATAGCTCTGGGACCCACTCCCCGGAAAAGCCGCCCGCCGTCCGCCACGGAACTTCATGCCTCTCCGATTCTAGGCAGCTCCTTCCCTCTCAGGGTGCGGATGAGGCTCTGTCAATCGCGCTCCAATGGCCAAACCTGGAGGGATCTTTCGAAATAATCCTTGTTGCAGGTGAAGGAGGGAACTCAGCGATTGAGGAACCGTGAGGCAAACTGCCAAGCCATGCAGCCTGTCTGACGGAATGTGGACGGGAGCAAACCATCGCTGGGTTGAAGACAGGCGGCTACCTTCCATCTCCTACTCCCAGCAGAAGGGAGTGAAGGAGTCGACTTGCAGTTCTGGACACAGGGCAGGCCTAACAGGTCGATGAAGATTATCTCACGCACTCGTGATGCATGTGGTGGGATGAGATGGGAGATATGAAGTGGGCTGACGAAAGTGCCTCGTCCCAGGAGGGAACTGAGAGGGCCATGCCGGCCGAGTTGGGGCACAGGAGCCGATTAGTCTGCCTGTGCTTTGGAGAGGTTCTGATAACTGCAATAAACGAAGGAATCGCCTCACGCTCGCGGAGTCTTGGTTATTGAACTTGAGGAGAAGGATTTCCGCTGCTTTTCGCGCAACACGGGGAAGGCGGGACGGGGCAGGTGGCTCCCCCGCGCCCGCCGAAGGTCAGCGGCTGGTCAAAGGGTCCTGGCGAGGCGCGCTCACACCAGGCGCGCCGGCGAGCGAGGAAGAAAAATGGCCCGGCGCGCACCCCCGGGCGCCGGAAACCGCCGATTAGCGCGGCCAGGGCGGGGTAATTGCCGGGAAATCCATTACAAGAGCGATTACCAGCGGGCGCCCCCGCCCCCGGCCCCCCCCCGCGCGGGGCTGCGCTCGCAGGCCGGCCCCTTCGGCCTCCGCGCCACGGCTGAGCGAGGGCGCCGCGCCCGCCCCGGCGAAACGCGCGTGGATCCCCGCAGGGGGGCCGGCCCGCACCGGGGGCTGCCGGGGGGGCGGCGGCAGCGCGCCTCTGCCCCCACGGGCGCGTGTCCGCGGTGCACAGCGCGCCTGCCTGCTGCGCTGCGCTGCGCTGCGCGCGCTGGTTGCTGCTCCACAGGTCGCCGCCCGAGGCTTCCGCGTTGCTTCTCCTCCAGCAGCCCCGTGGGGTGGGCCAGGCGGAGCCGCGGCGCCTGGTCCGTGGGGCCTTCGGGCGCTCCCCTGGGGCACGAGGCCTGCAGCCCAGGCTCCCCTGGCCGGGCGGGGCTCTGCCCCCTGCCCACGAGTGGCGGGGCAGGCAGCGCTCCCCACTCGGGCCCTGCTGGGCTGCCGGGCGAGAGGAGCCGGCAGCCATCGGCGAGCACGATTCTGCCCGCCCCGCTGGGCGAAGCGCTGGGCCCTCCCTGATCGGTTTTTGATGCACCGCCTGGAACGGAGCTCCTTTCAGGGCCGATTGTGCTCCATTACGCAGAGACTTAACACATTAATCTGCATTTGTAAAAGCCTCTTGGGAATGATGGATGGGGAAGACCGGGCGGGCTGGCGGTCCCTCTCCGCGGCCAGACGGCGGTCTTGCACCTTCCCTTCTCCTGCCGTCTGTCTCGGGGGGCATTCTCTTCCCGGCCTTTCACCCGCAGCCCATCAATAAAAACCGAGAGGATCTGCGGAAGGGAAGGTAGCGGGAACGCACATCTGTCTTCGTCAGAGCCATGGGCTGCGCTCGCCTCTTCCTGCGCTGGAGCTTGGCTGGGAACGGGCGGGGGGGGGGGGGCCGCGGCGCTGTTCGTATTCGCTTGTCCGCAGCCCACAGGGCTGGCAAGGGCGGTGGGTCTGGGGCCGCCTTCTCCCCTGTCGGAGAGCAGGAAAGCTCTTTGCCCATTCAGTGAAGGGGCCGCACCACAGACACTCCGGTGGGCAGCGTACAAAAAGCGAACAATGACATGCATTTAATTGCAAAAAGCACGAAACCCCCACGTGAAGAGCTAACTGTGACGCCACGCCACGCCACACCACGAAGCGCAAGTTGGACGCACAGCCTGCAACGCCGTGAAGCCCCAACACCGCAGGCCGGGGCACATCCTGGTGCCAGGAGGCCTTCCTGCCGAGGATGGTGCCACTGCTGGAGAGCTTCCCCGGGGACAGAAAGTCCAGGGGCTCGTCCCCCCCCCCCAATCTCCTTTTGAAAGGCCCAGGCTCCCTTCAGGGCACGGTTGCGCTCCAGGGAGCTGCAGGGCAGGGCACATCTGCGGCCAGGAAGGGGCCACTCTCTTCAGGCCCTGCTTGCCACGGCGGAGGGCCTTTGGCTGCCGCACTGCAGTCAGCATCCGTGGGGACGTGGGGCTGGCAGGAGATTCACGAAGGCCGGGCGCCTCCGCACTGCCTGCCGCTGGGCATTGCCCACGCTGCCTCGGCCGCCCTCGCCTCTTCCTCCTGGCAGGGCTCCCCGAGTGCATCTCTGAGGAAGCACGAGGGCACAGGTGGGTGCGGATGAGCAAAGGCGGGGTCCTTCGGGCCACCCGGTCGCCAGCTGTGGAGGGCATCGAGGGCAACCATTTGGCAAGGCCTGGAAATGGGCAGGATCAGAATGCCCACTCTGGCCCAGGACACGACTCGGCGAGCAAAGCCACGTGGCCGAATGCGTGGTCAGCCTGGCTCTCACTGCTGCCGTCAGCCTGGAAGGCAGGGGCCCGAGGAATGGCTTGCTGGAGGGACCGGGTCTTCCCTCATGGACGTGGGCATTAAGAATGCATGTATTGAAGACATGCATTATTTTCGGATATAATGGCTTCCAAGGCTCTTAACCCCGAACTCAAGCAAACTGAATCGGAAACTTCGAAAACTGCAGCCATCGAGGGCATGCCAACCGCAGGTGAAAACAGGGAAAATGCCGGATATTGGCCAGCCAAGGGCTCCCTGCGAAGTATCTCACCCGAGCAGCAGCCGTGGGGCCCTGGAGGCGTCCCCGGGTGGGGGTCCTGCTCCCGCCCCTGCGGCCCGGCCATGGCTGGGAGGCCTGAAGGCAGGGGCACCTTCGTCCGTCCAGGCAGAGCAAGCAGAGCTCCCTCCTGGGGGGGGGGCTGGTCCCCAGCTATGACCCCCCTAAAACCCCCCATGCCCCTCAGGCTGGCCTGGTAGCACCAAAGCATTAGCCCCCCTACAGCTAAGTCAGGGCGAAGGAGGGCAAAGGCGAGAGGCGGGGCGTGGCAGGAACCCCTGCTGCCATTGGGGGGTGACGAAGGTCTTCCATGAAAGTGATGCAGTGCCTGAGGGGGGCCGGAGCAGGTGGCCCCCTGCCCCACACTTCCGCGATCCTGGAACTGCAGAGGGGGCAAGGAATGCTCCGGCACACCCCGGCTCGCCACCGGAAGAGACATCTTGGCGCTCCCCGTGCAGCCGCCCCACCAGGAACGACCAGAACGTGAGGCGGTCTTCATTGGCTTTATGTTGCAAATCCCCTGGGTGCTTCACCAGCGAGTATTGCAGAAGTATAAGGAACGGAACTAACAGATACCCGGCGTGTCTCGGCCTCAGCCCACCAGCGGGCTCTGCAGAAGCCGCGGCTGATGGCGCTGCAGCCCAGGCAGAAGTCCCGCAGAGCCGAGGTGAAGCGCAGCCCTGCAGCCTCCCTGCCCCAGAACGGCTTTGGTCGTGCCACGGAGGAGACAGTCAAACGCAAAAGAGTCCAGCCATCCAGGTGGGGAGCGCACAGTCCTGGGAGCTCTCGCTTCTTTGCTGTTTCTTTTGAGAAGCAAGTTGAGCCGGAAGCAGAAATGGCTCTAAGTTTACTCACAGCAAGGCTTCCATTTTGGCCAGCCCTCTGAGCCAGAAGTGAATTTCTCCCGGTGGGACTCTCCTGGGAGCTACGACTTCTGACCCAGAAACGGGTGGCCACTGGTGACTCCCCGCCTCAAGACAGGGGCACGAGCGGGCACTGGTACGCAGAAAATGTGCATGACCAGCATGTGCAGCTAGCGGCAGATTGTGGCACCTGGGGAGGGTGGTCCCCTCCACTGTGGGGACTGCTGCGGGCCACTCCAAGGCCCATCTCTGTCTTCTTCTGCCTCTTGACCTTTGGGGCAGAAGCCAGACGGTCCTCCTTGTGCTCAGTGTGGGGCTTCCATTTGCATGATCACAGATGAATTTTCACATCGGCTCCCCAGTGACTTTCTCAGTGGTTGCCCCTGAACTGGGATGGCTTGCTGGGGGATGTGCTGGCTAGCCCAGCCTGCAATTTCCAAGAGGGGCTCACAACTGCGCCCCCCCCCCCATCAGTATCTCTCCCAACAGGCCTTCCCTGATAAGCTTTGTGTGGGTTTCTAGCCACCATTTCAATTGTTGCTGGTTTTAATCTCCTGTAAACTAGAGCCTTGTGAAATGGGGAGGTATATAAAAATTAATCAAATAAATACACATTTGCAAAGGAAATGCGTTCTGCACGTGGCCTGAGGCAATGCAGCGGTGTTATTCCTTCTGGTATTCCATACTCAAACTGCGCCAGCACCAACGGGTTCCGGGGCGAAGCCCGAATCTGACTGGGTCGCATATGGAGCCCCTGTGGAGATGGGATGGATGAGAACAATTCACGAAAACACGAAGTGTGAGAAGAGAATCGGGCAGAGATTTTGAGGCCCCGCGGGCTGGAATGATTTAATGAATCACAGTAATT
The DNA here is from genome assembly GCA_023646645.1 of Varanus salvator macromaculatus. Classification (NCBI taxonomy): domain Eukaryota; kingdom Metazoa; phylum Chordata; class Lepidosauria; order Squamata; family Varanidae; genus Varanus; species Varanus salvator. The sequence goes on along the minus strand of JAIXND010000772.1, from coordinate 1,274,860 downwards.
TGACCGGGGAAGAACAAAGGGCTGATCCTGCAACAGCAGCGAGGGAATTGTCCTCGGGAGCAGAAAGCGATCCTGGCAGGCATCTGACCGGCGAAGGCCAAGAAATCGGATCCAGGCAGAGTCCGGGGGGGGGGGGGGGTCGTAGCATTTAGTGAGAAGCTCGCAGCCAAGGGGCAACTGAGGCAGGGCGCGCGCACAGCCTCGGGTGGCCCCGGACGGAGCTGGGGCGCCCGCTGCGCGCTCTTGCGCTCTTGCGCCCGCGGGCCGAGGCCCACCCAGCCCCGCGGACCGCAGGGAAAGCGCGCGCGCGGGCAGGCCGGCTGCGGGGGCGCGCGCGGGGGGTGCGGGGGGGCGGCCAGTGCCCCCGCGCAGGCCGAGCGGCGCCCGCCGGGCAAAGCGCCTCGGCGAACATGGGGCGCCGCCGCCGCGCTTCTGGACGCGAAGGCTGCGGGCAGCGCCCGGCGGCTCCGCGGCTGGAGGCGCTGCAGCGCGCAGGCCCCGGCACCTGGCTGCGGCTTCGGGCCCGGGCGGCGGCGGCGGCCCGTGGCGGAAGTCCTCCGTGGAGCGGGACCGAGCTGGAGGTGGGCATGGTCGTGTGCATGCAGCTCACGGGCGCGTGTTTGACTTCTGGTCCCCAAGGTAGCCGCGGAGAAAGCAGCCGCCTCTGGTGGGTAGCCGGGCAGAGGAGGGGCCCCCACCCTGCCGCCTGACTCCAGGGGGAACCTCCCCGGGCCCCAGAGACAGCCTTTGTCCGCCCGTGGCGGGGAAGGAGCGGCGCGCCTGCCCCGGACGCGCTCCTCGCCTCGGCGGCCTCTCGGCCACCAAGACCCGCCGGACCGCGTCTGCGCAGCCCGCGCGAGGCGCCTGTGCTGCAGGATCGGGATCGCGTGGCTGCGCGCAGAGAGGGGGCGCCGCCGGCCTTGGTCTCTCCGCCGGCGCCCGCGCGGCTTCTCCGAGCAGGGGGCCGCTGTATTCCGCCCGCGCCGCTCCGTCTCGCGGGCCCCGGCGCGTCCCCGCGACGAGGCTGCAGGTCCCCCGTGGCCCGCGGCTGCCCCGGTGCAGGAGGGACGGCGCCGGGAGGCGAGGCGAGGCGGGGCCCGCGTGTGCCCAGCCCCGGCGCCCACCGAGCGCGCCTGCTGCCCGAGCATCTCCGCGCGGAGCGGGTGGTCCCCACCGCCGGGCGCCCGCGGGCATCTTTGCACCCGGGGCCGCTGCTGGCACTCGGCGCTGCCTGAGAGCGCCGGCCCGTGTCCCGACTCCCCGCGGCCTTGGGAGCCCACGGAGGCGTGCGGGAGCCAGTGAGCTGGCCCGCAAAGAAGCGAGCGCGGACCCGCTCCCGGTGTTGCAGGGCTCTTCCGGGGAGCCCCGGAGGGGAAGCCGGGGGGCCGGGCCGGCAGGCCTGGCGGGCCGGCGCCGCTTCCCAGCTCTGCGCTGTTCAGGTACTGCCGCGGTTTCCCGAGTGTGGACGCCCCGCTCTGCCCCACACAGCAAACGAGCAGGGCGCAGCCAGCCTGCCTCTCGCTCTCCCTGGCAGCCTTTGCCATGGCGCAAACGGGAACTCGCACGGAGAGGCGCTCTGCGCAGCCCCCGGAGCTCTGCGTGCAGGGCGGCCGAGGCTTTTCAAGGGGAGGCCGCCGGGATGGACAAGACCCCCCCCCCCCGTCGAAGCTGGTGAAATCGACTAGCGGCAGCAGCGGTTCCGAGAAGGGCCTCCGAACAGTCCTCGATTACTTCGGGGAGCCGGGGAGCTGCGGCGGCGGCGGCGGAGCCATCGCGCGAGCCGGTTCTGCGGCTTCTGATGGCGGCCGGCCGTGCTGAATGCCGCCCCTTCCTTTGCCGACCCCATCGGCCCCCCGGCCTTGCAGGCTCCTTCATCCGACGAACTCCTAAATCCAGATAAGGGCCGATTAAGGCGCTTGATAACCGCAGCCCTCGTCATCAGTAACGGTGTGATGAGTTATGGTGCGTCCCGTCTTTCGCTTCTGCCATACAGAAATGCCTCGAGCAGAAGGGAAGAGAAGGACACGGGGATGGGATGGGTTTGGTGGGCTTCATTTTGCTTTTATTCAGTCATCCATAAAATTCAAAAGGGTTCAGATTGGGGCGGATTCTCCCACTCCTCCAAGCGATGCTCTCCCCCACCCGGCAGTTCACAATGTGCGTTTGTTAACTTATCTGCCTGGATGGAATTAACTTTAGGGGGGTTGCCGCCCCCCTCCCCAGTTACTTAATGAGCTAAATTTCTGGCTTCAGAAGACTTGGACATTTGATTAAAGCTGTTTTGAAAATAATCTTCTAAGTGGCATCTGCAAATGGAATTTTACTGACGGTGCAGCTCACTTGGGTTCTGTTCTATAATGTTGGCATGCCTTTAAAATTAAAAAAGTCCCTAGAACTTTGGCGAGAAATAAATCAAGGAGCAGTTTGAAATGCGGCTGTGAGGGCAAGGAGGGGGCCCATTCCAGGGAAATAAACCATTGGCATCGTGTGGCCCCGTGCGCATCATGTGCGGGCCGCTCCAGGTTCATGCTTGCAATCTTCCTTCGTCGTTCTGGCCGGGCGAGTTTTGCGTCGGGTCTTTCTCCATAGGAGAAGTTCGGCAGAAGGACCGCTGGATTCTCAAGCAAGGGCCTGGCGCAGGAGAGCTTTCCAAAGTGGGGGCCACTTCCCTTGAGCAACTTATCATGGCTTGGTTCATTGGTCACCATCCTGCCACGCTTCAGTATTCCAGCAATTGATAGGAATATTAATTATTTTCTTTCAATGTAGCTGTGTTAGAAACTTTCAATGGTAATACGAAATGTGTATTAAACAAAGCCAAGCACAACAATAGACAAGAGGCCTGAGAAGGCGAAGCGGCTCCACACGCAGAACGGTGCGGAGGTCTTCGCTTTGCCGTGTCACTGCTAATTCCATTTATGGTGCCGTTTATTGGTGCTCCTGGTCTTTGGTCACAGCCATGGAAAGCAGCTCCACCTCATGGAACTGGATCCGTGGTGGGAACTGGTGTGGGAGGAAGTAAGGCAAAAGAAGCCATCTTGACAGCAGTTCTAGCCCAGGGGCAGGCAATTCTTTGCTTTCAAGGAAGGAGCATAGCCGCAGGTTTAGGGTGCTTGAGGTCAAAGGGTCCTCGGGACTCTTTGCTGGTTCAGAAACGCGGCTTGCTCTCTGTGCTGTCGCACGTGCCCATTGCGCGTCGGAGCCCTTCTCACGCCCTGCTCCCAGGTGAGGCACTGCATGTGCCACTCCGCTCCTCCCTGCTGCCCCTTTTTGTGCCGGCCGTGGCTTCAGCTCAGGTTGGGGGCTGACGCTGGCCGGGAGACGGGGTCACCATGGAGCAGAGCGCTGGAGCCCTTTCCTCTGCAGGGCAGCTGCCGTTCGGCCTCCGGACAGAGAGCGCGTCGTGTGGATGTGACGCAGTGCTGGAGGCCCCTCGGATGCGTCCTGGAACTGGCCCAGCTCAGCCTGCGCAAACACTTGTCCTGCAGGTACCTCAGCATACCCTTACCATCCTCCCCAGCCAGGGGAGCCCATTGTCTGGGGTCTTAGGATGTGGCCTAGAGGGCTGGGGAAGGCTGGGGAAGGCTGCCTCAGCTCTGCCCCGTGTCCCAAGACAACCCGACCCGTCACGAGATGAGGGTGGACCAGGGAGGGCATGGGAAAGTGCAGCCGTGCCGAGAGGCAGCCTGGAAATTTGGCGGCGGAGCGTCATCTTTCACCTCCGGTCGGCACCGTCTACTTTCCTTTATGGACTTGAAACGCAAACGGTACAGGCGATGGGCGGGAGGGGGAAACACAGTGCCTTGTGTCACGCCCTGCCTGACCGAGTTGCGTGTTCTGGCCTGGGCTCCAGGTGAGCCGTGTCCCAGCAAAACGCGCTTTCGCATGTGCGTGTCTGCAGGCAGCTCGGGGGCAATGATTGCCTCCCTTTCGGGCTTGGCGAGCAGCAGAATCTGGACTCTCGTTGTTGCTTTATCTCTGCTTCTCATCATAAAAGTCTACCGACTGCGGCCGAGGCGGGTAAATTAATTGGACAAGGTGCTTTCTTCCCCCAGATACGGTTCAGGTGTCCAGAGAAGAAACAATGGGACCCTACAGGCCTTTTTCCCCCGAGGTGGGCAGTCTAGAGAGCTTGCCCCGCATGACCTCAGGCTCTATTATCCGAATTGCCCTGCGAGATCCATTTCCACTTAGTGAAACCTGGAGCTATTCAACAAGCGAGTTTTAAACTCCTCAAATTGCTTAGACTCACCAACTATTTGCAAAGGAATAATACTAACAAATCTGATTTTTTAAAGCAGTGCTAGTAACCCTTCATCAACTGTCTGAAACGTATCTCCAGTGAGGCTGTCCTGCCCCGACTCTGTTCTGGTCTCAGGTTACGTTGGCATTTGAAATGCACGGGAACATTCAGTGGAGTTATTTTCCCTCATTAGCTGCATAAGATGTTTCTCGTTATGGCTTTTTAATTTTATCAAAGACTGCCTCTTGTGTAGAATAATGGGGGCTGTATTCTTGCAGCGATGCAAAAATTCGAAAAAAAGGAAAAAAGGACGCGCCAAACTGAGCAGTCTGGGCAGGGGGTTCGGGTTTTCCACTCTCGGTGGAATCCTGTTATTTAAGGTATCTAAGAGAGTTTGTACTAATGGGGAAGAGAAGGTTTCTTTCAAACTAGTTAATGATACTTTTTTCCTTCCCAAGTTCTATCCGTTCCGTCAGCTTAAATGCAAAGACATTCAAAGTGCTTCACGATTATTTTTAGAAAGTTCTTAATAAGTGCTGTTTCATCAGGAATTTATGATGATCTGTCTCCATTAATACAGGAGTGACAGAACTACTTTTTAGAAATTCTGTTAAAATGATACATTCAAACGACAAAAGGTTTCTGAATACTTATTTATGAGGAAAATATTTTTGAATTTGTTTATCTACATTTATAGGAATGATTCGTGTTAGTTGAGCAAAAGAAAACGATGAGAAAAAGATGAGCACGGACAAGCCTCCCCCTGCAAGCAGATGCCGGAGCAAGACGGGAGGCACAGTCGCTTCGCCGCTGCATCCGCCTCGTCTAACAGTAAAGAATTAAAGCCTCTTTTTACTCGGAAATGGTTTCGGATTATCTTTATACATTTTACAGTGCTTAACAATATAACAATGCAAACTAGTCTCTTATAGTGCTTTGCGATAAACAATATGAATTATCCTCTTAGAAATAATTTGGTTATTTAGGAGGCTAATTTGAACAAGGAGAGGCAAATGTGCAGAGAAGAGCGAGGGTTTGCTCAGATGAAGCGAACGGCGCAGCTCTCCCGATATTCGATGAACAAAGTGTGTATTCATAAGGCGCATATTGTTTTCCGGGTCGGGGGGAGAACAGCCCGTGTCCCCCATCGTTTCCAGCTCGGCGGTGCTAGTGAGAAAAGCAGCTTGCCCGCCCTGCCTTCTTCGGCCCCTTCCCCACAGAACGCGCTCAATTAGCCGGAAGAGGGGCTCCAATTCAGAGCCCGTCCTCGCTTCACAGTCCGGCGGGCCCGTGGCAGGGGCCTCCCTCCGCCGGGGCTCTTTCCCTCACCAACCGCCAGGGATCTGTGCTGGGGCGGCATGGCGTTCGCTCGTGCCGCGCTTGTGGGGTCTCGGTGACTCCCTTGCCGGGAGGCAGAGCAAATATGGTGAGTGGCTCCGCCGTGCAAAGCGGAAGCACCCCGAGCGGGAGGGTGCCTGGCCCAGGCCGTGGAGGCACCGGGGACAGCTGCTCTGGGGGTCCGCAGGCAGATACGGAGGGGAGCGCTTGCCAACTGCTTGGCGCAGCAGCGGGGTGCGGCTCTGGCCAGGCTTGGTGCGGCGCAGCGGTGCTCGACGTGTGGGTGCACGTCTCGGGGCTTACCTCGCATGTGGGGTGCCGGGGCCGTTTCCTTGGCTCTGCGTGGTCGACGCCGGCCGCACCAGCCGCTTGCCGGCACCAGGCCGCCCGGCTCGGTGGTGGGGCTGTCCCCCTCCTCATGCCCAGCTCGGCTGAGCTGGTGCGTGTCTCCGCTTCCCACGCCGGGTCGCGCTGCAAGCCTCTCGCTGTTCTGCATTCCAGCCTTGCCCAGAGACTGGATACTTGCCCACACGTATCCCCCAAATACACCTGTCGATCCAGGCGTGCTCCTTCCAGGTATCATTCACCTTTAAAGCCCTGCTTGGCTGGGAGCCACATATTTACTGAATCATTCCATTACTAGACTGCCCAATAGCCAAGCTCCGGGAGGCTGCAGCAGTTAAAACCGTAAGAGATGGCCTGTGATACATTATAGTGCGAAATGACAGTCTAAACTGCAAATAAAACCAAAATACAACCCAGCAGCAAAGCAACCACTGAAAATGTCATAACGGACTGAGAGCAACAGTCTGAAGGACTAAACTTCCTGGAAAAATCCAGTCACGCAACTAACTCCCAAAAGAGCACAGGGTGAGTGCCGGACAAGCCCCTCGCTCGACAACCAGGCGCCACAAAAGAAAAGTCAGGGGCTTCCGGAGGCACCTGAGCAGGATCTTGGGGTCTGGGCAGGTGTCTGCGGGGAGACGCTCCTCCGGGTCAGCCAGGCCCTTAAGGGCCCTGCGTGGTTTTGGGTCAGGCCTGGCCTTGACTGGAAGCCATGCAGGCGGTGGAGGACGCGCCTGGCGGGGCATGCCGGACCCTCCCCACTTGTTGCACTTCGGGAGTAATGGCCGCCGGGTGTGCAGAGACGAAGCCTTCAGAGGAACCGGCCGTCTCGCCGGAGTCTCTGGCTGTTCCAGGAGGCCAGCTCACGCGTGAAGGCCCTGCCGCTATCCAGAGGAGAGGGGAGCTGACCGCTTGTGGCAACTGCACTGGGGCCACCCCATCCACATCCAGGGAAGGGCATAGCGGGGGCAGGGGGGCATACTAAGCTGGCCCGAGGTGCCCTGGGCCATCAAGCCCACCAGCTCCCCCAGGGACAGGGCTGGCTCTGAGACCACTCCCAACACACAGCCCCAGACCTTCGGGGGGAGGACGGCCCCCTCCAGCCATAGCAGAGCTGGAGGACACCCACTTCAGAGCACCCAGCAAAGATCGGCCCAGGTGGGATGGCCGTGAGGGCAGGGCCTTTTCAGTGCTGGCACCTTGATTATGGAGCGACTCTCCGAGAGGATCTGCAAGACTTTTCAACCAAGTGAAGACCTTTAAAAAAAGAAAACGACATCCCAGGCTTTGCAACTGTAAGTTTCATACAGTGTCTAAGTTCTGATTTTCAAATAATTGCATGCTTACTAGCACCGTGTCCCGTTTGCACTGGATTTGATATTTTTGCCCAGACAAGACGGAAGTGTTTCTGCACAAGATGAGCAGCAGCAGCCAGTCACCTGGCAGCACAACCATTGTGCGAGTTGGCTTTGGATCTCGTGATGGAGTGGCACACCAGGGTCTTCAGCCGTGTTATTCTATGATTGTGCCATAGGGAAAATAAAATGAAAATAAAAAGTGCTTTCAAAACATACCTTTTAACACAATTCATAAGCAAATCAGCCACATTTATTTATTTGTTATTTAGGATATTTCTAGCCCATCCAAGCACTTTAGCCTCTGGACGGCTCACAGCAAAATTGGGTTGTTCTTCATTTTATTCTGCTTCTAATGTTATTTTCATGTTGTATTTCTGTGGTGTTCATTTTTACTTGTCATCTAACAAAAGACAGCTTTTGTTACTCTTAGAATGGCAGAGCTGGAAGGGGCCATGAAGGCCATCAAGTCCAACCCCTGCTGCTGCAGGACTCCAAGTCACACCGCCCCACTCAGGTGGCTGCCCAGTTTCACCTTGAATGTCCCCAGTGTGGGAGAGCCCCCCACCTCCCCAGGCAGCTGGTCCCACTGTCACATTGCTCTGACAGTGAGGAAGCTTCTCCTGATGTCCAGCCTGAATCTGGGTTGCCACAACTTGAGCTGATTCTTCCGTGTCCTGCACTCCGGCATCAGCCAGAAGAGATCTGGGCCTTCCTCTCTGTGACAGCCTCTGAGGGACTTATAGAGGGATCCCATGTCCCCCCTCAGTCTTCCCTTCTCAAGGCTGAAGGTGCCCAGTTCCCTCAGTCTCTCCTCACAGGGCAGTGCTTCCCAACCCTGGATCGTTTCTGTTGCCCTCCGCTGGACCCTCTCTAATTTTCCTGCATCTTTCTGAAATGTTGGTGCCCAGAACTGGACGCAGCACTCTAGGCGAGGTCTGACTAGTGAAGTCTACTGGCCGATCTACACCATTTGCAATGCTTGCAAAATAGCAATAAGGCGAATTGGGCATGTGTGTGTGGTGCAGGGACGGGGGGTGTGCATGAAGCGGTTTGGACGGGGGGAGCTGTGCGAGAGCTCGGAATGAGGGGAGTGGGGCCGAGGCCTTTGTGGGAGCGTGAGGCGCTGTGCGGGGGTCCTCGGCTGCAGTGGCAGGGGCCTGGATTCCAGAAGGGCATTACGTGGATGCTGGGCAAGGTGGCTCCTGCCCAGCCTGGGGTTCTGCTGGCTGGTGGGTACTGGGAACTGCACTCCCCGCATCAGAGGGCACCAGGTTGGGGAGCAGGTGGCCTCAGGTGGGTGGCCCGGGTGGGGGCAGCGGCCGAGGCCCTGCCTCAGGTGGGTGCTTCCCGGAGGGAGTTCTGCTGGGAAAGGGGGAGCAGCATGGAGCGGGGCTGCACCCGAGGATGCCTCCTGGGGCCCGGCGGCGGGCTCTGGGGTCCCAGTCGGCTTTTCTGGTGTCGGTTCTGCGGGGTCTGCTGCCAGCGTGGAACGGCGGACCACCCGTGAGACGCGCAACCCCTTCACCCTGTTCCCCGGCTGATCTGCGTCTTGTCTGAGTTGCTGCTTGGATTCACGGCCGCCGCGATGACTGAGGCTGGGCCTGCCATGTGGAAGGGTGTCCTTGGTGGCCAGTTGTGGGGAAGGGGCAGGACTGGCCAGTGGAAGGCGCCCGCCTGTCTCTGCCGGGCGGCCACTGATGCGTGGAGTGGCGAACTCCGCACCGGGCTCTGGCCCAGCTGAGCTTGGCCCCAGACCGCATGGGTGACCCCATGGCCACACTGGGCTGCGGTGCTCGGCGGTGGGAGTGACCGTGAGCGTGAACAGAGATCGGGCGACCGGTGGGCCTCCGGGCCGCCTGCCCACAGGAGATGAATGAGGAGGCATGTCCTGTCAGTCTTCTGCGGAGCCGGCCTGCTCTGCCCGGAGGAAGCGCCTGCCCTTGCCGTCTTCGTCTTCGGCAAAGCGCCCCCGAAGTTTCAAAGGAGCCTTTGCCAAGCAAAAGCCGGGGCTTCTTTGGCGGGGGGCTCAGGGCAGCCCAGTGAGCGCCTTTGTGCTCTGCAGCCAGCCTCGAATAAAGTCTGGACGGTGCCCAAGAAGCAATTTTCTCAAGCAAAATCACAATGCAGGCACAAAGGAGGATATCGGGAAGATCTGGCTCCTTTCTCTGTTTGGCATCCACACGAAACAAAAGGGAGACAAGGAAAACGGAAGAGAATCACCTGTTCCCATACAATCTTGGGAAGATCAGGGTCATTATCCCCAAGGCCTGGCTTTTCTAAAGAGCTTTCTTTAGACACTGACATCTTGTTCCAAGTGAGATTGTCAGGTGGGACAGTCTCATTATCATCCTCCCCCCCCCACGCCGTTTCTCTCTTTCCTAATTAAAAAAATGCAGCCCCCCCCCCCGTCACGATTCCAGCCTCAACGCTGCTCAACTTCAAAAGCCGGAGAGGGGTAAACAAACAGAGCCCCCCCCCCCCCAGCACGGCCAGAAGCAAGCCGGGCTCCCAGGGCGCTTTCCAGGGCTCGCTCCCCGGCTTGACAAAGGCCCGGCTGGCCAGCCATTCTTCTCCTTGCCTTGATGGATCCCCGGTTGCGGAGGCTTCAAGGAAATGCTCTCTGCTCTTTGTCACCAAATGTAATTCGATAAACTCTTTGCAAAAACACGCCAGTTTCTGATTCTGCTCAAAAACTGTTACCGGCAGGGAAGAAGAGGGTGAGATATTTGAGATGCTCAACTGAGCTTCTTTTTTAAAGTGGAAGAGGGGAGCAGCGAGACAAGTAATGTGTGGAATCGTGATCTGTATATCCATTGGAAGCAGTGGTGTGTGTGTGTGTGTGTGCGAGAGAGAGAGAGAGAGAGAGAGACAGAGAGCGCATGCTGTCCATGATCATAACTTTTAAATGCTCGGGAATCATTGCGCGGCGCACGGACGGCAGACAGTGTTCCCCCACTGAGCACAGGCAAGGCCTGCCCCCGGCTCGCTCTGCCAGCGAGCGCATGGAGGAGGCGAGCGAGGAGGCGGTTGGGCCAGGCAGGTCCGAATGGCCGTGCAAGGCGCTCGGTTTTGGGAGGCGGGCAGCCTCCCGATTCGGGGCACCAGGCGTGCAGGATCCATTCTCAGTGGCCTCAGCAGGTTTTGGCTCCGCTGTTTTGTTTTCCCCTCTTCCATGCCTTTCTCCCGGTTTCACTTTGTGCTTCCGACCTAAAGCAGGCAAACTCTGCGTGTGCATCAGGTCCCAGCGTCCTGACGGTAGCAAGCGAGCATGAACACCAGCTGTGAATGGCACTAGCGAACACGGTACAAATTTGATCCCAAAAGCTTGATTAATATTTAAAAACTAATTCCTGTGGGATCAGGTGCAGCAAATTTCAGCAGCATTTAGATACAATTACCTCTGATTTAACCATTGATGCAAATGCTTGAGCACTTAAGAGGCCAACGTGAGCCATGTGCTTCCTTTATCCACCCCGAAATTTAAAAAGGGGCAGGAAAGCCCAGTGCTGACCGTGATGGCAAGGGAAAGGTGATCTGTGGGGCGCAGGCAGCCACTGTGCCCCCCCCCCCAACGTGGGAGGGAACCTGCAGGGCATTTGCCCCAGTGAAAGGGTCCTGGCCGGGGGTCAGGGGGTGCACCCGGCCTGCCCAGCCGGGAGGAAAGGCCCCTTTTGAGCGATGACGAGAGCTGGATCGGGTGTTTGAATGTAGAGCCTATTTTAACAGGGCAGAATAGAGGAGAGGCGGGAAATGCACAAGCGGCGCAAGGCTCACAGTCCACGCCACTTAAGCAGCTGGAAGCCCGTGGACTCAGCAATGCAATCCCGTATGTGCACATGGGCGGTCCCTCATGTGGGAAAATGAATAGGGCCGTTCACATGGCAGGACTGTGGCCGCAGCGGTAAAACGGGGCCCGTGCTCGCTCAGCAAATGCGCCCCACTCAGAGCCATGTTTGCTGCAGGGGGACCAAGGGGGAGGAACCCGCGGTCTTCAGCGACCTGCCCTGCATGGGGTCCTGCAGGCCTTCCCATGCAGCAGCCCGACGACGACGGGGCTCCTCGGCCGCTCTGGGCAACAACCCCCAGATCCTCCGGCACGACTCCAAGGATGCTCACAATCGCGTTGACGGTGAGGCGAGTGCAGAAGGACTGACGTTTCATGGCGAATGTGCTGTTACATTGGCCGGTCCGGGAGACCCAGCAGCGGCAACAGCACGTAGAGGAACCCAGCGTGATTCTCCAACAGCATGCTCCAGTGAGTCAGCTGGCGCTTCCCAGAATTATGGCGAAAGCACAGCTGTGAAGACCTGAAAAGTCAGAAGAGCGATCGCCTGCATGTCATAATGGGGCCCCACCTTTCCTCTGTTACCCTCAGGAGACCACGCCTGATGCCTGTCCTTTTTGTGGGCTTTGCAGCATGCCTGCTGGGTCGTGACCTTCAACTTTCCAGTTGGCCTCCTGGGGCCGAAGCCGCCAAGGAAAGAACAGGGGAGAGGATGCCAGGGACAAATTGACCCGGAAGGACACACTCCAACTGCACTCTACCCCTGCAGTTCCTTTCCGAAGTGAACAAGCCAGGGCCTAAATATGAGCCAACAATGTGACGCAGCTGCAAAAAGGGCAAGTGCTATGTAGGGATGCATTAAGAGAAGTATGACTTCCAAATCACAAGAAGTGGTAGTTCCTCTATACTCCTCACTAGTCAGACTTCACCTGGAATCCTGTGTCCAGAGCTGGGCACCAAGGTTAAGAAAGATGCAGGAGAATTAGAAAGGGTCCAGGGCAGGGCAGCAAAAATGATCCAGGGTTTGGAAGCACTGCCCTGTGAGGAGAGACTGAGGGAACTGGGCACGTTCAGCCTTGAGAAGGGAAGACTGAGGGGGGACATGGGATCCCTCTATAAGTCCCTCAGATGCTGTCACAGAGAGGAAGGTCCAGATCTCTTCTGGCTGATGCCGGAGTGCAGGACACAGAATAGTCAAGTCAAGTTGCAACAACCCAGATTCAGACTGGACATCAGGAAAAGCTTCCTCTCTCTTGAAGCAATACCAGCTGCCTGGAGGGGGCTCTCCCACACTGGAGGCATTCAAGGCGAAACTGGGCAGCCCTCTGAGTGGGATGGGGTAACGTGGTGACCTGCAACAGCAGGGGCTGGACTTGATGGCCTTCATGGCCCCTTCCAACTCTGCTATTCTATGATTAGACATTCCGCAAACTCCGTTTTCTGCGTGCTGTCCTTGTGCGGCTTCACCCACATAGTGGGAGGAAGGGATTTGCTTCAGGGGGACAAAACGAAACGCACTGGTGAGGTGGGGTCTCGAAAACACCCCTCTGAGGGCTGAGGATGCTCATTGTCCAAGGGAAGATGGCGGACTGCTTGGATCGGAGCGGCTGCGCACCGGAAAGGTGGGATCGGCTGCCACTCCCTGCTGCGGGTCCCACTCGTGATGCGATTTCTCTGCTCGGCACTTCTGGATGAGCGCCTGGAATGTCCCCGGGAAAAACCGTGGCTTTCTCAGCAAGTTGACTGTGACTGTCAAAAGTGTCGGCAAGATGCGCATGGAGGCCCTTCGCGCCAATGTTCTGGGACATTGAAAAGTTCTACCGATTAGGTGGCGATTGTTCCAAATGGCTTGCACCCCGAAGGGGAGCTGAAACAGGGTGCGTGCCCTGGCACAGTGCTGGGAGGAGGGAGACTGCCTCGTGGACACACCAGTGGCCATCTCAGAGCAGCCTCGGGGCAGTGCCACATAGAGCGAATCGCGAGTTGAGTCCCGGGGTGAGGAAAGCGGGGAAGAGGGTGGGCTGAGCTGGTTGCGGGCCATTTTGCTGAACGGAGTGGCGGAAGAGGAGCGTGGCTTCCGCGTTGCACATTCATCCGTGGCAGACCCTGGACCCAGCCACCCGGAGGCCCCGGCATTCCCAGGTGGTCAAGGCTCCTTGCGCCAGCCCTGCCCCCGGCCACCCACCATTTCACAGGGACCCACGTGTGCGTGTCGTGCCGCTCTCCCAGTGCTGTCCATGCGGCTGAAATGCTCTTGCCGCAGGCAGCAGAGGCCTGTGCTGGGAGAGGCTGGCCCGTGCTTCCGTGTTCGCCTCCCGCACTTTGCCTGTGGCCCTCCCCCCCACCCCGAAAGAGGCCCTTGAGGGCGCCTCCAAAACTGATCTGGGTCCTCAGCTGGGTGCCAGGCATGGCTGGGCCTGCGCCTCCTGCCACCAGGCCGGCAGGCTGGGCTGAGAAGCCCTGCAAGCTGCTTCCCGTCTTGGCCCCAGAGCTGCCCTTGCCACAGCCGGCAGCACCGCGTCCACACGTGATCGTCCTGAAGTGGGGCCTCCCCCCCCCCGGGGGATCCACTCCGCTCTGCTGCAAGTCTGGCGGCTGGGGACGGCCTCCCTCTGCCACCCAGGGCAGCTCCTGCGACTGAGGTGGCTCCAGCCTGGAGCTCCCTGGTCTCCTCCTGGGGCTGCTTCCGGCGACTCTCTCTGTGCCCCCCTTCCCTTCCCTTCCCTTCCCCCTTCCCTTCCCTTCCCTTCCTTCCCTTCCCTTCCCTTCCCTGGCAGCACACCCGCCCTGCCAGCGAGCTCCTTCCTCTTGGCCTGCCCTTGTGCTCTCAGGGTGAACGCTCCCGGCAGCACCTCTCTGCCCATGGCCGTCTCCCTGCCGAGGCCGTGGCTGGACACTGCCCAGAGCGTGGGGGCCCCTCGGAGCACAGCTGGGTGGGGTCTTCGGGGGCTCAGGTGACCTCATTCTGAAGTTCCGCGAGGCCCCAGCACAGCCTTCAGTCCATGTGGAAGACGTGCAGGCCCAGGCCCAGGGTGGCACTCCGGGACGGAAGTGAGCGCGACGGTGGGAGTCCGGTAGAATCCAGGCACCGGAGGCAGCACCAGTCCTCATGGAGGCTTAGCCGGATCCCTGTGCAAGTTCTGCCAACCTTCATCCACACCTGGAAAGCCTCAGGATCGGAGCTGGGGCAGCAAAGCTTGTCCGACCAAAGGCTGCTCCCCTGCAGCTTTCTAGCTCTGCGGCCGCGTAGCCAGGCCTGTGTTCCACGGACCTTCCCTCGAGAGCAAAGACAGCCACATGCAGCAACTGGCAAAGGAGATCTAGACATGCCCATGGCGGGCATGATGTGAGTGGAGCTGGCTGGAGCCAGGGGTCAGACTAGATGTCCCGGGAGGCCCCTTCTGGCTCGCTTTGTTTCGATCCCCCAAGCTGCGCCTGCCCACACGCGCACACATTCACCTGACCCCCGCGTGCAAATTTAGGACAGCTGCCAGGGGAGGCGGTTGCACCCCCAGGGCGGAGCGCAGGGCCGCCGAGCGCCGTTGCGTGTTCCCTGCGCGCAGCGGGTGGAGAGCGGCTTCCCTCGCGCGGCGCGGAGAGCTCCCGGCGGCGCGCGGCCCGGTCGGCCACCAGGGGGGGCAGCAGGGCCGAGAGTGAGAGGAGAGGGCCGCGCCGGCGCCGCGCGGGGCACCGAGCGCGGCCGCCGCCCTCCTGGGAACAGCGGCGCGGTGGGGCGAGGGGCCCGGAGGGGCAGGGAGACGCCCGGGGCGCCTTCCTCTCGCCGCCCCTTCCCCAGCCCGCTGTGCTGATCCGGCCCGGGCGCAGAGGGTCCCCGGCCGGCGGCGGGCTTCCCCACGTGTCTGCCGCCTGACGGCAGCTCCCCGGATCCAGCAGAAGGGGCCGGGCGCGTCCCGGCTGGCCCCTCTGAACTGTCCGCGTCCACGCCCTTTCCCACCCGAAGCTGCCGCGGCAAACGTGGGGCGCGTCCTGCTCGCGGCTCCAGGGCCTCCAGAGCTGGGGAAGGGAATGGGCCGCGCGCGGCCCGCCCGCCCGGGCTCAGCTCGTAGCGGGACCAGCGTCCAGCCCCGTCCCGCTCGCTGAGATCGCCCGGCCTGCAAGCTCTCTCCGGAGGCCAGCGGCAGCGTGGCGGGTCGCAGAGCCTCCGGGCAGGCTTCTCGCGGTGCCCGGCCCTGCACAGCCCGAGCAGCAACCCTGGGGCAGCAAGCCGGTCAGGGCAGGGACGGAGTCTCACAGGTGCGCGCGACCCTGGCCTGGGGGCCGCGCGGCCGGCGCTGCGTCCGGACGGCACCGACCGCGCACAATCGCGGGCTTTCTGCAGGGAAGGGTGGCCGCGGAGCTGCGAAAGTGGCCGCGGTGAGCGCCTGCTTGGGGCTGCGTGTGCGCGGCGCGCGGCCAGGAGATCGCGCGTTCCCTTCGCTTGCAACGGGCGAAGTGCGACTTTGCTGTTCGCCTCCAACCAGCAAGTGCCCGTTTCAGTTTGGGCGCGTGTGTCCTTTTTGGCAAAAAGGGGAAACCGAAGCCATTCGGGCACCGCCGCAAAGCCGCCGCGGGCCCCTCTTGCGCCCCGGCATTCTGGCAGCGCAGGGAGCGCGGGGTCCCAGGGCAGCACGTGCCCGTGCGCAGTGCAGCCCCACCGAGAGGCGCAGCGAGGGAGGGCTCGGCCACGCTTGTGGCAGCGCCCCTGCACCAACACGCAGCTGCGCGACGCCCCTCGGCTCCCCGGGGCAGCGCAAGATCAGGATCGCGGGCCCCTCGCCCCGCTGCTCCTGCCTGAGGTGCAGGCGCCCGAGCGCGCGGGGGTGGGGTGCGCCTCAGTGCCCCTTGCGACTTTGCAGGTGCTGCGGGAGGGGCGCGACTCAGATCGTGGATCGCGCCTCCCCCGCCCTCCCGAGGAGCAGAATGTCCCGAGCCGGCCACACGGAGGGGCACTGCCCCTCGGCCGCCCGCAAGCCCCGCTGGCCCCCCGCTGATGGCGCTCCCCCCCTGGGGGGGCTTTGGCGTTCTCACGCTGGGGTTCTCTCACAGCCGTGGGCTCAGTGGATTCCAGGGAAAGAGGTGCCGAGTTTCCCTTCGTCCCCTGAGGGGCACAGACCGGGCTGCCAGCGGGTGGCCCGTTGCTGGGGAGCATGTTTGCGAGAGGCCAGGGGGGGGCAGGGCGGGGCTGGAGAAGCATTTGGCACCGCAGGAAAGGCTGGTGGGCCCCCCCGACACCAGGCGATCCAGAGAAGGGCTGGACAGTCTGGGCGAGCCTTGCCTCCGCTTCCTTGTATCCCAGCAAATGGCGACACTTTGGGGAGCTCTGCCGGGGCACCCAGCCCGTAGTCCAGGCACCCCTGCAGCGGTGTGGCCCGCGCGCTCTGGCCCTGCAGAGGAGCGGTGGCCTCACAGGGAGGGCTGGATGGCCTTGGTGACGCGCCCGCCATTCCCGGGGGCTGCTGAGCAGCACTTAGCGCAGTGTGGGGCTGGGCTGCGCTGGGCTGGGCTCGAAGGGGCGATGTCTCTCTGCAGCGTGATCCCGCAGGCGGATTTGTGGATGCACCGCCCGTGGTGTCTGATGGCGGGGGGAGGGGGGCGGACTCTGCTTGCTGAGTTCCCCGAGGGCTGTTTCACATGCTGCAGCCACGGGGTGACTGGTGTGGTTGTGTGACCTTGTTGAGACCTCTGCTGATCCAGGCGCTCCCCACTCAGGCCCCAGACCCCGTAGAACCCCCGGCAGAGCGGCCCCTGGAGGCTGTGAGCTCCCAGCACCCCTGGCCATTGGCCCGGCTCGCTGGGGCTTCTGGGATCTGAAGTCACAAGCACCTGGAGACTGGCCTTTTGCTCACCCCTGCGGCACAGCCTCCGCAGAGCCGCGTCCGCAGAGCCTGCCCAAAACATTCTGCCGCCCAAGACGGAGACGCACATGGCGCCCCACCCCTCCCAGAGGGAGGCACACGGTGCCCCAAGGGGGCCAGGTATTTTGGCCCCTCAGGCAGCACCTGCTGCATCGCTGGCAATAGACGGCGCGCACACAAGCCGCACCCCGGAAGCCTGCTCCTCCTCGATGCTCGGCGCAGGGTCTGGCGGCGGCAAGGACGGGCCCTCCGCGCTTTTGACCGCACGTGCGAGTGGGTATTCCTGCAGCACCCAGGCAAAAGCGTGGCACGGCACAACGAACCGGGTGGTCACGTGCACAGGACTGCGCTGCCCGTGCAGCCTGCGCCCCGGTCCCCGACTCCCTGGAAGGGTGCTGGGAGCGCTGCGGGAAGGGCAGGCGGAGCTGAGCCCAAACACATTTCAGTGCGGGGGGCGGGGGGCGGCTCGAAATCTCTGCGATGTTTAAACTCTTTTAAATAACTGGTCTCTGAAGCCGCTGCTTCGCCGCTTAGGCTGCCCCACCAAGGGGAGCAGAGCCTGGGCGGACGGGGGACCCCCGAGATGGGCACGTGGCCTTCCGGCGATGGCTCCCCTCTCCTCCTCACGGGCAGGGGCCGATTCCGCCACCGCTGAGCGCGCCGAGGGCGATGCCCCGCGCTTCGCCTCCCCTTGGCCCCACGGGAGCGAGCCGAGGTCTCCGGAAGGGCTTCCCCAAACTGCCCCCGCAGGAGCCCCTTTGAAGTTCGCGGGAAATGCTTGCAGGCGCCTGCACGGCCTCCCGCCCGCGACCCCGCACCGCCAGCCGGCAGGACCCCCGCCAGGCCGCCCGCCGTCGCCTCCAGAGCACTCCCGGCCAGCCTTGGCGGGGCGCCTGAGCGCTCCCCGTCCGTCGCCGCGCTTCGCGGCAGGGTTGCGCCGGGCCACCTCCGGCTGGGCTGGGCTGCGCGTGGCGCCTGTGCCCGAACGCGGGCTGCGACGCGAGTGCAGCGGCCGAGCGGCGCTGAGCAGCTCTTGCCGGGCGCGAGGTCCCCGCGCTTCGTTTCTCGGGCTCGCCGCCGGCAGCCCAGCCTGGCAAGCGCACCCGGCAGAGAAGCAGCGCCGGGCTCGTCCGGCCGGCCGGTTCCGCCGCTGCCTCCCGCTCCCGCTGCCTCCGCGAGGGGACCGGCCGGGCAGGGACAACCTGCTGCGCCCCGCCAGAACGAGCCCGCGGGACGCCGCCGCAGCTCCCGGCAGTCCGGCTCGCCAGTCCTCCGAGGAGCCGCGCCAGCCGGCCCGCTCGCTGCACTCCGCACGAGCGACGGCTCCCCTGCAGACCCGCGCTGCGCGGCCGGCCGCGCCGAGTCCAGAGGCGGCCGACCCGACCCGGCGCGCCGCTGCTCCGCGCCTCCATCCAGGCCGCTCGGCTCCCGCGGCGGCGTGGCGGCTGCCCGCCGGGCTCTCCTCTCTCGCCGCTCTCCCGTGAAGCCTCGGGGCTTGGCTCCGCAGCGAGGCTGCGGGCACGGCTGGCTCGCAGCTCGAGGAGAGGACGCGCGGGGCGGCCGCGAGCCGCGCGGCCCGGGGCCGAGGACCAGCCGCCACTGCCGCCGACGGGACGGGACGGGACGGGACAGGAGGGCTCGGCGCGCCGGGCTGCGGCGCCCCAGCGGCCGGGCCAGGTGTGGGCCCTGCTCCGTCACCGAACCAGCCTCCCGGTGGGCTCCTCTCTCGCAGGTCGCAGCGACCAAAGGCAGCCCGGTCGTCAGCTGGCCGGGGAGGCGGAGAGCGCAGCCGAGGGCGCGTCTCGCCCGGCAGGCCCGCAGCCAGAGCTGGCACGCTCCAGCGCCCGGCCCGGCCCAGCATCGCCCCCCGCCGCCGCCGCCGCCGCCGCGCCCGCCCCCTTCGCCCCCGCCCCCGCCTGGCGGGGGAGCGGAGGAGGGGCTGCCCGCCTGGCGGCCGAGCGCCCGGCCCGCGCCGCCTCTATATAAACACCCGCCTGGTCTGTTCCCCACAAACTGGCGCGGAGAGAAGCGGCTCCTCCTCCTCCTCCCGACGGCGCAGTGGAAACGGAGCGCCGCCCTCCGCCTCCTCCGCTCCCCCCTTGCTGGCTCGCTGGCAGACTCCCCCCGCCCAGCCCGGCCCAGCCCAGCCCGGCCCGGCCCGGCCCGGCCTCCCGCGGCCCCAGGCAGAGGCGCTCAAGAGAGCCGCTCAAGCTGGACGGAGCGACACCAGCCAGCCGCCGCCGCCGCCTCTGCCGCCGCCGCCAGCCGCCGCCGCGCGAGACGCGTCCCGCTCCGGAGTTCGCCGCTGCCCCGCGCGCTCGCTTCTGCCCGTGCAAGAATTTCTCCTCCTCTTCTGCTGGGGCAGAAGTCCTCCGCGCTCGTGTTTTTCTCGTGC
Source organism: Varanus salvator macromaculatus (assembly GCA_023646645.1). Taxonomy (NCBI): domain Eukaryota; kingdom Metazoa; phylum Chordata; class Lepidosauria; order Squamata; family Varanidae; genus Varanus; species Varanus salvator. Next base: position 1,255,542 of record JAIXND010000772.1, on the reverse strand, counting down.
CGCTCCTGTTTTCCTGCTCCCGCCGCTGCTTTTAGTCACACAAACCGGCCCCTTTCCTTGCGCCCGTCAGTGACGCCCCCATCTTTTTGGTGTTCGGATTTTGGGTTTGGTGCAAAGCAAAAACGAGGCAAGCCACCCCTTCTCCGAAGTTTTCTGCCGAGCCTCGGAGCGAGCGCCTCGGAGCTCAGTTCTGCCTTCGCGGGCGCAGCGGCGAGAACGGGACCGCGTCGCCTTCGGGTCTGCAGGACGGGGGCTTTTCGCTCCCCCCGGCGCAGCGCCTTTTATTTTTTGCATTCCTTTATGCGTGGGGAGGGGCTGACTCCCCATATGCATCTATAAAAGCACACGTTGTCCCGGCCGTGGCATTCGGTCCAAGTGCCCCAAGTCCCCGCACACACGTGGGTGGCGCCCTCCGCGGCCGCTTCTTCGCCGCCCTCCCTCGGCGCCCCCTCCCCGGCTCACCCGCGGGCTTGCGAGCGGGAGAGGAGCGGGAGACGCCCCCGCGCGCGCCGCCCGCCGCCGCCGCCGCCGCCGCGCCGCTCCGCCTCCGCGCAAGATGCTGTTCCAGAGCTTCGACCTCGTCTCGGCGCTGGCCACCTTCGTCGCCTGCCTGGCGTCCGTGACGCTGCTCCTGGCCGTGTCGCAGCAGCTGTGGCAGCTGCGCTGGGCAGCCACGCGCGACAAGAGCTGCAAGCTGCCCATCCCCAAGGGCTCCATGGGCTTCCCGCTGGTCGGGGAGACTTTCCACTGGCTCCTGCAGGTAAGGCGGCCTCCGCTCCGCGGCGCTCCAGGGGGAGGGGAGACGTTGCGTCAGGCTGCTGGAGGCGGGAGGGGGCGAGGCGCGGCGCGGCGCGGCGGGCGCCCCGTCCGGGAAGGAGCGCTCGCGGCCGAGGAGCGCACGCCGAGCGAGCGCCGGCGGGGCGCTCGGCGGCCGGCGCGGCGCAGCCTTGCGCGGGGAGGGGGCAGCACTTCGACCGGCGGACCGCGCGCCCCTCGCACGGCCCGCCGGCGGCACGGACGGGGCTGGAAGGGCGGGCTGTGCGAGCGGCCGCGCGGGCGGCGGAAAGGTGGGCCGAGAGCTCGGTCCTGCGCACGTTTCCTCGGAAGTAAGCCCGCGCTCCGCGGAGACGGCTTATTCCCAGGTAAGTGCGCCCTGCCAGGCAAGCCGGCTTCGCGGGGCTGGGCCACCCCATGGTCCCGCGAAGGGCGCATCCCGCCCGCCCCGCGCTTCTCCATCGGCGCAGAGCTGTGTCTCCGGCCAGCAGGGGCCGGAGCGGCAGCCCGTCCCGTCCCGTCCCGTCCCCCTGCCCTGGCGGTGGCGGCCTCGCTCCCGGAGCCTTCTGCGCGCGGAGCGGCGCCCTCCGCCGCGGCTTCTGCCTTCCGCGCGGATCCCTCCATTTCCGGGGGCGGCGAGGGTCGCTCCCGCACTCGTTCACCCGCGAGACTAGCAGGCTGCCTCCTTGCCCCGGAGCGCCGGAGGTCTGCCGCAAGCCAACCGGCAGCGCCAGGCTCCATCGCCGCTTTAAGAGCGGGGCTGAGCGGGAGCCGTCCCGCCAGGTGAGGCCCGGCGAGGAGGCGCCCGCCGCCGCCGCCCGCCCGAGGCGAGCTGGCGAGCTGGCGCGTCCGTCCGAGCGCGGTCTCTCCCGGGCGTGCGGAAGCGCGCTTCTCGGCGCAGCCTCCCGCGGGCGGTCTCTCCGGCGGGGGAGACGCAGCTCAGCCGGACGTCCCAGGCGGGGGCGGGACAGGAGCCCGGGCAACTCCGGAGAAGGGGCAGCCTCTCCGGCCGGCCGCGGATCAGGACCTTTCCCGCTCTGGCAGGGCCCGCGCCAGCTCCTCGGTGGAGTCTCTTCGAAAAACGCGGCTCTGGGGTCGCGGGAGGGGCCGGGGCAGCCCGTCGTGCTTCCGCGTGTCCCCGCTCGCCCGAACTGCCTGCGAGCGGCTCCGGGACCCCTTCAGTCCGAGGATGCAGCCCCCCGCGAGTGGTTCGGAGCAGTCCGCGGGCCGGCGGGGGGGGGGGCGGTGCGGGGCGCGCCGTGGCGCAGCGGGTCCCCGGGGCTCGTTCAGGGAATTCGACTCGGGCGGGAGCGCGCGTGTCCGAAGCCCGAAGCAAGGCGAGGAGGGCAAGCTGTTCCGCGCCCCTCCCCTCCCCTCCTGTCCCAAGACCGGCGTAATAGACTGGGGGGCCTGTGCCGGCACTGCAAGGGTTAAGAGCCCTCACTCAATAGGGCTTTATTTTTAAAAGAAATTTATCAGATTTTTGCAGGGGGACCGAGAAAGGGTTTTCCCTTTTCCACAAGGCCTCATCCAAACAGAGTCTTGGGCTAAAAATACAAAAAATGTGTATAAATTGGACTCTGCTTGAAAACTCTTGCCACATAAAGCTGGCCTTTGTACAGCCATGGAAATGTTGTACAAATAACCCTTTATTAATGCCACAAAAAGTACTTTAATTATATTTACGCAGATCAAGACACAGGGTCACCTGAACATCTGAACTTCACAACCATGCTTTTGTCTTTTTGTTTGTTTGTTTTTCGCCCCCCCCCGCACCACCTCGCCCCCCCCCGCAAGGCTCTGCAGCACAGAGACCCTCAATGGGTAAGGGGGAAGAGGCAGCCCACCTCCCCGGACAACTCAATTTAAAGGGGAAGACACCTTGGCAAAGGCACTTCAAACATGGATGGGGAACCCCCCCCCCCGCAGCAAGCCCCAGTGGAGTTGAATGTGGCGTGGGGCGTGGGGAAGGGTCTCCTCTGCTCGCTCGCTGGATCCCTCCCTTTGTATGAATGTGACCAGCGTGTGGGAAAGTTATTAAAAGTCCCAAACGGTGTCCCGTGCTTGCCAAGGATCCGACCCACATTGAGGCAGGATCTGTCCTGCAGAAAAACACAGGAGCTTTTGGGGCCCCCAAGACGAGGTGAGATGCGTTGGGCAAGGCACTGCTTCCTCGGAGGAAGAGCAATGCCCGGACAGTCCAGCCCCTTCTAATAGCCCCCCCCCACCGTTACTGGTGCGTTGAGGGTTTTTCCAGCGCATGTAATAGCCCCGTCTGGACCTGGAGCACCGCAGTCACCCCCAGCAGGGGTGCAAATCATCGAAGGAGCCGTGGCGTGGCGGTTGTCAGGGTTGCTGGGTGTGCGCGGCGTGTCGTGCGCTTGGGAGAGCCTGGGTGTTGTGCTCATCAGCCCCGATGCGCCTCTCCCCCCGGAGCTCTCCCAGCAGAGCCTCCTGGGGCGACTGGGCCATGCAGCGCCCGTGTGACAGCCCCCGTCTCAGCTGTGGCTTTCCCCGCGCAAGGTCCCGGGACCCAGCGGGGACTTTCCAGAATGTGCTGGGCGGGTGATTCAGGGCAGTGCAGGGCCCTGGGATTCACTTCCACAAGAGGGAGTTGACGCCACCCGTCTTGGCAGGTCCAGAGGGGACGGGCCACAGTGGCGAGGGAGGTGGCCCCCAGTGCTGATGGCGGAGCGCTCCTCCGGGGCCCCAGTGAGTGGGTGCTCTGCCCAGCCCCATGGCTCTTCTCATGTGGGCCCAGACAGGAGGGGCACAGGGAAGCCAGGACCAGTTCCCTCTAGCGGGCGTGGGGAACACTTGTCTTGTGGCGAGGGGAGCCGTTCTGGGTGATGCGAAGGCCGCCCTTGCCCCACAGCCCCGATGAGCCCCACGTCCCAAGTCCCTAGAGGACGTGGGCACTCTCAGGGCTCCTGAGGGGACCTTGCGGGCCCCCTTCCCAAGCCAAGGCTGCAGTCCAACGGTAAGCCATGTCTCGGATTGTATCACCGGCTTCCGGGAGGTGAGGAACGGGTGGCCCAGCCAGCGGGAATGTTGTGCCACCCACCTCAAGCTGAGCCGTGTGTGCAGCCCGACTGCAGGCTTGCCACAAAGGGCACTAACCCTGCGGGAGCCCGAAGGCTCCGCCACAGGGCTCTGTCCCGGCACGGGTGTTGGTGGACCTGGGAAATGGCCACTACGGATGGAGCCCTGGAGCAGAGGCACCTCAGAGATCATGCAGCCCAATCCCAGCCCGGCGGCATCTCCAGCGCCTCCAGTGAACAGTGCCCAGCATCTCCCAGGGCGCACTGCGGCACTGTCCAACAGCGGGGGCTGAATGAAATCTAGTCTCTTGTTGTTTCCACCCACAGTTGTAATACCCTAAGGTACATTTATTAACTAGGAATTTGGCGAGCACGAGCCCCTCAGGCACGGGAGCTGGATAGCCGTGTGTGTGTGTGTGTGCGCGCGCGCGCGTGCACGCGCTGGTGCCAGTGGTGGCAGGATGCCAAGGAACTGGCTGGCCACTGAGCTGCTGTCTGTGTGCTTCTTCCAGGGCTCCTGCTTCCAGTCCTCAAGGAGGGAGAAGTACGGGAATGTCTTCAAGACCCACTTGCTGGGACGCCCCTTGGTCCGGGTCACGGGAGCGGAGAACGTGCGCAAGATCCTGATGGGCGAGCACAACCTCGTGAGCACCGAGTGGCCGCGCAGCACACGCATGCTGCTGGGCCCCAACACGGTGGCCAACTCCATCGGCGACATCCACCGGAACAAGAGGAAGGTACAGTCGAGCGGCTGCGGGCGCCCCGGCAGGGGAGGCGGCTTCCCGCATGGAGGACCAGCTCGCTGGCTTGGCCCTTCTGCAGCCCCTGGCACCGTCGGAGTCCCTGCAGGCGGGAAGCGCTGTGTGTGGGGCCGTGCAGTGCGGGCCACGGGAGAGGATGAGGCGAGGTGGTGTGGGAAGGAGTGCAGCCGTCAGCATAGGTCAGGGTCTCTTGCCCTGCTCACCTGTGGCAGGGCAGGTGGTGAATCTGCACGGCTACGAGCCCTTGGCTGCCTGCAAAGGTGAAGGAAGGGTAGCTTCTGAGTGTGTGCAGAGTGCATTCCAGGGGAAGAGACTGCCACAAGGCTGCGGCCTAGCATCAGGTCGGTGAGCCTGCCTGTCCCTGCTTTTGCAGTAGGGCTTAGCCCAAGGGCTGGCACAACGCGTGTCTGGTCATGTGCAAAGCGCATGTTGTCAGCCCCCCCCCCCCCGCTAGTCGTGCGGAGTTGCAGGAAGGTGAGCCGACCGTCCCGGGAGACCGGGGGGCAGCGTTTCCGCGCTGGCGCTGGGCGGGCCTCCCCCGGCGGGCGGCGAGGGATCGGGTCAGCCCGCGCGCCCGCGGGTCTCCCGTCGCGCACCCGCTGCAGGCGGCCGCTCGTGGCGCCGGCCCCGGCGGGGCCCGCGAGGCTTCCCCGAGCAGCAGCGCGGCGGGCGGCAGAGCCGCAGCCCTCGGCACGGAGGCGCTGCGGCCGCGGCAGCCTTTGAGGAATTTAAAGGGGCGATGCCCGCAGCGGGCCTGCTCGACCCGAGCGCGGGGGGGACCCGGGCGGCGCACGCGGGGCCCCCGCCGAGCAGACGGGCCCCGCGGCGCCGCGCCTCGACCGTGCCTTGGGGCACGTGCAGAGCGCCCCCCCGTGCGGGAGCAGGGCAAGGGGGGCTGCGGGGGTGCCGAGGGCGGCGTGCGGCTGCCCCGAAGGGATCGGCCCGCGCCGAGCAAGCGCGCGGCCGCAGCCCGCCCGACCAGCCCCGCGGGGCCCGGGCCGCCCTGCCTGCGAGCGGCGCGCGGGGCGGCCGGGGCGCGGAAGGGCCCCTCCGCCCGGGCACCCGAGGCGGCCTCCCGGCCGGGCGAGCGCGCAGGCGGGCGGCCCGGGCATTCCTGCGCGCGCGGCGCTCCCGCCCGGCCTCGCGGGCGGCACGTGTGGCAGTTGAACTGCAGTAACCCGGGCGCGCGCGGGCGCCAGCGGCGCGGCCTTAAAAGGGCGATGCCCGCGGCGGGCTGCGCGCTGCGGCGCTCCGCGCGGGGGGCCCGGGCGCGGGGGGGCAGCACGGCCGCGAGCCGGCGAGCGGCCCCGCACTGGCCCGGGCGCGCGGGCGGCCGGCTCCGGCCCTCGGCGCCGTCTCCAGGCAGCCCTGCGGCGAGCGCTCATCCGGCCCGCAGCTGCGCACCCTCTGTCCGCGGACGGCGGTTTCGGGAGCCGCGGAAGGGCCGCGCTTGCCGGCGCGGGCTCGGCGCCTCCTCGTGGGCCGAGCAACGCCCCGGGCGCCCGCCGCTCCCGCCCCCAGAACCTGGTTTGGCCAGGAGCCGCTGCCGCGGAGCAGCTGCCGCAAGGCCGGTGGCTCTGGGCAGAGAAGGCCGGCGTCTGGCTCCCGGGCAGCAGCCGGCGACTCCGGCGGGCAGACGGAGGGGCCGCACGCGCTGCATCTGAGCCCCCCGGGACAGTTCTGGCAGCGAGGCCGAGGGGCCTGGCCTGGAGCCCCAGCCGGGCGGCTCTCGCGAGGGTGGCTGCGCCCTGAGCGCCGCCTGGGCTGCCGCCGGGCTCACTGGCTGGGCCCCCGGCAGGGCGCTGGCTCGGCTCCGGCTCCGCGTGGAGGAACAGGGCCTTGCCCTGGCCCGGCGTGTCCGCCTGTTCGGGTGAGGCTCGCGGGCATTTGCTGCCCCCTCGCCCCAGTCGCCCTCCTCATCTTCGCAAGGCCACGAGGAACAGAGCCAGGGCCCCCATGAAAGCGCCGCATGGGCCTCGAGCTGGGGCAGCGGCCCCTGCGCCCGCTTGGCCTCATCCTGCAGGGTGGCCTGCCCTGCGCCTGCCGCCAGGGTGCAGAGCCCCTCCAGGGACTCCGCGGCCTCATGCAGCTCCGAGGGCCATTTGCCAGATTCTGCAGGGAGCGCTTTGCAGCCGCTTTGCCTGGACCCGCAGCCCCTCGGCTGCAGCCCGAGCGGGGCCAGGAGGGGCCGGGCGAGCGCCGCCCGCCCGGGGCTTGCCAGAGGAAGGCCTGATGGCAAGAGCAGGAGGGAAGGAGGGATGCCCGGCGCCGGCGCGAGGGACGGTCCTGCAGCGGCGCCTGGGGAAAGGGGTGCTTCCCCCGCGGGGTCCGCCTGCAGCGGGCTCAGACAGGGAGCCCCGACCGGCCCCTGGCCCCGCGAGCCGGGGACTCCCTGCCCCTCCGGCTGTCGCGCTTCCTGGTGACTAGGCCAGGCGTGCCCCACAGCTCCCCATGCTGGGCGCCTCCCACGTTTGGGCTCATGGCTGCCCCTGTCTGGTGTGGCTGCAGTGGTTGCTCCACCCAGGCCACCTGCGACCCAGCCGGCCTGGAGATCGAGCGCAGCACGTTCCAGGGGGAGAGCAGGCCGGGGTGCTGGGAGGCCGGGGCAGCGCCTCCTGCCCCGCACGGCTGCTCCCTACCGGAAACAGAGGAGGTGGCGCCACCGAGCCAGTGCAGGCAAAGCGGCGCTGCCCGGCTTTTGGGCCGAGCGAGCGCCCGGCCTGCAGCCCCCTCCTGCGCTCTGTTCCCCTGGGCTGGCGCCCCGGCCGCTCCAGCTCCTGCGAGCGAGGCTGCCAGCGCGGCCACTGAACCATCAACTCGGGGTTCCTGACTGAGCAACCGCCGGCACCGCGGGCACAGGAGGAAGGAGGGCATCCGGAGCCGGGCGGGGGGGGGGGGCTTGCCGTGCTCCAGCCCAGGGGAGGGGCGCCGAGGGTTCCCACAGCCCGGATTTCATGGGTGCCGTTCAACCAGAATCGGTCTGCTCCGCTTGAGCACACTGCTCTGCCCTGGGGCATGCGGCCAGCGTGTTCTCGCGGTTGCTTTGAGGCATCGCAACGAAAACGGAACCGCCTTTCCTCGTCCATCCGTTGACCTCGCTCGGCTTCCTGGCTCGGTGGGGGGGGGGTCAGGTGTGCCGGAGGTGCGGTGGTGGGCGTGGGATTGTGCCTGCGTGGTCTCGACTGACCCATTTTCACAGGGAGGCGTGTGGGCATGCAAAGGGACAGACGTGTCAGGATGCGCCGTCTGCCTCCTCCCTGGACAGTGGAGGGGCTGTGGCTGCCCTCGCAGGTGGGGTCAGCTCAGCGCCTGCACCCCGAGTGAGTTCATGGGCTGGGGGGGGGGCGCACCGGGGCTGCTGTTCCGCTGAACAGGAAGTAGGAGTGCTGAGCAGGGATCTCAGTACTCCAAAAGTCTGTGGAGTGTCATGCAGGGCACTCTCACAGTCTGGAAACTGCTTGCTGCGCATGGACCACTAGCACGAGTCATCAGTCCACAGACTGATGACTTGCATCTTATCTGTGGGCCATTGCAGGCCGACTGGTTTGGAAAAGAGCCTCACGATCTTCTCAGCTTTCATCCGACTCCTTTCTCTCTTGACTCCTGTCCAGCTCTGTCTTATCAGTTCTAATTAGATCAGTGCGATGGTTTTCTAAACCACAGGGGTTCCTGTGCAGCTTTAGCCTAGAATTGCATTAGCTCTTTGTGCTGCAGCATCGCATGCTTGGCTCATTCCCAGTGCGCTGCCATGGCAGGCTTGATTGGGATGCGGGTTGTTCTGTTGCGGCAACGCACCCTTCCAGGTGCCGCGCACGCCCCCTTGCTTCTGCTGCCCTTGCAACCTGCAAGCTCTGCCCTCTGGCCGCAGCCGTCCAGCCGGTGTTCAGGGGGATAGCGAGGCGACTCAGGAGTGCCCGCTCTTGCCCGGGTGTCTGGTCCCCTGTTGACGCCCCCCCCTTCGCCCCCCCCATAGGCAAACAAGTCGGAGACTGAAGTGAGTGCAGGAGCTGTTGTCTGGGGCAGCCGATCAGGCAACAGGCTCCTGCTGACGCTTGTTTGATGTTTTCGCTTGCAGCGCTTCCTTCCTTTGCTCCCTTTGTATGGGACTGGGCTGAGCATCTGCAGGGAGACGGCGTCTGGCAGCCACAGTCGGGGATTTGGGTGGTGCCAGTCTGGGTCTGCCCAAAGGTCACCCGGAGGTCTCCCCTTTCCCCCCGCTACCCAAAAGGGAAAAAAAACGCAGCAAGAGTGAGGCGCTGAGGTGCCACGCATACCTGGAGTGCTGCACACATCCTGCCGCCGAGACGCCGGCAAGAATGTTCTGCCTGAGGAAAACCCTAAAGCTGGAAATATCCTGTTTGCGTCCCGCACGGCACTCAGCTGGATGCCTGCGCTTGGGCGCCTCCAGCCCCGCGGGTGAACTCCTCTCCCTGCCCTCGCCTCTCTCGGCACGGCCTGATCCGAGCGTGGCGGAGAGTGGCGCGCGCTTGCCCCGCTTCCTTCGGTCCCTCAGTGAGGCCGACCCGTCCCACAACCTCCTGTCGGAAAAGCCTTCCGGCGCATGGCTCTCGGGTCGGGCTGAGGCAGCGGGCCCAAGTCCGCTCACCAGGCCGTGCCAGCCGGGGCTGATGGGAGCTGCCGTCCAAGCCCCCTGGAGGGCACAGTGGGGGGAGGCCTTGCTCGGCAGGGGGCCCGGAGGGGCTGCGAGGCCGCCTGCATCGCCTGGGTTGCCTCCCTCCGTCCTCACCTCGCCACGTGCTGGGGGCGCAGGCAGGCGGGGCCCACGCATGGCGCAGGGCAGCCGGGGCTTGCTTGCTTGCCTGTGGGAGGAGCGCCACCAGTGGGCACAAGCTGCTCCGCACAGCCGAGGACACGGAGGGGCCCAGTGCGTGCCGCCTTTCGCGCTGCCCTGCAGGGCGGCCAGGGCCACCCCCAGGGGACAACATGCCCCAGATGCAGTTCTGAATACCAGAGCTGAGAACGTCCTTGACAGGCGACAAGAACCGCAGCCCATGCCGTTGATTGCAATGTCCTTGAAAGGAGCCTGCGCTCTTCAGATAATTAGGAGTCCCAGGGCCCCCCCGCCCCCCCCCGCCGCCTTCAGGGCCAGCTGCTGGTCCAGAAGGGCAAGCGCGGAGCTGGGGGGCGGCAAGGCCGGCTGGCCGCCCTGCTCCGTCCGAGAAGGGCCCTCTCCCGGAGCAGCCGCCTGAGCGGGGCGGCCAGCGGGAGGGTGGCGGACGAGGCCTGGGCACCCGGGAAGGTTCCCCCGGCGGCGGCCCCAGCCTCCCCTCGTGGGCCCCGGGGCCGGGAGGCAGGCGCCCAGCGGCCCCGGCCACCGGCGGCGCAGACTCGCCGCGCAACGGGCTCCAGCAGCCCGGGATGCCCCGGCCGGCGGGGGCCAAGCCCCGGGGCCTGATCGACGAAGCTCCGCAAACCGGCCGCGGGGGGCGGGGGGGCTCGGCGCTCTGCAGCCCCTCCCTGCGGAGCGGCAGGTGCCCGCGGGCCCTTCTCCGGGGGGCGGCCTGGGGGCTGCGGGCAGAGGCCGCGGCGCGTCTCCCGTGGCGGCGGCCTCGGCTCGCGTCGCCCCGAGCCGCCCGGCCCGGCCCGGAGGCGGCAGGCGGCGCGGCGCGTCCGGCGGCCGCTCGCTAGAGGGCGCGGCGGGCTCGGGCTCGGGCTCGGGCTCGGGCGGGAGCCCAGCCGAGCGCGGCCGGAGGGCGCCGGGCCCTCCCGGGGAAGGGGCTGGGGAGCCCCGGCACGAGGGGCGCCCGGGGGGCCGCGACGGCAGCGGCTGCGCCGGAATGGCCGGTGCGGGGCCGCGCGAGCGAAATCGGGCGCGAGCTCCTCGGGGCAGCGCTTGCCTCCCGGCGTTGTTCCGCCGAGGGCTCCCCGCCTGCCCGACGTGCCGGCACCGTTCCGGGGAACAAGACGGCGGAGGCAAAGCAGGGCGGCGCAAGAGCAGCAAGATGCGAAGGTGCTCGGCGCGCTTCCCCGGGTCCTGGGAGAAGGGGAAGGGGCCGCGGGGGCTGCGGCAGCGGGGCCGAGGGCGCCCGGCGTGCCCCTGCCTCCTTGGCCCGGGGCCTGCGCACGCCTTCGGGAGCGGCCGGGTTGGCCCCGCGCACCAGTGTGCCGCTGCGGCGCCGGTGGCTGCCCGGGGCTGCAGTCTTGCCTGCGGCTTCCCTTTCCCGCCTGCACCGTGGCAGCAGGCCGCTCTCCCCCGGAGGAGCCCTGCCGTGCCAGGCGTCGCCGCCAACAATCACAGGTCTCTGGCTGTCCTTGGCGCGGGCGGAAGGCCGGGGAAGAGCTACTGATCCCGACAGGCCGCCACAGCGTCTTGCTCGCCTCCTGCTCCCGGGTCATCTCCCAGACAGCAGGGCCCTCGTGTGGTTTTAAGCATCGGGCACGGTGCAGGGTTGATGGTCTGGGACGGAGCATGGGCTCGCTTGCGCCTTGTTCTCTTCCGTTTTGCCCTGGCCTTAACTGTGGAGGTCAGGGTGGGCCCCCAGGCCCCGGGAAGCCCCCTTTCCCTGCTGATGTACGTGGCTCCCCACATGGGTGGACGGATGGGTCGATTGCCGTCTGGCTTGCGTGGGGCCGCTCACAAGCCCATCGTGTGCTGTTCCCGAATCGGCCTGCCGCTGAGGTCCACACAGGGTGCACATGTCAATCCATGTCTCTGAACATGCTCGCGCATGCATGCTTTGATGAGCTTTGCTCAATCCCCATGATTCTAAGCGTATTTTATCCCAAATATGCGTGTCTTTCTGCTTCAAGTTTTTGAGCTGAAATGGCATGACAGCATTTGGGGAGATACAGATCTGAAGCGTCACGGGGCTCAAGTCGTCCTGGAGGTTTGGCTGGCATCACTTCGTGGTTGGACTCACGATGAGCAGCTTGCGCATCCCGGGTGGCCCCCGGACTGGTGAGCCACAGATATGGGCACGCTGCTCCCTCCTGGCAGGGCAGCAGGTGCAGCCCAAAGGGGGCCGATCGCGGGCACGTGGCCGCGGCAAAAGGTGCTTGGAAGCGGGCACGTCGTCTTGCTGCCCGCCTCTTGCCGGAGAGCCCGGCCCCCACTGCTGCCCGCAGCCAGGCTGAGCCTCGGGACACGCGCGGCTTGGCCGCTGCAGGAGGCGCGGAGGCGCCCACGAACGTGCTGGCTTTGGTTTCGTTGGGCTGGAAGCGGGGCTGGGCCTCAGTGCTTGGCCGTCCAAGCAGAAGTCACCAGAAATTGGGTCTGCTCAGAACTGGCATCTCCTGTCCGGAGCTCCCGCTTAACTACAGAGGCACAAAGGCTCCACGGGGAAGGGAAAGGCCCTCTGCACATGGGCAGAGGCACACTCGGGGTTGTGAGTTGAGCCTGCTGTTTAGCAGGGGATGCTGTAGATCGAATTAAGCTCTGGTAGGGTTATTCTTCTTCACCAATGCCTTCAAATCTCCTGCCCTCCCCAGATGATGGGGGAGAGCGGATGACTCATTGGGCCAACCGGCTCTTGCGCAGGTGTCCTTGGATACAGAAGGGCCCTCTGGAGTGAGCCAGGCTCGCGTGGGCTTGGTCCTTTCAGGCGGCTGCTGTGACTCCTGCCTGGCTGCTCAGGCGTCCTACAATTTTGCCAGCGGGCTGTGAAGTGCCCCATGAAGTGCTCGGAAGGGCTCGCGTGCCGGGGAAGCCGCCCAGCCGGGGTCACTCCCCTTGCTTACGCACAAGGGGGCCCGGGGAGTCCCCCCCCCCCGCGGCTGTGGTGTGCGGGGCCCTGCTCGCCAAGCAGCCGTGGCCGGTGCTGGGGCAAAGGGCCCTGCGAGAGCAGGCCGCGCCGTGGCCAGACCGACCGCGGAGAGCACGCTGCACGTCAGCAGCACAGGCGGCCCCCGGAGACGGTCCATGTCTGCACGTAGGTCCCGCCAGTGGGGGAAATTCGCACATTGACAGCTGGGAAGGCTGCGCTCCTGGAGAGCCACCTCCATGGCTTTGCTTGCTTTAGTTGGACAGAAGCAGAGCTGGCCGCTCCCGCAGCCCCCCCCGCCCCCCCCCCGCCCCCCCCCCCGACCTCCTCGACAGGAGCCGGATGTCAGCACAAGTCGCGCAGAGTGGCTGACCTTTACCTTGGCACGTGCGTCCGGCTGCTGGAGCGGGCAGGCCTCGATCATGGCAAGGCACACGCAAGTTAATAAAAAGTAAGCAAACAGTCTTTTTCCGCCGCGGCGCTCTGGGAGGCGGGGGAGGCCGTGCCGGGCACAGCGCAAACACGGCCGGCTGAGCTTGCCTCCTGCGGAGGGGCGGCTGCCGCCCAGAGACGCTGCTGCCTGGACCGTAAGTGCCGTCCCGGGCTGCCAACCCGGCCCCGGGCAGTTTGCGTTGGCTGCGGCCGCTGCAAGACGCTCTGCTGTGCCAGAACGGCGGCTTCTGTGCCACACGGTCCGGGAGCCCAGGCAGGGTCTCCGGGTTGGACGAGGCTTCACCCCGGGTGTGGCGGGCGCCCCTACCAGAGCGCAGCCCACTTCCCAGTGACGGTCCAGGAGCAGTGGCCTCTTTTGGCCCTTCGTAAGAGAGCAGAGAGTGGGCGCCGCTCGGATGCAGTCACTGAGCAGAGTCCCTCTGCTCGGCGGATTTCAGGAGAGTCAACTCCACAGCACCCTGCGAGCGCCTGGGGGTGCCGTCTGTCTCCCAAGAGCTGAGCCTGGTGGGCAGGCATGCCGCTTGCATCTCACAGGCGGAGTGGAAGGCAACGGGCCGGCTGAAAGTGGCAGATGGGGGCGGGCAGATCTATGTCGCGAAGACGCATTCGTGTAGAGATGCTCGCTCTTTCCTTCACAGCAGTCGTGCGAGCAGGGCCCTTCTCTCAGCCGAGGCCCTTGAGAAACAGGCAGCTGTCCTGCATGGCTCTGTTTTCCTTCTTCCAGGTGTTCTCTAAGATATTCAGCCACGAAGCCCTGGAGAGCTACCTCCCGAAGATCCAGCTGGTGATCCAGGACACGCTGCGTGCTTGGAGCAGCAGCCCAGAATCCATCAATGTCTACTACGAAGCACAGAAGCTCACCTTCCGCATGGCCATCCGGATCCTGCTTGGATTCCGGATCCCAGAGGAGGAGCTCAGCCACCTCTTCGACGTCTACCAGCAGTTTGTGGAAAATGTCTTCTCCTTGCCGATAGACCTGCCTTTTAGCGGCTACCGGAAGGTGAGAGATGCCTCAGTGAGGGTGCAGCATGGAAGCTTGGGGAGAGCTCTGTAGCGCAGGGCTCAGCACCTGATTGGTCCCAAGCAGAACCCCCAGAATGGGTTAACTCTGATGGGAAAGGCCCTGCCTGGTCCCAGCCGAGACCCCGGAGGACCTTTCCTGGTGCGTGTTCACAGTGCTGGGCTGGAAGCGCCAGGGGCTGACCGGACGGGAGCACGGCCATATTCGCATCATTGCCCGGGAGCTCCCATTTTCAGGGACCGGGTGGGTGGCTTTGCTCTTTGGCAGCCCACATGTGGGTTTCTTCAGCTAGTGAATTCTCTGTAGGAGAGGATTAGCTGATGGTGAGGGAGAACCACGCCTGCACTTGGGCTTGGGGGCCCGGCAACGGCTTCAGGGTTGAACCTTACTTTTTTCTTGTGCAGGGAATTCGTGCCCGGGAGGTGCTGCAAAAGAGTTTAGAGAAGGCCATTCGGGAAAAGCTGCAAAGCACCCAGGGCAAGGACTACTCCGATGCGCTGGACCTCCTGATAGAGAGCGGCAAGGAGCATGGCAAGGAACTGACCATGCAAGAACTGAAGGTAGGTGTAAGGTCTGCTCTTGCGGCCAGCCAGAGCTGGAGTCTGGTCTGCTGCCACTAGGGGCACTAGACCAAGCTTGGCCCAGGAAGGGTTGCCAAATCATCCCTCCGAAGGAACACTGCAAGTTGGACTGGACTACAGTGCAGGAGAGCTCGGAGTGGTTGAGAATGATAAAGGGTTTCTGCCCTGCAAGGAGCAGGTCTTTCCCATTCTGACTTCACCAGTCAATTTCGTTCTTCCCAGTTTGCACTGTTGTTAATAATATAACTCATTCTTGTTTCTGATTCCACCTATAAAGAAACCCAAAGGGAATGTGGAGGTTCCTGTTCAGATGTGACATTGCCAGAAATCCTGAGGGAAGCTAAAAAAGCCCTGGTACAATTAGCTGAGGCCCCCGGGCAAGGGGGGGGGTTTGCTGGGACGGCTGGGGCAGTAAGCTGGCTCTCGAGGTCCAGTGGTGCCCACAAAGCAGCATCCACGGGAGGAGCAGGGACGTGAGCCCGGGTCTCCGTGGATCCGGCGGCCGGTCTCACGCAGCAGGGGTCTCTCCTGTCCCGCAGGACGGCACGCTGGAGCTGATCTTTGCTGCCTATGCCACCACGGCCAGCGCCAGCACCTCTCTGATTATGCAGCTGCTGAAGCACCCGGCGGTGCTGGAGAAGCTGCGCGAGGAGATGAGGAGCAAAGGGATCCTGCACAACGGCTGCCTCTGCGAGGGCGTCATCCAGCTGGACACCATCAACAGCCTGCACTACCTGGACTGTGTCATCAAGGAGGTGCTGCGGCTCTTCACCCCCATCTCGGGAGGGTACCGGACGGTGCTGCAGACCTTCGAGCTGGATGTGAGTAGAGAGGCCGCCTGTGGCCCTTCCAGATGGCGCGAGGCTCCCCTGAGGTGCGTTAAGCAGGAGAGGCATCTGGCCCGGTGGACTCGGTCCTGGAGCGCATGCTTTGCGTGGCTGTCGAGTTTCTTCTTTAGGAGAAGAGACCTGGCACCAGTCAGAGCCAGGCAGACATCCTGCTCACACGGTGGCAAAGCAGCTGCCCTCCTGGGACACCCGCAAGCCGCATCTGAGGGCAGCAGCTCTCCCAGAGGCCGTCTGTCCCTGAGACTGGACGGAGCTGCTGACACCTGGCAGTCACTTTCCATAAAAATTGTGCAAGATGACATGCACACAGAACACAAAATTGATAACATGCCACACAATCAAATCATTTTTTTAACCTATCCTTTGAAATGATCTAAAATCCACATGGTGCATTACCCATGTCAGGCGAGCTTGATGGCCCCAGAAGTGCAGGCCTCTTCGTCACGCAAGACGTTGCCATGAGAACGTGAAACGAGCCCTGTTGATCAGGCCTGAGGTCTGTCCAGCCCAGCACTCCGCACACACGATGGCAGTCCTGCTGCCCACAGCACCCCAAGGCCAGCAGGATGGGGGCAAGACGCCCCCCTGCCCAGCTCCTCAGCCAGTGCTGCAGGGAGGTGTGCCGACTCTGGGGAAGGAGGTAGCACATAGCCAGCAAGGCTAGTAGCCACCAATAGGCTCCCCCTCCATGGATCTGTCCAGTCCCTTTGAAAGCCACCCAGACTGGTGGCCATCGCCACTTCCCGTGGCAGCGAATTCCGTCGTCTAACTACACACGGCGTGCAGAATACTTGCTTGCATCTGTCCTATCAAAATCAGGGGAGTGCAGGGGAAATAAAGAGCACGGCCAGATGTTGTATCAGGTCCTGGATCTGAGGCAACAGCTGGATTTTTTATTTTCAAAAATGGAAATCTACAGTTGTTTGAGATGTTGGCTTCCTAGTAGTCCAGGAACTCTGCAGCTGTCAGATTGCCTGATAAAAGCCCAGCTTGAACGTCTGCAACCCTCCACCACTTCATCTTAAGTCCATGCAGACATCCTGGCTCAAGCATGTTGTGAGTTGTAAGCCCGTATTTCACCCTCTCCCCACTAACCCGCTTGTCTGAGGAAGAGATCTGGAAACCTCCAAAAGGTCCACATGGTTGCGATCCCTGAGCTGGCCCGATTGAGACATTGCTCTGCATGGATGTTGGAGCTTTTCTTAGGGCCAGCGTGGTGGCCTTCATTCTTGACACAAACCACTGCGCTGCACTGTGGTACGTCTCACGGGGGAGTGGCTTGGGGTCCAGGTGGAGGGCAGCGAGTATCCTGCCCCGGAGCTCGAGGAGACGGAGGCGCTGGCCTTGGGCAGCCCTCTTCCAGAGCTCCCTCGGGACCCATTTGATATCCAGATCTGGGGATGCAGATGCGTAACTGCCGAAGCCAAGCGTCTAAGCTGGGATGAAAAAAGTGAGGGTTAGATCCAGATGTTTGGATGACATGTGGATTACTCATTGAGAGCAGATGGGATTTTCAACTAGCAAAACAAAACTCAAGGCTTGGCTGTCACAGCCCGTACATCTTCCCAAGTGTCAAAATCCGGGTTCGTACCCTTTTGAGTAGAACTGGCGGAGGACAGATGCTCCCTTGTACAGGAGAAGCACACTGGAGGTGCTGTTCTGCTGAGTCGTGTTCGGGAGAAAGGCGCTGCGAGTCAGAGAATGCGGCTCTGGGCTTGCCCATGCGGCTGCCTTCATGCTGTAAAGCCATGCTCTGTTGCCCTGTTTCCATGGGATTTTGGCCGGTGCAAATGCTCTGATGTGCCGAGCTCATGACTCAACATATCCCAGCTCAACCTGCCGTGAGACGCTTTAAGGCCATGGTGAATCATAGCAGAGGCTCGGAGGACCGCTCCCCACTCCCCTCACCAGACGGCTGGCGTGGGGCTACGGGCTGACCGGAGCACTGGGCAGCCCGAGCGCACAGTGGGCTTTGACGGATGCGGGGCTGCCACGCGTGGGACGAGCCACAGCGATCGGCGCGCAGGGGCTGGGGGCACTCCTGTGGCGGGCACGCTCAGCGTTGCCTGTGCTCGCTTGAGTCAGGACACCGGGCCACAGTCGCGCTTCTGCCCTGCAGGGAAGTCTCGGCGTCTCGAGGCTCTGGAAGCTAGCTTTTAGCCGAGTGCTCATTCCGCTACAGTTCTGCAGCATGTGTATTTTCATTTCGATGAAAATGAGCCAAGACTAGACACTGGCAAATGCATCCCTTGTTCTGGTTTATGACCTGGCAAGATCTCCACGGCGAGTTTAGCTGTGCGTCTTGCCCCAGCCTTGCCTGGAGCTCTGCACAAGGGATCCTTTCTTCCCACGGACTGCAGTTCCAGCTCCATCGCTTATGTGGATGAAATCAGTGCTCTCACGAACGGCTCTGGTGCGCCTGGGCCAGAACCGCTCCAGGGAACGGCTTCCAGGCACGCTGGGCCTGCAGAACGAACGGCGGCCGGCCCTTTCTCCCTTGGCCAAAGCTCGATCCAAAGATCCGTGCTAGAAACGCACGGCAGCCTTCCCCCTGCTAGCTGGGGAGCCTCGGGACATAGGGTTTGGCGCCTACTGCCGTCTGGATACATCTGCCGGCGGCGCTGCACCTCCTGCTCCCATGCCCTGGAGCCGCTGCAGCACCCCGGCCTGCCTTGGGCTATTTCCAGGGGGCTTCTGAAGCTGCAGGCGCTGGACTTGCTCCGGAATGGTTTCCTCTCCCCAGACAATATTGGGGGCTGAATGCCACCCCGCTTGGAAGGATGCCTAGCCCGATCCCATCTCTGCTGCCCTGATGGTGAGGCGGGGGCGGGGGCAGCAGGAGGGATGGGGGAGCGGGGCAGCAAAATTCCTTGTAGCTCTACTTTTAGGAGATCAGCCATGTTGGTCCCCCTTGAGCCTCGCAGCGACGCACCCAGGACCGCCTGGGGGGGCACCCTGCCCCCTCCTTTCCTGCCCCAGCTGCTCTCCTGGCCTTCTTCCTGATCCCTCTCCTCCTCCTTCCCGCAGGGCTTCCAGATCCCCAAGGGGTGGAGCGTCATGTACAGCATCCGGGACACCCACGACACAGCCCCCGTGTTCAAGGACGTGGACGTGTTTGACCCGGACCGATTTGGACGGGACCGCACGGAAGACAGAGACGGCAGGTTTCACTACCTGCCCTTCGGAGGAGGGGTACGGACCTGTCTGGGCAAGCACCTAGCCAAGCTGTTCCTCAAGGCACTAGCCATCGAGCTGGCCAGCACCAGCCGGTTCGAGCTGGCCACCAGGACCTTTCCTCAGCTCACGCTGGTGCCCGTCGTCCACCCGGTTGGGGGACTCAAGGTCAAGTTCTTTGGACTGGATTCAAATCAGAACGAGATCTTGACAGAGACAGAGGCCATGCTGAGCGCCCCTGTGTAAGCCGCAGCCCTGCCCTGCTTCTCTCGGCGGGGGGTGGGGGGGCTCGGAGCGGAAAGGAAAGAGCAAAACCCACCACTGATGCAGCCGCGCCGCCTCGCCACCCCTCCCACAACACCCCTGCGCAAAGCCTCCTCCGATGAATATACCAAAACTGTGGTGCTGCTTTAGGGGAGGGGGGAACCGGCCGAGGGGGCCGCTTGGTGGATTTTGCCTCGTTTCTCCGAACACAGCAGGCAGGGAGTGCCTCGGCCATAGAAACAGCTGCCTGCCAAGGTATCCCACTTCAGCTGCTGCTGCTTCTGGAGGGGGCCCTCTGCACCTGGCTGGTCACGGGAGGCCGCCATGGGTCCTCTTGGGCCTGGCAGCCCCTGGCTGCGGGGCAGCGGCTCCCTCCAGCCAGTCTTGACCCTTCAAGTAACAGTGTTAAACCAGCGCCCGAGAGTCACCAGGGTCTGGGGCACGTCCTCACCTGCACACTGCAAATGGCCAGGAGTATCCCCGGCCGCCCGGGTGCGAGTCCGTCCTGCGTTGCGTTGTGATGCTGCGGATGGTGGCACCTTCCCAAGCTTGCATGGCAATGCGCAGCGGTGCTACCTGGGCGCACGGGGTCTCGGGATGCCAAGCGGAGGCAGGCTGGCTTTGGAACTGTGACGCCATGTTTACATTCGCCTCCTCGCGCGTTTCAAATGTTGTGTGGGGTGGCCACCGAGAAATGGCTGGGGAAGACGGGCATTCGCGCGAAGCCCAATCGCTCGTGCACGAGTGTGGATCCGTGCGCTGGAGTTCATGCCACTGACCCTCGTGCCTCAGTCTTCTGGCACCAAGAGGCGCTTCTTCAGCCAGCTCGTGGCTGCTTCCCTGGGCCTCTCCTGAAGATGCAACCGGGGAAGTCCAGCATGGAAGAATCGGCCTTCTGGCGTCCAGGGAGGAACGTTTCCGCACCTGGCGGGTGAGGGCGCTCCATGCTCCTCCTCCTCCTCCGCGGTCCAAACCTGGACCGCATCCCCAAGCTTGCACCACCTTCCTTCTCAACCCAAAGTCACTGAAAGGAGCACGGTCATGGGCCAGGGGCGTTCCCTGGAGCTGCCAGGTGCGGCTATGCTGCTGTTCTTGCGCTCACCTGTAAGCCCCCCTGTGCCCCCAGGTATGTCCCGCAGGACCCGCCCCGGTGCCTGCGCAGGCTGTGGGTCGCTCCCAGCAGTTGGAGCCCAAGGCTCACCTGGCCATTCTAGGGCAGGCCCTGCGTCAGGTGCCTGTAGCGGGTCCTTGGCCCAAAATGGTTTCCTGGGAAACAGGCGCGTTCCGATTAAGCAGCTATGTCTTTAGGGCCCCAGTTTGAGTTCAAGGTCGTGCTTGAACTTTGCCCCCACAGACAGCCTGGCAAGCCACCCTGGGGGGACACCCTGGGCGGGGGAGCTACCGACACCCAGGGACTTGCCTGCAGGCAGTCGGATCCCAAGGCCCCTCGGCAGCCACAGGAGACCACCTGCTGCCCGGCCATCAAGGCGTGGACCAAGGAGAAGCCGGGGAAACGGGCCTTGTGAAAGGTGGTGCCAGCAGTGCTTCCCGGGTGAGAGCCGTGCTCTCTGGCCGGCCGGGTCAGCCGGAAGGTTGAACAGCTGTGTCCCCGAGCCCCCTGCAGGCAGGCCGGGCCGGAGCTGCCCTTCCCCTCCGCAAAGGCCCAATCACCGGCTGCCCCCCTGCGCGCGGCGGGATGGTGCCCCGGCTGGTTGGCAGCCCGTGGGTTGCAAGCCGGGCAGGAAGCGGCAACTGCAGGCAAGACTCGCAGGCGGGTGCGGAGGACCAAGGACGGGGGGCCCCCTTTAAGCCCTTGGGCATCGTTCGCCAGCAGGCCCGCGAAGGGCCTAGGCATCTCCGCAGAGCCAACCTTGTTCCCGCCTGGATTTGAGAAATGCCACCCGCACTCACCTCGGTCTCTTGGAGGCTCCTCGTTGGCACCCACGTCTCCCTGCTCTGGTGGTCCCACATGCGGGCTCCGCAGCCTTTGTGCCGCTCTGGCCTGCTCTCCCTCGGGTTGTCGTGACACGCGTGGAGTTCAGTGCCACTGACGCCTGCACGAGAGCGACCGGGTGGGATCTTTCGGGCTGTCGGGCTCCGGGACAGTGTGAGGCATGGAGCTGCAAAGCCCCCTGGCGGCCCCGCCTCCCCTGGCTGGGGAACGGCACTGAACCCAGGCAGGGGCTGTGGCAGCGTCTCCCTTCCGTGCCTGGCCAGCTCGTTGCCCTTAAAGGTGAACCTCGAAACCGGCCAGCCTCGTCCGGAGCGCCGGTAAGAGGCCCTGTGGCGGGTGGGGACGGGGCGTCCACCCAGGGATGCCCGAGGTGGGTGAGTGACTCCCCCTTGTCTCCAGGGAGCTTGCATGAGAGGAAGCGGGATGAGCAACGTCCCCCGCTCGGCTGTCCCGTGTTGCCGGCTTCACTGCAGAGGCCCCCCGTTCGCCCGGAGGCGTTCTGCCCGCTGCTCAGCTTTGCAGCTCAGGCGGGCACCCGGAAGCCTGTTCAGCAGCAGTGCAGCCCGCGGGACACGACCCAGACGTCGCTAAGCTTCGCCACTGGGCGATCACGGCCCAACACCGGAGGTCGAGGCGGGTGGGAGTGCCAGGTGGCCGGAGGCAGCTTCCCAGGCGGGCTGGAGCCCTGGCCCTCCTGCCTCCACCCCCCCCCCCGCACCCGCAGAAGGAAAGCGGCTGTCTGCGAGTTACCTGTCTCCATCCCTATTGGCAAGCTTTGCAAAGCACTGGTTGTAAGATCCATGCAGCGAGACTGAAAGATGGGAGTTGCGAGTTGGTGTTCTTGCAGCTGCCTCTTTCTGCTACAATGCCCCCCCACCTTGCCCCCCAGGGGTCCAGCATGGGCCCTTGATAGCTGCCGCCCTGCCTCGGGCCCGCCCGAAGGAGACATGGAGGAGCCGTGGGGAGGACAAGTGGCCTGCAAAGACTCAGCTGGGGAGGGGGCGCACCCCTCGGACTGGGGGGCTCCTTGAACTGCCAAAAGGTCTGGGCGGAGGGAGGGGAGACCGGGAGCAGGGGCGGCGCTCCAGACTCTGAGCTGCTTGCCCTGGTGGGAAGCGGGAAGGCCTTGGCGGCTCCGCAGAAATTGGGCCAGTGGTGAGGGGGGTGCGGGACGGGAGGGGTCAGCATCGATATACGTTCTGTATCTATATCTGTACCTGTATATGTGCGTGTGTTGTATCTAGGCAAGGATAGCTCCCTTTGGATTTACCATTCCTAACTAATATAACTTGACTAAAAGATTAAAATGTTACTGCAGTGGGTTTGCAGCATGAAGCACTTTCGAGACTCGGAATAGGCGGTTCTTTTTATTTCCTGGCACAGTTCCAATTTGCTACATTATTTTATACACAAAGGTGTTTTTGTCTGAGTTTATAAACTATTATTATTATAATAATTATAAGTACTATTTTTGTTATAATTCAAATAGATATTTAGTATAAAAGTGTTGCTGTTTTTAAATATTTGTTATTTAGTAAAATATGATTTATCCCCACTCCTTTTTCTTCATTGTACACCTTGGTCTGGAAGGGGAAAAGAGCTGCTAGGTGTTAGCAGCGTGCGGCCCCACGGAGCGGGAGCACCTCTTGCGCGAGCCCCACTGCCTGGGTGGGGGCCTGCAAGCCCCTGATCGAGAGAGTGTCCGACTGGATTGTGTTTGCTGGGTTGTTATTAAAAATAAGGCCCCGTGCTGGTGCCGTGGGCAGACGTGTTCTGTGTCGTGTGGTTTTTAGCGTGTATATACGATGGGCGGTCAGTCCTCCCGTGCAAGCTCGGCTGGAGGGTCGTGGCACCTCCTGGCCAGGCCTGGCCTGCTCGGGCCGGCTTTGCGATGTGTTGCAAAAACAGTGAGTGTTGTGTATTTCGTGACCTTATAAAAATAATCCTTGTGGCTATTTTATAGACTTCCATAATAAAGAAGCTGAATCTCTCGACCTGTTTGTCTTTTCTCTGGCTCTCTCCTGGGTGCGGGTCAGCAACGGGCCTCGGCCCAGTCCCGGGTTCGGGTCGCCGTCGTTAAGAGGAAGCCGTTCAGCCGCAGCTTCCAAGCGGCTCCTGAGGCAAACGGCGTTTTTGTTGTTTTTAGACTCGTCTGACCACTGACCGCCCCAGTCGAGGTCAGCACCCACCGTGGGCATGCAGCCAAGCCCATGAAAAGCTCCAGGCAAGAGGGACCGGCAGAAATGACGTCATTCCAGATTCCCACGGGCGGGCCTTGCATGGCGCGGGTTCCCAAGCCCCTTTCCCCAGCCGGACCTCCTGGGTTTCGCTCCTGCTGGCCTTGCAGCCCGGAGCTGCCGTGTTCCACCCGCGATCCGACCGGGAGCCCAGGCGTTCGCCCGTGGCTTCCCTGGCTGTGGCCTCCCGGCCCCGCCGCCCTCTGCCTCAGTTTCCCCGCGGAGCACTGGCCCGGGAGGGGCAGCGGGGCGGGCAGCAGGCTCGCCGTCCAGCCAGGCCCGCGTGGCGACAGGGCGCCCACGCAGCTCTGGCGGCGCTCCTGTGGGGCCCCGGAGACACACGCGCGGGAGGCCGGCGCTGCCCAGGCGCGCCCCCGGCAGCCGTGGCACCGGGGCGAGCGCAAGGTGTGCAGCCCGCACCCGAGGAGCCGCGGACGCGCAAGAACGGGGAGCCCACCCGGAGCGGGAGGCGCCGCTGCGGCCCGGGCCGCGGCAGAGGCAGGCAGGGTCCCCGGCCGGGCCCCGCGCCCAGGACCGAGGCGATCCCGAGGCGGCGGCTCCGTGCCCGCCTCGCACCTACTCCGCGCAAGGGGAGGCCATTTCCGCGCGCCCCCCCCCCCGCCCCGCCGCTTTCCTCTTCCTCCCTCGCCTGCTATTTGTTTTGTCTCTGATTTACGGCTCGGCTGAGGGCTGCGGGAGAGCGCGGCGCAGCCCGCCTCGCGCCGACAGAAGCTGCCCGCTTCGCGCTCCGGTCCCGCGGGGCCCCCCATATGGCGGGGGCGGGCCGCGGAGCGAAACATACTTTCCACTCGGCTGCAGGACGCGGTTTCATGTTACTGACGTTTGTTTTAACTTTAGCTGAACTCCTGGAAAGTTTCTCTCCTAAAGCTCGTTCCCCTCCAGCGCTGCGGGCACGGACGGGGGACCCCGAAGCCCAGCCTGTGGGGGAGCGTGGAAATAAAACGGTGCTGAATGAGCGAGCGAGCGAGCGAGCGAGCTTATTTTCTGGCGCTCTGGATTTAATTTGCAGTCCACAAACGGGCATTATTACACCCCTCCTGACGGGCGACTGCGGATCGCACAGGGCCGCCGTCCTTCGGCTCCCTCCGCGGGGCAGCGCGCGACCCCCGCTGCGTTTCCAAGCGGCGCTTCTGCCCGAGGGGCTGTGGCGGAGGGAGGCTCGCCAGCCCGGCTTGCGGCGAGCGGCCGACGGGCCCGCGGACTCGGTGCGGGCGCAGCGGGGCCCTTTCTGCCCTCCCCAAAGCCGCCCCCTCCGCAGGCGGCGCGGCCGATGGCGGAGAGCTGCTCGCTGCCATTCCTTGCGCACGATCCCTGCGCAGCGCGCCCTGCTCCCGTGCAGCACGAGGTGTGAGTCCAGCGGGGAGAGCCTGGCCGCGCTGGAGCCTTTTGCCCCCGGGCCGCCCCCTGGGGGCTTCCCCGCAAATACGTGGGCATACAGTGGAGATGCGCAAAGCCCGGCGCATGCTGGAGAAAGGGGGCGGGAGGTGCCCTCCTCCCCGGGCTGCCAGGGGGACGGTGCTTGTCTTGCGACGAGCGCGTGTCCGCTGGAGCTCCATCCGCGAAGGGCTGCAAGGACGCGACGGCGCGTTCCCCGCCCCACCGAGCTGCACGGGTGCAAAGGCCTGCAGTAGCGCATTCAGATTTGAGCGTGCCGACACGAACGAACAGGCGGAGACCGACATGCCCGATCCCACTGAGATGTGCCCCATGGGGGGAACCCAGAGCCCTCGGTCCGTGTTTGGGGGAGGTGTGCGTGCAGCTGCTTTGGAAAGTGCCTGGGAAGATCAGTGGTCCAGATGTGGCAGCCGGGCTGTTGACTGGGCTGGATGGCATGGAGCCCACGGTGCCCTTGTTGCCACGGTCGCACGGGCTGCTGGTCCGCCTCTGCGCGGAATTTCAGGTGCTCGCGACGACCCACGAAGCCCCGTCCATCCTAGGACCGGATACCTGAAAACCATCTGCTTCGGCCGTGAGGTTGCCAGGAGATGCCCTCCTTTCGAGAGCTCCGTCTTCAGAGGTGTGAGGCGTGGCCTTCTTGGGGGCTACCCTGCATGGCGAGGGTCTCTCTCTCTCTCTCTCTGCTGGCAGGCAAAGGCAGCATTATCCAGGCCTGCCAGGCCCGTCAGACGGGGCGCTCTTTTGAATCCAATCCTGCAATAGTTGTTATTTATTTATTTATTTATTTCTATCTATTTACAGATTTATATTCTGCCCCCTGCAAAAGCCTCGGGGCAGCTCACAATTTCAAACAAATTCACTTGTTTCACTTGCATTTGCCTGGGCTTCTGTGTGTTCACTTATCATCGTTTTGATCAAGCTTTATCAGTGTTTGTGAGCTGCCTTTCACTCTGTTTTTGGTAAAAACACGGAGGCACAAGCCACGAGAGTTCGGGAAGCTGATCTGCCCATCCACACCCTGCACTGGGCCTGGTCGTTCTGCACATGTGCAGGGGCATCTCTGGCCCCGTTCTGGAGCTGGAATTGTTGAAATTGCGCCTTGGGAAAGGTGGCTGTGCCGATATTTTGGTGGCCACTGCGACGTCTTATGCAAGTGGACGCCATCGCTTTATTCTGCACGGCGTAAAGGAGTGCGTCCTTTATCGGCCCCAAGTCTTGCACCGCTCAGCTTCATGAGAGAACCCCAGTGGGTTGTGCTGCTTTGACAGAGGAAGGAAAACACCTTCCAGCCACGTCTCTGCACTTTTGTATCCCTTCTTCCGCATCCCCCTCTTGCCTGCTTTCCCCCCTCAGCCAATGTCCTCCGAGACGGAACGCGTCCTTTGGGAGGTGGCCGCACTCTGGGCCGGCCCTTTGGCCCTCCTTGCTCAGCCGCCACCAGCAGGTCTGCCATAAGGCCCGGTGGGCATCCGCCTGCCCTCATGCGCTGGAAGGCGCACATTATTCCCATGCCCACTTCCTCTGCTTGGGGAGGCCCGTTTGCAGTTCTTCACAATCCCTTCTTGCTAATGGCCCTGAACAACCCAGCCTGGCCAGGCAGCCTCTTTCAGGGAGGTTTTGCCTCCAGCTGCTGGTGGGTTCATGGCAGTGGGATTGTAGACAGAGGCAGCTGGGCTCTTGGTGGGCGCACTGACCACATGGCCCACTGCCATGGGGAGGGTGGGCCGAAGATTTCACACGTCCTCTTGTTGGCGTGCTCAGGAACGCTTGGCAGGAGTCGGCAGCCATCACACACACGAGCACCGATGGCAGCAAGAGTCATGAGGCCCAGGAGGTGAAGCTCCAGTTGTTCCAGCAGGTGAGCGTTTAAAGCCACGACCTCCAAGGCCGCCTTCTCTGAAATGCCATTCAGCGCCTTTATGGAAAATATGTGATCCATAAACAAACAAGCAAAGAGGAAGGCCAAGATCTCTTCTTGCTGATACCAGAGTGTAGGACGTGGAAGAATCAAGGTGTAAGAGGAACCTCCGCAGGAAACGGGTACTGGGGCAAGTAGACAAAGGGGTATATCAGGAGGAGGAGGCCCGTTGCAGAAGGATTCTTCGCAAGGCTAAGGCTGATTATGAGCTGAGACTTGCAAAGACTATCAGGAGCAACAAAAAGGGCTTCTTTCAGCATGTAAATAGCAAGAGGAAGGGGAGACAAGTGGTGGGACCGCTAAATAAGGAGGAAGGAGATCCAGTGACTGATACGCGGGAACAGGCACAGATGCTAAATGATTATTTGCCTCTGTATTCTCCCCAAAAGTGGATGGGGGAGATCCGCATGGGAGATTAGATGAGCTGGGGATTTAGGGGCACAGATTAGAGTCATTGCCCAAGAAGTTGAGGAATTCAGGGCACTGGACATTACAAAGGCTCCGGGCCCTGATGGGTTACACCTGACAGTACTTAGGGAGTTGGTGGGGGTCCTCTCACGCCCACTGGCCTCCATTTTTGAGGCCTCGGGGAGAATGGGTGAGGTTCCAGAGGACTGGAGGGTGGCGTCAGTGGTCCCAATCTTCAAAAAGGCTAGCAGAGGGGACATGGGGAATTACAGACTGGTTAGCCTTATGCCCATTGTGGGAAAGACAAGGGAAAGGCTCATAATAGAGAGAGATCTAGTGATGCTAGATAGGGAAGGGAGGCTGACGGCCACACAACACGGCTTCCACCAAAACAAGTCCTGCCAGATGAACCTTGTGGGATTCTATGACAAGGTTTCAAGATGGCTAGATGGAGGGGATGCAGTGGATGTGGTATACCTGGATTTCAGCAGGACCTTTGGCAAAGTGCCCCATGATATCCTAGTGGAGAAACTGAGGAGGTTTGGGATACATCAAAGCACTGTCCGGTGGATTAGGGCATGGTCGACTGACCGAAAGCAGAAGGTAACCATTAGCGGGGAATCGTCGGGATGGCAGCCAGTGACAAGCGGGGTCCCCCAGGGCTCTGTCCTGGGGCCGATCCTGTTTAATCTTTTCATTAACGACATGGAAGAAGGGGTGAACAGTCTGCTGATCAAATTCGCAGACGACACTAAAACTGGAGCAGTGGCCACAACTGAGGAGCAGATACACCAGATCCAAAAGGATCTGGACAGACTATGGAAGTGGGCAGGAGACAACAGGATGGCGTTCAATGTGGAGAAGTGCAAGGTCTTGCACTTGGGGCATAGGAATAGCTGTCATAAGTACAGGTTAGGGGACAAGTGGCTGGAGAGCAGCGCTTGTGAAAGGGACCTCGGGGTGCTGGTCGACTGCAGGCTATGAGAGCCAGTGTGGCGTAGTGGTTAAGAGCATGGGACTGGGACTCAGGCAATCTGGGTTCTAGTCCCCACTCGGCCATGGAGCCAACTGGGTGACTCTGGGCCAGTCACAGACTCTCAGTCCAGCCTACCTCACAGGGTTGTTGTTGTGGGGATAAGATGGAGGAGGAGAATGATGTCAGCTGCCTTGAGACCTTTGTAGGAAAAAGGCAGGATATAAATCCAAAAATAAATAAATAAAAATAAAATAAATAAACATGAGTCAGCCGTGTGATGTGGTGGTCAAGAGGGCGAACGCCACCCTTGGTTGCATAGCCAGAAGTGTGGCTTCTAGATCAAGAGAGGTATTACTACCACTCTACACGACTCTGGTGCTCCCGCAACTGGAGTCTTGTGTTCAGTTCTGGGCCCCTCATTAAAAGAGGGATAGAGCAAGGTTGGAATTGGTGCAGCGAAGGGCCACATGGATGGTGGCTGGTTTGCAGGGGAAGCCATATGGGGAGAGACTGAGGGAGCTGGGTCTTTTCAGCCTCGAGAGGAGACTCAGAGGGGACCTGTTAATGACACACAGGTACGTGAGGGGGTGCCACGTAGAGGTGGGCCCTGCCCTTTTGCCCCCTGCAGTGGAGGGCAGGATGCATTCGAATGGAGCAAAATTCGGGGAACCAAAACTAGAGGTGGGTGGCAGGAAGTACTTCCTGATGGTCAGGACCCCCAGGGCATGGAATGGGCTTCCATGGGAGGTGATTGAAGTCCCACCAGTGAGAGTGTTTCAGGATAGGCTGGACATGCACATGGTGGGCATGTCATGAGCTGGCTGGAGCTGGGGGTTAGACTAGATGGCCTGGGAGGCCCCTTCTGACTCACTCCGTTTCTATATTTCTAAGTTGCAACAACCCAGATTCAGGCTGGACATCAGGAAAAGCTTCCTGACTGCCAGAGCAAAAGGACAGTGGAAGCAGCTGCCTGGGGAGGTGGGGGCTCTCGCCCCTTAGAGGCATCCAAGATGCAGCTGGACAGCCCTCTGAGTGGGACGGTGTCCTGCAACGGCGGGGGACTGGATCTGAGGGCCATCTTGCCCCCTCCCCACTCTTCTATGACTCTGTGCAACAAGCAAGCACTCCCTGCTCCACGGGAGGGGCCTGCTGGACCCACAGAGCTGGGGGGTCTCAATGAGGTGGGAGGCTCAATGAGTCGCAGTGGCAGAGAGAAGGGCCCTGGATGGCCAGGCGCTGGGGCAGTTTGGAACAAGCGGGGCCTGCACGAAAGGGGTGAGAGGCCGCTGTTCTCTCACAGACTGGATAACAGGTGTACCTGGTGGCAGGTAAGAGCCATTCCAAGGGCTCCTGCAGCCGGCACTGCGGGGAATACAGTGCCCCGGGAAGCTGCCAGCAGGCGCTGTGCACACACGGGATCAGGCGACTGGGGAAAAGGACGGCTCCCTGGGAGAGAGGAGCCTCAGCACTGAGGAAGCTGCCAGCCCCACAACACAGGGGGTGCCGCACTTGCAGCAGGGTGCACATTTGGCTTTAGGAACCCCTTTGGAGAGGACCGGGTTCAAAGGCTCCTCAACAGCTTGCATGGCGTGGAAGGAGACAGAGGGAATAGGTCTGTCGGGCCACGAGTGCACACTTCAGCTCTGGGGGTGGTCCTGGGGAAGGCCCTGGGGAGGGCATGCGCAGCCACCACGTGCCGCCCAAGGAATCTCCGTGGACGATGGCGGCAGCTCCGCCAGACACGCAGCATCGATGGCCTCCGGGCTCTGCACTCCACTGGCGGAAAGCAGGAAGGCACTCTATGGGGTTTGGCCATCCCATGGAGCTGAGTGGCGGGAGATTCAGCACAGGGCGCAGAAGGTGCGTCTCCACAGCGCACACGGTGTTATCTTCCACAAGAGATGGCGATGGCCACCCGCCTGGGTGTCCCGCAGAGGCGACCAGACAAATGCCCCATGGATGGCGTTCCTGATGGTGGCACACGCCCTGTAGGACCACAGTGGAGGGAACCCGTCACTGGGGAAGATGGCTGGGCTGTGCGCCCACATCCAGCAAGCAGCAGGTCGGCCATGGAGGGCATGGAAGGCCGGGCTGGGCAGCCTCCACTCAGACCCCCCGGGTCCAGATTCAGGGAATAGCCCTCTATATCTGCTGCGATGCTGTTCAGCAGCCACTGGACGGGCTCCCGTCATCTCAAAGGCCCCGGAGGGATTCTGTGCGGGGGACCAGGGGTCACGAACGCTGCATTCGGGGCATCCCCCTGCACCTTCCCAAGGCTTTGGTATGAGAGCTGGCTGGGCATTCTCCGCCGGGACAGTCAAAGGGGTCTGGGGGCTTCGGGGGCCCTGGCCAAGTGCCTGGTGGCGAAGATCTCAACGGTGCCCACACAGGCATGGCAGCTGCCTGGCACAGCGCCCCCCAGAGGTTCTCCTGCACAGGCCCTGTGGAAGGGCGGGGGCAGGCCTCCCACGCAGGTGCTGCTCCTTCCGGTGGGGCGTTCTCACCGGTGGTGCTCAGGCTGCATTCAGAGGGAGCCCCAGTGGCGCCCTCACCACAGAGCCCCCTCCGTGGCTGGGGAGTGGGGGCTGGTGCCTGGGGGAGACGCACGTGCCGGGTCCGGATGAGACACAAGGCTTGCCTCGGAGGCAGACTCTAATTAGCCACGGAGAAGTCAGCCCCGTGGGCGTAATTTCCATGGAGAGTAATTGGAGCCATTACCAATGGCATCTTGCTTCCTTGTTTGCCCACGGATCCCCACTTCAGAACATCCCTCAGATGGAGCAATTTTCAGCAGAGAAGGACTTTGCCCTTCTTAACAGAGTAATAACTTCCTTAAAATTGCTCTTGATGCCGAAGTATTTCGCATAAGGAGAGCCCCGTGTGCTCGTTGTGACTGCAGTAATGAGGAGTCATGGGCAGTGTGAAGGCCAAGAGACCCACCTGGAACGAGCCTGAGAAGGTCACATCCTGCTTCATCCAAGGCAGTAAATAGTTTGGGTTTCCAATTAACAAAGAAGGCGAACCACAAATGCTCAAATATTTGTGTCAACCCATGAAAGACCTCGGTATCATCAGCATATTGCCTCTCTAAATGGATGAGAGACATTCGACTTTTCAAACATTGTTAGAAAATATAATGATGTCCCTTTGAGCCGAAGCCCAGCCCAACCCCCTGTCTGTGCGGCCAGTGGTGGGATGTGTCCAGTCCTGTCAAACCGCCCAGATTCGTGGGCATCCCGACAACCAGAGGAAGCGAATCCCATGGTTCACTGTGGGCTGAGTGAAGGGAGGGTCCCGAGGAGGGCAACAAAGATGATCCAGGGCTTGGAAGGGCTGCCCCATGAGGAGAGACTGGGGGAACTGGGCATGTTGTGTGGCCTTGGGAAGAGAGGACTGAGGGGCGGGGGGGGCATGGTATCCCTGTATAAGGACCTCAAAGGCTGTCACAAAGAGGAAGGCCCAGATCTCTTCTGGCTGATGCTGGAGTGCAGGACATGGAAGAATCAGCTCAAGTTGCGACAACCCAGAGTCAGGCTGGACATCAGGAAAAGCTTCCTCACTGTCAGAGCAAGACGCCAGGGGAACCAGCTGCCTGGAGGGGTGGGGGGCTCTCCCACATTGGGGACATTCAAGGTGAAACTGGGCAGCCACCTGAGTGGGATGGTGTGACTTGGTGTCCTGCAGCAGCAGGGGGATGGACCCGATGGCCTTCCTGGCCCCTTCCAACTCTACTATGCTGTGATTCTATGACGCTAAGAAGGACCTCATTCTACCCATCCAGCATCTCCAACCCATCGGCTTCATGGGACACCCTCATGGGAGCTCCAGTCTTGTGAGGGAGGGGCCAAAAAGCCCCCCATGCCACTTTCTCTGCATCAGGCAAAATTCGGAACATGTCTATCACGTTTGCAGGTTCCCCCAACTCAGCTGCTTTAACTTTTGCTCCAGCCCCTCGAGCACGTTGCGTTAGGGGTGTGTTGACACGCCAAGAAATCCATCCCTCTGGAATTCATGAACGTTCTCTTTTACTTGGCTTAGAAAGTAAGCCACGCAGAGAGCAAGTCCATGGGTGCTCGAGGCAGGATGGTTGCACAGCAGGCAACTGTGAAGGTCGCCGCATGGGATGTGGAAGAGGAACTCAGCCTCACAGCAGTGCGAAAGTGGGCCAGAATTCAGGGGCTGAGCTCCGGAAACCCGATGCATTCCAACCCCCCAAACAAATTCCTTACACATTCCTAGTCCAAGCTTGCGCTCCGTTTCGTTTTCCTCATTCGGGCAGGACTCCCGCTTTTGTGTAATGGCGTCCTCATCACTCGACATTAGCCACGCTGGTAGCCCCTTGGACCTGGACTCGGTGCCACTTCCCGCAACCAGTGGAGCGCGTTGCTCCGGAGCATCTCTTACTTCGGAGAGATGTTCGGAGCAACCGCTAAGAATTCTGAAAGGTTGATGCCGCCTTCAGCTTCCTTTTCACCCTCATTTCCTCCTTTGAAGCCAAATGCGACTGTGTTAGATTTCCTTGTCACTTACACACACACACACACTCATGCCCCAATCACCCCGTGGCCTTTGTTTCCAGCTGGTTCAACAACGTTTACTTCTTGTACTTGGTTCTGGGCGGCACCGTTTATGGTTAGCTCCAGTCCCATTTCCCCTCTGGGGAGCCTCACAAGCAGCTGTTTTGGGGCACAGTCATTCAGGACACCAAGAAATGACCGGAAGACACAACTGCCCTTGTTTGGAGGCCCCCGATGTGTTTTCACCTCAAGGGCACCCCGAGCGTGCTTCTGTGGAAGCCTCAGCCCCCCCGGAGGTCCCCTCCCTCTATCTGGCACTCTGGCGCTCTTCCTCCCCCGCCCTTTCGGGGGAGCCTCTTGGCAGAGGTGGCCAGATGTGCTGGCTTCCTGCCTTCCACGACACCCCCTGCAGCTGGTCCTGCTGCAGGCCAGGCACTCCAGCTCTCCCACCTGGCCCTGGAGGCTTGCAACACCTGTACGGAAGCACCTGCGCACTCCCTCCGCAGACACCTCTGGCTCGCATGTCTTCTGCCACGGGACTCGGGTCTCTATCATGTGTCACCTTTTGCCCATGGTCTACTCCTCCCCTGTCTCCACAGGACAATCGGAAGCATTCCTCCTCGTCCCCGAGGGATGGGTTGGCTCAAGTGGGATGCTTCCCAGCTCCTGTCGGCTTTTCCCCCACAGTTCAGGTGAGAAGCTGCCCTGCCACCTCCCTGATGTTGCGTGCCGGCTGTCTGGTCCCATTCTGGATCGGGTGGAGCCCGTTCCTCCTGCCCAGGCCTGGCTTGCTCCAAGATGCTCCCCGTGCCTCACAAGTCCGAACCCCTCCTCTCCACACCCCCGTCTCATCCCGGCACGGAGACGCCTCAGCTGCGCCGGTCTAGCTGGTCCCATGCACGGAAGCGGAAGCATTTTGGAGCAGCGCCCGAAGCTTGACCTCCAGGGACTCACGACCACGTTTCCCCACATTGCGGGTGCCAGCATAGCCACAAGCACTGGCTCCCCCGCCATGTTATCTACAAGCCCACCGAGACGGCGTGCGATATCCACAGCCTCCACTCCAGGCAGGCCTCTACCACACGGTCAAGGCGCCATCACTAGACTGGCTGTCTGTCTGTCTAATGACTGGACCGTCTGCCGCCACGTCCCCCGAGGAATATCCCTGGCCTGGGAGCATCTTGGCTTGTCTTCCGAGCCACGAGTTCCTTCTAAGGAACATTTCCCCTCCAAATTCTGAACGATGCACTCCTTCCCGGGACCCCACGCCCCGTGATCACAGAAGGTCTCTGCCCAGGGGCTGAGGCACTGCTCCTTGGTACCCCTCTGCCAGCCTCTCTTCCCGCTTGAGTTCGCCAGGCCAGCAACCTGGGCTCACGGGACCCGGCACACCCCCAGGAGCCAGGAGCCCCAGACGTCTGTGGGGCCAGCAGAAAGCCATGCGCTGGGCAGGCCCACATCCTGGCTGGCTGGCTTTCTACTGCCGTAGCTTAAAAAAAATACGGCTGCTGGGTGTGGTCACCTGGAGCACGAAGGCGCTCGCTAGGAAAAGATGGAGCAAGCATTTACGGTCATTTATTTATATCAACAGGTATTTGTTTATAGCTACTTGCCATGGGAAGGGATGGAAAAACCTGTCCGCCTCTTGGCCTTGCTGCTAGACTCACACAGGGGCTGAACGTGCTTATGCCCCGGAGCATGGCCCGTGGGGCCGAGAGGGCTCTTCCCTGCTGCACCTGCCGCGTGGAGATCTGGCTCGCTTGCGTGCTGCTCCTCACGCGACTTGCGCTGGCAGCAGCAGCAAATGTGGTTCGGGGGCTTTGTTTGAGCGTGGGATGGCGGGGAGGGGGCTGTGGGTGAACTCCCAGTCTGCACGGGCACCCCAAGCTTTCCTACGATTTCTTCCAGAATTCTTGGCAAAAACAGGATTTTCTTGATGGACAAGTTGACCTTCAGAGATTTCCCTCATGGCAGAGAGTTTGAAAACTGCCATGCCATTGAAGAGCGAAACCATTTGTAATGCAGCTCGGCTCCCTTGATGCTAAGCGGAGCTGGCAAACGGACGGAGCGGAGCTGTCGGGGGCGCTTTCCGCTGGTTTTGCGAGCGTCGCTATTGGGCAGGCCGACCGAAGGTGCGACAGACACGAAGGCACGGTGGGGAGCTCAGACGGGATCGGGGGGGTCTGGGCTGGGGTCCCGGTGCCCGCAGGGCTGCAGGTTCAAGGGAGAGCCTCCCACCCTTTGTGCTGGAATACGGACACTCCCTGCTGGACGGGCTGAGCAGCCGACTCCAGCGCCACAGCGCCTGCTCCATCCTGCGGCTCCGCGTGGAGGGAGGTCCATCTGGGCGGCAGACCTGCGAGTTCTGTGGTGCTGGCTCCACTCAGTGCCGAAAGGATTTCTGGAGCTGAAAGAAAGGAGAGGAAGGCCCACCACAGCCCCGGGCTCAGGAATGGCCCCGGGACACGCAGCTCTTTGCTGCTTGCAGTTTGGGGTGCGAGGCAGGAAGCGCTCCGTGGCTGCGGGGCTGCCCTCGGAGAGGAAAGCGGTGGCCTTGCCCGCGCTCTCCCTTGCGCATCTTTCTGCCACAAGAGGTGCAAAGGACAAGTCGGGCTCACCAGTCAGCGGGAAGAAGGAGCAGGCCCCTTCCCTGTGCAGGGCTCGTGGCCAGCGATGGCTGACCCCTGGGGCAAGGGGCCGGGGGCCTGCAGCCTACACAGAGCAAACTGCATTTCCAGCACGGCCGAGTGAGGAAAGGGCCTTGCCTGCATTTGGGCCACGGACCATCGGTGGGTTAAAGCCGGCTGCAGGTGTGAGTGTTTCCCGTGCACCATGGGAAAAGGGTCCCCCCTTGGCTGTTAGAACGGCTGCAGCGCAAAGTGCGAGGAAGCCCGGCTTCACGAGTGCGTCTCCTTCAGGTGCCTGGATGGGCCGAGCTTTTGGCAGGAGATTTTGTCAAGAGCAGCTCTCGGCCTCTGAGCGCACAGCAGCGCCCGGCGATCTCGTCCAGGCAGTGGTGTGGCCAGTTCCGCGGCCCTTGTCCGTGGCTCCTCCTCGCCGTGGGGCCCTTGAAACGGTCCTGGCCACACTCCACTGCGTCAGGCGTGTGGCTGCTCCTCACGGGCTGAATCCTTTTAGTGCAAGTGCATCAGGACTGCCATACTGGCCAGGAGGAGCTTCCATCCTTCCACCCAGCCACTTGTCCCTAATATTTGCCCCGACAACTAAGAGGAGGGGGCACCCTCCGCCGGCACCTGCCTGTACGGCTGCGCATTTAACGCCGTCGCTCGATTTTCCATGCAGCTGCCCAGTTTCCATATGCTTCCAGGTTCGGTTCACAGTGTCCGTGTCGGCAGGGAGCACGGCCGGCTGCTCGAGTCCTGGGCCTGGGAGCCATCGCCACGGAGCGCCACCTCTGCGGGATGCCTCTTCTGCTAGCTGGCCCCGGCAGGTGGCCACGTGCCGGTCCAGGTACGGTATCTTTTCCTGCTTCACTTCTTCTGGCACCCCAGCCTGACACTCTGCGTGGCTGGGCCGGACTCGCCACGGGGAAGCAGGGCCGGGCGCCATCTGCATGTGGAGGCTGTCTTGCCCTGTCTGACCCCCCCCCCACAGTTTGTGGGGCATTGGAAGACACTGCAGAAAGGGTGCCCCCGTGGCCCTCCATGGCACCCTGGTTGAGGCAGGGCCTGCCAATGCCGCCCTCTGGAGCTGCCCCATAGGCGGGAACGGGCCAGGGTGCCCCCGCGCCCCCAGCCAGCCTCCTGGAACTGACCCAGGGGAGTTCTGCAGCCCTTTCGGGAGCAGCTCCACCGTTCCGCCTGCCAATGGCAGCCAGCACCACGGCCTCATGCCACGATGCACCCGCCGCCCGCCGGACCCGCCTAGTCAGACCTCCCTGCCTAGACCAAATAAGCCGCAGTGGGCAAGGGTCCGGGGTTAGTCCTGTCACCAGGCCTGATCAACCAACACTGACCCCACAAAGCCAGCCACGCGGCACAGGGGACACCGCAACCGGACCTGCCTCAGCGCCAGTGTTCGGATCACTAGCAAAGCGAGGGACGCCCCCCGGGTGCCACCGCGGCACATCACTCTGGGCCTGTGGGGTTCAAGAAACCGCTTGATGAGCTGCGTGACATCTGGAAAGGCGCCGCTGGGTGCCTGGCGGGGCGACACGGATCCTGCAGCACCAACACGGCTCCTGCAGCTGGCCGCCTGTCTCTTCCTAAGGGTCGATGTTGTCCTTCCGTGCTCGAGCCACGACCTCAGCAAGCCCTGCTCAGCGCGAGGTGTGGAAAAGACCGAGGCCTGCAAAGGCTGCCCGTCGCTTGTTGCGCCTTGCAGGTTCAGCCAGACTCGCCGGCCAGGGTGGAAGCCAAGCCACACTTAGGAATGCTCGGAATGAGAATCGCTTGCTTTGTTCTGCTTTGCTTTTGACTCGCATAAAAATAGCACCTTCCGACTGAAAGAACAGCCTGCCGCTCCTGGGCCTTCCCTGGCCGCAAAATACTTGGCCAGCTGCATCAGGGTTTCTGTCACTTTGCACGATGCTGCCGCCGCCGCCCGTGCCTTTCTTGCTCTGGGCTGGGCCGTCCCAGAAGCATGCGGGGAGGGACCCGGCGCGCCGCTGCTTGTGCTTGTGCTCCCCGCCTGCTTGGTGGTGGGGCGTGGGGGGCACCGGCGAGGCGAGGCGAGGCCGAGGGCTCGCGGGGGGCGCGGGGAGGAGTGTGTCAGCGTTCTGGGGATCCCACTAGGCAGCGGCTGCAGAAGCCAGGGTGCGGTGGGAAAAGCCGGGTCATCGGGATCCACCCTCAGCCGTGAGTCACAGCCACGGCCGGGCGGGCGAGAGAGGCAGTTTGGCTTCTCCCCTGGAAGCCCCTTCCAAGCCTCCGTGGGCAAGAGACCCGCGAGGACTGGCTGCCCGCCCGCCCCTGCCATTCTTCACTTAGAGGGCTGGAAGGACTTGCTGAATGTTTCTATTTTAACACCAAAAATATAACACCCTCCCTGAGGACTCTGAGAAGACGGGACGTGACAGTCCAGAGCTTTGAGAAAACAAACCACCCTGACTTCCCATCCGAGCGGAGGATGCGAAAGCCCTGTGCCCCCGCCAGGAAACCACAGGGACCAAAGTGGAGCCGGCCGACCCCTTCCCTCCCGCTCCTTTCCAGGAGACTTAAAAGGGAAGCGAGATGCGCTATCTCCGACATTAGCTCCGAGGGGATTCCGCCTCCCCTCGCGCCTGCTCCTCGGGCTGGCAGGGAACCCAGACGCTGTTGACGCAGGCGGCGCTCGCTGGCGCTACTGTGCAGATTCCGCTGGCAGCCCCTGCGCCTCTTCTGAGCCGCGACAGGACCTCCAGCTTGGAGGCGAGGCCGTGGGGCCCTGCCCTGGGCTGGGTGGCCCGGTGCGCGCGCGTGCTTGCGGGCGGGCGTGGGTGCGCATGCCCATGTGCAGAGGTGCGGCCAGGGTGCCACACACGGCCAGAAGCGCAATTCCGCGGCCGCCCTGCAGGGGACGAGGACCCCCTGCACGGCCCTCCGCGGGACCGCCTCCGAAGGCCTTCCGGGAGCTCCAGGCGGTGCCGAACATGCCTGAGCAAGCGCGGGTGGGCCAAGCGATGGAAGCGTCCCGTGCCCACTCTGCGCCCGTGGCGCTGCTGCCCGGCGTTTCTGAACCCAACCCGGCTTGCTCCTTGGACGTTGGAGGTCACCGATGGGGCCCCCAAAGAGCTCGAAGGGCTGCACTCGCATGGGAACAGGAGAACAGCCCTGCCGGACCCGACCAGGCCGCCCGGCCCAGCCGGCCACCCGCCACGGCGAGTCCTTCCCTTGCGCAGGAGCAGCCTGGCGGCCGCCCCACAAAGAGGGCCTTCGCTGCAGAGGCCCCTCACCTCTGGAACAAGCTGCCCCCGGAGGGCTGCGGATCCACAGCACGGCAGCCTTTGAAGAAGACCCCCAGGCCCGCCATTGTACCTCACCTTCCCGATTACGTGGGATTGCCCGAGCCAGGGGCTGCCGCGGTCTGTGGGAAGCTCCATTTTGTGTGTGGGCTGGAGGCTTTTAGTCTTGCTCACGGTTGCTGTGGCGCCTGCTGGCGTCTGCCCCGGGTTCATAGCTGGAGAGGTGATGAAGCGTAGCTAAGAAATATTTTACATGAAGAAATGGCAACATAATTAAAGATAGTGAATTAAACATCGTTAAACAGCAGGGGGATGGACCCGAGGGCCTCCACGGTCCCTTCCAACTCTACTCTTCTGTGATTCTGTGACTCTATATGGCCCTTGGTCCGGATCGGCTGAGCACCCCGATTTAGCTGGTCAGCTGCAGCCAGAAATCTGCAGCTCGATTGTCAAAGAGGCTCCGGAGTGGGAGAGAGGCTCTCGGTCGCCACATGGCTCGCCTCTTCCAAAGGATCGGGGCCTCTTCTGGGGCAGCTGGTGAGCACCCCCCAGCCGTGCGAAGGGGACGGCCACCAGGTGTGATGGCGCGGCTGCTGGTGCGTGGCGTGGGCCGAGCCGTGCAGCAGCAGTGAGAAGGGGCAGAGGCCTCTCCCGGCATGCAAGGGCGCTGGCCCCCGGCCCCCAGCCCCCGTGTGCCCCAGGAGCCGCAGCCCGCCTGGGCAACCAGTGCCGTTTGGGCCACACGTGGCCCTCCGCCTCGTATCGGGTGCCTCAGCTCTGGACCCCTGGCAAGAGGGATCGCAGCCTCCCCGTGAGCTGAGGGCTGGGGAGGGGTGGGGGAGAAGGGGAAGCAGGTGGGGGGGGCAAAAGTGCCACCCCTGTGGCTCCATGGCCTGTGGCCCCGGCAGACCGCCCCAGGAAGCCTTGAGGCTCTCTGCAGAATGCCTCCTCCCCGCCCCTGCCGTAAAGACGGCCCCAGGGCCAATCGTCTGAGGGCGCAGGGGCGCTTCCTCCGCTCCCACGGGCCGGGATGCCCCCAGCCCCCCGTGGCAGGGCCCGGCTCCAGGCTTCGGGAGTGGCAGAGGGTGCAGCTCCCGTGTGCCACTCTTAGGGGGCCGGGCCGGGCAGTGCGGTGGCCCCCGCAGCCGGCCCCCGCCATTCCCCTCTTGGGCCACGCGAGCACTTTTGGCCGGGCCCTTCGGAGCACCCCGGAGCGCCTCCCGCCCTCGTGGCCGCCCAGTGAAGCGCTGCTTGTTTTTCCTCCCTGAGCTCAGTCCCTCCGGCCACCCCATTGCCGTCCGGGGGCCTCGGGACCCTCTGCCATCTGACGGCATCCCGATGATATGGAGGTATCCGGAAGCTCACACTGCCTCCGAGGTCTCTGGGGTGAGGGGAGGAACGCAGGGCTGATGTAGCGCTTGGCTCCCCGTTGGTGGGAAAATCCTTCCAGGACCCTCCGTGTCTGCCTGGTTGCGATCCAGGCCGCCCTGGAGACCGAGCGAGGCGGCTGCCAGGAGGCGTTTTTCCATTGCACACGTCCCACTGGCTCTTGGATCTGGGAACCGCTCCGTGCACGGCCCTTCCGTATGATGCCTTTTGGCTCGCAGTCCTGGGCGTGGTGCAGGAACTGCCGAGCGAGAGGAAGTGTTTTCCGGAGCGTGTCATGCAGGCCACAAGAAATCAGTGGCACTCTTGGCCGAGGGACGGCGGCGAGACGGGCACGGCCGGAAGACTGCCAATCTGGCCGCCCACTTTGGGGCCTTTGTGTGCCAAAGGCTCAGGGAAGAAGAACGCACAATTCAGTTCGGAAGAATGTGCCAAACCCCAGCGAGGGTTTCCTGATACGGACCTGCACAGTGCAGATCGCGCCATCCCCGTTCCCCCAATCTCGGCCCCCTTAACGTCACGTCGATGACACTTGCAAAGATGCTCCATGCAGGTGCGTGGACCTTCCGAAATCCATTCTGGAAATGCATGATGGGGCACCGATGATTCTGTTGCACATCTGGCCAAAGATGGCG
The DNA here is from genome assembly GCA_023646645.1 of Varanus salvator macromaculatus. NCBI lineage: Eukaryota > Metazoa > Chordata > Lepidosauria > Squamata > Varanidae > Varanus > Varanus salvator. The sequence goes on along the minus strand of JAIXND010000772.1, from coordinate 1,215,552 downwards.
GCTGGAAGGGCTCGGGCACCCGGGCGGTGCCATGTGGCACTGCTGCTGCTCCAGGGACCACCGCCTCAGGGCCTGGGCTCAGGTGCAGGGCAGCCGTGTGAAGTGGGCTGGCCGGGGATTAGGGGAGATGTAGTCCAGCACAGGGAAGGGACTGCGCCCCCTCTGAGGGGCGGAAGGAAGCATGGGAAATACTGGTGTTGGGATGTGGCCATGGACCGTGAGTGGCCCCCCTTGGGTGAGGGTGGGGATGGGGGCGCATGTGGTGCTCCCCAGGACTCCGGCTCGCCAGATGCTGCCTCGAAGTGCAATTCGTCTTTGTTGTGCTTCGGCCTGCCCTCGTCTTCCTCTGTCCCCTGGGGAACATTGTGTTGTGAGCCGCCCCGAGGCTGTTGCAAGGGGCGGCATATAAATGTTTAAATAAATAAAAATAAATAAAATAAAATTTCCAGCGGGTGTGCATATCTGACCTGTGGGACCACCAGCTGGTGCCGGTGCACACGTTCAGACATGCAGGCGGTGTGGGAAATGCCACAGCAGGCCCAACTGATCTGCAAACCAGGAAAAACGGCCTGTGCAGCGGGGACAATCCGTGCCTGCCAAGCATTTCCCCCCTTTCGATTTAATTTTGGGGTCGTGCTTGTGCAATTGTGCCAAAGTGTGTGTGGACAGCACCGCTGAACAGCTGATGACCAAGCCATGGTTGTCAGGGTGGCCTGTCGCTCTCAAGGGAGCCGCGCCGGGGGGACGGTCTGGGTTCCGCTGGTGTAAAGCCCATTGCAGGCCACCAGTCCCACTGGATCGCTGCGGCCGCGATCCGGTCCCTGAGTCGGCCTTGCGTAGTGAAGGACACGAGGGGTCTGGGCTTGGCCTGAAAGCCCACTCAGTCGTGACAAGCGAGAGAGGGAATAACATTGCTTTTATTCTGGAGAAGAGTTTGAACACAAGCAAAGGGGCAATTCACCTGGAACACGTGGCGTAGTCCCCTTTTATACCTTCGCCGACCAGGTAGCACAGACGGAGGTTCATTGGTTTGAAACTCCCGCCGTGGGTGCTGATCGGTTCCTTTACATTTGGGTAGAGGTCCCAGCAAGCCATCGCTTGGTCCCCCCCACCCCCGGGGACCGGACTCAGCTCAGGTCTCCCTGGTCTTGCGGGGGACGTGCCCAGCCCAACCGGGGGTGAATGCCGGAGAGCCCCGCGCGACCGCAGTGGTCGTCTGCACCACGCTTGTGCCAGTCGTGGGAGGTCGGGGGCCACGGGCGGCCCTGCGGGCGGCATCCTGCAGACGTGTGCTGGCTGCAGGCTGAAGCCGGGGCGGAGGTGGCGGCCACGGCACGGCACCGGGGCTGAGAAGAGCAGAGCAGCATTGCCTGCCGGGCCGGGCCGGCCCACCTGGTGAGTCCTGGGCAAGCCCTGGGAGAAGCCTCCCTCGGGAGCAGGGAGGCAGTGCCTCAGCCTCAGCCTGCCCATCGCCCCCGGAGCTTTTGCTCGTTGCTCTGGAAAAGCCTGTTCACACGGACCCTTTGCGATCACCCGGCCATCTCTGAAGACAGGCATCTTCAGAGGGCACCTTTTCGAGGTGCCTGCCTCCACCTTGGGAGCGTGCGTGTTCTTCAGGTGTTGCCAGACGCATCTTTGAGAGGGACGCACTGCACACTTGGAAGTGTCTGGATGCCCATCCATGAACTGCAGTCGGGGCCACGTTCTGGTCCAGGAGGGCCAACTGGGGAACGCCACAAAAACGGACCAACAGGCCCAGACCCTCACAGAAGAGCGGAAGCTCACGCCCCCTGCGAGCTGCAGCGCAGTGCCCTTCCCAGCCGGAGTCCCGGGGGCGGCGGCCCTGGGGAGCCCCACATGCAACTCACATGCTTCCGCGCAGCGCCCCTGGGGGTCCTGCCACCGCGGACCAGCGCTGATTTCACAGCCGCAGAGGAACCGGACCCATCCTGGCTGCCCCCACCCCCCGGGCCACTGTATGTGGGGCTGGCGGCTTGGCCCAGCAGCACCCGCCTCCCTCCTTTCCTGGTGCTTTCCCAGCCCTGCCTAGAGATGCTGCAGGGACCTTCGGAAATTGGGAGCTGCCTTCCCGGCAGACGGCTGGGACTGTGCTGGCGGCGGAGCAGGGCCCATGGCCGCCGAACGACGCCCTGCCGCCTGCCGCCTGCCATTCCGCTCCGTGCCGTGAGCCTGTTTTTAAACTTGTTCTGTTGTTTTCCCAGAAAGAGGTGAGACTGGTGCACATCTGTGGACACACCTTGTGATCTCCAGATTGAGAAACAGCGCTGGCTTGGCCCAGTGTCCACACAGCTGTCAGCGGAACATCTGTCTGTGCCTTGCTCATTTAATTGTCTGTTCTCACCCACAGATGCTATCTGTGCCGAATCAGATGGAAACGCTCCGGTTGAGAAACTTCCGGAAGAGTGGGCCGCGGCCCCTTCCGGCAGTGCTGGGAGTGCCACGAAGAGCCACCCTCCCGGAGCGCGGCCCAGAGACGTGGCGCTGGCACCTTGTCGAGACTTGACGAAAGTCAGCCCGAGTGCAGCCCCGCTCCCCGGTGTCTTCGTGCTACAGGTGTTTCCCTCGACAAGCGGGTACATGACCAGATCACAGCGATGACAGAACTGGGAAGCGCACCGTGGTCTGCAGGAGAGACTTACCTGGGTGGGTCTCCGGCCGTTCCCAGCAGTGCAGAAACAGGTGTTCGGAGGAGAGGAACGGCTGAGCCGGTCGTGGGGGAAGTCAGAGATGAGCCCCCACCTTCCCGGTCTGGAAGTTCTGGGCCGGACCTGAGCCGAGCACAACCGGCCCCTGTTTAGGTTGGCTGCTGATCGGTTGCAGCCCCTTCCACACACCCCTCCCCGAGTGGCGGTCCCGGCAGGAGCAACACAAGGATGCGCTCCTGTGCGCCTCACCACACGGGAGCCTCGCAGCGCCGTCCCCACTGGGAGCGCTCAGGCGCAGGGGCATCCAGGCGCCGCTCCTCGCCCAGCTCTCGCGCCCGGGTCACGGTTCGTGGCCGCAGCAGCCGACCGTTGCTGCCGCGGTGGCCACGCATGCACTGCGGGAGAGGAGAAGGAGGGGGCAGAAGGCCCCCGTCCTCTTCGCGCCCTTGGGGGGCTGGCGGGGTGGCCCCTCCAGGGCTCCTGGGGCTCTTGATGGGCAAAACGAGCTCATGGTGGCCCAGGACGGCTCGCCTCCGGGAGGCCCATTTTGAGCTGCGCCAGCGAAAACAGCCCCTGGCCGGCTTGGGCCCCCTGGAAAACGTCTCTGCGCCCTGCCGAGGCGCGAAGGACGCCAGCCTCACTGCTGGCAGCGCTGGGGAGCTTCCAAAGGCGCACGGTGGCAGTGGCCACACGGACCTCTGGCCTGACCCGAGAGGGCAGCGCTGCGGGGCTCGTGGGCCGGATGCTCCGTCGCAGCTGGTCCGCCGGGTTGCGTGAGGTCACGCTGCGAACACAGCCCCATGGAGGGGGCTCGGAGAGGAGGGGCAGAGGGGGCCAGGCCTTTCTTCCTCCCGGAGCCCTGGACTGGCCGCTCCAAAGGGGCGCTGCCGGGTTCCTTGCCTGGTGGCCGGAAACAACCTGCATTGGTCCAGGGGGAGGCAGGCCCTTCCCATGGCTCTGCACCTCAGGGGCGGCCCCCGGCCCCCCCACCCCTCGCAGCTCTCGGCCCGTATCTTCCAGGAGGAAGGAGGCTCCTGGGTCGAGGGACCAGGCAGACGCTGGCTCAGCTGCAGGACGCAGGGCAGAGGACGGGCCACGAGGCATCTCTGCAACAAGCCCACCGGCCTCAGCTGCCCAGAGAGGGCCTCTTCCCTGATGTGACGCCCCCACTTTCCCGTTGCTGCCCCCCTGCCTGGGCCAGGCTCCATGCCCCCTCCCCCTTTGCTCCCACAAGTCCCTCTTCTGCAATGAATTGCAACGACGCCAACGTTTGTGTACACGTCTTAGAGGAAGGTCTGGCTTATTCATTTATTTCCCCAAAATATTTTTTATTTAACATTTTTGTAGCCCATCCTTCACAGTGTCTCAGGGTGGCAAACTGAGACAAAGAACCACATGACCTGTGGCCCATCACCAGTTCGCACCTGGACAGGCAGGTACTCAGGTGGCGAGCTCCCAGGCTTTCGCAAAATGGTGAGGCGCACTGTATCTTTGTTTCAGGTGTACTCACTAGGCCCAAAGCAGCTTCGATACTACTATATTAGCATATGCAAATATTATGCTAAGTTGCACCCTCTTTTGTTCCTTTTTTTGGTTTTCCAGAGTGGCCCCCAAGTCCCACCCAAAACATCGTTGGCTTGTGCCTTCCGTCGCTCTTCACGGAACGGGGTGCTCACTCCCCAGCGAACGGCTGCCGTGGCTCAATCGGTTTCACTGGTGAATTTTCTCTAAGAAGCCGAACCAAAGTCAGATTTCCTCATTGTTGCCGACAACGGGAATGATTTTTCATTTCCGATTTGCGAGTACTTCTTGAAATGTTTAAGGTGCCATCCTCTACAAGCCTGAACAGGAAAGGGGCCTGTGGCTGCTGGGACATGACCTGCTCATGGACCTTTCTTGGCCTTTTCCTGTCTGAACGAGCCTCGGATCGGACCCGTGCAATATCAATTCTCACGGCTGAGGATGGCATTGGGTGTCCTTGGGTAGCACACTGCATGATGTGTGAATACACATTTTTCCATATTCTTCTGTTTCAATCTGTGTCGGTTTTCCCTGAGGAACATCCTGGGCAGCATCTCGCTGAGGCGCCTGTGCAGCCCTCCGGCCGGGGACTTTGCCGCGCTCATGAATGGACCCACTGAAGAGAGATGCAGCGAATGAGAAACGGCTGAGGAATCCCATCTCTGATGACAGGAAGGGAAGACGGTAAAGGACAGCCGGAAAAGGGGGTGCCGGGGCGGGAATTCATTCACACCCAATAGCTTCTCCTGGGGCTTAAATGAGGACTTCGTGTCTTTGGCATTCCAGTAACCAGGATCGGTTCCCTTCTCATTTGAGGTCATTTGAGATAGGCTGGACATGCACATGGCGGGCATGTTGTGAGAAGAGCCAGCTGGAGCCGGGGGTCAGACTAGATGGCCCGGGAGGCCCCTTCTGGCTCACTCCGTTTCTATGTTTCTATGCTTGCAAAAATGCATTTATTATTACAGTTAATGGCATGCATTAAATTACAGGCAGTTCCTTTCTCCTGTACATAAGTGGGAAGACCGTGTTGCTCCAGTCACAATTCTTATGAAGGGTTAAAGATATTTATTTGCAGCCAAGCAGTAATGTAGTTTTTCCTCTCCCCCCGCCCCCCCCCAGTCAAAATGCTCACAGCAGAAATTCCAGGAACATAAATCTGTGCAGAATAATTCGAAAGCGCTCCTGCTCGCTCCTCGCGCCCGCCTGACAGGTCTCGCTGCCAATCTTCTGGCCTCCGAGCACTGCAAGGCTGGAGCAGGTCTTCAGCTTCCTGCATTTTGCTCCGGGATTCACAGCACGTCCTTCTTGGCAGGCGGAGGTGCCAGGCATACCGAGCCCTGATTTATGGTGCACCTCTTCCCAAGTCCCACTTTTGCCGGGATCGGACAGGCAAGGAATAATGAGGCGCGCGGGGGGGCGGGGGGATCAGCCTGTGTGTGCCTGCACACGTCCAAAATAGCTCAATGGCAAATACCAACATTCCTGAACATTTGGGTCCGGATCAGATGGCTTCCAACAATTCCCATGAAGCCACAGGCAAGAACATGGGTCTTGTTTCCTTCTTCAGGCCAAGAGCCCTGGTTGCCGTTCCTCCCAGCCCAGGCAAGGAGGGAGGAGTGAGATCAGGCAGCAGGCCAGCTGAGGCTGCCAGCACCTGGAGTGGCCAGGTGTCCTCCTTTGCAGAGGACCGCCCTCCACAAGAAGGTACCTGTCCGATTCAGGCCGCAGCCACAGCCACAGTCCCAGAACCAGCACGAGGTCCGGAGAGCAGCCTTGAGCCCCCCCCCCCCTGTTCCTGGGACCACGGAGCAAGTTGCTGCGCGGTTGGCCTGGCCAGCCTTCCTGGCTCTGCATTTTATGTGCATCGTAATTATTCTCTCCAGCGTTGGCCTGTGATGGAGCCCTGCACAGGGAGGCGTCATGCAAATTCGGGCCCTCTGCTGGGGTGCCCACGTTCCCCTGTTTTGCCAGCCCAGCTGTGGATCTGTGGAAGGGCAGGCGTGGCGGGAGGCGAGGCGAGGCAAACCGGCGGCGAGGCAGGCGCGGCTATGCCGGCCCGGCCAGCAGAAGCAGCCTTGGCACCAGCCGGGGGAAGGCAGGGCGCCCATGGAGCGCGCGGGGCCAGTCGACCCAGGAGTGGGTTCCACGCTGGGAGAAAAAAGAAAGCCAGAAACCCAAGCCCCAAGCACTGCTTCCTCCACATTCGTTCGTGAGAATAAGGCACTGCCAGATGCCGTGTCCACAGGACTCGAGGCTGACCTTTAAACATTGAAGCACGGAAACATTAAGCACTACGCTTTGAAAAACCAGATCCATGCTTTGAAACCCCCTCCCCCATTTTTTGTGCAAACCAAAGGCGAGATTACTGCCTTCTTACAAAAAGAAAAAGAGAGATTTCTGAGTCACCGAACCTTTGCTTCCCTGACCAAATGTGGGGCTGGGCATGGAATATGTGAGCCGCGGCACGGAAGAAGAAAGCAGCAGAAGCAAAAGTAAACATTTCCTGTGCAAGCTCACGGGACTGATTAAGACTATTAAATCTGCTGCATTTTGTGGGAGCAGATGTGGAAAAGTTCCAGGTAAATTTGCAGTGATTCCTTTTAGGGCTGCTAATTGCTTTGCGAAGGACTCCTTGTTATTTGATAAGCGCAACTGAGTCTCCAGAAAAGCCCCACTTAGAGAGACGTCCTTTTGTGGCTACCGCTACATCGTGGAGAATTACTGGAATTAAAGCACAATGCGGAGTTCTGCGTTTGGGTGAAGAGCATCAGAGACCCGAGGGCCAGGTGGGCAACTCCAGGCTTGGTGGCAGTTCCTGCGTAAGGGACCTGGGGATTTCGATGCGCCAAAAGCTAAGAAGCAGTCAGCACGGTGGT